>OU862915.1:7848942-10323942 GCA_917880885.1 Limnephilus marmoratus
CATTGTTTACAGATTACCAATTGCTTCTGCCGGAGCTACGGATACAAAATTATCGTTTCCAATGTTTACTTTATTTGGCGCTTGAGAAGTTAATACGTACCATTAATGACGTGAACGTTAACACTAGCGCCACCCGCCGATGTAGGCACGCAGCTGTAGTTTCCAGAGTCCGTGATCTTGGCCCTACTGATCCTGAGGCGGGATGTAAGCGCGTCGGTCCATTCTGACTCGATCACGACGCGAGATGCCTCGGAGTGATCGTTAGGATGCTGCGCCGGTATCTCAATGAGCTGGGTACCTGCAGATGGAAAGAAAATTACATTTTTGAGAATTCATATGATTTTGCAGCGAAAAACAATTTTTAAGAAATTAGAGTGTGCAATACATATGCGGTGGAAGTGAAACCTTCAGAAATCTAAAGTAGACAGGAGTGGGGAGGTTAGGTTAGGTTAGTTAAGGTTAGATTAAAAAGAGACTGGTAGACTACGAAGTACTGGATACTGTTTATGCTATCTCATTCTCTCGCAGGCTAGATCCTTTAGATTTCACATAGAGTTTGTCTCTTTTAAGTATCGCTATTTTTCGTTTCATCGAATTTCAAATCACAACGGTGCTAAAAATGTTTTCCATTCAAAACATGTTTTTGCGCAAAACAGGCTGGTAGTTTTCCGGAAAATGTTACCTTTGTCGTGATGGAGGACTTACATAGCCAGCCGAGGAATCAAACACGGGATGCCTTGGTGGGACCCAAACGAGATGTGAAATCAGCCGCTGACATGCTCGGAGTGTTTATATTTATTGTTTATGAATCGACCCTTTGGAATAACAAGGTTCCATCTGTCGTGGTAACGTCGTGCAATAATGGGATTTATGGCAAGCTAGTTAGGAGATCATTTTTGCATGACGTTACCGCGACAGAAAGAACCTTGTTTTTCGATAGAGTCGAAATATTTGTTCGCGGTATCTTAAAAGCACTAAAATTGTTGATTTCTGTATTGTATTAAAAAGAAAAATAATTGATTTAAATAACGTGTTTACCTTTATACCAGAAGATAGTCCCCAGGTCATGCGGCCCTTGACTGATGATGCAGGAAAGGCTAACTGCGCTGCCCGCCTTCACATAAATGTCCGAGGGGCCGAGGATTTTAGCTTTTGCCTCTGAAACAAGGGAAAAATATCACATTTATTAACTGACTAGTGGTAGCAAAGAAAGCCTACATTATTGTGTTCACTCCCTTCGGTAACACTTTTAAGTGCCGCAGAATCAAGATATTTTTCGACAATTAAGTAGATATAGACAAAGCTATGCAAATTTTAACGTGCTGAAATAAAGCAATCAAAAATACAATACATATTTTTTACGTTAGCTCTATACAGTAGGCCTTGAGGAAAATATTTTCCCTTAGGGCTTTGTCATCTTAAAGGTTGCTGTAAAATGCTGTAGGATGCTGAAAGAAATTTCTAGGAAGGAAAAGGTGAAGGGTGGGTAAGAATCTGGGTGTCAGTGTGTCCAAGAGTGATGGACTCATCAATCCATCCCTTCAACTGCAGTCCAAGACCAGAACGAGTCAAAAGAGACCGGATATCAAGACTTAGACTGTAAAAAATGTTATAGGATTCTAAAAGACAGTTCAGGGAAGGAAAAAGGCATAAGGGGTGGTTAGGAATCTGGGGGTCGGTGTGTCCAGGAGTAACGGACTCATCAATCCATCCCTTCAACTGCAGTGCAAGACCAGAATGAGACGAAAGAGACCGGAGATCAAGACTTAGACAAACCTGACTGCAAAAACCAAGGCACCCCTCCTAAGTCAATAAACGTTGCAAACGACTTGGAGTGACCTATGGCAGAGGTGTTGGTTATCCAATAATGGTTACCCATATCTGCTTCCCAAATTGAACCATATGTCTAACTAACTAACTAACTAAACATACCGCCGTTTCCCGCAGGGGTAGGCAGGGAGGACGTTATTTTAGTTAAAAGTGGTAAGCGTGAAGTTTCAGGAAATGATTGTTAAATTCCTATTAAACACATTGATAATGTAAGTTTGATTAATCAATTGCTTCTAATTTCGCAGTTAGGCAGGATAATTATTTCAAACCTATCAATTTAATTGACAACCCTGCCGTCACCACTATTAAATTCCGTGTGACGATGAACACAAAGAAAAATATGACATTTTTCTGCCACCCGTACACAACCAACTATCAGACACACCCACTAACCAATAGGATGCATGATCTAGGCAACAAGTATGATGATAAATACACACATGCAACAATATATTTAAATACTGTTGATACGTAATATGCTGACGCCCTTTATAATGTAGAATTAAACGTAATCTATACTAGCACTTTGCTAAATCCAAAAAATTAAAGTAGCGTAGATGAAGTACGAGTATTAGTAATTTGGCTTAGATATTGTTTTGATTTTCAACTTTTTTTAAAAATATTTTACTAATATTGTTTCAAATTTATATTATCAGTTCTAAATTACTTCATACATTAATTTTTATTTATAATTTTCTTTGGGTATTTTCTGTTCTTTCGTAAAAGCCCAGCTGGGAGTAAAACCATATAAAATAAAATTAAAAATATTATAAAATAAAACACAAGATAATATATCAATGAAATAAGTAGCACACAAAAGAAATACAAGTTCGAGAATAACAGGAATTAAATTAATATTAAGTTAGATTATTGGAATATCTCCTTTGTTCTCTCCAGAGACATTCTGTACTGAGATGGGTATTCTCCACAGACACTTCAATAAATAGTGATTGTTTATTGACGAATCGTAATCTCTTCAAATTATAAATTAAAGTCCTCCGCCGCGTCTGTCCGTCTGTTCGCGATAAACTCAAAAACTACTGAAGGGATTTTCATGCGGTTTTCACCAATAGATAGAGTGAATCATGGGAAGGTTTAAGTACTTATATAATTTGTCAAGGTAATTGATTTAAATATATAATATATAAAGTAGAATGTCTGTATGTGGTGGACGAGCGAGCTTTATATGCATTTGATTTATATGCAAATTAACAGATGGCGGTGTGAGATAATTTATCAAAGGTTGGATAACTATTCAGTAGATGGCGTTGTGTTTCATTAGCCACAGCAACACGTGGCCGGGTCGACTAGTTTCTAATAATACTTCGGAGGACAAACGTCCGGTCCAGGACAAAGCTCGGTTTTGTCTGCAGAGCTCTTGAACTATAATAACTCCGCACATTTGCCTTCGGTCACCTTCGGCACAACTCGGCAATGAGACTATGTGACCCGAAGGGCCCGTAGGCAACTAAATTAATAAAAAAATTAATTAAATCATGGACTAAAATTATTAATTGCAATTACCAAGTTCGACTTTTCAAAAAATATATACCAACCTTCACAGAAATAATATAGTTTTTAACCCTCAAGCTTGCACCATTGCAGAATACGTGGAAAGATATTTTATAATCCCAAAAATCAATAAATCACCACTATAACATTTTCCACGGATTCACTTACTAGAAAGCTCTTTAAAAGTATGATTCATGAACAACCTCTAGCTAATAGTAAAATCCACCCTGGCTGGCTTGGGAAGAATCGTAAAACAGCGATGCCCCTAAGCATGGTCAGTGAAAAGCCTGTTTATTTAGGACCTGCTTTATGGAGTACACAACCCCTAAATTTATTTAAGTATGTTTGTTTATCCGTGTTTCCCGGAATATTAATGTTTATTTTACTTGCAGTTTATTTTCCTGATCAGAGATATTCATTATGCATAATATTTATATTCGGTTAAATGGATTATCCGGGAGATGGTTTTTGGAAACTTGTCGGCCACGTGTAATTATTTTAGGGATATCCAAATGGCACTATCTTAAATCATTTACATATTCTGTTACCTAACATTTGTGACTTAACATGATAATAATAATTTCAGTTGCAAAGACATTGCAAAATTCAAAGTTTTTAGTAGTTTTTGTTTCGACACGAGCTATGCCCGACCACCAAACAAGATTCGGGAATACACAATTAAGTGACATTCACTGCTATTGTGCCTTCTAGTTAGTTCTCCATTCGGTACGTAGACACTTGTAATAGTCACAAATTTATCCATAAGCGCACTATACAGTTTGTTCTGGTCGGTTATAAAAACCACGATAAAGTTTGAGTCATGAGATGATCCACATTAGCACTTCGCATAAAGCATACGACAAACGGACGGCGATATAGGTTATGCTTCATATTATACATGTTAGTTCATATTATACACTTACGATTGATAAATATCATTTCAACGTTGAGCGAAATGTTACTTTACGATGGTTGTTTACAGACTGGCGATAATGCGGTACTTGACTCCTGTCTACCGTGTGGGTAGGTACCCTTAATGTGCGGAATTCCTCTGATCCTATAGGTCGATCGGAACACAAACACCAATGAAACTCATCAGCGTTATGAAACACTTTGTGTATTTTAAAAGATTCGACAGATTATTTTTATTAAAAAAACAGCAATTTTAAAAAAAGAAATTTACAATTGCAGCAGGTAAGGTAACACTATCCACTATTGAAATTACGTTTTAATTTTTTTTATATCATTAGTTAATGCTATTATACGCGTGTGTGGACTTTTACAAATATGTGATACCTATATACAGTATTATTTTGTGTAACCGTAATCATGAAGTAAAATATGCTATCTAAATTATATTTATTACATATTATGCCCACATTGATTGTTATTTTTGTGAATGTTATTATAACCTTCTCACAATCACATATTATTCCATGCAGTTGATCACATCATTGGTTAGTTAGGAGTAGGCTTCAGAGTAGGTCGGTGATTTAAAGTCCGCAACTGACGGTATTCCCTTATTTTGGAGAAGGTTCAAAAGGCATTTCTACTATGGCTACTACCTACGGGTTGCTCTATCTTACCAACTTTCTCTTGGGCATGCTCGGAACGAACCACCTACGGATTAGAAGGGATGTGCATATTGTATCACATTTTTTCAGACTGATTCGTCGATGGTTCATTATTAACGTCGATTATCATGGAGAGCATTAGTTTCTGTATTCCCGATGGTTGTCTCTGTCACCGACAGCATGGACTGTTTTATCTCCCGGCCTGTAGGACTGACTTGCCAATGGTCATGCCGGTGAGGAGAGCTAACTCGTTGCAAAATATAATCTAAATGACTCCGTTCCTGCTTTTGCTGTTGCAATTAAAAATATTTTTTTGTATATAAATGAATGGAAAGTAATTAGGGTTAGTAAATCGGGGCTGTCTATAATACCATTAATAAATTTAAAAATGATGAAGGATCCATAAAGCTGTCCGAAACGTTGGCTAAGGAAGGAGCAAGCAGAACACGGCGTTTTAACAAAAAAATTAATATCTATAATATTGGGATAATGTTTTAAAATAACGATCGCGAGTTTGTGATATTCGTTACAACAAATCTAAAGGTTTTTTTTCATAAATTTCCAACTCAATATTTATTTTTCAACAGATAACCGATTTGCACCATTCATGCGGCAAAAGGTTAGATTATAACAAAAAAATATAAAAATATTTCTCTTAAAATTTACCCCTCCAGCAAAAGGTCACCTTCAATTACTGCTTATTGACAGCATCACCTCTACGGAATATACTTTTTTGTCGAACACTAATTATTATTGCTCTTTCACGTCCTCGTTTTCTCGGAATCATAACCATTCGCCAATATATGTGTAGTGATGTTTTCCAAGGTGATGTTTAATCCGAAATTGTAGTTTTTATGATTTTTCTGTATTTAATCGAACTATCCACTCGGACCCATAAACTTGTTTCCACGATAATTTATTGTTGCCAGTCATATATACCTATATGAAATATTTAACAATTTTTTTTAAATTTTTATATGAAAAACTCTCTTTCTATAACTTTTGAAGGTTATTCCCATCAAAGTAATATATCATTGAAGAAGAAGATAATTATAATAATCTGAACGAAAATATGAAAAAGAATAAGACACTAAAAAAGAGAAAAAGATAATGGTCGCAACTGGGACTCGAACGGGCGTGCGTGTTTACCAATTACGCCATTGCAACCTTCTGTCAAACCGTCATATTTGTCAATCTCATATTTTAAATTTTAGAATTATGAATAAATAATTAACTGGTATTTTTATGTTAATAATTCACAAGAGAAAAATGGAATTAGCAGTAATTGTTGTTAATGACTAGTGTATATTTCAATTCAATTTGGGACGCGGGAATGGGTACCGCCGCCCCGGGAACCTTTATTGGATAACCAACACCTCTGCCATAGGTCACCCCAAGTGGTTCGCTACGTTTGGTGATTTAGCCGGGGTGCCCGGGTTCATGGGGTGAGGTTTGTCTAGGTCTTGGAGGCGGATGACCAAGACACACTGAACCCCAGATTCCTACCCACCCCTTAAACCCTTTTCCTTCCCAGAACTCTCCTCTCCTTCCTTTCCTTAAAAAAAACCCTCCACACAGCATCCCCAAAGATGACATAGGCCCTGTGGGAAATTGTTTTCCTCCTGTGTGGAGCTCACGTAAAAAAAAAAATATATATATATTGAATTATTTGGCGGGTAGGTGTTAAGCCGACGTAGCTCAGTGGACAGAGCAGTTGACCGGAAATCAGAAGGACGTGGGTTCGAGTCCCATTGGCGGCATGTATCTTTTGTCGGGAGATTTTTTCAATGTAGATAAGTGTTTCAGGCTAATAATTATTACTTATAAACATTAAATCACAAGAGTCCCAGCTGCTCCTATCTGGAGCCAGTGAGAATATGGCATCACCAATTGGGGCTGAAGATGTTGGTGAGGGGAGGAGCGGAGGAGGGGTAGAGAAAGGGGGAAACTACCTGCCTACACAGATCTGGTCACCAAACACGGCTAAAGTCATTTCAAGCAACTTTTTAATTCTGAATGGTGGTCTTACACCAAAGCGATACTGAGATCATCTTCCACTCTGGAAGATGCCGCAAACATAGTATGTAATTGTAAATGTTATTTTTTAATTAATTAATAACCCAAATTAATAAAATAAAATTTATTTGAGCACGCCGGGATTCGATTCCGCCACCTTCGGATTTGGAATCATGCGCTTTACCCCTCCACCATGAAGGCCATCAGGTCTGCGCTGTTATTAAATAAAATTAATCACTATCAAGTTTTTGAACACAATTTATCACTATTATGAAATAATATTATTAATTGTACATCAACAACAAACAAAAATATCTTATCAACATCATTATCGTTAAATGTGGCACAAGTTTAAATCAATTCGTAATCCAATCCGGTATGCCATATTGCCCGCCAATTCTGGCTGAGTATAATAATAATATGTATGCCGTTTTTCGATAACGAATATGGTTGAATTAATGGCTTACAACTGCCGCTGATAAACGGCGGCCATTAAGTTATACCTAGCAGTAGGTAGCCGGTTATATGTCGTTAATAACTTAGCAATAATGGCAGAAATTATCGCCGGCCTAATCCGATAGCGACCCACACTTATGTTCCTCGATTAACCGGTCCAGTTAATCGGAATTCTGCATTGAAATTATGAACAGAATATTATAGAATACTTTTAGTTACTTGACTTGACTTGACTTTGGTTTCGTGTGTGGTCTGTGAGGAAGAGCCTCGGTGGTCGGGGGGCAAAAAGGCTCTCGTATAGCAATTTGGAGATTGCGGTTCAAATCCTGACGTGCGCATGTTAAATTTATTTGATTTAATCACAAACTTTATTAATTTTATTAAGGGCGTTAATGGACGTAATTTACTTACTTTAACCAGTGATTCTAGATATTAATTGGAGCATAAAATGTAAATGAAATTTTTGATATATTTTTTTTGTTCACCGTAAATAAATAGTATTAACAGGTTTTGGACAGGTTGAATCGGGAAAAATCAAGAAATTAAAAAAAGGGTTTAAAAAACACCAATTCCTTCGAAAAGGTCACGGGAGACAAAAAAATTTATCAACATTTTTTACTGCTAATAATGGCTGGAATCACTGTAAGTCAAGTACGTTCCTGTGTATTATATTGTTCCAGGGCGGAAGATACTATCAGAATCGCCCCGGTGCGGTGCCTTGCTTAGTGACCAGATCTGAATATTCAGGTACTTCCTCAACTTCGTCTCTCTCCTCCATTTCTTTACCCCGCCACCTTCAGCCATTCAACATAACCCAATTAATTGGAATTTCCATAGTCTCGCTGGATTCAGACAGGACAGTTGGGACTTTATGCTTTCTTAAGTTTAAAATTATGTTAACGTTAATATGAAAAAAATGCTCATAAACCTTAGAAAAAGTCGACAAGAAGCTTGAAATTCAATCTTTCACAGCACTTTTCCAATTTCAGCAAAATAAATTTTGAACTTTTTATATTTATATATATTTTTATTCATTCAAGTATTAAGTCTTCATATGGCAACAATCTTTTTTAAATTTTTCTTATTCGCAATTCAGAAAATCACAATACACCTTTGAGACCTCCGTAGTCCAGTGGCTAAGACTCTTGACTCACATTCCGGAGGTCGCGGGTTCGAACCCGGCATGCGCAAATAAATTTTATTTGATCAATTTGTGTTATTTCACAATTAATTCATTTAAAATAATATATAGTATATTCGCGGCATGTTCCAGAGTGGAAGATACTATCAGTATCGCCCTGGTGTAAGACCACCATTCAGAATTGAAACGTTGCTTGAAAATGGCTTTAGCCGTGTTTAGTGACCAGATCTGAATAGCCAGGTACTTCCCAACCTTCCTCTTCCCCACCTCCTTCCCCTCCCCGCTACCTTCAGCCTCACAACATACCCCAATTGGGGATGCCATAGTCTCACTGGCTCCAGACGGGAGCAGTTGAGATTCTTGTGCGGTATTCACTGTAAAAAAAAAAAAACACCAAATATGTGTACTATGAAAAAATCAATAAAGCTGAGACGGTTTACCAATAGTTCATGTGAACATGAAGGCTTTGAGTAAACTGTGCCGTCTTCCACCTTATCTAATTTCTTTAACAGTAACCTTTTTCGTTTACCAGAGTTGTCATTGAATATTACGTCTCCTGGTTTCACAATATGTCTTCCCAGGTATCTGAGCACTGTTCCCACGGGGCGGGACATTGAAACCATAGGGTAATTGGATTCATTCACATTTCCTGCGTCTATTGGTGTTTTCACTCCCAACAGTGTATATAGTAGTGTCCCGTTAGAAGCCCTACCATTTCCCTCAGGGAGTTTCTTTCCATATTGAGTAATTGTTAGGTGAGTACTTTGGATCGTAATGCACACGCTAATTTAATTAAGTTAGTTTCAAATTAATAAATTACGTTGTATTTACCACTTAATTATTTATAAAAACCGACATGTTTCGTCAGCAAAGCTGACTTCCTCAGGGTTTTGACAGAACTAATTTTAAAAATAGACATACATAGGTAATAGAGAAAAATAATAGACATAAACAATAATAAAATTTGAAAGAAAATAATGTATAAGGGACGAAGGGCAATATAGAATAATTAAAAATTTAAAAATTTAAAAGGGGAATAGATTTAATAATGGGTCATTTAAAAACAATTTAGATTATTAATAATATTTAAATTTGCACTAACACTCTTTCTAATCTCTAAAATTTCTAATTTATCCAACTGAAAGCCATTGACATTACAATGTATTAATTCTATACCACTGTTAAAATTAAAGGTATGACTAGTTTCTATTAAATGGTTGGCAAACTCCGAGAAACTATTATTATTTAAAGCTTTCATATGCTCTTTAATCCTTATTTCAAAGTTTCTAGAAGTTTTACCTATATAAAAGAAATCACAATCATTACATTTCAATTTATAAAATCCAGATTTTTTCATTTTTGAATCTCTATCTTTATTGTTTACTATGTAATTTTTAAGTCTATTGTTTGCATAAAATACAGGAATAATTTTATTAGGTACATTCTTTTTTATTGAATTAGAAATTTTATTATTAAAATACATCATTTTCCTCCATTTTTTCTCTTCTTTATCCTTTTGTATAGGGTAGATGTATGATCTAAGGAAATTATTCTTGTATTTTTTATTAAGAATTTTTTCAATTACATTGGAATTATAACCATTATTGATTGCAATTTGTTTAATAATATTGAGTTCTTTTGAAAAAATATTAAGAGATAAAGGTACATTAACTAATCTATGAATCATAGAATGGAAAGCTGACATTTTTTGAGAAATTGGATGATTTGAGGTGTTATGGATTACAATGTCTGTGTATGTATCTTTGCGAAAAATATTAAATTCAAATTTATTATTAATTATTGAAATATTTAAATCCAAAAAATTTATACTCAAATTTTGTCCAATCTCTACAGTAAATTTTATGTTTTTATGGAGTTTGTTTAAAAAATTAAGAAAAATATTAAGATGTCTCAATGTACCCGTCCAAACACAAAACACAACATCCACATATCTCTTCCAACAATGTACATATTTTAATAATAATGCACCACTGTTAAAAATCCTATTTTCCAAATTATTTATAAATATATCAGCGACCAAAGAGCTAGTATTAGCACCCATTGCCAAACCATCTTTTTGTTTAAAGATATTGTTATTGAATTGAAAATAATTTTGTTTTAAAACTATATTAAGTAATGAATTTAAATCATGAGATAAATCATTAGATAAAATTGATGAAAATAAAAGTTCTTTTATAATAGGTTTACATTCTTCAATTGGAATACTTGGAAATAAATTAACAATGTCAAATGATACTAATAATGCTTTGTCAGGGATTTCCAAAAGTTTTAAGTGTTCAATCAAATTAAATGAATTTTTAATCGTGTATTTAGGATGAAATATATGTGAATCCATAATAATTCTATTAATTGTTGAAGATATTTTATTGCTAGGAGCATTACAATTTGAGACCACTGGTCTTATTGGTTGATCTTTTTTATGAATTTTTAATAAACTATACAACTTAGGGACTTGTGGATTTTTTACAGTTAGTTTTCTATTTTTAATTACATTAACAATTAAATCACTTATACAATCTTTTAGAACATCCCTTATCTGTTCTTGACATTTATTAACTGGGTTAATTTTTAACTTTTCAAATTTATCACCTTGTAAAAAATTCATTGTCTTTTCCACATAATCTTCTTTATTCATAATAATGACACTGTTACCTTTGTCAGCTTTAGTAATAATCAAATTATTTTCCCGTGTAGCTCTGGATATATTAATTGCAAGTCTTTTTTCTTGATTGTGTTGTTTTTCAGTGAAGTTAGGATTCTTGCTAATATTTTTTATGACTTCACCACATTTATATTGATAAGAAATATGTTGATTATTCATAGCACAATTAACATCTACTGCTAACAACTCCAATTGTTTGTTATTATTACAACGTAATTTATTAATTTGAATTTAAAATGTTACCACAAAATAATTTTGCACTATTAGAAGAAGTGTAAGTTAGTTTCATTTGGAAACATTTCCTAAATACCTTCACAATCTATTTCTTATTAATTTATTTTCGTTATTTTGTTTTTAACCTACGATTTACCATATTTTTTGAAATCGAAGATCTTCATTGTTCAGATAATTTAAAAACGTATATTTCTGGTGAAAAACCCTGCAATATACTTAAATGAAAATATCAATAATAGCAATATCACTTTATTTTGATAACACATCATGAAGGAAAACAGAAGAAATAATATTTTAAGATCCGAATATATTTTTATGAAGCAGATTACAAGCACCAATATTAATTTATGTCATTATAATATAACTTAAAAATGAGAAAGTGTTTGTATTCCGTTTGGCTCCGGCTGCCGATCTCAGAGAGCTTGCAAAACATCCTTCTAATTTGATTTTAAAAAGATAGGATGGCGTTGGTATTAAAAAATCGACAAGTCGCTCTGTAAATACCTCTCAAGGTATATAATGTATTCATAAATTCTTTTCAAACGGCTTCGCGATATTGCTTTTATCATGAATTCCTTCGATTTGCAGTGCATTCAATTTATTTTGTGCTTTGGAATTTCTATAATATAATATTTCAACTCGCAGAAAAATATACCGGAATATTATATAGTATTCTGGTATATGCCGCTCGTCCGAGTATCTATACGTTTTTTCAACATAATTTAGAAGACAGAAGAACTTTCACTGACTTGGTATTTCTGTATAAAATTCTAAATGATTTAGTTGACAGTCCAGTATTGCTCGAATTGATAAGCTTCCGGATTCCACTACGTAATACTAGAAGTCAGGATTTATTTCAGTGCAGTAATTCTGGAACTAACTACCATATGTGTTCCTCTTTGCCCAGAATACTTAAGGGGGGAAACAATTATACCAAGTCAGTGGACGTCTTCAATTTATATTTAAAAAAATATAAAATATTGTTTTTATTTATTTATTTATTATTTAAACGCCCGTACATAGGGCTATTACACACATAATATAGGTGTATTGAACATTTTCAAACATTATATATATATAGAATAACATACAGTACATACATACGATGCATATTAGTACAATAAATATTTATCATTTTACAAACATATCAGTTACATAAATAACTAATTATTTATGCTTTGATGCAAGACGGTGAGGTTTTGAAAATATCGAAAAGGTCTGTATACGTATTGGCATTTCGGTAAAAACGCACTAGCGGTGAATGATAGGAATAGTTAGTGCTATGATTGTCACTGTGGAAAAGATGGTGGAGTCGAGTTGGTTTAACAGGGACACGAATATTTATAACACTTAACATTTGAGGGCAGTCTATGAGATTGTTCAGTAATTTAAAAAGTATAAGAATGTCATTAATAGTACGCCGGGTAGAAAGTAGTGGTAGGTTTAGATCAGACATTAATGCATTGTAGCGGATTTCAATTACAGGCTGTTTCAATTTGAATTGAACGTATCGAAGAAGTTTTCTTTGTACTCTCTCCAAACGGTGTAAGTTACAGGTATAAATCGGAGACCATACAGGAGATGCATATTCCAGCTGCGATCTTACAAGAGAGCAGTAAAGTAGCTTAATTGACTCAATGTTTTGAAAAGTCCTTGTGTTACGAAGACAGTTCAGTTATGTACAATAAATACTGTATATTTCTTACTATTCATATGTAAAAGCCCCAAAAAAGGGCGTTAATAAATAAATAAAACATCAGTATTTTTAAATTAAACAATTACTTAGCATATAATACACATGCATATTTCACGTTTAAAAGCCGACAATTCCAAATAAGGTTTCTTTAATTACTATTACTTAGAGACCATGTCTCCATTGTGATTTATTATGTACTAGCTGGTCCACGGCATGCTTTCCAATGCCAAATACATTGTTTCTCCCTGAATCACCTTTCCCGTGTGTCCCCGTTCCCCTCCCGCATACCCTTTTTAGCTAGCTTTACACCCTATGTCACTCGGGAATACTGTAGCTTCCCAAGAGTGAAAGAAATTTTCAAATCGGTTCAATAGTTTCGTAGCCTATTCAATGCAAACACACATACAATCAAATCTTTCCTCTTTATAATATTAGCATAGATTTATGCTTTTCCCCGTATCTCGTCATAAAAAAATCAACATTAATGTTGAAAACTAATCAAGGAACCGACTCACTAAATCTTCACACACTTGATCGATTCTTCTAAGAAGTGGGGACCTAGGACATAATATAAAGGTATGTTTTAAACCTTCTGCACGTTATTACGATCGCTTTATTCTGCACCCCTAACAAATTAATGGCCGGTTGGGGTAGCGCAGGGTGGTTTCCACTGTACCATGAAGGCTTTAGCACTCGTGTGATTTTTAACAGCCCCGATTTAACATTTTTACGACGCCGATAATTCTGACAATCCGAGCCAAGGAACTTGCTAATGGCACCGGACATTCCGGGAACCATTCATTGGAGTCTTGTGACTTATGTCTTTTATTAAAAACGGATTTATGACATCGTTCATGCGATTTATGTAACCCGATAATAAAGGTTTTTTAAAATTAAATGCTCAAATGTAGGAAAAAAGAACTTCGGTAGGTACCTACTACTACTCAACTTCGAGAGTAATTCAACAATCTTGTACCGGAAAAGGTTTTTTACAAATTTGTTTTGGAAAATACAAAAGTGCTTCACTACGTTTGGTGACTTAGCACTAGTTCATGAGGTGAGGTTTTTATAGGTCTTGGCAGCGGATGCATCTCCCAGCTTCTGCATGGCGGGTCGGAACGGGAGAGACTGATTTAAGGATACCTTACCTAGTCCTCTCCAGCCGTATTCTCTCGGTTCCATGCCAACTCAAAATCAAATCAACTCAACACCTCTCAGAAAAGTCGTTAAAAGCTATGAAAAAATAATTTTAAAATAGCCCAAAACCCTAACCTAACGTTACCCATTTAACTCATTTTTTTTGTAGTTCTTTATCAACTTTTTAAAGGAGGTTCTGAGTTGGTTTCATTCTGAGTTGACCGGTCACCACTCTCTCGCAACCCCCATACTGACCCCTAGATTCCTTCTTTCCCTTCATAATGTTTTTCTTCCCAGAACTCCCCCTCCTTACTAAAAATACCCTCCACACAGCTTCCCCAAAGGTGAAAAATGCCCGAAGGATTTTTTTCCTAAGGACCATTCATATGGAGCTAATGTCATGTTTGGTGGCAGGAAAATACATATTTCAAAGCGCCATAATCTAAGGAAATAGCATTGCGAGCTTAATTTAGTTAAATTAGACGTTGACCATCCAAGAGCTATTACACCTGCTGTACTAAAAATATCTGTTGATGATTTTTTTTTTACAATAATGATAAATGTATAAAGTTTTTCAATAAGACAGATTAAACTCAAATGTATATATATTTTGAATTTCTTTATACGGATTAAAAATGTTGCACTTTTGTTAACAGTGAATGCTGATCCTGGGGCAAAGTGAATATTGATTTCAACATTCAATTTCTATTGCATTGCTGTTTGACTTGGTTAAATTTTATGTTTAATTAAGTTATATTAAAAAAAACACACACACTTTTTAGGCTATTCATATATTGGAGGTACTGGTAGAAAAAGTTTAACAATTTTTTTCACCGTAAAATATCTGCTTAAGATATTTACTTAAAATATATGGACACAAGATTTCAGTTCGATTAGTTCCTTGTAAGTTCCGTTGAATAAATAATGATACCAAAAAATGTGTTTAGTGTGTAAAATTTTTGCATGAGAGCTGAAGAAGTGAAGGAATTTACGTAATTTGTCTAGTATTGTTTATAAAGCAATATGTTTGGAAAATAATTACCATCGCCCCGTGTAGAGTAAAAATTCAAAGACATTAGTTTCGGAACTTGACTAAAACCTACTGCCATTCATCTTAATTACTTACTATATGATTAAATAGATCTATCTTTCTCTCTCTTGGTCGGTGTTAAGTGGTTGAATGAAGAGCATTATTAAAGATACGCTGACAGTTAGTTAGTTTTTTATTAGTGTTCCGTTTTTTTCACCAATATTATATATATATTGTATTGTGTAAAATTTTGTTTATGAAATGGAGGCCTCTGCACGGGTAAACCACCCAGTGAGGCCAACATCATTGAATTGTGTATAAAATATAAATATATTGAAGCAAATAAATAAATAAAACCCATTGTGTATAAAATTTTACGATTTCTTTAATCTTTCTGATACGCAAGCAGGACAAGCAGTTCCTTTTGAAAATCAGGGGGAATAGTGCAAAACCACCGTGTTTTTGTAAAATAAACTCGGAATACTTAATAAACTAATAAGAGTGTGTTTTATTACTGAATGTGACTCGAAAATCTTAACATATACATATAATATCTAATTTTACATTAACATCTTATTGCTTCAATAAAATTGATGAAAGAAACGAAGTTAAAACATCTTCAATGATGAAGTTATCCGAATTCTGTTTAATTCATAGTTATTCAGCCATCAAAAGAATCCTAAGAAGATCTGGGTGAAAGATTTCCGAATAATTGAAGCCTACACGATAAATTTCTTAGAAATATTCAGTACGTGTCAAACTTGAGGCAGTGGGAGGATAAATTTTAGATTGGATATTTCTATATCATTGAAGAAGAATGTAATACTTTTAAATGTAAAGGAAATAGGAAACATAACAATACAGTAACTATCCCAACTGGGACATGAACACAGGATCTCTTGACTTTCCGGGGCACGTTAAAATAAGTTATTCCGATAAAATGAAATAATCATTTAGACGTTTATAAAAAGTCAATGAGTGTCCCATAAAATTGAAATCGGATATGTTTATCCGAGACACTACCTAGGACCTAGGTTACAAAGAAATTCGTTAGAATTTTGAGATCATTTAAAGAGATGGCTGCCAAAAAGTGTTTATAAAAATTGTTGAATTTGCGAGTAATATTGTTAATACTGAATTTTAAATAAAATAAATAATACAAAAATTACGTAAAATGAATGGGTCTCAATGATCGAGATGGTTAAGGTACTGTATCCCGGTAAGACAAGAGATCCTGGGATCGATTCCCAGCTGCGACCATTACTTTATTATTTTTCTTTGTTTTGTCTTGCTTCAAGTTTTATTTGGATTCATTAGTATTATCCTCTTATTCAATGATATATTTTATTGTTTGTTATAAACACCATAAAACGGGCACCATTAGCAATTAGCAATTTTTTCTCTTCAAGACCCATGTTCACTCCTTCCTTTCCTCAAAAAGACCCTCCACACAGCACCTTCAAAGATGACATAGGCCCTGAGGGAAATTATTTTCCTCAGGGCCTTCTGTGTGGAGTTAATGAAAAAAAAAACCTGAATGGTGGTCGAAAAATCCATAACTATTTAACCATCAAAGTAATGAATGAAGAAGAATTTAAAAAAAGTCGTTGGTAAAATTTGGCATAATTTACATCTTTGAGTTATTGTGTGGGTAGATTTTTACAACTGAGGAGTGGGTTGTAAGTTGTAAGTAATATTAAAATGTGTTTAAAACCTTTTCCATTACACAATTTGCATTCTGAGGTGTTACATTCGCATCATGAGTACATATTTACAATCATCAATCATCAACAACCATCGTTTCGTTTGTGAGTATTTCTGTGATTGTGCCTCTGGTAAAATAAATTCAAATTTGTTTTGAATTTAAGTCTCATTTTCAAAATTGGAACTGATTGCGTCAGGATTTTGGAAAGATGTGAAAAGTGTGTATGTAATTCCATCCTCAAATATAATATTTCATAGATTTGTTTTTTAATTCTCTTGCACAACCAATAACTTCTGCTTAGGGAAGCAGAACTAAAGAGTTGTAAAGAAAATCACTGTCAACTGTCATAATATGTAAATGTACAAAGATGTAGTAATATTATTTTCGAGGAATGTTATGATTGAATTGTGATTTACTTTTCGAAGTCAAATAAAAAGAGAAGATGATAAAAGGACGAAAGAGAAGCAGGAAACAATAACATTGTTATCGGAGAAGTTTTGACAAGTTTATCACTTGAAACTTCTTCTCAGTCGATTCCTCAATACATCAATGTGAAAAATGTATCTTTCTTTTCGACAGAAAATCGTATCGTTTGAACTTACCAGTTAGTCAGTGGTGTGACATTTTGGTCGTGATAAACTTTACATATTTTATTGGGTAAGGTTTATTTTATTAATAGGTATATAATAAATTCTAATAATTTTCTCCGGTTCTAAAGAGCAAACAACTTAAGATTCTGACGCGATTGCGAATGTAAAGAATGGAAAATGATTTGATTTTATACTAGGCCCAGACACACGTTGCTGGGGCTAACGAAACACAAAGCCATCTACTGACAACGCCATTACCCAACCTTTAAATTCAACGCCATCTGTTAATTTGCATGCATTTCAAATCCACACCGCCCACTTGCCAGCCCGCTGCCCGCTGCCCGCTTGCCATCCCGCTCCTTTCATATATTAGAAATTTCAACCAATATACACAAAACCTTGACAAATCTAAACCTTCCTCATGAATCTCTCTATCTATTGGTGAAAACCGCGTAAAAATCCGTTGCGTAGTTTAAAAGATCTAAGCGTACAGACAGCGGGAGCGACATTGCTTTATACCGTGTAAAGATTTTTTTAATGTCTTTATCCTAGTACTGCATAACACCGAGACGTGAACCGAGCAACGAATTATGGGAAATGAACGAAACAACTAGCAACAACAGGTTCTGCTCGCTTGTATATTATATACATGCAGCCTTAGAATTATTATTAAATTTATGAAGACTGCATGACTTATTTTTTAAGGCGCTTTTTAACGTAAACAGTCTTAAAGACTTTCAAAACATTATTATAAAAAAAATATGAAATAGAAACCCGTTAGTTTAACGTAACTATTTTGTTTTTTTTTTTAAGGAAAGACAAACATTCCCGAGTTACGAATAACCCAACAATGTTTGAAAATCTCCTCCTACCACCACAGAAAGCCGAAAATGTTGCTTGTGTTGTGATGGAGGACTTAGCCAGCCGAGGAATCGAACACGCGACGCCCAGGTGGGACCCAAGCGCTATGCCCACTCAACCACTGACCGGTCTTTCTGCTCCGTAACTTTCAAACGGTGAGCTCTGTCATGAAATTTGCACTCTTTTTCACTCTATTATGATACATTGAAGCACCCACCACTGTCCCGCCCCGGTATAGGCGACTTATGGTCGCCCCTTCGGAGCTCTCGCAAGAATCTAATTTTTTTTTTATTATGAGAATCTATTTTTTTTTTTTATTATTATGATACAGGTATATATTGTTTATATATATTATTATGCAAGTTTACTATCAACTCAACTCACAACGCCGCAACGTCATTTTCATCATGATCTATGAAGCTTTTTACGGGTTGATAATTTTTCTGCTATTAAATTTCTGCTATTTTCTGTCAAACTATTAGTAAATATATTCCAAAAATATATATATATATATATATATTTACATATATAGGGGTATGAAAAATAGATGTTGGTCGATTCTCAGACCTACCAGATAAGCACACAAAATTTCATCAAAATTGGTCCAGCCGTTTCGGAGGAGTATGGTAGCAAACACCGTGACACGAGAATTTTATATATCAAAATAAAGTTGCACCCTTCAAAAATAACAGAAATCTTAGACAAAGATCAATACTTCCTATTCCAAAATGTAAAAAAACAATAGGACAGTTAAATCATAAATATCTCGGAGTTCATTTTTTTAATTCACTACCTGAAAAAATCAGAAGTATGAACAGAAACATAAAAAAATTTAAAACTCTGCTTAAAAATTACACTGAAAATTTGAACTGAATAAAAAATAATAAATTGAACCAATATTATAAAACCTCCCCATACACACAAGCCCTGCTTATTTATGGGGGTACGTACATCAAATAATAATAATAATAAATTTGGACAACTTATATAGCGCTGTTTTTGCGAAAAATCGCCTCAAGAGCGCTGTACAAATTAGCATGGATTTTACATTAGGATTTACTTAACTTAGGAGGCCAGATAACAACTCGTCTTGCAGCTATCAAGCGCATGGATTATTGGAATTCTAGCCCCCCAATAAATAAAATAAAATATTATTTTTTTTTTTTATTATTATGATACAGGTATATATTGTTTATATATATTATTATGCATGTTTACTATCAACTCACAACAGCCGCAATGTCATTTTCATCATGATCTATGAAGCTTTTTACGGGTTGATAATTTTTCTGCTATTAAATTTCTGCTATTTTCTGTCAAACTATTAGTAAATATATTCCAAAAATATATATATATTTACATATATAATTTTTCGTTTCGCTTTATTCTGATGAAGAAACCATGTCGTTGGAAACATGTGTAGATACTTTATTTTTTATGTGTCGAAATTATGTATTACAGAGTATCTCTTCATATTTTTGTAATATCTATATTGTGAAACCGTTAAATAATAATATAATAATATAATAATAATAAGTTATTTATTTCAGCCGAACAGAGCGGTGGGAGCAATACTCTGTCTGCCATAAAAAAAGTATACATTACATAAAATGGATTTACATACTATATAGAAAAGAAAAAATAAAATAATATAAAAAGATTTAAAAAGAAATATATATACACATATTTAGTACTTGTATATCTACTACGGGGGCTTCAGATGAATTCTCCATGTTTGGTGAAGAGGCGCGCCCTGCCACTGGGCCACGGCCTGGACGAGAGTGTTCTCCGATCTTTGGTAGCGCTGTCTCACCCCGGCTATTCTGTGGCGCATCAAAGCGGCGAACCCATGTACCCTTCCTTCTGCGAACATCTGCGAGGCACTGCATCGCCAAGGTAGGCCGAATAGCGACCTATACGCGTTATTGTATTGTACTCAAAGTGTGTTCATGACGCCTTGTGAGTATCTTGTCCATAGTTCGCCGGTGTAAAAGCTCATGCAGTAGCTTTTACACCGGCGAAAATCAAAACAAATGCATTAGCCCAATGAGAAAAGATATAAGTAATTGGATTATAAACCTACTACCCTTTGTTTAAACTGATGATTTCTCTAAAATATTAGAAAATAAATTAATGCAAAGCGAATTTACGATTATTTGAAAGATCAATTAAAAAAAGTAATTAAGTAAAATTTATTTCATTAAAAACATTTTCGGTTAAAATTAATAAAAGTACATAAAACTTCAAAGTGGGGTCCTGTATTCGAATCCACGTGCAAACTTCCATTAACACTCGCACGGCAGTGTTGAATTTACCATTTGCAGAGAAAATACTGGCACTAATGGCAAACAACAAGTGAAAACTAAATTTAACAACACGCGAAAGTTTCAACAGCCCAAAGTCAGTATTAGTACGGCTGTACCTTCTATTGACTGAACTTTCCCCATTGTAAGGTTACCTCAGGCTTCCTGCCTGAACTCTATAATACGTTTAAATCATACTTTGATAAAATTATCGCCCGTAAGAGTATAAGTGTCGTTATTAACTTTGCGTAGGTAATAGGTAATATTGGAAAGCTTTTAGTTTGGTTTGTAAATAGCTTTTAGATGCACTCGCTAAATTTAAATTGTAATACGTGAATAATTGAGTGGATACTTCTTGCTAACTTCTGTTTTTGTTCTCTCCAAACGGTTCGACCCTTCCAATCTTTCAGAATTTTAAAAATATTTCAAAATTGAATTAATAAAATCGTTCTTTTGAATACTAATAATTATTAACATTTTTAATTATTTATATGTAGATAGGTGCTGTGCTAAATTAATTTATAATAATTATTACTTTATGTCTTACTTTAATGTCTTTATGTTGGTCTGGGTGAAGATTTATTTGCATGACGGTACCAATATCATCTAAAAGCGAAACTGTTATATCGTGAAACGGTTCCAAGCCAACTCAGAATGAAACCAACTCAGAAACACCTCAGAAAGGTCATTAAAAGTTACCAAAAATAATTTTAAAATAGCCGGTAACCTAACCCAACCTAACTTAACCTATTTAACTTTTTTTATATTTTTTATTGTCACTCTTAATGACCTTTCTGAGGTGCTTCGGAGTTGGTTTCATTCTGAGTTGTCCGGTCACCCATGAAACATATGTGGACCTAAATGGACGCCAACAACAGGTTAAAATACAGAATACCCTCAGTAATCAGCGTTCAACTGACTATGGAATTCCACAAGGAAGCGTTTTGGGACCAACTCTGTTCTTACTGTATATTAACAACTTTTGCAACCTTGAAATTCAGGGACACATTGTTATCTTTGCAGACGATACTGTCTTATTATTCGAAGACAATAATTGGTCAGCTGTATTTAAAAAAGCTGAAGAAAATATTAACTTCATTAAAAAAATGGTTAGATATCAACACACTTACCCTTAACACGAAGAAAACAAAATATGTTACTTCAAGCATCAATACTACAGGCCAACCTAATGATGATTACTCCATAAAAATTCAAAGCTGTACGAATTCCAATGAATGTAGTGAGTGCCCCAGTATAGAGCGCACTTTACAGATGAAGTACCTCGGCCTCACCATTGACCCATACCTCAAATGGAACCTACACACCCAGATCATTGCAAATAAAATTAGAAAAACATTACACTTCTTCAGATCCATAAGGAACTTTCTTAACTTACAACTCCTAAAAACGATTTATTTTGCAATCTCCCAATCTATCATTGAGTATGGTATCATTGCATGGGGAGGGGGCACTTTATTAGCTCTAGATCCTGTCGAAAAGGCGCAGAAAACAATCATGAAAATTATTTTCAAACTTCCTCTAACTGCAAACAGTGACCTAATTTTCAAAACAAAGAGAGTATTTGATGTTCAACAAATCTATGTAAAAACTATCCTCATACATCTCTTTAAAAACAAACACGTGCTTTACGAAAAAAAAATAAACTTAAGATTTACACATAACTCCAATAAAGACATTTTGCAAGTTCCAGCGCTCTCTTCCACCTTTGGTCAATTTAGCTTTAGATACTTTGCCACGAAAATATTTAAAATTCTCCCAGAAAACATCAAACTGAGTCAAACACAGAAAGAATTTAAAAAATATGTTAAAATATGGATACATTCTAACGACCGAGCCTATACTGGTGCCCTCACCCAAACGCCCTGTCATTGACAGTTATTATTGTAGTAGGTATTAACCTTGCAGTTTTTGTATTGTGTATATGCAAACAATGATGTAAACTAAAATAAAGTTTTTGCTGTACAGAAACCTACATTATATTTTTATAAAAAACCATAGATAAAATTGTAAGAAACAATTAACAAAAAATTCTGCCTCAATACAGGTTCAACCTAGTGAGGCAGGCTATGCACAATTAAAAATATTATATAATTATGCTACTTCTGTGTAACCGTTCTTACATTACTTTCTATTTGTTAATTTTTTTGTACTGATGTAATCTACATTGAATGTGCACTTTTTTAGTTGTAATGTTGCCAATTTGATTGAATAAAGATATATTATTATTATTATTATTATCAGGAACGTTGGAATATCTAGTTTTTGGGTAATTATGCTGTGTTGCCCTTCCTTCTTTTTTAGCAAATGTTTCGGGGAGCGTTACTAACTTAGGACCGGTGTTTAAGCAATGCAATAAAAAAACAATTATAATTAGTTAAATTGACTTGTTTTTCGGCGATTGAATTAACTTGATATGGTAAAATTAAATTATCAAGAACCACTGTGAACTAATAACCAGACACGAGCGGATATTTTAAAATCAAAAGCTAGATGTATTGACTTTTTTCCACAAAATACTATAAATCGATTTCGAAAGATTGTTCTTTTATCTAGTAAAGGTATGTTTTAAGATTTATTTTTAGTATATTAAGGTTATACCGTAGGTCGTTGGTAGATTTGTTAAATTTTCGAAGAAAATTTTGTGTTATACAACACATAATTCACATGAAATTCATGTGAAATCGTGCAGTAAAATAAATCAATAAATTACCTAGGTGAGCTACTTTTCAGAATTTTAATTTTAGTTCAAATAAAATCTTTAAAAAAACATCCGAGGACGTGTATATACAAAATTTTGTTTGAAAATTTAACAAATTTGCCAACGACCTACGGTTTAACCTTATTTTTCTTAAAATAAACATTTTTTCTCAAAATTTAAAACATACATACATTTACTAGATAAAAGAACAATCTTTCGAAATCAACTTTTAATTTCTTGTGGAAAAGAGTCAATACGTTTAAATTTGACTTAAGAATGACATATTTCGGGTTTTCTCTGGTTATTCCCTCTTAAGATAACCCCGGTAATCTCCTATAAAGTTTTATTTTTAATATGATCTCATTATCTTTTTTTCTCTTCGCGGCAGAGTATCGTATACCTTTTGTCGTAATATGCTACTGCATGCAGTGAATTTCACAAAATCTCCACCTCAATATAACTTGAGCATATTTACTGATGTAATTGAATAAAAATAAGATCAACATCCTTGGTCGAAATTCTCAAAAAAAAACTTATTTTCTTGTCTCTATCGACCGACAGTGACTGCAAAAACATTTTGCGTTTTAAAATCTATAAACGTTGGTTTGAACTACTCGAATTTTAAAAAAATGCACACATACACACACACATACTTACATAAATATACCTATGGAGGTAATCTTTGGTTTACGAATATGTTATAACTAACTGCAGAAGCACTTAGTTCCAAATTTGGGTTAAACAAAACAACGTAACACCGCAGGAAAACAACCCCGTAATACTTTCCGTCAACACCAGCACGGGGCAGGTTGGATCGGATGTGGCTGTGTGGCCTGGAACACTAACTACGGAATCACACAAGTGTTTGCTCCGTAGTTAAGTTAATACTGTAAGGTGTGGTTTAAGCGAACAACCCCACTCGCTTAATTTAACCCCAAACAACCAAATGGTTAACTTTTAAATGTGTTAACAAAGCGTTTGGGTATGGAGAGTTCGGATCTACAGTTTTACCAATATTCTATTTATTTATTTAACGCCCAGAAGGCTTTAACATAAAGAAATTTGTATAAATTTAGCATGAGAGATGTATTCAAATGTGAGAATGAAATAATGAAAAAAAAATACGTGCAGTAAATACAAAAAGGTTTAAGAATAGAATGGAATGGGTTACGATTAAACATGTCAACATCAGACGTATTGGTTTCCCATAATATGAAACCGTTTTATCGGGGAATGAGCAATGAGCGCTTAATTCTGCAGTAGAACAGTGTTTTATGTTGTGTGGTGCTCGTGGGTACGTATAGGTTTATAAGCTGCAGAATTGCAGAACTATGTATCAAATTTTAGGTTTTAAATAAGAAAGTTATATTTCATTTAACGTCTAGCTTGTAATGTACGAACTTTTTGAGTACAGGTAAATTTGTGTTATTTACGTTTATTTGTTTTGTATTTGATAATTTTCTCACTTTCAGGTTGTTATTTCACTTTGTTATTTTCTCACTTTCAGGCCAGCTCGTATCGCGGCTCCATAAAAGCCGAGTGTCTTAATCTGACTTCCAACGTCTTATACGAGCACATCATCAATAATAAATTAACGAATGTTGAAGACACCGACAGGCATAGGTGAGTATTGAGCATAAAATGTAACATGCTAAGTAGAAGATTAATAACGAAACAGATTGAATTAAATATCTCTAAATATTTCATTCTTTCTTTCACGTTCTTACACTATGAGAGCTCGAAATTTAAAACGTGTTTCCACTATAAAAAAAACTTGGTATTGTGTTTGATAGTATGTTAACTTTTCATGCTCATATCGTAATGACGTGTAGTGCTGGGTTTTGTCCTACGCACTGCGAGAAATTTCAGAAACACCCGGGATCTCACGGTACTACACAATACTTTGGTTGAGAGTAGGCTTGAGAGTGCATCGGTGGTTTGGAGCCCGCACCAATTGAAGTATTCCCTCATGTTGGAGAAGGTTCAGATGATATTTCTGAGATTTCATTATCGGAGGGAGTAAGGCTACTATTCGTGGCTCTTCCCTACCGACTTTCTCTTGGGCATGCTCGGTATGAACCATCTACTGGTCAGAAGGGATATTATGCTCATTTTAACACATTTCTTCAGACTGATTCGTGGATGGTTTGAAAACTCGGCTATCATGAAGAGCATTAGTTTCTATGTTCCCGATGGTTATCACCATCACCGACAGCATATACTGTTTTATCTTCCGGCTTGCAGAACTAAATTTCCAATGGTTACGCCAGTCGGGAGGGCGATCTTGTTGTTAAATAGAATCACTTTGGATATCGATATGTTTCACATCAATGAAGCAAAATTCAAACTGTTGCTGTCAGTGTAAATCTGTTTATCTCATCTAAAATATTTTTCTCTTTTAAAAACGCTTTGAAATTATAATTTTGTAATGTTTTAAAAATGAATAAATTGAAGTGAAAAAAAAAGATTTCGGCTCTGCCGTCCCCATGTGAAATGGACGATCTTCTCACCCGTTTGCACTACCTTGTACACATGCGCTTCTTAGCTCCGGGCCAATTTCAAAAAGAGAACCATGGAAAAGTTTCGGGTGCAATACAACAAAATATACCGTGTGATGTTCGAACTTCCAAGACACTGCAGTGCCACCTCAATGCTCACGAAAGGGTGAGTTCCTGGATTTGCAGCTCTGTTAAGAATCAGGATTGTAGGACTGAGGGGAAGAAATATCCTTATCATAGAATCCAGTCTGAATTCAGGATCGACCAAAGAAGAACATTGGAGAAACGTATTGGCTGCCACAATTTCAGATCCGATGGACCAATAGGAGTTCAATAAATGATTTTATGTAATTTAATTTTAAAAGTGTTGTGTATTGTGAGCTGTACACTTTTTATCTCTTTTCTTACTTTTTTCTATATTTTATTTTATTTGAATTTTCTTTCTTTTCTCTGTTTCTTTATTTTCGTTTTTAATTGTTTCTTTTAGTTTTCTTTTAGATTTTTTTCTTTATTCTTATTTATAAATACCTAAGTTTTTACTACACATGCTAATACTTCCTTTGGGATGTGTGGGATTTCACTTACCTCTCCACGTTCTGGAATGAAGACCATTATTAATAATAATATTTTAATGCTACCAGATTCGTCAATAGTAACCAGTTATTAATCATGTCCAAATCTCAAGCACGTGCAACAATTAGATTTGGGAACAACCCATGGGTGGAAGCCCAGAGGCTAGAACCCCAAAATTCTTCGATAAACCGTGATACTGAGAAAAGAAGTGCGGTTCGTATAATTGATAATCCGTTGTTAACAGACCGATTTCTATCTCATGTACAAAGACAATCTGGGGACAATCTTTATTATTTCGATATATGTGTTTCTTTTCTCTAAATGTTTGAGAGATGCTTAGATGAATCTAAATAGTGAACATACGTTACTGAGACAACGCGCACACTTTTACAGAACAAGTCCTAGGGCGCAAATGTAAAAGTTTTATTGGAAGAAGAAGATAACAATAATATTCAAAACAAAAATATTAAAGAGAACAAGACACATAAAATTAGAAAAAGATAATGGTCGCAACTGGGACTCTCACCCAGATCTCTCGTTTAATCTATTTTCTTCTTCAGTGATGTATTACATTGACGGGAATAATCTTCAAAAGTTATAAAAAGAGAGTTTTTCTTATAAAAAAAGTTAAAGTTTTAGTTTGAGGTTTGTATTACTCGTGAAACAGCTATCACGCATAATAATAATTGCACAACACCTCTTATTTATAAATAAACTGTGTTTGATAGATTGAATAATACAATCATTAGATACATAAAAGAAAAATATAAATGGGGTTCTACGAAATAAATTTGATAATAATAAATAAAACTCATAACAGTAAAATAACAAGTATAACAGAATATCAAATAGTTTTCACCGTGGGCGATATGGGAAAATAATATCAGGAGTAAAATAACTAAAACAAAAGATAAACAGCGGCCTAGCTGTCAGATTGCTGAAATTATAACGTGAAATCTGAGCCTAAAACTATTTCAAATAATCTCTAAAATAATCAAACATTTAGTCAGTAGGTAGTGTCTCCCTACGAGCCACTACTATAGTGGGGTATTCGGGTAGTCGATCCATCTTTGGGTACGTTAATCATGTATGCCGGCATTGTACGGCGAGGCGGGAGGCACATAGTTCCGTGAAGGTTGAGCAAATGAAATGACTAGTTCCCTTACAAATTGTCAGACCCTCATTCAAACCAAAGATACCCCAAACCAACCTACCCTCTGCTCTCTGGCACCCTAGTACGCTCGAATATTATTCGATCCGTTTAAGGGTCGAGCTGCTTCATCACTCGAATTCACCGGAATTTTGAATCTAGACATATGGTTTATTTTTCTTTTCTCTTGATACTAAGTACCACCTTAAATACTTTCGTTCTTATATGCTATGCAAGTAGAGATTCTAAAGCTTTTCTCTATCACAGTGTACAATAATTTGTTTCTTCGCGTAGTCATATTGAGTCTTTTAACACAGTCATGAAGTTTTTTCTGTCTCTCGGTTGACTTAAAACACTTCTTTCAGATTTTTTTAGTGGTGTTATTTAATCTTTCAAGCTTCGTAGTTCAAATTGTAATTGATGTTTGTATGTAGATTGAAAATGCCACCGTCCCGGAAGGTCCACACAGAAAACGATGTACAAACTTCGTGAGATTAGTTTCGCAACTCATTACAGACTCCAGCAAAAATTCTGTCCATGAAATTAAATATCTTTATAACCCCTTGACAAAATGTTTTGTCAATATCATCATTGGCGCTACATTCATCGGAAAATCTTGCAGGAAATACTTTTAATCCATCCAATATTCTGTAGTATTCTTTTTATGATTTACTTAAATTTACAACTTAAGTTTACTTACCACCCAATCACGTAAATTTCGGTTTCTCAATGCTACTTCGAATATGAAGCTGTTATGGAGAAGGCCTCTTCAATGACCTTTCAACTTTTTCACGTGTTTAGTAAACGTTTGAGGTTTTGGAAGTTCCATCTTTTTAATTTGATGCTTTTTTATGAAGTACCTATCAAATCATCATTTTCCCAAGCTTTTTCTTTTTATCACTCAAGTTTCTATCTCTTGTTCTCATTCTTGATATAATCCATGTTTTCTTGCATGTTCAGCGATAATACGTGAATAGCGGTAGTTCCATCGATCGTATGAACCTCTGAATGACGTACCTATTAAACTTCCCAGAACAATAAAGTACCGAAGGAAGTTTTCTAATCTAAATTACCAACTTGCAAAGAACACGAATAAATACATTTGTTTTTATTACAACAAGGTGAGTCTAGGTTTCGCGAAACGCTTTGACCTAGTTTCAATGTTTGCCTGTGAGTGAAATGTGGAAATTGGATAAAGGATGGGTAGGATTAAACCAACTATGAAAATAGCTGATCCATTAAAAAACAAAAACTTACACGTGTAAATTTAACGACATTGATGTAAAAAGCATTGGATTCGGCGTTTGATCGTAAACATTTGGAAGAAATAAATTCCTGTGATCCTGTTTCAACTGTCTAAAACAGGGACGACTCTTGAATGTCGAAATGGTACACGATTTGTAAATGTTTCACATTTGTAATATTTTTTAAGTCAATATCACATTGGCAACATAAAGTTTACAATTTTTTACACAAGGGTTAATAATAATTAATTTCGCGTTGTTTGTGAAAGATGACTTTGAAATAGGTCGTGTTTCCTAGTGAGTCGAGTAGGTACTTTTAAATTGACAAGTATTGTACGACCTTTCAAAAACTTAAGTTTGTAGTAATCTGAACCACTTAACCCTAGAAAGATAATCTTATTTTTAGTATTTAAAAGATAAACATGCGCCTGAGAGGCGCACAGTTTAAAAAACCGATTTAATAACAAATTTAAATAATTTTCCTGTTTTTATAACTTCAATCAAGAGTTACATTTTTAGTAAGTAAATAAAACACAAATATATGTTATTATTTTTTAGTTTTAAGGAAATATGTAAGGTTTTACAAAAAAGGAACAAAAATTAGAGGTATTTATTAGAGGTAGTATTTGTAGTATTTTGTCTTACTAACTTATTTGTTACGATATAAAAAGTCTCAAATTACATAAAATACTGAAAAAATCAAAAGTTAAAGACAGTTGTTGTACAGTTGCAAATATTAGACAGAAGATAAACATGCGCCTCTCGAGCGCAACGCGTTGTCATTGCACCAAAACTGTGGTACTCACCGAACAGTAGCGGTCATCTCCATTGTTGATCGACTACTGAGTTGGTTTGGAAACACAAGCTTGTACAGGGGTCGGTTAAAAAAAGACAGCGATATATTGGTTTCGCTGGCGCCTCTGAGGCGCACGTTATCTTTCTAGGGTTAATGTAAGGTAGGCTTACGATTATTCAATTCTAGTCACTCAAAAAACACAACACATGGGTTTTTTACGTCAATAATAAGTTTTGTTTAAGTTGTTACAGTTAGAGACATCCTGAATATTAGGGCTTTCGGGGTGGTACCGAAAGTAAATGATGAAAAGAAATACTTAAGTTATTTCTATGAATTTGACGCCTTCTGTCACTATCCTCTTACAGCTATATCTATCCACGTAACATATTAACAACCATACATTTGTACACTGCCTAATACTGTCGCTCGTCGCAATGACACCGACGCAGCGCCACTGACGCTACTGTCGCTGTGCTCGGATCTCCGCCTTTACCGCACAGACTTGTTGTAACTTAGATTAAATTAAAAGGTACCTATCTAGCTTATTTACGTCATCCAGAACCTGCCATAAATTCCATAGCAAAGTACCCACAGAAACAATCGTGAAAAAAAATGAAGGAAATTTTAATATAAAAAATGTGTACCTATATTGCACAAATCAATTATTTTGGTATGCGGAAGAAACTTCAACTCAACTATCAAAAGGATATTGACAATAATTCCTCCTTGTCGCTTACCAGGATCCCGCCATCCCTTACAAGCCTTGCTTTAGTGAAACGCAAATAAGCGAATCGTTGACGCTAAATAACTGAATGCCTAAGGAGGTAATTTCAAAATACTTAGCCCGCTGAAACACTTTGGCATTCGAGTCTGTGTGAGTACTTTCAATTGGGTCTTTGAAATATCGGAGTATCAGTGTGAATCGGTATAGACAGTAATGTCAGGATAAATCATTGCACCAACTAAATAAACATCTAAATTTTTATGACTGTTGGCTTGGGAATATTTTTTTTTCTTTTACCTGACTATTATTTAATTTCATTGGTTTCTTTGGGAACAAAGTGTCAAAAGATCTTAGGTAAAATTATGTCGACGTCAGTATTCTTTGAAAAATGATTTATATCGTCGTTGCTCTGGCAATATCTGTTATGTGATATGGTGCCCAAAATGTTTTTTTGCAGAATAATTTAAGTACTTGTAATAAAATTGCGGCTTCTTTCTGTAGTGTATTTTAATTTCCCTAACTACCACATATACTTACCTACCTCATATCTTGTAATTCCAATTTTGTTTTTATCGTAAACAAATCATTAATTTTTATATTGTTGGCGTATCAACGATATCTAGACTACACTTCTAAGAATTCTTATTCAGTGATCTTGACTCTTTGAACAACGGAGACAATCAAAGAAATCGGCCGCATAGTCTGTAGAAATAATAATGTGGGGGTATATCATTTCCTCTTTATAGTTTATACGTGGTTAACGATTAGTAGGTTGCAGCCAGCACGTTTCAAGTGTTACGCCGTCCGTCTCGTTTTAGCAGGTAACAGAGGGAAGAAAGAGCGCATATCAAGCGATTCCGTCGTCACAAATATTTTTTCTATTGAAAATCATATCTTTGGACAGAAAACGCCATCTACGTTTTTACTCCAAATTTGCTTAGGAATCGCTTTTTAAAATCTTTCGGATACGTGCTGTTGCACCTGTAAAGCCAATATTCATAGGTTCGATACCAAATAGTAAAATTGGATGTTGTACATAAATAAGTCGAAATTCTAAAATATGCGTTAGTTAACCTATGGATAAGCTTTCAAGAAGGTGGTGAAATATCCCCTACGTTCATGCAGTTCAGGTGTTATTCAGAAATTCATATAATGTAATCTGCGTTGGAGTTAGCCAAGAGGATTTATAATAGATCGTAATGTGTTTATAATATATAGGTAAAGATAATGGGGGAATAAAGTTTTCTCGGTGCTCCATAAGGATTTGAGTTTGTGCTCGCCCATCGAATAAAGATGTCAATGCAATCCCAGGGTTTTATTTAGTCAAAGTTCAAAGGCAAGGAAGTAATAGATATTTTTTTGTGAATACTACACTAGGGTCCTAACTGCTCCCAACCGCCTGGATCCAGTGGAAACTCAAATTAGGGTACGTTGCAGGTTATAAGGCTGAATAGCGGAGATTAGAAGAGTATGTGGAGGAGGAAGGTGGGGAAGTACCTGGCTAACTTGGGCACTAAACACAACAAAAACCATTTCAAGATGACGAAGGCCCTGAGGATTTTCCTCACGTTATAAAACCAACAATTCGATTCAATTCCGAACAGAGATCTTTCACCATGGCAATACTGAAAGCATCTACCACTCTGAAACATGTTAATAAATATTCTACATATTATTTTGAACCGAAAATTGTGAAATAGCACAAATTTATAAAATAAAATTAGCCTTCTTGCGCTTGTCGATTTCTTCAATTTGGGAGGCGGGTGTGGGACCGCTGCCCTTTCGTGGGATTAACAACACCCCTGCAGTAGGACGTTCAAAGTACTTTGCTAAGTTTGGTGACTTAGTAGGGGAGTTTGGAGTGAAGTATGTCTAGGCGTTGGCGGCAGATGCATTTACCCACCTACTGTGTGGCGAGCCGATCGGGAGAGACTGGCTGATGGAGACCTTAGACCTGTCTATCTCCCAAAACATCGTCTTCCTCTGTAGTTGGAGGAATGGGTTCACAGGTCCGTCACTCCTGGTCACATTGCACCCCAGATTCCTACCCACTCCTCATTCTGTTTATCTTTCCAAATTTCCTCTCGTTTCTTTGCATAAAAAGAAAAATTCACATGGCAACCTCAAATATGACATAGGCTCTGAGGATTAGTTTCCTCTGGAAACTTATGTGGAACTAAAGTAAAAAATAAAATTAAAATATGTACTGTATGCAGTTCAAACGCAGAAGAAGTGAAACCTACAGAAAAAAAAACATAGTAGACAAGAGTGAGGAGGCTTTGAAGCACCGCACAAAGAGGAGGCCAATTTTTCTATCTCATCTTCTCGCAGGCTAAATCCTATAGATGTATGTGTTTGTTGTCGTTTCATGGAGTTAACATAACGGCGCTAAAGAAGTTTTCACTTCAAAAAACTTCGTGATAAGAATCCGCAACCTACAGTTTTGCATTCCGGGATCGTAACCACTCAATCGCGGAAGCCGTCGGTGATAAACGCATCAACCCTTAAACCGCACACCTAAAAGGTTAATTGTATTAGAGCGTTAAATTGAGTTTAAAATCCCTTAACCACGACTATTAATATTGCAATGCTACCAGAAGGAGTAAAATACACGTATACTCAAATTTCTATGATAATGTAACTACAAAGTTACTTGAAAATTATTTTAAGAAAAATCGGAAAAAGATACGAACGCACCTAGGAATTGGTTCCTCACGTTTTCATCCCACGACAAAAAATCCCCCGATAAAATATCCCCGACAAAATATCGTACGGACAAAACACCCCTTAATAAAATATCGACGAAAACCTTACCTCAACCTAACCTAACAAAAAATCGGACAAAAATAATACAGACATCTTGAAAAGGTAATAAGCTATTGTTAAAAAATAGTTATGAGAAAGAATTCAGCTTAGCGCAGGTACATTTTGCTCTTGGGATATTTTGTCGAAGGATATTTTGTCGCGGGATGAAAATGCGCATTACTCTAGGAATTAAACCCATGTCCTTAGCCTTGCCGGAACTCTGCTGTACCACTTAACTAATTTGACCCTATTCCCATCGGTTATATTTAACTGTATCGTACTTCGACTACGTATCATGTATATCCTAGACTTGCAGTAAACTCAAGAGATGTTGCACTTTAATAGAATGGATATATGTATATTAAAGACACTATCTACATTGCACTAAGAATTTTGCAATCATACTTTAAAATAGCAGCAAATAAAAAAAATGCACAAAGAAAATTAAGATAATGTTATTAGTTCGTAGTCGAAGTATGATACAGTTATGTTGTTGTATATTATATGACAAAACATAATATGTTTTTTTTTCTAAAGTATGTATAATTTCGACTTGTATCATAAATATAGTTTTATTGTTGTTTTTTCTACACGAATACCGCAAAACTCCTAACTATCCCGTTACGAGTATAAGTACGTTATAAGTACGATTGGAAAACACTTTAAACATTTTTGAAAACCTTTTGTGCTAACGATTCTGATATTTTTTGTATGCCTCTACTGAAGTATAAAGCTGTACTAATTAAACAATTTAAGCAGTACGTTTTTTAACAAGGTCACCATATACAAGTATTTTCTGTTTGCTTCTTCTTCACTGCTTTCAATAACTTTGTATTAATATGTATTATTTTTCTTTTGGTTTATTTATAATTAATAGGTATTATTTTTCTTATGTTTTATTTTTCTTTTGGTAGAATGTATTATTTTTATTTTGGTAATATGTATTATTTTTCTTTTGGTTTATTTACAAGTAAACTTATAATTTTACATTTCTTTCTTTTTTCTATATTAAAAAAAAACATGTACGTAAAGGACACTTGTGCATAATTATAAATAATTAATAATAACTAAATTAGTAAATAATTAAATTATGCATACATTATAAATAATTAAATATTTTTGCCTGAACTTTAGTAAATAAGATAAAGTTTTTTGGCGATGATTTGTTGATTTGTGTCCCAAATTGGTAATTTCTAAATTAAATTTACGCCTATCAAAATGTTTGTCATTTGACTGTCCTAGAACGGGAGACCTTCCTAGTTGGACAGTCAAAGCTTCTTTGTATTGATGTATTCTCTATAACAATACATTCTTTGTATTGACTGTCCAACTAGGAAGGTCTCCCGTTCTAGGACAGTCAATTTGTATTGATGTATTCTCTATAACAATACATTCTTTGTATTGATGTATTGTTATAGAGAATACATCAATACAAATTGACTGTCCTAGAACGGGAGACCTTCCTAGTTGGACAGTCAAAGCTTCTTTGTATTGATGTATTCTCTATTTTAACGCACCAGATTTAAATGTCCGGGTTAAATTTTCCCCCCAAAAAAAAAAAAAAAAAAAAAAAAAAAAAAAAAAAAAAAAAAAAAAAAAAAAAAAAAAAAAAAAAGAAGGAAAAACTAAACCCTTTCATACACTTCCCCAAATGATCATCTAGTGAATCCACGCTATGCAATTGCACTATATAAGTATTATAAATACAAAACAATACAAGAACAACATGTCAACCTACTAGAGACCAAATGGGAATATAATTCACCGACTCCAGATATTTTCATATCAGAGGGTTCGGCTCTGTGGCATTTCTAATTGAACCTATAAATCCTACTGATCCCTCAATATAAATATTTAAAAAATCTTTTGTAATCCTACATGTATTTAAAATTACTGCTTTTTGCATTTTTATATACAAATTCTTTGACAAATCTAATATGCTTAAATTTTGAATCAGATTCCTAGGTATTATGCCAGTGGCCGAAATAACAAATGGTAATATTTTTATAGTCCGAGAATGCCAAATTCTTTTAATCTCATTTCCTAAATCTGTGTATTTTCTAATTTTTTCAGAAACAGTTTTTTGAATATTACAGGAATTTGGAATAGCTACATCAATGATATAAGTTATTTTTTTAATTTTGTCATGTAAAACTATATCAGGTCTATTATGACTAATTGTTCTGTCTGTTAGTATAGTTTTATCATAATATATTTTATAAAATTCATTTTCTATAAATGAATTTGGTTCATATTCATAATAAGGTACTACATTACGGCAATCAATCAAGTGATGTTTAATTACCAAACTTTGGTGAATTATTTTTAAAACCTGATTGTGCCTAAATGTATACTCGGAAGGCGCTAATATAGAACATCCCGATATAATATGTTCTATAGTTTCGGGAAAAGCCAAACATTTTCTACATAAATCATCAATTTGATTTATATCTTTGATTATATGCTTTCTATAATTTTTAGTATTAATGACTCTATCTTGAATGGCAAGCATAAATCCTTCTATTTCTGCGCTCAACTCTCCAATACTCAACCATTTGTTTGACGAAAGTTTGTCAACATACGTTTGGTTGAGATAATTGAAGTGTTTTGCGTGAATAATTTTATTTGACCAGGAATCTAATAATTCCTGGTTAGTATTTATAAGAATGTTGGCATTCTCGTCATATAAATTTAAAGGTGTAATATTTCTATCTGCCTTGCAAATTATTTTGTGCATTTCTGAGCTATTAGCTTTCCTATGGAAAAAATTTCTAAGCATTTCTACCTGATTGTGTTTCAAAGATGTTATTTTGACTACACCTCTACCTCCTAAATTTCTAGGTAAATTAATTCGTTCTATAGCTGAATTTGGATGATGGCAATTAAATTTTGTTAACGTAGTTCTAATTAATCGTTCTAAACTATCTAAATCTGTATTGGACCATTTAATTATGCCAAATGAGTACGTTAGTAGAGGTATTGCCCAAGTATTTATTGCTTTTACTAAATTTTTAGCAGATAGATTGCATTTTAAAATTTTTCTGATCCTAGTTTGAAATTTAATCCTAATATCATTTTTAATACTAGTGTGATCTAATCTATTCGATTGCGGGTATCCTAAATATTTATAAACCTCATCCCCTTTCATACTTTGAATTTTGAAATTTCTAAATATACCCTCGTCTCTATAACAAATAAACGTTTTATTATTATTATTATTATTATTATCCCGAGCTAGTGGGACTATAGCATCCCAATTATTAGGTCAAAAGGATGAGGAACTAAAAAAAAATAAAAAAATAAAAAAAAATATATTTTCAAAATCCAGTATTATTTTTGAATGCATTTCATCGTTATTAGACTATGGTCATGCGGGATTTCCATAGCATTCAATCTATTTTCACCCTTGCCCCACGGTAAAGTTTTTCCTTCGCTCATAAGTGAAATTTACTGCCAGGACTTTCTCGAGTATCGAGGAGAGAATGGTGGAATAAAGTTTTTTTATTGGTATATTAAATACAATAAATACGACCTTACTGCATACGTACAACACAATAATGTCAAACGGAAAATTGTGCATCATTTTAATTGTGTTCAAACAGAAAAATCTCCAAGGTGTAATAACATTTTTGTTCTAGGCTGCATTGCCACATTTTTGCCAATTGCAAAATTCCTCGAGAGTCCGCTGGTCAAGATGTTGCATTTTTTGAATACTTCGAATAATCATAAAGAAAACTTAGTATTATCACTTTTGAACGAGAGATGTCTTACATCTCCTCTGAATTATTTACTAACTTAAAAATATTTTTGCCAATAAATTATTGGTCATATGTTTCAAATAAAAAATGCGTGTTAATACGATTTAATTATTTCTATTTAACTAAGGCTACGGACAACGAATAGAAGTCATAATATTGAATTTTCTCCAAATAGGTACTATGGACGCCTATTTTAAAGTCAATATTACGGAGAAGTCAGGCGTTTATAAATTTAACAATTTTTATATTGTTAATGTTAAGAAATAAAGCTAGTATTTAGTTGGGTAAGGGGTGAAATGTTTCTCCGCTCCTGACAGAGATGTCAGGCATAGTTGTAGTTTGGAATTTTTCCCACAGATGTCGGGAGTGGCTATAGTCTTCCATTTCAAATGGACCCTGTAGTCTAAGGTTATAAATAAGATGAATTTATTTATATCTCTCTCTCTCTTCTGCATTAGTTTGCCTTAAAAAGGAAACGTATTATCGGTCCGTTGGGGGGATTTCAGGATTTATATTGGATTGTTGTATATTCTTTTGCCAGTAAAATTATTTTTGATATACCTTGTAGTTCTAGTTGAAATTAAAAGACCTAAAATTTACAATTGATTTACTCGAAGCAAAATTAAACAGTTAAATTTATAAACACCCGACTTTTTTATGAATCCTTAAAACATGGAAAGAACTGTTAAATAAAGGTGCATTCAATAGCTCTCCAACACAATAGCAGTTTAATGTGTTGTTATTAAAATTTGGAGGTATGATTTTTGTAATCATGGCGGAATTTTTCCAAATCGGACGCACAGATATCCCGAACGCTGGAAGCGTATTTCAATTATCAATGCAAACGCCCGAGAGGTTATTATGTTGAATTGGAATTTAATAATATCTAGCAGACCTAGCCACACGTTGCTGTGGATAACGAAACACATCGCCACGCCATTACCCAACCTTTATAACCAACGCCATCTATTAAATCAAATCCACACCTCCCGTTTGCCAGCCCGCCGCGCGCCGTTCGCTACCCGCTGCCGCTTGGCTAGATATATTATATATTTCAATCAATTTACCCAAAATCTTCACAAATAATATATCTAAAAACCTTCCTCTTGAATCACACTATCTATTGGTGAAAACCTCATGAAAATCCGATTCGTAGTTTAAAAGATCTAAGTGCACGGACAGCATGAGCGATTTACACCATGTAAAGATATAACACTTGTATAGTAATATGTTTCAAATATTATATATTTATTTTTCAACATCTTCATAAAACAGTTGTTATACAACAACATATTACGGAGAACGTCGACGCATTTCACATACCACAATATTATTTTTTTTTTTTAAATAATTTCCGAACTATCTGTCTTCCTATTTTTACTAGGCTGCGCCTGGTACAAACTAGTAAGAGCTGGTGAGAAATTCGGCAATATTGGAAATTTTTGCTTGACAAAGAATGCAATGTAGCGAGTGTAATAATCTAAATTTTCATTTATGTCACTTCTAGCTAAAATAAAGTAATACGTGAGTAAATGTTTTTACACAGTGAACAGACGTTATAAGACAACTTAACCCCGTAAACAAGACTAGTATATTTACCAAACCTTCTGGATTTTACATTAATAGAATCATGGACATATAAATTTTGAACCGAATGAAAAAGTTACAAATTTGACAAGGGTTGACCACGTAGGTACCCCTGGCGAGTAGTAAGCGTACGATTTCAACGAGCCAAAAACGATTTTACGACATTTTATGGTCGGCGAAAATATGTCCATAAGGGTTGAAATGCTTAAAGGGTTTCTGGGGTTCGAAAATATCACCGATAAACTACATGATTTTATTGGTATAAAAATAAAGTACTTAATTTTACTTCGTAAAATTAAGTACTATATTCACCGTACCTACCCACTATGTACAAACAAAACCATAATAACACCCCAGGCCGGGACACTGAGACAAGTTGGCTTACTATTTACATATTAAAAGCTGGTTCTGCCAAGCTGCCATATTCAAAGAAATAAATTATTTCTCCTTGCATGTCCTTTCCCGTACGTCCCCGTTTCCTTCCCGCATCTCCTACCCTCCCGCGTTCTCCTTCCACCTTCCCCGCCCACCCTATCCCCTCTGTCACTCCCACGTCCCGCAAACCCCCCTCCCACGTTCCATATGTTCAGTACCAGTTCATTCAGTTTTCAAAAAGCTCGCGTGCCACGTATTACAATTTTTTATCAAATTTTCATTTTTCGTATATTACAATCAATCAAATTTGGTTCCTAACATAGGCACCTATTTAAAATATTTATAATTTTTAAAAATTCGTGTACAATTCTTTTAATACAAAAAAAACTGTTAAATTCAATTTCATCAAACGCGCGAACTGTCAAACATGCGAAGTTAAAATAATCGTTAAGTTTTCTGAAATTATTCAATTTTCTGCGCAATTTTCTTATTTTTTCTTTCCGTAAGAACCTTCTACAAAGTAAAAGAAAACTTTATAAAAAGATGAAAGAAATAGGTAAAGTCGTTCTGAAGTTATGGCGTGACCAAAGGGAAACGGGGATTATTTTTTTATATATATAGATGATCCTCCTAAAACCAAACCAAGCTAAATTAATATAACCATATTCCATAACTAAAACACAAATATTATGTCAAAAGCCATTCTACTTTGAAGCAGGATAAAATTTGAAGGTTGAGCTCTGGAGATATGCAATTTTTGCCACGGCTTTTATTATTAATTTGTAAATAAATGTAATTTCTTTCAGCTTGCATTTCTATCGTGAGTTTTGAGTTCTTTTCTTAAAATTTAGAACGAATTATACTGAAAACTGGAGCGCAGGGAAAATGCAATTAATTTGGATTTTAATTAGGTCAATTTATTAAAATTATTTTAAACCCCATTGCAGAGTTGTAATAACGACCATATTTTGTTCAAGATTTAGAGCAAAGCACTAGCCCACGTACGTAGACGTGGAAAAGCACAAAATCTATCAAAAATTCAAATGAAAAAATATTCATAATTAAGCATTTCTTTATTTTAACCACTTTTAATGTCAAAAAAACTGACATGTTTCGAGAGCGATGATCTCTTCCTTCCCAACTTTTTAGTAAACCCTGAAGAAGAGAGTATCGCTCTCGAAACATGTCGGTTTTACAGACATTAAAAATGATTACAACAAAGAAATCTTTTGATTTTGTATTAAAATGGTGTCACAAAATAAATTTGCTGTATTTGAAGAAAAGAAATAATCATTTGAAGTACAGAACTAATAATATAGATGTTCTGAATATCTAATAAAACCTACTTTATTTCTTGTCTAAATTATTCTTCAGACAATCAGTTCCAATTTTGAAAACGATAATACAATTCAAAGCAAATTTGAGTTCGTGAGAACGTAAATACCGCAGGAGCAAGGCGCACTACAGACAAAAGAAATCGTTACATTTTTAATCACATTTAAAGTCATCCAGTGAAAGCAAAATTAAAATTGATGATGAAATTATTGAAAATGTTACTGAAATGAAATACTTAGGAGTTATATTAGATTCCAAACTAACATTCAACAAGCATAAAAGAAAATTGGGAATTAATATATTTTTTGGGAAGATTTCGGCAAAAACTTTCTAGTAAAACTTCAATCACTATCTACAAATCGATTATTGCCCCACATTTTAACTATTGCTCAACTATCCTTTTCCTACGTAACGAACGAGAACAAAATAAGTTTCAAATTCTCCAAAACAGGGCAATGAGAATAATACTACGGCGAAATAGATTTTCAAAAGTAAACAAAATGTTAAAGGAACTGAATTGGCTAACCGTGAAACAGATGCTGACCTTGAATACGATGATATATTATACATAAAATAGTTATAATATAATAACATTTTACCAAAATACTTTTCAAATAAAATTATATTCAACAAGGACATTCATAGACATAACACAAGGACGTGCAAATAAATCAGGATTCAAAAAAAGAACAAGGCGAATACGCAGAACAGTTTACTTTATAAAGGGATGAAGTTATATAACAAGCTACCAGAAATTTTAAAGTCCACACCAATTGGAAAGTTCAAGACGTATTGTAGGAGCTAACTAAAACTACATAAAATTTAGTTTGCAATATGAAATACTATAATTAATTAGAGATTTGTAAACTTAAATGTACAAATTACTAAAATAAAATTAATAAATAAAAAAATTAACGCAGGAGCAACGCACACTACAGACAACCGAAATCGTTACATATTTAATCACATTATTAGCGATTCTCAGTTGAAACTCTGAAACAGAAAAATCAGATACGGTCACATCTAGGGTTAGTGTTCATATCTTTTCTGTTTCAGAGTTTCGATTGAAAGTTGATAATATTGTCTAAAGAAATTAAATATTACTATTTGAGGTTTTACTAATTAAGATAAAAATTGAAAATAAATAATAAACGAAATGATCACGTTTGATGGAATATCATTATATTTTGCAACAATAAAAACCAAACCAAAAAAAAAAGTCTTGCAGATTCCATAGAAAAGAGAAAAATTTAATTATAATAACAATGTTTTGTGGACAAAGCTTAACATTCATTAACGGGAGAGCAGGGTAACAATGGACAACCGCAACACAACGTTATGAGTTGTTTTTCAGGGATTAAGATACACGCGCCGCCAGATCTAGGCGAGTTTTACCCAAACACGTGGAAATAACAAACGAAATCTGAGGGGTATACTCGTGTATGTCACAAAATAACGTTTTCGAAAGATCTTCAAAAAGAATATAATAATATTATAGTGATAAAAGCACGTCCTCTTACTCTACCAGTAAAGGTTACTGAGGCATGTATTCGTGAGTGTCAGATTTTGAAGCTTCCTGAATGTTCTATGAACAGAAAAAATAATAACGGAACGAAAATATATTATTTTATTTTTGTAAAGCAGTAATGGAGGCATAAATATGTTAACACGAAAAAACCAGCCAAGGAAAATCTTTTTACTTTTGTTGATACAAAAGGATGAAGTTTTGTTGTTATTATTATTATTGGCAAAATTAACAATGAGCTCCGAAGTCATGCAATGCAAACCATTTTTTGTGTGAGAAGCTTTGTGCAACGTAATTTCTATCGGTCATACCAGGTTTTTAATATACCAACCTATCTGTAGTACTACGCTCTGCTTTAAATAATTGATTTTTCCTTTTTCTTGTAAAGAAAAAATGAGGTCGACAAGTATAATGGTTGTGCAACAAATCGGCGATAAGCCCAAAATTTGATTTTTCAGCATTCGAATAGTCATAATATACAATATGTATGCATTAAAAAACCAGGATAACTTTACACAGACGAACTACATAGGGCGGATTCACAAGATCCACATTACAATATACATTCCACCAACCTACAACTAAAACGACTTGGACTAAGAAATATGCAATACTGCTCTATAAAATTATTTAATATACTTCCTCTTGCAATAAAATCCATAAAAATAACCGACTTCTAAATTAAGATATAAATTATGGACAGGGAAGAAAAAATTTGGATTCAATTTTGCAACCTAACAAAGATTAATGCTTGTTTTGTGCATTCTTTTAGGTATGACTTCATTTTTCTCTTGTAATATTTTACATAACATAGGTATTTACTTATATTTCAAACACGAAAACATGTTCAATGTGCCCTTAGAACGTGATACCCCAGTAAGGACTCATTTTTCACAAAAAATTGTAAAACTACGAAAAAAAATAAAGAAAATGTTCTAAAAAATTGTTTAAATACATACAATGTCTCATATATAATATTATGTCCCAGAAAAAATATTAACAGTTACTTTTTGCCCGTCGAAATTTCAACCATCTAAAAACCAGTAAAATACCGTTGTTAATAATATAATAACATTATATTTATATAGCGCAGTTTTGTGACATTTCACTTCAAGTGCGCACGTGTTCAAGTGTTACGTTTACTATTGTAGCTAACCAGCGAAATACGATTGTTACGTTCAATAGCTGATTACAATTTGATCAAAAACTGCGACGGGCCGAGTCAAGCATTAAAAATGGTGCTGATCGTTTACCTGAAATATTTTTATTTTTTTTTTCTCCTGCAGGACAACAAGAACGAACTTTTTTACCGAGTTGTTGTTACGTATATTGAATACCAAATTACTAAAATATAATGAAACTACGAAATACACATGAATACTGACATACATCGCTCCTCCCGTCACCCGCGGAATATTTCCACTGACATGACGTTTCGAAAGCTTAAGAGCTCATTCTCCACATTGTCCGGCCGCTCGTGAACGACGCTCGTATATCATCTCTGGACGTTTAATTTTCTTACCGTAACAAACAGGGCAGATGTTCCGCGTAACACACGGGCCAAGTTTAGTGTTCCTTGTAGCCCCCAGCGCAGGTGTTGACGATTGTAATTCCGCAGCTTCGAAGGTTTTCCGGTGTTGTTACCCCGCACGAGGACGTGTGGGAAAATAAAAGCTTTGACAGTCGTAAAAGCTCGCTTTAAGTGTTTGTCACTCTCGGGGCATGCCATTAGCAGTGAAATAAACAAGGGATGAAAAAAATGGGATCCATAAATCTTCGTGGTTTAAAAAATAAACATTTTTCAATGAGTGGGCGGTACGTTTAGTAATAGGGCTTTCCAACATTTAAAAATCTGCAAAAAATGAAAATCAGGTATTTAAATTAGGAAAACCGGAAAAAATACATTTAGCTGGTAGAAAACTAAAATGAAAGTTAAAGAGCTTGTCAAAATTGTAGGCGCTAGATTGAAGACGCTATAATCTTGGATAAACTGTGAAAAGAAGAGTGACAAATTCAGAAAAATAACTGTGGTACACCGGATTATAAATATTGTTTCAACGTCCTTCAACGGATGTCGTTAGTGTATATAGTTATGGTTCCACGCCAACTCGGAAGGAAACCAATTCAGGACCATCTCAGATATGTCATTAAAAACTATGAAAAAATAATTTTAAAATAGCCGGTAACCCTAACTTAACTTAACCTATTCAAACAATTATTTTATATATTTTTTAAATCACTCTTAATGACCTTTCTGAGGTGGTTCTGAGTTGGTTTCATTCTGAGTTGGCCGGTCACCATAGTAATATATAGTTTTTAGGTGTCTCAACAAATATCAAGTAATACCTCAGAAGAATGTCGACTGACGTGCGTTGTAAGTAGAAGTAAGAAAAAGTTGGGGATATTTCGGTGAGGTCGAAGGCTAAATAATAAGGTGGGATATTAAAAAAATGTTATTTTTGAAATAACCAAAATTAATCAAATAAATTTATTTGCCCACGCTGGGATTCGATCCCGCGACCATCGGATTGCGAGTCTAAAGCCTTACCGCTAGACTACGCCGGTCGTCAAATTTAACAACTTATTTATTTATTTGTAAGAAACAAACAGCTTTTACATAATATACAGTAATAATAGATATACAAGTGAGCTGAAGTCAAGCCACAGAATTTTCTTACGCTATAGTACGTTGGAAATGAAGTTTTAATATCTTACAATTAATTTCGGTTATAGGAAGGGGAGAGGAAGAGGAATATAGGAAAAGGATAGGAGATGCTCCCGATACATTCCATACTCTCATATTAATAATCGATCGTACGCGTTGCTTCATATCGATATTTCTTTAAGTTATTACTAAAAATGTCAATGCTGTGAAATTTTGTATTATATTGTGCACGTACACGAGGAATTGGGGATTTTTTCTAATATTTCTTCTATATGAGGGTAAATAAAATAAATCGGATTGTCGGGTTGATCTTGCTGGAATATGAAATTTATTAAATTTGTAAGTTCTGGTGAGTCCAGGCCATTATTTAAATAAATAAATGTTTATTCCAGTATGTGGGGAGGAGAGTACAATTCCACACATTCCATAAGAGTATAATATACACATATGTACATACACAAAGTGTTTAAAAGGAAAAAAAATAAAAAAGATGGTAGATATGAATGTACACGAAACAAAAAAAGATAATAAGCTAATAGTAGTAAAAGGAAAATAAAAGAAATAATAATTTGAATTGAATTGTTAGCCAAAATTATAAAAAATACTCATAATTGGAAAGCCACGGGTTGCGATTGGATACATAATTTTTGGTACAAACGTCTAACTACTTTACATCCTCTTTTTGCAAAAAATCTTTCAAAACTTGTCAGAGAACCTCAAAATTTTCCTAATTTTCTAACTAAGGGCATTACTTATATGTTGCCTAAAAGCGAACATATTAATAATCCCTCTCAATATAGACCCATTACATGTCTACCGACAATATACAAAATTTTAACCTCTTGCTTGACAGATTTAATATATACTCATTTGGATGAAAAAAATATTTTATCTGAACAACAAAAAGGTTGTCGCAGAAAACATATGGGATGTAAAGAACAGTTAGTTATTGATTCTGTAATTTTAAAACAAATTCAAAATCAAAAGCGTAATTTACATACTTGTTATATAGATTATCAAAAAGCTTTTGATAGTGTCCCGCACTCGTGGCTAATCAAAATATTAAAAATATATAAAGTTAACCCAATTATAATTAGCTTTTTGAAAACTATTATGTCCTTTTGGAATACAGATTTGCTAGTTAATTTAAAAGGTAAGAAAATAGTAGTACCGGGCATTTCAATAAAAAGAGGGATTTTTCAAGGAGACTCATTGAGCCCTCTTTGGTTTTGCTTAGCATTGAATCCCCTTTCTAAAATGTTAATTAAAAGCAAGTTTGGAATAAAAATTAAGGGTAATACAAGAGAGAGTAGTATAGTTTCACATCTATTATATATGGATGATATAAAATTATATTCAAATTCTGAATCAAATTTAGAGAAAATGATTAAGGTAGTTAAAATTTTTTCAGATGATATTAAAATGACTTTTGGTTTAGATAAATGTAAAACTATCCATATAGAGAAAGGCAAAATTGTAGATGGAGACGAGGGTATATTTAGAAATTTCAAAATTCAAAGTATGAAAGGGGATGAGGTATATAAATATTTAGGATACCCGCAATCGAATAGATTAGATCACACTAGTATTAAAAATGATATTAGGATTGAATTTCAAACTAGGATCAGAAAAATTTTAAAATGCAATCTATCTGCTAAAAATTTAGTAAAAGCAATAAATACTTGGGCAATACCTCTACTAACGTACTCATTTGGCATAATTAAATGGTCCAATACAGATTTAGATAGTTTAGAACGATTAATTAGAACTACGTTAACAAAATTTAATTGCCATCATCCAAATTCAGCTATAGAACGAATTAATTTACCTAGAAATTTAGGAGGTAGAGGTGTAGTCAAAATAACATCTTTGAAACACAATCAGGTAGAAATGCTTAGAAATTTTTTCCATAGGAAAGCTAATAGCTCAGAAATGCACAAAATAATTTGCAAGGCAGATAGAAATATTACACCTTTAAATTTATATGACGAGAATGCCAACATTCTTATAAATACTAACCAGGAATTATTAGATTCCTGGTCAAATAAAATTATTCACGCAAAACACTTCAATTATCTCAACCAAACGTATGTTGACAAACTTTCGTCAAACAAATGGTTGAGTATTGGAGAGTTGAGCGCAGAAATAGAAGGATTTATGCTTGCCATTCAAGATAGAGTCATTAATACTAAAAATTATAGAAAGCATATAATCAAAGATATAAATCAAATTGATGATTTATGTAGAAAATGTTGGCTTTTCCCGAAACTATAGAACATATTATATCGGGATGTTCTATATTAGCGCCTTCCGAGTATACATTTAGGCACAATCAGGTTTTAAAAATAATTCACCAAAGTTTGGTAATTAAACATAACTTGATTGATTGCCGTAATGTAGTACCTTATTATGAATATGAACCAAATTCATTTATAGAAAATGAATTTTATAAAATATATTATGATAAAACTATACTAACAGACAGAACAATTAGTCATAATAGACCTGATATAGTTTTACATGACAAAATTAAAAAAATAACTTATATCATTGATGTAGCTATTCCAAATTCCTGTAATATTCAAAAAACTGTTTCTGAAAAAATTAGAAAATACACAGATTTAGGAAATGAGATTAAAAGAATTTGGCATTCTCGGACTATAAAAATATTACCATTTGTTATTTCGGCCACTGGCATAATACCTAGGAATCTGATTCAAAATTTAAGCATATTAGATTTGTCAAAGAATTTGTATATAAAAATGCAAAAAGCAGTAATTTTAAATACATGTAGGATTACAAAAGATTTTTTAAATATTTATATTGAGGGATCAGTAGGATTTATAGGTTCAATTAGAAATGCCACAGAGCCGAACCCTCTGATATGAAAATATCTGGAGTCGGTGAATTATATTCCCATTTGGTCTCTAGTAGGTTGACATGTTGTTCTTGTATTGTTTTTAACCCGGACATTTAAATCTGGTGCGTAATAAAAATATATTATTATGATAAAACTGTACTAACAGACAGAACAATTAGTCATAATAGACCTGATATAGTTTTACATGACAAAATTAAAAAAAACTAACTTATATCATTGATGAAGCTATTCCAAATTCTTGTAATATTCAAAAAACTGTTTCTGAAAAAATAAGAAAATACACAGATTTAGGAAATGAGATTAAAAGAATTTGGCATTCTCAGACTATAAAAATATTACCATTGGTTATTTCGGCTACTGGCATTATACCTAGGCCTCTCATTCAAAATTTAGGCATATTAGATTTGTCAAAGAATTTATATATAAAAATGCAAAAATCAGTATTTTAAATACGTGTAGGATTACAAAAGATTTTTTAAGTATTTATATTGAGGGATAAGTAGGGTTTATAGGTTCAATTAGAAATTCCACAGAGCCGAACCTTCTGATATGAAAATATCTGGAGTCGGTGAATTATTTTCCCATTTGGTAGGTTGACATGTTGTTCTTGTATTGTTTTGTATTTATAATACTTATATAGTTATACTTCACAAAATTCTCGCAATACTAGAACAAGACATGCTCACCAACTACAAATAAAAACAAACACATCCTTTGGACAAAAACATTACAGATACCAGGCTATAAAACTATACAATTCTCTTCCTACACAATAAAAAACTAATATTATTGAATACAAAAAAAAATAAGAAACTGGCTACAATCTTTTTAACTTTTAATTTATAATTTTTGTCGAATTGAAGTCGATTTTATATTTTGTTTTTTATTGTTTCTCTTTTTGTATTAGCAATTAACAATCTTTTGTTTTACTATTCACAATTTATAATTCATAATTAACAACTGAAAAATGTCCTCTACCATACAGGTGAACTCCTAGTGTGGAGGACAATATATTATACCTTTGTAATGTAAATGTACTAAGAATAAATAAATAAATAAATACATAAATAAATAGTGCAATTGCATAGCGTGGATTCACTAGATGATCATTTGGGAAGTGTGTGAAAGGGTTTAGTTTTTCCTGTGGGGAAAATTTAACCCGGAAATTTAAATCTGGTGCGTAAAAATGGAATATTAAATAATAGGATTTGATCAAAAATTAGACGTCGTGTGTGGAGGGATTTGAAATTGTCAAATTTAATGGATTCAGTATAATTTGAGAAGTTTAAGTTTAGTTTGAAATTTATGTATTTAATTTTTTTTAATTCTTTCAATAAGGACTTGGTATAAAATCCATTCATGGGTGTACAGTGTTCCAATTGCGGGCGAATATATGAGGTGTAAAGGGATATAGAGTGTTTATGTTGTGGATGGGTTTTGCTATTCGAATTATAATTCCCAGCATTTAATTGGCTTGATAATGACTTCGTCAGCGTGTTAGATAAAATTTAATTTACATAACATCTAGTGTTACCCCAAAGTCACTGATATATTCTACTTCATTGATATGTGTGCCGTTCAATGTGTATACAAAATTTATTTTTGTTACGTGTAAATGTTATTTTATTGCATTTTGAGATATTAATAACAAGTTTGTTTAATTTGTAATAGACGAAAATGCGATTGAGGTCTTCTTGGAGTTTAATGCAGTCATTCGTTGATTTAATGACTAAGTGTATTTTTTATCATCTGCATATGCTAGGTAATTACCATTTAAAAAACATTTGTCAATATCATATAGGTACACAATAATAACGGGCCTATATGAGAACCTTGAGGTACACCGGAGGGCACAGAAAAGAAGCTGAACTTTGTTCCCTCAACTGAGACACTTTGAAGTCTACTCCAAAGGTATGAAGTGAGCCACCGGAGTAAGTCACCATGGCTGTCTTATTGTTTTAATTTTTGAATTGGGATGAAATGGTTTACCTTATAAGTGCAAGTACTTTCTTAGATGAGAAACTAAGAACAATGCGTGAATATTGATACATAATTTTGAAAAAATAAGAACCTCGAGCGAACACTTGGGAGTAAACGGTTTTGTTAAGAATCAATAATAATAATAACGTAGTATTTATATAGCGCAGTTTTGTGATATTTCACTTCAATCAAGTAGAACTTAATTACTCGCGATCGATACCTATATTTACATTTCAAGGAAACTATTGCAGGCATATGCAAAAAGTTTGTGGTATCTTGGTATCTAAAAATATATGGAAATTCAAAAACAAAATTCAAATCTTGCGAAATTACTTAAACATTTTAAAAATGGTTTAATTATCTTTTAATCCTTTCCTTGAATAAAACCATCATTACATTGTGAGACTTTATTGAATGCGAAATATTTAAATTTATGTGCGCGGGGTTATTGTAAGCCAAGGAAAGTGGAGAACACCTCAGATAAATTATTATTTAAAGTGTTTCAATATTCAGGACACTTCGCACAAAATTTTCGGAGTAAACTTCCCTGGCGTTATCTCGCCATTACCATTTGGCGGGTGACATTGATTACCCACCCCTCTTTAAGACATTTAAAGTTGTGTGCTGTATTTACATTATTAAAATGTATTAATATTCCATGAACAGTAGATTTATTATTTAAGGTTTCAAAAATGATGTGAAAAATAAATCTGATTTGGATTATCGAAATTCGCTAAAGGTTAAAATTAAAACAAATACCAACATTTCGCTTTCGTCAAACGTACCTATATTTTCTAATGCTCTTCAATTTTAATTAATAGGTTAATTCAAAAACCCCACCATTCAAAATAATTAGTAAAATATAACTCAATAATAATCACAATTTTTTCGATTAGGGGTTGAAGAAAATAGTATGAAACGCTACAGAGTAATTAGGTAGATATTTAATTATAATACATTTAAAATAAAATGAATTGTTAACTAAATTAAGGAATTAATTAATTCAAGCCTCCCGTCTACTCCCATAAGTAGCTTGCACCTACTGCATTCTCTTGGCGTACCTTTCTTTTTCATCCATTTGTACGCCCTGTTATTTTGCCTAAACCTATGAGAGGTAGCCACAATTCAAAATTGTGTATATTCTTAGTAAGCCTTTCGCCACGAATATTATCAATATATCGCCGCCAATAAGAGGTATAAAAATCGTTTGGCGAACGGAGCATAGGGGTCACGATTTCTAGTGTAAAAGTGGTTATTAATTATTTTGTTAATATTTTTATAAGAAAAAAAGTTAACGAAGGGAAACTAAAACAGATAATTTTAACCATAAAACGGTATTTTAAAAAACATTGCTTTTATTATTCGTGCATACATTTCTATGCTTCGGTCGCATCATCCTTTTGTCCTGAAGTAATGCGTGCCGTGCCTCGTACGTTAGATAGCGAATATGTTTCGTACGGTGACGTTAGCCGATAATGGCCGGTCATATTTGCGCGTATCGTGTCATAGCACGAAGCTTCGTGACGATACACGCAGGGGCGGTCCCAGCATAGTTCTTCTTCTTCCGTATGGTGGGGGGTCAGAGGGGGACATCTAGGTCTGCGAGCCAGTCTAGGGCCTCAGGCGTTGCCCCAGCGTAGTGAGTTGAGGATACGATACGCGCAAATGTGACCGGCCATTATCGGCTATCGTCGTGAACATTCGGGCTGCGCGTACGTAATCGCGCGGGAGGCGATACATTACAAATTAAAGAAGTCGCTAATATTGCTTTACCGCGATAAGGCTTTACCGCGATAATTTATTAGTGTCAAAATGTACGAAGCGTCGGCAAGGATTACTTCGGGACGCTAGGCGTAGATGCGGCCGAAGAATCACGAAAAAATCCTTTTTTAGTAGTTTACGCTTTTTTTTATAAAGTAATTATAATTTTATTTTAATTTTATTCAAGGGAAACGGTAGGAAAGTTTAAATTTATCCAAAATATATTTTTTGAATCTATAATATAAACCGATTCGTAGTAAAGATTAACCGAAAACAATGATTTAGAGTTAACAAGTGTGTGTCGGACCTGTTAAGCATATGTATTTGAATGCTATGTAAAATGCTTGCAATTGTTTCATGCTAAATAAATAAATCGTTGGAGAGGGGGTAGAACGAACAGGCCAGGAGAATTGTTGTCAAAGGAGAAAGCGCAGTCGTCGAGAGCTTTCGTTCGATTCCAGGAATCGTATCCGGGAGCATACGGCCTAGCAACGGTAGGGAGCTACCATGGCTACCGTTACCCAATAAATAAGAGCTACAAGCCATGTCCAAGTCCAGTAACACTTACCTCGACAACAACTCTCCTCGCTCTGACCTCCATCTATTCGCCTCGTTTTCTTCGCTGACTGTTGCCTAACCCTAGGCCATGGAATACTTACGGCTACATCAAAAGGGAGCCACTTACTAGACAGCACGGACCAACGCAGACTTCGTTCTCCTTCACGCGTGGTAAATGGACCGACATCTGGTACCTCCGTGGATGGGGACCTCCAACCTATTCTACAGTTCTTGTATGCATCACCTCGTCATCAATGCAATCGTAAGACTGTGACACACATACATCAAAGAATTTCATCGAAAATTATTTTTGTTGAGGGATTTTTGTTAAAATATGTTTGAACACGTTTTATAGTAAAGTCCCATTCATTGTTTGAGGTTTAAGATACGCAGATTTAGTAAAAACTAAGATTATAACTCATGCGCCTTCATTTAATAAACTTAGTTTGTCTAAACCCCATTATTTCCACACTGTTATTGCGTAGTTCGCAGACTCCTTCATCAACGTTATTAAATAATTATTCTAAACATCTCTCACAAATTTCAAAATTGTTATCGGCCTCGACAAATGTTTTTCCAAAACTCAAAATTACCTTCGCCTCAAGTAATACGACATTATTCACTGCCGTCGTAGCTTTAATCAAATGATTTGATAATTAAAGAGAACACGTTGAGGAGATTTCAATGTTTGCAATTTTGGTAGAGAAAATAATAATAGATCATGATAATAAAAAATGTATTGAAAATATTTGTATTTGGAAGGTAATGGATCCTGAGGCAAATATTCTACAAATACTTTCAGATTCACATATTCTACAATTTTAATATCCCGTGATTTTTCACGGATCTCTGCTGTGCAAGCTATTTTATAAGTGGCCTTACATATAAACGTGGTAATAATTTTGTACAATTTAAACACAACATTATACGTGAAAACCTTACGAACTAAAATAAAAATATTGAACAGCCATAAAAAGTTTTAGGTACCAATTGTTTATACAGGGGAAGAGGAAAGTTTATTTGTTGTGTAAACTTGAAATTTTCCCGTCGAATTTCGAAATGTTTCCGAAGTATTTGAAATGTGCTGTGTAGATTTTTCGAAGACGTCGTAAAAACAAACAACATTTTTGGAAACTAGATACAATTAATTATCTTCTAGATTTTTCTGTTTGAAACATAAATTGATACTTTAATTTTATTGACAAAAGTTGAAAAATGTGTTTTTACTCTAAACGTCCAAAAATTACGGAAAATTAAAAACAAAATGGCGCAATAATTTCCAGAGAATGTCTTTTTGGGCTTATTGTTTGTGAAAACTAAAATGATTATTTTTGGAAGAATATTTACCTTTACCCGGCTAAGGCATTTATGTTATTAAAAAAAGCTTACTGAAATTTTGGTTAAATTCAAGTTTTACACCCTACTTCTGTGTTTTATATTTGGATCATTCCTTGTATTTACTGACAATTAATGATCATTTATTTAAATAAACACAAATAAAATGTATAAACTAAAACTGTGAAAAAAATCATCACAAAATCTCCACGATGGAAAAATTATGAATTGTAGTGTTCAATTTCAATGATTAGACTGAGTCGTTGATGATTAATGAATGCAGAATATTATGAAGGAGAAAATTTGAGTCCATACACATTTTTTTTTCAGTTAAATTGTTTTTAAAATCATCTTCCTCAGTCTTCCTTTTCATTAAAGTCACCTATATCTTCGGTACTCACATTTATGAATCTGACGTTGCGATCGCCCGGTCCAACGGATCAACTCTGTTTAACTTCCAAATTGCCACGTCTTGTTAATCTTATCTCAGATTTAGCACTTTTCAGCCAAACGAGGCTTTGCTCGCAACTTTTTAAAATGAACGAGAATAATTTACGATTCTTTAAAACATCATTTATAAAATTCGCGAGTAAAATAACGTTAAAATTTTCCGTCATAATAATTTTAAAATATATATCACAGATTATGACACTAGTGCTTCCACCAATAATTCAATAAGGTATTTATAATTTAAAATTTTATCATTTCATTTGACAGCCAGACGCACAAATGTGCCTATTTTGGGAGATCTAGGCATCAACAAAAGGCATTCAATTTATTTGTCCATAATGTGTCAAGATACTTTGGAGAATAATTTTCGCCAAAATGAGGACTCGAACTAAGAGAAACTCATAACTATTGACAAAATGAATGGAAGGAGAAGCAGAGGAAGGTCACCAATGTGATAAAGTGATCAAGTACCACTGGTGTCTGATTCGTCGATGTCCGTAGCTCTCCAGGCTACGCGGGACCGCAATGAGTGGAGGAGCCTATTGAACCTTGGAAATTGGAATAGAATGAAGACGAATGTATGATTTTCTCAAAATATCATTTCAGGGAATCAGTTGTCGGGGATCAACTGTCGGGTCACTGGAGGAAATACATACAGCAGCTGTGTACTTAAAACACAGGGTTTCAAGAGCATAATATTTTCAATAAAGCGGGGTGGATTTTGGTATGCCGCGGGGAGACGATTGTCCCTACTGTACGTATACAACCTCGAATAGGAGGAGGCACCAGAAGGAAAATATTAAAAAACATTGTTTTATCTATCTATTTATCTATCTTCTATGTATTTTCTATCTTTTATCTTATATCTTATATCTTATATCTTATATCTTATATCTTATATCTTATATCTTATATCTTATATCTTATATCTTATATCTTATATCTTATATCTTATATCTTATATCTTATATCTTATATCTTATTTCTTATATCTTATATCTTATATCTTATATCTTATATCTTATATCTTATATCTTATATCTTATATCTCATATCTCACATCTCACATCTCACATCTCACATCTCACATCTCACATCTCACATCTCACATCTCACATCTCACATCTCACATCTCACATCTCACATCTCACATCTCACATCTCACATCTCACATCTCACATCTCACATCTCACATCTCACATCTCACATCTCACATCTCACATCTCACATCTCACATCTCACATCTCACATCTCACATCTCACATCTCACATCTCACATCTCACATCTCACATCTCACATCTCACATCTCACATCTCACATCTCACATCTCACATCTCACATCTCACATCTCACATCTCACATCTCACATCTCACATCTCACATCTCACATCTCACATCTTCCATCTTCCATCTTCCATCTTCCATCTATATAAATAAAAACGAATCGCCGAAATGTATGTACGCGCATAACTTCCAAACGACTGCACAAACTTGAATAATTTTTGTGTTCGTTATTGTCAGGACAAGGTTTCTATAAAACTATTGGTGATCTCTGGCTTTATGAAATTTGTATAAAAAATTGTAATAGGTGGCACGAGAACTGTTTGAAAACTGAATGTTCCGGGACTGAATGTATGACGAATGGAAAAGAACACGCAGGGAAAAACAATTTATTTATTAAATGGCATAGCAACGCATGCCGGGTACCAGCTAGTTGTTTTGATTTTTAAAGCTTCACAGCTCATAATGGAATGACTTGCAAAATTTGAAAATTCTGGCCAACGCAACGTTCCAAACTTTTTCATTTAAAATGGCACAATTTTCTCGAGGTCTGAACCTTTGACAAAATGACAAATATACCTTTTGTCCTCCCCAAGAACACTTTGACGATACATTAGCTAACAAAGTTGGAGGTGTTCGGGTAATTAATCGAGATTTTTCGGTTAGTCTCGTTCGCCGGGAATAAAGGTTAATAAGAAAGTTGGAATTAAATTTAGCAACGGCACTCCCGAAGATAGATCGCGGTGATTCTTTACACTTAATGAGACCAGGGACCATTTTCAATTATTTTTGAAATGCTCGGCCTTAAAGAATTCTTACCCAGTTAAAAACAATACATTGTAGTTGTATAGTTTTTTGTTGATGCTTTATTTGAATGCTGACAACGCCAGGCTTTCCTCCGCTTTCGATTGTTTTTAATAAATTGCCATTTCTATTTTGAGCTGCTAAAGCATATAAAAAATGACGAATCAATATCTTCCACTTTTCTCATGAAAAAATTATGGATAAGAAGTAGAACAAATGTTTACAGTTAAATTAATATATCAAATCCTCATTGACTGAAAAATTCCACACAACCAAAGAGATTCCACACAAATAATTTTCGTGTTGCCAAAAATCACAACAGTTTTGTCAATTTGTTGCATAAGTTAAGCACATGAGTTTATAAAATGTACTTATATTTCGATAGTGAGGCATGCAATACACACGACAGTTAACTTCTTTTTGTTAAATGTTAAGGAAAAACGTAACTGTGTTCAACTTACATTGTTACTTCCACCGTGAACAATCTTTAAAAAGGTCGTTTAACTAAAGCAAGATGGCATGTTTTTTCTTTCAAAATTTCACGCTACAAAAACAAAATAGAAAATATTTTAGATGGTAGATACCCAAACACTTATTTAACGATAATTATCTCAAATCGTTACAAAAAATATAATTTTCGGCAGGCAAAGATTTCTGAAGAAGAATCTGGATGAAAACAGGACATCGTTTATTTATTTGGACGATTACCGTATCGAGGAATCATTTAGAGACCTTGTCAAAAAACAAATCAACTTTGTTATACCTAAATGGCGTCTGAAAAGAGAAAATCAAATAATGAAAGATCACTACGTGACATTAAGGGAATTAAATATTCGCTTGAAATTTTCTCTCTGTGAAGGTCCCACAGTTCAATATCGTTCTTCTTCTCCCCATCTCCTCCCACATCCAACTCTACCTGATTTTACCATCTTTTACCACCTCTACTTCTTTCGTTTTCGCTTTCATCCCTGTGCTTGGGGAGGTGGGGTAAATTTTTATTTCCGCGAGGCATTGTTTTCCCATTTCTCACTTTTATGTCTCCGAATGGAATAAAAGAAATTTGGAGTGTCACGTAGGTATTTCGGTACGAAGAATGAAAGAATGGTGCCAAAACTGTGAGTTAAGGTTTATGTATTAATAAATTGTACAATATTGTATGCAGACACTTGATGTGTCTAAACTAAGTGATTCAACAGGCCTGGCCCCCTAGCATAGTCGATCGATAAGGATTGATAGGATAACTTTCTGTAACTTCTTATTGATCCCTAGTACGGTGTTAGTAATTATAAGAAATCGTCGTATTTATCCAACTGACCATTAGAAAATTTTACGGGAGGAGATACTTTTCTTTCATTATTTCAATAAAATATTTTGAAAAGTGTTAAAGATAAAGCTATTTCTGAAAAGGTAAAGGTCTCATTAGTGTAAATAATTCTTATTTTATTAATTAACTATCATTTTTCATACGTTATTTTTAATTTTAAAGTGGAGATTGAACCAAAACTAAAACGGTCTGTTGGACAAATAAGAACCGAGGCGACGAAATATGTGGTTAAAACAACAGTACCACGGAGATTTTTTTTTATATGAATACCGCGCAAGAGTCCCAACTGCTCCCGTCTGGAGCCAGTGGGACTATGGCATCCCCGATCGGGGTATGTTGTGAGGCTGAAGGCAGTGGGGAGGGGAAGGAGATAGGGAAGAGGAAGGTGGGGAAGTACCTGCTTATTCAGATCTGGTCACCAAACACGGCTAATGCCATTTCAAGCAACGTTTCAAATCTGAATGGTGGTCTTACACCAGGGCGATACTGAGAGTATCTTCCAATCTGTAACGTGCCGCAAATATACTATATATTATTTTAAACTAGCTGACCCGACGAACTTCGTACCGCCTCAGAATTTCTTTTTGAATCAATAACTGTTGAATTAAATAAAGTTAAAAATTACACAATGAAGCAATTATCGATGCCCAACTGTCCATTTTTTGTTTTTGTCAGTATCAGAGATGGCGTTGTGTATGGATTTATATTTTTGTGATTTTCTTACTTTTCCACTTACTTACGGGAATTTTTGAAAGGAAGCGGGTACGGGTGCCGCCACCCCGGGAACCATTTATTGGATAACCAACACCTCTGCCATAGGTCACCCCAAGTGGTTCGCTACGTTTGGTGATTTAGCAGGGGTGCCCGGGTTCATGGGGTGACTGTTGTGCGGGTCTTGGCGGCGGATGCGTCTGCCTACATGCTGCGTGGCGGATTGGATCGAGATAGACTGGTTGAGGGAACCCTTTTGACCTTTCCAGCTGGATTCTCTCGACCAATGGGTCGAAAGAGTCCGGCTGGAAAGGTCAAGGTAAAAGGTCAATTCCGGTCAAATCAATGGCCTTGCACCGCAGTTAGAGGGATCGATTCACTCCCGGATACACTGACCTCCAGATTCCTACCCACCACTCATGCCTTTTTCCTTCCCAGAAATTCCTCTCCTACCCTTCCTTAAAAAGACCCTCCACACAGCATCCCCTAAGATGACATAGGTCCTGAGTGGAGCTTACGTAAAAAAATACGTTTCATTTCAAAGATTTATTATTATTGTTTTTTTCCTTTGGAGGAGTGCAGAGACATACGTTCAACGTTTGTCTCATTTTCTACTATTGACATTTAGTGTGTAAGAAAGAGGGGCAGCATTATATGATTAAGAACAAAAGCAAAACAATTAGCGCATTAACATTTGACTTTCCGAATTTTTGGAATTCACGGACAGTTAAATATATACCTATCACAATATTGCTGCATTTCTTTCAAAATATGAGAATTCGTTCCATACAAAATGTATGAAAAAAATATTTTTCTTCATAACTTTCTTTTTCGTGAATTTTTGCGATGTTTTAATAGTTATTCTGTTATCCGGGGCGGAGACAAATCCAACAAATCAAAGATCATCAAAATCGGTCCAGCCGCTCTCGAGTTATAAATAGTGTAACTAACCCGACTTTGTTTTATATATTAAGATGAATAAATTGAGAAATACACAAATTAATCAAATAAAATTTATTTGCCACGCCAGGATTCGATCCGGGATTCAGTCGATTAAGAAGTGGTTAAGAAGACCAATAAACTGGGTAGCAAAATTGGTTAGTCAAGCGGTAGATTCCGGTATAGAGTCTTGGTCGCATTTAATCATATTCTTATTATACTGTATTTTTTCTATTTCACATTTTCTGGACATTCTTTAATTATCTTGTTTCAATCATTCTTGAAGATAATCTCAGATCATGAAAGTAACAAATTTATTTTAGAAACCACTTTTACTTATTCAAGAGGTTACATTACTTACGGTGGATCTAAGTACGCTCTGCCATATGCATTTCCAGGTAAAAGTAAGCTATAATCCATTGCCGGTTTCATTCTCTGTAAAGGACCAAATGCGGTCACTAATCAAACGTTGTCAAAGGAAACGAGGCTAGCAGTCTACAACAAGGATCTGATACCGGTGGTTCGAAATTGACAGTAGGAAGGACGAAATTAAACTAGGTCAGGCAAGCCCAACCTGCGGCCCAACTGAAGACTTTTTGGGGCCAAAAATGAAGTTCCGGGGATCTACTCATAATTCTTGGATTTTGGTATTCATACAAAAAAAGGAAAAAAAATCACCATCGTAAATTGATCACATTTATATTATATTTTGTTTAAATTCTATTATATTTTGTGAAATTAGAACGTTCTTGTTATTAGACCTAAGACTGTCGATGGAGGTTTTGATTTGTTGCTTTAAAAGTGTCAGGCGCAAGGCCACATTAAGAATTTATTTTCGCAATCAATTCCAACCAGTATCGAAAACAACTGACCTGAATTTAATAAGTGGGGGTGGGTGTAAAAGACGAATGTGAAGTCAGCATATGCATTCCAGCATTTTTTGATACCCAAAATCCGCCATTTACATCGTGTATTTATATCGTATATTTTTTTCGCACATTTTTCGGAAGACCGAATGCAAATGACCTGAATTTGATAAGCGGAGGGTGAGTGCAAAGGACACACGTAGGCGCATTTAGAGTCAGTTTATGCATTCTAACATTGAATTTAATAGCATTTTTGGACAACGAATTACCGGTATAATTATTCATAGACGGATCCCCCCCTCCCCACCCACGCCGAGAGGCCCACCTAAGCGTAGTAATGTTGTAGTAACAAACGATTTTTGTTAGGCCACCCTGAACTAGATGAAGTAGACATGAGATTACATCGTATTTGAACCGTCTTTGACCGAATTTACGATGTCCAGAAAGTATGCGAGGTACGTACCAGTACAGAATAATGAGAGTGTGAATGTTTCAAGGGTCGGTACATTTGATGAGTGTCACTTCAACGAGCAGCGCCATTTTGATATTTTTTATACTTAAATGGTCCCTGTTACGTCGATTCTCCTTTCATTCGGTTCGATTCCCGTTTGCTCATTATTAATTATGCTGATAAGCATAATAACATGCCTATTATGGTAAACAACAAATTAGAATTAATCGATTGGTAAAATTGGTCAAGATTCGGTATAATGGGTGCGTTCAGATGTCAATAATTCAGAATGGTTTAAACCGTTTAAACTAAGCTGATCACTAGTCATCACAAATGACTAGCGTCTTCCAGCCCTACTTACATTAGATATACGTAGGTGATTCGAATAAGTAGAACTGATGGATAGGGAGTATGTAGCATAAGCATTGGAGGGGATCCACTTCTTTCCCAACGGCTGTGTGAGGAAACTGATTATTTAACCTCCTTAGCTGTACACGTCAGGACTCTAATTGTTTTTTGTGTAAAGGAAGCTACATTTATTTTTAAAACAAATCTTGCAGCTCACAATGGAGTTCTTATACCAATTGCTTGGAATTGACAGTGGAGGGACAAAATCGAACAATTTGCCGATGATATTGAAGAAAGCCATGCGATTTGAAGACATTTGAACAAAGAAATAACTTGAAAGAGAAAATGGATTTCCAAAAAGACATCGCAACCAGCAAAATCATATAATATTTGAGAAGGGTCATATCAAAATTCTGGGTCTTAATTGCAGAAGAACATGCATATTGCATAGGTGGGGTTGAAGCAAGGCAGAAAATATTACGCGACACGTTGATGTGCAGGGTTCTTATCAAGTCTAATGGGTGACAAAAATATCATTATTAGTTTTCTGAATAAGAAAATATTTTGCAGAACCTGATAGGGATCAAAAGTTTAGTGAGATGTACAATAAATTACGATAATATAAATTACGCCGTACGTGCCTTGAGCCCAAATTGCATAACATCAGTGTCTTTGAACGGAAGGCCGGCGCCATTTGTTTCATAATTCACGTTGCGCCATGACTTGTGGTGACAGTCCGTTGGATTTAAACATTATTATGACATTTATTCTGAATTCAAGAAGACACTTGAGACGAAGAAACGGAAACCTGTAACCAACATCACCAAAACGTCCGTGGATTATTTTAGATCTATTACATTTTGCTCTTTTCTATCGAGATCTTTTTTTTTAAGAAAAAAAAAAGGTTATGAATAACCAGATGTTACTATGACCAGCATATTGTTCGTGTTATTAGGACTTCGCTAGCAGGAAGTTGAACTCACGACGTCACCCGGGTTCAACATAACCTAACCTTCGTCGTTTTCTCGGTCATCTTCGTTGTTTTAACGGTAAGAATGCCGATGTTTGACTAAATACTAAAACGATTCACGATATTGTATGTCTTCTAAAATATATTAAATAGTAGACACGTAACCATAAACGGAAAGAGAAGTAGAGCAGACCAAATACTTTTCGCCTAATGAAAACAAAGCTGGTACATAACTAGAGTTAAAAACTGCAGTAAACGAAACCGGTACGAAGATCTCTCTATTCTGGTGGCATTAGAAGTGGTGAAAATAAAAGTTAAATTAAATTATAGTGCAAACCACAAAAATATCAAATATTTGATTAATAAATGATTTCCGATATAAAAAGCGGCATAAACTAAGGTTATTCCGGTTAGAATACTGCCGAACATTCCTAGAGAAAACGCCAAATAGGGTTCGACTGCCAAAAACTTTAACATTCCTCTCGCGGAGTCGTAAAGTTGTTCGCATTTCAGGTGAAGCAGAAACAGAAATTTCTGTAAAGCTTTGCAGAAGTTGTATCATTTGCGAGCCAGACTCGAATAAATCGCAAACTAATCGAGTTCATCTCCGAGGCGTTCAATCACAATACCTCTGACATTGTTCAGCATTCAGCAAGAGACCCCTAGATTGGTAGGACGAAGGGATTATGAAACTTTTCAGCGAAAGGCATTTAATCCGATTTAAAATTGGGTTTTTAACGTCTTCTTTCTTCAATATTGTTTTGAGTGAAAGGGTTATTTTATTTCCCGAGCTTTAATTTGGTAAAGGTTTCAAATTAGGTATTAGAAAAGATTAGAGATTAGCTAAATTGAATTAAAAGTTGGAACCTTTTCATTGCGATGGGGTTACGTAAAGTTGACATTTGGTAGAATTTTTTTTTAATTGCAAGGGCTTACACCAGGATGATGTGTGACTCACGTAGCAAAAAAATGAATACCGAAAAATAATACCTAATATAAAAAATGAAATTTCGTCATGAAAATAATCTAAGGATTTTTACTACCCTCTGCTAAACTATTAAAAATGAGATATAAAAATATTTACGCTTTCGAAAGATTTTCCTGAAAATTTACGATTTCTTTCTACTTACTTGTGTAATCGGTGCCATAAGTTCAAAAGAATTTTAATTTGTTTATTAATTAATATTTTTTACAGGTTACATAAAATATAATGTACATTTACAGGATATAATAATTTACGTACGTGTTCATGTTCAAATATCTTAAGATTTTAAATATTAAAGTATATAGTATACACCAGGATGATGTGAGTCACGCATCATTCTGGTGTAAGCACTTATGTAATTATATAATTACTCTTAAGATTAAGGTTTTCAATTACACCCTGTTAGTTTACTTAAATTTCAGAGTTCATTTTCAAGGTTCATTGTAAAGGTTCTAATAAAGTTATGTTATAATATTATTATGAGCTGGCTGTTTTACATAGTCTAAATAACAACGGAACCCGGAATAGAAGTTGAAAAAACAAACCATAAAATAAAATAAACTGCTATCAAATTCTTTGAAATAACCCGTTCTTAGTTCACGCGGAGAATATTGACTTTGGTTAGCTAACAGAGAACTGAATCCACGACCTGGCTATGAACTCAACGTGTTTGTCCACTCGGCTATTAATTCAAAATCAGCGGTAGCGAGTGGACGTATTGTATCGAGAAATTATATTACTGAAAGTGTTACGTCCTTCAAATTATTTGGCGGGAGTGAGATAGAGAGCAGTAGCAAGTTTTGCCGGGAGTGAGGTGGTCCGCGGGGCGGCCACAAGCTTAACCCATTATGGACGTGCTGTCGATAATAGAAAACATAAAATCAGAAATTTCAAATATTTCTACGGTAAAGGACTTGAAGGCAAAAAGTAATCTGGAATTAAATATAAAACTACTAGAAGAAAAATGGACTCAGGAAAAAATATCTTTACAAAACGAGATTGTTTGTCTCCAGTCAAAACTAATCGAAAAATTAGAAAAAAAAATCGAGAATACGAGTAAGTTTGAAAAAAAAACATACGCAAGTTGTCTCAAAGTAATCCCAGAATCCAAATTCTCATTGATCATCAAAGGTGAAGATGCGAACATGACATCGGATGCTATTAAAGAACAAATCGTAAAGAAAATTAAAATAGCAAACTTGGGTATCGCAGTAAATGGAATACGAAAAGCCTCGCAAAATAAATTAATTATATCTTGTCCCTCAAAATTACATGCAGAGAAATTGACGGATGAAATCAATAAAACCCTTAAAAAAAACATGGTTGCAGAGGAATTAAGAAAGAAAAATCCAAAAATATTCTTAAGAAATCTTCAAGTAGATTTAACTGAAGAGGACATAATTGAGGCTTTAAAAACGCAAAACGATGGAATAAAAGATATCATAAATAACGATATCAAAAACACGATTAAATTAATAAAAATGTTTAAACCAAAAAACCAAAATGGACTCACTAATTATATACTTGAAACTAGCGGAGCAGTAAGGTCATACCTCATGGAAAAGGAAAAAATCAACATTGGTTTTAGCAGAGTACGAGTGGAAGACGCCGTCCCCGTGACGCAATGCTACCATTGTCTCAAATTTGGTCACACTGCATTAAAATGTTTAAATAAGGATAAAAGTGCGACGTGTTTACATTGCGCAAAGGATCACGAATGGAAGGAATGCCCTAACAAAAATACTGAAGAAAAATGTAGTAATTGTGTTCATCAGAACACTATATTCAAGATGAACCTAAATACAAATCATAAAGCTAATAATACAAATTGTTCTTACTACAAAAAGATGATGCATATCGCTCAAAGTCGTATAGACTATGGTTAGGTATGTATTATAATTCTAAAAAACAATTAAAATGCTAATCATTTTTTTTTTATTTAACTTCATATTATCATTTTCATTCATGCATCTTAACGTATACAATTTTTTGAGACACACTTACCTTAAAAAGATGATGTATATCGCGCAAAGTCGCATCTATTATGATTAGGTATGTTTTGTATGTATTTTTATTCTAAAAAACAACATTCAATGCTTTTAACCAAAACTCTATTTAAACACTTAACCTCTTTTTCTGTTAAGCTCAATAATATACGTCTTCTACTTACGAAATATGAGTATCTCATATCCTTACAATTTTTTTCTTCTCCAACTATATTATATTCTGAATTATTTTCCGGTAACCACAGTGTTAACACGCTAATATTGAAATGTATGTTGATGTTAGTCTATCCTTTGTTCACTCGTACATGCAGAAAAAATATTTATTGTTGTCAATTATTAAACCAAATATGTTCTGATCAAAATCAAAATCTAACTATGAATATATTGTTAATGCTTACTGCTATCAAAACATTGATTTGTATAATTTGCCTTTATAAATCTTCATACATGTTGACATACTACTCCCGCATATTTAAATATTTAAATATTATTCAGTATGGGTGATTTGAACGGAGATTTTGACATATCAGAAATTGATTATGAACGTACTCACAATTTTGAAAATTGGTCAAATAAACATGTATTAGGAATTAATAATATAACTGCCATTAACCTTAACATTCGATCCTTATCAAAACATTTTGATACTTTCCTCCTAACTATTTCTAGTTCCTTGCGAAATATTGACATAATAACGCTATGTGAAACGTCGATAAATGAAAATAATGTAAACCTATACAAAATATCGGGTTTCAACTCTTACTATTTTTGTCGTACAAAAAGATCGGGTGGCGGAATTATTGTATACGTGAAGGATCATCTTACATTCGAAAAAATAAATATAGTAACAACTAATTTTGAATGCGTTTACGGCACTATTTCTATTTACAAACATAAACGTTTACATCTATTGGCAATGTACAGACCTCCAAACACAAATAAAAAATTATTTCTCCATGAACTGGAAACTATATTGGGCAGTATTGACATTAAAGAATCCTTTTTAATTCTTGGCGATTCGAACGTAAACATTTTACATGAACTCGAACCGATTGTAATCCAATACGAAAACCTAATGGCCAACTTCGGATTTGTCAAAACTATTCACGATGTGACACGAGAAGCAGTATTGTCAAACTATATAACGGCTACTTGTCTAGACCATATTTATATAAGAGAGAGGGAGACCATAGAAATCAGTTCGTGCGTATGTGAAACAATAATAGCTGACCACTACCTAATTGCAACGACGATTTATTTCTCTAACTACGACAAACACACTTTAGACAAATCGCACACTGAGTACTATACTGCACTCTCTGAAAAAAAAGTTAATCTATTTATCTCAATCACCGATTGGAATGAAATGCTAAAATTATCTGAACCAAATGTATTGTACGAAGAAATGAAATCGAAATTTAAAAATATTTATGAACTAAGTAACATCACAAAATTTAATAAAAAATATCGCAATTATCAAAAAACTTGGATGAATGATAGCCTCATTGAAAATATACAAACACGAGATACTCTTTGGAGGAAATGGAAAAACTCACCTAACAACAAAAAATATGAAATCGATTTAAAAAAATACAGAAATAAATTAAATAAACAAATAATAAACACAAAAAAATATACTTTAATTATAAATTTAAACACTGTTTCAAAGACATTAAAAAAACATGGAATGAAATTAATAAAATTTTAGGTAGGAAAGATAAATCCGGTTGTGATGAAGTCATATCAAAATATTTCTTAAAATCCGAGTCGAAAGATGCAGTGGCAGAAAATTTTGCAGACTTTTTTGATGAGGGGGTAAATAAGTTATTACATGTATGTGATGTCCGAGCGTCAGAATACACGCCGGAATATTTAAATCACACAATGTATCTACCACGAGCAAATACAAAGCAAATCGAATTAATTATCGGAGGTATGAAAAATTCCAAGACACCAGGCATAGATTTAATTCGTATGTATGATTTGAAAACACATGTTAAATTACTTAGTCCTATAATCGCTCACTTAATTAACAGAATAATTGATACGGGCCATATTCCCGATGAACTAAAATATAGCATTGTAAGGCCTATCTTTAAAAATGGAAATCACTCTTTAATAAACAATTACAGGCCGATTTCCTTACTTCCTGCATTAGAAAAAATCTTAGAAAAATATATATCAATAAATTTAGATAAATACTTAAATAATCTGAGTATTATTGATGAATGCCAGTATGGCTTTCAAAAAAATAAAAGTTGCGATAAATTGCTCGAAAAATTTTCTAATCATATAAATTCACAACTAAACTGTAAACAACATGTATTGGTTCTATTTATTGATTTCTCAAAAGCTTTCGACACACTTAGCCATTTACAAATAATTAAAGTACTTGAATTTATAGGTATCCGGGGTAAACTCCTCTTATTCTTCAAAAACTATTTGAAAAATAGAAAAATGAGTGTTAAGATTTTAAATATAATTAGTAAATCAAGATACATCAAATCGGGAGTACCGCAAGGGTCAATTCTAGGTCCAAAATTATATATTATATATGTAATTGCTATGTGTAAGATTTTCAAAAAAGCTCGTCGATTCATTTTTGCTGATGATACTGCTCTTGTTGTATCACATGAAAATCCTGAAATAGCTATACAAGAATTACAATGAGATTTTAACGAGCTTCTCAAATGGGCTCATGATGTAGGATTAATTATTAATGTGAAAAAAACCAAATGCATGTACATAAAATCTCCAAGTTTGAAAATGTGGAATGTTCCTAAAATAACCGCTCATAGCTTTGACTGTATACATAGAGGAATTGTTAATGTTTGTGACTGTGAAAAAATAGATTTCACAAATGAATATACTTATCTGGGAATAATTGTTGATAACAATTTTAAGTGGGATAAACAAGTGGCTAAAATTTGTAACCAGCTCAGATCCTTAGCTAGTAACTTTTACAAATTAAAATTTATTTTGCCTCATTGTACTCTTAAACTCATATATTTTTCTATGGTCGAATCCATCCTTAGATATGGTATTCGAACTTGGGGACATGCAAGCACTACTTACATTAAATATATTGAAAATTTACAAACTGCCATAATAAAAAAAATTGTCACAACAAATATTTACAAACAGAGACATAACTTAAAACTACTGTATGGCTCAGAGAGCCTACTTACAATAAAAGGTCTCCACTGGTTCACTACTATTATGGATAATATGGGGGAAAGCCCTTACAAACACCTCCTTGTACACAAACATACTACAAGATTTAGAGAAGGAAAGGGCCTAAAAACTCCTCGAATATTAAATAAATATGGAAGCCGTACTCTTGAATATCTAATACCAGTGATTTTCAATAAAATCAATAAAAACATAAAATTTGAAAAAAATGAGAGACTAAGTCCTAAAATGATAAAACTATGGTTAATGAACGAAAACTCCATGTATCTTTGAATATCTTAATATAGCTGCCTACATATCTTGTTATTAGGCAGATATATTGAAATATCTTATATATTATGATTGTAAGTTAAAATATCCAATATTACTATGTGATCTATTCTAATGTTTCCTTAAAACTATAAATGTATTTACAAATATTTTCTCAGATATTATATTAAGAATGTTTAAATTGTTAGAACCTGCAGACAAGCTGTCATATGACAGCTTTGTGGGTCTACTCAAATTTTTGTACTAAATGTATATTTAATCTAATAAATAAAAAAAAAAAAAAAAAAAAAAAAACATAATTATCTTGCAACATCTGTTGAAAGGTGAGATGACAGACCTCTTTTTTGACACTCGACTTCTTAATGTATGAGCAAATTTAAAGTCCCCGTTTATCTACCAGTATAATAAAAAAATCTTTAATTATATGGGCGGATAATTTTATGAACAAATATGGCACTGTCATTACTGTGATACACATACGGAATGACACATGGTAAGAATTACGTCTATTTAAATCACACCTACTGAAGTCAAAAGCCGCAAAAATCTAACCTAACCTAAATTTTGTTATTTTTTCAAAATGTAATTTAATTAACACACTCAAACTCTATAAAATTTAAACATATTAAAAACTATTTACTAAGATTTTAACGTAATTAAGACTTATTGATGTGATTAAAAACTATTTAATAAGATATTTAAACTGTATACCTTCTAAGATATTTTGACGTGCAATTCCAGTAGGCGTAATTGAAGTTTAGTTTCCTCCGTCTGTAATTTTGTTTTTGTGTAATTCCGTTAGTACGTAATTCTGGAAATGTAGTAATGGCACCTACGTGAAAATCATGCTAATTTAATTTCTTCCCGACACCCCTAACAATTTATAGAGTTTCGATATAAACTTGCCATCAACATTGTATTAATAGTGTATCAAAACATATAATATTAAAGGTTCTTATTGATTTACTTCTAACTTTGAACATCAATCTACCTAAGATTATTTAATTTAAAAAAACGATGAAAAACGTTTTGATTTTGAAAAACTGTATCATTTCTCACTTTTCCCTAATAAATCACGTTGTTGAAGAACACCAAGTAGGTGGAGGAAAAGGCAGCTCCTTCTAGTTTTATCCGTGGGATATTTTTTCGGGAACATTTTGTCGCGGGATGAAAAGTGCATTACTCGCTGTTAAATCCCTTTCCGTGATAAAGTAAGTTTTCTTCCATGGGAGTTGAATTGAATATCTTCTTCAACATAAATATCAGCTATGTGTTTTATAAATTTATTGTAAATTTCCTGAAAGAAAAAGCTTTGCGACATGACTTTTGTTGATTTCAGCCGATCATAAAACGTTCAAAACTGAATCGGACCTAGAATAGGCAATTCACACGCGGTAGGAGTGAAACCTTCAGAAAATTAGTAGACAAGAGTGGGGATACTACAAAGTACCTTATAAATTGGGGACCAATAGGCTACGAAGCACCGCACAACGAGGCGACCGATTAGTCTACTTGACTATCTCATTATCTCGCAGGCTAAGTCCTGTAGATGTATGTGTTTGTCTCCTTTTAGTGTCGCCATTTTTCGTTACATCGAGTTTCTAATCACAACGGTGCTAAAGAAGTTTTCTCTCCAAAAACAAAATGACGCTGATTGACCGTGATGATAACGTTACACTTGAACGTTTTTTATGAAAAACCCAATTTTTTAGTTTTGAACCCCGCCAGATTTCACCAATTATAATTTTTATTTTTTTTTTACCGACCTACAGACATTTTTTACAGTATTAAAATAATAATAATAATATTTGTAATATACGAGTCTGGTCAATGACTAAGTTGGTCGTCTGGTTCCCACTCAGGCGTCGTGCGTTTAGATCCTCGGCTGGTTAAATCCCTCAAAACCAAACAAGCAATATTTCCAATGGGTATACTCCTTTTTACGAAAATTTATTGGAAAAAGACGAAATTAGAATTTTGGAAAATTGCCATTTCACGTCTTTGTTGGATCGCATAAGACGTAGGTACGAAATCATTTGCTTTCGTTACTTAGCAACCAATTAATGAATTCTTATTTAAATCCACACCCGAAAGAGTTAAAACCTCCAATTAATTTACATTACTTGGCTTTGATAGGCGTGCAAAAATAAAATTTACACGAGGTGGCGCGGTTCGGTCAATATTTGAAATGACTACCCTTGAAAATTTTAATAAAACCATTGAAGTTTATATTCGTTCGGTACCTACGTTTCGACTTTGAAGTGCCTCTCGAGGCGGCTGACTCTGGTGAATTTCGCGACCAAAGTAAAGACTTTATCCTGTCACCTCTTAAATCCTTCAACCGATGAAATTAATGGGCCAAAAGAAAAGCGATTCAAGTTAAAAAAGGGTGAAAAACAAGAATTTCCAATTTTTAACGGTTATTGACGCTAGATAAACAAACAAATCTTGCAAAATTTGACGAATAACATTTATTATACTAACATGAATTATTTTAAGCACATGATGTTTCACGAAGTAACATATTGAGACAGTTATAATAAAATATAAAAACATTAGAAATGTAAAGAGAAACTTTTCTCCTCGAACTTTTCTAGTGTTTGGGTTGAACATTTTTTTAGTTGATGTGCCTAGTGTTGACAAAAAAAAAACCTTTGTTTTTTATTACCTAAAATGATGGCATATAGGTAGATGGCAGGTCTGAAGGTTTTTATGAAAGCTCAGCACAAAGTACAGTCCCGAAACCTGCGCTATTTAGATTTTGTATTTGATTTGATCATAATCATAACATATGTTGTAACTCCGGGTTTACCTCTCAAATTCTTAAATAAAATCAGCGGATTCAACAAAACACTTTAGACTTTATAATGATAAATATTTAGGGCATTACGCCGTATTGCACTTCTTCCCTATTTAGGCAACTTTGGACTTTATTTTGTGATAAATAACAATGAGCTTTGATGACTTATTTAGCAGGCGGTAGTAATCAATCTGGTAGTAATAATCCCTGCATCATTGACAGCTATATGACATCTTCGGATAACCTTTTTAACTACTGTCTAGTGCCATCGATGAACATCCTCTAAAACTGCTCTCTAGGACAACGATTAGTTTGCTCAGTTGTGCACTTGTGACTGCCCATCTGTCGCTTCGTGCCATGCCCAGCGACATCATGTTTTAAAATATTACACGTTACATGTTTTAAAATAGCACAACCACCAGTTAGTAGCGTAGCAGTTATTTAATCCAACTCGGGCGTTGCGGGTTCTTAAAATTTTAAAAAATTTACATTTTTTTCAACCAAATTTAATTTACATTTTTGTTTTCTTTACATGAAAAAATATGGTTACGACCGATGGTGCGCCAAGGATGGTGTAAAGGAAACATTGTCCCATCAAGGACAATCCATTCTGGACCTGCGGGTCACAGAGTAAGACTTCGCGGGTCACATTTTTTTTCATTAGTTTCACACATGAGGCCCTGAGGAAAACAATTTCTCACGGGGAGTATATCATCTTTGGGGATGATGTGTGGAGGGTATTTTTAGGGAAAGGAAGGAGATGAAATTCTGGGAAGGAAAAATATATGAGAGGTGGGTAGGAATCTGGAGGTCAATGTGTCCAAGAGTGACATACATATGAATCCATATGAATGAGCCCGGGCATGCCTGCTAAATCACCAAACATAGCGAACAACTTGGGGTGATTTATGTCAGGGGTTTTGGTTATCCAATAAAGGTTCCCGGACCGGCGGTACCCATACCCGCCTTCCAAATTGTGCCTGCCCCCCATCTGGCCCGTGAGCCGCCAATTTCTGATTGCTGCTCTGTGATATCACAATGTGCGTAATGTGTTTTTCATTTGCTAATAATAATAATAATATTTACATCTCCTTATTATTTATCATGTCACGTATTTTTTATTTTTTTTAATTGTAACTTATACCGATTTTCTTCTGTAACAGATGTCAGGATGGGGCCTTTTAATTTATTTTATTTAATTCTAATTTCGTACACTCAAATTAACCTTTCTAGAATCTTCGTTAACCTTTCGAAGGCGAATTAATTTATTGACGAAGACTCGGACGAATATTCCCCGTCCAAGAGCAATAAAATGCAAATAAAAGGAGCGTTTTATTATCCCGGTTAATGAGATTCAGGGATGATTGGACAACGGAATAACTCGAATTTCATGATGATTAAAATGTGCCTAGCCAGTCTTACAAATTACAACTTACAAAGGTGAGTGGAACCATCATCCATTCATTTTGGTAAGAAATTTAAACATTAATCATCGACAAACTCAATGTTAGAATATCGTGGATAGCTCAATGCAATCAACCCAGAGGTTGGTACCCGATTTGAGGCTTGACGCAAGCAAATTAGTCGTAAAAACTTTTACTTATGGAAATAAAAAGTTACACTGTCCATTATCAGATGTGTAGATTGTAAGTGGTGAAATGTGTGCTTATGCACTTAGAAGCAATACCATGTCGCCAGCTCCACTCCACTACGAGCTGGTATCACAGAATACTTCACAATGTTTTTTTGCGTTTAGCTTTGGTGTAGCCGTCAATTACCGGATACCAAGTACTATTTAGCTTAGCGCCGTCGTCTCTATTAATACTAATTGTGTTTTTGTGGATTTCAATTGCCTCCGTAATCAGGCGTGCTCTGTGGGTTTTGGGTCTTCCCAGGACTTCGCAGGACAGTTTCGATTGAGTGCTCGGCGATTGCCGATTTGGCGATAGGGTGGCCGAGTTTACAAGCACGAAAGTATTCTGCTATCCTTTTGGAGATCGTCCGCTCTGTCTGGCCCACATAAACCTTGTCACATCCGGAACGGCTGAGTTTATACACTCCATCTGATTAACGTAATGTCCAAAACGTTGGCTAAAGGAGGAGGTAGCGCAGCGCAAAAATATGTTGGCACCATGTTCCAGATTGCGGAACATGGCGAAGAATGGCGCAATCCGAAGGCGATTAAAAAAGTGTCAACCTTCATCGAAAATTGTCCTCTTTCCCTTCGCTTACCTCTTCCCAACGGTGTCAGGTTAAGATTGTTTAAGTGAAGATAAGATAGTATATGTAAGGATAAGACAGTTTTTGTGAGGTTAAGATTAGTATATGTGAGGTTAAGATAGTTTAAATGAGATTGAATTGGGGGTGAAGAAAGGTTAAGTTACGAGTAGATTAAGTTATGTTAATTTAGGTTAAGTTATATTACGTAACGTTAACTTATGTTACTGTAGGTTGAAATGGGCTAAGTAAGCTAAAAATATTTAAGTTAGGTTAAGTAATGTTATGTTAGGTTAGGTTACGTTAAGATAAGTTAAATAAATTACCGTTAGGTTAAGATGGGATAAATTAGGTTAAGTTTGGTTATGTTATGTCAAGTTAGATTAAGTTAGGTTAAGATAGTTTAGGTTAGGTGAATCAGGCTAACTTAAGTTAAGTTATTTCGACATGTAGATTAATTCCATTAGATGTAATTCTCTTCATGTGTAATTAAGTTACTTTACCATTAGTCAGGGGGCCTTTTATTTGGAGGTAATACCTATACATACTAGTACCAGCGAGAGGTGGTAAGTCACGTCAACTAGTATCTTCTGTCACTTTCGTTTTCTAATTTACATATATTATAATATGTAGTAGTTGAATGTAAGTACTACCAGCAACGCCAAGGTAAGAGGACATTCATAAAAAAATAATTTGACTTTCAAAAGCTACCGACTTTTAGACATGGATGGCAGTGCTAAGAACTGTCCTTAGATTCCATCTGTAATGAGCAACAGAGTGTCGAGCAGCTCAGTTGAATCCTCTCATCAGATTCAATTAGGCCAACTCCTAGTTAGGTCGACTAACGAGGTCAACATTGTAATACGCGAAGTATTGAATAAAACCAGATAAACATCAAGAATCTATCATTCCTAAAAGTAATCTCCATCCAAAGGTGTTGGAAAATCTGTTAGTGCGTCTATGTAAAACTACAGAACACTAAAATTAGGGACTGCTTTTAAAATGATTGGCACTTCTCGATTTTCCTCTACCCATTCTCACAAAATTAGTCAAATGGTAATGCCATAGGCAGTTCGTGGTAACCCAAAAAGAACCTTGTAATTAACAAGCCCTTCGAAGTATTTTATTTCGTTGTTTGAACAGATTTTGTGATAAATATTTTATTTTTTTACTAATTTTAAGGTTTGCTCACTCCTCTTCTTACCGAGAAATAAATAAGAGTTTAATTTCGTTATCATTACCTGATTCTTAGAAGTTGGGCATAGAAGTTAATAATTTATAGCTAGAAGAGACATTATCAGGGAAACGGGGAGTTGTAAGTAACAGAGGTGACCCACGACCTTTGATATCCTTAGAGTGCTAATATTGGAAAAAGGGGAGCATTTAATTTAGTTTTCTAAACGAAAAAAGCCAATTATTTTTGTTGAGTTTTAGGGTGTTAAGCGTTTAGCCTCAGTGCTTTTTTTTGATAATATTTTAGCCAGCCTTATAGTTTACATCTTCAGGGCAGGTCTGAAGTTGATATGTGATTATGGGTTAAAATGAAATAGGAAGATCATCACGGAGAACATTGTAGAGAAGGGTAAAATTTTGTAAATATCTCAAATTCCAATATAATTATAATTGAAATAATAGACACGCTTCAACAATATCCATTTTTTTAGTAACAAAATACAACGTGCGGCAAAATAGATGGTGCAGGTTTGTAGGGCTATAAAAAAACTTCGTAATTTACAGATGTGGGGTTTATTTTATTTTATTTGGGATAATGCCGTTTTATGCATCAAATCCTGAAAATGACATCAGAAAGATGATGGCCCCCAGCAGCGAAACATTGATGGCGGCGATTTCTGAAGTTTTCGGCTGCATCTTGGCACATCTCGATGGGCATAGCGAATAAACAAAAATTTTGGTATTGGGCTGGAAATAACCCAAGGCAACTTCACGAGAGACTTCTTCACTCCTCAAAAGTGACCGTGTGGTATGCAATTTCTAAATTTGGGGTGATTGGGCCATATTTTAAGATGCGAATGGACGAACCGTGACTGTCAACGCTCAATTTTATATTATCGTGTTGGAAAATATTTTTGAACCTCAATTGGAAAAACTAACGGAGAGAATGGATCTGGGAGATATCTGGTTTCAACAGGACGGTGCTACAGCCCATACTGCTCCAGTTTCAATTACAAAACTGTGACAGATGTTCCTTGCGCGCCTCGTCTCTTTGAGGGGTGACGTGGGATGGCCCACGCGCTCACCTGATTTAAGCATTTGTGAGTTTTTACTGAAGGATTACCTACAGGGAATATTTTTAAACATCGGCCTCACACATTGGAAGAACTCAAGGATCGAATATGGGATGAAATCGCCGAGATGTGCCAAAGTGCAACCGAAAATTTCAGAAATCGCCTTCATCTATATATATCGCTGCTGAGGGCCTTCTGATTTCATCTTCAAGACTTGATGCATAAAACGGCATGATGTTCCGAATAAAATAAAATGTACCCGATTTCCGTAAGTTGCGCCGTTTTTTTAATAGCCCTTCAAAACTGCACTGTCTGTTTTAAAGTAAGTCAGCAGAAATGTCTAAACGAGAGAGGAAAGGGATCTGACGACTCGTTTATCGGAACTTGTCTTGCTGGTACCCGTCTACACGGGCACCCCTGGCGTCCATCGGGAGAAACACTTCCTTGCTGACATCTGACGATGTCATTTGGAAGTTTCTCAATACATCACAGAGTCTAAAGGTAAGAACATACTGGGTCGACGTATGCTATGTAGGCGACACATTTACGAATCACACTGGTCACACGCAGCGATGCGTATGGCCAGGGTGATTACGAAGAATCTATTTCCAAGGAAAATGAATGGATTATAAGAAGTCCAGATATCGAAATGTGTTGTCTACGTTGTGTATGTCGATCCAGTATGTTTTTTTACATTAAAGTTGTCATGTAAATTAGCGACAACCGTTTTCTAAGTTAAATACTTGGTACTGATTACACTTCTAGATATGATTTGGTCGGTTCCATGACAATTGATCCGGGGACAATTAACCCGCTGACAATTGATCCTGCGGACAGTTAACCGGTGGATCAACTGTCCGAGAGATTAATTGGCTTAGGAATCAACTGTCGGGGGGATCAACTGGCCAATTGTCAACTGATCAATTGTCGGGTCACCGATTTGGTTAGTGCAGGAAAATATCTGAAAACTTCTGATCCTGGCAACATTCAATAAACAACTGAAGACTTCAGAGAAAATTGATTGTAAAAAGGTGTTTCTTCTTATACTGTGATTTATGTTAACAAATCATCAATATTTAGGAAAAAAACTGAAAATTGCATTAGAATTTCAAAAACGCTATATTTAAAATTAAATTCTTGGAATCACCCATTATAATGTCTAGCCAAATCGATTTAGACTCTTTAATTTTGCTTTTTGCAGATTGCAAAATGATGTCTAAATCAGATATAAAATTTTGCAACCACAAAACCGATGTCTTATGTCATAAATATTTGATGAACACGATTTAAAGTTCCAAATTTGATTAGAGAAAAATATTATGCGTACATTTTTTGTCATAATTTATCACAGAAAAACTTTTTACATGTGTTTTTATAATCCTGCCAGCTAAAACCGTTTCAAGCAACGCAACATTTAGATTCTGAATCGTCGTCTCTAACCAGGACGATACTGAGAGTATCTGCCGATCTAAAATCCAATTAGGGAGGCGGATATAGAGGCGGGTATATAGCCGCCCGAGAACCATTCATTGGATTACCAGCACTCCTGCCGTAGGACATCCCAAGTAGTTCACTACATATGGCGACTTAGTAGGGGTGCCTGGGACTTGATGAGGCGGATCTTTTTACCTTTTCCAGCGGGATTCAGATACAGCAGTGAGAGGGTTGGATTTATACATCCGTTACTCCTGGATACGTTCGTTAGATCCAGTTTCCGGAGAATCATATATTAACTCTCAGATTCCTACCCACGCTTTTCCTTCCTCGAACTTCCTTTCATCTCCCTAAAAAAAACCCTCCTCACAGCATCCTCAAAGATGATACAGACCCCGGGGGGGAAATTATTTTCCTGTTCAGAGAAAATGTACAAATATAACTTATTGTTATGTGAATGATGATATTATATTGATACATTTGTATACTTTTTTGTTATTTATTTTATTATGCCGTATTGCGCCACCTCCTTCTTTAGCCAACATTTCAGACGTTGTTACAGTATCCATCATTAGGGGAGATGTGTGATACCAGATCTGTGACGTAACATCTGCCCTAATGATAGACACGGTAACGCTGTCCGGAACGTTGACCAAAGAGGGAGATAGCGCAACGCGGCATGATACCCCAAAAATAAACAAAATATTTATCTAAAATCATATCATGCATTTATATATTTGAAGTTACTCACCGACAACATTGAGCCGAAAGGCCAGGGACATTTTTGGTTCCGTGTTGACCTGACACTCATAGATTCCAGCGTCCCTCTCTTGGGGGAACTTGATCTGCAATGTCCAGTTCTCCGACCTGTCCGGCCGAATCACCTAAACGGGAAAAACACATGTATCATTAATAAAAAAATATATCTGGGAATAATAAATTATTGGTAATAATTTAAATCTAAACATCTACCACTCAACAATGACAATACTGATAGGGAGGGAGGTTCAACTGAAGGCCTAAACCTGTACGTGAAAAGTTCAATAAATGAATAATTAAATATTAATTAATTTTCAATAAGTGTTTACAATAGGACACAACTTTTTAAATTGTTAAGTATTTACAATAGGAGGGCACAAAAAGGAACTCAAGTCGAATTTTTTAAATTTTTTCACTGAATAAAGGCCTGTTCAGATTGAGCATATGCATATAAAAGATCATAGAGCGCCAAATATCGCTCTCCATACAATCCCTTCAGACCGTTCACACCTAAGCACTTTATGCGCACATCAACCATAGACAATGCAAATCTTACACCCTAACCGCTCCTGAGCCGATATGCCAACGGTTAAGCGTCCCCCACTCCGACGAAAACAGGAGAGGGGGTCATTTTAATTATGGAGCTGCCTAGACCGGTTAATGACAGACGTCAAGTTGACAGATTCAGTACAAAAAATGCGTGCTCCATGGCCGCTCGCTAATTCATCTGACTACCTCTTCTACCATAGGAAGAAATATTTGATAGCGTCGTGAGAACGGTACGAAATATAAGCGCTCGCGGTTCAACAGATGTCTGCTCGCGGTTATATTCGATGTCTGAACAGGCTTTAATGACCTCCAAACTTAAATAACTGAACATTTATTTTTTATGTTTAGAGTTAGTTTTAATAGTTAAAATAATTGCCAAAGTTTAAAATTTTCAAGATCCCCGAAAACCACCGTATGTATGGTGAATCGTGTGACGTCGTCACTAACCAAAAGTTTAATTTTATTTTTAAAAGGTGTTGTCATTTTTGTATGATAATTTTATGGAAGAAGCTATGAAACCATTCAATGAGTTAAAACATTACTGGGTGGAATTATTTATTTATTATATTTTATTTATTATATTTTTCAATATTATTACGGGAGAGTGGTATAATAGGCCAGTGCAATTAGCGATTCGTGATCGGAATTATTCCGGTAGTCCCAATTTTTTTATATGTTTTAAACACTCATCTCGTGATGTAAAATCTGAGTTTTTGACCTTGGGTCACTTAAGATTTCGCCGCCATTTTGAAAAAACCAGCCGAAATCGCGCAAAAATCTAATTTTCCTCAAATATCTCGTTTCCAATAAAAAATTTGGCTAAAGTCGCTTTACAAGTTTAGTAGAACATAAAATTACCTACAATTTTTACTTAAAAAGTTTTCTTGTATCTCTAATAAATATTAAGATATGCAGTCGTAAATATGTGTTTAATTTTATAAAAACGGCTAAATTGCTCGACTTGGTTTGGTTTTTTGTGTGTATCTCTTTTCCAGAACAATTTTGTGAAAAAATTATTGATATTAATTTTATAGAGAATAAAATTTTATAAAAGACGTAGGTTTAAAACTTCATAAAAGACTCAATGAGTATCCAGGTGTCACATAAATATTATGTAAATAGTGCAGTTCATGCCTTATTTTGTTATTTTGTCTATGGGTTTTTTTTTGGAGACTGGCAATTTTTTTTTTGGGAGTAAAAAGTTTTTCTTGTCTATGGCGACTTCCTCCACATCAGACCGGGGCATCTGATGTGAAATTGGTCCGCTGGGTTTTAAAGTTTTAAATAATGGAGATATAAAAGCCTTGAGAGGTATAGAAAATAATGCCGTGTGTCAGATCTAATGTTACGGGATCGTAAAATGTGAAGATCCGTATTTCTTTAATAAAAAAAGTGTGTGTTTTGGCACTTGCGTGAATAATTCTCGCGCGGCCGAGGAATGGCCTTTTTTCCGCGTGAATCAAATCCATCCGCTGTCTGGGATGGAGTTTCTTTTGAAAGTTGAACGCGCAATTGCTTTGCTTGGCATTGGCCGGATTTCGATCTATATATTTGTGGCCCTTTGGAAGAATTAAGACCACGATATAGGCATCTTATATGGAGGTCCTTTCATGCATGGCCTTCAGGCAATATCGCAGAGACGACGCTGAGTCATACCTTGGAGGAAGTTCGATGTTCCTACTCTGAAAGATGTCACGTTCCCTTTTTTGAAGGAGATTGCGAATCTTGTGATGGCGGTATTCCCGTACCTGTTTGCTGGGGATTTGTTTTGGCGTGCGGTTCAGCCTGAAGTGAAAACCTAGTCTAGCTATATCTTAGGTCCACCAGGTATTTACGATGTTATAATTTATTTTAAGATCTTGGCACCATGGTAAACTATTCATTTTTGGTAATGTTTTTCTTTTCTTTGTTCTGTTCCATAAGCACATTGTCTTATGTATTGAAATATACTAAATAAGAAGTCAACTCTTTTTCATTTTTATTTACCTTAGATGACAGAAAAATTACCTCCCACAAACCTGAGTCCATTTTCCCGATACATTTGCGCCCTACGTTTAAAATTCTATTATTTTCGGTGCCCGAAACGTATTTTTTCTGTCATGTGGGTGATAAAGATAACATTAGGATTGGATCGGTGTGTGTATAAATATGTACATTGATTATACTTGACATCAAACGGTCTGCATACTATGTGTCATGTCTATAATCGTTTGTTTACCTTTTTCGAATGGCATCTCAATTGTCAGCTGTCATTACGAGGCGCGGAAATTAATTAAATATGTTAACTTTGTTTTACAAACAACTGGCAACTGGTGTTTGTTATTATTATGTGGAGCGTATGTTTTAAAAAAATATAATAATTACATTAAATATTTTCTGCATTCCAAGGAAATAGATGTTACACATTTCAGCGTCGTTATTAATAAATAATGACTACTTATTGAGTTTATAAGTACAGGGTGTTTGGTAATTAAAGTGTTACGGTTATATTATTATTAATTTCAGGGTGGATAATTATATTATTACGTTTAATTAAATATAATTATTTATGAACAATAATTTAATTATAAATTAAATTTTTTAAATTTAAATAATTTTTTTTTTATTATTTTGAATTTTTTTTTGTTTTCAACAATGGCGATTTCCGATATTAATGGACTGTCAAAGGAGGAAATGACAAAATTATTAACAGATCGTGAGATAGTTCCGGAAGCAACATTAGCCAGTATTAGTAAATTTTATTCGTTCTTCAGTTTTGAAAAAAAAAATTTGTTTTCAAAAAAAAAAAAAAACTAGCCGACGATCTTTTGCGTTCTGTGCACAAGGATGACAGGAGGTCGTCGTCAGTTCCTAGTAATATATCTAAGTTTACCACGCACAACATGGACGCATGTGTGCTGTTAGTTGATTGTGGACAAGATGTTAGATTAGTTTTGTTTTTTTTAAGGAAGTCATAGTTGTAGTGTGTAGGCCTACCAACCCTTCACATTATTACATTTGTTTCTTTTGTGATTGTTCTGGTCTCATGCTTTGGAGTTTGGTACCTCCAAATCTTGTGCTCAGTACGAACACTTTTTTCTAGTTCATTGACGATAAAACGTTTATTTACCCTCGGTAAACTGGAATGTGATCCTTGTGGTCACTGGCGCCCAAATTTTGTTAGTTAAGTCTTTCTTTCCTCCGTTCCTACCCTTTTCTGTTAATAATAACATACACTAGTTTCGAGTTTTTTTTAGTTATTATTAAACGTATGATTATTTTGATAATAATATACTTATTCACATGAGTACACACACACTGATTTCATACCTTGTTCCGTCTGTTTAACGGATTAAGTTGTAATGCTATTATTTTTAAGTTTATGCCCTTCTTTCTTCGGTCCACTGGAGGCTCTTTTATTGCCCATAGCCCACAGAACCTCCAGGGAACTTGAGAAGAAATATCTAGGAATTTTGTGTCTCAGAGACTTGAGCTACTTTCTGATGCACAAAAGTTCTATTATTGATAGTTTGTATTTCATAAGTTCAAGTATAGTATAGCTTTACTAAAAGTTCTTTATATAAACCTTAGTTCATAAGAAAGTTGTTTCTGTCTCTAACAAAGAAAGTACTGCTTTGGCATGCTTAACTAATGATAAATTCCTTTGGAATTATCGCTTTGCCTCTAATACAGGAAAGTGTGTTCTGTATAGTTTTTTAGTCTAAATAATATAAACATTAGTGTCTTACCGTTAGTATTATTATTAAACTATAAATTAAGTATTACTAGTGTCATTCATTGAAATTTTGAATTGATCACCCCTCGAATAGTGTCAACTCACTGAAAGCCATAGTTGATCACACATTTTGTTTTGTTTGTACAAGAAATGCTGACTTTTGTCCACACGTGGAGTGTTTTTTTTAAGGAATGCCAGCTTGGGTATTGCCTTGGTCTCATTTCTTTTACAAACAATGTCACTCTGTTGAGTGTTTGCTGCAGATTGTTTTGTGGATTTTTGGATATCCTAAGCTGCGAGCTTAACTTTCCGTTTTGCTGTTGAGTACCAATTGACTTTTGTCATGATCTGATAGATAGGTATTGTGTTATGTAAATCCTAGTCTGACCACCTTGATTGGCAGGTATTTATTGTTTTATAGAACCTGACCTGATTTGATTTTTTGAAAAATGGATAATTTAAATATTATTCTAGTTTGACGACCCTTTTTACAAATAGGTATTTCTTCGGAATTGTAAATCCTGGTTCAATAATGAGATTGAACCAAGATTGAGAGAGAGACAGTTAGATGATCCAATTTAAGATCCCTACTCTGTCCACATCTAATAGACAGTTTGTAAACTGATTCTATATTACTTATAACACAGAAAAGTATTTTCTTGTGTCCTAATTTTGCCAACATTGAACTCCATTGTTCTGAGTGAAAAATGTATATCTATAAAGATATTTTCATTATTTAAGTATTGTTTAATTTTAAGTTTTGTCTTAAGAATGTTAAACCAGGTGGACATAGTTAGATAGGTTACTTTTTTGCTATTTAAATATAGCGTAAATTCAGTGTAAGTGAGGGCTGTTGACCCTAAAGTGAAGCCAAATCGGCCTTTATTTCATATGCAAGGAAAAGTGATTTTTTTTTTTCTTTTCGGCAAAATATTGGGTTGTGTTTATTTTTAAAATAAATAATTTTGAGTATGCTATATTTATAAATTTTGTTAAGTTGACACGAAAACAACAGGTCTCCTTTTTTTTAAAGTAAATTCAAAACTTTGTTTAATTTAGTAGATGCTGGTTGACTCCTTGTTTTCGTGCCTTCTTTTCTTATTTGTTCTTTATTATTAAGAAATTTATTTTTAAGAAATTTAGTTCTAAGTTGTTATTTTAAATTAATGTTTTTGTTTTCGTTTTTCTTGTTACCTGATGGACTAATAGTTTAGTTAGGTAGTGGACTTAGTTTTTCATGTTTGAGGGCAAACATTTTCGTGGGAAGGGGGGAATTGTCACATAAATATTATGTAAATAGTGCAGTTCTTGCCTTATTTTGTTATTTTGTCTATGGGTTTTTTTTTGGAGACTGGCAATTTTTTTTTTGGGAGTAAAAAGTTTTTCTTGTCTATGGCGACTTCCTCCACATCAGACCGGGGCATCTGATGTGAAATTGGTCCGCTGGGTTTTAAAGTTTTAAATAATGGAGATATAAAAGCCTTGAGAGGTATAGAAGATAGTGCCGTGTGTCAGATCTAATGTTACGGGATCGTAAAATGTGAAGATCCGTATTTCTTTAATAAAAAAAGTGTGTGTTTTGGCACTTGCGTGAATAATTCTCGCGCGGCCGAGGAATGGCCTTTTTTCCGCGTGAATCAAATCCATCCGCTGTCTGGGATGGAGTTTCTTTTGAAAGTTGAACGCGCAATTGCTTTGCTTGCATTGGCCGGATTTCGATCTATATATTTGTGGCCCTTTGGAAGAATTAAGACCACGATATAGGCATCTTATATGGAGGTCCTTTCATGCATGGCCTTCAGGCAATATCGCAGAGACGACGCTGAGTCATACCTTGGAGGAAGTTCGATGTTCCTACTCTGAAAGATGTCACGTTCCCTTTTTTGAAGGAGATTGCGAATCTTGTGATGGCGGTATTCCCGTACCTGTTTGCTGGGGATTTGTTTTGGCGTGCGGTTCAGCCTGAAGTGAAAACCTAGTCTAGCTATATCTTAGGTCCACCAGGTATTTACGATGTTATAATTTATTTTAAGATCTTGGCACCATGGTAAACTATTCATTTTTGGTAATGTTTTTCTTTTCTTTGTTCTGTTCCATAAGCACATTGTCTTATGTATTGAAATATACTAAATAAGAAGTCAACTCTTTTTCATTTTTATTTACCTTACGTGACAGAAAAATTACCTCCCACAAACCTGAGTCCATTTTCCCGATACACAGGTTCTAACACAAAAATTATACAAAAATTGGGTCAAAAATTGAATCAGAAGAAAAGTGTTTTAATCTTGGCATATCTTTATTATTCTTTTTTTTAAACAATTATTGTTGTAATAACATGTAAAATACACAACAGCAACATTAACCACCAATGTAATCACAACGGTTCTATGACAGTTCATCCTGCGACAATTCATCCGGCGACAGTTCATCCTGCGACAGTTCATCCGGCCGACAGTTCATCCTGCCGACAGTTCATCCTGCCGACAGTTCATCCCGCCGACAATTCATCCGGCGACAATTCATCCTGACAATTCAACCTAACCTATCCTAACCTAACCTAACCTAACCTAACCTAACCTAACCTAACCTAACCTAACCCAACCTAACCTAACCTAACCTATAAGTAAAACCTATAAGTAAAACCTATAAGTATAAGTATGTCGTATTTTGTTATTCACGCATGCTTCTTCGGAGAGTCGAAATTATTGTTAGTAAAAATATTTTTTCAGCGGATTTCTACTCAAGATGCCTTCAGATATAAGTATATCGATTTTGGTTGTACGGCCGTATATCCTCTTTGCATACTTACTTAATAAAAATCTTCTAAATGATCAGGCAGGATGAATTGTCGCCGGATGAATTGTCGGCGGAATGAACTGTCAGCAGGATGAACTGTCGGCAGGATGAACTGTCGGCCGGACGAACTGTCGCAGGATGAACTGTCGCCGGATGAATTGTCGCAGGACGAATTGTCTTATAATCGTCATCACAACATACAAATAAAAAAATATTAATTAAGTTACATAGATGCCGTAAAAAAAAGAAAAAAAAGTATTTTCTTTAAATTTATCACTTTTGACTAACGATGAAACTTACGGGCCCTGAACAACTTCAATATAGTCTTCCTATGTCTCATCAGCCGTATTTGTGGTGACTGGCTCACCAAATTCCTCGTCATCATCATGAACGAAGGCTTCCACAGCATTCTGGCAGCACAGAGCTGCCATTACAGTGAATACAGAATAGGGAGCATTTCAAACCCGACTTTCTACATGTGCACTTTTCAGCGCAACCTTTTTTGCATTGGCATGAAATAAAGTTCAGCAACGCCTGAGGTGCAGCCTCCTTCAGCATTGGTTAGTAACCCAACCACATCTTTCTTCCATCCCCATTCAGTTGGATCTTTATGGTGACCAAGCCAAGTTTGCACTTGCGAGTATGTTCTTAAAGCATGTTGCTGGACTGCATCTTTGGTGGGTGGTAGCCTGGATAAATTGAATTTGTTCTTTTTCACCCTCTTGACAAAAAGAATGTACCTACCTAAAATTTTCCAAATTTGATTTCTCATTGCCGCCATACAAAAGTGAAAAGAATTGTTCGGCAGCCAAAGTGATTGTTTCTCGCTTTGCTTTTGGATCTTGAAATACACGAACAAGTTCATTCACTGAGTGGTTCTTGAGAAGAATATTACAAAATTTATTTTTGCCTTGACCGAACGGAGCACCAATTGTATCGCAGCCACTTATGGCATGAATGAATAAAATGTTTTCTACTATTTCAATGTGCTTAAAATATTTGTTGGAGTAAGTAAGTAAGTAAGTGATTTACCTTTACCGACTTTTTGATAATATACGTTTGAAGGTGAGATAGCTGTGATAAGTACCAACAGGTCGATATCCTGACCAACGATTATGACTGCATCATGTTGAGATGACAACGAGTTTGCTGTGGTCATTATGAGAACGTCAGCATCCTCTTCAGCTTATACTATCGTTATTTGCGATCGTTCAAATGAGGCTCTGAGTAGGGAAATAAAACGGGACTTGTACTTCTCATTTCCCAGAAACTTTTCCTGTGGCACTTGTGGGTGAGTGGTTTCATTAAACAAAACTTCAGCAGAAGTTGTAACTCTGGCACGCCGTGCTCTTTCCACCCCCTTAGTGCTTTTCTTTTCAACTGAATCTGGGTATCCATCGTATACCACTACCGCATTGGCTCCATAATGATTTTATACATACTCGACATATTGCTAAAAAAGGTTGTGCACGACCCCATAAAACTTTCTGCAGTAAATATCCCCCATCAACTACGTGTATTTTACTGCCTCCCAGTTCTATGTTATTTTGTAGAGGATTGAACGATGAGTAAAATATGGATTTGGTTCCTTTGCGCATGCCTTCCTCTGAGAAAAAAGACAGTGGGACCGGAGATGGTTCATATTGGAAATATTCTTAAAGTTCAATTTCAGACTTTTTGGCAATACACATACGATGGAATATTGGAATAGCATTAATGGATCTATTGTCACAGTCACACCCTGATTTTTTATGCTGCTGGTCACCGCTGCAAGAGTAACTATCGCATCCTTACGTTTTAAGTGTAGGTTTCCAAAGTTCTGGTTGACGACTTTAGACATAGCAAATTTCCCTATCTTTTCAGCCATGTGACAAGTTACTTTGCTATCCCCGACAATGCCACTGTTTATAGACATAAACATGTTTGTTTTAGGAAATGGTTCATGGCAAGAAAACCAATCAATGAGAGTTTGAACGTCTTTTTCATCCCTCTTAATTCGTGTAGGCCTCATCTCTACATGTTGCTCTGACGTTCCTGATTCAACTCCACAGAATGACTCAATACCCTCACAAATAGTATGCAGATAAACAAATCCAGCAGTCCAACGAAGAAAAGAACTGTTTGTGATTCTTCGTCCTTGGGTCAAACCTCCAGATGTTTTCATCGATCTCATCAGAGTTTGTTCGATTGTCATGTCAGACCAAATCCCTGACCAAAATTTATGAGATCGTCGAATCGTATAGAAATCCTTTTTGGTAAATCTTTCATATTCTATTGGATCCATCTTCTCTTTCAATGTCAACACATCTTGGAGATACAGATGTGCACTTTTGGCATAATTAAAGTGGGCGGCTGCGTGAAAAAAAAGGTATCATTTTTTGGACCGTTGCAAGATGGAGCTACCAATTTCCAGCATGTTCCGCTTCAATATACAGCTCAATCAGTGTAGTCATCTGGAAGTACTGAACCCACAGCTGGGAAGTAGGTCCGTTTTCTTTTTAAATGTTCAGTACATCAATCAGGAACTGGCGGCTATAGAGTATTTGTGAGTAAAAAAAAAACAAATTCCATACAAAAATAACCGATTTCCATAGAAATAACTTCTAAAATATTATTTTTGTTTATTATTTTTGTTTGTATTTAAAAAGATCTAAATTATATGAAAAAAAACTATCTAAGAAGCTATACCACACTTTTGGATCTGACGACCTGAATTTAGAACTAAATGTAGCTCTAAAGGAGCAGATTTGGCAACACTGATGGCCCGTCCTGGAGTGGCTAATTGGGGGCAACTACAGGAAACCGCGGGGGAGGGGGGAGGGGGGACCCCCACTCTCTTTTATTTGCTATAATATGTTAAAAATATTACAATATATTAAAATGTTAGGTAAACAAAAATCGTATAACATGGTAATAAATCGTGATAAATTTTCTGTTTTCACTCCGATATTTGTTTATACTTTATATAAGTAAAAAAAATTATAAAAAAATAAAAATTACAGGTTTTTTTAGAAATTTTATTTTCTACAAAATTGATATCAATAATTTTTTCACAAAATTGTACTGGAAAAAAGATACGCACAAAAAACTAAACCAAATCGAGCAATTTACCTGTTTTTATAAAATTATACACATATTTACGACTGCATATCTCAATATTTATTAGATATAGAATAAATTTTTTTAAATAAAAATTGTAGGTAATTTTATGTTCTACTAAACTTGTAAAGCAACTTTAGCCAAAATTTTTATTGGAAACGAGATATTTGAGGAAAACTAGATTTTGCTCGATTTCGGCTAGTTTTTTCAAAATGGCGGCGAAAGCTCAAGTGACCCAAGGTCGAAAACTCAGATTTTTCATCAGGAGATGAGTATATAAAACATATAAAAAAATTGGGACTACCGGAATAATTCCGATCGCGACCCCCTTTTAGGCGCTAATTGCACTGGCCTATAAAAATTGGTTGAAATTATTATTTTTTAGCTTCACGAATCTAAATCAATATTATGGAAACCGAGCATCGCCTGCACATACAGCGCCGAATTTTGTAACAGCCCACCCTTTTTAATAAATCTGAGGTTGACCCGAAACACACACACACACACAGACACCACTATCGTGTCAACATGGCATACAATGTCCTCTTATCTGATTTACTAGGTATAATTATAAATAAGCGATTTTTATTTGAATAAAGCTTTATTAACGATCTTTATAAAGATTATATTCAACTAAACTCTGATCGGAACTCCTTTTTTTTCTTTTTCGTAAAATTCCAATAACCCGAAGAGAAACGGTATTTAAATAAATATTTTTCTTATCATTTAAGAACATTAAATTACTACAAACAGCTTGTTCACGTCCAAGAAAAATGAGAAAAATGTAAAGATCAACAGTAGATAAAAAAACAAGTTCTGGGTATAAATAATTTATTTTGGAATAACCAACAGTTAGGTGCAGATTTACATTTTCAATATTTATGCTTAATTTAAATATTTCCGTTTAATATAAATAAAGATCAGTAACCAACAAGGAATTTCTTAAATTGCTTTTTTTAGTCCGAAACGTAACTGAAATCTAGAATATTAAAAATAAGTTTTAAATATTATATAAGTACCAAAAAAAAATCTATTTTTAAATCTTCGGGTTGAAAATGGTTTTCATCGTCGTATTATAAAGCGATGGAAAAATATCTCGAAGGAATATTGTATTTACGTACATAATATGATTTATTATTTGCCATTTTAGAAATAGACCTTTGTTTCATCCTTTGTAAACACTACTGTGAAAAAGTAAGCATTATTACTATACAAAAATGTATAATATTCATAATACAAATAATAATCCGTTTGAAGAAACATGAAGATGTTGGAATATTTCAATAATAAATGTGAACATTAAAGTTCACAAATGAAACTATCTACTCAGAATTACATTTTGAGACTCAAATTGTATACACACACGTAGTAAAAAATATTATCTTGATATTTATTCGACAATAACATCAAATGAAAAAGCCAAATAAACTCCGTGGTCTACAGAATGAGAAAACTGATTTTTATATTTTTTTAACTTAAAAATAATATATCATAATAAAACCAATTTATTTTGCACTTGCGCATTCTATGCTACAAAGTGGAATCATCCCTATTTCCACTCAAAAAAATTTTAAAAATATATCACTACCAAACAATCAATGTATTCCAAAATTTACAAAAATTTAAGACAAAATCGAACCACTTCATCGAATCACTATCTATAAAAGTAATATCTTAAATACAAGTTGAAATACAAATTTATTTTGAAAAAAAAATGAAAACCCTTTTGTAAAAATATAATTATACTTTAAAATCGTTATTTTAAAAGTAAGCATGTTTTTGTTCCTACTCTTGAAAAACATTTTTAATATGAAACCAATTTATCTTTCTTATTCACGTATCTTTGACAAAAGAATATTATTATATCTACCTTCAAGACAACATTCGCTTTTTCACAGCTTTAATTATTAAATCCATACATTTACGATATGTATTTTTTAATCATTGATTGGAAAATTTAAGTTTGGATTATTGACGTAGTATATATAGACGTGCCCTGTGAAATTCATAATGACCCCGAAACCAAATAAAATTGGCTCAAGGCCCATTTATGAAAAAGTGCATACATTGTTTTGCACCGTTAAGATCGCATAGTTCTAAGTGTTGTACCTTTTATCGGTACATAAGGTCTACACTGAAACTAATTTGCATTCCAGCCGTCCGGATCGGGGTTAACTTTTTCAAACACAAAAATATCCCACTACCGAATATTGTACAAGGTACACGCTGCGGAATTTATTTTTGAAACTTAGTCAGCTATCAGAATACAACAAAAAATATATGCCTTACGGATAGCGTTCATTAAAGTGAAAAAATAATATAGTCTTTAAAATTTGTCGAGCAATGTGTCTGACGTCAGTCGCTTGGCCCGGTTACTAATACATTGATATACAGGGACAAAACAAAACACACAATAAAATCCTCTCGTTACACAATGAACGCTCTCGGGTTATTTCTTCCAGCAACTTTTCGAGCGTGTGCGGCTGGTTTATACCAAGTAGGATTGATAAATTCATCTCCATAATGCGTCACGCATGATTTTTGAGGTATTTTATTGGTTGATGAATGACAAAACTACATAATGGGATTTAAGAACGAACTTTGTGATCGGTTTAAGGAACTTGCATTAATATTATCAAGGCTTTCTAAGCTAGGCGGTGGAATATGGAGAAGAGTTGTATTGTTAACATTTAAAAAAAAAATAAACATAACAGAAACGCTGAAATATGAATTATTCAAAAAACAAATTAAGTCTCTGAAATTGGATAGTGATATATTGTACCCTTAATGTAAATTACCCCTACTGAAAATTGTAATATTTAATATTTAAAAAAAAATTGTATTGTTATTGTCCTTCATTAACTATATTTTTTTCTTAATTGTGTACTTATCTAAAATAATGTTGAACTTTTATGTCATAAGTTCTTTGATAATTGCTTACACTCATTGGAACATCATTATTTTTATTTGCATGTAAATACTCCTCCCATAAACACGAGCTCCTAGAGCTCAACTTATGGAGTAGTAGAACAAAATGTGAAATATTTTATAACCTACCATATGTAACCATTTGAAATATGTAAACAAAAAAAAATTCTTGAAATAAATAAAAAATAAAAAAAAATTTATTTACATGGCGTTATTATTCAGGCAAGCAACTTTGTTAAGGTACATCTAACCATTATTGATCGAAGGAATGGATGAATGAAAAGAGTAAACCAAAATCTTTAATGTAACTATCTTTTCCAAGGTTTCAACATTCCTGCGAATCCAAAAGAATCAATCCGGGCAATAATATTTAAAATTATACTACGAAAAACGAAATTTTATGTATTATTAGCTTTCGCCCCCGACTTCGATCGCATAGTATTATGGGGGTTCCCACTCCGCCTCCTCCACCTTCCTAAACCCCACAACACTCCCCCCCGTCCCCCCCCCCCCACCCCTCACCGTACCCGTTACATTCATTTTTCAAACAGCTCACGTGGTACCTAAAGCATAACAATCAAACACATGCAGTTTCGCCTTTATAATATTACGAGTAGTATAGATTAGTATTTAATTAGTAGCAACCTAAACAAATAACAAAATGACAGCACACATCAAATAATAAATTACTTATAGTTACCAAGCAACGATATGTTTTTCGTCTGGAAACTAAACAATTTCATAACTCCAGGGCTTATTCATAACTCCAGAGCTTACCAATATATATAGCCTATATTAATAGCAAATAATGTAGCTCTCTATTAGTAAAAAAATATTTAAAGTCCATTCAGTATTTTTGCGTGAAAGAGTAACAAACATACATACATACATACATACATCCGTACAAACTTTCGCCTTTATAATAATAGTGGGATTATTTTTTTTTTTTATTTTTTTTTTATTTTGCATATAAAATATAATGTACATACAGATGTAACAATTTGCGTACGTATTCATGTTCAAATATCTTAATACCACTCTTCCATGGAAGCATTACCTTGTGTCCGGAAGAGTAGTGTAAATTTTTAATGCTATATGATAATATATTATATACTATATATATAATATATTATACTTAGTATATTATATTATACTTAAATTACAATGTGAAGGTAAAAAACAATAAGTTGTAAGTTCGGTGTTATGTAATTATAAGTATTTATCTACTATCAAACAATTTACTATCAAATTATTTATACAAGTATTTACGGACATTGTCAACTACCACGCGAAAAAATATTTTTACTTAAATGATAGACCTAACCCAAAATAACATCTACTCTAAAAAGCTTTTTGAAAGCAGGGTGCTTTTTCAAACACACATATGAACTCTAAAATTTATTTATTCATTAATCCTTTTATGGCGTTGGTCCTATTAAATTATGTTCTCCAATTTCTTGGAAATTAATTTTATAAAAAAACCTACAAACAGCGATGAATAAATTGGTGCCGTTTTCCACTTAGTTACGCATGCAGGTATTTATAATAACTCTAACCTTCCAAGAAAAAATCTTTAAAATTAAATAATTTAATGGTTTAAACGAATAATGTCTGAATTGTTTATAAATATGAAGCGAGTTTCCGTGAGCGTTTTTTAAGAAAAAAAGCTTTAATTTTACTAACAAATCAATAATATTTTTGGTAGCAGGATTATTTGTGGTTATGAATCAAACATCATTTACTATCTCTCATCCTTACTCAGCTATTCCAAAAATAAGGAAAATGATTTTTCTTGTTTAAACAGATAAATGATAAATGACAAACTAAAGACGAAAAATGCCCAAATAATTTTTCAGTCTTTTTACATTCCTTTGGTGGACATGTTGAAACTTTTCCTCTGCAAACAGCATGATATCGTCTGAGATCAAACAATAAAAAGTAGTACCTACCTAAGTACATACACAAGTATTTATTTTATTTTAGGAATATCTCTTTGAAAACAATTTTTCTTCTTTGATGCAAAACGACTTATAAATATTAATATTTCACTGTTCTTTTCCTATGTTTTTTTTTATGAATTCGTGTCATTATGTATCAATTTATTTCACAAAAAAAGCAATTTTAACCCGCGAACAACGTTTTTGTGAAAGTACGAAACGTTTGAACATTTCTTTTGCGTTGAAAAAAAGGTTTTTTTTTCTCTATCAAAAATGCTTTGAAAACTTGAAATACTCAAATATATTACTAGTGTTTCATTAAAAAACTGCCGTGTCCTTACGCTGAAAATATTTAAATTAAAATAAAATATTGCGGTAGTCACGTTTTTTAGTGTGCAAATAAATGTTTTGAAACATTTTTAAACGTTCTTCTTGTCGGAAAAAATAAAATTGAAATATATTTTTGCACAGATACTGGAGTATTTACGATTGCGATTTTTTTCTCATAATTTAACCAGCTGGTTCCCGGCATGCGTTGCTACAGCATTCAAAGAAATAAATTGTTTCTCCCTGCAAGTCCATTCTAATACGTCCCCGTTCCCCTTCTGCCTCCCCTTCTCCTCCTGCAATTTCCTTCCACCTTCCCCGCCTTCCCCTTCCCTCGTCACCCTTCCCGCGAACCCTTCGGTACCCACCGCCTCCTGTCTACCCCCCTGCCGCTAAAATATATGAAATACACACATTTTCAAACGACTCGCCCACCAGTAGTAATTTTTTTATACAAATTTCATAACTTCAGACCTTACCATTATACATAGAAATACTTTACTGCTAAAATGAAATATTCTGTAAAAATTTAGAGTCAATCCATCGATTACTTTCCGAAATTTTGGACCCAAGCATACGGAACGTAAATTTTTATTTTTTTATACAAATTTCGTAAGGCTAGAGCTTACCATTATATATTATATAGAAACACTGTTCTGCTGAAAGGCTATCAATATTATTATCGATAGCTATAGAGATTTGTGAACGCAAACATACGCAACCTAATTTTTTATATATAGAGATATTTTAGCTCGATCAGTGAGTAACTTTGAAAAGCAAAATAAATTTATGGATTTTTGTAAGGATAATTATTGGAGGTCGGAAAGTAATTAATTATTTTGCGTATTACAATATTTTAATCAGATCCATTTCCTCAAAGAAGAGAGTCTGGCGGGAGGCGTTTAGGATTTGTTTTTATCCAATTGTTCAGTTTCCGAAATTACATACCTAAAAACCTTCATCATGTATCACTTTATCTATATTGGTGAAAATCACATGAAAATCCGTTGCGTAGTTTAAAAAATCTAAGCGCACAGACAGCGGGAGCGACTTCATTTTATACTATGTAAAGATGATTAAATTGTGAAAAACGCAGATCATTTAAATAAAATTTATTTATGTACGCCGGTACTGAGAGCATCTTCCACTCTGGAACGTGCCGCAAATATACCTACTATGTATTATTTTAAATGAATAAATTGTGAAATGACACAAATTAATCAAATAAAATTTATTCGCCACGCCGGAATTCGATCCCGCGACCTTCTGATTGCCTTACCGCTGGACTACGCCGGCCGTCAAATCACATCTGTTTTAAAAAAAAATCTGATCTCTAAAAACTCTGCGTAAAGCCCGGGAAACGTCGGAAACTTCAGCTAGTAATATATACAGGCATTTTAAAAGACAGTGCTTCCCAGCGTTCCTCTAGTAACCTACATCCTGAAAGACATTGGTAGAAAAAAGCCACCACTTTGTTGTTACGAATAATTGATGAGGAATTTTATCAAATTGGAAACTTCTACAGCCAAACAACCTAAAAATATTATTATTACTTAATTTTACCGACTGGTATCACCGAGAACCGCTGCCCGGTTCAGCACGTGACAATGCAAAGTCATTCCGTTTTCCGCGCTCGTTCCATTCGGCAGTTATACCTTCCGTCTAGCCGTCATTGTTTTAACACTGTACCAAAATTTATTGTAAAATAACGTTTTTCCTGTAAATATATTTGACTCGCATAATCAAGACTTATTATTGCAAAAATCTCCATTACACAAGCAATCCAGTTTACAGATGTGGAAAGGACTGTAAACTTCAACCAACCAGGATTAAATTCCTAAACATAACCTCCTTTCTGAACTACGTTCATTATGTTGGTAATATTTTATATTCTCGCATTCGTATCTTACAGTCAAAATAATGAACACATTTCAGTGGAGAAGGAAAGTTTTCCGACTCGAATTTTCTGATTTATAAATGTGGAAAGAACCGAGATAAAATTCCTAGAAAACTTTTCGAATAATATTTTCTCGGTATGCTTTGACAGCTCCTCACAGATAGCAAAAAAGTTGTAAAAATTGGCCCTTACGAGTTGCGGATGCTGAACCAATTTCTTTGGGAAATTTCTCTGTTATCGAGAGTAGAGTGAAAACAATTCATTTTTTGCATAAAACCAGACTTAACGTCTCATTGAGTTTTAGTGGAAGGAAGTATATTGAATAGGAGTTTATATTGGATTGCTAGTTCTTCACCTTAATGGGACAAGGTTCGATTTTTACAAAAGTGTCAATAGATTACAAAATCATTTCTTAATCTCATTTCTATTAACAAAATTATATTCTGAGCCATGCGTGTTGTATTTCCGTAGATATTTTTATGATGAAGTTCTAACATCAAGCTTTCAAAGCTTCCATTTATTTTACAACTAGCAGACCCGGCTACACGTTGCTGTGGCTTACCCAACCTTTACAACCAACGCCTACATATCAAATTGCATATTGCATACATATCAAATTCACACCGCCCGCTTGCACCTGCCCGCTGCCTGGATTGAATTTCTCGGCTTTTCTCTACCATAATATGCATGCATTATACATATAAACCTTCCTCTTGAATCACTCTATCTATTCGTGAAAACCGCATGAAAATCCCTTGCGTAGTTTAAAGATCTAAGCGCTCATACAGCGGAAGCGACTTCATTTTAAACCATGTAAAGATATTCAACATCATTTTGTACATTTTGCAAAGACGAATTCATATAATCTACATATATAACAATTTCTGATTGTGAGGTTGAATCTCGTGTAAAGTATTTTAGTTTAACATATTTTGAAGGAAACTATTTAATTAGATCGTGAATTATGCGATGAATTATTTTGCCGAAGCCCGTCGCACATGGTTCTATCTGAACGTTTAGATATATTATAAAATAGTAAGTATACATCCTATTTGAATATTTTCCTTCAAAATATGTTAAACTAAAATACTTTTCACAATATTCATTCTCAAAATCATAAATCGGCCAATAGATTATGAGAAATCGTCTTTGCAAACTTGGTATTTTTTTTACCTTAGGTGGCTCAGAGCAAAAACCGTCAGGTCCTATGTCATCTTTGGGGATTGCTGTGGGGAGGGTGTTTTTATGGAAAACGAGGAGAGGAGAAGTTCTGGGAAGGAATAAAGTATGAGTGGTGGATAGGAATCTGGGGTTCAAGGTGTCCAGGAATGACGACCCATGAATCCATCTCATTGCTGTGCAATTGGCACAATGTAATGGGGCGAGAGAGTCCGGCTGGAGAGGTCAAAAGGTCTCCCTCCACCAGTCTCTCCTGATCCTGCCTACCACGCATTAGGTGGGCAAACACATCCGTCGTCTAGACAAATCTCACCCCATGAATCCGGGCACACCTGCTAAGCGAACCACTTGAAGTGACCTATGGCAGAGGTGTCGTATATAACCCAAGTTTTGAATTCTGTGTAGTGGTTTTATTACCAAGTATGTAAACAAAAAAAAGGTAAAATAATGTAAGATTGCCTTGTTCAGTGCCCATGAACCTACGAATAAGTCACATAAATAAATAAAAAAATAGCATATAACAATAACCTAACCGAATAAATCACAGCTATTAAAGCAGGAATGTACCGTCCAGCCCCTCTCTACTCCTCCTATTATTGTAACAGCGCCATTACTGCGAAAAGTGCGGCAAATTACATAAATAAATTGGCTCCCCTATGAGATTAATGACGTCATGTATTATGAAGCAGAACACGAAGATAAATGACACAATGAGCGATTTTCGGCTCATTTGCTAACTTTCTGGAATATTTTTTTATGCACGCGGTGAGTGGGATTCTATTCTAGAGAAGAGAGGGGTCAAATTGAATGAGGTTTAGGGGAAAACAAGATAGATGTTAATAATTTTCAAATCAATTTTCTAATTTTTCGGGCAAATTATAAATATTGAAGTTGGAAGTGATAGATGTTTTAGACATAAATGTGAGGAAGAAAGTCTCAACTACCCGAGGCTTTTGGACTGCAGCATCATTAATTGAGTTATGTTTTAAAGCTGAAGGAGAGGAAGGGAAACGGTAAGAGTGAGGTTGAGTTTTGATTCTAATGAAGAGAAACGGTAAGAGTGAGGTTGAGTTTCGATTCTAATGAAGGGAAACGGTAAGAGTGAGGTTGAGTTTCGATTCGAATGAAGGGAAACGGTAAGAGTGAGGTTGATTTTTGTTTTTTTCACCAGGCTGAAAGATAATATTTAACACCTCAGAACTTAGGAATTTCTGGTCAGAGTATTTTCGCTGTGCAATAAAATCCAAATAAATGGAATATTTCTGAACTTATCCGAAAAATAAAACTGTTTTTGAAAGGTGGTGATTTCCATTTTTTTAATTAAAAATAAACATAAATTTTGAAATACAAAAATGTTGAGTTTTTAAAATGGCATGAATTCCTTTTTTATAATTAAAATTATTGATAACGAAATGAACACACACACATTTTAAAAGTAAATTTATTATAAACGTTATCATCACCTCACTTTTACGTCGTTACATGCAAAAAAAAATTTTTGAATCACAAAGTTAAATTTTTTTTTATCAAATTGGGGCAGGTAACTTTGGTTTTATAAAGTTACACATTTTTATTTTTCTCTGGTTAACTTTTAAATTTGAACATAAAGGGTGTTGTTTACCCTTTCTGACACTGAAAATATTTCTCACCACACCAGTAAAAAAACAAAACGATTTTTATGACACATGCGCACAAATTAGCCTCAGGGGTTAACATTTTAAAATTATCGATTGTAATGCTATATTAGCGATAACATTTTGTCAATCACAAAAATTAAATAGCACTCTAATAAATTAATTTTAATATTAGTAATTATTAATTTTTTTTACATTTTAACCAGCTGAAATAAGCATCTAGTTAAAAAAAAACAGTCCTTGTTAAAAAATCACTATAAATATCGCTGAAATTCCGGGTATCAAAATAATAAACGATATTATATATAGCAGAAGATAATAATAATAATCTAATCGAAAATATGAAAGAGAACAAGACACAGAAAAAGATAATGGTTGCAACTGGGACTCGAACCGAGAACCTCTCGTCTATCCGGGACGTGCGTTTACCAATTCCGCTATTGCACCCTACTGTCAAGCGATCGTAATGGTCAATCTCATATTTCAAATTTAAGAATTGACAATATTATCTTCAACTAATTTATTTTCCATATCATAGGCAACAACTACCCTTTTTATTGGAAACAATCATTCTAAGAATAAGTTTGTTACCTGAATAACGTCACGGATAAATATATCCGATTTTATTTATATGGAACTATTGACTTTTTATAAAAGTCTAAATGAATATTCAATTTTTATAAGAAAAAGTCTCTTTTTATAACTTTTGAAGGTTATTCCCATCAGTGTAATATGTCATTGAAGAAAAAGATAATAAAAATAATCTAAACGAAAATATGAAAGAGAACAAGACACAGAAAAAGATAATGGTCGCAACTTGAGGTACTGGGTTCGAGTCCCAGTTGCGACCATTATCTTTTTCTGTTTTTCTGGGTCTTGTTCTCTTTCATATTTTCGATTAGATTATTATTATTATCTTCTTCTTCAATGATATATTACATTGATGGGAATAACCTTCAAAAGTTATAAAAAGAGAGTTTTTCGCTAAATTCGATTTGCCGTATGCTAAATTCGATAGGATATTTATTAAAATATTTTGTGATGGGTTAACTAGCATGCTGTTATTGTGAAGAAACGAGATCCATTTTGGAAAACATATTTTTTAAGTACTAGGAACTTTCGCGTTCAAACAATTTGTGAATATTTGAACACGATAATCGAATTCTTACCATTAAAAAATGACGGATGACAGAAACGAAGGGTGGTTTATAATTCACCCTCTTCACTACAGCATTTTCTCTCGATCGGGGAATGCAAATTCCTTTGTATCTCGAGAATGCGTGCAAACGAAATTAATTAATATTGTGATGGAGATGACAAATGACTTTAAGAGAATCGACCAGAGATTGGAGAATATTTACTGGAAAAATGAATAATATTTGATCGTATAAATTATTCATACTTGCACAATACATAATGTGTACTCGATACAAAAAAAATTGAAGGAAGAATTCTACCTTTTACTCATTCTTCTTTGTAATTCACTTTTGCATATTTAGTTAATTATTTTTGTTGCTATTTTTACTATGATTTCTGTTATCCGTGTATGTAAATTTTCGGACAACATGCCTAAATAAGTGAAAAATAAGAGATTACGAACATTTGGCGCGGTAAAGCAACGAAAATATATTAATTATTGAAACAATATCGATGCATTTTAAAGAATGTGGAATGGAAAAAGACAGAAAAAAACGAGTGTGCTTTAGACCACACGACTGAAGTAAAATTTCTTTAGCTCCATCTATGTGATAGGAAGAGAGAAAGAAAATGTGCGCGCGCACTACTCTCTCTTGCTCCTACAGTGTGATACAGACAATAGGCCTGCACTGTGTCTTAGATATACGAAACGTAACCGGTTACGAGAGAAAGAAAATGTGTGCTCTAACCTCTCTCTCTTACCCCTACAGTAATATGCGAAACGTAACTCTCTCTCTTTCTTTCTTCACTAACTTATATCTCCCTCACAACTACCGTTCGCATCGCTTTTCGTAAGGCTCTCGTCACGCATTCACCAGCTTACTCCCCAAGTCAAGCGTGTGTAAAGAAGTTTTATTTCAACAAATATTAGGCTGCAACCACAAATCGTTATCGGAAACCGATACGGCGTGTAACGCACGTATCAACTTTGCCATTGAAATATTTTAAAAACCTTCCTACTGTATTTTTAAACAATTTTTAATATTTCCTGAAAACATAGTAATTCTATTTTTTTGTAGGCAGTCATCTTTGTTATTATCAGGAAAGCTCTATCCAGAACACTCATACAGAATAACCCACCCCCACTTCTACACGTAGTATTATATTATGTTCACCCATTGTTGAATATGTCAAATTAGTTTATTTTGCCCTGAGGGAAGAACAGTTGTTCTGAAACCGGTCGGCGTTTATACCAAATCAGTGGTACAAACGAAGCAATATTTTTTCTTTTTATTTTGAACTTAATTGATAAAACCTCAAATTGTTACTGTTTCATAATGCTTATGGATTTCATTCGTTTTGTGCTCCGATTGTCATACGGGATCGGAAAAACCCAGATTTTGGACTTCCGCACAATAAGGGTGCCTACCTACACGGAAAACAAGTGTCAAGCGCTTTATCGTCTGTCCGTTGCTAACCACCGATCTTATCGTGACATTTCGCTGTACGCCGAAGTGTTAATTCATCATATCGTTACATAAAGTGTAAACCTTATCGTTTTTATCGTATACTTTGTGTGAACTTGACGTGACTCAGAATTCTATCGTCTATTATCAAATAGAACAATCTCGAGCGCTTATGGACATCTATGACTGTCACCAAGCTAGAAGACACAACAACCGTGAGTACCACTTAATTGAGATATACCTTTCTTGTTTGGTGGTTGGGCATAACTTATCGAAATCCATAAGCGTGTTAGCAAGAGTAGCCGCAAGGTTACCCTCATCCCCATGCCCCGTGCATGCTACAGTTACATTTATTTAAATGACGACAATATTAGCGAAACTCAATCTAAAATCTAAAAATAGAAAAATCTGAAAAAGATAGGTCACATCTATGACTCATAACCTTCGCCTTGCCACGATGCAGCTTTACCAACTGAGCTAATATGTCCCTATTCGATTCAATAGATAATATTGGTAGTTAAGAAAATGAAGATAACGTTGTTAGTTCTCAGCCGAAGAATTGTACAGTTCATTATTTACGAATCGGATAGCGACGTATTAGTTCCGTCCTGCAAAGGCGTAGGTCCTGGGTTCGAGTCCTACACCTAGTCCGTATATTTTTCTGATTTTTCTGTTTTCAGATAAAGTTTTGCTAATATTGTCTTCATTGAATTAAGTACTAAAATTTCAGGTTTTACTCATAAAGTTAAAAATAAATATTCATCCTAGACTTGCACAAAAAAATGTCGTGTACTAAAATATTATTATTATTTTATAAAGTACACAAAATTCAGTTCAGAGTCACAAAAACTCGATACGATAAAATAACAAGCGAGCAGTTCTTTGACTGATACAAAAACATCTCTTCAGACAGTCCGTTCTTGGTATAATTATTATTTATTGTTCTCTGACAAACGAATACTAGTGATGTATCGTGGGCCATGTATTCTCATTTTTATCTCCCTTCTGCTGTTAGCAGCCAAAGCACTATTCTTGTTTCTGCAGGAATATTTAGAAAGAAATTCTATTTTGTATATTTTTATAAAAAATGTAAAAGAATATAATAATATACAAATCAACAGTAAGTTTTAAAACATTATGTTACAGCACTGTGAAACTGAAGATAATATTTAAAAAAATATAGCGGTTCACACGCGGTAGAAGCGAAACTTTACCAAAAACAATCTCAACCAATGGGAGCCTTTAAAAATGTGGTCTAATCAGGCGGCCAATGAGCGCGGACCTAGCGTGATTTCCGTTTCATATCTCAACCAATATAATCAAAGCGGTCTGATGCTTCGCAGGTGCTGTGATGCGTCATTTCCGTTTCATCAGAATTCCAAATCACAACAAGGCTAAAGAAGTTAAACTTCAAAAGTGGAACTGCTTAGAACAACTCAAACTAAAATTTAAAAAAAAAATCATTTAAGTCCGAATTGTAATTAATTAATCTTAATTTTCAGGGGCCTTAGCATGGTCAACATTCGTTAACTTCTGCAGATCGCTAACGCAAAAACAATAGTTGACGTCGAATATATTAAGATCACTTAGTCATTACGGACTGTTACTAATTCGTTGGTGATCTGCAATCATGCTAGGGAATGACGAGAAGATATCAAATTTATCATTTCAATCCTTTTCGATTGGCTGTGCTAGGGGAACAGGTAATTAAGTGAGGTTAGGTTGAAAAAATGTAATTTCGGTTGCGCCAAAGTGGAAAATTTGCCAAAATTGGCAGCAAAGCTATCCGAGGTATTTTAAATAGTGCCGTATTTTGGCAAAAAGCGCTCCAGTGGTTATTTATAACTTTTTTTCGACATCACATTTTATATTATAACAGACGAAACGTATATAGTTCGTACTTAATTTATTATAAATAAGGGTTGCGAGCGAATTCAAGTTGCAATTTTGGTTATTAGTCATTATTAAAATTCTTAACTAGTTAACGTAAAGTTCCTAACTTAAAGCCAATTGCATGTTGGTATTATTTTTTAATTTTTTTGTTTAATTATTGAGTTAGTTTACTACATGAATATAAACTAATAAGCACAATGTAACATTTCATTTGATAAATTTAAATATGTTTACAGTAAGCATAACATTTCTTTTTAAATACGTTCATTCTTTCTTCATTCTTCATACTTTCAGGCATTTCATCATACATCTTTAGTCCTCTGTACATTAGGCTGTTCTGTGATTTTGATTTCTTCATTTGTGGCAATCGAACTCTGTTTATATTTCTTGTTTCGTAATTATGAATGTCTCTATTAAAAACAATTTCATCCTTAAAGTATTTTGGCATTTGGTTTTTCATAATTTTATGCACAAAAATTAACACGTGTAGTCTCTTTTTTATTGGAATCCAATTTAGCTCCTCTCTCATTTGATTAATCCTTGCGTATTTGCCTTTTCCCAGTATACATCTCATAGCTTTGTTTTGTATAACTTCTAGTTTGTTCAAACTTCCTTCATTGGCCAAATATAACATTGTAGAGCAGTAGTTTAAATGTGGAGCAACGATAGTTTTATAAATGAGCTCCGTAGTGTTTCTATTTAATTTACGTCTTAGTCTTCTAAGAAAATTTACCTTTTTTGATACCTTTTTTAGCACATATTCAAAGTTTGCTGTGAAAGTCAGTTTTGAGTCGAGTATTACACCCAGGTATTTGATTTCATTTACTTTTCCAATTTTTTCACCATTGATTGTCAAATTTAACCCTGTGTTACATGTTTTATTGCCTATTTCCATATATTTTGTTTTGTTTACGTTCAGTTTCAACTTGTTTAAATTCAGCCATTTTGCTATATTTTGTAGGTCTTCGTTTATTTTGTTAATTGCTTCTATGTAATCTTCACACGAAAAATAGATTAAGGTATCGTCTGCAAATAGTCTAATTTTGCAATGTTTAATAGTTTTGATAATATCATTTATGTAAATTATAAATAGAATTGGACCTAATACCGACCCTTGCGGAACACCAAGGTATAAAGATTATTGAATTAATGTATGTCAACTTAATTATTAATGGCACAAAGTGACAGTACAATAATACATGCATTGTCAGCTGTCGAGTTTTTATTTTGCTCTTGAATTTTTTTAAAAGTAAAATAAAAATATCAATAATTTCATGTTTCAATATGATAATTTCATGTGTTTCAGGAGATTTAAGTTTTGTGGTATTATATTGTAGGTAATAAATTATACTTAATACGGCAACACTGCAAAGATTGCAGTTAATATAAGTAATTAGTAGCTTAACAAGAAGTTTGAAGAATTCAAAACACAACTACCTACTCGAAATCATCAAAAAAGAAATCAAAGAAGAAATTGAAGATCAAAAAAATAAATTTTCAAACCTGGAGAAAAAAATTGTAATAAGAACGGAACATTTCAAAACAAATTTAACAAATAACAAAAACTTTTAGATTCCAATCCTACTAATTTTATAAACGCGAAAGTTTTTACGGATGTATGGATGTATGTATGTTCGTTAAACTTTCTCGCAAAAACTACTGAATGGATTTTAATGAAACTTTACAGTAATATAGCTCATACGTCAGAATAATATATAGGCTATAGCTCAGAGCTCTGGCATTATGAAATTTTTATAAAAAAGATTGCAATATGTGGCACGATTAGTAAGATATCTATAATTCTTTATTCGATTCAAATTATTAGGGAAGGGTGGGGGAAGAGGAGGAGGAGGTGGAGTGGGAACCCCCCTAATACCATGAGAGCGAAGTCATTGGAAAAAGCTAGTATAAATGCTTGAATAATATGAAAATCTTGGGATTCTAGAAAATAAACAAGAAAACCTGACAGAAGCATCAAAAACATTTATGCGGACTTAAATATATCACGCCCTAACCAAATGAAATACGCTACCGGAGTGACCCCTAGGGAGAAGATTGGGAGAAGATCTTTGAGAAACTGATTGCAGACAGTAAAAAGATGAAATCATCGCAGCAATCCGAACGAGGAGAGGCCTAACAGTTGAGGTCATCAAAATGAATGAAAAATATCGGATTTACTAAAATAAATAAATACAAATTTCACTCGGTAAAAAACTGTAAAATCTGAGAGGATAAAAACTCCAAACATTTTGACATAAAATCTGTTACGACTTTAAAAAAATAAATGACTACGATATTACATTACACAACTCTTATATTATTAAGAACTAGCTGGCTCCCGGCATGCGTTGCAATGCCATAAATAAATTGTTTCTTCCTGCATGTCCTTTCCGATGCGTCCACGTTCCCTTCCCGCATTCCGTTCCTCTCACGCGTTCCCCTTCCATCTTGCCCGCCTACCCTCTTCCCTCTCCCGCTCCCCTCTCCCGCGTTCCATATATTCAGTCCCAGTTATTTCAGTTTTTAAACAGCTCGCGTGCCACCTATTACAATTTTTTTATTCAAATATTAATTTTTCGTACATTATAAATATTCATTTTTTAATTATTATAAGAATAATAAATCAATAGTACCTAACATAAATAGCTATTTAGAATATCTATAATTTAAAAAAATCCACAGACAATTCTTTCAATGCAAAAAGTGCAAGTTTTACCTGTGTAAAAATGGTTGCAGAAATTTTACGTAGGTAAAACTTGCAGAAATTTTGAAACGAGATCAAATTAATTTTGTGAATAACCCTATCTCAAACATATTTCCATTGTAATTTTTTGTCAAAGCTCTCCCCTTTCCACCTCTCCCCCCCTCCTCTCCCCTGTTGATTATCTAGGCACCTCCCTTTTCCACCTCTTTCCTCCCCCACTACTTCCATTTCTACCCACGCCTGTCTTTCTATACTTGATCATTTAGTTTTAGTACATATTCTATTAGTTCTGTTCCCCGATGGAGTTGAAGATGATAAACCTAAAATAGCCCAAAAATTTAATACAAATTTTATACTCAGTGTTGAAAACATAAATAAGAGCATTCCATTAGTCACAGACACATTTTCTCAATCAATGGAAAGAAGAGAGAATAATAATATTTTCAGGTTTAATAAAATAAACATGGAGTATTTAATGAAAATTCTTAATGCAATGAAACTAAAATCGTCCACGGATGGAATTACGATAGGCATAATCAAAGATGCACTGCCAGCTATAGGAGACAGATTAGTTGCACTAATAAATGAATCTCTGTTAGAGGGAATTTTTCCACAGTCATGGAAAACTTCCATAATAACACCAGTACCCAAAATCATAAATGCTAAAAATTTCGAAGACTTCAGACCAATAAATGGATTACCCAAATATGAACAATTACTAGAATCGATAGTTAAAGAACAGATAAACAATTTTATTGAAAAAAATAACTTTCTTGCAAAACAACAATCTGGATTTAGAAATAAATATTCCTGTGAAACAGCAATTAATTATGTCATAAATGAATGGAAAACAAGTATGGATCAGAAGAAAATCATCATAGCAGTATTCTTAGACTTTAGACGTGCTTTCGAAACGATAGACAGAGAAAGACTTATAATGAAATTGAAGGACATGGGAATTCATGGTAAAGAATTGCAGTGGTTTACTGATTACCTAAAAAACAGAAAACAAAGAACCAAATTTGGAGATGCTATCTCTGAAGAGCAAAAAGTTAACCTTGGAGTTCCTCAAGGATCGGTCTTGGGACCACTACTTTTTATTATATATATTAATGATATAGTGAAGTGTCTAAAGTACTGTTCCATCAAACTGTTTGCTGATGACACACTTTTATATATCATAGCAAATAATATTGAAGATGCATTGTCAAAAATACAAAGTGAACTTCATGAAATATCTAAATGGTTATGCATAAATAAACTCAAATTAAATGTAAATAAAAGTAAATTCATGGTATTAGGGAAAAAACAAAATGAACTTATCACCCTAAATATAGACAATCAAAATATTGAAGAGGTAGAAGAAATTAAATATTTGGGAATCATTATCGATAATAAGTTAAAACTTAACTCTAACTTCGAAATGCTAACTAAAAAAATTGCCAAAAAGATTAATTTCTTAAGTAGGATAAAGGGAAAATTAGACATTAAAAGTAGAAAATTGGTCTATAACACAACTGTAGCATCCCATCTGAATTATTGCTCAAGTGTAATCTTTCTGAGCAATAAAACACAAATTAAAAGAATGGAAATAATTCAGAACAGAGGCTTGAGATCTATATTGTGCTGTAGCAGATATACAAGGATAAAAACCATGCAACGCCAACTCAATATATTAAGTGTGTGGCAAAGATTAGTTTTCAATACCCTAGTTTTTATTTATAAGTTAAAAAATAAAATGTTACCTGATTATATGTTGAATAATGTAAGAATCAACAGTACAGTTCATTGTTATCCTACGAGAAACTGCAACGATTTTAGGCTTCCGAAAACAAATTTATCGGGAACACAAAATAATATTTATTATAAAGGTTTTAAAATGTTCAATGAACTCCCTGTAAATGTTAAGGAGGCTAAAAGTCTTGCAGTTTTTCGTGGATTATGTCTTAATGTTGTAAAGTCCAAATTTTAGTCAGTAGGTAGTAAATAATATTGTAGTAGTCATAGAAAAGATAACATTAGATATAAGATGTCAAATTTTATATCTAAATAAAATATACAATAAAAAAAAAAAAAAAAACATATAATGTCCTGATGAAGAGAACATCGTTCTCGAAACATGTTGATTTTTTAAATAAAGATTATCGTAGTAAAAAGAAAGTGTTTTTAATTATTTCATTAATAAAATGGTGCCACAAACTGAATTTGCAAAATTTGAAGAACTTAAATAATTCATTGTATATTTTAAAAATGATTCCAAGCCGTCGTGGAATCAAACTATGATTCCACGACAGCTCAACAGAGAGGTAAACCAACACGTCCTAAGGGGTGATGAAGGAAAAAAATATATATTCATAATCTAACCGAAAGTAACCTAGTTCTTTTTCCATTTTTCATGAGTTTATATCGCTTTTTAGAGGGTGTTGGTTCGGCACTATGTTGAGACCGACTACAATCTATCTCGCCTACTTTGGATAAAAATAAATGTCAACTATGTCTATAACATATGTATGAATACTGAAGAAAAATAATAATATTTCACTTATTTTACAGCGCCTTGAGGTGATTTTTCACAAAAACGGCGCCATACAAATTATCCATTTATTATTATTAATTTCCAAGAGATATTTCGACAAGGCCGATCGAAAGAGAATAAAAACGGAGAAAAAAGACATATTTAACCGATTTTTGGATTTATTGTCCTTTACAGCACTTCAAATTTCCGTGATCTGGTAAGTCTAAAGTCAAAACAGTGTGCAATATAGTTGTGAATGATAATTACTTGGAGTAGGTGGATGAGTTTTTGTATCTGGGTAGTATGTTTACGAGAGATGGGAAGGCTGATAGAGATATTGAAAGAAGGGTAAAAGCAGGTAACTCCATTAATGGAAGACTGCATTCCGTTGACGCTAATAAAAAACTCCCAAAAGAAGCGAAGTTAGCAGTCCACAATGGAATCCTGATACCTAACCTGATATATGGCAGCGAGGCACGGAACTGGAAGAGGAAGGATGAAAGTAAACTGAATGTTGTTGAAATGAGATCCCTGAGGCAGATGTGTGGTAGAATCATGTATGATCGTGTGAGATATGTGGATATCCGCAAAGAATGTAAGGCTGATGTAAGCATAATGAGTAAGATTAAGAAAGGGACCCACAGATGGTTTGGATATGTAGAGCGAATGAAAGAAGAAAATAGTGTGAGAAGAATATATGAAGAAAATGTGAATGGAAGAAGAAGTCGGGGACGCCCGATGAAGACAAGGCACGATCAAGTGAGTCAGATACTTGAGACGGGCCACATCAAGAGTCAGAATAATAGAAGAGTATGTATGAGACGATGCATGAATGTGAATGAGGCAACGAGTGTGTGCCAAAACCGAGTTGTTGTGGTCCGTCCTCACTGCTTACCCCTACGGGGAAACGGCGTGATGGTTAGTTAGTTATGTAGTTAGTTAGTGATCTGGTAATTGGTTGTTTTGTGGTAAGGTACCATACAATAAAATCATTCAATGGTATTTCACTTGATTAAAAAAAATATGAACACAAAAATAAACTCGGATTTAAAATTAAAAGATGGATAAAAAAAATACAATATTACCAAAATTTGAAAACATGAAAGATTAAAACCTATGCACATTACACACAATACCGTTATAAATTAATTACACATCATTCACAAACATACAACGCTTAATATTAGCCGATTTAAAAAAAAAAATATTACCAACTTTAAATATTTTATTAAAATTTATTACGTAAATCATCAACCCTCCTACCCCCACCGTCCCATTTTTTAATCGCGTTTTTGGAATTTTTGTGTGAACAAATTTAACCGTCTTTTCTATTTCAAACAGAGCGAAATTATTTTTGTTGTTGAATGACAGATGGCACTACCTCTGCCTCATCGAACTTTCATCCACACATGCGCAAGACATTCACGAGAAGCGTCGGGTAATTTTGATATTTCATTCGGCATCATGTTCGCGCGTGGGCAAACCATCGAGCTTATTTGTGTTGGCTAAAGACGGACTGTCAAAAATATCGTACACTCAATTGCTCTTCGAAATTCACATTGATTTTCTTTACTTCATTTTCTTCCATAATCAGTGTTTTTTGTTTTTGTTTTTATCGACGGTCATCATCCACAGCGTTCCATTCCTCTTTCTGTCATAGATCCCATCCCCACACACTTATAATACATTATTTTTTATTTAACAACCAAAATATTCACTAGAAATAATTTTTTTGGCAGAACAACGTTTTTCGGGTCAGCTAGTTATATTATAATTTTTTTTTACAAAAATAAATAAATAAATAATGTGAAAATCGTAAAAAACGATAATATTCCACTGATGATTTCCCAAAGATTAATAAATACATAAGGGATTTTTTTTCAAATGAATCTTTATCGACCAAATCAAAATGAACGCCATATGTAGCGACACGAATGAATAAATCACAATTTCAACATACTGACATGACAAGCATCCTTTGATTTTAGAATACTCAAACAATGTTTATGTTGAAATTGTAAAGTATCTACACAAAAATACCATTCCATACCAATTTGCCTTTGTGATGTAAAGTTGTGTTTGTTTTGCTTATCGTCTGTGATACGACAACTCTTATACAATATATATAGAGATAGTTGGAAATTTGTGAGATGGATAAAAATAATTGACGGAGAAGAGAAAAAAATGAAACCCACGTATACTATGTGTGCATTTATTTATAAAGAAACAAACAGTACTTTGATTACAGTGGTGAGTAAATTTGCAGATATTAAGTAATATTTCACGGCAGTACTAATATTTATAAATTTCATTTCACAATGCTAATTGAAAAGATGTTTGAAAATGTATGTATTAGCTGTATTTGGTGACCAAATGGCAAAAATTTATGAAAAATTTATTTATTAATATTTGTTAACATGCTTTTATGTTTTTTTTATGTGAGTATCGCACGAGAATCCTACTGCTCCCAATCCCCTGAAGCCATTCTGATAATGAGATCCACAATTGGGTCACTTGTGAGTCTGAAGGTTGTGGGGAAAGGAATAAAAAGAAAAAAAAAAGTTTTGGTCAACAAACAGGACGACCAATGCCATCTCAAGCAACGCAGAGCAAAGCAACATTTCGATTCTGAATGGTGGTATCTTAAAATGTACCTAAATGCATATTGAAACGTTTTAGATATATTTATGGACATCGTGAGTTTTCGAGAGATGGGAAGGCTGATAGAGATATTGAAAGAAGGGTGAATGCTGGTAGCTCCATTAATGGTGGACTGAATGCCGTTGACGCTAATAAAAAACTGTCAAAAGAAGCGAAGCTAGCAGTCCACAATGTAGTCCTGGTACCTACCCTGATGTATGGCAGTGAGGCATGGAACTGGCAGAGGAAGGATGAAAGTAAACTGAATGCTGTTGAAATGAAATTCCTGGGACGTATGTTTGGTAAAACAATGTATGATCGGATATCCGCAAAGAATGAAAGGCTAATGTAAGCATAATGAGTAAGATGAAGAAAGGGACCCTCAGATGGTTTGGGCATGTAGATCAAATGCACGAAGAAAATAGTGTAAGAAGAATATACGACGCGAATGTGAATGTTAGAAGAAGTCGGGGACGCCCGAGGAAGACATGGCACGATCAAGTGAATCAGATACTTGAGTCGGGCCATGTCAAAAGTCAGAATAATAGAAGAGAATGTATGAGACGATGTATGAATGTGATTGAGGCAAATAGTGTGTGCCAAGACCGAGTTGTTTGGCGGTCCGTCCTCTCTGCCTACCCCTGCGGGGAAACGGCTTGATGGTTAGTTAGTTAGTGAGTTTTATGGGAATTTATGTATTTGCAGTATGCACGTAGGTATATTTATTTACGATATATATCCACATATATTTCCTTCTCTACCCCACTGACTCTGGACAGTTGGGATTCTTGTAGTATTTCACCGGAGCCATACTGGGATTATCGACCACTCTTTTCAAAACTTATATGAGGTAAACTGATGCATAGATGGGGCCTTAAAGAGTCGGCGACGTGTGAATGCGGTGCGGTGCAGACCACCGAACATGTGGTCAACGAATGCCCGCTCCATTCATTCCCCGGCTGAATTGATGAGGTCCACAGGGCAACGCCTGAGGCCCTAGACTGGCTCGCAGACCTAGATCTCCCCCTCTGACCCCCCACCATACGAAAGAAGAAGGTAAACTGATCAAGCATTTACAGTAAAAAACCTAAAACGCAAAACGAACCACTTTATGTTCGTTTGAATAAGCTCAAATTAATAAAATATGGTAGGTATAACCGTGAATCGTAATCTAAACATAAAGCAACCTTATTTTGAACTAAGAAGTAGTTGTAAACGACATGAAAGACGTAACAGCCCTTACATTTCATCCATCTACAAGGGTAGTTTGGCAACCGATGAAGCGTCTGAATAAACACTACAACATCCACTAAACTGGAGTATAAAATCCCGACAGACGCTTCGGGTTGTTGGTGTTTAACCGTCTTGTTTTTATTGGTAATGAAACAAATTCTCATTTAATTTACAGCGATTCACTCAAGAGCCATACACGAGCTTTTGTGCGAAGGCTTGGTTTGAAGGAAGGCTTCATTGTTGCCGACAATAACGTAGAACGTAGAGAGACGAGGGTAAAAAGCCAATAAACTGCTGTCACTTGGTTTGATTCTTATTGTAAACGATTTGTAATATGATAGGTTTAAATTTTGCTGAAGTATTTCACATCAAATTTTAGTTCATATTGGGTCGAGGCTTCCTCATTTAGGCGTCCCGTTTGGGAGGGTTTGAAGTTTTCTGGAAGAAAACCCTAATATCAGACCAATATTGACATACTAATATCAACTTGGCGAGTTTTGTGGATAATTAATGTAAAATATTTATTCCAACACTTTTCTTAAACACATCTTGTATTTTTGAAAACCTAACAAATCACAGTATTTTCAAGTTTCTGTTCCTTGTATTTTTATAACTTGTGTGTATTTTTAAATAATTTTATTTTCTTTCTTTAGTTTCAAAATCATCTGTCGTATTAAAATTGTGTCACCACACATGTAAAAAAAGCCATCTTGGGCGTTAAATTAATAATCAAAAAAATGTCTGTCACTGGCGTTATCCAGGCTTTACGCATGGTTTTTCAAAATCTAATGAGCTTCCTATGTGTGTGTTTCGAATAAATAGTGTGCAAAATTTCATCAGTCTCGGAATATGCCCAATGTCCGCCATTGGAAACCTCCACTTTCCCAACGGCGTTATAAGGAAACATATGGTTTCCTCCTACACCGCACACGTCAAGAATCTATTTTATTATAAGATATGGATTAACGATACGGGGAAATACTACTATTATACTATTTCAGAGTGCCAAAACTTTACCTGTTAAGGCAATACTATGGCACAAAATTATAATTCGGCATATTATATTTACCCAGCAGCATAAAGAGAAATTAGAACATAAATACAGCACTAGATTCACGCGCAACGACAGGGTAATAGTTCCGAAATTTAACAATAAGTACGGACAGAGAACGTTTGAATACATCATACTGAAGATATTAAATGTATTATCTGACACTATAAAGCAATGTAATTCTATGAATAAGGTTAAATATATGGTGAAAAATTGGCTATCGGAAAAAAATTTATATTGATATTGATATGTATGAAAAAATGTTTAATCTGTAGATGTAAGATGTAAACTTTAAATGTAAAAAAATCTATTTGTAACTAAAATATGAGCACCTGTTGACAAGCCACATCAATTGGCTTAGCAGAACTTGTTTGTTGATTATAATATGTATTATCTAATCTTTCAAGAAAAAAAAAAATTAAACGAAGCTACATTTATTTGAATGACTCTAGACCCTCCGATGTCCATGAATACGGGGTTAGAAGGCAGTATGCAAGTACTAACATTAACATAATACAAAATAATAATAAATCTGGCAGCCCGAAGAATAATTCTTCTGAAATCTATAGAGAGGTCCGCCAGTCAGGCATAGTCATTTGTCAAAATACACATTATAATATTATTTTCATTGTTTGCTCTTTGAATTTGAAGTGAAACTCCTTTAGCGCCGTTAGTGACTTGAAATTTTTACGTTAGTGGGTGAAACGGAAATTCGACAAAACTCAGTTCTACACAAATACTTGGTTCTAATAAAACGCGGTAAATTCGCACCTCGGCGCTTGCCTTCCATAGCATAGTTAGCAAGGTGCCTGACAAGTCTCAGCGGCCAGAGAGCCGGACGTCAAGCGAACGGGGGTTGGAATCCTACGAAATCCAAAAAATAAAAACGTTTTTATTTTGTGAAATCAATATCCAATCTTCAAACCACTTAAAAAAAACAAGCAAAAGAAAAGAAAGCGACATCTAGCGACTTTCTATTTTCACTTCTTCCGCGTGTAAATTACGCACTCTGATTTTTTGTTTGTTTTTGTTTTATGTGATTACCGCCCAAGTCCCAACTGTTCCCAACCGCCTGGAGTCAGGGATATGGCACGTTAACCCAAATGGGTTATGTTGTGAGGCTGAAGGTTAGTGGGGAGGGGAGAATATGGGTAAGACATAGGTGTGGATGTACCTAGCCATTCAGGTATAGTCATCAAACACGGCTAAAGCCATTTCAAGCAACATTTCAACTTAGAATGGTGGTCTTAAACCAAGGCGATACTGAGAGTAACTCACACTCTGGGACGCGCCGCAAATATACTTTATATTATAAATTGTAGAAACACAAATCAATCAAACGAAATTAACTTGTGCACGCCAGGATTTGAACCTGCGATATCCGGATTGCTAGTAGAGTGGGTACCACCCTCACTGTGCATAAGGCGTATTAACACCACTATGCCCCCACACCGTACATCCCCACTGTTCGGGGTATCACCCCCACTGTACATAAGGCGTGTCTTCCGCATTTTAAAATGGACTTGCTACCGGCTATCTATATATCCATATTGTTTGGGAATATTGAGGTTGTGTCAAAGAAATTACTTCACAATGCGGATTTTGTCGAAGAATAATTATTATCGATTTGCTATTCTCACCGTTATTTTATATCATGTGGTAGACATTTTCTACAAAGTTCGGCGTTTTAGTTTAATTACACTGTTAAGTTCTAGCAGCCTTACTAAAAACCCAGTGAAAATTTTATTCAATTGACGAACGGCCGCGGATGTGAAAACATTACCGATTAAAAAATTGTTCATGGCGAAAATTACACATTGTTTACACAGCCTGAGAGGGTAGTTTATCTTTGTTTTATTAATGATGTCTGAACGAAATTTGGAATTTTTCCAAAGTATTTTGAATGTTCTATATATTTCTTATTTTTGATGGTGTCATAAAAACAAATACCATTTATGAAAACTAGATAAAATTACCTTTTAGATTTGTGTATTTGAAATACACTTAAGTTTAAAAAAACTGCCATATTTTAAGATTCAAACACGGAAAAAAATGGAAATTTTTTTTTTACCAAAACATTTTTGATGAAAGTGCAGAGAAATTTATAAAAAAACAAAATTAAAAAAATACAGTCCTTTTATACAATGAATTTGGAACGAAACTGTCACCTCACTTTTCCTCGTGCATACAATAAAAAATTTCAAAGTTTTTTTATTGCCAAAAAACTAACCTAAAAAATAATACCGACTTTTAATACAGAGATCTTGCATCTCTAAAGACGTTAACTTCTTTGATACGTTTAGGAACACATGTATTAGATATGAATATTTAAAAAAAAAACACCACTCTTATGAAATTCTCATAAAATACAATCCTTTAAATTGAATTTTTGAATTTTCCATTTGAATTTTCATGTTTTATATAAAATACTTTTTGACATTTCAATTTTCAAAGTATGATTATTGTTATTATAACTTAACTAAAACTTAAAAACGTTAAATATATATTAATTCTTCGAATATAAGAGTAAATTAGTCATATTAATAGAAATTACGATTACATTTGAGTAATATTTCACACACATCCGCGGAGTGATTTTTTTTTTCACGGTTTCAGCGCGAACGACAAATGCGCAGGCGCCGCCACCTAGCGGTTATGTAGGAAAACAAACAATTTATTACGTACACTCTAAAAAATTACATTGTTGCCAGATTTAAAATACATTTTAAGAACAAATCTTATTACTAATATTTCGTGTTTTAGTGTACTCTTGTTTTATTAATGTTGCGGCAACAACACAGGTTATCGGCAGTGCTGTGTTTTTTTTAGTAAGGCTGTAGTAGTTTTATGAACAGTTAACTTTGAGAGATTAGATTTGTGACTTTCACAGCCAAAACTATGATCATTATTGTTTTTTTGAGAAATGCGCCGTATGGCACCACCTCCTTCTTAAGTGTCAATAATCAAGACAATTCGCCAAGATGACGGACACTGTAAAGTTCCCCGAGACTTTGGCTTTAGAGAAAGGTAATGCAACACCGCGAAATACCCCAACACAAATCATCATAATAGTAAACTTTAGTCCAAGAAAGTATGTTTCTAATTTTGTCCTTTTGATTAAATAGACGACAAAATATTAATCTGAAATCATAAGGTTTGTAAGTAGGTACCAACTTAAATGCCTTCTTCCTTAATCTATATATATAAAAAAAACTAGTGTCACGGTGTTTGTGGTCGCACTCCTCCGAAACGGCTAGGCCGATTTTTATGAATTTTTTATGTTTATTTGGTACTCGTAGGTATGAGAATAGGTCGTAAAATATATTTCAAACCGCTAGATGATTAGGGTGTCCCTATCCAGAAAAAAATTTCAATTTTTTTGACAAAAATGTTTTTTGTATTTTATTTTTTGGCGTCAAAATTACCTAAAACCCCAAATTTTCACCCTCCTACCCCCATCCTCCCATTTTTTAATCGCGATTTTAGTATGAACAAATTTAACCGTCGCGTCGTTCGTATTTCAAACAGAACGAAATTATTTGTGTTGTTGAATGACAGATTGAATGATCAAAATATTCACTAGAAATAATTTATACGGCAGAAGAACGTTCGCAGGGTCAGCTAGGTATACGATATATTTTATATAAATTAAAAAATTCAAATTAGGAATACTTATTATACAATTTGTTCAAGTATATATATTTATAGTAGTGCAAAGACTTTATTACTTAATTTAGATAAACGTGGGTGTGTTTCAGACTGCTAGTTGAATGTTATCTCGGTGACCTTTAAATAATCGTCTTTAGTTTTATTTTCTACTTAAAGATAAGCGTTGAAGATTGTATTACGATCATGAAAGCCAAGAGCTGTTAATATAATATTCTTTATCATTTTAATAAATCTTTTGACCTTTAATTTTTGTTTATTTGCAAATGGCATCTGAACTTTAATATTTCTCACGTAATTATTTACAGAGTAAGCCATGCCTCAAAGGAATATCTAACCTAATGCTGTTCTTTATCATAAATTTTCTAGCGGCAATATTTTGTCATAAATAATACTACGTGTCCGGAAACTCGTAGTACAAGCGGGAAACTGGTGAATCTACATCGCGTAGAGAACCCAAAAAACTTATTTTTTTCGATCTGAGCATTTCGATTTTAATATATTTTTTTTCTATTTTTCCTCTTTTTCGGCAACTAAAGGGTTAAAAAAAAATTTGAGTCCGGTTTAACCTTCGATGCATTTTATAAGACATTAGACAGTTGAAATCAACCCCCTAGTGAAAATTTTTTCAAAGTTAACAAAAAAAATTACAATTTCGGACCCGATTTACTCGAAAACGAAAGCTCAAATCAAAAAAGGTATATCACAAATCGACTCCGTATGTGATGTAGATTTTCCAATTTCCTGCTTGTACTACGTGTTTCCGGACACCATGTATAATCATCATCATCGTGTCTTTCGGGATTGCGACTATCTCTCATGGTTGTTTATCCTGTGAAATGCCAGGAAATGAATAGTCGTGGTTTTGCGGTGAACTGCCGAGAAACGCTAACAACAATGTTGTTTGAGTAAACTTTGTAAAATTAGTAAAATATTCTTGCAGTTATGTAGAACCTTTTGAGCAGCATCAAAGAAATTATGTTTCTTACCGTCACAAATTAAATATAAATACGATGGGATTCATAAAAAAGCAACCATTCCATCACTTATTGTGAAAATTAAATCACAAACATTTTCTACCGGTACGTAAGTAAGTGTTATCTTTGGTTCTACTAAAAGTCTCTGTTCAAACAGGTTATTTGAAAATTCACGGTTTTTGAGAAGAAGACCATTATTATAGTTTACGAATCAAACCACGCATATTTAGGTCCTCCAACACTCCTTTATCTTCCAGGCTTATGCACAGGGGCATGTTTTTGGTCGATCAACTTTCATCTTAGCCTAACTAACCGCACGCCATAGGTGTTCTAGTTTTATGCACATTGTTATTTACAACTTTAAAAAATATCTTAATAGTTCCACAAATAATGCAATCCACAACAACATTAACCGATCATTATTCTTCGTCAGTGCCATATAAATCATGCCTTGGCACAGGTTATTTTTTGTAGTTACCGACCAAAAATAGATTTTCAGCCAAAACCGTAACCGAAGCCGATTTTTTGGCTTCTGTTTTAGTTTTGGCCGAAACTGCAAATTAATTAAATATGTAAAAAAATAATTAAAAAAAACCGTTACCTAAAATTAGGCGATTGTATTTGTAAAAATAAATGATATGCACAATTAAATAAAAGATATAGGTATTCGCTTTTGGATTCGTTGTTAGGTATTAAACGATTTGTGGCGACTCGCTACTAATGTAGGGCTGCCAGAATTGTTGCCCAATTAGCACTTGGCATATGGTGCCGACACTGGTCGACATGGACTGTATGAGAACGTATTATACAGCATCGGCCGCTATAATATAAACTCTTATATAAACGCTGCCGCTGCGCTCACATCCAGTATAGTTACTCAAGTCAAGTTACTCAAATCTAATACTCACGTAGAGTCTGTTCTAGATACTTATTTCAGTCTAGTACCAGTAGTAGTATTCAAATACATTCGGCCAACAAATACCTGCGTTAGGTGGAATTGAGCGTCGCCCGCGCCCTCTGCGCTACTGCCGTTCGGGATGCACTCGCTTATTGGATTCGCGCATCCCAACCTGACAACCTTACAACACCATCACCAAGTCTCTGGCCGCCGCTCGTCGAGCACAGATCCATGTCACGTAGTGATGTGACTTCATCCCATGTAATGCATCTCATAATGATGCAAACACACAACCGTCTACATAATAATTAAACATTGTGAAACTACTACAACTTTATTTGTCTCTACCTAAAATTACGTTTATAGTTCTTCAATGTACGCCATGGGTATCTTAGGCGATTATTTAAACCCAACATATTTTAGAACTACTAAGCAAATCATTAGCATAGTAAACAAGCGATACAAATTTCGAAATATTAATTAAACGATTAACATTATAAAAAATGAATAATATTACAAAATTATAAACCTAAGGCATCAAACTTTAAGACAACTTTTACATAAGAGCTTCTTTTAACCCTGGAAAGATATTTTGCATAAAATTTACGCATGCGTGTTAGAATTATCGCTCTCTCGTTCTAATTTTTAGACATCTTGCTCGCTGCTTGGACCTTCCGTGGGGCACGTGCATCGCTGAGGTAGGTGTCACCAGTTTTGAGATATAATGACCGGATGAATCAAAAAGCGTAATATTGATACGTTCTAAAGCTGTTTTGATTGATTTTTATATAACTTTATGTTATTATTAAGTATAATATATCTTAACTATTAAGCAAATTAGTCAAAATGGCTGATTAATAGTAAGAAACAAGTGATTTGAGAAAATTAATAAGTTTTGTTGATTGTTGAAGAAGTTTCGCGTTTCGTTTTTTTCCATAAAACAAATAAGTATATATTCACAAATTGTTATATTTCTTATGTCCTTTGTTTATAATTATATAATACAGATTGGTTTATTCAAATCAATTAACAAAATGAAATATTACAGCTAGTTAAAACTCATGCGTCAATTTTACGAACGATTATCTTTACCGTATATCAAAATAAGATTATCTTTCTAGGATTAAAATAATATTTAAGAGTTTCTAGAGGCGCACATACGCGCCCGGGTAAAGCCGAAGGTGATCCGTCACATCACCATTACTCGGCTGATCTGAAGGTGAAACAGAAACCGCGGCCGAAACTCGTTTATGGGCCGATAGTGGCTGAAAGCGAAACCTAAACCGAAACTTCGGTCGGATTAGGTTTCCAAATTTATTCAATTGATTCGATATTTTAAAGGAAAAATCACAACGTATTAACATTGTCGCATATATAATTTATTATAAACAGCGTACTAACCTAAGGTGATACTTAAAAGCTTCAGTGCTTGGTTTGCCACATCTGTTTTAGGGTTACTCTCTGCAGCCTGCGTTGTTTCTCTCGCGGAGATGCGGTTAAGGGTGAGTCTCGTGAAACATTGATCAAACTACAGCGTGCTGCAAAAAGGATATTTCTTCTCACTAAACATAGACAGCCAAAGAATTTGTGCAAAATCTGGAAAAGGTCACCGTAACGAACTCAGAATTCCAAAGTTAAAAATACTTTACAAGACAATCATAGACAGTGGCGCTTTCAGTCCGGTTAACCGGTTAAGTGAAATAATTAAAAACAATCAATGGCTGACATTTTTCTGTTAACCGAAGTAAAAGATAATAGCTTGCAGTTAGTACAAGAGATTTCATTCTTTTTAATACTGGAAGGCTAATGGATAAATGACGAAATAGGGAATGCATTTTTTTACATAACTCCACACAGGAGGCCCCGATGAAAATTATTTCCCTCAGGGCCTATGTCATGCGGAAGGAGGAAACACAGAGACCGGCAAATCGTTCCATAGCCGAGCTGTTGAACACAAGAACGAGTCGAAGAAGCGACCTGTTTTCATGTGACAAATGTCAACCGTGTACATATGTTGGGCACGCGTTTTGCATGTTTCCCGACTATGCACCGGTGCCGATGGGATAAATGACGCTAGTTCCTCGGAGCATCTTCCATTGAAATACCGATAGAACAAGGATAGCACTCACACCCGGCGCCTGCGCTCTAAAGATTGCAATCCGTCTGTCAAAATGGGAGAATCTATCAATAATAATAATAATAATAAATTTGGACAACTTATATAGCGCTGTTTTTGCATAAAATCGCCTCAAGAGCGCTCAAACGGACCTTCCGTTTCTACACAGAGTCGAGGGTATTTTTCAGGTATTTTGAAGCTCCATACCAGATGTGGTTGCCTAATTCAACCTTGGAGCGCACTTGTGATTTGTACAGAGTTACCAATTGTGTACTATTAAAGTATCTGCGGGCCCTGTGCAGTACAAGTTTTTGAGAGGCTAAATTTACCCTGGCTTCGATGAAGCCCCCATATTTGAGCTGGTCACTTAGAGTTTCACCAAGCATCAATGGAGGGCCTGTTCGGAAGATTGCTTCCGCTGAAGGAGACTAGATCTTCATTTCCATCCCTTTGAATCATGTATTGAACCTGTTAAAACTAAATATCGGTTTCTGGGATACTAAAAAGGGCTAAAACCTTTAAGACTGAGTATTTAAAGTGAGAAATCTTCTCCTTACAAATTCCTTTTCGGATATGGTTTAATTGTATTATGTAGTATGTTAAGTTATTTAGGTTATAATACATTAAAAAAATATATATAATTTATTCCTGAACTTCATAATTTTTTTGCATGCATTTTAGCAGGTGGCTGGTGTTATGTAGAAATTGCAGTCTTATCGTGAAAGAAGTGCGTGATTTTGCCATATTCTGAATGTTTCACACCAAGGTGCATCGCAAATGTTTAAAATGATAACGTTTAAATTACATATCAAATTGATACTTCTTCCACAAAATACCTCATTGTTTTATTCATACACTTCTAAAATTCCACTTTATTTCTTATTCCCCAAAGTATCTAGTACTTGTTCAATAGTTTGAACCTGTCAAACAAATACAATATTACATCTGACATTTAAAGTACATCGAAATAACAGATCAGAAATACATTCTCTCAAACCGCCCAAGAGAGAAATACAATATGGCGTTATTTTAGTTGTTTAACACATATTGGAGCTCTCGTAACAATTTTATAGTGTATCACAAAGCATTGTTTGGTGTTCACACCTACGTTAACTTAACGACCCCGCGTTTCATAACGCGAGACAACGTGGGGTGTGTTTTATTTCTTCAGGAACATTTTGCCGTCAAATTATTGCTATTATTTCTTCTCGGACCCAATTCTCAACTATCTTTGTAATGCGATGGCAATAGACACAAAGGATGCGCCATAGTACGAAACTATTTTTTTCAATTGCGATTTCCTTGTAAGAGTAAAACGATGACCGATGTAAGATTATAATAATCATTTTGTTTGATAAGTTAAACATATGTAATTTCTAATATTTCTGCGAATAGCAGAACACAAAAAAATATAATTTAAAAAGTACATATGATGAAAAAAAAATATTATGAAATTCCAATAACACCCACATTAGCGTGTGTCGCTCTGCATAGAGAGAAAACAAATGGCCTTATATTTAAACGCCCGGGGTCTCAAAAGTTTTGTATGATCTGTAGCTATTCGAAAACGTAAATATTTTTTTAATTATTGTTCACTATTAGCCCGCTAAAATGGCCGGAAGTTTCGAAAAAAAATAGATTTCGTGTTTTGGAAAAAAAATAAAACAAAAGGTTCATATTTTATATTTTGTACCAAACTTATTTTCATTACATAACTGCAGTACAAAGAACTAAAAAAAATATATTTTTTTAAACATATATGATGTGTTGGTTAAAAAAATAAAAGGGGAAAATAACACTTTTTCTGGATAAAATCAGAATTCTTGTTGACTTACTTAGTTGAACTTAGTTGAACTTACTTAGTTATAAAGTTGAACTTTTTTTTCATTTTTGTCAGTTATACGCATTTTTTAATAATAAACGAACGTTAAAAGGTTAGATTACTGAAAAAAAAAATTATCAAAAATTAAAAAAAAAATGGTTTTAGGTTTGTTTTCTGATTTTCAATGCATTTTAGCGGGCTAATAACCATTTAAAAAAAAAAAAAATTAAATGCAGTTCTCATTTTCTTTGCAAGACGCAACTTTTGAGACCCCGGGCGTTTCTGAATTCAAAAGTTGAAATAATTGACACACTTACCCACATCCACCCAAATAATTGACACACTTACCCACATCCACACAACACCGCTGCCATAAAACACTCTTTCTTACGCATTCAATATTAAATTGTTTCTAGAATCTAGTCTACTACTACTGTGAATGGAATCTGTTAATGTTAACGTTACTTAATACTACATATGTACCTACATATCCAATATAAATGAAACCTGTCAATTTGACTGTCTAGAACGGGAGACCTTCCTAGTTGGACAGTCAAAGCTTCTTTATACTGTTAATGTATTAATAATAACAACAAAATAAAAAATAAAAAAAAATAAAAATAAGACTATTTTGTTTTTCTTTGTCAACTTCTTCATAAGCCGTCTGATGTCTAAATTTTGATTTAAATGAAATAATCTAAACTGTTTGCTTAGACTTTAATCAAATATTAATGATTTTACCAGTTATTGGGAGCTCACATCCACCCTGAAGTCAAAAAGTTTTCTTCAGTCAGACCATCACATTTTTGAGTGGCGTCTATTTCTTTTTTCCTGCCCCTTATTATATAAGCCGATTTGTGTTCCAAGAAGAGTTCTAGTCTATGAAAAAAATTGAATATGATTTCAGAGGATTATTTAAAAGTGTAGCATTAAATGTAGCATATTTTGTGATCCAAATATTTTGCCAATCGGAAAATACTTTCAGTATCACCCTGGTGTAAGACCACCATTGATAATTGAAACGATGCTTGAAATGGCTTTAGCCGTCTTTGGTGACTAGATCTAAATAGCCAGACACTTCTTTACCTTCCTCTTCCACATCTCCTTCCCCTTCCCACTATTTTCAGCCTCACAACATATCCCAATTGGAGGTGCCATAGTCTCACTGGCTCCAGCAGGAGCATCTGAGACCCTTGTGAGGTATTCACATAATATATTTTTGTAAAGGATCAAGAAGGTTCTGAACTCAAAATAGGAAATATAACCGTTTTATATTCATTAAGCCAAGTAATATCCAATAATTTGAAACAGTTTCGCTATGGATATTTATATAACCATTATCAAAGCCATCAAGCACTCCAGTTTCGATTTACACATTTATAAAATCAACAACCAACACAAATAGTAAACGGGGAAACATGGTTCCCACATTGATGAGCCAAACTAACAAATAATAATAGTAGAGACAAATAATCATTGCAAATAATCTCGATAGGTTCTAAGTAGAATCCACTCTAGTCGGTGGGTACTTGTTGGTTGTAATTGAAGTTTCTCATTACGGTTTGTTGAAATGTGTGTCAATAAACAACACCTTATGAAAAGGGGTCCGTAAGTCACCACAAATTATGTTTGCTCACTGAAGAGGAAAGAGATTCGAGAATTTACCTAATTCGTGTACCGTCACAACAAGGCATTAAAGTTTAAACTGTTTATATTCAATTTGAAGTTTATAATACATAACACAAAATGATAGAAATAGTTTATGGTACCAAAACCTACTAGAGTAAATTAATACAAATTAGAACAAACGCAGAGAGTCAAAACCTTAATGAGATTTAGATATAATCCAGGATTTAAGTCATATCAATAGAAAATGTAAAACAAAATGCCATATAGGATTATAATAAAATGAAGGATGATGAAACCACATCGAACAGTATTATTACGTTAGCGTTTGCGTGGTTGAATTTCAGAACCCAAACACGAGTGTATGTCGGACGCCGCACTTAACGGCCGCGCCTCATACAACATATTATGTGTACGTGGAATTTCACATAAAGCTACTGTTATAATACGGTTTCAAATTCAAAAATTCAACACAAGATGTCACTACTTTTGTCAGCGTAGCTCGCACGTGGATGTTTCCCTCCTAGATATAAGTGCTACGGATTTATATACTTTAAGTATCCTTTCGGATTTGGAAATATTGACTGCAATTCTTGATGAAGTTGTTATAAATTACATATAACGTCATTGCGTGTCTCGGTTGCTTTGTCGCGGTTACTTTGTCACGGTTACTTAGACATGGTTACTTTGTCTTGGTGAGTCGCCGACGGTGACAGGCTGTCACTGGATCACAGTGGATCCGAGGAAACTGGCTGTTTTAAGAACCAGTCTTATCGGATTTATAAATGGTCACAAACACTCAAACCGCAGGACCTAGCAGCAAAAACCTGCGGAGCGGGTTTTTAACTGCTAGTATATGAATATTATGTGTAATTTCGATATCTTTCAAAAGATGTCGTTGTATGTTATATGTCGTTTTGAGTTGTCTCAATACATAGTTAAGTAGTACCTTGGAAGAATGGCAACCATCGACGTTCGGTTTTGGAAATTGCCGATGATACACGATAAACAGCTAGGTTCTTTCAGTGTCGGGAGTCGAGTTCTCCGGCTTCAGAATTACTTAGGACAAACTTCTGGTCCAGTTTAATATTCATTGTAAACCTTCCGATAATGTAAATAAAGGGACTTGTAATCTCGACGAACCTCTTTATCGAAGTTTCCCGAACACATTTCAAGTAATCTCAATCACTTGGATTGAATAACATTACATTTAGGTAGGTAGCTACCGACCAAAATTTAATTTTACACCAAAAATGGCTTTTACTGTATTTGACAAACCTCGGCAATTTGAATATATTTTATCTTGAAATAATCGAGTTTTTCGGTGGAAGGCACGGTTTTTTCTTATCCATTTTTAAGATTGACGTGCAAGAGCAAATAAAACTAAACTTAGTATCTCCAAAAGGGGTTTATTGTGATGCTGGGGGGATTGGAGAGAAGTAGAAAATAAAGAACGTGGAGAAATACATGGCTATTCAAAGCTGGTCAGTAGTACTACGCATCTACGCATACTGTGAGAATGGTTTTAGTGGCACGCCTGCCTTTTCAAATATGCAAGAGCGAGACGGCAGAACAAGAGTATAAAAGGTGATGAATATTCCTGTTCGCCATCCTTACCTACAGACAGCTCCGTTAGCTAGCACGTTGCTTAAAGACTCTCGACCACGCGTCTATTATTATTAAGATCTACAAGATCACATTACACACCTACACACAAAAGTCTAAATAACAGATACATTACAAATAAATTACACGCGGACATCTTTTGTAACATAGTTATTATTTATTTACCCTCATTTTTGGTCGTATACCTACAGTATATTTACAAATTATCAGAAAAAATATACATTTTAGGCAAAAAATACACAATTAAGCCCACCTCTGCTATTCATCTATTTTTCAACACTTACACTGAGCTTTTGAAGTTCAAATATACTTTATAATTATACATTATTTCATGAAGCCTTTCTTTCTTCGGCAAACTGAATAAACTCCTCCATGAATCTAACCTCCTGTCTGGAAATCTTTATGTGATGCCAGTAATGTTTCAAAATAAGCTTGATGCGGGTTTGGTGAAAAATATCGAAACCGATTTGAATGAAAAATTGGTTGCTCTATTTAAAAAAAATAAAATTGTTGTGCGATATTGATATACTCTCCGAAATACTTTAATTCTCAGGAAGTAAGAATATATTTTTTTAGAACACAAACACGCAAGTTATTTATTATTATTAACATTAAAAAATGTAATATATATCTTCCAAAGAAACCTCCACTTTTTTCAGAACCAATTTAAAATATCTTTAACTCAAAAAATAACCTAAAACCTTTTTTTTTCATACATCTGCCCTGATGATGGACACTGCAACGCTGTCCGAAACGTTGGCTAAAGAAGGAGGTAGCATAACACGGCATAATACCCCAAAAACCAATAACAAAATAATTTTTGGCCGTGAAAATCTAAAATCGTATCCAACCTAAATCCTGCCTGCAAATCCTTCTTGATAAAAAAAGTGGTACCTGTAAAATGATTAAATAAGCTTGACGTAAGTTTAAAGTTTGTGTGGAAAGACATCGAATCTGATTTGAATAGAAAATTAAATGCCCTATTTAAAAAAAAGAAAATTATCGTGCGATTTTTATGTACTCTCCAAAATAAATTCTCGAATGGCTAGAATTTAAATATTTTTAAACCACTTTAAAAACACGCAAGTTAATTGTTATTTTTTAAAAAATCTGAAAGATTCATAGTAAAGTTTTAGAAAAAACCATACCACACACCTTTCAAAGTAGCCCCTATTTAAAAATAAAACGAAACAAAACATTTTTTAATTTTTTTTTTATTAATTATTGAGTTACATGCATATAAACTAATAAGCACAATGTAACATTTCATTTGATAAATTTAAATATTTTTACAGTAAGCATAACATTTCTTTTTAAATACGTTCATTTTTTCTTCATTCTTCATACTTTCAGGCATTTCATCATACATCTTTAGTCCTCTGTACATTAGGCTGTTCTGTGATTTTGATTTCTTCATTTGTGGCAATCGAACTCTGTTTATATTTCTTGTTTCGTAATTATGAATGTCTCTATTAAAAACAATTTCATCCTTAAAGTATTTTGGCATTTGGTTTTTCATAATTTTATGCACAAAAATTAACACGTTAAATAGTAGTCTCTTTTTTATTGGAATCCAATTTAGCTCCTCTCTCATTTGATTAATCCTTGCGTATTTGCCTTTTCCCAGTATACATCTCATAGCTTTGTTTTGTATAACTTCTAGTTTGTTCAAACTTCCTTCATTGGCCAAATATAACATTGTAGAGCAGTAGTCCAAATGTGGAGCAACGATAGTTTTATAAATGAGCTCCGTAGTGTTTCTATTTAATTTACGTAATAATATTTTAAATCCATAAACAACCTTAAAAGGTTGTGCGGTGAGAAGTCACACTGACCACCTGGTAATATCCCCATGTCGTCATCGTTCAAGAATTCAAAAGTGATTTATTTCCGTCTAGCTTGTATTGGACGGTACACAGTGCGCCGTTTTGATTTTTAATTGTATTCTTTCACCGAGAGTATATGTGTCTCTCACATTAAAATATAACTGCTGTGTATCGTTAACAGAATTGTATAAAATGCGTGCACTTTATTTTGCTAATTTACTAAAACGAGTTCCAAAATTTGTTCACAAATGTATTACACGACTATGCACCTCGCAAAAAGCTCGAGTACAAATTGCTGCTTCACAATTTCTCCCTTAGAAATCGGAATATTTCTTTTCGTACGGTAGCATATATTATACTAAGGGATAAATTTTTAGGGTGAAAACAAGAGCATATTACTATTGTGTATGTTGTCTTACGGCTGGTTTACGGGTCATATAACTCCCATTCCAACTACGCGTTATATGGCCGACACCGTAAAAGCTGCAGTAAGAATGTGATCACCCTGCCGCATAATACATTTTATTATTCATAACGTGAACAAGCTTTGTGATCCTGTTGAACTCGGAATAACGTATAAAATGCTTGAGTGAGAAAAGCTCGCTCTTATGGTCACATACACCAATCAAACTGAGCGACCACTCAAAGTAAAGATAAAAAAAGAAGAAGTAAGCAGAATTTGTTTAAAATACCCCAATTATAGTTCAGCTAAAGTAAAGCCACGAATTAATATATACTAGCTGAAGCAGTGCGAAAAGTTTTTCAATATCCAATGAAGAAGTAACATCCTCTTGTTTCGAAGTTCAAGTTGGCAAATTTTCGTCAATCTCACAATAAAACTGTAGATTTGCATAAAATAGACCTCCTTTATAAATTCGAGATATGATTGGTTGAACGGCTCCAGGGAGTGAGCCTATAATATTCAAATCAAGTGCTCAACATTTCAATCAAAATATTCAACCTCAAGCGGAACTACGCTGGACATAAGGCACTCGTTGGTATCATGGTTGCATCGAAGAGCGTTCTTGGTAAGGAAAAAGAAGTGGTGGTTTTCCATACATGAGAAAGGAAGACTCTTCTTCTTCTTGTTGTGCCTTGTCCGTTCAACGGACGTTGGCTATCATGTTGGCTATGCGGACTTTGTTTACTGCGGCCCGGAACAGCTCCAAGGTAGACTGGCCAAACCACTGTCTCAGGTTTTTCAGCCATGAGGTTCTCCTTCTTCCAGGGCCCCGTCTTCCGGCAATCTTTCCCTGCATTATGAGATGCAGGATCTCATACTTCTCTGGATGTCTCATCACGTGTCCAAGATATTGAAGTTTTCGGATTTTTATGGTTTTAATAACTTCCTTTTCTTTATTCATCCGAACCATAACATCTTCATTTGTGACCCTGTCAATCCAGCTTATTTTAAGTATTCTTCTGTAGATCCACATCTCGAATGCCTCAAGTCGCCTAATTAATTCTTCAGTAAGCGTCCATACTTCCATTCCATAAAATAATATTGAAAATACGTAGCATCTGACCATTCGCATTCGTAAGCCAATGTTGAGATCATGACTGCAGAACATTTTTTTCATGCGGATGAAGGTTGCACGAGCTTGCTCAATGCGGCATTTGATTTCAACTGAAGGATCCCATCTATCATTTACATTGCAGCCCAAGTATACAATACTTTGTACCTTCTCCAGTTTTGTTCCAGCAATATAAAGATGTTCATCCAATGCGTTATTTTTGCTTATGAGCATGTATTTTGTTTTATTTATATTCAGTTCTAGCCCAAAATTCTCACAAGTCTTCACTACTTGATTCAGCAAAAGTTGTAACTCCTCAATGTTACTTGTTAGAAGTACCGTATCATCTGCATAACGCAGGTTGTTTAGAATCTTCCCATTTATAACAAGTCCTTGAGTAGCTTCTTGCAGAGCTTCATTGAATATTTCTTCTGAATATAAGTTGAACAGCATAGGTGAAAGAATACAACCCTGTCGCACGCCTCTCTTTATTTCTACTTCGTCTGTTAGACATTGCTTTACTCTTACTGCTCCTTTCTGGTTCCAATAAAGATTACCTATTATCCTTATATCTTTATCGTCTATCCCGGAGGTTTTCAGAATTTGAATCATTTTGTCGTGTCTAACTCTATCAAATGCTTTAAGGAAGTCAATGAAGCATGCATGTACATTTGTATTCACATCTCTACATCTTTGGATCAGTACTTTAATACTAAATAACGCTTCTCGAGTACCCAACCCATTTCGAAAGCCAAATTGTGTGACACCTATCTTTTCTTCCACTTTGCGATATATGCGTCCATGTATAATTCGCAAAAATATCTTTAATAAGTGGCTCATTAAACTAATTGTCCGGTGGTCACTACATTTTCTTGCTTTTGCTTTCTTTGGGAGAGTAACAAAAGTGGATCGAAGCCAATCTAGTGGGATAATTCCTGTATTATATATGGAGTTAAAGAGACCGGTCAATACTAGGATGCCTTTATTTCCTATGAGTTTAAGGATTTCAGCCTGTATTCCATCTGGGCCCGCTGCTTTCCCAGTTTTAGAGAGACGAATTGCATGTTCTACCTCATTTGTTGTGATTGGTGGGCCTGTTGTAATATTTCCCATATCATATTCTGCGCTTCTATTATCATTGAAGAGTTCTGAGATGTAGTCTTTCCATCTTTTTAGTTTTTCGTTAATATTTTCGAAAGGAAGACGATTAGACGATAACCACAGGCTTCATATGCAAGAGAGTTTTGCGATGTTTTCTATATATACAGTGAGTTCTGGAATCATAAAATATTGCAATAGTTGGCACGCGGGCTGTTTGAAACTGAATGTACCGAGAATGAATGTATGGAATGGAGAAGGGTGGAGGGGAACTCGGGGGGAGGGGGGTTCGCAAGACGGGGGAAGAGGACGCGGGAGAGGAAGGGGAGACGAAAGGGGAACGAAATGAATGGAAAAGGACATGCAGGGAAAAATTAATCAAGTCGCATAGCAACGTATGCTGGGAACTCGCTAGTTTATAATATTTACAAACATACCCACACTCAAATTGAAATGTAACCACTCAATAGATTGGTTGCATTAATAATAATTAATAATTAATGGAGCGATTTCCCATAAAATTTCTTCAGATGTTCCAGATTTCCCACATCTTTACGCCAAGGCTACGCTTTTCAGCCACTCAATAACCCACAATTACTAGAATTAACCCCTCTCAACCACAAGGGATAACCGCCGATGTTGATGACATAATTAATCGATCGGGAACCGAAACAAATTCGGCAAGAAACAACAAGAAAATCTCTTATAAGTACTTTTACAAACGACGATCATTTGTTAGCAGGAGCGATTTATTACATAAGGTCAATGGATTTATACTACGAAGAAATTTCAAGACGAATTTTAGAATACGATTGGTTCCAAGCATATCGGCGTAATCCGCTCCTTCACAACGTTATACTAGGTTTACAGGTAGCGTTGTCAATTGATGCATTCTCCAATTCTTTGCACTAAATATTTTTACTTTTTTTCATTAGCTTCTCACAGGAGGCCCAGAGGAGAAATATTTCCCTCAGAGCCTATATCATCATTGGGGATGCTGTGTGGAGGGTCTTTTTAGGAAAAGGAAGGAGATGAAGCTCTAGGAAGGAAAAAGGTATGAGGAATGGATAGAAATCTGGGGGTCAATATGTCCAGAAGGACAGACCCATGAATACATTCCTTCCACTGCAAAATGATGAATCGAGAGTCTGGCTTGAGAGGTCAAAAGATCTCCCTCAGGCCTGCCACGCAGTAGGTGAGCAGACGGATTCGCCGCCAAGACCTAGACAAACCTCACCGCATGAACCCGGGCACTCCTGCTAAGTCACTAAACGTAGCGAACCACTTGGCTTGACCTATGGAAGGGGTGTTGATTATCCAATCAATTGTTCCCGGGGCGGCGGCTCCCATATCCGCCTCCCAAATTATTATGTTGGCGAATTCGATTGAAACACCTGAGGTTGAATGTTTTGTGCACAAAATATTTCAAATAAAAAGTTTTTTTTTTACATTAGCTCCACACCACATCCACACAGGATGCACCGAGGAAAACAATTTCCCTAGATGCCGTGTGGAGGGTTTTTTAATGGAAAGGAAGGAGAAGAAGATATGGGAAGGAAAATGGTATGAGGAGTGGGAAGGAATCTGGGGGTCAGTGTGGCCAGGAGTGACGGACGTGCGGTGCAAGGCGAAGGCGTCAAAAGGCCTCCCTCAATCAGTCTCCTCCGATCCAGCCCGCTACGCAGTGGTTGGGCAAACGCATCCGCCACCAAGACCCAGACAAACCTCATCCCATGAACCCGGGCACTCCTGCTAAGTCACCAAACTTAGCGAACCACTTGGGTTGACCTGTGGCAGGGGTGTTGGTTGTCCAATAAATGGTTCCCGGGGAGGCGGTACCCATCCCCCCTCCCAAATTGTACCGCAAATTAAAAAAAATAAGTGGGATGTCAAGGTATGCAATACAATTCAATTATACTTCTGTGATTGCAAACTGCTCCATTTCGACTAGTGGTTGAAAACCTTGCAATTTGTGGTGACCCCTTTCAAGGACAGGTTGATTGAGTGACTATGTGAAGCGTCCAGTGATGTTGCCATTCTCTCAACCTTTTGACAAACATTTAAATTCATAATATTTCATATTCCTTACTTCAAAACCTTAGAAGTTTACGGTCTAAGTTTTTTATAATAAAGCAACACGATTAAAAAGCCAGTTAAAATTCAGCTTCAACGCAATAATAATTATTGCTTGTGACTGAAATTCAATTCTAGCGGTACCTGTCGAGTATGAGTCCGACTTCGCGAGGATTCTTGTGCGTTCGCGTGTTTGTAGTTTTTTTACGTACACCATTCGGTTAAGTAAGGTGATAAGTGAATACCGACAGGTACCACGAAATACACGACATGATTTTACGCGTCATTTTTCATATACTTTGGTATTCCGTATCAGTGGCGATTCGTGGCCTGTCTCAATGGGAGTTAAATCCGAAATTAAAAAAATAAGTGAAAAATTCCCCCTTCTGTAAAACTTACATAAAAAGATGATGTATTTCCTGGATCTAAAAAAAATTCTTCTCATTTCTGCACCAGAGATTAGCGACAAGTAATAAGATACAATTTGGCGATTGATTAGAACGTCTGCGGCTCACGAATAATATAATGACATTGCAAAAAAATGTTTCAAATCCGAAAGTCACAAAAGAAATCGTTTTAATAGCAAGTTAAATAATAATCATAGAAATGTTTTAATAACAACTTATTACAATCATTAATGATAATCACAGAAACAATGTACCAACAGATTCTTGCAAAATACTATTCCGAACAAATTTGGTGTTAGCAAATCTCATAGTCGCTGCGCACCCGGGCAACGTGAGGTTTGCACGCTTGAATGGTTTAGCACTGAAACGCCAATAGTAAGTATGTTTTGATGAACTATTTCATAGAACAGAAAGTCCCACAGTCGCTGAATTCACAACGCATGTATGGGAGACATTTCGCACTGGAGTAGTAAGTATAAGAATGGACGAAGAATTTTTGGAACGGAATTCAAAGTTTGGTAATATAACTTTGCAAGCCTATCTTACCTGTGTTATGGGAGTTCACAACTGCATAAATTCACTTTAGACAAAACTGTCACTGCTCTCTACCTACCTACTAATTATGTGGACTATGGATATAGCAGGAACCAAACCAAACTGTTTTTTTTAATTAAGTGTACGGTGGCAGGTAAAACTCCAGAAATATGACTACATGTGACAGATTTATACCTAAGCCAAAAATACCATCATTCAGAATTGCACTGTGGCTTGAAATGGCATTAGCTGTGCTTGGCAGCTGAATCTGAAGGTTCTCTCTAACTTTTTTTCTCCATCTTTTCTCTCATCAATACCAGGTAGGAACCAGATTGGAATTCCTGGTAATGTTTCAGTTTCCGAAACCTCATAACGTGACTGGCTCCGAGCATTCTGGAGCAATCTGAATTCTTATTTATTTATTTATAAACAGAAACAAACAGTATATTAGTCACATTGGTGAAAAAAAAATTACAATTAATAAGTATATTTCACGGTGGGTACCTATTATGTGTTTCATTGTAGTTTGTTATTTATGGTATGCATATTGCATATTAAGTAATTACCGGGTGATGTGTGTAGTGGGAAGGTGTATGTGTGTGTGAGGGTGTGTGTGTGAGAGAGAGAGAGTATTCGTGTGTGTATATATGTATGTATACGCATTGAACAATGTATGATTGACAATGAATCGGGGAAAATGTCGATATTAGAATTTAGAGCAATATTATTAAAAATATGAAGAGCACGATTGATTAGGGAAATAAGTTCGGTACAGTCAATGCTATTATTTTAAATTTTGTGTACAAATGTCAAATCAGCTTTGCTCGCCTTTGTTGCAAAGTTTGAAATGTGCATTCAGAAGGTAAGATATTTTATAAATTGGTTTTGAATATGTTCAATGCTATCTATGTATACTTATGCGGTATTTAATAAAAGATAAATTAAAAAAAACAACTATTTTGTTTTTTTATCGAATTTCCATTATAGCTTCCATTTTCGCAATAGAGAACTCCAGTCCAAATTTTTTATTTTTTTTAATGAATAAAGACCTTCAAACTTAAATAACTGCATTTTTATTTTTATTTTTATAGTTAGTTTTAATAGTTAAAATAATTGTCAAAGTTTTAATTTTTCTAGACCATCAGAAAAGCACCATATCTATGGTGGATTGTTAATATGGTGATATGGTCTTCACCCACAAATAGTTTATTTACCTTCAAGTTGTCATATTGAATCAGTGATGTTATGTCGAGGGAAATTTCCCTATATCTAGGGGAGAAAAATATTTTTTAGGGATAAGGGAAATCAGGACAAAATCTAGGGAAATTTCGAACTCTGGCAAAATGTTTATTACATATGACAATATTACTGGTATTATTTATATATATATATATATATATTATATACGTATACATATATATTTTTTGGAATTCTTATGAATCTTAATTATTGTTCATGTACTTACTTGCAATGTTATTTTTAACACTGACAACTCAAAATGATATTATATGTATCTAAAAAGATAAATGGGACCTCTGAAAAAAATTTAATTTATGTTTTAAGTTCTGTTTTTTTGGTGATTGTGGTTAATTTTTATTTTACAAAGTGTTTTTTTTTTTATTTGGAATTCAGTTTCTAATTCAGTGGTGAGTGCATTCGTACTTTTAAATTATTACTTCACGTAGCAAAAAGTGCTTTATTTGGAAAACACACAGTATTATTAGTATATTTACCAAGTTCCGATATCTTTCCAATTAATTAATCATATTAATTAACATATAACAGGATTAGTGTTACACAATCAGGTGGCTACGTAGGTAATTGCGTTAATGTGAAATTCTAGGGAAATTTCACTTCGAAATCTAGGGAAATAATTTTTTTGGGCAGAGCATCCCTGATTTTGTATTTAAGAAAATGGCGGAATAAAATTAAGATAGGATGTGATAGGATGACTCAATGATTTTTGTGTGAGAAATTGAGGCGTTTTTTATTTAAGATTAACTGCTTTTAATATAGAAAAACATTGGTAAAATGTCCACATTTCACCGCTACTGTTATTGTATTTTAACAAAGTGCAATATAAAAATAATGAATCATCTTTGCAAATACAAGTGATATCGTTCTTCAATTTTGTCGGTTCAGGCGTGATTTTGTACATTATTTTATGTATAACACACACAGAAACTGGCATTTATATACACTGCATGACGATTGCGTAATAGCTTGTATCCCTTTACTAAAAACAACTTGAAAATACAATGTCAAAATATGTCACGACTTTTAACCTCAAATAGGCAAAATTTATTCCAGATTGTCCGCAAATATAGCCCCTTTCGTAAATTGTTGAGGGCCTAAATTATGTTTCAATAAACACAATAACTATTATTTATCTAAATCTCTATAAACAGTATGAAAATAAACCAAAAACACGAAATATTGAATACAATACACGCAAATGTATATCATTTCAAATGTCAATGTCAATACAATACACGCGATCACCAGGTGACAGTGGGTGAGTGTGACGCGTGACGTCACCATTCACCATTTCAGTAATGCCAACTTAACGCTGTGTTTTCAGGAGAGGTTGAAAAATGCACTTTTTAATAATTTTTTAAAAACTCTGCGTTTAATATTATGAAATAAAAGTTATATATTCAGAATCAGCGTTTATTGGTCTATATGAACATATTTTTTTAAAGCCATAATATTTTTCACTGGAGTTCCTTATTACCTGAAAAGGTCTTTTCGTAGCGCCCTTCGCCAAAATACATAAATATTGTATTAACAATGTACCTGCGGAAAAATAAACCTTTCACCTAAGGCAGATTAAGGCTTTATACCAAACCGCTCTCCATTGTAATATGTATCCATGGATTTATAAGGAACTACTATAAGAAGCTTATCTTATAAATAAAAATCCCGTTTTGGAGTTCATTGACTTCTTTATTGTCAGAATGTTTTTTTCTACCATCATTATTTACTGTTCGTTTCTGTCTTAAATATTGATATAAGCCTCTTTTAAATAATAAGGTTGAAGCTCGCGTACCCATAATGTATTAAAATATTTTCTCTGTTTTATGAAAATATTCATTCTAATATTTTTGTGTAGCCCACACGCGATGAGAGTATTCTCTCTTACAAATATCCAGGTGAAAGCATTTTCGTCTTGAGCTATTTTCGCAGTTTTATTTAAATACAGCAACAAAATGCATTAATTTGTGGAAAATTTAATTGTTAGTAAGGCTTTAAAATTACCTAATTTTTGTTTTATAGGGGGGACCCAGGTGATTTCCCTTAGGGCTTTTGCAAACATTTTGGGAGTATGGAAGACGCGTATTTTGAAAGTTTCTACAGTGTTAGAAAGCAGAGGTGTGCGCATTTAAATCTACCTTGCACGATGCAGTGCTGAAAAAATAATACCAATGGTTCACGCAAAAGGAAACTATACGAAAGACTCCGTTCATTTGTTTAATTCATTATATCTGTATAAACATTTTGAAAGAAAACTACAGGTGATATTATGTTTCACCACTCCACCAGTGAAAAACTTTTAAATTCCTAAATTTAAAAATACCCGAATTCCGAAAACAGAACATTCTGGTCATTTCCATTAGCATTTAAAATCCTAGTCTGCCGCTGTAACAATAATTGAAATGGACACGGGGAGTGTCGTGGGACTTAAATGGTAACTCTCCAGCGAAACCTCAACGGAGGCTGCGATCGGGAAAAGTTAAGCGGTTTTACATACCGCACACCAAGTGGTATTTTTATATTTTTACATTTTGTCTTGTATCACAATGTCTGTACTAATAATAATAAAGTTGTAGTTAGTGTAAAAGATCTGATTTGTAACTAGGAAATTGTGTTCTTTAGGTATAAATAGAGATCTGATTGTGTATTTTTCTGTATAGTATAGGATACAATATCACACACCCGAAGGATTTTAATGATAGATTCCTAAACTCATTTAGAAGTCATTTTCCATGTGATGATTTTTTTCCAATTACAAACAATATTTTAATATCACACTTTGCAACTGAGTAGTCTGGTCTAGTCTAGCGGGCCACGTGATAAGCATTCCGTCTCATTCTAGCACGATAACACACGAAACAGCCCGCGTATCACGTGATTCCATCGCGACGTTTAGGATTATGATCAGTGGCGATGAATGATTTAATTTTTTTTGTTTGTAATAGAAAAAAATAATATCATCGGATAGCAAAACGACAATTTTTTTTTGCTATAAAAATGTTCAGCGCTGATTAAAATCCACCTGGTATGCGTTGTTACACCCTGCGCACATTTAAAAAAAAAATGTCCTGATGTTTTATTGAAGGTTTAGAGACTTTTCACTCTGACAGTCATCATACTGGTTATTCCGAATTTTTGGGAAAATAATATAATGCAAAAAGTCATAAGGCTATTTAAAGAGATATATCCACTCTTACAAAAATTTCATTCAATAGCATTGTTCTTCTTGTCATGCTTTGCGTCCTAAAACATCTATTCTGGCATGTGGTATCTTGAACAAATCGTGGCGACATCACGGCTGAAGTTTGCAGGCACGTTTACAAGCCACAGCATTCTAAGATGAACGTGCTATCGATATAGTTATGAACTATATTAAATTTAAGTATTTCAAGATTTGCGGAACGTCTGGTTTCTAGACTAAAAGCCTGTTTCACAACCATTGGTCCGCTTGATACCATTTCCTTCCTATACTGGCGAGTTGGTCTCTCAGACCGATGAATCAGTAATTCGTTGTTTTCTTAAAAATTAACAACAATGTGACGTTGGGTTTTTAGTAGCTTCTTAATTTGTTGTTGGACTTTGTGTAGTGCGGCGCGTGCTTTGTTGCTGAGTGGATGTGTGACATTTATTTACTGTTATCGTTCCTATAGGTGTGTAACAAATACTACCCAAAAATCCTTATAAATAATAATTCTTATTTTTAGAATATTTTATTATTCTTGATACTTTCGTTTATTAGATTTCAGATTAGGTTTGGGAGGCCGGATTGGGAGGAACTGGTTGAGGGAGTCCTCTGTATCTCACGACTATCTCAACCCAACGCCTTGAACCGCAGAGGGAGGGATGGATTCTTACGTCCGTCGCTCCTGGACAAATAGACCTCCAGATTCCTATCCACCCCTCATATTGTTTTCCTTCTCAAAACTTCATCCCCCTCATTTCTTTAGAACGTCCCTCCACGCATCATCTCCAAAGATGACTAGACCAATAATGGTATTTTATTTCACTCTAGCCTTAGCCTTCTCCATGGAGCTATTATATAAAAAAAATCTGATTTTGAACGTCAGATAGTAAAAAATTTTTTTTTCTGAATTTGAGTTCTGTTTCAAGGGGTGAAAAACTAAAATATGAGATAGTTTTTTTTTTATTTATTTTACATACAGTGTCAATTCTTTTGATTGGTCGAGAATGCAAAATTTCTTAATTCTCGGAACAAATCTGTGGAGGTCGAACAAAGGACACGGAATCGCAGTCGGCTGGCTATTCAATTGGTCCCCAAGCATCCAATCCAATCCATTTTTAAGTCACAAGAACTTTCTCCGCGCGGCATTAAAAATCTGCCGCTCATTCTGTTTTAAACTCCCGGTCAAGACTCACTTGCAAATCGTGTTTGTTCGCCCTTGACATTATTATTATTGTAAAATATTAAAATATAGGGGAATCATACGTAAGTTGTAAATTGTTAATAAACCTGTAAGTAATGTACCGACATTCTACTTATTTGATTTACCACACTCTTTACACACTTTAAAACACATAACACATCATTAATATTTAACTGTCATCACCATATAACTGGTGACCCACACAAAATACCTGCCTCTATTTATTTAAATTTGTATAAAAATCAAATCCACGCCGATTTTCGCGTATACCAACACGGCGACTCTTTTTCCACCACCGCTGATACTCTTCTTCATAAAATAATATGGCAAACATTCCCGAATTTAAAAAGAGGTAATTTGAGATTCTTCCTGCTTTAATTAAAACGAGCGGAAAATATAACTCTTAAAATAATAACGGAGGATTTTTTTTCTGGAATAAGTTCTAATTAGGAATCGATCCTGTGAGCCTGGACGGGAATCCAGTGCTCTACTATTCGGCTACTAACAGGTAAATAATATCTGAAACTATTTTATTACCACCGGGCTCCTTTACCAATGAATTAAATACTAACTGTTTCTCCGCCGGCCATTAGATGAGTCCACCTCTTCTTCAATCGCATTTGGTCGCTTGCACTGCGGAATCAACTCTGTCGTGATTCTTATCCCAACAGTGTTAAGAAATCAAATAAATTGACTATGACTTCAAATCCATTCCTTTTCCAAACAACAGACTAGAGGCCAAACAAATTTCTATTTTTATTCAGGGTTAGATACCAAGTCTCATATTTGCATTACTATGGCATTATTTTCGTTTCGTACGTGACCAGTATGCATTTTCATTAAGCTTAGATACTATTAGATTATGCTCAGAAAAAGAAAATACTTTAAGAAGATATCATAGCATCTCGACAGTGAATATAGTGCTACCGATCTGAATTTATTAACACACTAGATGACCCGGCAACGCGTTGCTATTGCTAAAGAAGCACAACGCCATCTGCTGGATGGTTACCAAACTTTATAACATCCAAATTAACAGATAGCACTGGATGGATGGATTTCACTACATACAGACATTCTCCTTTATATATTTCAACCAATTTACACAAAACCTATTGGTGAAAACCGCATGAAAATCCTTTCAGTTTATCGCGAACAGACGGATGGACAGGCAGAAGCGTCGGAGGACTTTAATTTATAATATGTAGAGATTGGGATACAGTTTAAAAAAATAAGCGTCTAAATGCGACGAAGAATTAAAAGACGAAAAACTAAGAACGTCTAAATACACTCATTTGATTTTAAAAGTCGACAGTTTATTCAATATTTTTTCTGATTTTTTTTTATAAAGTCTACGTTTTCCCTCAAGGCTCCGTGAGGGAATTTTCCAGACCACATCAAAGGGGCTTTCTATTCTCCGAGGGGATTTTCTCTTGGAAACGATCTCAGGTCACGCTAGGAACGTGATCATTGCCATTTCTTGAGCATTTTCCCAACAGACCGTGGATCAATGTCGTAAACAGTCTGAATTCATTTGGTACAATTACGCGGAAATGTTCGTCTCAGTTTATAAGAACAGTCTTAGAAAAATGAACCCAGCACACTTGAAATAAATTAGATTTTATTTCAAACTTTTGTTTGCGATTTGATAAAGGAACACAATACTTATCGATAAAAAATAAGCAATATTGGTGAAACTCATTCGATAAAATCTGAAAATAGATAAAGATACTCATTCTCGCTCAGCACCGAACGAGTACAGTCGCGTTATTTTGTAAGAAGTAAAACAATAAATATAATTACTTACATTAATAACTCGCCCACCTGGGCGATTCCATTAATTTAATATGGAAACCGAAGAAATTTTTAAAAATATTAAAGACTTAGTTAATAAGATCACTTCAGTGAAAGACTCAAAAATAAAATTAACACTGGAACAAAATATTGTATCACTGGAAGAAAAAATTCATCACGAACTAATTAGTCTACAAAAGAAGATCATAGAATTACAAGAAATTAATATTAAAAATAATCATCACTACACACAGAAACTCGAAGAAATCCATCAAAATAACAAAAAATCATACGCGAGTGCACTAAGTAACAATAAAAACTTCGCAGAAACTTCATATAATGCAGAACAGAAATACGCCATTTTAATTACCTCAAAAAACACCTTGAAGGCCGAGGACATAAAAATAAAAATTCAAAAAAATATTAATTTAACAAAAATAAAAGTTGGAGTAAATGGAGTAAAAAAGATCGGAGAACAAAAATTAGTGATTTCTTGCCAAAAAAAAGAAGATGCAGAAAAATTAACCGAAGAGATAAATAAAGTAATTGGAAAAGAAGTATCGGCCGAAGAAATAAAAAAAAAGGAAACCGTGCTTAATGTTGAAAAGCCTGCAATGCCAATTGACTGAAGAAGAAATTATAGACGGGATTGTACAACAAAATGAAGGATTAACCCTAGAAGACAAAAAAGACATTAAGCTTATCAAGGAATTAAAAAATAAGTACAATGAAGGAAAAGAAAACGACACCACTAACTACATTATCGAAACAACTGGACAATTAAGGAAAAAACTAATTGAAAAAAAAAAATTAAACATCAAATTCCAAAGAGTGTACGTCAGCGACTGCAGCCCGCTCACACAATGTTACCATTGCCTCAAGTTCGGCCACACAGCTCAAAGATGTCACGCCAGGACGCAGCCTCCCATTTGCCCTCATTGCACTAAGGAACATATACTATCTAAATGTGAAAACAAAGAACAAACTCCAATCTGCAACAACTGCTGTGTCCAAAACAAAAGGTTTGATATGAACTATTCCACCGATCATAGAGTCGATAGCATAAAATGCCTTTACCGGCAAAAAATGCTTCGAATTGCCAAAGAACGCATTGACTACGAATAAATATTGTAAATTTTCATTTCCTCAAACTCTTATCTATAAATTAACAATGAATGATTTTTTATGTAACGCATTAGATAAAAAAATATGTATTGAAGAAAACTTATATCACTCTATAAGAGATTTCTATTTTATTTGCACTCAAAAAAGATTTACTCAATTTCATAAAAATATTAAAAGCGTAAAAATTTTTTTTGAAAAATTAATAATATCTTTAAAAGAAATATTTTTTTTCCCGGGCTTGATTGGGTTTACAAAGACCTACTCTACTGGCGAAACTAATTACTCCATTCCAGGGTACCAGGTAACAATAATAAGAATAAACAAAAACTCTGATATTGGAATATCTATTTCCAACCAGTATAATGTTCTCAATATTAATGAAGTAATTAATGATTATGATGTTAATATTTTAAATATAAAATTTAAAGATGTAAATAAATTATCGCATTATATTGCTATTTATCCTACACATAAGTCTACAGTACAACAATTTATAGTAGAATCAAAAAACGCTTTATTGAATTTTAGAAATATAAATAATATTATTTTACGAGATATGCATTTAAATATTGTAAATGATTATGCTAGTAATGATAAAGATGTGATCAATCAATATATGATCAATAAAAAACCGGAACATTCTTCAACAATCTCTACACATTATAAAATCCGTATTTGTATTACTAACTCTATGTCACACTCTACTTTGAAAATACTCTACATATTTAAAAGAAATCAATATCACATTAATATTTTTACTAAATGGATGACTTCATAGCTAATGAATTAGAAAATAATTTTAAAATACAAGAATATGAGTGTGTATACACCGATTCATGTAATGACATAATCTCAAAGAATCTCAATAATATTTTCATTTTTCATAGTAATATACGAAGTATGGAACGAAATTGGGATGAATTAATTCTAAAATTAAACAATCTAAATAAAAAACCTGACATCATAATATTATCAGAAACTTTTACTAATGACGAATCACCCACCTATCATTTACCAGAATATAATTATGTTACAACCAAAATAAACATCAATAAAAATAGTGGTCTCGTCATATTCATTCACGATAAATTTAGTATTGTCAAAATAACTGAACATCCTATACACCTAGTAAACTGTATTGAAATACAATTAAAACTCGACAAAACAAACTACCACATAATAGCTGTTTACAGAACACACGGTTCGAATATCTCGTCATTTATAAATGAATTTAAACAAATACTGTTAAAATTTAGTAATAAACTTTGCTTTATTGCAGGAGACTTCAATTTAAACATTAATGAAAACGTAGAAAATAATTTCAAAAATGAATATATTAATTGTATGACTGAATTTAACTTCATATCGTGCATTAATAAAAATACGAGAGAGATAAAAAATCACACTCCATCTTGTTTAGACCATATATGGACTAACATAAATATTAAAGATATCGACAAAATCAAATCAATTGTTTGGAAAACGAATATAACTGACCACCATGCATGCATTCTTCTCTATGATAACAAAATTAAACATAAAAAATTTAATCTAACAAAGACAAAATCCTACACAAATATGACTATTTTATCCAAAAAACTAAGAAATGAACAATGGAACAACGTGTTAAATAGTTATGATACCGAGACTTGCTCAAAAAACTTTGAAAATATATTGTCTCAACACATAAAAAATTCAACTACTGAAACTACAGTCCGCATTAAATCTAAACTAAGAATTTTAAAGCCTTGGATAACACAAGGACTTATAATATCAATTAGAAACAAAGAAAAACTTTATAAAACAGCATTGAAAAATCCTCTAAATGATAAAGCATACACTTTTTACAAAAAATTTAAAAATAAATTAACAAACTGTATCAAAAAAAATAAAGAAGACTATTTCAAAAATAAAATACTTTCTACAGACAATAACAATAAACAAATATGGAAAACAGTCAACTTAGCCATGGATAACACTAAAAAAACACAAAAAATAAAATACATTGAACATGAAAATAAAATAATAGATGCTAATATTCAACCTAAACAATGTGCAAACATCTTTAATTCTTTTTTTGCTAATGTAGGAAAAAATCTTGCGAAAAATATCAATAAATCTTTTAACCCGAAAAAACAAACGATTGAAAATGTACAAAATCAAAATAATTTATCAAAATTTGAAACAACCTCAGAAAGTGAAGTTTTAAAAATAATAGAAGGCATGAAAGGAGGTTCGTCTCCCGGATTTGACCTTATTACAGTACATTTTCTAAAATCCATGAAAATTCATTTGATAAAACCAATTACTCATTTGATAAACTTAAGTTTAACAGAGGGAATATTTCCGACAAACTATAAAAATACAATTATTTCACCTATTTATAAATCTGGAGATCCTCAACAAGTAACTAACTACCGCCCAATTTGACTAATCTCAAACATTGGAAAGATTTTTGAAAAAATTGTGAAAAACCAATTGGTCGGTTTCCTAGAAAGTAATAAAATTCTTCACCAAAACCAATTTGGTTTTATAAAGTCACTCAGCACACAAGATGCTATTGCTAATGTAACCTCATACATCAATGAATCATTGGATAAAGGTGAAAAATGTGCCGGTATATTTATTGATCTCAGAAAAGCTTTTGATAGTATATCCCATGAGATTCTACTAAAAAAACTAAACAATATAGGTATAAAAGACAATGCAATTAAATGGATTTCGAACTACCTAAAAAATCGACCGCAAGTCGTAAAAATAAATCAGATTAATAGCGATAAAGAAATATCAGACTTTGGAATCCCTCAAGGTACAGTAATCGGACCAATCCTTTTCACCATATATGTTAATGACATTTTTTTTCAACCACTACATGGCCAAATTACTTCATACGCCGATGATACGGTACTAATAATTAGCGATAAAACTTGGGAAAAAGTAACATTTAAAGCCACCGAAGACATAAATATTTTAAAGAATTTCTTCGACGTAAACTTACTATCACTAAATGGTGATAAAACATTTGTAATTCCATTTGCAATACACAAAAATGATACCCCTAAAAACATTGACATCATCATCCATGATAATTCCAAAACACATAGTAAAAATTATTGTATCCAAAACTGCACAATATTAAAAACAACAAACACAATCAAATATTTAGGAGTCATTATCGATAAAAATTTGAAATGGAAGGAACAAATTTGTCAAGTTGTAAAAAAAATTAGAAAATTGATTTATATATTTTTAAGAATCAGAAATTTTTTATCTGTAAAAAACTTATATCTAATATATTACGCTTTGGTTCAATCAACTTTACAATATGCTATCATTAGCTGGGGATCCGCATACAAAACTAATCTTTCCCCAATTGAAGTTGTGCAGAGGCTAATAATTAAAATCATATTAAAAAAACCTTCTGACTACCCAACGGATCAATTATTTAAGGAATTTCAAGTACCATCTTTCAAAGATCTATACAATAGAAATGCATTGATTCAAATTATAAAAGAAAAAGAAAAATATCAATTTATAACTGAAAACCGTACTAGACATAAATATATTTTTTCATGCCCAAAATTAAACACTTCCTTTGCACAAAATTATTATACTTATCAAGGAAGACTTATTTTCAACCGATTACCGGATGAAATTAGAAAAATTAATGATAAAATCCAATTAATAAACACTGTAAAAAAATATTTTAAAGATAATCTCAAAAAAAAAAAAAACAGTTTCCGACTAATCTAATCTACTTATAACTCAGTTTCCAAGTGATACTCCATTCTTCAAATAAGTTAAATTTTGTATTGTTTTTAGCAACTAATTACAATAATTCTGGACACATTATCCAAATAGTAAAATTGTTTTGATAGTAGATAAATACTTATAATTACATATCACCGAACTTACAACTTATTGTTTTTTACATTCACATTGTAATTTAAGAACTTAAATATAGCATTAAAAAATGTACACTACTCTTCCAGACACAAGCTAACGCTTCCATGGAAGAGTGGTATTAACATATTTGAATATGAACATGTAAGCAAATTAACACATCATCTAAATGTACATTATATTTTATATGCTATAATCAATAAACGTTTGATATAAAAAAAAAAAAAAAAAAAAAAAAAAAAATACGGTCACATCTTTTACCCGAACCCAGGACCTTCGCCTTGCTGGGCCGCAACTGAACCAATTAATGTTAGCAACTGAGTTAAAAATAAAAATTGATAAAAAATTATCAAAGACCCTATCTAGATAGCATTTAGTTCGGGTTTGAATCTTGAAATCATACATAAAGATAGAAGCAAATAAAAACATGCGTTAAGTAAATTAAGAGGGTATTACCAGAGAAAACCAGAAATATGTCATTTTTAAATCAGATTTTAGACGTACTGACTCTTTTTCACAAAAAATTATAAATGGATTTCGAAGGATTGTTCCTTTATCTAGCATTCGCAAGTTTTTTATACCACAGGTCGTTCGCTTTTCAAAAAAGATTTGGTATTATAACCCATTTCAAATCATATAATCATGCAGAAAAAAAAATCAATACATTATCTGGGTATCGTATGTTTTAGAATTTTAATTTCAGTTTAAATAAAATCATTAAAAAATATATACGTAAATATGTTTCTTGGCGAAAATTGGTCCGTTTGTATATTTATTTGCGCACTTACAAACTAATATATTTCAGATTTTTTTAACATTCTTATTTAATTTAGACATTATTGAAAAATGATAAATACTTATAATAAAAAATTATTACAAAAGTACATTATTTTAATAGTTTTATCATCACGCCTTTCTGTATTTTTGGATGTAGGTATAAATTAAAGCAAATTTGGAATGAAATAAAATCGATTTGTAGTTTTAATTTTAAAAAGCTGGTACGGAGAATAATTAATCTTTCTCATTGTAACCGCCCTGCATGATTGTAAGAACAACTTTCGATGAAATGTGGATTTTAGTTCGCTGGCTGGTTAATCGCTCTTAAGATAATGTTGGTAGTTTTTAGTAGAAGTATGATACAGTTAAATATGACCGAATCAAACACACACATATCTCTGTCAGTAGAGTTGCACACCGGCAAAGCGAATGTCCTGGGTTCGAGTCCCAGAAGTGACTATATCTTTTTCTGCTTTTCATGTTTTCAGATTTTCAATTTGGTTTCGCTAACATTGTCTTCATTTAATTAAATATTACATTTTGAGATTTTACTTATTAAGTAAAAAAATAAATAATCCGTTTGTTTGGCATTTCAAATAAATCATTTTATCAAAAGTTATCTCTATCGGAAATGACGCCTACACGAAAAATGATTCCTTTACAACTTTAGAAGACAACAAGAAATACGATTCAATGTTATCTCTACATATTATAAATTAAAGTCCTCCGCCGTGTCTGTCTATTCGCAATAAACTCAAAAACTACTGAACGGATTTTACGTGCGGTTTTCACCAATAGACAGAGTGATTCATGATGAAGGTTTAGGTATATAATTTGTCAAATTTTTGTAGAAATTGGTTGAAACATAGAATGTCTGTATGTGGTGAACGAGGGGGCTGGCAAGCGGGTGGTGTGAATTTGCTTTGTGTCCAAATTAACGGCGGTGATGAGTTAATTTAGATGGCGGTGTGAGTTAATTTATCGTGGTTAAAAAGGTTTCGTTAGCCACAGCAACGCATGACCGGGACAGCTAGTTAAAGGTAAAGTATTGGAAGAACAGAGCACGTCTCAAGTTTCGGTGATGACTGCGGTTAAAGAATAGCTTGCCCCGAGAACAAATGACTTCAAATAGCATAAGCGGGAACAACAACTCATGGATTTCCCCATTGAATACTAGTAATTGGTGAAATATACATTTCTTGACTCTGTAATACATGCTTTCTTCTTTCAAATAGTGAAACTAGACTACTCCTTCCATTTTCGTGATTTTCCAGACAATTTTTTCGTGTTTGAAATGTCGATAGAATTATTTAACCTTGGAAAAAAGAGACCCAGACGGTTTTTTTTACCAGGTTTCAACATGACCAACAAAAAGCTTTATCCTGTCTTTTGATGTTTTTCTTCCAATTTTTTTTAGTCTTGACTACTTATAAAATAATAATTTAAGAAATTTGTTTGATTTTGAAATTTGAAAGATTGTAAAACTAATTTAACAATCTTATCAAGCATGAACATTGGTAACTCATCGTAGGTTATTGAAAAATTATTATAGTTATCAAAGCACGTATAAATAGTTGACACCCATAACTTAAATTTAAGACTTATTTAAAGTTACAGAATTTACATTTGTTCAGTGTGATTTTAATTTCTTCGACTACCAAATTATGCGCACGTGCCTAGTTTGCGATTCGAAAATATTAACTTCAAGAATAAATAAAATTTTACCAAAAATGTGAAGTTTATTTGAAGGGCAATAATTCTCAAGTTTGGACAAGTTAGATTAATTATTATTTTCTAAGATTTAATTTACATGTTAAGACGATCAATGAATAATAATACCGAATATTCTTGGAAATTTACATTATATTCATAAATTAAATTTTCATGGTTTATTAATTCGTTCTGATTTTCTTACTTTCTTTTCATTAGCTCCATACAGGAGGCCCTGAGGATAATAATTTCAATCAGGGCCTACGCCATCTTAGGAAAAGCCGTGTGGAGGGACTTTTTAAGAAAAGAAAGGAGAGCAAGTATTGAGAAGGTAAAAGGTGTGAGGGCTGGGTAGGAATCTAGGGATCAGTGTGTCCAAGAGTGACGGATGTACTCTTCAACTGCGGAATAACCAACACCTCTGCCGTAGGTCACCCCAAGTGGTTCACTCTGATTGGTAATTTTTTTTTTTTTTATTTATTTGTTGGCTCGTCAACAGAATATATCACATCAGTTAACAATTTTAATATGGTTACAGTGATAATTCCAATGAGAGGTGAGCACACCATTCATCACAACATTCTTAATTAGCAGGGGTGCCCGAGTTCAAGGTGTGAGGTTTGTTTAGGTCTTGGAGGCGGATGAGCAGGACACACTGAACCCTAGATTCCTACCCATCCCTTGAACCTTTTTCCTTCCCTGAACTCTCCTCTTCTTCCTTACCTAAAAAAAACTGTCCACACAGCATCCCCAAAGATGACATGGGCCCTGAGAGAAATTATTTTCCTCAAGGCCTCCTGTGTGGACACCATGTAATAAAAAAAAATCCGTATATACAGATACTTTTTTATTCCTGATATACAGGCATTTTCACCGTCAAAAATTTAAAAAAAGTTTCAAATTTTTTTAACGGATCGAAATTAAAAATACACATTTATAATAATACTAGCAGACCCGGCCACATATTGCTGTGGCTAACGAAATACAACGCCATTACCCAACGTCTATAAAATCCACACCACCCGCTTGCCAGCTGCCCTCTGCCCGCTGCCTGAATTGAATATTTGAATTTATCGGCTTTTCTCTACTATAATAAGCATGTATTATACATATAAATCTTCCACTTGAATAACTTTATCTATTGGTGAAAACCGCATTAAAATCCGTTGCGCAGTTTAAAAGATCTTTGCGCACATACATTTTGAGCGACATCATTTCATACTATGTAATGATGATATGTAATGATAATGATGAAGTATATTGCGTAACTTTTAATTTTATTACAAACTTGTACGTATTTGTATGTTACCGACCTTTCATATATCATTTGGGTAAGAACAAAAACAAAGTGGGTTTCGGTTTTCAGATTAACGGCGTTCAGTGCCCTGTTCCACCGGCGGCTGTTGACGCCGAGATGTGGACAAACAGAACGCGGATAAAACTTGCGCTACCTGCGCGGTAGCTTGACAGCAGCTGTCAGTTTTTACGAAATGTCAAGTTCGTAGACGACGATTGGATTTACTCTTGGAGAATCCTTTCTTAAAATTAAGGTGTCTGAAATTAGCCAGGACTCACACCTCTCGAGAGCCACGTAAAAACATTAGGTGAGAACTCTCATAGTTAGTTAGCTAAATTATCAACAGATGTCCGGAAGGTACAAGGCTGTGACCAGCCAAGGAGATTTTTTCTATAAATGGCGGTTTTTTAAAGGGATCTACCTCTTTCCTCTTCGTCGCTTCGCTGAAACTACATCTAATTACTAACTCCTTGGTCTGTCTCGGGTAGTTTTGTATCTTCTGATTATAAAAAATGTAATTGGAAATAGAACGAAATAAATCAAGAGTTCCTTAGAATTTGTCCTGAAGATGAGTCTTTATTTTACCGGTTCCTTACCTTAAAACTTTACATTTGATCCTACGAGTCGGATAGTTTAACGCGAGTGATTAAATTAATAAAAAAGAACCAGCACTGAAGAAGGAACCAGAAATGCAGCCAGAATCCATCAAGCAGATTCCAGCATCCAGAAGACATCACGATAAAAAGGGCAAGTGACCAATCCATTCCATACTACCCACCTTACCATAAAAATCCTAAAAAAAAGAAAGCAAAAAATTTAATGACATCAATATTGTGCATTTCTCATAAAAAAAATTGTTGCAAGCCGGTATGAACAAGTTTACAAAAAATAAGACGACATTGCAGCCGGCAATTAGATTATCGCAAAAAACTACAACAATGTTATAAATTCCGGGATTAAAAGAAACTTTTTCAGAAATAATTATTCAAATTAACCGCGAAGCCGATAAAACAGTTTGTTGCTAATAATACTCTATGGGCGAAATTTAACGGCTTGTCGATTATCGCAGATCGTGTTGTGACGGATTGAGAAGTTGTCAGTGTTTATTACAGTGTTTATTAGTTTTAAACGGTTATTGTGATAAAATAATTGGATAACTCTGTAAATTGTAAGTACCTGATTTGATAAAAATGGATTTAAAAACGCTAATCGGTAAAAGGGGAATCTGTAAGGGGAAAGTCACGAGATTCAGAGAATTTTTAAACAAAATTTCGTTGACACAAAGTGAACTAGGATTACGTATAAAACATTTCGAGCTTTTAATGGATCAATTTGAGGAAATTCAGGATAAAATTGAAGCCTTATCTCCCGATGAGGGAGATCAAGAAAGGGCGAGCTTTGAAAACGATTATTTTGATGTTTTATCCAACGCTAAAGAGAGGTTAGGTTCGGACCATTCCGCAGGCAAAACAAACAACAACATTAAACTGCCGATAATAGAGTTACCAAAATTTAAGGGTGATTACTGCGAATGGATAGAATTCCGAGATGCGTTTATATCTTTAGTAGACAGTAATTCTAACCTAGATGCCGTTCAAAAATTTTATTATTTGCGTTCTTGTCTAAAAGGGGAAGCGCTTAAGCTCATAACAGCATTGCCAATGCAAGTTGACAACTATTTAATGGCCTGGGAGATGCTCACGGACAGATACGAAAACTCAAAAATAATTATAAATAATCATGTAAACGCGTTGTTTAAATTACCGGACTTAAAAGCAGAAAATCACGTCGCAATAAGAAGCCTATTGGACGAGGCACAGTTGCATTTAAAATCGCTAAATAAATTAAATATAGCTACAAAAAATTGGGATGTAGTGTTGATTTATTTGTTATCAAACAAGCTAGATTCAAATACAAGGGCTCATTGGGAACAATACCCAACAAAAAACAATCTACCTACCTACGAAGAATTTATTAAATGTTTGTATACAAGGGCCCAAGTATTAGAGGCCTCATCAAATAACGAAAAAAGAATTAATCCGGGAAAAACGAATCCGCATAATAATAAAAAGGAAGCTATGGTTTCATTTTCTGCACAAAAATTAAAATGTTTACATTGCAACGATAATCATAAGATTTATTATTGCCGCAAATTTTTGGAATTGAAGCCAAAAGAACGAATTGATAAAATACACAAATTGGCGCTTGTTTAAAATGTTTAAACTTCGGTCATAAATTAAAGGATTGCAAATCAAAATTTAATTGCCGTAAATGCGATGGCGTAAATCACAATACGTTACTTCATTTTAAACAAGAGGAGGAATCAAAACACGAAAGGGCATCAACATCTTCCGCGAAGGAAGCGCCTTTGGTAACAAATCATGCCGCGAAGGTAGAACCAAATTTCGTGTTATTGTCCACTGCCATCATCAACATAAAGGACGATGCCGGACAATCAATTCAAGCAAGAGCTCTATTAGATTCTGGGGCACAAACTAATTTTATAAGTAAGGAATTTGCAAAGAAATTGAAATCAAAAGAGAAAAGGGTCAACATTCCTGTTACGGGAATCCACAATAAGATTTTAAATATAAAATATAAAGTGGAATTCAATATAACTTCAAGCTATTCTGAATATAAAAGGAATATAGAATGCCTGATAATACCTGAAGTGACCAGTAACCTGCCACAAATTTCCTTTCAGAGAAAAGACGCGGGGATCCCTAGCGGTCTCCAATTAGCAGATCCGAACTTCAACATTACCAGCCCGATAGATCTGCTACTGGGAGCGGAGGTGTTCTGGGAAGTCTTGCATACCGATCGAATGAGAATTGGAGATGCTGGACTCACGCTACAAAGGACCGAGCTAGGATGGCTTGTCGCTGGACCTATCTCCACTCCGAAACCAAAAAGGCCAGTAAATTCCTGTAATTTATCCTTAAATTTATTGCATAAGCAATTAGAAAGCTTTTGGAAAATAGAAGAACTAGCTCCTGTAAAACATAGAAGCCACGAAGAAAGAGCATGTGAAGAGAGCTTCTTACGCACGCATGAAAGAGATGAGAAAGGACGTTTTGCGGTAAGATTACCGCTGCGGCCCAATATTAATCAAATGGGTGAAACCCTAAAGGTGGCTGAAAAAAGATTCTATAATATGGAAAAAAAATTTCTTGCCAATAAGGACCTGATGCTAGATTATAAAAAATTCATGAAAGAGTATCAGGAATTGGGGCATATGACGCTGTGCGAAGCACCGCCAAAAGATAAAATTTGTTATTATTTGCCACACCATGCAGTGATGAAGGAGTCTAGCACGACAACCAAAACCAGGGTCGTGTTTGACGGATCAGCCAAGTCATCAACCGGTATATCATTAAACGACGCCCTCATGGTAGGGCCAGTTTTACAAAAGGATTTATGTGCGCAATTATTATTTTTCAGAAAGCACCAGTATGCAATAACCGCCGACATCGAGAAGATGTATCGTCAAATATTGGTGCAGCCTGAGGATAGAGATTTGCAGCGCATAGTCTGGAGGGACTCTCCGGAAGAAGAAATCCGACACTATCAACTCAATACTGTCACCTACGGTTTGGGACCATCATCCTTTCTGGCTACCAGATGCTTGGAACAGTTAGGAACAGAAAATCAAGAAGCATACAGAAAGGTCAGTCGCATCCTAAAATACAACTTTTATATGGATGATTTGATAACTGGCGACGAAAATGAGGCAGATTGTCTCACTATTAAGCAACAGTTGAGCAGCATTTTGGCATCTGCTGGCATGAATTTACGAAAATGGCGATCAAATTTACCCTCTATAAGTTCGAAACCAGAGAGTGATACAGATATGATTATTACTGATAACCCCAAGGAAAAGAAAATTCTAGGGTTGTCATGGAATAATCAGCAGGACTATTTTCAGTACATTGTAGAGCCCTTAGAAGCCTGCGTTAAAAGCAAACGCCAAATGTTATCATGTATCGCCTCTACCTTTGACCCATTGGGACTGATAGGGCCAATAACTTTAGTCGCAAAACTGATAATGCAAGGTTTGTGGCAAACTAAGATTCAGTGGGACGAAGATGTTCCATCTGAACAGATGAATGCGTGGAATTCATACATAAATGAATTACCTCTTTTAAATAATTTAAAAATACCGAGAAAGGTAATTTGCAAACATCAAGTTAAACTGCATCTGCATGGATTCTGTGACGCCTCGGAGAGGGCCTATGCAGCATGTATATATATAGTGTCTACTGATGAATCGGGAAACACAACTTCTTATTTAGTCACATCAAAATCAAGGGTGGCACAGTTGAAAAGCATATCACTACCAAAGCTGGAGCTTTGTGGTGCTGTTTTACTCACAAAATTAGTGAACTATGTCAAAATAGCTATGAACTTAAATGAAATAGATACAACCTACTGGTGCGATTCCATGATAACGCTATTCTGGATTCGTGGACAGCCAGCAAGGTGGAACACATTTGTGGCCAATAGGGTAGCTGAAATCCAAGAGTCCAGTCAACCCGCACAATGGAAACACGTAAGATCGGAGGATAATGCGGCGGACGTTTTATCCAGAGGCGCGACGGTGTCGCAGCTACTAAAGTCTGACGTTTGGTGGCATGGACCCACCTGGTTGATTTCAGGCGATTACCCGATTACCAGCAGTGAAGTTACGCCGTTGGATCTACCAGAAGAAAGATTAAAACTAACTTTAATTTCAGCCGTAAAACAGGATTGGGAAATATTTTCCAGATACTCTTGCTTAACCAAATTGCAAAGGGTGACAGCTTATATTTTAAGATTTATATTTAATTGCAGAAATTCTTTGTCCAGGCGTAGCGGAGCACTAACTGTTTACGAATTGGAGAATTCACTTCACTTATTAATATCTCGTGCACAATGTTTTGCATTCCCCGAAGAGACGAGAGCCTTACAAGCCGGGGTAAATGTAAAGAATAGTAGTAGGTTAAAGTCATTAAATCCTTATTTGTTTAAGGATTTAATCCGGGTGGGGGGTAGGTTGTCCAACGGAAAAATGATATCGGAAAGCCAACAGCACCCCATAGTACTACCATCACATCATAAACTAAGTGAGCTTATTGTCAGGCACTACCATTATTTATATTTACATGCAGGAACGCAGGCATTGTTAGCGTTATTAAGAATGAAATACTGGCCGATTATGGGTAAAAATTTAATTAAAAAGGTTCTCAGATACTGTATTATATGTTTTAGATGTAACCCGAAAACAGAGCAACAACTGATGGCGGACCTACCTGCCGAACGAATAACGGAAGGTCGCGCATTTCAATCATCAGGCGTGGATTTCTGCGGCCCCATTTTGATCAAATCAGGTGTTAGCCGTAAGACTCACAGCGTAAAATCTTATATATGTCTATTTATATGTATGGTAACCAAAGCAATACATCTGGAACTAGTAATGTCTTTAAGCACTGATGGCTTCTTAAATGCGTTTAAACGTTTCATCTCGCGAAGAGGGAAACCCAGTAAAATGTTTTCAGATAACACCACTAATTTTAAGGGCGCGAATAATGAATTAAGGGAAATATATGAATTTTTGGAAAATTCAAATGAAAAAATTGATAAATACTTAGCCAATTTATCTATTCGCTGGAAATTCATACCAGCAAGGGCCCCGCACTTCGGGGGACTTTGGGAGGCAGGGATCAAATCAGTAAAATATCATTTGAAAAGGGTAGCAAACGTTTCACTATTAACATATGAGGAATTCAGTACTGTATTATGTCAAATTGAATCATGCTTGAATTCCCGTCCCCTCTGTCCGCTGTCCAATGACCCCAAAGACCTAAAACCTCTCAGTCCTGGTCACTTTCTCATTGGAACGAGTTTAGCAGCGATCCCGGAGCAGAATTTGCAGAATGTAGCAGTCAATAGATTGAATCATTACCAAAAATTAAACCAACTAATACAGTCTTTTTGGTCGAGGTGGCGCAAAGAATACTTGGCTGAGCTGCAGACCCGGACGAAATGGACTGGCAACAACCAAAGGCAGCTGCAACCAGGCCAGATGGTCATTCTGAAGGAAGACAACGAACCTCCTTGTTTTTGGAGGCTAGGACGAGTGCACGCTGTACATCCCGGGCCTGATGGAAGAGTACGAGTGGCTACCATCATCACAGCACAGGGAACGGTCCAGAGGGCAATATCAAAACTATGCCTGCTTCCAATTGAGGACAACAAATGTGAAGACCATCTACCCGAGATGGACCAGGGAGAATAAGAAGCGACCCAGTAGCGCCAACACAGTGTGGCGCCCCCAAGCAAGACAGAATAACCAGAATAACCAGATTCTATAACCAGACTTTAAATTAATAAAAAGTACAAATTAAAGCGAAAAACAATAAAAAATTAATGAAAAAAATGCAAACAAAAGTGTAAAACAATAAAAAGGCAAAATGAATAAAGGTGGTGGAGGTCGTGACCTCTTGTGAAACTCGTGTAAAAAGAAAAACCAGATTGAGTGAAAATTAAAGGTTATAAGCTAACCAAAATAATAATAATAATAAAAAAAAAAAACACTGCAAGTGCCCACATATATTTAATGTTAGACATTTAATAATATTTACAATAAAATTGGCTGTCCTGGAAGGAAGACTTGGTCCCGTCCTCATTGTATTGTGTTTGTCCTAAAATTGAATGTGTAATTTATTGTTATAACTCATTGATTTAATTTTTAACTTTGAATTTTTAGCTAGAGCATGTAAATATGAATTTGTTAATTGCACAATTTAATCTGGGGTGAAATAGTTAAAGTTTAAAAAAATTGTGAGCTATTTTTAGTATTATAAGTAGTATATTTTTGTTCATTTTAGTTTAATAAAAAACTCAATCCTCACCGTTTTTTGGCTGGGAATATGTCTGAAATTAGCCAGGACTCACACCTCTCGAGAGCCACGTAAAAACATTAGGTGAGAACTCTCATAGTTAGTTAGCTAAATTATCAACAGATGTCCGGAAGGTACAAGGCTGTGACCAGCCAAGGAGATTTTTTCTATAAATGGCGGTTTTTTAAAGGGATCTACCTCTTTCCTCTTCGTCGCTTCGCTGAAACTACATCTAATTACTAACTCCTTGGTCTGTCTCGGGTAGTTTTGTATCTTCTGATTATAAAAAATGTAATTGGAAATAGAACGAAATAAATCAAGAGTTCCTTAGAATTTGTCCTGAAGATGAGTCTTTATTTTACCGGTTCCTTACCTTAAAACTTTACATAAGGAATAAAATAATTGTATTTGGTAATTGGTATCTTTAAATATGAAAAAAACCTCAGGAGAACATGATAATATCTTAAGTAGGTAAGTGCCTGAAAGGAATTCACTTGTGACATTTGAGGTTATTTCAAAATTTTATGTTGTTGATTTCATTCCATCACTTGTCAATAACATTTCTGGTGATATGGAATGAATTTATTTATCCCAGATTGGCGATTGATTGAAAATAGCGGCATTTAACAGGTCGCTCATTTTGATATCAGATTCTGACCGGCGTCACCGGCGAGCAGGAATTTATTCATTCATTCCGGTAAAGCTTATCGGCGCCGCCTCGCGCGGACACAAATCTGAACCTGCCTTCACTATGTTCGGTCTGATACGTTGACATACAAACATTCTTTTCAGCATGCCTGCGCCAGTCGGCGGCCCATGCGCCGACTAATCAGAAAACCGAAACCCGCTTTGTACCTATTCGTACCCTTTGATTATAAATAAGTCGTAAAGATAAATTCTTACCTGAAACCGGAGATCTGATGTGTATGTGAGGATTCCGGCAGTTAATATGTGTAGATCTCGTTTCCTTATCCATGATACCTGCAATTAAAAAAAAACAATGATGTTTTAAAATAACATATACATACTTGTATTGAATATTGAAAATGCATTATTCGACAATTCGGTTTCCCCTTTCCATATTGTTTTTTTTTTTTACATTTACTTCACACAAGAGGCCGGAAAATAATTTCCCTCGGGTCCTATGTCATCTGGGATGCTATGTGAAGTGTCTTTTTAAGGAGAGGAAGGAATGAACATTGGTCTTGAAGAGACTCATGTTGTAGGAAGGAGGAAACACAGATGCCGGCAAATCATTCCACAGCCGAGCTGTTGCACACAAGAACGAGTCGAAGAAGCGACCTGTTCTCATGTGACAAATGTCAACCGTGTGCAAATATTGGGCACGCGTTTGGCGTATTTTCCGACTATGCACCGGTGTCGAAGGGATCAATGACGCTAATTCCTCAGAGCATCTTCCGGTAATACCGGTAGAACAAGAATAGCATTCCCACCCGACGCCTATGCTCTAAGGATTGCAATCCGTATGTTAAGATGGGAGAATCTATCAAACGGACCGCCCGTTTCTGCACGGATTCGAGGGTATTTTTCAGGTATTTTGGAGCTCCAGACCAGAGGTGGCTGCCAAATTCAACCGTGGGGCGCACTTGTGATTTGTACAGGGTTAGCAGTTGTGTACTATTAAAGTATCTGCGGCCCTATACAGTGCGCCCAGTTTTTGGGAGGCTAACCTTACTCCGGCTTCAATGGAGAAACAAATACGCCCCCAACAGGCGAATCTTCGACCAACAGGCGAATCAAGCGTTACTAAAAAAATATTTGTGTGCAGTTCATACGCGGTAAAAGTGAAAGTCAGATAGAACAAATTTTCACTGACTAAGTATTTCCATACAAAATTCTAATTTATTTAGTTGATCGTCCGGTATTGCTTAAATTGATAAGCTTCCGGATACCACTATGTAATAATAGAAATCAGGAATTATTTTAGTGTAGAAATTCTGGGACTAACTTCCATATGTATTCCTCTTTGCCTAGAATACTAATGGAGGGAAACAATTATACCAAGTCAGCGGACATCTTCAATTTATCTAACAAATATAAAATACTGTTACTGAGAGCAGTTCAGTTATGTACAATAAATACTGTACATTTCTTACCACTCGTATGTAAAAGCCCCGATAAACCCGCTAATCAATAAATAAATCATTAATGCTATTAGACTCTTAGACAGACCAATAAAATTGAATATATATTCACGAAAGAATTTTTTTTTAAACTTACTTTGGATACAAGAGACGCCTACTGTAAATTTCTAGGTTTTTTCTTCAGTGAGAATACCTTAAAGAGAATGAGGTCGTTGCTTAAATTACAGACGTAAACATCTGTTGTTGATAAGAGGTGTCCTTTGAAGGAGTAATGGCTTTCATGTCAAACATAAAATAAAAATAAACATTTATATTATTCCGAATTCCTTCAATTAAGAATTAAAAGAACATCGTTTTCTCCCTTCAAGCGCCAAAGAAATAATAGGATCCTTTGTTCAAAGAAAATACGTTTCGCCTTCCTCAAAACAGACAACCAGAAGAAGTCTTTATGTATCTCAACATATATATATATCGAATTTCCAATTGTGTCAGTAATTCAACATGGTTTCCTTTAATCTCCGACGTATAACTTCAGCAACCTTTCGATAGTGGTGAGCGATATCGAGTTATCTATTACGACATGATGGATCAGATTCGAAACATTTAAAAGGGCAAAAAATGTATTTTACAATTTCTAAATACGAGGGCTGTCGGTAAAATAAGGTCTCCAAGGTGCTACGGTTGCGAGGAACGATTTTATGCCCAATCCCCTTTTCAAATCCCCACCACGTTGAATCCTCTGTGACGCTTAGTCTCGGTGCGGCAGCCATTCGCGATGGGCCTTCCACTCGCCGCACCCGCCAGGTGTGATTACGCTCTGTAATTCGTTTTAAAACGTTGCTTCGGCGAATCTGAATGATGCCACTAGGATTGTTCTTTTGTCTCTGGGGTCGTGTAGCGTATCCTGGTCTCATCCTCATAATTGAGTCCAAGAATTCTTCGCCATCGATGTCATAGTACTCAAGGAATTCGCAGGCTACTTCATCCAGTTTTGTTTGTTATCTTTGGTGAGCATTTTGGGACCCACCTTGGACAGACTTTGTGGTCTCCCAATTTTTTTGGTCAAAATCTTGTCAATAATGGTCTTACTTACATCGATCATATCACAGAGCTCCCAAACCGTCACCCGTCGATTTGAAATCATTGTTTTTTCCACTTTGGCAATTTTTTCATCTGAAATCGATGGCCGTCCAGCACGCTTTTAAATTCTCTGCATCATTTGCGCACTCATAGACTGTTTTCCGTACACAACTGCGAATGAATTTTAACCGGGAATTTGTTCTTCGCTCAAAAATTAATTATAGAGTGTAATTCACACCTGGCGGGTCTGGCGAGTGGAATCTTTATCGCGAATGGCTACCACGCCGAGACTTAGTGTCCCAGAGAGTGCAGCGTCGTGGGAATTTGGCGTAGGGAAATCAGGCTACACGCCAGTTTTCCTAGATTTCACGTAAAATTATTCCCTTCCAACACAGCACCTTGTAGACCTTATTTTACGGCAGCCCTCATAAAAATATCTAACCTTATGGAATATTTTGAAATTAACACAATATAGGTACTATATAGGTACTCTATATAGGTATTCTATATAGGTACTCTCAAGGTTTATTTATGATAAAATATTGGTTTGATTTAACTACTTTATTCGACAAAAATATTTATTGAGACTTGCACCGAAAGCTAAAATCATTGTGCAATGTAATGTTAAAATTTTAATTTGGTTAAAAACAGTGCATTTGTTTGGATTAGAAATCTAACCGTTCAAATTGGTTTACCCAACGTGCTTAAAAATTACTCACAAAAAGTAAATTGTCATTTTTCGAAAGTTTCGAAAATTTTGCCGCTAAAATTTCCACTATGTTGTATTTTTACGCACTTTCACATAGATGATAATTAGAGAAAATAATTTTAATGTTAGAAGTCGAAGACGTCTGAGAATAACGTGGCATATCATGTGAACCAAATGCTTACATGATGCTATATATTTGGTGACAAGCAAAAAAAAATAATAACAGAGCCGGGCCACGGCAACAGTCCGAAAAATAGAAGATTTTGTATGAATGTGAATGAGGCAAAGAGTGTGTGCTAAGACCGAATTGTTAGGCTGTCCGCCCTCTCGAATACGCCCGCGGGAAAAGTTTGGGTGGTTAGTTGTTGGTTAATTCAGAGGAATCACAATATAGTATTTCGAAACATCGTCCGATAAATAAGCACCTTTCTGGCTGGGAATGTTTCGATCATCCCCATCTCTACGTCCAATGTTCAGAATCAATCTTTTTGATGAAACGTATCTTTGTTTTTCTTGACAATGGCCATTATGGGGGTGTAAAACTGACATGGGTTATTTCACTGGAAACGTCAGAAACAGAAGACGCTGATCTAACTCGGCGCTCGTCCTTCGGAGAAAACTAAACTATTGTATTTTGTCTATGTTATAAATGTATGGAGCTTGGTTCCATATCACAACCTATTCAAATTATTATTTTTAATTAATTTAAAAATTAAACAATCTGCGTTATTTAATCATAATAAGTTTACGCATCAGAAAAGAGTTTTTTTTTACCATGAATGGGATTTGAATGCACAGCGACTGTTATCCCAATAATTTATTTTTTTTAATTGATTTGAATTGAGTTTTCACTGCATTATATAAAATAACGTATTATATTCCTAGAATACGTCTCTAGAATGTTCCAGGATGGTTGATACTCAAAGTATCGCCCTTCTTCTTCCTTGCACTGATCCAACTCGTTGCCTTAGTACGCTGTCGGGGTCGGCTCTTCTCGTTCTCAGGTTGTAGTTTCTTCTGTTCTGAGTATCGCCTTCGTCCAGGCCGTTTTTCTGAAGTATTTTGGAGCATTGAGTCATCCAGGAGTTATTCGGTCTTCCACTGGATGACTGTCGATGAAGCTCCATAGACATTGCCTGCTTCCTGTGTCTGTGTGGTCTGATGGTCTCCGTTTTATGTGCCCATACCATCTCAACTGTCGTTCCTCCAGCTTACTGTTTATGTCTGTGATATCCAGGCTACCACGAATGCGTGAACTTTTAATCTTTTATTTTAGTGATACTCCTGACGACTATCTAAGCATTCGCAATTCTGCTGTTTCGAGTTACCTAGAGTAGGAGTTGTACATAGTATTGCCCTGGTAAAAGATAAATTTTATAAGATTTGAAACGTTGCTTGAAATGGCAACAGTCGTTTTTAGTGATCAGATCTGAGTAACTGCTTACTTCTCAACCTTCCTCTTCTCTATTTCATTCCCCTTCGCACTCCTTTTTGCCTCACAACATACTCATAAAGTTGGTGCAGCCATAGTCATAGTAACACTGGCAATAGATATATGGAAGCAGTTCTGATTGTTCGGTTTTCATAACTAAAAACAAGCAGTGATGTTTCACAAATTGCTAACAGACTAATAAATTCAGAACTTGTAAATCGATATTTTTTTCAAGTAAAGTCATTACTTAGCCGTAGATAGTAAAGGATGTTCTTCTGCTCGTCGTTTCCAATCATTTTAATTTTTTTTAAATGTGGCGTTCATTTTCCCCTACATATTTCATTTCTGGGTCCATTATTTCGATCATTTCTAGCGGGTGGGGAAAGAATGTCAACCGCTTCTGAAGCGATTTCAAATATTCCCAGGAATTAATGCGGCACATCCCTCAAACCGTAAAGGGTGAATCCGATGGTATTAAGTGCACAAGATTGACCCTTGAGGTTATCTAAATGACCGAATAACCAATGGTGTAGCTTAGAGCTCACTGTAAACCCAACTGAAAGCCGTGCGCACTAAGCATTGACGTAAACAAAAAATTAATATAGACGTTAAAATATAGGTACTCTTTGAATCTTTTGAATATATGGGCGATAAGATCTGTGGTTGCGTTTGTACGCAGGATCTGATTTATATCAGATAAACATTACGACCGTACTTACAAGTTTAACAATCTTAGTTAGGTAATTTAAGTATATTCGTAACATAATTTATATTTACAAAATATTCGTAAGGAACAGTGGGAGTGAGAAAATAGCGATTTACGAGCTGTTGCATTGTCGGCAATCCAAAACAGAATGGTTCCTCTTAATTTGTACCGGCAGTCAGTAATTAGGTGGAAATATTGTGGGATCGCTATTGGCGTGCGAGGAGCCAACAGCAATGATTCTGCGTTTCAAAATAGCTGCTGCTTGATTACTTGTCAATTGTTAAAAAATATATACATTGAGATTAACGAGAAAATGTTTCATTATGTTCATAAATCATTTGTATTGAAATTAAAGTGATAATATAAATAAGGAAACAAATGTAGACGTGAAATGAAAACTACTAAGGCAAGAGGAAACGCAAAAAAGGTAATTTTTTTTTTTTTTTTTACATTAACACCACACAGGAGGCCCTGAGGAAAATAATTTCCCTCAGGGCCTATGTCATCTTTGTAGATGCTGTGTGGAGGGTCTCTTTGAGGAAAGGAAGGAGTGAACATGGGTCTTGAAGAGACCCATGTTGTAGGAGGGAGGAAACACAGAGGCCGGCAAATCGTTCCACAGCCGAGCCGTTGAACTCAAGAACGAGTCATAGAAACGACCCGTTCTCATGTGAGTAATGTCAACCGTGTACAAATGTTGGGCGCGTGTTTGGCGTGTTTCCCGACTATGCACCGGAGCCGAGGGGATCAATGATGCTAGTTCCTCGGAGCATCTTCCATTGTAATACCGGTAGAACAAGGACAGCATTCCCACCTGACGCCTATGCTCTAAAGATTGCAGTCCGTCTGTTAGGATGGGAGAATCTATCAAACGGACCGCCCGTTTCTGCACAGAGTCAAGGGTTTTTTTTAGGTATTTTGGAGCTCCAGACCAGAGGTGGCTGCCAAATTCAACCGTGGGGCGCACTTGCGATTTGTACAGGGTTAGCAGTTGGGTACTATTAAAGTATCTGCGGGCCCTGTACAGTACGCCCAGTTTCTGAGAGGCTAACTTAACTCTGGTTTCGATGGAGCCCCCGTACCTGAGCTGGTCACTTAGAGTTACACCAAGCATATCAATGGAGGTCCTGTTCGGAAGGTTGCTTCCGTTGAAGGAGACTAGATTTTCATTTCGATCCCTTTTAGACGTTATCAAACATGATTGGGTCTTTGAAACATTAAATTCGACGAGGTTATTCTTACCCCAAGAGAAAATACTCTCGAGGTAACCGTCCATTCTTTGCTTCAAAGCCCTCCGAGCTATTGGAGTTTGTGTGCCCTTTGGGGGCTTGTCAAACAAAAAGCTATCATGGACTGTACTGTCATCCGCGTAACAATGAATCGGTGCACATGACAAGAGGTCATTGATGTGCAACAGAAACAAAGTCGGTGACAGAACCGATCCCTGTGGGACGCCAGCATTAAAAAAGAAAGTAGTCTGAATGCAATTGCAATCAAAATCATGTTAGATCATAATATTTCGAATTAAGAATTACAGAATGAATTTAAAGTTTATATACCTATGCGCAAAAAATGACAATAGTTTTAGCAGGTTGATCGGATAGAGTCTATCAAAGAGCCGTTCAAATCCGATAAAAGAAAGAAAAAGTACTGAGTAATTTGATGGGAAAATTGATGGAAGCATATATAAGTCTAGGATGCACCTGTTAAGGGCACTTCTTAAAATTATAAAAATAATACATTTACCGTCTGAAAATATTCGATAAATTTTATACCTATGCTATGAAATGCCGCAAAAAAACACGTTTACCGTAAAGGACCACTCTAGTAAAAAGTCTTTGCAAACAAACGGGTGAACAAAAAACTCCACTCTATCCACTTTATATTTCAGGGAAATAAATATATTTGAGGACCGGACGGTATGCTCGCGGAACAGCACGAATTTCTACCATTAATTATGAAGGAATGAAAAAAAAAAGTAAAGTAAGCAACCCAAGAAAATGTTCCTTTGCCTTTCTTTTTCCATAATCTGTTTCTGATATCCGTTTGAGGAAATATCGAACTTTAAACAAAGTTGGCTCCTTTGTAGGCACTTCTAATTTGATTTTGGAAATGAAATGGTTCATGTTTTCAGGCTCGATTTTTTTCAGATAATGTTTAGGCTTTGTTTTGCGTTTGAGTTTGCTCTTAATTTTATGAAATTGCTTTGCGTTAGATGTTTTTGAAAAATTGCTTGTGCATTGGGGGGGTTATAATAACTGCGTATTTACGTGTATACAATGACCATTAGGTGTAATCATTATCGATGTTGCCTTTCATTTATCGGATGTACGGTAGGTATGGAACTAAAACCAAAGGGAAGTTGCATGTTAAAGAAAAGTATCTAATTGCTTCTTTATTATTAATTTTTTAAACTTTATGAGTAAAATCTCAAATTATAATATTTAATTAATAATAAATATTCATCCTAGACTTGCAGAAAAAGTCAATAGATGTCGCGTATTACAAATAAAATGGATAAAAAATTTATCCAGACACTATCTAGATTGCATTTAGTTCGAGTTGAATCTTGTAATCATATATAAAGATAGCAGCCAATAATATGTGCGTTAAGTAAATGAAGATAATGTTGGTAGTTCTTAGTCGAAGTATGATACAGTTAAAAGTGACCGAATTAATATGGGTTCCGTAGCTTAATCGGTAGAGCTGTTTCCATGTAAGAAAAGGGTTCTGGGTTCGAGTCCCAGCGGAGCCAATATCTTTTCTGATTTTTCTGTCTCCAGATTTCGATTGAGTTTCGCTAATATTGTCTTCATTTAATTAAAAAAAAAATGCTTCTTATTTATCATTAAAATTAATTTCGTTAGTGTTAATTGTACTTACTTTCCGATTGGTAATCGTTTTAAAAACAGGAATCCAATACCAATTATAGTATCTAATTTTATAAATCATTGAGACAGAAGATAACACTAATAATCTAAACGAAAATATGAAAGAGAACAAGACACAGAAAACTATTGAAAATTATTAAACCATTTTTTTTTCTATTTACTGTGTCCTTTTCACTTTCATATTTTCGTTTAGATTTTAGATTATTAGTATTGTATTCTTATTCAATGATATATTACGTTGATGGGAATAATCTTCAGAAGTCTTAAAAAGAGAGTTGATTTTATAAAATAATTAAATACATTAAACTCTGAAAAACATCTAGTAATTTTGTATTTATTTCCTTAAACGAAAATGAATTAAGATTACGATGAATTAATATTACAGAGAATACGTTCCTATCCTATCTATTACTTCTTTTGGATCAAAGAGTTGCACAGAAAATATACGAAACTAAAGTGTTTTCCACCAATTCAGGTCTATTCGTTTATATTTTTATTAATTAAGTTTAAGTAATTTAAGTTATGTTTGTACACGAAAATATAAAATATAAATGAATGGACAATATTAATATTTTCTAAATGACTGTTTCATTTCTTAAATATAATATTATAAAGATTGACATCGACAGTGTTTACGGATTCGCGAGCATAGTGAGGCACCGGGTCACTGGAGCAAGGATGCGGCTAATTGCCTCCGAAAACACGGTGGTGACCGCTTCCTTCCAGCACCAAGCGCCACTCCAGACCGTGCTCTATATACTAATTATAACAAAAAAAATGGTTTAATAATTTTTTCACCACGTGTTTGAACTTTTTTAAAGTATTCATGTATTAAAGCAAATTTATAATGAAATAAAATAAAGTTTGAATTATAGAATATGTGAGAATAATCAATCTTTCTAATCCATACCGCCCTGTAGAGTTGCAAGGGTAAGATCGCAAGGCAATCTTTCAAGGAAATTTGAATTCTCTGCCGATGGTTAATGGGTCTCAAAAATATCACAACCAAAACGTTCAACAATATCCAGAAAGTACCAGTGGAAGTAAATAAGGTGTAAGTATTATAAATATCACAACCAAAAATATCACAACCAAAACGTTCAACAATATCCAGAAAGTACCAGTGGAAGTAAATAAGGTGTAAGTATTATAAATATCACAACCAAAAATATCACAACCAAAACGTTCAACAATATCCAGAAAGTACCAGTGGAAGTAAATAAGGTGTAAGTATTATAAATATCACAACCAAAAATATCACAACCAAAACGTTCAACAATATCCAGAAAGTACCAGTGGAAGTAAATAAGGTGTAAGTATTATAAATATTGTGTTATTCTGTTTGCAAGAATTATACAAAAAGTCTTCTTAATACCGCAAAGGAAAGATAATACCTACCTTCAAACCAATATTTCTGATTTTTTTTCATTCATGCATTCCAGAGTATAAATTGTGTCGCAGATCACGTAGAGCTATAATAATTGTAAGAAATATATTCTGAGTAGGCGTTTTCCAATTTCTTCCAGAAGTAACCCCTGTTGTTAGCGTTTTTATTCCGAAAATCCGATTGTCGCAATGTTATCAGTTTCGCTGTGCCCATAGAATAAAGAAGAACAAGAAATGCCATGTTGATGAATTTTGTGATAAAAAAGATTTTGCAAACTGAGATTCAACATTATTACAAAATTCAATAGGGATGGTGATTACGATAACAGAATTTAAGAGAAACAGAGGGCTTGCAAAGTGTGCTAGAATTAAAAGGTATTAATTACCAAGTCTGTGGTCCTATGCCATCCATTCAAAACCATGTGAAAGCCACTTCTAGTTTTCATCTTTATTCTTTGGCTGTGCTTATTCGTATCAATTTTTTTATTCTTATCAAAAATACATGGAAGGGAAATTCATTTTTTTGTAACCACAGACCCGACAAATATCAGGAGAAATTTACTCGATCGAAGGCTTTTATCATCATTCCACCCCACCATTTACTAGGCCTTCAAAAATCGGGCGTATATTTTCAGAAGGTAAAAATATTTCTGCTTTGCAATAAAATCGAAATAAATAGAACATTTGTGTTCCAATATTTGCAATAAAATGAAAATAAATAGTGAATCAGATACTTGAATCAGAATAATGGAAGAGCATGTATGAGACGATGTATGAATGTAAACGAGGCAAGGGGAGTGTGCCAAGACCGAGTTGTTTGGCGGTCCATCCTCTCTGCCTACCTCTACGGGGAAACGGTTAGTTAGTTAGTTATAACGTTTCTGAACATATCTGAAAACTAAACACCATTTTTGATAGTGAAAAACGTTTACCAATTTTGTTAATAGAAAAAAATATACAACTTTTTAAATATAATTTTTTTTAATTTACAAACGTAAAAGAAATTTAAAAATTAAAGGCTCTCTTTACGTTTTCCAAATAAAATTACTGATTTCTGAAAAAATAAAAACAATCGCACATTTTATAGAAGGGATTATTATTGTATCGCATTTTTTTGTCATTAAATGTAAAAATAATACTTTAAAAATTCAAAAGTTTAATAATCTTTTTCAAATTGCGCCTGTGGTATGAAACTTTGGTTTCACAAAGGTGAACATAAAAATTTTTCTATGGTTAATTCTAAGACCGATAGAAGCATATTTCTCTTGGCTATAAGTGGCTTTGTGTAGGACAAGATATCCGAGCTTTCTTCCTAATGTAACTATTTATTTGTTTACTAATCAATCAAGGTTGTCCAATGGATATGCTATAAGAAGGATGGGGATATACCTCCAAAGTGAAATACAACAATTTATGTGAGACCTACGTACCTGTATGTGAGCTGAGTTGATATGAGGTTGACCTGATGTTCGAACCCACGACGGATCTTGTTTTATGTACTCCTACTAATGAATAGCCCCACTCATACAAAAAAAAATTCAAATGGTCCACAATTTTCCAGAATATTCCACAACATTCGAGAGTGTTCTGGAATGTTCCACAACGATCTGAGATGTTCCCAAACGTTCCAGACTATTCCCAAACATTCCAGAATGTTCCGGCGTGTTTTGGAATATTGTAGAATGCTCTCAAATGTTTTCAAATGTTCTGTTATAGAAATTGTTAAAGGGCGAAACTTCTAGACCTTATACTTCAAAAGCACGTCCTTCAGTTAAAAACGCGAACCTTCTTCACGGATGTGGGATAGAAGGCTAGCACACCATATATCTCCTTTGATCGTACCGGGACTCGTTTTTGAGTTTTAGCGGCACGCATTGTTGTACACTTTTTTTAATAATTTGATTAAGAGGGCATTACCAGAGAAAGCCGGAAATACGTCATTTTCAAAAAAGTTTTTAGGCGTATTGACTCTTTTCCACCAAAAATTATAAATGGATTTCAAAAGATTGTTCTTTTATCTAGTGAAGTTATGTAATAAATTTTTAGAATTTTTTTTAATTTTTAGTATAATAAGGTTATTCCATAGGTCGTTGGCAGATTTGTTAAATTTTCAAAAAAGTTTTTGTATTATACTACACCCATTTCAAATAATGTAATCATGCAGTAAAATAAATCAATACATTATCTAGCAGAGTTATGTATTAGAATTTTAATTTTAGTTTCAATAAAATCATTAAAAAATATGTACCTACATGTGTTTCTTGACGAAAATTGGTCCATTTGTGTATTTATTTGCGCACTTACAAACTAATATATTTCAGATTTTTTTACATTCTTATTAAATTTAGACATTATTGAAAAATGATAAATACTTATAATCAAAAAATAACTACAAAAAGTACACTATTTTAATAGTTTTATCATCACGCCTTTCAGCATTTTTGGGTGTAGGTATAAATTAAAGCTAATTTGGATTGAAATAAATTCGATATTGAGTTATAATTTTAAAAAGCTGGTACGGAGAATAATTAATCTTTCTCATTGTAACCGTCCTGCACGATCGGAAGAACAATTTTCGACGAAATGTGGATTTTCGTCCGCTGGCTGGTTAAACGCTCTTAAATATGTTTTTAATATAATAATACTTCGAAAGGTTTTCATAAATGGTGTAATAATTACAACGCATATTGATAATAATTACCATAACCTTTATTAATTGTGGAATACAAGTGCCTAATATTCCTGTGAATAATGTAACCACGTGAAGCTCGTAATGGTGCAGACCTTTAGTAATGTAATTACCGACGTAATTAGTGAAATTTAAATATCAGGGGCTGAGAAAACTTAACAGTAAGAAACCTTTGTTATCCACAAACTAATTTACAGTGTTATCATGACGAAATAAATTTTTTTTTGGTACTTAAAATACGTCGGTTAATACCTTCCGTTGGTGGTATTAAAAACGTTAGTTTTAATGGAAAAAAAACGTAATGGGAAACAGGTGTTATAAGTGTGTTTTATGGTACATTTATTTTTATTTATTACTAGCTGGTACCCGGCATGCGTTGCTATGCCATTTAATAAAGAAATGGTTTCTCCCTGCGTGTTCTTTCCCAATCGACCCGTTCCCCTTCCTCTGCATCCCCTTCTCCTCTCGCGTTTCCACTCCGTTTCCTCCACCTTCCCTCTCCCCACTCCACTCCCCCCTTCCCCCTTCCTCCCGAGTTCCCCTTACCCCTCCTCCCGCGAACCCCCTACCCGCGATCCCCTCCCCCCTCCCGCATTCCATACATTTAGTTTTCAAACAGCTCGCGTGCTACCTAATGCATTTTTTTATACAAATTTCATAATGCCAGAGCTCACCAGTAGTTTTGTACAAACCTTACGATAAATCTTGTTTTACCAATGGGAGGCCCACCCATTCAAAATAGGCTTCGAATGGTTCACAATGTTCCAGAACATTCCACAACTTTTGAGAGTGTTCTAGAATATTCCACAATGATGTTGCCGATTCCCTATTCCTGAACATTCCAGAATGTTTCAGAATATTCTGTTTTTTTTTACATTAGCTTCACACAGGAGGCCCTCAAGAAAATAATTTCCCTCTGGGCCTATATCATCTTTGGGGATGCTGTGTGGAGGTTTTTTTTAAGGAAAGGAAGGAGAGGAGAGTTCTGGGAAGGAAAAGGGTTTAAGGGGTGGGTAGGAATCTGGGGTTCAGTGAGTCCTGCTCACCCGCCTCCAAGACCTAGACAAACCTTGAACCCGGGCACCCCTGCTAAGTCACCAAACGTAGCGAACCGCTCGGGATGGCAGAGGTGTAGGTTATCCAATAAAGGTTCCCGGGGCGGCGGTACCCGTTCCCGCCTCCGAATGAGTTCAATGAAGTACGTAGATTAAAAACCAGACTAGACAGACTTGAAACGAAGTTAATTAAAAAATATTAAAAAAAGACATATTAAAGTTAGAGAGTTCTAAAGACAGATTGTGTCGCTGATTAATAAAGCTGTTAATAAAATGTATTTCAAGAGCATTTGCCATGTTTTTTTTTTGTTTGTTAATGAAAGTTTTGGGTTACCATGTACTGCACAGTACTCTTCTCCTTTGGGTCTCCAGTGTGGAGCTATGTAATGTTTTTTTTTTTTTTTTTTACATGAATATCACACAAGAGTCCAAACTGCTCCCGTCTGGAGCCAGTGGGACTATGGCATCCCCAATTGGGGTATGTTGTTAGGCTGAAGGTAGAGGGGAGGGGGAGGAGACGGTGGGGATAGTACCTGGCTATTCAGATCTGGTCACCAAACACGGCTAACGCCATTTCAAGCAACGTTTCAATTCTGAATGGTGGTCTTACACCAGGGCGATACTGAGAGTATCTTTTACTCTGGAACGTGCCGCAAATATACTATATGTAATTTTAAATGAATAAATTGTGAAATAACACAAAGTAATCAAATAAATTTTATTTGCCACGCCGGGATTCGATCCCGCGACCTTCGTAATGCTAGTCAAGAGCCTTACCGCTGGACTATGCCGGCCGTTGAAAAACTTGACATAAATTAAAAACATTGTTAGGTCGAATAAGATTTTTGGTGATTAAAAATCACTTGGTTAATGACATCTTGAAGTATTAATGGCGTTTATAAAAAACCGTGTTCGTACGTGAAGTTTGTTACAAAGCTACTGTCGTGTCGGATGTCTCATAATGTCGCAAATCCATGACACTATAAGCATGTAACATTTAATACGTAGGTAGGTACTTGTTGGTACTCAGTTATGTATGACAGTATGAATAAAGCATAGTTACTTGGTATTTTTTTAACTTTACCTCCACATAGAAAGCCCTGAGGAAATCAATTCCTTCAAAGCCTATATTATTTTTGGGTTGCTGTGTAGAGGGACTTTTGGGTAAGAGGTGGGTAGGAATTTACGGATTGACGGAAGAATGAATTCATTCCTCCTACTGCGGACAAGGTGATGTAGCGAGATGTTATTCAGCTGAAGAAGTCCAAAGGACTCCCTTAACGACCTCAACCAGTATTTTTCGTTCTGGCCTGTCATGCAGTACCTAGTTGAAAAAATACAACCACTGCCTAGATCTATACAAATCTTATACCATGAATGCGTTGCAGTGTCCATCATCAGGGCCGATGTGTGAAACGTTGGCTAAAGAAGGAGGTAGCGTAACACGGCATAATACCCCAAAAACTTATAAAAAAAAAAAATAATCAATAAAAGGCTAAGATTTAGTTTTAGAAGAAAAAAAAATTGTTTGTTATGATTAAAACCTTAGAAGATATTAGTTTTTGAAGTAAATCTTCTTTACGCACGCTTGACTTGGGGAGTAAGCAGGCGAATGCGTAACGAGAGCATTACGAAAAGCGAAGCGAACGGTAGTTGAGAGGGAGATATATGTTAGTGAAGATAGAAAGAGAGAGAGTTACGCTACGTATATTACTGTAGGAGCAAGAGAGAGAGGTGCGAGCACCCATTTCCTTTCTCTTTGTCTCTCATAGACAGTTACGTTTCGTATATCTAAGACACAGTGCAGGCCTATTATTGTCTGTATCACACTGTAGAAGCAAGAGAGAGCAGTGCACGTGCAAATTTTCTTTCTCTCTTTCTATCATATAGATGGAGCAGAAGTTTTACTTCAGTCGTGTGGTCTAAAGCACACTCGTTTTTTTTTTTTAAGTAAAACATCTTTACGCACGCTTGGCTTGGGAAGTAAGCTGGTGAATGCGTGACGAGAGCGTTACGAAAAGTGTGATTGGGGGAGGCGAACGGTAGGTACTTTACGCACGCTTGAATTGGGGAGTAAGCTGGTGAATGCGTAACGAGAGCGTTATGAAAAGTGTGATCGGTCGAGGCGAACGGAAGTTGAGAGTTAGATATAAGTTAGTGAAGTTTTACTTCAGTCGTGTGTCTAAAGCACACTCGTATTTTTTGTGATTATATGTAATTTCATACAAAAATGGAAAATTAATTGTCAAACGTTTAATTCTCTCTGAAATATGTTGATTCTAATAAAAAAATGATTAAACTACTAATTATATTACCTTTATTCCTAATTTCTAATAACAAGTACCTACGTAGAAAACAGGAAAAATAAATATACTATCGAATTAAAAATAGTAATGACAGAGAAAAAAAATATGTATGTAACAAATTTCGGGTAAAATTTACACAACCTGACGCTCGATTTTACAAATTTAAACCTAAAGCTCGCCGGGTTACACAAAAAAAGTAATGAAATATCTACATGTTTTGTTGTTTTTTGGAATGAAACAATCTTTTGAAAAAGCACGAGATAAAAACAAGTTTATATCGTGTTCAAATCCTTAAGCAGAAGCAACCCTTTGAAATATATTATTTCTTAGAAGTGCCGTAGGCACATATTTCAAAAATTACTTTCTTTAATGCCACACTTCAAAAATATCTCGCAATAAATAATTCGCGTGTATCTCGACAAATCTATTACATGTATTCCGTTGGCCTTTGATAAACAACAATATTTTGCGAGCATACATCTTATTATTTGCAATAAACGTCTATTTTATCGTTGATCGTAAACCTTTTGTCTTCATAAACCAGAGTAAATGCTCCATGCAAATAAAACAAGCCAATTTGACCTAGAATATTTTTACGTTTACTCCGAATTCACCCTACACTTTTATTCAATAAATATATATGTCATATATTTTATTTCTTACATGTCAGACATGTTGTCAAAAGATTTGCAAAGAATTCTGAAAAAAAACTTTACACTAAAATGCAAATAAATGGAATATTTCTGAACTTATATCAAAACTAAAAACTGTTTTTAATGGCGATGAAACAGGTTTTAAAATGATAAAATTCAAAGTAAACATATAATTTTGAAAACATAAAAATATTGTACGTAAGCATTTTTTTTTAAATGGCCATCTCACGATTTTTCTAACTAATAATAATAATAAGTTATTTATTTCAGCCGAACAGAGCGGTGGGTGCAATACTCTGTCTGCCATAAAAAAATACTGATTACAACAACAAAAAAGTTTTATTAGACAAATGTATTATAAACGTTATTGTCACCTCACTTTTCTGTCTTTTCATATAAAAATAATGAACAAAAAATTCAAGTTTCAATTTTTTATTTCAAATTTGGCATTCAAAACTTTGATTTCATAAAGGTGTTCATTTTACTTTTTTCGTGGTTATTTTTTAGATTTGAATATAAAGCTTAGTATTTTATCTTTCGAACGCCGCAAAATGGGGTGAATGACCCCGAAAGTCGGCATCAAATCAGGGGTTGTAATTACATCAAACCTTTTTCGATTTTTAGTTCCGTATAGACATGTTAATAAAAATAAGTGAAAAAAATTTTTGGAAAAGTCACCCATATTTAGTACAAAAATATTAAATTGAAAAACATAAGATAAATTAAATCAGTAATAAAGCTCACTTCATTTCACAAGCAATTTATTTACAGTTATACACAGAATAGATCGTCTAATATACTATCATCATCACTACTTGGTTCAACTACCAAATCATTCCGGTAGTCGGATTAGGGTCTGGTAACTTTAGCATTTGTAGTACTGCTTTTGGAATTGTTTTAACTGTAATTTTGTTCATTATTCCCAAGCTGGAGATAACTGAATCTGACGAAATCGATGACAGGCTGTTAACTTGTATTAAGAGCGTTTAACCAGCCAGCGGACGAAAATCCACATTTCGTCGAAAATTGTTCTTCCGATCGTGCAGGACGGTTACAATGAGAAAGATTAATTATTCTCCGTACCAGCTTTTTTAAATTATAACTCAATATCGAATTTATTTCAATCCAAATTAGCTTTAATTTATACCTTCATCCAAAAATGCTGAAAGGCGTGATGATAAAACTATTAAAATAGTGTACTTTTTGTAGTTATTTTTTGATTATAAGTATTTATCATTTTTCAATAATGTCTAAATTTAATAAGAATGTTAAAAAAATCTGAAATATATTAGTTTGTAAGTGCGCAAATAAATACACAAATGGACCAATTTTCTTCAAGAAACACACGTACGTACATATTTTTTAATGATTTTATTGAAACTAAAATTAAAATTCTAAAACATACGTTTGCTAGATAATGTATTGATTTATTTTACTGCATGATTATATTATTTGAAATGGGTGTGGTATAACACAAAAACTTTTTTGAAAATTTAACAAATCTGCCAACGACCTGTGGAATAACCTTATTATACTAAAAATTTAAATAAAATTCTCAAAATTTATTACATACGAATGCTAGATAAAAGAACAATCTATCGAAATCCATTTATAATTTTTTGTGGAAAAGAGTCAATACGTCTAAAAACTTTTTTGAAAATGACGTATGTCTGGTTTTCTCTGGTAATGCCCTCTTAAGCGTTCAGCAATATGATCTAGCAATTTATTGTTGTAATTTCACTTCTTCACTGAAGATTCCGTGACCGTTATGCATTCACTTAAAGGGCAACATTTTTTCTTAGCTCCTTGTACAATTGTATAGGAAGGAAATACCTCTTTATTCTTTTCCCTTATTAAACTATATTGGTAAAGTCTAAGATTGGCATCTACAATCGAAGGAAGTGCTTCATCATCAATCAATACCTTTTTGTTTTCGGTTTTATCAGTAAAAGTTTTTCTATACTTCTTTGCTCCGGTCGGCGTACTTGACTACAGTCAATGTTGTTGCTTTACCTGCCTACCGAAAACTCACGTGGGTAGCAGAGGGTAACTCAGTACTAGATGTTTAAGATCGCAATATCATAGTTTTTGGTGTTTCGTATGATCACAGCTTTTTTGTTTTTATTATTTCTGGTAGAAATTTGTAATTCTTTCCTTGTAAGGCCTTTCAAGCCATTCTTTATTGTTTAAAATTAAGGTGTCATAGTTTCTGCGATACTTCAACCATCTGGTTTTCAATTTACAACAAAATACAGATATTTTATTAAAAAAAAATGATTCATAAGGTCAGACGGTGAGATGTCTATCTACGAGATATTTTTTCAGGAATTTTACTTTTTCATCAAATTTCTTAACGCCAGAGTTCTTCATATATCTTCATAATCAAGTATAACTCGAGTCTCGTGTGAATAACTGCAGAAATTGTATCTATAACATAACACACTGATAAGACTAGAACCGTTTTTTATGAATACTGATAGTACTCACTTTAAGGTACTATTATTTAAAAAAGTGTACACCAAAGCAACGTCTTATAATTTAATCTAGTAGCTAAGATAATAAAGTATACAAAACAAATGAAAATACGGTGGAATCTCGTGGAACTTTTAAGTAAATGCCTCAATATTAAAAAAAATTACTAAAAATATTTCATTCTAATAGGTGTTTGTTTTAATTTAATTTGTTGATAAATCCTATGAAGTTTTTAAAAACCACTATAATATAATAGAAGTACATACCACCAGACATCATATCCATGTTGAATTGGATATGGAAAATTGATGGATTTGGCTTTTTTTTTTACACTTAAAAAGTGTGGAAATATACGCGACTGCAAAAACTGACACAGTCACCCGCACAAAGGTCAAGTTCAAACTGGTCCCTTTCCGTCGGTATCGCGACAAGGGCGACATGCTTCGGGGGAATTATGAAGCATTTAATGAACTTCAAAACTATCATACTTGTTTTATTGTAAAGAATAAAATACGCCACCTCATAGTGCGCAGTTTAGAACATATTTCTCACTCTGATAGTAAGGGAGTTACAGCAATTATTTTGAGTTGGGACAAATATGGTCTCCTGTCATTCAAAGGGTTAGTACGTTTCAAAGTATCTGTTTTATATATTCTTATATTTTATGTATTCAACAATATTATCGTTTAATTCATAAAAACCGTTAATTTGTGAGGAAATATTAGCATGTAATTTAAAAAATATATAATGTACTTCACTTGCCACTCTTATTAGTTTAAGTCTAGTTCAAATATTTGAGATTTGAGACCATAAACATACTTAGAACAAACCCAGAGACATCATTTGGGAATGATGACTCATTCATTACTTTGCATTACTTAACGACATTCATTCAAATTTAAGCAATGCAGTAATTAGGAACCTGTAAAATGCCAATAAACATTTATAATTTCGATGTTTTACAGGGAATTCAATAAAAATAAAACTAAGTACAACAATTATAAATAATCAAATAATCAAAAATAATCAATAAAAATAAACTATTCGGAAATCAATAAAACTAAAAGCAAAAAGTTTTCCATCATAAGTACCTATCTGGAAATAAAATGTACATAAATATATCGTCACCAAATGGCCTAAATACAGTTTGAGTTTGATAATGCCTCCAGAAGGCGAAACTGCTGTCAGGCGTTGGGCGTAATAATAAATTACAAAGCAAAACTTGTTTATAAATAAACTATTTTATAAATTAATTGATTTCATAAACATACATTTCATTTTAAACATAATAGTGTAAAAAAACGTATTTATGCAAAATCAACATTCGTCTTAAATATTTTTTCATCGAATAAATCAAGAAAAAAACGAGCTAACAATACAATTTGGTAGGCGGGTATGGGTACCGCTGCCCCGGCATCCATTTATTGGATAATCAACATCTCTACCATAGATCACCCCAAATGGTTCGCTACGTTTGGTGACTTAACAAGGATGCCCGGGTTCATGGGTTGAGTTTGTCCGAGTATTGGCGGATGCTTCTGCCCGCCAGCTACATGGCAGGCCGGATCAGGAGAGAATGGTTGAGGGAGTCTCTTTGACTTCTCCAGCCGTACTCTGTCGGAACATTGCCTTGCAGCTCAGTGGGGGGGATGGATTCATACCTTCGTCACTCCTGGACACACTAACCCCCAGATTCCAACCCATCCCCAATAACCTTTTCCTTTCCAGAACTTCCTTCCTTCCTTTCCTAAAAAGACCCTCCACATAGCATCTTCAAAAGAATTATTTTCTTAATGGTCTCCTACGTGGAGCTGTAAATGGGGTCTTACTTTATTTTTTCACAGTTATTTGGATTTCACATCACTATGACTCAAGATGGAAGTTTCACATCTCTTTGACTTTGCGTTGCGAGTTGATAATAGTTGACCTCGATATCCTCGACAGAAAAAAAGTGCAAATAGGTACGTAACGCCAGAGCTCAAGGCGCGAAAATTTGACTGTACCTATCAATCGCATTGGTTTTCAGCATTTAATTGCTGGTAGTTGCTTACTTCCCAGCTTTACTAAATAATAATACGGTATTTTCAAGGGTTCCAAAGAATGTTCAAAACAACACAGCTCGTAATGTACATAATTGATATTTCTGGATGTTACCTACAAATTTCAAGAAAACCGTTGTCAATATTTCATGTTTTTATTGCTCTGGAGCTCACCGTTTGACTATTTTGAAAAATAAAACCCCCGAGTCGTAATACGCAGTCAACATACAAACTAATTATAGTTCTATATAGCCAATAAATTCATCATTCTTTTGTTGATCATCACATATTTGTAGAATTTACATTATTTAAAATCGTAAACTTCTACTTAATTACTTTCAAATAAGGATAAATTTGTCAAAATTGGCATTAAAGCAATCCGAGGTATTTTAAATAGTGCCATATTGTGGCAAAAAGCGCTCCGGTGGCTAAATAATTTTATAAAGACAGATTTCTACTTAATTGAATAAAAAATAAAATGAGAGGAAATTTAACTTCATCGGACGGGTAAATTGTCTTGAAGAATAGCAATATTTCGCTGATTTTTCAATGTTAAAAAATGTTACCGGTTCATTAAACCGTGTTCATATTCTTTTATGGGAACCTTAATTTTTATTAGAAGATTTCCGAGAATATGCACAGTCTCTTAACTTTACTTACATAAGTAGTTTCTTTAAACATCGTAGCAGGTTATTTTTAGCGTATCTATCTAGCGTTTAACTATCTGGAACATACGTTAAATATATTATATTTATGTTCATGCTTGATCTAAATTACTATTGACCATCACGCTACTTCCCGCAATGATAGACAGAGGATGAACCGCCACATAATTTTGTCTTAGCACATACTCCTTGCTTTATAATCACGCGTGCATCGTCCCATGTACGTACTAGATGCAACTTCGGTTTCAATCAAAAGCAACTATTTACCATTAAAACTATTTTTTATGTATCATGGTGAAACGGCACCATGTTTGTACCTACCTAGTTTGTACAACCAGGAAAAATATATAGCCAGAAAGGGGAGTCCGTTTCCATGCAGGTTTTAAATTAAAATCTGGATGAACGCACGTAAAACATACAGCAATGAATTACAGGTAATAAAAAACAAGGTAATAAAAAAAACTATTTCTCTTCTGACCCAGAACTTCAATAAAATATATATATATGGAAACTAAACTATTAAAATTAAACCTGTAGGAATACAATACATGTCTCCTTGTATACAAAATAAACAATAAATACAGAATTCATTAAAACGACAAACACTTTATATGACAACACGGTAACATACATTTAAACGCCATCCATGCATGGTAAACAATCCATCGGTTACGAGGGGGCAACTTATATAATTGCCTTCCAAATAACATTAAGAGCGTTTAACCAGCCAGCGGACGAAAATCCACATTTCGTCGAAAGTTGTTCTTCCGATCGTGCAGGGCGGTTACAATGAGAAAGATTGATTATTCTCCGTACCAGTTTTTCTAAATTATAACTCAATATCGAATTTATTTCAATCCAAATTAGCTTTAATTTATACCTTCATCCAAAAATGCTGAAAGTCGCGATGATAAAACTATTAAAATAGTGTACTTTTGTAGTTATTTTTTGATTATAAGTATTTATCATTTTTCAATAATGTCTAAATTTAAAAAGAATGTTAAAAAAATCTGAAATATATTAGTTTGTAAGTGCGCAAATAAATACACAAATGGACCAATTTTCGTCAAGAAACACATGTACGTACATATTTTTTAATGATTTCATTGAAACTAAAATTAAAATTCTAATACATAACTTTGCTAGATAATGTATTGATTTATTTTACTGCATGATTACATTATTTGAAATGGGTGTGGTATAATACAAAAACTTTTTTGAAAATTTAACAAATCTGCCAACGACCTATGGAATAACCTTATTATACTAAAAATTAAAAAAAATTCTAAAAATTTATTACATAACTATGCTAGATAAAAGAACAATCTTTCGAAATCCATTTATAATTTTTTGTGGAAAAGAGTCAATACGTCTAAAAACTTTTTTGAAAATGACGTATTTCCGGCTTTCTCTGGTAATGCCCTCTTAAAAATGAAAAAAAAGAAAATTATTAATTTGTATTCTTGATAAACAAAGTAATGAAATAGAATAGGGCTGTATTGTAATATCTTATTTAGTTTACTTATAAATAGCTATTTCTAGTTAAATGAGTGAAAATGTAATTTTCTTTTACTGAAATAAAAAAATTAAAAAAAAAGAAAATTTCAATCATCGTTTTCACGATTCAGATATCATGAACATTTATTGTAGGCTTCTGACAGAGTGATCCTTTTGCCACAGTCGAGATAGAGAATATTTATTAAACTTTTGTAGAAGAAAACGGGAAAAAGTGCAGATGGGCCCTTCTCCCATACGACTTTCGAAATGATTGAAATTGCATAAAACGAAACTTATGCATATTCCAGATTATACGTTAACAACCTATCTTCTAGAATACATTAATTTCCTCCAACACGAATACAAGGTCAAACCAACTTTTCCACATCCCATACTCAAAAACAAATTACTCACAACATTCATATCTCAGAAAGACGTGCACAAAATACAATTACATCTTTTCAGACGCTGATATTTTTCATTTGTCCTCAGGTCAATTTACTAAATGCAAAATAAAAAAATTTAAACAAATTGTTAATCACGAACCCCCTTCACCTGATTTGTGTTATTTTCTGTATTTGGGGTGTTATGCCGTGTTGCGCTACCGCCTTCTTTAGCTAATTTTTCGGACATCGTTACAGTGTCCAGGGCAAATATGTCATGATGATAGACACTTTAATGCAGTAAAAACTTTGGCTAAAGAAGGAGGTATCACACATAATTTAATTAGTACATACATAATTTTAATGTTATAATAATTTTAAAAGGAAACAAACTCACTAAAATATTAGCTTGTTTTTAAAACGTTTTTGTAATGGGCCCATCGAATCTTGATCAATGTCCTAAGTATGGGTCGTGTTTAGATGAAATCCACCAGCATTGTGTTCTCTGGGGCAGATTGTATTGACAGGAAATCAATTTGTTAATCAGGGGTCACATTACAAGGAGCCTAAAAGGGTGTCCGAAGCAACACCTCAACTTCCCTCGAGAGACGGGACAAATTCACCTGGTAAATGGGGGTCAAGGTGCTAATGAAAAGGCTTGTGGAACAAATGGACAACAAAGGACTTCCGTATTCGTACATATGAGTATTTCGAGTAACTTTGTCAAAATTTGTTTGGGTTAACGTGAATGCAAAAGGAAACATAGGATAGGTAATCATTCATTATAATTTTTGAAGTGAAACTTCTTTACGCACGCTCAACTTGGGGGGTAAGCTGGTGAATGCATTATGAAAAGTGGTGATTGTTACGAAAAATGTCATGCGAACGGTAATCGATGCGAACGGTAATTGATTGCTATGCGAACGGTCGGGCCTTTACGCACGCTTGACTTGGAGAGTGATAAGGACAAGCATAAGAATGGTTACTCCAAGATCGTAGGTCACCCCAAGGTCGTAGATCCCCCCGTGGTCATATATCACCCCAATGTCATTTGTCACCCCTAGGTCATAGGTCACGCTACGTTTGGTAACCTAGATTCACTGGGCGAGGTTTGTCTTGTAGCTTTACTTCAGTCGTGTGGTCTAAAGCACACCCGTTTTTTTATATTTTTAATACCTCACAAGAGTTCAAAATGCTTGGAGCCTGTAGGACTATGGTATCCCCATCTGAAATGGGAAGAGAAGCTGAAGGTAGAGAGAAGTACCTGGCTATTCATTTTTGGTCACCACTGAGACTTTCAAAGCCGTTTCAAACAGTCGTTACGATTAATTATAAAATATGATATTTTACCAGGATGATTTTGAGAATATTTATTTATTTTTATTTTCAGGTTCTCCATAAAACAGTTATACACCAAATTATTACGGAGAAGATTACAAAATATAAGAGAAAAAAAGGCCAAGGGGGCAGTTTCACTATGTTGAGACGTATGTCAAAAGATAGATAGTTACTGAACTCTCTATAGGTAACATTGAAGATGTCAATGCACATTGCTCAATGCAGAATCGTTAAGCAGTTGAATTGCTCTATTAAAAAAGTATTTTGAATTATTATATTATTTAATTATTAATTATCATTATTTATTTATTATTAATATGTAAACGTGTTGCAATACCATTACATATTTTGTATGAATTTTATTTGAAATAACTGAAATAAATTAATTTGAACGTACATTATTTCGCACGCCGGATTTTCAATGCGTACAATACGATATCTAATACAACATTACTTATTGATACAACATAAGGAACCATGATTTTGCGAAATATGTCCACCTCAATAACACTGGTATTTTAAATTTTAAAAACCATTTATTGGATAACCAACACCCCTGCCATAAGTGTGTCCACCAAGGGGTTCACCACGTTTGGCGATTTGGCGATTGCCGGGTTCATGGGATAACGTTTTTCAAGGTCTTGGCAGTGGATGTGTTTCCTCTTCCTCACACTCGATAAATGCTGGCGTCCCGCAGGGATCGGTTCTGTCTCCAACTTTGTTTTTGTTGCACATCAACGACCTTTTGTCATGTGCACCAATTCACTGTTATGCGGATGACAGTACAGTTCATGATAGCTTTTTGTTTGACAAGCCCCCAAAGGGCTCACAAACTCCAACAGCTCGTAGGGCTTTGAAGCAAAGAATGGACGGCTACCTCGAGAGTGTTTTCTCTTGGGGTAAAAATAATCTCGTTGAATTTAATGTTTCAAAGACCCAATCTTGTCTGATTACGTCCAAAAGGGATCGAAATGAAAATCTAGTCTCTTTCAACGGAAGCAATCTTCCGAACAGGCCCTCCATTGATATGCTTGGTGTAACCCTAAGTGACCAGCTCAGGTATGGGGGCTCCATTGAAGCCAGAGTAAAGCTAGCCTCCCAAAAACTGGGCGTATTGTACAGGGCCCGCAGATACTTTAATAGTACACAACTGCTAACCTTGTACAAATCACAAGTACGCCCCACGGTTGAATTTGGCAGCCATCTCTGGTCTGGAGCTCCAAAATACCTGAAAAATACCCTCGACTCTGTGCAGAAACGGGCGGTCCGTTTGATAGATTCTCCCATCTTAACAGACGGATTGCAATCTTTAGAGCACAGGCGTCGGGTGGGAATGCTATCCTTGTTCTACCGGTATTACAATGGAAGATGCTCCGAGGAACTAGCATCATTGATCCCTTCGGCACCGGTGCATAGTCGGGAAACACGCCAAACGCGTGCCCAACATTTGTCCACGGTTGACATTTGTCACATGAGAACGGGTCGTTTCTTTGACTCGTTCTTGTGTTCAACAGCTCGGCTGTGGAATGATTTGCCGGCCTCTGTGTTTCCTCCTTCCTACAACATGGGTCTCTTCAAGACCAATGTTCATTCCTTCCTCTCCTCAAAAAGACCCTCCACACAGCATCCCAGATGACATAGGCCCTGAGGGAAATTATTTTCCTCAGGGCCTCCTGTGTGGAGTTAATGTAAAAAAAAAAAAAAAAAAGTGGATGTGTTTGCCCACCGACTAAATGGCGGGCTGGATCGGGAGTGATTGGTTGTGGAAGATCTTTTGAACTCTCCAACCGACCCATCGCCTTGCACCGCAGTGGAAGGGATGAATTCATACGCCCGTCACTCCTGGACACATTGACCCCCAGATTCCTATCCATCACTCATACCTTTTTCCTTCCCAGACTACATCTTCGTTTCTCTAAAAAGACCCTCCACACAGCATCTTCAAAGATGGCAAAGGCCTTGGGGGAATTCTTTTCCCTCAGGGCCTCTTATGTAGAATTAATGAAAAAAAAATAGTAGCGCCTCAATATTTTTCGGATGTATTAGTGTGCTACGTTTTATGGTCATTTAATAATATTACGATTACGTTAATTTGAATTATGCGAAATCTTTTACCGTCAGGTATAAAGTTGCAAATACAGCCCCTTTTCCCGTCAAAACAAGTTTGTGAAGAAAATTTAGGAAAATAGTCACGTTTTATGAATTTGACTACCTTGTTTTTCTTAGAAGTTTTAAAATTAATTTTACAATTGTGTTTTAACATCGTTCACGTTCATAACTTCATATACCTACAACATTTTAACAAAAATTTTAGTACATCATTTTTATCATTGAGAAAAGGTAAAATTAAAGAAAATTTATTATGTAGGTACCCACTGGTTAGAATAATGTATTGTGAGAAAAAGAATTATCAATTAAAAATAAATATTCTCTTAAATTATACCAAATTCATGTAAATCCTCATTCTTCATTTGTTGAAACAATTGCAAGGGTTGCAAGTACTATATAAAATGTCGATGAATATGAAAGTAGTTATTTGTTTTCCTAACATTTTCGCTTCGTTTTTATTGCGGCGTTTAAATTCTCGGAAATTTAAAAGCAAAAACTTGTTCATTCATAGAATTACTGGAATCGTAAATATCGTACAGAAAGTTATTCAATTTACATAAGGGTTCATAATAATAACGCGAATTTAGGGGGTATACTAACGGTCATTATGCATGACTTGCCGTAAACACTGAGTTTTATACTGGGAATGTCGTAAAAAGTTAGTTTTAATAGGTTATGTCAAAGTATCAGGTGGCCTTTGTAATATCGTAAGGGAAATGCTAAGTAGGTCACAAGTCTATTGACTGTAGCTTTTACGCTGTGTTATTATGGACCTTACGGTAGGGTGATCAAAAACAAGCAGAATTAGAAGTTACAAGGATTTTCACAATTTTGAGGGTGTTTTTGACAAACTGAAACTTTTGGGGCACTTACCTGAGTTGATTAATTAACGGTAGGTACCCACGGCTCCCAAATTATCAACTTTGAATAAGTAATATTGTTAAATAGAAAGGCTATCTTGACGCACAATTTGGGTGTTATATCACTTCAAAAATGCTTTAAAAATTGCTTTAAAAAATTAGGAAATAGCTTCAACCTGTGGCAAAAAAAATCGTTCCTTTTTTTTAAATGTGCATTAGGGTGGAAAACTTTTGTATGACATTTTTTTTTTCGAATTTCGAATTGGAATACCAGGTAAAAGTTGCTTTATGTAATTGTAAATAACACTTCTCAATTTTAAAGTTCCAGCTCGACAGCTTGAGCCCCCGCCATAGACTTGAAATTTTATTTTTTAAGTTTTTATAGACGTTTTGTATTATCCACCCTATAAACAAAATTATAAGTAAATATAATATTTTATGCATTAAATGATAAAATAAAAGTAGATTTTAACTAATAAAATCATTTATTTCAAAAGTAAACACAGGTTCAGAAAGTTATGTAGGTATGAATAACATAATTTTTTATGACAAAAATCCTTTTTCGTCTCAAACCTTGGCATGAGCTTTCGAGATGCTAATTTAGATTTTATGAATAGTTCTTATCTTGTCTTTTCGCATACACTTAGAGCTGCTTTTGTCACAACTTTTACAGATCTTTCCACAGCCTGGGTGTGGCAAGGCAGTCTCATAAACTCCAACACTGTATCTTCTCCATTTTCAATAAAATCTTGTAACTGCATATCGGAAATATTCATCAGTATTGGGGGTTTGTATATATTTTATTGCCGGTCAATCATGTCTATGTAAGAACGTGCATTTAAGTCCACTTTTGGCACCTCAAACATGCGCCAAACAGAATTTTTATTAACTTGACGAGCCTTTAACATGCGTCTTGCAGCGAGTTCTCTAATGTGCTTACGTGAATCATACTCAACAACAAGTTTTCTGGATGAGCGAAGTAACTGTTTCGAATTATAACTGGGTCCACTATCGCTAACAACTCGTTTGACAAATATTTAGTGCTGTTGATGAGCTTCCATAAATGATTTGAACCATATTTTCAGGATGAATGTATTTTGATAGCAAACCAGTCAGGAGCGTAAGATTTTGTTGTGGATTTTCCGTCGAAATATTCAAACGCATTACGTGATTAGCTCTTGTCAATCAACGGGCATGGGATAGATTATCTGGGCTTCTCTGTAATAAATCAAGAGAGCAGGATCCATTTATGACAGCAGTAGTAATTTCTTGTTAATATTTCTGGTCTGTACTGAGATCTGTGGATATTTGTGGAGGTAGTTCACCATCTATCTTCTCAAAGTTGGCCAACGGCAGCATCTCGCATATCTCTAATGCTTTACCAATTTGCCCTGCAAATGATTTAGGTCCTGCAGTAAAGCCTTAAAAATAGGTAAACAAATGCCTCAATGGTAACTCATTGGCATGTAAGAGACAAATTATTATCCATTGCAATGGTCGAGATAGTCTGTTTTCCAAAAGACGAATCACTCCTCTCACTTCACTCTTCACTCTCCCTGCATTTGTGTTTGTTCCATCACAGCCAACAACCATTAAGCCCTCTAGTGATATCTTTTCAGTCGTTAAAAAGCTGTTGATAGCTCTTTCAATATTTCTTGCACTGCCCGATGTTGGAACCACATACCCAACATAAATAGAACCTGGTTCTTTTGTAATCGACATATGTTCCTCTTGTACAATCACTCTAAACCACTTCGATCCTTTTAAAACAGTTTTAGCCTGTTAGTGCGTTGGTCTTCTAAAAACATTTTTTTTTTTTTTTTTACAGTGAATACCGCACAAGAATCTCAACTGCTCCCGTCTGGAGCCAGTGAGACTATGGCATCCCCAATTGGGGTATGTTGTGAGGCTGAAGGTAGCTGGGAGGGGAAGGAGGTGGGGAAGAGGAAGGTTGGGAAGTACCTGGCTATTCAGATCTGGTCACTAAACACGGCTAAAGCCATTTTAAAGCAACGTTTCAATTATGAATGGTGGTCTTACACCAGGGCGATACTGATAGTATCTTCCACTCTGGAACATGCCGCAAATATACTGTATATTATTTTAAATGAATTAATTGTGAAATAACACAAATTAATCAAATAAAATTTATTTGCGCATGCCGGGTTTGAATCCGCGACCTCCGGAATGTGAGTCAAGAGTCTTACCCACTGGACTACGGAGGTCGTCAACATTTGTTCCTCTTTCGGCACTTTTTCCCTCAAACAAGTACAGCTTACAAATTCTTTACATTTACATGCAGCTATGTCAAAAGGCTTTCTACTCTGTGCTCTGAACTCTTCTAACTTTTCTTCTAACTTTTTAGTAACTGTAAGACTCGTTTGCGTGTGACAATTGGAATAGAAGATTTTATCCACAATTTTCATTCCAACTATTTCGGCAATTTTCAAAAACGTTGGTTCTTTTGATTTGTTATTCCTTACTTTTAAGTCTTGTCGAACCCATTCATAGAATATCATCAAATTTTCATAGGTAGGTAGGATATTCTCTTTCAAATCTGCACTTTCACCAAATATCGGACATTTTAACGTTTGTCTTGTAGAAGTCATGAAAATCACTTAAAAAACGTTTATCTACAAGTCCTCGTGAATATTTGATGCGCGACCCTTCTCCTTAAGACAATTATCGTTTAAACAAAACTCTGCATTTTGTAGATTGTCACGTGCCGCCCCCCGCTTCGTCACATCGCCAATAATGAAATATTTTATTGCAACAGATAGTTAACTATATTTAAATGTGTTATTAAATAAAATAAATCTATTTTAATAAGTTATGTACTGTTTTGTAGGCCGCGCAAATAGCCCCAAAACTATCGTTTTTGTAAATGTTCAATGTCTTGGCGGGGGCTTTTACCGTTGTCTGATTTTTTTTATGTTTTTAATTGAGGTAATTGATGGCAATTGACTACTTAATACATCTATTCCAAATAGAAATTAGAAAAAAAAATTTCGTTCCGCTCTAATGTGCATGGTCCCTTATGTATGTATTATAAGAAACTATGAATGCCGAGGTCAGAATCACTTGCGCCGACATCTTTCTCGACGTAACACTTTATTTGATTTTTTTTGCACATGAGCTCCACACAGGACGCCTAGCGAAAATAATTTCCCTCGGGACCTACGTCATCTTTGGAGATGCTGTGTGGAGGGTTTTTTTAAGGAAAGGAAGGAGAGGAGAGTTCTGGGAAGGAAAAGGGTTTAAGTGGTGGCTAGGAATCTGGTTTTCAGTGTGTCCTGGTCACCCGCCTCCAAGACCTACACGAACCTCACCCCATGAACCCGGGCACCCCTGCTAAATCACCAAACGTATCGAACCACTTGGGGCGACCTACGGCAGAGGTGTTGGTTATGCAATAAAGTTTCCCGGGGCGGCGTTACCCATTTCCGCCGCTATCATGTTGGCTGTGCGGACTTTGTTTGCTACGGCCCGGAACAGCTTTACGGTAGACTGGCCAAACCACTGTCTCAGGTTTTTCAGCCACGAGGTTCTTCTTCTTCCAGGACCCCGTCTTCCGGTAATCTTTCCCTGCATTATGAGATGCAAGATCTCATACTGGATGTCTCATCACATGTCCAAGATATTGAAGTTTTCGGATTTTTACAGTTTTAACAACGTATTTTTCTTTATTCATCCGAACCATAACATCTTCATTTGTAACTGTCCATCCGGCTTATTTTTAAGTATAATTCTATGGATCCACATCTCGAATGCCTCAAGTCGCCTAATTAGTTCTTCAATAAGCGTCCACGCTTCTATTCCTTAAAATAATATCGAAAACACGTAGCATCTGACCATTTGCATTCGTTATCCAAGGTTGAGATCATGACCGCAGAGGATCTTTTTCGTGCAGATAAAGGTTGTACGAGCTTGCTCAATGCGGCATTTGATTCCAACCGAAGGATCCAATCTATCATTTACATTGCAGTCCAAGTATACAATACTCTTTACCCTCTCTAGTTTTGTTCCAGCAATATAAAGATTTTCATCGAATGCGTTATTTTTGCTTTGTTCACACAATGGAAAAAACCGTCGAAATTGATACACATTAACCCTTAGCAACACTTGCTATTTTCAGCCTAGTAATAAATCATGCTGACATAAAATAATTCAAAATACACAAACCGTCCAAATAGTTATTAATAAAAAAATTATTTCGGGTAATTATCACGATCTTTATTTGGAAAATGATTTCAATCCATTTTCAGTAATGAGTAAGAGGTATATAAAATACGTCCGGACTACCCGGCGCGCGTAATAAATATGTAGATATGTGGAAAGTTTGCGTATTCTCTATTGAGGGAAAGGACTCCAACAAAACATGTTTTTCTCAGTCGCATCGCATCTTTCAGCTTCCTGCCCTAAAACCTGCTTTTCTACGGCAGTTCGGTACCCAAGTCTGTGGAAAATCGCAAACTAGATCAATAGGTTAGCCGGTACAGTCGTGTAGGTAGGAACCTACGTGTTCTACCTATGTAGTACGTAGGTAAACACTTTTCACGATTATGATTAAAAATTAAGGGAATGCGTTGAAATGATTTAATAAATTTTTTGTACTTAATTCGTAGAACTCCATTTTTTTAAATAGTATTGTTTTTATCAATTTCTGCTAGTAGGCATCCTTGTTATTATTTTTGTTACAGCTATCTTCGTTTACAAGGCCATTTTCAAACTGAAAAAAAAACGTCAGAATGATCATTATGTAGGTCTGATTTTAACTCTTCTTTGTTTTATTCAATTCTATTTGGGAGGCGGGAATGGGTACCGCCACCCCGGGAACTTTTATCGGATAACCAACAACTCTGCCATAGATCACCCCAAGTGGTTCGCTACGTTTGGTGATTTAGCAGGGGTGCCCGGGTTCATGAAGTTAGGTTTGTCTAGGTCTTGGAGGCGGATGACCAAGACACACTGAACCCCAGATTCCTACCCACCCCTTAAAACCTTTTACTTCCCAGAACTCTCCTTCTCTCCTTCCTTTCCTTAAAAAAACCCTCCACACAGCATTCCCAAAGATGACATAGGCCCTGAGGGAAATTATTTTCCTCAGGGCCTCCTGTGTGGAGTTCATGTAAAAAAAAAAAAAAATTCGGGTCGATATCCTATAGCTTTGCCTGAATTTTGAATTTAGAAAATTCACCCCAATAATTCACAGCGGAAAAATCACAGCGGAGGATTTACCGCGAGGAACATTCAACTCACATAATTCACCGCGGAAATTTCAGAGGATTACGAAATAATGTAATCACAAACTAACTTTAAATAAAATTAGTTAAATAAAACTTGTCTTGGCTGCGAAATATACGAGAGTGAGCCGAGCAGAGCAAGATAGAGATACATTTACAATGATAGCCAACGTCTATAGAGCACACAAAGAAGAAGAAAAGAAAAACAATATTTACTGATTGATTCGCTATTTTTTTATATTAGTCAACCGGTTTTGGAACAAACATTCCCTCAGATCAAAATAAAATAACTTTACTATTGAAAAACATAAAATTTACATAAAATAATACGTTACTAAGTGCTAGGTGGGGGTGAGGGTGTGATTAGGGATTAGCGTAGAGTGGGAAGAGAATATATAACGGACGGTGAAAGGGAAAATAAGATGCGTTACGTACCTATTTTCATTGTCAACAATTACAACCCCAGAAAATTTAAATATAGAAGCTCCCTGTCTGACCTTGAACTAAACCTTTTGTAAGGTATTTAATTTGAAAGATTTTGTGTTAATGAAAAACCTTTCACCCTAAAACTTAAAATTATTTATTATTATACAACCAAAAACTTTGCGTGGAATATTAACATAACTTAGAAAAAATATGTTCAACGTACAATGGAAAAGAGAAAAAAAAATCCTTGTTCAGAAATTATCTCACCGATATATGTTTTGTGTAATTTATTACCCCTATATTCAAATGTAGTTTAAAGTGTAAAGATACATGCCATTAAGTTCTTTCATTTCTATTGTTTCTTAGTTCGTTTTACACGATACGTATATGTGTTGTTATTGGATAATATTCCGTAAACAAATAATGTAATAAATAAAATAAATTAAAATAAAATAAGTTCCCACAATTGCTTAAATATTTTAAAAGCCACTAGGGCCTCCTGTGAGGAGCTCATGTAAAAAAAAAACCGGGAACCTTCATGGTTTGTCTAGGTCTTGGAGGTCTTGAAGCTCTTAAACCCTTTTCCTTCCCAGAACTCTGCTCTCCTTCTTTTCCTTAAAAAACCTTCCACACGGCATCCCCAAAGATGACATAGGCCCTAAGGGAAATTATGTTCCTCAGGGCCTCCTGTGTGGAGCTCATGTAAAAAAAAAGCTTCTGGCACAGCCTTGAATCTCCATAACAATTTAAATATTATTTACAAAACCACAAAAAACAACAACCAACAAGTGATGCATACAATAATGTAGTGGAAAAGTAATCGTTAGTATTTAAATTTTTAGAATCCGCGATGAAGAATAGTATTATGGAAATGTTAAGTATTATTATTATTGAGGTATGTTGTTACAGTCTTCTTGTAACTATAAACCGGGCAGTTTAATACATCTACCATTTCTGCGAAAGTATTGCCAACTGCATTCTATGTAGGTTCAAGCGAATTTTAACTGAGTAAATAAGGGCCATTAAAATTAAAATAATAAATGATCAGCCGAAAACAATTTTCATTATCTTTAAGATATGTCAACTGATGTCAAATAATTTCTAGATCTTCCACAATTGCACAATCTCCCCCACATATTGATTAGAAATAGGGTAGTTTGTTGTTCGACTTCGAACCCTTCGAGAGGTCGTAGATTCCAATAGAAAGGGTTTTATTTTTTACCATATTTATTGTACGGTTGATTGCATTATTTGCAATCTAAATGCAAATTTACAATGTCGATAAACATAATAATATTTGCAAATTTACTTGAATATTTTATAATGCGACACTCATTTCACGTAAGGCAGACAACTACAAATTTAATGTTTTCATTGATTATAAAATTTTCTGTTTGACATTGTTCGCATTTGCGAACATACATAGAACAAGTCTCGTAGAAATCTGTGTCTTCCTTACTACCCAAAGTGAGAAATGTGATCCAAATGGTATTAGAAGGAGAAAACACCATGACTTATAGTAAAATCTAAAAGTTATTCACAAAACATTTTTCATGATAAAGTACAATCAGGTAATAAAGTGAAATTGGGTGAGCATTTTGCTCGCGCGCAATTATTGGTTAAATAAATAAAAATAAGTATCTAACTAATTACATAACGCCGATTCACGCAAGTGATACTCAGACAGGATGGACTGCCAAGCAACTCTAACTTGGCGCACATCCCCATGATTCAGTCACATTAACCCTTAGCAACACTCGCTATTTTAAGCCTACACCAATTCACTTGTTGGGTACCTAGGTCACTATAAATTTATGCTGAATGAAAATGAAAATATATTTATTTATTTTAAAATAACTGAAATTCATAATAAATCCAAGAAAACTAGTTTGTTACTTTTTTACACAAACATGTGACATTTATAGGGATTGCAATCCCGCAGCTAATTCAATCCCGCGGGATCGATATGTGGGATTGCTCAATCCCGCGCGGATCCCGCGGGATCCCGCATCTTTGAAATAATGTTATAAGTTTTAAAATCAAATTGAAATTACAGGTTTTATAAGTTATAAGATAAAATTGAAACTACTGATTTTTGGGTAAAAATCAACTTTTTTTTAACATTTCTTGCATTAAGCAACAGAAATTAATTATTTTGTATTAATTAAGTTTTCTATTATCTAAGTAATTAGTAACCTGTTTTCTTAGATTCATCTTTAAATAATTGGCATAATTTAATAGTTTTGTTTAATTTTACACTTACTCCTAACAGTTTTATATTTTTAATTCAGTCTTATTCATATAATGACTAATAATAATAATCAAATCACAATTTTCTCTTAGATGCTACTATTATTACTATAATCTGTACTACTATCCTTATCCAACATAAACTTCACACTCCATAAAATTAGAGATCTTGGAGCATTACTTGACTCTAAATTACTATTCAAAGATCACATTGAATACATCTTACATCACAAAACCGTTCAACAAACCTTTTACACTTGAACTACTATATATGGCGTATGTAAGATCTCATCTTGAATTTGCATCTGTCATTTGGAATCCACAATACCAAACTTACATTAAGCGTATTGAAAATATTCAAACAAAATTTTTGAAACACCTTTCGTATCGTTTCGAAAATCACCAGTGTAAACCTATTGCTCTTTACAAACGGAGAATCATTTCTGACGTACTGTTTCTATACAAGATTGTGAACTGCCTTATTGACTCACCAGATCTATTAGAAAGGATTGCATTTCGTTGCCCTGAACGCAATACCAGGTCGAATACCCTATTTTTTATACAGCATTTCAAATCGAAATATGCACAAAATTCTTTGCTCGGGCGTATCTGCAAATCTTACAACGCCCTAAGAGATATCGATATTTTCCACTGCTCTCTTAAAACGTTTAAAACTAAATTAACCTTACAATGTACTTAAACCAAAACGATTTTTTCTTTGTTATTTCTTCATTGTTTATTTTTTCTTTTGACTCACTTTGTACTAATACTATATTATAATAATATTACTATCTACTTGCTTCCTAATCAGTAACCATTTCCTTTTTTTAAAATCATAAATGGAACTTCACTGGTTTATACTATATTCAATATTAAATGTAAAATGAATGTATTTACAACTGTATGTTTCCTAAATAAACTTAAATAAAATAAATAAAAAATTCCAAATGCAACCTCAATTAAAGTAAAACCAGGGCCTCTACACAAAAAACATTAAACATACCGATAACTCATACCTCATACGGGCAAAGAAACTTTAAGTACTACGCAACCAAACTATATAACTACATGCCCACCACACTGAAGCAACTACTAACTACAAAGACATTCACAAAAAATACATCAAAGACTAATACTCTAGTGGCCGGCGACTAGCGCCACTAGCGGTTGGCGGCAGGCGGGCTATCTTGTGCTAAACGGTAATATTGCGCTCGTGCTACTCTCGATTTACGGGAAAGTTTTAGCGCCAAATTTTTAACTTGCGGGATCCGCGGATCCGCGCTTTGAAGGTGCGGGATTGCGGGATTAATAAAAGCTGCGGGATCCCGCGGGATTGCAATCCCTAGACATTTATAGAAATTTCAAGCGGAATCATCTCACATTTCGATCAAACAGAACCATTTAGACCAGGCAAAATGCACAATAATGTTATGCGATCGAACTCGTGACAGCGATGGCGAGGTTTTCCCTATTTTGCCATAAAATGCATTAGAGATACTGTCACTAAGATTTGCATTATCCAGGCTATCATTTTTCTAGTCACCAATGCATAAAAATGTAATCCCTTTTTTTCTTACGTGACTACACACGTGGGGGACCTAGGTCCCAGGTCCTATATCCTAGGTCCCATGTCAGCCCGGGTGATATCGACCGGGTGTATTCTTAGTATCGACCTCCCGGGCGATACTAGGAATACAGTATCGCCCGGGATGTCGATACTAAGAATACACGGAATTTATTAAAATAAAATAAATATTTGCGATAACCTTCTTGGTGGGGGACTCTACTCCCCCGCGAGTGGTGTTAAGGGTTAATTTATTGAAAAAAATTCATTCCGATATATTTTCTGCGTGAACCATAAACAAGATTTATTTTAGAAGATTTTTTTTTCATCGTAATGTAAAGAATAATATTATGTCATCACGTCGTCAACAAACTCTAGCACTTAAAATATACCTCACGTTTTATAGCAAAATAAGTTTTTTTATTAGCCTCCTCAGTGAGTTCTAACCCTTATAATGAAGTTATTCTGCCGATCTAATAACCCTTAAGTAGAAAACAATTTGCAAGGGATGATCTTAATTTGATACGCTTTTAATCTAATGAAACCAATTTAGAAGCCAATTTTAAAATTTACCCTAAAAATAAAAGTATTGAAGTTTTTTTCCCTAATGTAATTTTTTACTCAGGTACACATGAGAGTCCCTCTTCTTATAAGAAATCCAAAAAAATATTCATCAACAAATTTAGCATGGATATAAAAAATATTTCACAAAATTTTAAGATTAAATTTAAGAAAGTAGGCGAAAATTGTTACTTTGTAAAAGTGAAAAAAACGGGATTAGAAAAGTGCGGGATTATAAAGTGGTTAATTTTTTTTAAGTATTTCTACTCTCAACGAAGTAGCAGATTAAATGTTAACAGCTTTCATTGTTTTAGTAAGGTTTTTATGCCCAAGTTTGTGGAAAACTAAACAAGTTTGTATTTGTTAGAAGTTAGGTTGTTGCACAACATCATTATAATTATTATTATCGTTTTACTTGTTCCAAAGTTTTTATATAGTTCTATACAAAATGTTTACTCCGTGACTAAAATATCTATAGGTACAAAAGATTGTCCGTAAATACGCAAAGGTTAATGATTCAAAATGAATCGATTTGGGAAAGTTGTGCGTTATAAAATAAAACATGAAGGTGTGTGTGTTCATAGTGTACGTTGTTAATGTTGTTGATCAATAACATGGTTGAGTCGGGTTGTATGTCTTGCAATAGCGTAACATTAATGCACCGTTGACCTTTTACGTCTGGAATCAGGCTTTTTAAATTAGCGAAATTAATAATTGAAGAATGGAAGAATGTTGTATCTAACAATATTCTAGTACCGAAAAAAATTGAAAAAACGAAACCAGTTATGTTTCATAACATTTTATATTCAAAATACATAAAACACCCAATTCTTAAAAATTTTAATTGAGAAGTCGTCTAGAAAATAAATAATATTAGATTTTATTATTAGAATTTACGCTGAATTTGTGGAATAATGTTATAAATAAACACCTTCACTTACAACGTTATTCCACAAAACGGTTTTTTTTACTCTTCACACCTTACAGAAAGCAACATGCTCTTCTAACATAAATGTACACATGTCATTGAAGTTTTTGAGCTTAAAAAGCAAAAAAATGATATGAATGAATGAAATCATTTACGTTCTAGATTATTGTCTACAGATCGACATACAACATTATTCCACAAAACTATTTCAACGGCTAAAAAGCACGCTTAGTAATTGTGATGTTTTATACCAAGCACCTTTCCTTTCCTTAAAAAAACCCTCCGCACATTCCATGACATAGGCCCCGAGGGAAATTATTTTCCTCAAGGCCTCCTGTGTGGAGCTCATGTTAAAAAAAAAGTTTCTTAGTCCTCCTCACTGTGCTGAGGTCGATGTAGTTTTTAAGATTATTTCAATGGCTGTTATGAGGATATTCACATTGGAAGCTAAAATGTTAGGAATATAAGATGAAGAGCAAGAGACAAGTGAGATTATTTCTGGAGAATTTGTATCTCAGGCGTGGACCTTAAGCAAATAAGCAGGCGGCTGTGTATACTTTGTATGAGGATAGGTTATTTAATAAAAGAGGTTATTGCTTTGAGACATTTAAATTAATTTATTAACAATTACGAATAAAAATCAGGGCTAAACTATGTAAATCTGAATGGGCATATTATGGAGCGTTAGTACCGTTTAGTCTTGAGGAGTTGATGAATGGGTGATGCCATACGTAGGCGATCCATGATGCTGCTTGCTGCCTTCGGAGATGTTGCTGACATGTGCTGAACCGCAGGCTGGAGCGACGAATCAGGCCTCCAGTCCCGCGGTTTCCCAGCGACGTCCCGTCCAAGGGCGGTTGCCAGCCAGCCGACTATGTTGTTGACGGCCAAGGTGGGCGATTTTCGGCCGCATCTCCGCGAGCATCTCTGGCTCCAGGTGTAGTCGGAAGGTCTTGTGATGCCTGCGTCTGCAGATGCTGAATGTGGTTTTAATCCAGAAGAAATAATGGGCTCCCATGGTACTCCGCTGCTGATCCAGGATTTTAATGATTGTCCTGATGGTCTTCAATGATGGATGCCGCTGATGGGCGCTGATTTATTCTTCACATGTTGTTAAAATAATGGCGAACTATTACTATTTGATTACGTCGACCCGCCACAGGGACGGTGGCCGAGGTCACCTGTGGCTGCTCAAAGAATGAAGAGTTCTCTTTTCAAATCTCCTGATTTGAATTTGTCCAGGATCAGCAACTGTTGCATTCAAAAATATTGCAGGGCTCGCAATATTACCAATGCCCAAATGTCAATGGGCAAGCACTAGAGGTGCCACACACCGAAACTATAAATAAAGTGTATATAAGAGGGTGCAGACACCTTGTTACCAATTCTTTTATGAAATAGCCTTTATTTCTTGACTTATATTCATTAAATTTTTCTTGTTAGTTTTATGTCTAGGGGAAGGATTTAATGGAAAATATGTGTGGTTACATTGTTCGAATGTGGTTTTATAACTTGGAATGTTTTTTAATGTTATTTTGCTGATTTTTAATGTTAGTGTGTTTTGCTGATTCGTTCTTCTTCTGGACAGGTTCTTCCCGCCACCTACAACAACATTGTTCACCGATTCAGCTCCTTAAAAATAAGTTGCTCCATTAAAATAAGTTACTTAGACAAGGCAAACAAATAATCAATAGATGCAGAGTAAAGCGTGATTAAAGATGTCGATCTGTAGTATAGCAAAAAGGTTTTTTTATTTTTTTTAATGTGAATACCGCACAACAGTCCCAACTACTCCTAACCGTCTGGAGCCAGTGAGATCATGACATTCCCAATTAGGAAATGTCATAAGGCTGAAGGTACTGAAGAGGGGGAGGAGATGGGGCAGAGGAAGATTGGCTGATATTTGGATCTGGTCGCCAAATGCGGCTAAAGCCATTTCAAGCAACTTTTCAATTCTGAAAGGTTATCGTACACCACTTCCTTCCCTTCCACTCTGGAACGCGCCACAAATATACTAGATGTTATTTTTAATTATTAAATTGTGAAAAAACACAAATATCAAATAAAATTTATTTGCGCACGTTGGGGTTTGAACCCGAATTGCGAATCTAGATTGTGTCGCTTCCATCAGGGCGTAGGCATTATCTCTCATGATATTCATTCTCATCGTGCGCTTTACTAGAAATAAAAAGTATTAATCCATGAATACTCAATTAATCATGTATCCGCAAACAATTTAAAGACCTTACTACTTTTAAAACACTATTTCTCATATATCTTTGAATACGCATCTCAAGCGTGGAACCCAGGCTATGCAGTGCAAAAAAGTAGAATTTAAAGCGTTCAAAATAGATTTTAAGGTATCTCAATTTCCGCTCTTTTCGATCTCATGTTAGTAATGAAGACTCTGCAAAGTTCTTCAATATACAAACTTTAACTTGTCGAAGAAATATAGCAGATTCGGTAATGTTATTTAAAATTACACATAACTTAATCGATTGTCCTGATCTTCTTCGACGCCTATCATTCCATGTTCTAAATCGCAACAGCAGGCAGTTGCTTACCTTTAATCTCCCTCTTTGCAAGACCAATTCCAAACAGAACTCATTTATCTTGTTACGATGCACAAATAAGCCCCTACTAATTATTCACCCACCCCACTGCACAGGCTACAGTTTCGCTCTTTCGCCGCAAGCGCGACGCGCGCGCTAGTGGAGCCAAATGCGAGCAACGATCGGCGAAGCCGCCGACTCTCGACACTTCCTAGGCAGAGCGCTCCGCGAACAGTCGATTGTTTTGTTAAGGAGAAATTCTCTCCGCAGGGCACCTTTGTGGCCTGAGTCATTCGCGACGCAATATGGCGTCGGGAATTTAATACGCAAATGCGTGTTCTAGATGCTACGGCAGACAAGGCCGAGGCGTAATTTAAAGTACAGTGACAATGTTTACGTGTGTGGGACGTTTCACCTGGAGACTCCTGTTGGAACGAGATCTCCTCTGCTGCGGACGAGGATTGGACCTGCCGCCTCCATCGCAGTAAGCCCCCTTAAATTAATGTGTTCTATTTGCCCTCGCGATTTTACCTGAGCAATGACGACCCCAGAGAGGACAGGTTGAGAGACTTGCCGTGTAGGGACATTCTAGCCAGGAACTGCCTTTTAACCTTGTATTTCTGTGTTTTCCCACAATACATTTTGTTTGTTTTACCTAAATACCGTTTTTTTATTGAGGAGATTGTTCGAGGGTGATCACGGCCAGTATTTCCCCCCATGTAAAACATTCCAAACAGCCTACCGGCGACCACACCACCCTGATGACGAGGGTCTCCCCTGCTTGCCGTTGGTTCGAGCTAGCCGCCTGCAAGGTAGGTCGGAGCCCGCCCTGTGGTGCCGCCCTCCTGGTGGCACCCGGGCCCAGCGAGGTTCTGGTTCCTATACGGGGCGTAGTCCCCGAGCGCAACTCTGACACCATGTAGCCGCTGCCAGGTTGTTAGCACTGGCGCGCCAACTCTGGGGCATTTTTTTTTCTCCCCATCTTTTCCCCCACGTTGTGTTAGCACTGACGCTATAACGTGGAGGCTTTTTTTTGGATTTTTTACCCTAACTGGCACTGTGATGACCTCGAGCAAAATTCTCGAGCTATAAGAAATCTCTTTAATGGCAAATTTTGTGGCTTCTAGCATGTACTTACGGAATATCCATCGATATTCTATTATTGTAAATTATGTTATTCTGTAATACTAACTATTACGGTTCAAAATATTGTACCTATTACGTGCGGAAGCTACAAAATTCATAAAAACCCCTGTCGAAAATTGTATCAACATTGCATCATAATTTGCGCCGCCCGCCATTTTCGAACATCCCAGAAGCATTGCGTGCGCGCGAAATCTCCAACATTTTTTTACACACGGCGGAAGCTAGCCGTTTGGAGCATAACTGCCCTGTGCGCAGAATTCGTGCGCAGTTGGTGTGTTACTGCCGCCCTGCGGTAGAACTTGTAAATCACTGATACGCAGAGATATGAATCAAACATTCTCGTATGTATTGCTTGGAAATTCTTGTTTCGTCTGTTTTCGCAACTAAAATAATTACGGAATACAACAATAGTGCCTCTATAAGCACATCGTCTGTACACATCATTCGTTGATGCAGCAAAAAGGAGTTCCTATGTTATATAACAAAGGTAGCCTCTAGCGGGAACCTTCCAGTACATCACTCAATTGGCCCAAGCAATTTCAAGTTGCCTCTTTCATAAATCCATAATGCTGTCTAATTAATAACTTACCTTTTTCCCAGTGCTTATACAGGTACATTAAGTTCTTTTTTCTGTTTTTCTACAAAATAAGTGATCATCAAACGTCAAGGTGACAGTTATGATTATCAAACGTCAAAGTGACAGTTGTGATTATCAAACGCCAAATAACAGTGCTTCATTAAAAAAGTGTTGTCTAAATGAAATTAACTAGTGGTGTGCTCAAATAATAGCCGCATTTAAGTGATTTTCTCCTGGGAAAATTAGTGTTCTTTTTTTCATTTTATTGGGAAGTGCCATTTTGGAAGTTTTCCCAGTTTTCAGTGCAGTTAGTGACAAGTGAACAAAAGTGCACTACAAAAATTAAATTTCTTGTTTCCCTAGGGGAACCCCTGGCCAAAAATTTGAAAATTCCTGGACTTGGGAAATTTCGGAAAATTTTTTTTTTCTTTCTTCTCTTCTCCAAGGAGCACGGTTTTAAACAACACCACAATAGAAGCCAGCCGAACGGTTATGTCATCGGACTTGGGTATTATTCCCAACGTCCACAGTTTATCTAAAGCCAATCTCCTATCTGTTCTAAAAGACAGAGGTCTTTCGTTGGAAAACAAGTCGAAATCTGCATTAAGAGCGTATGCATTTTTGTTCAACAAAAAGTTCGTCAAGAAAATAAACCTTGCATCAACAATTGAAGAAAATCCATGTACCATCACCAAGGATACAGAAGTCACGGTGACAAATAAAGAGCCGGAGCTACTTGTCAAAATGAAACAAGATATTGTACCCATCGCGGCACAAGGAAAAGTCCACGATCTTTCCTCTTGGAAAATCAAATATAACGGTGTTTCTAATGTAATGGATTTCATTGATCGAATCGAAGAAGCAGCATCAATTAAAAGCATCCCGCTTGACGTTCTACGAAAAAATTTCATAGAACTCATTTCTCCGGAGTTAATCCCTTGGCACCGCATTCAAAAATTTATATGCAAGGATTGGAATAAGCTCAGATCAGCTTTAATTTCTAGTTTCGGCAAAACTGAAGCACAACACCGAATAAAACTGTCTTTACTATCTATTAAACAGTTAGTAAACGAAACGGTGGCAACGTTTATAGAAAGGGCCGAATCCATCAATATCAAACTTTCTCTCCCGATCCCTGAAGCTGAACTACTACCAGTCATAACTGATGGTCTTCTCTACAAATACGAGAATATTATCACCTCACAGAAAATCACGTCACTGGCTCAATTAAGCGAAGTATGCACACTCCCACTATCGACGGAACCACAAATTAATTCAATAAGTATCACTACCTCCCTCGCAGCGTGCATACCTTACAAGAGTTACACCCCGAGTCATGGAGTTGTGGCACAAGTCCTCAAGCGTGAGGCAGGTCTCGAGTCAGCTTCCGAGCGATCTCTTTACATTGTTTGTAAATAAATAAATATGCATATATTAGACGTGTAAAGTGTTAATTACATGTCCACTCTTTCGTTGACAAAACGATATATATATATTCTTAAAAAAAAACCTTTTTAAATGCATTTTCATATGTTGTTTTTGCTCTAACTTTCTTTCTTTCACGACATTGTGCTGTGTTTTTGTTTTTTCCTTTTTTCACCTGTTCCGAGACTGATCACCTCTGAACAGAGGCACCTCCGAGTCATAATGCTTGGGAAGTCATGAGCCCAACTGTTGTTTCTCATCCCCTACACTACGCAATGTGCAGGCCTGTTTTGCTTCGTCTTTTCATGCCATGTAATTTTTTTGTTTTTTTGTTTTGTTATCAACATGTCGTGATGGAAACAATGTCACGCTGCTCGTTATAATTGCAAGGCAATCAACATCGGTCAACGGCGTAGGTTTCTGTTTGTTCGGGTTTTGTAAATCCAGAGTGTAAAAACCCCAACTCAAGCCTGTTATTGCCCCTGTTCTTTACCGTTTCCAATTTTTTTCTCGTAAAGGTTAAAATAATTAACAATTGCCCTTCGGCGGTCGTTCCTAGGAATCGGATTTTGTAAATTCCAAAGTGTTAAATCCCGACTCGGAACCAGTTAATTATTCCTGCAACCTACCATTCTACCTACCCTGGTAAAATATTGCTGTTTTCTTGTTTTTGGTTTATCTTGAGTATGTAAAACCCAACATTGGTCTCAAGTATAAAAGTGTGGTCACTTACACAGTCACCCCTAATGTACATATAGTTTTTCAATCTTTTTTTCTTTAAAAAATTGATGGCGTCCTACCCGTGCTCATTTTTACCCGAAATTGGATTTTGACACATCCATTTTGGAAATTGCATATATTAAAAAAAAAAAAAAACCAAGAAAGGGTCTGTAGATTTGCATAAACAAATCTATTCTTACTCGTTTCGACCAAAGTATGTAAAACCGAACAATCCGGTCTTTTGTGTCTTAGCGAAATCCTTACTGTCACTTCACGTGTGTCTTGTATTACACGTTTCAGTCCTATGGGACAGGTTAATAAAACCTCATGGTCATCCTGGTTCCTGAACGCAAATAATTGTAACATTACGTAAATCAGCAACGTGTGGTCTGATCATCGTTCTACAACTTCAGGCATCCAATGTTCTGCCACTTAAACAAAGTGTTTGCGACCCAAAAATCGCAAATCACACGGTTCACTTGTAGCTATACAGAAGGCATGTAAAACCTCAATTGGTCCCTTTTGTTCTTCTCAATGAAGATTGCTACCTCCGACAGTATGTAAAACCACTATAGGTCTGTCTTGTTTTGCTTGGTGTAAGCAGAATTTTACTCTGCCATCGCCCTGCACCTTGTTGACATGTGAAGTAACGTTATATCGTATATTTTCTCTGTTATTCTATCGTACGCCTTTTGGGCTACGGAGTTAGTCTATCTAACAAATCTTTAAAAGCAGTGTTTAAACAAATACTGTTATCATTTATTGTGTTATATTTAAATGCACCCACTACCACAGGAGAGATCCTCACAATATCCACCATCATAGGAGAGATCCTTAAAATATCCACCATGATACGAGAAGTTCGTTATAATCACTTATGCTCTTGTTATTGAGTTGGTCGTGTGTCTTTGGACATGAGTACCACCCCTTTTGGTCGTGTGTCTTTAATTGGACATGAGTACCGCCCCTTTTGGTCGTGTGTCATTAAATTTGGCATGAGAACCGCCTTGTTTGTTTATAATTGTGTACTTATATAATTTGTGTACCAAACGTGAAGACGTTACAATACTCACCATGATTCGTGCGAACGAAATAATATCAACCCTTTTGTGCGTACTAAAAAAAAAATAGTCCACAACCTTTTTGCAATTGTTCAACGAAATGCCCGTGGACTTCCTGTTTTGCCACTTCTTTCTCTAAAGGAAAGAAGCCCAGGAATATCTACTATCTCAAAAGGCCTAGCTTGTCAGCTTCACTGTCAGCTATGGGGCATAGTGCCGTGGGAGTTAATCGAATGGGCACAAAACCACCAAACTCGTCGGCTGGGAAGCGAATAAAAGAAATCCCAGGATTGTGAAATTGGAGCGAGGGTCTATCTTTTCTCACAATCAAGGAGAAGTTTTAAGTGACCCCTAATCTTTCGTCATACACGCGAAAGACTAGCCTTTTGGTATTTCGTCTATTCTCATGTTCATGCTCATCTCACTTTTTTTAATATATCCATTTTGGTTAATGTAAAGAGTTAGGAAATCTGCTGGTTGATTATGTTTCATTCTCACATGGAGTTTGAATTGGAAATTAGTCCAGTTTCTAGCAGGTTTCGTCACTCAACTCCTGTCCTTTTCCTTTCCCCATCCCCATGTTCTCAGGTATATGTTATGAAGTGGAAAATCTGTTGTTGACCATATTTCGACCTCACTTGGAGTTCGAATCGGTAACAGGCCGGTTATCAACAGGCTTTCTCCCTCACTCTCTACGTATGTCTCATCATCCTCATCATTGTCGTATAGAAGCACATTCATGAATGTTGGATAAGTACGGTATGCACTTGGCGTATCGTCTGTCTCTTTGACAACCTCTATTCATGAATCAGTTTCTCTGCTTTGCCGTGACTTGTTCACGACTTCTTGCCTTGTTCTTTGAAATTCTACAAAAAATGTTACCATCTTATGTTAACATAGGCCAAGAAAGGCCGGTTGTTTTTCATCCAAGTTTTTTGTCTCTCGGCAAACGCCAGGTTATCCTAGCAAAGGATAACATTCGGAACATGTCATTGTAAACTAGTTAGGAATCTCTCACTCTCTACCGTTTTCTCTGGGTCTGCAATCGTCAAAAAACCTCGTTTCTTTTTTCTGAACACATTTTGTTTCTCTCCAAACCCTTTTTGTCCATTGGTCTCTAGGCAGGTAAATGTCAAGAATCTTGCTCTTTTAATAATAATTTCTCCCGGATTTAAAAAAGAAGCCCAGAAGGATGTCCCCATCGGCAGCCGAGCTGAGCTTCACTTCCTGGTAGCCTTCGCTGTGGTTACGGAGGTCCCCCGCCGCCATTTTCTACATATTTGTTCCTGAAAGCACAGACCATACCGCCTTATGTATGTTGTCTGGTTGCACCATTGCGAGCCGAGTTGTCCCACTATACAATGACACTCTGGACTACCTTTGGGCACGCTAGCCCCTGGGTTTTGTTCCTGCTCTCGCTACCAAGCCAGTTTTGCCGTCTCTTGCTCTGTCACGCAGTGACGCACACAAAGTCATGTGTAAACCATTAATACCTTGACTCTACAGTATTCGCTGAATGCGCACCCTCACAAGTTATCCCGAGCTACATTATGCTTCGATAACCATTATACACGATCCGTACTTACCATATTGGCACATTAGGATTCGTACTGGCATGTCTGCAGACCCTGGTTTCTTCTCCTCAATGACCTCTGTAACCATAGTCCTCCGCACTGCAGTCTCCACTCCGCAACCTTCGACGTCTTCAACGAAACAAGTGTTTTCACAAGACCCTAGTGTACTCTTGAGTGTTATCTCAAATGGGTCAGGTTACAGTGATAAGGTAATCTGTGAACCCTCGTTTTCTTCGCAATTCTTCGAAACTTTCCGCAAACCATCGAAACAAAAAAAACAAATCTACGCACCGCAAATTTAGCTTCCAGACCAATGAAACCCTAGAGTCACATTTTCATAATTTTTGTCCTTGTTTTCGCATTTTCACATTTTTGTCTTTGTTTCACATTTTCATAACCTTGTTTTTGTTCTTTCAATTGCATAAATATGTATGTTGTTTCAACCCTCCTTGTGATAACTGCCTGTTCCTCATATTTTATGTACCCCCCTCCCTACCCTGACCAACATTGTACCTAGCCCATGGCATAAGCTAGTTTTTAGTTGTAAGTCAGCTCTCTCTCTGGTCTACAATCTCTCCTTCAACTCCCGTGGGTAACGTAGAGGGTTTTTGCCCTATTGCTCCATTTATTTATTTATTTATTTATTTATTGCTTCTTCACAATTTATATACATATATTTTTAGCATGTAATTATTAACCCCACTAGGGTTCGCCTGTATCGGGGTTAATAATTTCACAATTTAATAAAAATAACACACGCAAATATCGGTCATGCAAAACAGTTAAGTAAAAGCAAAATAATAAAATTTAAAAATAAAATGATAAACAGAGAAAATAATAAGTGATAAAAATATATGAATTAACAACAAAGTGTTAAGAGATCAGACAAAATGTTATCATTCATTATATCATTAGTTCATACCATTTTCAACAATAGATAAAATTAAAAAAAAAATATATGTCCTTAGGTTTTTTTTTAAATACCTATGTGTACAATATAAAAAATGAAAAAAAAACAAAGATTTATAAGCGATTACATTAGAGCGAATCTTTTTTATGAAATATTAAAGTGATTATCAAATAATTATGAAATAAATATGAAAGAAACCGTTTTGATCACAACATTATTGTTTTCATTCCATTTAAGTGCCCGTTTTCATTAAAATATGATTGTTTTTTATAGTGTAAGTGACATCTTAGAAATGCCATCCGTGTGATCTTTTAGTGTTGACAAAGTTATGGGATACGATAACCCCTATATATTTATTTATTTATTGTTTCTTTACCTTTTTAATTTAGGTGTTATTGTTTAAATTGAAATTTTGAACTTCATTTTGACTTGAGATTAACAATTTTATAGAGTACACAAAATAATATAGGTGTTGAAAGACAATATTGTTACAATATATATACATTTTTTTAAATAAACCGCTTTTCATCAAACCTGGGTTGCGTGGTCCCAAAAACTAACACCTCATTCGCTCAACGACAATTCTGGTTCATCGCTCCTAAAATATATAATGCTCTGAGTACTGACATAAAGTCAAGTAATTCTAATTCTCTTTTTATAACACGTGTACAACATTGGATTTTTGAAAGGGGACGAACGCACTTTAAAGAATTCATGAGTTCTAACACTACATTTTAATTATTAATTTTTGCATTTCAAAATTTTAATTTCCATTTGTATTTCTATTTTACTTTAAAATGTTGTTATTTTTTTCTCTTAGTTTTTCACTAAATTTATATATGTTTTTAATTTTGATTTATATAATTATATGTTTTAATTTATACAGAACACTTGAGTTCTTAACATTTAATTTTCATTATTAATTTTTGTATTTCAAAATTTGAATTTGAATTTTCATTTTTACTTTTCTTTAAAATATGGTCTTTTTTTTTCTCTTTAGTTTTAAGTATTTCTTAATATTTTTTTAAATGTTAAAATATTAAATGTACGACTACCACAACACGGGCTTAGCCTAGTGTGGTAGCCAAAAAAAACCCAAATATCTGTTACTAATAAAAAATATATGAAAAAAAAAAAAAAAAAAAAAAAAAAAAAAAAAAAAAAAAAAAAAAAAAATAATATTTCTCACAGAATGGGCCTCTACTGCACTATAGGAACAAATACATTATAACGTAAAACATGTAGAGTGACCATATGTTGAAATTATCTTTGAAATAACTTTTTTTTTTGCAAGTTGTATAATCTATAATATTTAAAATGAGGTTCGGTTAGAAAATTAATATGTAATGGTAAATTAAGAAGAACATAAAAAATAATATATTAACAGTAAATATACTGTAATAAATTATCAATATGCTATTAATTTAGAAATGACAATGTAGAAAAAATCAATTGGCAATCCTCGGCTAATACGAATAATTTAACCATCTTTTTAAAAGTGCACAAGGAATTAGATGACTTAATATGTTCTGGAAGGCTATTAAATATGAGTGGAGCCTGATAGAAGTAATTTCTTTGACCAAAAGAAGATTTAGTTTGAATTGCCACAAAGTTAAGACCAGACCCAATTCTAGTAGTACGAATTTGCTGAGTTCTTTCTGCAATATTAATATTATTAAAAAATTTACAAAGTGTTTGTGTAATATACAGCTGTTTTACATTCATAACATTACATTCCTTATTGTAGTTGGATATCTAAATTTTTTCTTGAACATAACTTTAAGGATCAGTTTTTGGGCAATGTTAAGTGGTTCTATGTAAGTCTTTTGGCAAGATCCCCAGCACACTATATTATAAGAAAGTAGAGACTGGATTATTGCAAAATAAACCATCTTCAATTTTTCCTTGTCTAGTATATGTCTAAGTTCTTTAAAGATATAGGTAAGTCTCCTAGTATTATTTACCAACATATTAACATGATCGTTCCATCTTAAAAATTTATCTATTTTTACGCCAAGGTATTTGATGCTGACTACATTTTCTAAAGGGTTGCAGTTACAGGTTTGCAAACAATTGTGTATTATTAAATTATGAGTGGCGGAAGGTTGACTTTTAGTTGAAATGCTAAAAGTGATATATTTGGTTTTTTGTAAGTTTAAAGTTAAAATACTATTATTTAACCATCTATTTACCACTCTTAAACCTGTATTACATTTGTTAAATGTTTCATCCCAAGTTTTACCCTCAAATATTAAGGTAGTATCATCTGCAAAACTAACTATGTTACCAGGAATATTCAGATTACATAAATCATTTATATATATTAGAAACAATATTGGCCCAAGCACACTACCTTGCGGGACTCCAAAGGAGATTGATTTACCATTGCTTAATATTTTATTTATCTCTACTTGCTGCGTTCTATCACTAAGATAAGATCTGAACCAACCCATTGCTGTACTATCAATGCCTAGAGATGATAATTTTTTATGGGAAACTGTATCAAATGCTTTTGATAAGTCCAAAAACACCGCTAAAGCTTTGTTGCCATAATCCAGCGCGCTTATAACTTTGGTCAGTACCTTCAATACAGCATCACTCGTACCTTTATTCTCTCTGAAACCGAATTGATTGTCGGAGAGTATTTTGTGCTTTTCTAAGAATGAAACTAATCTTGACTTTACCAATCTCTCTATTACTTTTGAGAGAGTATTGAGCAAGGATATGGGTCGATAATTGTTAACATCTAGCTGATCTCCACCTTTGAAAAGAGGTATAACCTTAGCAATCTTACAATGAGAGGGAAACACGCCATTTTTAAAACTAATGTTAACAATATGTGATATGGGACCAGCCAATACAGAAACGTTTTGTTTATACACCATTGTACTTAAGCCATCAATACCACAGGAAAAAGACATTTTTAATTCACGTATCACTTTTGTAACTTCATAAATGTTAGTAGATTTAAATTCAAATGTGTCTCCTGTTACTTGAGTACTAGGTATAAAATTGTTTACAAGACACTTTTCGGTAGTTTTGTTTGCGCTGCACAAATTTTTGGCGAATCTAGGACCAATATCGCTGAAAAAGTTATTTACGTGATTAGTGATTATATTTGGATTCTCCTCCATTGAGATAATATTGTTATTGATTTTTAATTTTTTTATAGACAATTGTTCCTTTCGTATATTTACAGCCTCCTTTATAATCTTCCACTGTTGTTTGGTATTTCCATTGACGTTATCCAATTTTCTTCTGTAATATGCTTGTTTTGTATATTTTATAATTTTTGTACACCAGTTTCTATATCTTTTGTAATAATTCAGCAATTGAATATTATTTAACTCTTCTCGACATTTGTAGTGCAATTTGTCACGGGTTCTGAGGCATTTAATAATTCCATCATTTATCCAAGGTTTTAAGTACTTCATGTTATGTTTTTCACTTTGTACAGACGAACAATTTTTCATGTGCATTTTTAAACACTTTATAAAATTTTCAGCAGCTGAATTAACATCTTGAGATGATAGGACTGACTGCCATGATTCCTCCTTTAATCTTTCCTTCAAAAGATTGTTATCTATGACGGTTTTGATTTTCACATTATCCTTTGCTATTTTCTTTAGTGTAAAGCTCATAAATCTCAGCAATATCACATTGTGATCTGTTATGTCAGTAGTGAAGACAGCTCCTTGTGGTTCGAATTTAGATTTCACCATAATGTGATCGATGCAGGTTGAACTGGTCGAAGAAACTCTTGTAGGTGAATTTATGATTGGTTTCAAACCATGAAAAGCCATAAGTGAGAGGTATTTCTGAGTTTTCATATCGCTCAAATCCAAAGTATTGATATTTATATCCCCACATAAAATGATTTCCTTATTTTGGATAGATGTAGAGTCAATTGCCACGTCGCTTTTTTTCCGAGCGCGGGGGGAGGTGTTACGATGCACAAATAAGCCCCAACTAATTATTCACCCACGCCACTGCACAGACTACAGTTTCGCTCTTTCGCCGCAAGCGCGCCGCGCGCGCTAGTGGAGCCAAATGCGAGCAACGGTCGGCGAAGCCGCCGACTCTCGACACTTCCTAGGCAGAGCGCTCCGCGAACAGTCGATTGTTTTGTTAAGGAGAAATTCTCTCCGCAGGGCACCTTTGTGGCCCGAGTCATCCGCGACGCAATATGGCGTCGGGAATTTAATACGCAAATGCGTGTTCTAGATGCTACGGCAGACAAGGCCGAGGCGTAATTTAAAGTACAGTGACAATGTTTACGTGTGTGGGACGTTTCACCTGGAGACTCCTGTTGGAACGAGATCTCCTCTGCTGCGGACGAGGATTGGACCTGCCGCCTCCATCGCAGTAAGCCCCCTTAAATTAATGTGTTCTATTTGCCCTCGCGATTTTACCTGAGCAATGACGACCCCAGAGAGGACAGGTTGAGAGACTTGCCGTGTAGGGACATTCTAGCCAGGAACTGCCTTTTAACCTTGTATTTCTGTGTTTTCCCACAATACATTTTGTTTGTTTTACCTAAATACCGTTTTTTTATTGAGGAGATTGTTCGAGGGTGATCACGGCCAGTATTTCCCCCCATGTAAAACATTCCAAACAGCCTACCGGCGACCACACCACCCTGATGACGAGGGTCTCCCCTGCTTGCCGTTGGTTCGAGCTAGCCGCCTGCAAGGTAGGTCGGAGCCCGCCCTGTGGTGCCGCCCTCCTGGTGGCACCCGGGCCCAGCGAGGTTCTGGTTCCTATACGGGGCGTAGTCCCCGAGCGCAACTCTGACACCATGTAGCCGCTGCCAGGTTGTTAGCAATCTACAGATCCACACACTCATTTAACGTAAATTATTACCACATTGACATTTTTAACTCAACTTTACATGACATAAAACGATAACTCACCAAGCGACATGACTCAAATTAGAAAGTTCAATCCCTATATATATTCCCGTCCTTTGCCTCTTAATCCTATTCCTATGTTCCTCCTCCCCCCATTTTTTATATTTTGTAACTAAAAAATAAAACTAAGAAAATACCCTTACAATGTTACACATTATTATTATCTATCATCAGTGGAAAGTTCATAATTGGCATAATTAACATCTTATTATTGTATTATTTTGCAATCTCTGATTTGCTGTCAACTTTCTCTAAAATAAATAAAATTAAAAATTAAAAGTTCCTGGAAAGGTTTTGGGAGATTGGTGTCACCAACATTATTTTTTTCAAAGCCGCAGTTTAAGAAAGTACTTGCTTGCTTCATAACAGTACATTGAACGAAAAACGTTTTTGTAGTTTTAGTGAAATATGAAATGAAGGTGACCCGACAATTCGTCCTGCGACAATTCATCCGGCGACAGTTCACCTTATATATAAGTATGCAAAGAGAGTATATAGGCCGTATACTCTCTTTGCATACTTACTTGAAGAAAAAATCTTCTAAATGATCAGGCAGGATGAATTGTCGCCGGATGAATTGTCGGCGGGATGAACTGTCGGCAGGATGAACTGTCGGCAGGATGAACTGTCGGCAGGATGAACTGTCGGCCGGATAAACTGTCGCAGGATGAACTGTCGCCGGATGAATTGTCGCAGGATGAACTGTCATGGAACCGAAATGAATGCTTTTTTTTCTCCTTAATAGCTTTGTTATATATTTGTGTTGATTGCGTATATAATTTAAGTCCCATAATAACTGTTTGTTTCTTCCAGCAATACTTTAAGCGCCTTAATAATAATATAACGCTCTCAAGTTTAGATATTAAAATAAAACACACATCGCTTAGCGAGAATAGCGATCCTTTGTTCGGTAGAATAAAATCGCGAAACGGTCCCGAATAATTATCATAATTCCTCCGAAACACATTTTGCGTCAGACCATTACAACACACGAACTGATGTTTATATTTCTGGAAACCAGCAAAATTATATTGAATTGATTGAGTTTTAGAAAATAAATTTTGAGGTTTAATTGTTGCTAAAGGTTGTAATTAGATGATGGTAAATTCATGCGATATGTAGTGAGATGCGAAGCCTTCCATAAATATTTTTGACAGGGGTTTAATTGAATATAATAATTATTATTAATGTTTTCAGGTGTCCTTAATAAACCTTCATAACTGTCGTAATTATTTGTAAAACAGAAAAAAAAATAACTATCTCTGTTGCCGTAAGGCAATTTTCAACTTGCCTAAATTACCTCGTAATCTATTATTGTCTACAAACGATATATATTATGTATATGCATGTACCTACTTACTTATAATTTAAACACAACCATGTACATTGTACAATGCGATCTCAGTACAGGTTACTCCAGTAAGGACACATTCTTTTCTAAAAATTTGAAAAATGGAAAAAAAAAACAAAAACTTTTTCGTTTTCCAGATTATGCCTCATTATGAATTTTGTTTCAGCTAAAGTTTTCTCGCCAACAATGTCTTTGTTTTCCTTTTCTGAATATTTTTTTAAAACTAAACTTTAACGCTGTGTTTTTTGTCATCGCTCAGATTTTTCTGGAATGTGTAGGTTTACAATCTTTGTTATATTTTGAAAAAAGCAAACAACATTAAGAATAAATTAAATAAGCTTAAGGATATTATCAGACACTCTTACCTTCATCGTTTTAAAGACTTTTTTTTTAAAGACAACAATCCCGGACAACGAATATATTTTAAATACCGACAATATTTGAAAATCTCCTACTACCACCACAATAAGCGGAAAATGTTGCTCGTGTCGTGATGGAGGACTTAGCCAGCCGAAGAATCGAACTCGCGACGCCCGCGTGGCACTCAAACGCGTTTCCAACTCAGCCACTGACCGATATTTAATTGTTTTAATAAGTATAAATAACAAAACTACCACGTATTTGTACTTTGTTAAAATAGTTTGAACCAAACTGAAAAGTCAAACTAAAAATATGTATTTTTTTAATCCAAAGGTTTTTTACATATTTTTTATTGTAATGTAAAAAATGTGAGTTAAAATATAAAATATATGTATGTTTATAAAATATATAATATATAAATAAATATGTATAATGTATAAATATATATGTATAATGTATATTTCACAAAATATTACAATAAAGGTCGTTTTTGGTCATGTATACCTTATCAGAAAAGAGGACGTCTTAAGCCTGATAAGAGAACCACGGTTCTTACTTAGGTAAAGCTAAATCTAGTACGGATAGGCGCTTTTTTATTTATTTGTGTTTTAAATTATAAAATTCAAATAATTTAGGAAATCAAATTTCTCATCTAGAAGCAAATTTAGCAATTATTTATGAGTATAATTATTTAAAAAAATAATTTAGCTTCATTTGTTACAGAAATGTGATGATATATGAAATAAAAAAAAGATAAAAAAAAAGCATTTTGATGATGTAAATGCAAATTACAAACGACCTCCTTCAACCACTCTCTCGATCCGGCCCGTCACGCAGAAGGTGGGCAGACGCATCCGGTGTCAAGAACTAGATAAATCTTACCCCTGGAACCATGGTACCCCTGCTAAGTCACCAAACGTAGCGAACCACTTGTAGTGTCCTATGGCAGAGGTGTTGGTAACGCAATAAATGGTTCTCGGGGCTGCGGGCGGCGGTAAGAACGAATTGAAATTCTTCATATTTCACGCGCCGAAAATTTGTATGTTTCATGTTTCAGCAAGGAAAAAATAAATTACCTTATGAGAGGATTTGGCGTTCCAATAAAACATTCTGTCCAAACGGTTATTTGAAAATGGCAGCTATTTCGATTGGTATGTCAAGTCCTTGTCTTGGTTTTTTTTTGTCATTATATTTCAATGATATTGTTATGTTTTTTGGAAGATAAGAACAAGACTGCCGGAGAGTTTCAAGAATTACCAGCATCCCTGTACGTATATAACATGCAGGTGTGCGGCATTACCTAATAAAGCTCCGCACAGACCAAAACATATGTACGCACTTCAGACATTATAAATGGCGGTATAAATGAAAGTAAAACGGTTGCGAGTGCCGCCGTGCGTAGCCCGCTTTATCTGTGGCAGATTATACAATTCACGCACGCGGTAGGTACCGTGATTAATATTTTATAATTATAAATACATTAGAGCGTGTGCGGCGTGCATTACAACCTGGTAGAGTTGTTGGAATATAACATCAGGAGATTTAAGCTCTACTATTATAAAGCTCTGCTCAAATTAGGTACCATGTTTGAATTAAATTCGGGTAGTAATATTCTCTAGTAATAACATTAATAGTGTTAATTAGCGCATTGTAAAATCGATCAAGTTAATTTCGGTAGAGGATGCTTTTAAACTTAAATGTCATAATTTTCCTTATGCTTTTCTAGTTTTAGGTTTCTCATGTGCCTACCGTATAAGCGTGTCTTTCTCATTCTTATTCATTACGCTAACATCAGCTATGCATTCTATCCGAATCTTCACATTTTTATCTTTTTACGTTAGGACAGGAGGCCCTGAGGAAAATAATTCCCCTCAGGGCCTATGTCTACATAAAAGAAGGAGAGCAAGTTTTGGGAAGGAAAAATGAATTACGGATGGGTAGGAATCTGAACCAGAAAGGAACAGTAAGAGTAGAGCAATGTCTAACAGACGAAGTAGAAATAAAGAGAGGCGTGCGACAGGGTTGTATTCTTTCACCTATGCTGTTCAACTTATATTCAGAAGAAATATTCAATGAAGAACTACAAGAAGCTACTCAAGGACTTGTTATAAATGGGAAGATTCTAAACAACCTGCGTTATGCAGATGATACGGTACTTCTAACAAGTAACATTGAGGAGTTACAACTTTTGCTGAATCAAGTAGTGAAGACTTGTGAGAATTTTGGGCTAGAACTGAATATAAATAAAACAAAATACATGCTCATAAGCAAAAATAACGCATTGGATGAACATCTTTATATTGCTGGAACAAAACTGGAGAAGGTACAAAGTATTGTATACTTGGGCTGCAATGTAAATGATAGATGGGATCCTTCAGTTGAAATCAAATGCCGCATTGAGCAAGCTCGTGCAACCTTTATCCGCATGAAAAAAATGTTCTGCAGTCATGATCTCAACCTTGGATTACGAATGCGAATGGTCAGATGCTACTTATTTTCAATATTATTTTATGGAATGGAAGCGTGGACGCTTACTGAAGAATTAATTAGGCGACTTGAGGCATTCGAGATGTGGATCTACAGAAGAATACTTAAAATAAGCTGGATGGACAGGGTCACAAATGAAGATGTTATGGTTCGGATGAATAAAGAAAAGGAAGTTATTAAAACCATAAAAATCCGAAAACTTCAATATCTTGGACACGTGATGAGACATCCAGAGAAGTATGAGATTCTGCATCTCATAATGCAGGGAAAGATTGCCGGAAGACGGGGCCCTGGAAGAAGGAGAACCTCATGGCTGAAAAACCTGAGACAGTGGTTTGGCCAGTCTACCGTGGAGCTGTTCCGGGCCGCAGTAAACAAAGTCCGCATAGCCAACATGATAGCCAACGTCCGTTGAACGGACAAAGCACAACAAGAAGAAGAAGAAGGAATCTGAGAGTCATGTGTCCAGGAGTGACGAGCGTATGAATCCAACTCTCCCACTACGGTGCAGGGCAATTTTCCGAGAGAGTCCTGCTGGAAAGGAAAAGGGGTCTTCGTCAAGCAGTTCCTTCCGATCCGACCAGCCACGCAGTTGGTGAGCAGTCTTTTGAGCTAATGAAGGAGAGAAAGTCCTGGGAAGGAAAAATGTATCAGAGGTGGATAGGAATCTGGGGGTCAGTGTGTCCAGGAGACATGAACGTGTGAATCTATTCTCTTTCTGCGGTGCATAGCGATGTTCTGAGTGAGCCCTGCAGGAGAGGTCAAAAGATCTCCCTCAACCCGTCTCTCCCGATCCGTCCTACCACGGAGCTGGTGGGCAAACAAATCCGCGTCGCCAAGCTGTGGACAAATCTCTCCCCATAAACCCGGGCACCCCTGCTAAGTCACCAGAAGTAGCGAAACACTTGGAGTGACTTACGGCAGAAGTGGTGATTATCCAATGAATGAATGAACGGCGTTACCAATAACTGAGGTTGACGGTCAACAGCCTCTGTGGTACAGTGGTTACAATTCTGTAGGTACAGTACCTACTCACATTATTTATTTAAATATTAAATTCAGTCTATTTTCGTCCTTCCTTTAGCAGTTCCATGCCTTACCTCCTTCATAGATCAGGGTCAGTATTGTCAGTAATAGAATTCCATTGTTGACTGCTAGTCAGGCTTCTTTTGATATATTTTATTATGGACTACCGCATTCAGTCCTCCATTAATAGAGTTCCCAGCAAAAATGAGTCCAACAAAAAGTAATCATTTAATTTTTCTTCGGCTTGGTTCAAAGACCAATAAAAAAATGAAAGCCTTGTTGTTTGTCTGGAACCTTTAGCAACGATTCTTCTCAGTGGCCCTTTTAATATTCTAAGCTTCTCCTTTATCCGACCGGGTGATATATTTCCTGGTACTTGACAAGTAATTATCGGGCTAAGGACCTTCACGGAAGAATGCTTCCAATATTATTATTATTATTATTTTATTCTTAGATACTCGAATTTATTCTTTCTTCCTGGTTCAAAGTTTGCGTTTAAGGTTCATGGAAGGTAAGGTTTATTTTTCAATCAGAATTTCGATAATATTTCCTTCAATAAGAAAATTGTGTTTTGAGTAAAATTTTCAGTCATTTTAAAAAATTGTGGAATCTTAATTAAAATATAATATTAGTTAGAATAATTCTTTCCCATTTTATTTCTTAAAATTAAGTATCTCTTGTATTAAATTAATATCAATTTTTCAAATGCAATATTTTTTTTTGATTTTATGCTGTTGCAAATTGATTGTCAAGTTAATAAAAAAACAGCAACACTTTCATTGTAAGGAATTAAAACTTGATGGTAGCAGAAATTTTATACTGTATTGGAAGAGAGATATATCTGTTCTGCCGTGTGATTTATTGAGCAAACCGTAGTGAATTTGAAGCTGAATTTTTCAGGCACGTAGCCATAGAGTATCGAGAGAAATGGATTCTCAATAGAATTATCTATTAAATTAAAACTAAGTATTAGTTTTAACATAAAAATATCAAAACGTCTGGTTTTTAGGCTAAATCTATTCGTTGCTTCAAGTAAGTCCATAAAATGGAGCATAAACCTCGTCGTCTATATATATGAGGAGCAACAGAGGACCAAGGTTGAAGCCCTGGGGAATTCCCGACAATGCTGAAAATGGTTTACATACGTAGGTATCCATTCATCATTGGCTTCTGGATTTCAAATAGGAGAAAAAAATAGATTTCAAATAGTAGAGAATAAAGAGTGAAAAAAGCTTCTTCAAACACGGCAAACTTATTTTGTGGCACCATTTTAATCCGAAATTGAAAGATTTCTCAGTTTTAACTACGTTTATTGTAGGTATATAAAAAACCGACATGTTTACTTCCTCAGGGTTAACTTAAAACATTCAAGTAAACCCTGAAGAAGTGAGCATCGCCCACGAAACATGTCAGTTTTTATACAATAAACATGGTTAAAACTAAGAAATATATTTATTTTAAAAAGGTTAAGCGTTTTTTGCTCAAAACCAGTTTGAAAATTTTCAGTTGTTAAATTTAACAATAATTTTGAAAATTTTACGTAAAACTGTTATGTGATTAAATCCGTGAATTGCGCTTTTCGCTTTGAGTACGATGCCCTGTTAGTAATAAAAAAAATTGTTTCGTATTAGGAGTAAAATGTCTTTTAAAAGGGCATAACTATCCATGGCCCCTGTAATATATTTTTATTGTAAATCCTCCAAGAATGTAATATACAAAATAAATGAAAACAACAATAAATTTAATTAAATGAAGACAATATTAGCGAAACTCAATCGAAATCTGGAGACAGAAAAATCAGAAAAGATATTGGCTCCGCTGGGACTCGAACCCAGAACCCTTTTCTTACATGGAAACAGCTCTACCGATTACGGTAATCGGTAGAGCTGTTTCCATGTAAGAAAAGGGTTCTGGGTTCGAGTCCCAGCGGAGCCAATATCTTTTCTGATTTTTCTGTCTCCAGATTTCGATTGAGTTTCGCTAATATTGTCTTCATTTAATTAAATATTATAATTTGAGATTTTACTCATAAAGTTTAAAAAAATTAATAATAAACAACAATAAATTAACTACCTTAAAATTATATTAAATGACCTCCGTAGTCCAGTGGCTAAGACTCTTGACTCACATTCCGGAGGTCGCGGGTTCGAACCCGGCATGCGCAACTAAATTTTATTTGATTAATTAGTGTTATTTCACAATTAATTCATTTAAAATAATATATAGTATATTTGCGGCATGTTCCAGAGTGGAAGATATTATTAGTATCGCCCTGGTGTAAGACCACCATTCTGAATTGAAACGTTGCTTGAAAATGGCTTTAGCCGTGTTTAGTGACCAGATCTGAATAGCCAGGTACTTCCCAACCTTCCTCTTCCCCACCTCCTTCCCCTCCCCACTACCTTCAGCCTCACAACATACCCCAATTGGGGATGCCATAGTCTCACTGGCTCCAGACGGGAGCAGTTGAGATTCTTGTGCGGTATTCACTGTAAAAAAAAAAAAAAATAAAAAAAATAAAAAAATAAGTAAGCGCGTTAGACATTCTATTGAATATGCTTTTCTAATTGCTCAACGCAACTAGTAAGTAATAGAAACATTATTTAAGCTTTCTTTTAATTTATTCATCAGCCACCGTTTTTTCTGCCCGGAAGATAAATGGCTCTAGTGCTTCTCCCGAAAAATCTCCGTCAATTATTTATTTTCCACCTTTTGTTCGGAAGGCTTCGCTTTTTCACGGTTGCTTAGGGGTACCTACCCTCGGCCTTGTTTTATAATAGGGGAAGGTTCTTCCTACAGTCTCAGGACTGCAAGACAGATGGCATGGATTAGCCTTGTGTCTAAATAATTGGTGAGGATTTTAATTGTTAATTTTATTGTCTGTAAAATTAGGGGTTGTTAGGATTGTGATTATTTTGGGATGGTTCATTAATTAAAAAAAAAACATTGGAACGAAAACAAACATCTAATAAGGTCAGTTGATAATTTATTAATTTTTTTTTAAAGAAAGATAAACATTTGTGTTACGAAAACATAATTAATCAGATTGTGCAGTTCACACGCGGTAGAAGTGAAACCTTTAGTAAACCAAAATAGACGAGAGTGAGAAGGCTACGAAGCACCATACAAAGAGGAGATCGATAGGCTACGAAGCACCGTACAAGACCGATGTATGGATGTATCCTGTAGTTTATATTTGTTACTTTTTATTGTCGCTATTTTTCATTTTATCGTGTTTCAAATCACAACGGTGCTAAAGAAGTTTTCACTTCAAAAATTTGAATCCTTTCTACCCAATATTCAAAATTTTCTTTTGTTTTATTTTTCAGTTATAAAAGACAAGCATGCATAGGATTTGTGCGCCCCTATGGACATCTAGCGGTTGGAATCGTACTTAAAAATTATAATTATGATAATTATCACAGAATCGTAGTCCAGTGAACAGCAGGCCTCACATAAAATTGATTATACCAATTTGTCACCTAGTAACGCTCATGTGAACTCTGAAGGAGTAAATAGGTTCACTCAAACACGGTTACCATCTTGACAGGATTGACCAAACATGGAACACACAAACCAATTATTGTCAATTAGTGCTTGAAGTAAGACAGAAATTTGTAATACTCAGTCAATAAACCTAAATAACGTACAATTTTGGAAAAAATTAAGACATTTTTATAAATTGTGTAATAAATTGTTGCAAATTGTCCGAAACCAAATATTTCGAAACGTAAAAGATTGGAATTTTTTGTTTATTTTTAAAGACTGGGAGAAAGCAAATCGTTAGAAGTGCTAACAATGTCAATAATAACTACAACGCCTTTATGGGTCAGACTTCGGGGGTCCAGCTTTTTAAATGTAAGCTTCCCTCAAAAATCTCTAATTTCACCGATCTTTTGCGGCCTTCAGAAGTCAGCAGTTCTTTTTACTTCACTAGACTATCTCAGTTGTGGTGGCTTTTTTTATCCCAACGATAGACTCCATCACATTATAATATTTGAAATCTGCTAGTTCTTTAATGTATACAGAATGTTCTAGGTGAATTCTCATTATAATATGAAAGTCAAAATTTATTTCGTAATTTCCAACGCCATTTCAAACAATGATACTAGATAACACAAAATTCAAAATGAGTTAAAACGAACAATGTTATCAAATCCACACAGCCTTTTGACGTTTCAAATACCTAGAAAGTATTTCAGACATATCCTAAAATCTCAAACTACGGACAAAAAAACTGTTCATACCGTTGTTCAAATTTACAGTTTTGGTCTGTAAAATATGTAATTCCTAACATTTTTTCGCACGTCTGAATTCTTTTATAGACAGTTATCCAAAAATGCGTTGAAAACAGTTTTTGTTTATATCATAACGTCTCGTTTAAACTGTCTAGATAAGTATGTTGAAGGTAAATTTAAATATTAAAGTTCAAACCTTTTTCTAGCTTTACAAGGAGCTCCAGACGAGACATTGAAAATGGGTATGTAAGTGAATGGCGCGTAAATGAAGCAGTTCTTTTTGACAAGAGGGTATATTCCATTCCAGATTAACGTGTAGAAATTCAGTAAATAATTTTACAATTTGAATGAAAATCAATGTCAATGTCAAATTTAATTACAGTGATAAATGCCTCAAAACTAAACAAGAGATTACTGTTATTGGAAGGTGGTAGCAATGGTAGGGTGGGAAGACTAAGATTCTAATAAGAACAGAAATTACAATTAATTATGCTTTGTCAATCGTGCTGTGGTAGACGTAATGGTAAGAGAATGGCTTAGAACAATTACAGATGGCCGCACAAATGATGACAATGACAGACAAAGGCGGCCGTCTGACCTTGTGTAGAGCAGAAGGTTGCAGAAGGTCCATAGATGGCTTACCAACTCAACATCTACGGCATGTTTTATGACTGGAAATATCTGGATCCCCCGTGGTAGCCCTGACCTAGCGCCTTGAGAAGCACATTGGCGTTCAGCACAATTTTTCTGATGACGATGTCAAAACTGCCGTGCTGCAGTGGTAAGTAAGTCATTCCTGCAAATTCATGTGAAGATGGAATATTAAAGTGCCCATAGGTAAAAAAATTACGATCAAAATAGATTAACCCTTCAGACAAATTTGATCGCTTTTGGGAAAGGTCTCATAGAAATAGTTGTGCCTCCCTTATTATCATGGTGAGAAATATGGTCTAAACGGTATAAAAAAGATAAAATAGCCACGCTTTATATTCAAATCTAAACGATAATAACAACGTTTTTAAAACGAACACTCTTATAAAAGCAAAGTTTCCGACCGCAATCCGAAAAAAAAAATTTTTTATTAATCATTTTCAATCATAACAAAAAATAAGATGACAAAAACGTTTATAATACACTAGCAAACCCGGGAACGCGTTGCTGTGGCCAATGAAACATAAAGCCATCTACTGAATGGTTACTTAACCTTTATAGCCACGATAAATTAACTCACACCGCTATCTATTAATTTGCGTACAAATCAAATCCACACCACCCGCTTGCCAGCCCGCTGTTCTGAATAGGGACACCCTAATCACCTAGCGGTATGAAATATAATTTAAAACCTATTCTCATACCCCCTAAATATAAATAAAAAAATTCATAAAAATCCGTCGAGCCGTTTCGGAGGAGTGCTACCACAAAAACTGTGACACGAGATTTTTATATATATAGATTTCTATAAAAAAAAGCGTGCGTAAATAAAACATGCGTATATTTTCCTTTTTTATCATTAAGTTTACTTAGAAAAAACTAAATTATGTTCGCACTCAATATTTTTAAATTTCGAAAATTGGATGTTTATTTCAAAGTAGCTGACCCGGCGCACTTCGTACCGCCTCATAAACAATAACTGTAGTTTTAACTTATTAGCTGAATTATATTCAAGACATCAGGTGGTTAAGGGTTAAGTTAAAAATTACGCAATGCGGCAATTATCGATGCCCAACTGTCCGTGTTTTGTTTTTGTCAGTATCAGAGATGGCGTTGTGTACGGATTTATATTTTTTGTGATTTTCTTACTTTTCCACTTACGGGAATTGCGTTTAATTTTCTTTACACTTGTGAGGGAGATTTATTATAATTATTGTACTTTTCCTTTGGAAGGGTGCAGACATATGTTCACCGTTTGTCTCATTTTCGACTATTGACATTTGGTGTGTAAGAAAGAGGGGCAGCATTATATGTTTAAGAACAAAAGCAAAACACTCAGCGCATTGAGATTTGACGTTTTCGAATATTTGGAATTCACTCACTATTTAATATTATATTTATCACAATATTGCCGCAGCTCTTTCAAAAGATGAGAATTCGTTCCTTACAAAATGTGGGTATGAGGAAAAGAATTTTCTTCATAATTTTTTTGGTGAATTTTTCGATGTTTTAATAGTTATTCTGCTATTCGGAGCGGAGACAAATCCAACAAATTCATAAAAATCGGTCCAGCCTTTCTTGAGTTATAAACGGTGTAACTAACCCGACTTTGTTTTACATATTAAGATTATAAAATTTGAAAGCATCTTTGATAACCTTCCAAAAACAATTTTTAGTTTTCGGATATGTTCGGGAGTATTCTATTTATTTGATTTTTATTGCAAAGCGGAAATACGTTGACTTTCTGAAAGAATGTAGTCGAGGTCTGAGGTCTCGAAATCGAAAAATAAAATTGTTTTAAAAAACTGCGTTAAACAAAAACTAACTGATTTATTTTTAAACATTAACAAATGTCAATCTATAAGTTTTTCTCGAAATAAAAATCCAATATTCTTTCAATATCATATTAACAATGTGAATCTTTCTACAGTAACATTAATAAAGAATCTGGGTGTCGTTTTTGATAACAAGATGACATTCGTCCCCCACATTGATGCAATCACGAATAAAGCACTCAAATGTCTCGGTTTTGTGTTAAGATCGTCCATAGATCTAATGCATACTAATACACTCAAAACTCTATACATAACACTAGTCAGAAGCATTCTTGAGTATAATTCCTCTCTCTGGTCACCATTATACAATGTACATTCACACAAAATTGAAAGAGTACAACATAAATTTTTAAGGCATATAAATTACAAATTAAAAATTCCAATACAAAATTTAAATTATAATTATTTAATGCAATTGCTTAAATTACCCGAATTGTCACAGCGAAGAAAAATCTGTGATATTTTATTGTTATTTAAAATTATCAACGGATATTTGGATAGCCCTGAACTTGTGAACATGATAAATTATCAAGTACCTAACAGTTACAACACCAGACTCCATGCTCCATTTAACGTAGTTGCTTCTCGCACTAATTTTATGATTAACTCTTGTCTTCAGAGATTGCATCGTATGGGGAATGAAACTTGCTCTGTCGATATATTTTTTTATAAAAACATCGCTTCCTTCAAAAAGCGTATATGTATGCTGATGCAAAAATCCTTAAATGATACAGATTGTTAACAGTAACAAATTTAATACCCATTGCTCTGTAACTACTTTAATTGTACCTACTTACTTCTTTATACATGTATGTAATTGCTGTGAACCTTTTATTTTATTTTTTCCTGAGAATAACAAACTAACGTAAAAATCCTTAAATGTATCACATATTTAACAGTAAAAAACTTAATACTCACTGCTCTGTAACTACATTCATGATAACTACATTCATTGTACCTACTTACTTATTTATATATGTAATTACTGTGTACCTTTTATTTTTTATTTTTTTCTTTTTTATAATAATAACAAACATACGTACATTTATGATAGCAAAAAAAAAATTAATAAACAACAACAAAAAATTAATTACAAGAAAATTACCTACTTTTATATTAATCGTTAAAAATGTTTTACACCACTGCAATACCGGTATGCTTCGAGTATATTTGGAACTTTTTGGAATCACATTTTGTGTGATATTGGGACAATACTTACCTATTGTATCTAATGTAGCATGAGCCCAAATACGAATCCGCTGGTTGAACTCCTTTTGTAAACAATTACTCGAATACTGATACCTACTTATGTTAGGCCTACTTATATCTTTCTAGCTCTGTTTATCATTTTATGTACTATATACTTATGATACTGCATACTTGTTATAATGCTCCTGTACAATTTATTTTATATGTAAAAGCCATCAAGGCGTAAACAAACAAATAAATAAATAAATAAACTTATAAAACGCGCCTTGTATTCGTATGAAAAGAGGAGGTTTTCAGCAGTTATTTTGTCATTATTTGCTGTGCTATAAAAGATAGTGCTGTACGTATAGATATCCAAAGTAAATTACTAAAATCTCTCTAGACTAACGAACAACTTCGCTGAAAAAATCTGACTTATATATTTTTACATCAAATAGAATTATGAGGGTGTCTACACACTAGAGTGTTATTGATTTCCCTGGTTCAAGGTTGCCAAAGAAAGGTTTTTTCAATCAACTAAGACGCCTCATTGGTATTCAAGGGACGTGGTCTGTTTTGTGATTTATTATTTCTCTGCTGGGCAGTGAGTGAAATGGCTGAATTCTACACAGAAGATTTCCCAAAAGGTACGTAATAAAGTAATAATTAATATTTTTCCATTATGCTGATAATATTTTATCATAATAGAAATTAAGTCATTAAGCAACCGGTCGTCGTTGTAATATCTAAGTAAGTATATCAATAGATATAGCTTATTGTCCAAAGAAGCTAAGCTAGCAGCTGTTAACAATTCCATGAATGCCAATTAGGCACAAAATTAAGCAGAGAAAGAATGTTAGTAGACCGAATGCCGTAGAAATGTTATTTCTGAGACGTGAACGTATTACAAAACCATGTAAGACCGTGTTAAAAACTTGGAGATCCGGAAATACTGCAAGGGACGCGTAGATGGTTTGGGCAATTTTTAAATGTTTGATTATTTACATTAATATCTTTGAAGATGCTCTGTCGAGGGTCTTTTTGAGGAGAGGAAGAAGTGAACATGTAGGAGTTGAACTCAAGAACGAGTCGTAGAAGCGAAAGGTCACGTGAGAACAGCTGGTTCCTCGGAGCATCTTCTATTAATGTACCTTTAAAACAAGGACAGCATACCTAGCTGACACCTGGGGTCTAAAGATTACCATTCATTTGGAATCCATCAATCGGACCGCCCATTTCCGTGCAGTCAAGGGTTTTGAAGGTCCAAGAAAGGATGCCTAAATAATGGTTAGAAAATATTATCATAACGTTATAGGGAATGGTAGAAGAAGTCGGGGATTGTCCAGTGTCAGTAGCAAGAGACGATGCATGAATGCGTATGACGCAAGGAGTGTGTGTCAAGGCTTAATTTGTAACAGCGTGATGTTGGTGAATTAGGAAAAAAATTAGACGTAGGTGCTTTCTTCTAGGTGTGGGCGTTATTTAACGTCACTAGATACAATAACTAGTTACGTGAAACGGAAATAACTAGTTTCGAAAAAATTACAAATAGTTATTTTTGTAAATGCATTATTACTGTTAACTGTGATTGTTGGTGTTGGGTGTGATGTGAGTAACTGAGTAGTTTCGCGTTTCGCATAGTTGCGCCTACCGGTTGGCCGAGCGTGCGAGATTTTTGTTTTAGATCGAAAATTTCCGATTAAGCGGGAGTGGGTTCCGTTTCTGGGAAGCGAGCGACCACTTTTTGAATTTAAAGTAAAATAAACACAAAGTTATAGCTACATTCAAAAATATAAAGTAAAATAATTTAGTTTTATGTAAATTTAATGTATCTAACGTTTCTTTGTTATTATGTAAATATAATTACTGTGGATTATAATAAGTCTATATAAAGCGTAAATATAGTGAAGTATAAAAAAAACTTATAAAAATTTATCACAAATACATTTAATGCAGTCAGTCCTAAGCCTGAATAAAGTATGAAGGGAAGTTAATTTAATATTTATGTATTGATGTCACTTTATAGGTACTTAACACTTAGATACTAGATAGTGATTTAATTTATTTTCGTTTCGTGTGTAACCGTTTAGTTGGTGGAGGTATATAGTTTCGTGTGTAACTGTAGCGGAATGAAAATAACTAGTTACAAAAATAACCTGTTTTGAAACAGGTTACGCCGACCAAGAAAATGGTTTCGTTACGTTTCTGAAAATGACGTTACGACCCACGTCTAGTTTCTTTAATCAAAGTTTTCATAATAATAACTAACAAGCAGTTAAAAACCCGCTCCGCAGGTTTTTGCTGCTAGGCCCTGCGGGCGGCTTTTGGTTCGGCTTCACCCAATTTGAGTAGGAACTGGTTCCAAAAATAGCCAGTTCCTCAGTCCACTGTGATCCAGTGACAGCTAGTCACCGAGAAAAAGTAACCGTGATAAAGTAACCGAAACACGCAATGACGTCATAATATGCAATATACTCGTATATTGCATATAGCCTATAACCGCCTATAAGTCTTAGTACTTATACCCAGGTAATATACGTCCATATGCGAGCTGCTTACGGAAGTGCGACATTTTTTGGCAGATTCTTGAACTAAAACCCGCGCATGCGCACATCAAATCCCCAAAGTTTCATCGCAATCGGATTAATGGTTTAGCAACACATAGCGGACATACAAACATTTATAGATTTTTATATATTGATTTAGTTCATAAATGCTAAGTTTTTTTAGGTAGGTACCCAAAACGAATTTGAAGTAAATATTTTTCTAAAAATACTTTCTTATTAATGTTCGTATTTAAAACTAAATTTCATCATTCAGATTTAAAACGTTATTTGAAATGGCTTAAGCCGTGTTTGGTGACTAGATCTAAATAGCTAGGTACATTTTGCACATCTTCTTCTCTATCTTCAGCCTCACAACTTGTGGCAGGTAGCTACTGTTCTATACACTATTATTACTAGGTGCTAAGACTGGCTGACGCAGTTAGTTCGAATTTCGACCGCAGCCGTCAGCAAGCTCGTATTCAGGTCGCATGAGATGGCTGCTTTCGGACATTACACGTGAGACATTTTACTAAATTCCAGATTAGTTTTAATTAGAGGATTACTGTCATACAAATTTGCTCAGATGGTCCATCTGGGTGGCGCCCTTATAGTGTAATATCACGATTTACCAAACAGCGATCTTAAATGTTTTTTATTGCATTCGAATGACTTGCACGTTTTAAACCAGTGTGAGCATTTATTTGCAATCGCCACGCCCGAGTTATATTTTCTCATAGAGTCTCATATTTTCTTTGCTACTGTTTGATTTGCCTATTGTGGATTTAAATATTTAAATAAATGTTCTTATGTTTTTCATCACATGGCATTTTATTCTGATAATCAGATTAACTACCTACACGCATGATATTGCAGAGTAATCTCTCACAATCCATTTATTCACATGTTTTACATATTTTAGGCAGTCATGGTAAGTAGTAAGGGAGCGTTCAAGTATTACGTAACGCAATTTTTGAAGATTTTTGACCCCCCCTCCCCCCATGTAACACGCCGTAACGTTTTCCTGTTCAACCTCCCCCCCCCCCTAAGCGTTACGTAACACCCAAGAAACAATTTTTACCCGAAAGTCACAATTAAGTTGCGCAACGTACTGAAATATCGTTTAAATACCCTTTTTCTTGATTTTATCTCGTTTTTGGTAATAAATAAAACAAGAGATTTCTAACTCGCGATACATTATATACATTTTATATATTCATATTGTCATTTTGAAAAAAATTGAGAATATTATTATTTTTATCGGCCTTGTATTCCTTCCAGATCTCCACAATTTAACACTGTCTGACCTAGAATAAACCTACATGGTTTTACAACACATACTTTCTTTTACATTAGCTTTAGTGAGGAGGCCCACTTTACTCCACTATGATTCACAAGCTGACTCATAGTGGAGTTAAACCTTTTCCACGTCCCGAATGCAGTTATGCAAGTTCTCAAAGGAAAGATTTAAAAATCAACAGTATGATTCACAGAAGAAAAAAACCATTTTCATGTCCTGACTGCAACTATTCGTGTCATCTAAAGAGATATCTAAGAAGTCACTTGCTGACTCACGGTGTAGAAAAACCGTTTTCATATTCCGACTGCAACTATTCATGTACTATGAATAGAAATCTAAAAATTACCCACTTATTATGTTTACGCACAGTGGAAAAAAATCCATTTCATGTCCTGACTGCAACTATTCTACTTCTCGAAAAAAAATATCGAAAACGACACTTGCTAACTCACAGTGACGAAAAACCTTTTTCTTGTCCCGATTGCGAATATTCATGCGCTACACAACGGTATCCAAAAGTTCACGTGTTGAACCACACTGGACAAAAACCTTTTTCATGTCCCGACTGCAATTATTCATGTAGTGCAAAGGAACTTCTTAGAAATCATTTGCTTACTCAAAGTGATACAAAACCTTTTACATGTTTCTACTGCACTATTCATGTTCTACAAAGAGTCACTAAAAATCACATGTTAACGCACAGTGGACAAAAACCATTTTCCTGTCCAGAATGCTGTTATACAAGTTCTCAAAAGGACAATTTATAAATCCACCGTGCGATTTACAGAAGAGAAAACCATTCACATGTCCTGACTGCAACTATTTTTGTTCTTAAAAGGGATATCCAAGAATTATTTTGCTGACTCTACTCATTGTGGAGAAAAGCATTTTTCATGTTCCGACTGTAACTATTCAGAGAAATAAAAAAATCACATGTTTACTCACAGTGGTGAAAAACCCATTTCTTGCCCTGACTGCAACTATTCTTCTTCTCGAAAAAAAACTAAAACGGCACTTGCTAATTCACAGTGATGAAAAACCTTTTACTTATCCCGAGTGCGACTATTCAGGCGCTACAAAACGGTATCTAAAAATTCACATGTTTACCCATACTGGACCAAAACGTTTTTCGTGTCCCGACTGCAATTATTCATGTTGTACAAAGGAACTTCTTAGAAATCATTTGCTGACTCACAGTGCTACAAAACCACTTACATGTTTCTACTGCAACTATTCGTATTCTACAAAGAGGCATGAAAAATCACATATTTACCTACAGCAGACAAAACTATTTTTTGTCCCAGCGTGGTTTTTCAAGTTCTCGAAAAGGGAGATTAAAAAATCCACAGAACGATTCAAAGTGAAGAAAACCTTTTTCATGTTCTGAGTGTAACTATGCATTTACTACGAAACCTAGCTTTAGGTAATATTATTAAATTTTAGCAGTAAACTAAGCTGTGTGTAATAACTAAAAAGCGTTGTTCTTACTAAAAACTCTCGTATAACATCATTCATATGTTGCATAAATTTTAATTTTTTTTAGTTTTTCTTTTGCTGTCTTCCAAATTTGGTTGGCATTTTTTGGTTGCGCTGCGATGGCAAGTCAGCATGAGAGCCTTTATAGGCCAATAACAGCTGATGATGTAAATCTCCCGGTTTGGAGGATATTATTATTGCTAAAAACTCACATTAACAACACTGACTACAGCAAATTGTGTTTATGCGTATTTAGTGTTTAAAACACTAACGAATACTGACAACGAAAATAATAAAAAAAATGACGCGCAATACAGTCGAGGAATTCCCCGTACAACATATTTAAAAGGCTTGCCAACTTTGAAGATTTCAATTCCTTAGTTTTTTTATTTAAATAAAGAGAAATATGTTACGTAACGCGTCCTTCGACCCCCCCCCCCCCCCCCCCCCCGTAACGCGCCGTAAAGTTTCACCAGGTGCGTTACGTAATACTTGAACGGCCCCTAATGCTACAAACTTAGCAAAATTGGGTATGCCACAGTCTTACTGGCTCCAGACGGTTGGGAGCAGTTGAGACTATTGTGTGGTGTTTAGATAAAAAAGTTATATCATAAGCAAGTTGGAACCTTTAGCGGTTTTTTGCTAAGCCTACTGCACGCATAAAAATAAAGTGTTCTAATTTAACTGACCCGGAGAACTTCGTAACTCCTCAGAATCAATAACTGTTGTGTTAACTTATTAGATGAATTAAATTAAGTTTTTTTATTAAGTTAAAAATTACACAATGGAGCAATTATTATCGATGCGCAACTGTTCGTGTTTTGTTTTAATCAGTATCAGAGACGGCGTTGTGCACAGATTTATAATTTTAGTGATTTTATTACTTTTCCACTTACTTACGGGAATTGCATTTCATTTTCTTTATACATATGAGGATGATTTTTTATAATTAATATTTTTCCTGTGGGGGGTGCAGACATATGTTGAACGTTTTTCTCATTTTCGGCTGCTGACATTTAATGTGTTAGAAAGAGGGGCAACATTATATGTTTAAGAACAAAAGGAAAACAATCAGCGCATTGACAATTGATGTTTTTGAACTTTTGGAATTCACTCATTATCCAATATTATACTTTTCACAATATTGCTGCAGCTCTTTCAAAATATGAAAATTCGTTCCATTCAAAATGTACGAGGAAATGAATCCTCTTCACATCTTTTTTTCGTGAATATTTCCGATGTTTTATTAGATATTCTTCTATTAAGGGTGGCGACAAATCCAACAAATTGAAGATCATAAAAATCGGTCCAGCCGTTCGTGAGTTATAAATGATGTAACTAACACGACTTTTCAATTCAATTTCAGTGCCGGCAACCTGGGGGTTTATTTTAATTTTAATTAATGTACAGAATTTTCTTTTACCCACCTTACTAGATCAAATCGGTTTCGAGGCGGGTAAATAACATATTATATTTATAAAAAAGATATGTATAAACATAAAAAGGTAAAAATATATGCACATATGTACACATAAATGCACATACGTATTGATGTAATATTAAGTATTTAAATGTTGTTTTTATTATTTGATAAATTTCCACAAAAAGGTTGCACACGTAATATAAGATTGCACATGGAGATAAGAAAACGTAAACACAGTAGGTACTTGATTATGTAATTAATGCTGCTTTGTTTTATATATTACGATTTAAACTTGCCAATTCAGAAATCTAAATAATATAAACATTAAAGACATTTCTTAACCTTAATCACGGTCAGATGATTTAATGTATACCTACAGATTCCATTAAATAATGGAAAGGGTATCCTAAATCTCCGTCTTTCCCGCACTCATTAAAGATTCATTAAAATTAGCGATTTAAACCCGAATTAACCGCAAAGACTACAGGTATTAGGGAAGGATATAAATTATTATTCCTCTGTATTCCCCAGGACCTCCTGGAATTCAAGGATTTAACAGGAAGCGGAACTTTCAGAACTTACCACCCTCTCCTCCTGCCGTATCGATAGGGTGCTCGCAAGAAACGAAAACTTTAAAACTAGTTAATACGCAAAAACTTTTCGTTATTTGATAAAATAAGAAAGCCATTAAGTTCGTTTCAACGAGTTTGTTATTTTAGAAATCTTGAAAATATGCTACAGATGAAATAAAAAAAGATGTGGCAAATATTTTTATAAGAATATTTTTAAGAGCTTACATCTAGTTAACGGTTTACTGAAAAATCAACTTTTTATTTTATTTCTTTTTTTATATGAGCTCCACACAGGAGCCTCTGTCATCTTTGTGGATGCTGTGTGGGTTTTTTTTTTTAGGGAAACGAAGGAGAGGAGAGTTCTGGAAAGGAAAAAAATTAAGGGGTGGGTAGAAATCTGGGGTTCAGTGTATCCTGGTTATCCGCCTCCAAGATGTTATGTCATTCTCGAATTGAATATGGAATCATAGGATGGGGATCTGCTACACATACGTACCTACACAACCTGAATACGATTAAAAAAGGAATCATAAAGACCATATTGAAAGTACCAACTAGGACGCCTTCAATTGAAATTTTCAATAACTTTGACGTACCAAATGTACAGCAAATATATGCCAAAAATATATTATTGAAGCTCTTCAAAAATAATGAATCCTCTACTAGACCGTGTATGCATAACACTAGATCGAATAAAAATGATATAAAAAATATTCCAAGTTATAAAACCACATTTGGACAAAGAAACTATACATATTTTGCAACAAAACTTCATAACATACTTCCCCAAGACATAAAACTAATAAAAAATCCAATTGAATACAAATCAAGAATAAAAATATGGCTTCAAGAGGTCAATAAGAAAACCCTAGCGAAGATGCTAAAAACGACATAGAAGACAAATGAACTATATTTAAATAACTTTAGTTCGCCTCGGCACAGGACCCCCTAGTGAGGAGGACTAAGAAATACAATATTTTACTCTTAATTTCACCATTATATTTTGTATGTAAAAATTTTTATATAGTCGCTATAATAAAAATAAAAAAAAGACCTAGACAAACCTCACCCCTGCTAAATCACCAAACGTAGCGAACCACTTGGAGTTACCTATGACAGAGATGTTGGTTATCCAATAAAGGTACCCATTCCCGCCTCCCAAATAATTATTTACTCGTGCTTACTTCTAAGTGCCTTTGAGGTTATATTTCGCAAAAATTATTATCATTCAATTTATTTAGGCTAAATTTTAGGTACCTACTTACAAAAGGTTTTATGTCTCCTATTTTATGCCACTCTTCCGTTAGAAGCGTTTCCGTTAAAAGCAATAATTATGAAAGAGAATAATAATTTAACTTCCAAAATTATTAATAATTTTGTAAATTATTAGTTCAGTCAACATTTGTTTGCAGCTTGAGCAACTTAAATTGCAGACAATAAAATGAATGAACTAGCAAATGATTTTAAGAACACAAAGTTTTCTTTTATACGCTAAATCTGCTCTGGCAACGCCAATTACCGCGAAGAACATATGAAGCACTTGTCCGCAGCATCCTGGAATACAGCTACATTATTTGGGCACCCTCTGAACTAAACCATATCCTAGAAATAGAAAAAGTACAAAAAAGGTTTATGCGTTACCTGTATATGAGGGCACATACATACTACCCATTCCTGTATCCATCATTGTTCTTAACAGGAATGGTCGATCTTAATACCTTAGAAGCCCGCCGTAAAATATTTTTGGGGAAACATTTTTTTAAGCTGATCTCCGGTACTGTACTGAATCCACCTATATTGAAGGAGATTAACCTATATGTCCCTAACGCGTATACTCGTGGGAGATCCCACACACTTTTTTATGCTCCGAAAGCGAGAACTTCTTCCTTTCAGAATGCCCCATTAAATAGAGCAATTCAACTGCTTAACGATTCTGCATTGAGCATTGACATCTTCAATGTTACCTATAGGGAGTTCAGTAACTATCTTTTGACATATGTCTCAACATAGAGGAACTGCCCCCTTGGCCTTTTTTTTCTCTTATATTTTGTAATCTTCTCCATAATAATTTGGTGTACATATAACTATTTTATGGAGAACCTGAAAAGAATAAATAAATAAATAAATAATAAATAAATAAATATAGTTAGGTATGTTGTACGCCCGAATTTCATGATTATTTGACAGTAGAAACTGTTTCAGTTGAAAAAGTTCCAGTTGTATAAAAAAGCAATGAGATGAGAGACCTAAAAATAAATAAATCTGCTATCTAAAAATTGATGTGTAATGATTGTGGTTGCTTTGGTATAGGTAAAACTGCGAGAAAATTTGGAATCAGGATAAAAGAATGTATGAAATGTTTAGACAATTAGTTTAATAGTTTATCGGACTTGGCCAATCGTTTGTTTAAGACTAGTCACACTTTTGATTTTCGTAGTGGAATCGGATTATTATATTGTAATTTTAATGGCGTTCAATTGAATAAATATGAAATATTACAAATTAGAAAGAGCGTAAATACAAATCTTAATGAAATAAATAATCAGAAAGCATTTTTAAATAACCCACTATTGAACATGTTCCCTTTGTAAATTGTGGCCTCAATTACCCCCCTCCCCCCCTTCCCGGTCCTAATATTATTTTTGAAAAAGCAATGTTTGTAATTTTATTAGGTTTGTACATGCTAAATTTTATATAATACTAGCAGACCCGGTCACACGTTGCTGTGGCTAACAAAACACAACGCCATTACCCAACCTCTATAAAATCCACACCACCCGCTTGCCAGCTGCTCGCTGCCCGCTGCCTGAATTGAATATTTGAATTTCTCGGCTTTTATATACCATAATGAGCATATATTATACATATAAACATTCCTCTTGAATCATTCTATCCATTGGTGAAAACCGCATGAAAATCCGTTGCGTAGTTTAAAAGATCTATGCGCACATACATTTTGAGCGACTTCATTTTATACCATGTAATGATGATGATCATGTAAGTACTGCTCATCAATATTACAGTAAATAACACACAAGGTGTTCAACACACAAGTACCTAACCTAACCTAACCTAGGCTAGGTGGTGGTAGTTAACCCTATACGCATGCTCGTACGTCATAAGGGTCAGGCCGCACGTCTCTTGGGACCGCAAGATTAGGGTTCCGCAGGTGCTGCAGCGTTAAAAATAGGAAGATTTATGGCCTCGCCCTTGGGATTATCTGGGTATCTCTGGGTATACCCATACTATGTACCCCAGCAATCTGGACTAGCTGGAACTAGAACAAAAGGCTTAAGCTGTGTTGAGGTACGCTAATGTATTTATAGTATGGAGGAACGTAAGTACCTTCCTGCCACAGTAGCGGGACTTGAATTTTGGATGAATCCTATCGATACAGGTAATTGCATTATATATAATACTATGTGAAATTACTCGGTCCTATGACAATAGTTTATTTTTATCAGTTATGTAAAATTTAAAACACGTTTTTTTAGTACGTAAAGCGAGTGTGTACATCTCTATTCTAAAACTACTCTAATGCTATTCCATTACGTACGTATCCAAATTTGGTTAACATTGATACATAACCCACGAAAACTGCAAGACGTTTATCTTCCTTAACATTTAAAGTGACTATATTTATTTATTTTATTTTGTTATAAAGAATACATTAACAGTATAATGAAGCTTTCACTGTCCAACTAGGAAGGCTCCCGTTCTACGACAGTCAAATTGACAGGTTTCGTTTATATTAGGTATGTAGGTACATAATTATTCGTATATGAAGTATTAAGTACAGATAACATTTACAAATTCCATTCACATAATTATAATATACGATGCAGTAGGATAGTAGTAGTAGACTAGGTTCTAGAATTAATTAAGCATCGAATATCGATATCAATGAATAATTTTATACCTCTCTTAGAAAGCTATTGTAACTTCTCGTAGGAGCTACAATAAGGAGCTACACAACTCATAGGAGAACCTTCGATCAAACAAAGAACTGTACTATTATACTAACGTTTTTTTACATAAAATCTGGTAACATTTGATTTTTTAACCACAAATAAATATATAAATAAATAAATAGACTGAGTATTGACACACAAAAAGCAATGAATTAAATGATGGCTATAAAAAATGGCTTTTGTATTATGATTCCATTAAGTTGAGACGACGAGACAAAGGCATTGGTGCTAGGAGGATTTATCCGAAAGTAGGTTCCGGAAGGAATTTTTGTTTCGTGATGTCACTGATTCTTGATTAGTTTATTCTGCCTTCGGTCAACAGGACGGGTTGGATTTAAACCGTATTGGTATGAATCTGCACAAGTCAAGTGGTACTGCGTAACACGTGCTGTTTTTGGCTCGCCCGGCGAAACTGAAGTTTTTTTCGTCCCCCCACAATATAATACCCTTAAGCGTGAATTTACCGACAAGTATTTTCACCGTTAAAAGTACTACCGTTACTCGGACATGACAACCTTATGTTGTTCCGACGTGTGTATCGCTGATAGCTGTGAAACGTCGTCAACTAGCTCTAGCCCTGTCGTAATATCAAGGTTTTGATAGTTCAATGAATCTGAAATAAATATCTCTTTTTTATAAAGAAACGTATAAATTGTCTAAATATATTTTTGAATACTACGCCGTGAAACCGTTTTATTATTTTACATTTCCGCTTAAAAAGAGTCCGCGCATATTTTAATTCGTGACGTCCGCTGCGAACAACCAGTGGGTTACAAAATAACAGTGAACTATCTGTATGAATCAACAATTCGAGAATACGTTTCATACGGTTCTACAACTTTTCATCCCGCGACAAAAAACCCCCCGACAAAATATCCCCGACAAAATATCCTACAGACAAAACATCCCCCAACAATATATCTACTAAAATCTAACCTAACCTAACAAAAAATGGGACAAAAAGAATACAGACAATCTGTAAAGATAATAAATTATTGTTCCAAAATAGTAAAATGGGACAAAAATAATACAGACACTGTAAAGACAATAAATTATTGCTCAATAATAGTAAAGCGAAAAATAAGGTTAGGTTTGATTAGGTTTTAGTAGATATTTTGTTGGAGGATGTGTTGTCCGTAGGATATTTTGTCGTTGTGGTAAGTACCATTGTTATAATCTCTGTTGTTGATATTGGGGGCATACTATTCATTAGGAACCATAGGCAGTCAAATTCATAGAGAGGATATTACGCTCCTACTCCGACCCGAAGTGATGCTACCCCCCGTGACATCTTACAGTTGTGAAAATTGAATTGAAAAAAAAATTCACCATTTATTTCCGCCACTGACTTTCCTTACTCGCAAGTACCTACCTACGTTACCAAGGATTTCAGTAGGTGTATTACTGTATTAATAGTATGAAGGAATTTAAGTACCTCCCCGGTACATACCTCACTAAAGGTTTTCACCAGGTATATTATAGTGTGAAATTTATGATGGCTTTATTGTGGGTTCGTATTGTAATACCTCCTAAGAAGTAATTATTTTGAATAATTTGGTAATTATAATAATAAATCCGTTTATTTTAAGTACTATAATCACCTCCCGGTGTCGCTTTGTAACTGGGTCAAATCAATGGTGTATGGTTTTGATTCCCGAAGAAGTAAAAATATATATATATATATATTTTTTTTAATACAATACCTCACAAGAGTCCCGGCTGTTCCCGTCTGGAGCCAGTGAGACTATGGCATCCCCAATTGGGGTATGTTATGAGGCTAAAAGTAGTGGGGAGGGAACGGAGATGAGGAAGAGGAAGGTGGGGAGTACTTGGCTATTCAGATCTGGTCACTAAACACGGCTATAGCCATTTCAAGTAACTTTTCAATTCTGAATGGTGGTCTTACACCAGGGCGATACTGAGAGTATCTTCCACTCTGGAACGTGCCGCAAATATACTATACATTATTTTAAATGAATAATTGTGAAATAACACAAATTAAACAAATAAAATTAATTTGCCTACGCCGGGATTCGATCCCGCGACTTTCGGATTGCGAGCCAAGAGCCTCACCGCTAGATCATGCCAGCCGTCAATTATTTTTAAACAGAGCGTGACCCATGTTGGAATTTCTGTTTGTAAATAATAAAATGTACCAGTGCAGTACTAGGGCTTGAAAATCCACGGGGTACTTTAATATTAGAATTTGCGAAGTTAAACTCAACTGAAATCCTCGAAGAATTTTAGAGGTCATTGAACCACAATTACACAGGACGCAAACATTTTTTTAAAGTTATTGTTTTTATTTTTTGCTGGGGCAAAGTATTTTGACATGGAAAATATAAATTTAATTACGGTACTAAGCCGTAGCGAATATTTCTGAATACCTTGAAGTGTTTATCATCAGAATAGATGTGGTGAACTCCGACACTGCAAGACTGTCGAAAAAACTGAATTAACCTTCCAGTAGTCGCACCATTGCCCCGAACATAAGCAGTCGGGCGCGGTCAGTGACCTCGCAACTTTAGACGTCTGGTTTTGGAAGACCACTGAATATTTCACGATATTGTATTTAGTGTATAATAAAAAGGTCTTTTATCTATATAAATAAAAAATTTAAAAAAACTTTTTTTTTTTAAATAAAAGAAAGACAAACATTCCCGGGCTACAAATAACCCAACAATGTTTGAAAATCTCCTACTACCATCACAGAAAGCCGATAATGTTGCTTGTGTTGTGATGGAGGACTTAGCCAGCCGAGGAATCGAACACGCGACGCCCAGGTGGGACCCAAGCGCTATGCCCACTCAACCACTGACCAGTCAAATTGTTGCACATTAATTGAAAACCACTTTTTAATTTGAACGTGAAATGTCAATTTTTTAGACATCTGAAACAAAACAACGCTATAAATCAACATAATAACGAAACAAGATAAAATTTTACAACTGCTTATTTACGAATAACGTATTTACGTAAAATAAAACCAAGTTTTATATAATACGAAACAAATATTATGAAAAACTAACCCAGCTCTCAATATTATTCAAGAGATTTTTCAAGTAGGTACACAACCAGCCGCACGCGGAATCTGAGACCGCAAATATAAACAAAAGAACACGCGTGTTTGCGACGAATGCATAAATAAACCAATCTCTACGAATGTCACTGGAGTACTGAGGGGACGTACCTAATCCCCCGAGGATATCACGGAAGCGCAATTGTCTAGTTAGCGCATATTCAGTATAATAAGTTCGCTACGGACTCACAGACCGCGCGCGACTGCTGAAAGGTTAAGAAAGAGGCGATAGCGACAATTCGACTAAATAGTCGAAAAATTAAATTATTTAAATGTTCTGCTGTCTTTGAGAATTTGGAATCAATATTGTACAAATACTAAAGATGTATTTGGTTATGAATGTATAGGTTACGTATTCCCTTGGGAATGAAAGGCAAGCATGTGCTGAAATAGGCCAAGCCAAAAAACGCTGGCACTTTTAACGCTAGGTTTGACACTATTTTTTTTTTTTGATTTAATCTAAATCAAATTTTATAAAATTTGCAGGTATTTTGTATTTTGAAATTGGGCGGGGGTAAATGGAGTAATACAAAATAGTAGTCTCAACGTGGCCCAACCATCGGATTGAATGCCGAAACAGCTGTTACAGTAAAAGAAAAACTAAAATAATCTGAAACTTAATAACATCATTATATTTGATTTACATTGAATTAAAAAATGGAGTTCAACGAATTAAACACAAAAACAATTAGTTGGTAATGCTTTGGGGGTAATTAGTAGGTAGGTACTCGAAGCTAGTGATTAAGTTTAATCAAACAAAATTTATTTGGGTCGCTTTCTTGTACCACGAATTCAATCTATATAGTAATTATTCGGTGTTAATGCTAGTACATACGAATGTACTGGCATAAATATCGAATATCGAATAATATATATATATGAATATTAGTGCCACATAGAAACATTCAGTGGAATTGTTTATCTTGTGTTCATATTGACAGGCTAAAGTAAATAACATACTTCAACAATATATTTGATTTGTGGCAACAAAATAAGCTAAACATGACTGTAAATTCAAAAAATATTGATGGGTAATCTTTCTAATCCATTCAATATTTCGTTTTTACTTCATGGATTTTGGTTTGATCCCCAACAATAAAAATACAGTAATGTATTCCGTGGTGTAATTAATAAATTAATTAGTTTAAATCAACGACGGCCGGCGTAGTGCAGAGGTAAGGCGCTTGACTCGCATTCCAAAGGTCACGGGATCGAATCCCGGCGTGGCAAATAAATTTTATTGGATTAATTTGTGTTATTTCACAATTCATTCAATTATTTAAAAGAATATATAGTATATTTCCAGAGTGGAAGATACTCTCAGTATCGCCCTGGTGTAAGACCACCATTCAGAATTGAAACATTCCCTGAAATGGCTTCAGCCGTGTTTGGTGACCAGATCTGAATAGCCAGGTACTTCCCCACCTCCTTCTTCCCTATCTCATTCCCCTTCCCACTACCTTCAGCCTCACAACGTACCCCTTTTTGGGGATGCCATAGTCCCACTGGCTCCAGACTGGAGCAGTTGGGACTCTTGTGCGGTATTCATGTAAAAAATAAATTGAAGGCAGCATTCTGCTGATGCGCTCATATCTAATTTCACAATTTTGGGAGGCGGGTGTGGGAACCGCCCAGGGAACCATTTATTGGATAACCAACACCTCAGTCACCCCAAGTGGTTCCTACGTTTCGTTTGGTGACTTTCGTTTGGTGACTTGGCAGATGAGGTACATGGGGTGAGGTTTGTCAAGGTCTTGGTGGCCGATGTGTCTGTCCACCTGCAGCGTGGCGGACCGTATCGAGAGAGACAGGTTGAGGAGGTCTTTTGACTTCTTCAGCCAGAATCCCTTGACCTAACGCCTTGCACTGCAGTTGAAGGGATGGATTCATACGTCCGTCACTCCTGGACACACTGACCCCCAGATTCCTACCCACCCCTCATAACTATTTGCTTCCCAGAACTTCCTCTCCTTCTTTTCCTTTAAAATACCCTCCGTAAAGATGACAAAGGCCCTGAAGGAAAATATTTTCCTCAAGACCTGTATGGAGCTATTGTTAAAAAACATCCACAAAGCATCTCCAAAGATGACGTAGAATCTGAGGGTGAGTCACGGCCTTAATGAGAGATTTAATTGTATACTTTTTCATTGGTTCTTTGAGTGCGAAATATATTGACTTAGCGTACAAAGCTCAAGACAACCATCGTTTGAAAAGTTCCACTGTACAATGAACAAAATAAATATTAATAAAATGATATGTCACAGTAGATTTAATCTTTCCAGATTTCGAAAACAGATTAGGAAATTCGCTTTAATCTGGTGAACATTAGTTTTTTCGATCAGCGGATCGTACCTAGACGCTTTTTATCTTGGTTTAAGGTTCTCCAAATTATTTATTCAGACACTTTTTTTCGGCTATTTGATCCCTTTTAAAAGCGTTTTATTGAAGTCTTGTACAATGTACATCACTGATTTTTGATAACTTTTTTATGGAACATTATTGGAGGAAGGTTGATGTTTTTTCCAATTTCAAGGAGAAATTGGATTCTTGTTAGATATAATACGCGACTTTACTTTGAATTTATCTTGCAGATGGTTCTTACAGTAGTAAAATTAAAATATAAGTGTTCCTTTTTTCTAATTTCTTATCTGCCTATTGTTATAAAAATAATAATTACCAATTGTAAATAATTCTTTTCTTAACAAAAACCCACGAAATAAAAATCTATTTCACCTAACCCCAGTTATATTTATTATCAAGAAATTAATAAGTCCGATAAATAACGCGTTTTTCCTTTGGCGTTTAGTTCCGTTGATTTGGTAACAAAGAGCTAAGTTCTTGATAGAAGATCGAGGGGAACGGTCGCTTACTTACCACTTGTTACCGACCCCGTTCCCTGCATTTAGGGTCCTTAGGCATTTTGCCCCCACTTCCCAGTTACTTTCTTCAAGCCACAACCGAGGAATTGGCTAAGGGGCACAGACGCCCTGTCTCGTTATGGTTTGACTGACCGCCACACACATTCTTTCTGGTACTGCCAAACGACGAGAGAGGGAATCCTCTCAACTGCAGAGAGACTTCTTATCTAACCGTGCTTGTCTTTTCTTTTATCCCTTTCTTGCAGGTGCTTGCAGCATACGCGAGGTACAATCCCCCGCGTCTTGCTTTCTATCATATTTTCATGCCATTATATATGTTTTACTAATTACCTTCGTATCAAGTTTATTATGTAAGCACTTGCATACTGCTCACAAACAACGTATGCAGGGATATTGGAGGTCTAGATTCGTTCTTAACTAAATGTAGATCGGTTCTTTAAAAAAAAATTAGAGTCCTTGTAAGAGCCTTGAAGGAGTAACCACATGTTACTTATACCAGGGCGGGAAAGAGGTGGATAACCTTCAATTACCACTTTGTACTGGCGTCACTTGCGTCGCGCTGGCCTTCTGCGATCGACTAACGTCTCCGGCCTTGATCCGCCGACCACTCTTCGACTCAAAAAAGGAGGAATGAAAATGAGACAAAGAGCGATAGCGATTTTATATATTTATTTTCTAATAATCGTTATTGTACAAATTTCTCCTTAATAAAATATAATCAATCTAAAGCGGTCAATGTTAATAATATTTTCGTTATTTTTGTTTTCTACGTCAATGTAAAATTGGATAAATAATATTGGAGTCAAAATGATGACTAATGACAGTACATAACTAACTAACGATCACGCCATTTCACGAGTGAAAATATAATTATTTTGACGTCCAATGACATTTTTTTCTATAAAAAAATTAAAAGATATTTTTCCATCACACGTCGAAACTGACTAGTGGTAGAATGGCCCGTTTATAGCCTTGCGGTCATTTGATAAGCGTTACGTCTCGTTCTAACTAACGATCACGCCATTTCACGAGTAAAAATGTGTTTATTTTGCCGTTCAGGACATTTTTTTTGCTATTATTTTTTTTTTAAATATTAATTAATTTTAATATATTATAATTTTTAAAATACATCACACGTTGAAACTGACTAGTCGAAGAATGGCGCGTTTGTAGCCTAGCGGTCATTTGATAAGCGTTACGTCTCGTTCTAACAGCGTGTTAACACATGAAACAGCGCGCATATCGCTCAAACCCATCGCGGCGGGATGTATCACATGGCGATGGGAATAGTAGCGACGTGTTTTTGAAAAATATATTTTTTGTTTTTAGTAGAAAAAAATATCATCGGACAGCAAATGACGTCAACATTTCTTACTCCAAATATGCTCAAAAATCGCTGGTTAAAATCCCTTGGGTACGTTCTGTTACATCCTGTATAAATAATCTCCATACACCTCTTTCTTCGTTCACCCGCTCCACACGTCGAAAGCATCTAAACGTCTCGTAATTAATATTTTTAATACCAAAATTGTTATATACATAACACCCAACAAGGGCAGAAGTCATATTTAATAGTATACATTATTTGAGTTATAGTTTGCAGTTCTTTTTCAAACTGTGCAGTAGTAGATAACATACTTTTCTTTAACTTAAAAGCTTTAGGATTGGTTTTAGAACCTAATATATACTAAAATATCCACGAACCGATTAACAGGAAGTTCGCTCGCTTGCTATCGGAAAATTCGCCTAGCTCTAATATTCGTTTTGGCACGTGTGGTTAAAAGCTCTAAGTCTGTTACCTAAATATACGTTAAATCCATTTGCCTTTAATATAGAATCCCATGAGTGTTATCCCAAACAGTGTTAATTTACAACGAAAGTTAGAGAATCATAGAATTAAAATATTTTATTTAATGATTTTTAATTTTAATTAATAATTGCGGTTCCTCTATTTTGTTATCATCTATACATATAAAAATCTCGCGGTGCTTGTGGTCGCACTCCTCCGAAACGGCTATACCGATTTTTATGAATTTTTTTATGTGTATTTGGTAGGTATGAGAATAGGTCATAAAGTATATTTCGTACCGCTAGGTGATTAGGGTGACCTTATCAAAATTGATTGATAATTTACTGAAAGTTTTTACAGAACATTGCATTTTAGCAGAAGAGTGTTTCTATTTATAATGGTAAGCTATGGCGTTATGAAATTTGTATTAAAAATTACTACAAGTGGTGCGTGAGTAGTTTAGTTTGAAAATGTGTGTATTTCATGTATTTTTGCGGCAGGGAGGGAAGGCAGGAATGGACTTCAGGGAGAAACTCTTGAATGACATTGCAACGCATGCCGGGTACCAGCTAGTGTTATTATGGGATATTTGAATGGCAGAACAATTTAGTTTGGAAAAACCTTTAAATTCCAAGGTAAAGCGATGAGCTCATTAGCATTGTACTCAGTGATCCCGGTTTAAAATTTGCATTTTTTTTTTGGTTGTTTGACGTAGAAACATATTTTTGAATTCTAAAAAATATAAAAGATGGCATGTAGGTATATTTACACTCATTTAAGAGTAGGACTAACGTTTAAATTGTTTTTTTGTGATTAGATCTGGAGAGCTAGGTACTTCTCAACCTTCTTCTACCCGTTTTTCTAACCCACCACCACCACAAGAGTCCCCGAACTACAGCATATCAAATTGTGGGTTGTACGGCTGAATTGTATGCAAAGGGGAAATGCACGGGATAAAGGGGGGGCAGAAAAATACCTGGCTATTCAAATACACTCTTACAATAGATAAATCGGATTAATTGTTTATTTTATTATCAACATGTTTTCTTTTTCATATTATTACCTTCTTAAAAGTCTTCCACCATACTCACTGAAACTACTTACCCCTGACAAATACCTAAAATGTTTTTTGTTGAAATTGAATTCTTTAAGTAAGGAACTCTAGTAAAAAATATTCTGGCTTTAAAAAAATATGTTCATATAGACCAATAAACGCTGATTCTGAATATATAGGTTTTATTTAATAATATTAAACGCAGAGTTTTTAAAAAAATATTAAAAAGTCCATTTTTAATCGGGTCGTAAAAACACGCCGTCAAGGTGACGTCACTGTTTGTCGAGTCGTGACGTCACGTCACCGTAAAATCATTGTATGGGAATGTATGATATGACACAAGCCATCGTATTAATTTATTCGTTTATTTACATACTGTTCATAGAGATTTAGTTGTTGTGTTTATTGAAACATTCTTTAGGCCTAAATAATGTTTCTAATATAAAGGTATCTCTTATTAGTTAATCTCTATAATTGATAATATTCAAAAAGTACTGCACAAAAAAAGTTAATACTATTTCTAGGGAGAATACTTCGAACAACGGAATTCAAAATGGCGGCAGTTGATCAGCTGATTGCCCGATCCTATACTAATTTTTCACACGATTCACCATACATACGGTGGTTTTCGGGGGGTCTTGAAAAATTAAAACTTTGACAATTATTTTAACTATTAAAACTAACTCTAAAAATAAAAATAATAATGCAATTATTTAAGTTAGAAGGTCACATTAGTCATTTAAAAAAAAATTAAAAATTGGACTGGAGTTCTCTTTTATAAATCGTGTTTTTAACGTTCTCTACTTAAAATTAAAAATTTAACCTTGAAAAGTCAATATTTTACGGTGAAGAGTTTTTTATGTTCTAAAATTTAAATTGCTTACATAAATAAAAATTTCCAAAAAATCTCACGACGTACCTTTATTTTTATTTCTAATCTAAAAATCCCTTGGTAAATATCTAAATTTTATTGTGCTAAATTTGTACTCCTCTCATTTATTTTTTCATTGATTTTATATTATTATCTTAGTCTTCCATTACACAACATACTAAATCAAATAATCCTTTAAAAAAGTCCTCCACAACTCAGGCGAAATCCTAGCGTGGATGACAATATAATACAATGTCTAAAAAAAATCATCTCAAACAATTCAATTCTGAATTTCATAAAACGGGATTGTCATTGTTTCACTGACTTCGGGGCGTTGAAAGTCTGTTTGATTGTCCTGATTATTATAAGGTAGAAACAAAATATGATTTTATAGTAAATATTGCAGATTTATTAGTTTGGAAAAGAGATGATTTAACCCTTCCGCAGCCAACTGGGGCCGAAGGTAGACCGCAAAATTACTATCCTTCTTATATCTACTTAAATACATGAAATATATATTTTAGTATTTTAGGTATTCCTGCGCAAAGGATTAATACATAATATGCCATTAAAAAAAAAATGTGAAAAAATCGTTGATCGCAGGAAAAAATATTTTGTCAAATATAGGTAGGTAATATTCCCTGCAAAAACATAAAAAACAAAAAAAAAATCAAAAAAAGAAAAAGTGTTTTCTTTGGTTTAAAAGTAAAAAAAAAAAAAAAAAATGGGGTCATTAGCCGACCCCCACGGTTACGGACGTCCTGTTTGGCATCTTGGCCTGTCAAGAGTTAACATCACGTATTTACTTTTTTAACATTGGTTCCACACAGGAGGCCCTGAGGAAAATAATTCATCTCAGGGCCTATGTCATTTTTGAACATGATGTGTGGTGGGTCTTTTTAGGAAAGGAAGGACAGAAAGTTCTGGGAAGAAAAAGGGTATTAGGGGTAGGTAGGAACCTGGGGGTCAGTGTGTCTAGGAGTGACGGATGTATGAATCCATTCCTCCCACTGCAGTGCAAGGCTATGTTCCGAGAGTTCGGCTGGAGAAGTCAAAGGGACTCCCTCAACCATTCTCTCCTGATCCGACCCGCCATGCAGCTGGTGGAAAGACTCATCCACCGCCAAGATCCGGACAAACCTCACCCCTGCTTATCACCAAACGTAGCGAGCCATTAAACGGAATTTCAATCTAACCTTAAGGTAGTTATACTCGTAAAACTAACACTTTAGAGAAAGTTGACAAAATCGGCCTTAAAATCCCTTATATTTTTTGCCTAATAATTGTTCGTTTCACCTACCTCTACTCTAATGAAGCTTTTTATCCAATCAATTGCAGATAGGATTTTAAATTAGGCGAGCTAAGATAATTACACGGGTCAATAGACAACTTGTTTAATTATCACATATTCACACTGATTCTAAACATAAAAGTTCATTAAGACCTTTTCCGAACAATTTACTGGGAACCATTAAACCAATGAATAAGCTTGTGGATACAAAGTGTTTCGAAAATTCAACTAAACCATTCGACAAAATTGTTTTGTTTTTGAAGAATTATAACAACATCTTAAATATAAAATAAATTAACTGGCTACGCTGTTAAATACAATTTTTTGTCAAATCATAATAACATTTCTTTAATAATAGCTAATTCACTTTGTGGCGTCATTTTAAATTTATAGTTGGTATTTGTATTCCAAGGGATTTATATTATAAAGGTGAAAGTTTGTATGGACGTATGTTTGTTACTCTTTCACGCGAAAACTACTGAATGGATTTTAATGAAACTTTACAATAATATAGCTCATACATCAGAATAGTCTATAGGCTATAGCCTAAAGCTCTGGCGTTATGAAATTATTTTTCATATTTCATACATTTTCTGTCCGTAACAAAATCGATTTATTGCAAACGTCAGAAAAAAACAAATCAATTGTCACCTTGGAAACGTTGTTTTTTTTTTATTATGCAATTCACCCTAAAAAGAGTACTTTTTTGGCGTCGTACTTAATAACTATCTCTAAAAATGAATCACCGAAATGTATAATAAAAAAATTATAGATAAATAATCCTACTAATATTATAAAGGGGAAAGTTTGTATGGATGTATGTTTGTTACTCTTTTACACTAAAACTACTCAATGGATTTAAAAAATTCTTTCACTTATAGAAAGAAGAGAGGGAGAGGGAGAGGGAGTTGATGGGGGGAGTGGAGTGGAGAGAAGGAAAGTGGAGGAGGCGGAGTGGGGTGGAAGAGGGGGTAGGGATGGAATGGAAGGGGGAGGGGTGGAGGAGGGGGAGGGAGAGCGGGGTTGATGGATGAGTGGTGTGGGGAGAGGGAAGGTGGAGGAGGCTGAGTGGAAATCCCCTAATACCATGCGAGCGAAGCCGCGGGAAAAAGCTAGTTTTTAATAAAATAGCATTTTTTAAAAACATTCATAATCTTTTGCTCGCATATAAATGTTTAAAAATCAATATTTTCGAAATGAAAAAAGTAGTGAAACAGTTTTCTTTGTTTTCTAAATGCTGATAAATATATGTTTCTGAATAGCAGTATTTTAAAAATACAAACATTTAAATGTAGGAATAATATTTTTTTAAATTTTAAGAGAAAAAGCTTTCATTTTTTTTGTATTGTACTTAGAGGTGAAAAAACAATGCTAGATTTATCATTACAAATAAAAGATAATAATTACATACATATTTTGTTAAAATGCGAAAAAATAAATATTTTAATTATTTAATTATTTACTCTTTTTGAAAAGTTACTCAAAAAACAATGGAAAGGAAACAAAAATCAGTATTTTCACCAGCTAAATAAAATAAATGTGCTGTTTTTGTAGCAACACATGATTTATATTTTCAGTTTACAAAAACACAGAAGGTATTTATTTCACGTATTTAATGTAAACAAATCTGGCTTGCTCCTTAAAAGCAAACGATTTAATAACAATGTTTAAGTCTGTTAAAATTTTTGAAAATATTTAAAAAAAATCACCTTGAAACCTGAACGCCTAAAATTTTTCCTCGAATTCTGTAAAATAGCGCCATCAGTTTCAACATTCGCTACCTACATTAAAAAAAAGCGTTGAAACTCTGGAAAGGTCCAGTTCCTCTGCCGGTCTACCCCATTAGCCCTTATCAGAGGGTTGAAAAAACAACCTCCCACCGCCCTACCTAATTGGCAGGGAGCAATCTGTGAAACTCGCCTCTGCCGCCCAGAAATAACGAGGTATCTTTCCCACCATTTGTACGAATTATTTATGGGAATTCCACAGAACACCGGCCCGAATTTCTAGGAACTTGTGGTAGGTATGGACCTAATTAGTAATTAGGAATGGATTAGTTTTTAAAAGTTTAATTAAATCCTTAAGTTGCTACCTTTCTCACAACCTTTCACCTAAAGCGAAATAAAATAATATCGCAAAAAAAATTCAGCTTGAATATCGAATTTTACAATATCCAAAATATTGATCGATAAGTCAATCATAATTAAAATACAAGTGGTCATAAACTTTTAACACCATTAAAGGAGAAATCAGTTCTAATTTCAATAGAAAATATCACTTTACTCCAAAGTATATATCTCTTGTTTATTTTTTCAATGCCCACAAGGGTACCATGTTCATGGTGTTTTGATTTACAAATTCATTCATTAAAGTGATTACACGATTTTTAAATATCATTCGTGAATACATTTCAAGTCAATTTAATAACAGTAAGCTGAATTGAATTCTACAAATGGCAGCTATTTTCTATAATGTAATTATATATTATATAACCTCATTATATTATATGAGTAATAATAAAATATTTTTTACATTTTCAGCCTTAGAAAAATGCCGATAGAGAAATACGTAATCAGAAATACTAACCAAATTACTTTGTTTCAATAATTTACAAACAGACAGAGCATCTGTAGTTTTCCAAACGCCTCATAAATACTTTCAAATGATCAAAGATTTAAATATTGCCAAATGAATTCAAACGATACCACACCAAAAAAATTGTCGCCGCCATGACCTTCACTAACCAAGATACTAGGTGCAAACTATTTTCGCGGTAGGCAACTAGCAGTGATTTTTAACTTTCAATCCGCTAGATGCCTCCACCTTCTGTTTTGATAAAAGTTCAGTTAGCAGTTCTTTAGACTTACGCTTACAAGTTAAAAGCCTTTATCAAAACTAATTTTCCTCCTGCAAAAGAAAAGATAATCCTATTTTTACATAGAAAAAACCTTCACTTTATCATAAATCTAGTGACATAATTTGGTCACTCTACAAATATTATATTCATAGAAAAAATACAGAATCAACAAAATCTTCGTATAAATTGATAACTTTACATAGTATAAAGCATAGTCGCTCCCGCTATCTGTATTCTTGGATCTTTTAAACTACGCAACGGATTTTAATGCGGTTTTCACCAATATATAGATTGATTCATGAAGAAGGTTTAAGCATATAATTTGTCAAGGTTTTATATAAATTTGTTGAAAAATAGAATATGTAAAGGGCGCGGGTTGGCAAGCTGGCAGCGGGCTGACAAGGGGCTCTGTGGATTTGATATGTATGCAAATTAACAAATGGCATTGGTTATAAAGGTTGGGTAATTGCGTTGTCAGTACATGGCGTTGTATTTCGTTAGCTACAGCAACGTGTGTCGGGGTCTGCTAGTTAAAAATATATTATGCATTTCTCATTGATATGCAAAACTTAAAATTAAGACTGGCTTACCAAAACGTAACAAATTTATTTAGAAAAAACCTACATGAAATAGATCACACTATCATTAAATTTAGCTAGTGTTTGGTTCTTTTATTACAAATTAATATTGTGCATACTAAAAGTTGGAAAATATACCTTTATTTACATCCCATTGTGTTGAAGCGTGACGAAGTCTTTTTATTGTTCTACTATTGTTAGGGTGACTCTGGAATACAGGACCAACTAGTTGAGAACAAACGATGAGTTGTTCATCTTTATCAACGAAACTAATCATTTTTTCCGCAGTTATAATTACTCTGTCGTGGATTTTTTGTCGTCGTTTTTGTCGAAAAACGCAAGAAACAAATCCAATTTATTCAAAAAATTCTACCGAAAAATTAATAATTCATCAGCTTTTCTAGTGGAAGAGATTATTATTCCGATTGTTGTTCCATTAAATAAACACTTCTGTAATTATTTCTTTTTTTCCGGGACTCAGGCGCTTAGTTTAGTTAAGGCCATCGTTTCTCAAACTGGGGGGAGCGGTAAGGTATAGGGAAACGCGTTCTGTCAAAAAAATGAGTCACGTGCACGAAAAATCATTAAAAAAAGTCTTTCCGGGACAAACGCCTTTATTATTATTTTATTTTAGAAAAATCAACGGATTATTTACATTTATAAGAATAAAATTAATAACACACATAAAATCCGATAATATATTTTCACATAACTTAAAATTATAATAAAAAAAGTAAGGGTTCTGTACCCGTGAGTTAACAAATACAACCTTATTAATGTTAAATAAAGAAGATGTAAGAACACAAATATAAACTAACAAGCTGCTTAATAAGTTTCAAAATATAAAGTATTCAAATATTTATCCTGATTACACAACAGCAATAATAGTAACAAGGGGTTTGTTCAAAAGGTAACGGGAATTTTCGTTTTTTGGAAAAAATATTTATTTATTCGTCTAAATTAATGTTGTCGCCTTCAAAAGAGTCCCCATTAGATATTATGCACTTTTGCCAGCGCTTCTTCCAATCCTCGAAACACTTCTCAAACTCGATCTTCGGGATAGCCTTTATTTATTACTTGGCGATTCAGAAAGCCTCCACTGGGACGATTGAGCCATAATTTCGATATCATATGCATAAACCCATATTTCGTCACCAGTTACAACACGTTTCAGTAATTCTGCATCATCGTTGACTTCATTTAGTGACTCCTTAGCAACTTAAAGTCGTCGCTGTTTTTGTTTAAAATTCAATAATTTGGAACAAATTTTGCTGCCACGCGTTTCGTACCCAAAACATTCGAAAAAATATCAAGGTTATATGCCAACATCATCAGTGACTTCTCTGATTGTGATTTGGCGATCGTTCATAACCATTGCTTTCCCCTTTTCATCGGTTGTTGATGTGCTGGGGCGTCCAGGAGTCATCTTCAACGTCTTCACGGCCATCTTGGAAACTTTATACCACTCGTAAACCCTTGTTTTACTCATAGCAGACTCATCATACTCCTTTGTTAACATTTCACAAACTTTGTTTCATTTTTTACGCAAAATTTGATACAAATTCTTTGAACCATTTTAAAAAAAAAAACGTCGAGCTCAAAAAAACACGTCTAACCTTAGCGGCTGCCACAGACAAACTAAACAATGAATACAGCTGACAATTTTATCATACTTCAGGGGCATGTATACCAACATAAAAAAAATACAATCGGACTCTTCAAACCTGCGAAATTTAAAAATTTCCGTTACATTTTGAACAAACGTGTACCTACAACTCAAGTGAACACATTACAGTAAATCGAATTGGAAGTAACTAGAAAGGATTCACAGTAACAACGTGATAACTTGCAAAGGGGCATTTAAAATTATTTAAAACGCCATAACCAACTCGGTCATTGGGAATTCATTATTAAGTCACTTTTTTCAATCTTACATTTCAAATTCAGAATAGAATATAGATCGTGGGTTTTGGTCCCAGTCGCGATCGTTAGCTATTTATTATCCATTTTCATATTTTCGTTTAGCTTTATTAGTATTATCTTATTCTTTAACGATATTATGTTACGTTGATGGGTTCAACCTTTAAAAGTTATTTTAATAAGAGTTATTCCAATGAAAAATAAAAAACAACATTAAAAAATGTGTTGAGGGGGTCGTTTTGAACTCTACTAAAAAGGTTGAGAAACGGTGATTTTGACTTAGACTGAGGACTTGGAGGAGAATAAAAGATAGAGAAAGATCAAGTAACGAATTGTCAGCAATCTCGGAGTTCGGACAGGTAGTGAGTGATATTTTGGTTTTCTTGAACTAAGTTGATTTGGACTTGTATACAGGATGTCATGGAACGTACTTGACTTACTTTAACCAACTCCGACATTATTTGGAGTAAAAATTGTTTCTAAAATTTTGTTCGCCAATGATTTTTTTTTCAACTTAAATCATAAAACATGATATGTAGAGTGTGTATATTATGGACAGATAGGGTTGGGATGAGGGGTTGGACGGTTATAGGCTGATTGACCAGTGATGAAATGTGGAAGAATTTTTTTTGTTTGGTTTGGAAGAAATTTAAAAATAAAAAAAAAACAATTTAAAAAGTCGCCGGAGACCAAAATTTCATTGGCATTGTTTATTCAAAATAATGTCAGGAATCACTGGTTGGTGGGGTGATTAGAGAAAAACAAAATACCAATCAGAAAAAGACAATTATACGAAGTACAAGTGAGTGACTGAAGAACTCCATGAAAGTCCAAAAGAAATAGTGCGATAATAACATGATAAATAATTTGAAACATTGTTACGAATGATAAATCAACATGTTTGTAGCGAAGAATAATGAATGTAAATATCTTTACAGACAGCTCTAAGTATAAACTTTCTCTTGTTTTGAAGGTTAAGTGTGAACAATTTCATCAATCTCGGAATAAAATTGTAGATTTTATAACGTCACGCCTTCTCCACATGAATGAATTGGATAACTTTCCAATAATCTACTAACTCGTAATAACAATCTATATCCGACTAGTTGATATGCCGTTAAAATTCTCTTAATACCATTGCCTTGGGTAACAGTAGCAAGCACTAGCAGATAATGGCTTTATAAGCCTTTCGCCCAAGCTGAAAATTATCCTCACCACAATGCTGTAAGAATTCAGAGCTTTTAATCCCCTTTAAAATGCCGAAACGAAATCGACACAGCCTTAAATAAGACGGAATTAAAAATACAATAGTGTGAAAAAGAATCGAGTTTTGGGTCTTGCTTTTTCGCCATCCTGTCTATAAATTGTTTTCTTTGTCGTCTGAATAAATTTCCAAACGTCCTCCGACTACTTTAATCATCTCTCTCGAACTTTCGCGCGAATAATAACGGCTATTTCAACTCATAACCTACTTTCCCCGGTATTTTTTTTATTATTTTCTCCTTTTGCCAAGTTTTCATATTCCCCCTGAAGACTTTTCTAACATTTTGCCGTTTGATAATGAGGAGCGAACCATTTTGAGGAAAATATTTGATTTTCTTTTGTGTGAAAATCCAGCGACATAATTTTCCACACGAAGAAAGATTGCCAGCAGAATAATTATCCGACTTCTACTTTTTATTATAGACTTGGAATTTTCCTTGTTCGCCAGGATTGAAAATAATTATATCGAGGTTTCCGCCAATTAAACACGTTGCAGACCAGGGAATTATGCTAACTACCTATATCTTTACTTTGTTAAAAAAACCAACGTAAATTTTTCGAAGAAAACAAGATTTTATTACGTCTGTGCCTAACGGAGTGAAAAACGATTTTTTGGTAAGAAAATAGAAATGCTTTTATGAAACCACCGATTCACGATCATATTTATTTACCTGCCTGTTTCGGTTTTAGAAACTTAAAGTACTTCACGAAGGCAGTATTAATTATTGACAAGTTGTCATTAGAGTGACGAGTTAATTTTTTTATTCCTATAATGACCCCGAAATTGTCGGAACTAATCGATTCAGTTCTGATTCGAGTTTGGTTCGGATTGTTTTCGGATTCGTTTCTATGTTTCGGACACATCAAACGTGATTCTGACATGATTTGGACATATTTCAGATTGTTTTTAGATTCGTTTCAGATATGATTCGGACTCATTCGGAAGTGATTCTGACATGATTCAGATTTTATTCGAATTATTTTTCGGATAAGATTTTTGATTCAGAAGACAAATACATACTAACTTTACGCCAGTGAAACAGATTCTTCTGGTCATAATTTGTAATACGATGGCTGGCGTGGTCTAGCGGTAAGGCTCTTGACTCGCAATCCAAAGGTCGCGGGATGGAATCCCGGCGTGGGCAAATAAATTTTATTTAAATAATTTATGTTATTTCACAATTATTCATTTAAAATAATGTATAGTATATTTGCAGCACGTTTCAGAATTGAAACGTTGCTTGAAAGGGCGTTAGCCGTGTTTGGTGACCAGATCTGAATAGCCAGGTACTTCCCCGCCTTCCTCTTCCCCATCTGCTTCCTCTCCCCACTACCTTTAGCCTCAAAACATACCCCAATTATTGGGAATGACATAGTCTCACTGGTTCCAGACGGGAGCAGCTAAGACTCTTGGTATTGCTATAAAAAAATATATGTAAAAACGATGAAAACTGTTCTGTATTTGATTAAAATAATTTTGCACGTTGACAATTAGTATGGGTTGGGTAAGTTGCATTTAATTTTGATAGTATAATGTTAAAATCATAAGATGATATACACGATTTTGTGGCGTATTTTTCATATTCCAACGGACTTGAAACTTTAAATCAACGAACCTATAATCCATAAACTTCCATTTAAAAAAAATTCAATGCAGAGTTTTAAAGCAACCTTAGATATTATAGTCGAATTTTTTTAACATTAACTCCGCATATGTGTCTTCTTTGAGGGTGTTGTATGGAGGGCCTTGTTGTGGAAAGCTAGTAGCGAACCTGGGTCTTGAAGAGACCCTTGTTGTAGGAGGGAGGTAACACGGAGGCCGACAGATTGTTCCACAGCCGATTTGTTGAACTCTTGAACGAGTCGTAGAAACGACCTCATATGACAAATATCAACTGTGCACAAAAAGCACGCGTACTACGTAATACAGAATATATCTGTTGATATTTTAACCTTAAAATAGTAATACCTGAGTTTTTGACTAAATTTCTTAGGTTTCGTAATTTTTTTTGGGTTGAAATATCAGCCATATCAAATTTAGATTTATTCCAACAATGTAAATAAATATAATCAATTCCCCTCACGACGCACTATAAACAATTATAAGTTTAACCCATTAGCGCCCGTCACGGTAATGCGCGATTTGACGTATAACACGTTGAGGCCCTAATTTAATACCACCGCGCTTACGGAATAACAATTATTACTACAACATATAATTAATTTCAGCAATCTCTCCATAATTATATTGTTGTGTTTCCTTATTACATTATCTTCACGCACAAAGGCGGGCATGAAGGCGTTACGCGGTGGTAATGGGTGGAACTCAACTCAACTCAACTTAAAATAGTTTTTATGATTCACCGCAAACGAGTCTCTTCATCTGGGTTAGTGGATCACCCTCAAAGAAAACTTAGCATTAAAAACATAAAAAAAAATTTAAAAACATTTTTAAATTCACTTAAGCCTTGATTACATGAAGCGAGTTTACAAGCTACCAGACAGCGTATTCACTATCCGCTAGTAAACTCCTTCAGTGTAAAATCTGCTAGTTAGCCAATAATATGATTACAGTGAACGAGTTCACTAGCAGATAGTGAATACGCCGGCTAGTAGCTTGTAAACTCGCTCAATGTAATCGAGGCTTTACCGATTGTTATTATCGTGAAAACTGTGAATACCACTTGCGAAACTTTTTTTGTCTTATATTAAAGTAGGTACATATTTACTGAAAATTTTGCAAAAATTAAAAATATTTTTTAAATGCGGAAAAAAAATGTTGTTAATAAAATGATTTAAAAATTTTCGGAAGCGTGTTTGGTATTTTTTTTGTACGCAAACCGAGAGCACGGTGTTCTCCCTTTCTGATAATGTTTCAAAATAGGGTTTTTGGCATCGATAATAATACTCCAGTCAAAATAGATGAAAAAAGGTGCTGACCTCACATTAATTCTTAAAAAGCTGAATTTTTGTATAAGTCTTGAATACGTCATTACGAATGCTATGTCAAAGTCCCCATCGATCCCGCTTTGGCAAGGTTTTTTTTTCGAGGTCAAAGGTCACATTTTTTTGTTTTTTGCGTATTTCTCTGAAACGGTAAGAGCTGTCGAAAAAAATATTGAATTAAAGTTTGTAGATTGTAAAATTCTCTACAAAAATGATGTCAATAATTTTTCTCTACGAAATACCGTTCTCGTTTTATCGCGATTTCAAACCTAGAAAATACGAATATGCACGTATGTGACCAGTATACATTATCGGGTCATCCATTTGAAGAAAAAATATTGGAATATTGGTTTTTGTGACTCATACGTGGAAAATTCACGATTCTGAGTAAATCAACGTCCATCCCTAATTCATTAGTCGGTTGGCCTTGAGTAATGTCTGCGTGTTACTGCCGGCGCACACCTGCATTTTTGGGATTTTCCATAGGAACCGGCGTAAACCTGCATTTTTCGGATTTTATATCTTCAGTATGTTCGTAGACACTTCGGTCACAACGTTACCATAGTATTTGATGGTTATACTGATTGCATGAAAAATATCAAAGCTGCAGAACAACGTCGTCGAGCTACAAAAACATCTTCATCGTCTGATATAGTTTTTGATCGATCAATGACTGTTCCAACAAACCAACAACAATTTCTCGCTAATGTTCACAATAAAACTCGCTTGATTTCGATGTTGTGTGAAGAATTTGCAGCAACCAAAATTCTTATAAAATAAGCTAATAATGATGCTGATGTCCTCATTATTGAAACCGCAATAGATCAATTCAGTAGCAACAATGTAACTATCGTTGTTGGAGAAGATGTAGATTTATTAATAATACTGACTGCACGAACTCCAAGTGATAAGATCATTTACTTTTTAAAACCTGGGAAAGCTCAAATTCAAACAAAAATATATTATTCACAAAGTTTAACTGCATATCCAAAATGTCGAGCTCATATTTTATTCCTACATGCGATAACTGGCTGCGATACGACATCAGCAATTTTCAAAAGGGGGAAAAACTGCAGTATTTAAATTGTTTGAAAAACGTAATGATTTGATAGATAACGCAGAAATATTTAAAAGCATCAACTCTTCAGCAGACGTCATCCTCACTTACGGAATTCGCTTTCTCCTTGCTTTATATGGAGCTCCGAAAAAAATGGAATCGATAGACAAGTATAGATTTTTGAATTTCGTGAAAAATACAAGGAACAATAATAGAGTGCAGTTATCTTGTCTCCCTCCAACATCTGCTTCTGCTTATCAACACGTGTTTCGTGTATTCTACCAAGTGCAAGTGTGGCTGGGCAATCAACTGAATCCTGAAGACTGGGGCTGGAAATCGATGAATAATAGTTTGGAGCCAATCCGTACTTTACTTCCACCTGCTGCAGAGAAACTGCTGAATACAATTTTTTGTAATTGCAAAAAAGGCTGTACGAACAATTGTGGATGCAGAAAAGTTGGATTGTTTTGTTCACCAGTCTGTACCAACTGTCAAGGCCACTCTTGCACTAATGCTGAATCAAATGCAACAGATGAAGATTCTTTCGAAAACGATGAGGATCTAACTGATATATCTCTCTTTTTTGAGCAGTCAACACAAATTGAGCAAAAAGAGGAAGAGGAGAGCGAGGAAGAAGAGAGCGAGGAAGAAGAAACGAGTGATAATGTAGAATCTGATGATAAATAATGTAAATTTCTTGCTGCTACAATTGGCCGCACACGCCGGACCAATTTTACCTTTTTACCTGAAAAGTGCCTCTAAAAATTGGAATTTCGAAAAAAGGTATTTATCTTTTTTACTTGTACTATCGTGTAGAATCTCCTCCTGAAGTTAATGCACTTTACCCCCGGACACCCTGTATCGTAGAGTATTCCTACTGGGGAAACCACATTTAAAAAAGCGCCAAGTACACTACCACTTCGCAAAGGTAGTGCGGAAATGTGTGCATACCTACGGTCTGAAATCACGATAATTCGAGAACGGTGCTTCGCAGAGAAAAAAGTGTTGATATTATTTTTGTAGAAAATTTTACGATCTACAACTTTTACTCAATATTTTTTTCGATAGCTCTTACCGTTTCAGAAATATACGCAAAAACAAAAAATGGTGACCTTTGACCTCGAAAAAAAAACCTTGCCAGAGCGGGATCGATGGGGACTTTTGACATAGCATTCGTAATGACGTATTCAAGACTTATACGAAAATTCAGCTTTTTAAGAATTAATGCGAGGTGGAATGTCTATTTTGAAAGTGACGGAAGGGAAAAAATGATCAAAAAGTACCTACCAATTCAGATATGCTTAAACAGAAGGGAGGGATAATGCATAGAAATGATCGAATGATACCTTTATCTATTCAGATTGGCTTAAACAGAAGGGAGGGATAATGCGTCGAAATTATCAAAAAGTAACTACCTATTCAGATATGCTTAAACAGAGGGGAGATATAATGCATAGAAATGATCGAAAAGTACCTACCTATTGCGATGTGCTTAAACAAAAGGGAGGGATAATGCATAGAAATGATCGAAGGATACCTTTACCTATTCAGATTGGCTTAAACAGATGGGAGGGATAATGCGTCGAAATTATCAAAAAGTAACTACCTATTCAGATATGCTTACACAGAGGGGAGATATAATGCATAGAAATGATCGAAAAGTACCTACCTATTGCTATATGCTTAAACAGAAGGGAGGGTGATAATAATGCATAGAAATGATCGAAGGATACCTTTACCTATTCAGATTGGCTTAAACAGAAGGGAGGGATAATGCGTCGAAATTATCAAAAAGTAACTACCTATTCAGATATGCTTAAACAGAGGGGAGATATAATGCATAGAAATGATCGAAAAGTACCTACCTATTGCGATGTGCTTAAACAAAAGGGAGGGATAATGCATAGAAATGATCGAAGGATACCTTTACCTATTCAGATTGGCTTAAACAGATGGGAGGGATAATGCGTCGAAATTATCAAAAAGTAACTACCTATTCAGATATGCTTACACAGAGGGGAGATATAATGCATAGAAATGATCGAAAAGTACCTACCTATTGCGATATGCTTAAACAGAAGGGAGGGTGATAATAATGCATAGAAATGATCGAAGGATACCTTTACCTATTCAGATTGGCTTAAACAGAAGGGAGGGATAATGCGTCGAAATTATCAAAAAGTAACTAACTATTCAGATATGCTTAAACAGAGGGGAGATATAATGCATAGAAATGATCGAAAAGTACCTACCTATTGCGATATGCTTAAAAAGAAGGGAGGGTTAGTGCGTACAAATGATCGAAAAGTACCTACCTATTGCGATATGCTTAAAAAGAAGGGAGGGTTAGTGCGTACAAATGATCGAAAAGTACCTACCTATTGCGATATGATTAAACAGAAGGGAGGGATAATGCATTTATTTCATGCAATTAATCTTTCAATCCTGATTGATTGTGAAAATACAACGGTCATAATATAATTTTCTTCTCTGAGAAAAGTTGCCATAATACAACATTAAAACTCTTTATATGTAAAGTGATTATTTAAAAAATTGATATAAATATAAACTCTATCTAATTGAGCGATTATTTTGCCCCAGCCATTACAAAACGATCGAAAGACGCACGCTTTCAATATTCAACCCATGGGCGCCACATTATCACCACGGTATGTGCTGATCAAAATCAAGGCGCAGAATTGATCAAAGGGTTGCTATCCCGTACAATCTACCGTCCCCCACCCCTTAATACCTTACCGCCCCCGCCTCTGGCCGCACCCCGCACCGAGCACCTAGACCGACCGCGCAGCCTTAAACTACCCTGTACGGAGGAGTATTAATTAAGCTTCACTACATAATTCCCGATAAGGGGAGGTGAAAAAAGGTACTATTATAATTAAAGATAAAAGGATTTGCACTATTATTATTCGATGGCACGTGTCTTTTCGTTATATAGAAGTTAGTTATCTATTTATTTTATTATTAGATATATCAATTACAGACTTTACAAACATTTTTTTCTGTGCCTAACTCACTAGGGATATCACGTATCAAGACAGGCTAGATTGTAAAAAAAATTCAGTAATTCTTACATTTTTCGATGAGCTCAATTTCGATAGGTATTTGTTATCGTTGTTGATAACTTGGGGGCTTTAATATTTGAATCAAGTTGGCATGGATATTTGATAATGAATTAATGATAGGATTGGAGAATTTTTAATATAAATTTGGGTGAGTAATTTTCGCAAGACCTTTATTGATGATATAATGTTTAGCGACGATTTGATAATTGTTTAGATTTTTTAATTTTCTTGTTTTGTTAGGTTTGTAATAAAATGTCTTAGATGCAATGCATTTCAAGTTTCTCTGTTTAAATGTTGTATTTTTTAAGTACTCGTGTTTCTAAGAGTTCATTGGTTTTTAGCACCATTTTTCCTGTGTTTTCGTAAAATTTACTTGTTTTGTTTTTAAGAGATGAGTTACAACAGTGTTTGTGGTAAAGTGAACTTTAAAATATAATGCATTTTTTATTAACATTTTTTTATATGAGTACCTCACAATAATCACAGCTACTTCCGTCTGGAGCCAGTGATACTATGGCATCCCCAATTGGGGTATGTTGTGAGTTTTAAGTTAGTGTAAGGGTGAAGAACATGAGGAAGAGGACGGTGGGGAAGTATCTGGATGTTCAGATCTGGACACCAAACACGACTAAAACCATCTCAAGCAACGTTTCAATTGATAATGGTGGTCTAACACCAGGGCGACACTGAGAGTATCCTCCACTCTGGAACGTGCCGTAATTGTACATTATTTTATTTTTAAATGAATTAATTGTGAAATAACACAAATTAATAAAATAAAATTTATTTGCGCACGCCGAGATACGATCCCGCGACCTTTGAATTGAGAGTCAAGAGCCTTACCCTTCGACACAGACCGTTTTAGATATCTATTCGTGTGTGATTGTAAAATATATTATAAAACCACTTTTTTGATTAAGCACAAACGTGAATTATTAATACATTTAAAAAAGACAGAGTGATTTGCTAAAATGAAATATGTTTACTCACTCTTGTAAGGCATTAATAATTATTAATTGTAATTATATTTCATTACATTATATTGTTTAGTTTGAAAAGTAAGTCTGGGTTCGGTAAGGTGAGGTTAGGTTACGTAAAGTCCAGAAACAAACATTAACGGTGAGTTTTAATTGTGTAGGTACTTAATTCTTATGAAAACACAAGTTTAAGATTTAAATTTCCTCATAATTTTGTTCTGATAAAGACCGATTCGACCAAATTGTGAATATATTTTTTTCATCCCTGGTAACACAACATTTATTATTTGATAAAGTTGTTTAGCATTCGTACATCCTATTGCGTATTTTGAAGTTTTTCAGGTGACGACACCTGGTTTCAGACGTACCATCCAAGCCACAAGGGATCACGTCCAAATATTTGAGTACTTCAAGGGAGAACTTGTAGTGGGCTCCATGGTTGTATGTTTGATACTATGAAAATTTGAATCACAACACACAAGTAGTAACAATTATAACCCAATAATATTCTACTGCGGTAGAGTTACTCTAGACTCTAAATTCTACATTAACAATTTATTGGTAGCAGGGGCAATATCGGCCAAAAAGAGATGTTCAAGAAAAAAAATTATAAATTACCAGGTTCATCATCTATATTCCTGGTCGGTCGTCCTTTAACTCCTCAAGTAAAGTGTTATTGATGGAGATTGTATCAAACGTTTTCATTGTACATAAAAATATTAATGTTTACATTTTTTTTAAATTTCTCCACACAGGAGGCTATAAGGCAACTGAAGAAAATAATTCCCCTCAGAGCCTACGACATCTTGAAGATGCTGTGAGGAGGGTGTTTTTAGGAAAGGAAGGAGAGGAAGTTCTGGGAAGGATACGGCTATTAGAGGTCGGTAGGAATCTGGGGGTTAGTGTGTCCAGGAGTGACGGACGCATGAATCCATTCCTCAAACTGCGGTGCAAGGCGTTTTCCGAGAGAGAGTACGGCTGGAGAAGTCAAAGGAACTCTCTCAACCAATCTCTCCCGATCTGGACTGCCATGCAGCTGGTGGGCAGACGCATCCGCCGCCAAAACTCGGACAAACCTCACCCCGTGAACCCGGACACCTCTGCTAAGTCACCAAACGCAGCGAACCTTGATGTTGGTTATCCAATATGGTTCCCAGGGCGGCGGTATCCAAATTAAAATTAGTAATATTTATATATTCAAATGAATCTGGGGCAGATAATTTATAAATGCCTTCAGATTCATATATCCTACAAATATAATATCCCCTGATTTTTCACGGGTCTGCGCGAATTTTAAAGAAAACTCGAATACGTGTGATACTTTATAATATTTTGCTAAAGAAATTTTGGAATAAATCGAGTGTAAATATTCCATTTGCGCTTGTTGCTGGGATCCGAAAGGTTATCCGAATAAATATATTTATAAATAATGTTGATCTTTTGACATAAAGTGTGTAAGTGAAAACGATTTATGATTCACATTTTTTCGCACGCGAAAATTATTTTACCTACATCAATATTTTAAATGTAACAGTTACTTGCAAATGACGACGCTTAAACTCAACTTACAACTTTAGTCACCAGTCAAGTACATTACACTCATATATTACGTAGTTTCAGAACAAAACATGTTTTGTCTATTTCAAGGCGTTAGTTCAAAAACTAAAAACATGACAAAAAATAACAACACGAAAACTTTCTGAAAAAGAATTATTTTGATCAATTTGTACTGTAGAACACAAATAATTTACAAAGTTTTTAACGCATTGGTGTATCTTGTTACCTAGTTTAAGAGTATTACGCCACATGAGCTTGTATTACACATTGAAGTGGGATATCTATATCTGTGTATTTTTGTATTAATAATGTGTCATATTTGGTTGCACTGTAAATTGCGCAATTGTTTTCTTTGAACTTTATTTCAGTAATAGTACAGAACCTTTTTCAACGATGTGACAGGCATTACCTTTTTTTTTGAAAATTAAAAGTTAATGTCACTTAACAATGTTATTCATAAGTTCTGCGAAAATTTTTGCTAAGTACCTTTATAACTTAAAAAATAAAACTGTTCTTTTAAACTATTCTTTCGTACACTCGCACCCAACGGTATAACACGTATGTATACTCGCGCACGGTGTCTCAGATCGAGATTCTCTCCATTTAAATTATTTTTATTATCTAATTTATAAGCATTATTTATTTATTATATAGAAGAGGTTATAATTGAATTAAAAAAAGAAAAAATATTAAAACTTTAACTTAATTTGGTAGAAAAAGATTTTTAAATCAGCATCTCAAAAAGAACATAATTTTTTGTACTCTAACTTTAATAACAAAAATAAACTTTTTCATCTGTTAACTTTTAAAAAAGCTCTGAAATCTAATAATTGATGGTATAAATAATAATAAAATGTTACACAAATGAAATTAATCATTTTTAGGATTTTTGGCTAGTAATTGTTACTTATCTTAACGACCGATAACAGTAAATAAGTGCCACTCGTCCACTAAGCACCAATGCGTGCATGCGCCGCACTAAACAATACCTAAAAACAAATTAAGAAGCTACTAAAAACCTCAAAGTCTCATTGTTGTTAATTTTTGAGAAAACAACGAATTATTGATTTATCGGTCTGAGAGACCAACGCGTGAATATAGGAAGGTTGATACAGGAAGGTTGTCTTCTTCTTCTTCTTCGATGGCGCTACAGCCCATATCGAGCTTTGGCCTCCTGCAACAGTCGCCTCCAACTCCTCCTGTCCTCAGCGGCTGACTTCCAATTTGGTACCTGGAGAAACTGTGCTGCATCCCCTCTTACTTCGTCTTAATACTGAAGACACCTCACCAAAATCATCACCAAGGCAAGTATTGATTTATCAATCTAAGGGTGCGAATTGAAGTTTCAAGTAAAGCCCATAATAAGTGTTTTTGAAACTTGAACAAAAATCTAAGATAAAGACCGAGAATTTTTTGAGAATTAAAGGTAGGGGCATTTAAGGGACGATCATTCTTCCAACCCCTTTCCAAACTTTCTTACATCTCCGCTAACAGGTAGATACTCTAAGTAACCCATTCATAAAAAAGAAACACGGGTAGCTGGGGTGTAAACACAACATATAAATCACGATAATGCCATTCCACCGATGTATGATAATGTTGGAAGTATATTGAAATATTAACAGTGGCAACACCCGTGGAGTTTCGACCAGAGTGTTCGAATATGGCCACACACAAATTTATACTCGACCGCCATAAATTTCGGTTAACATTATTCAAATTATTATTGGGAATGCGGGGCGTTACACCGTAGGTGCTGGATATCCGGGGTACAGGAAACTAGAGGATATATGAAACACGATGAAATAAGACGTGAAAGAGCATAATTAAATACGTATTTAAAAAATGTAAACTCTAAATCTACCAGTCGGAACTTTTTATTGCAACCTCATTTGGGAATCACAATTTTTGTTATTCGTACATTAAAGTTAATTTACCTTCATTACAATTTCTCATATTTAATGTGGTTCTTACAATCAATTATTTTTTAATAATTGGTGTTCTGGAGAAATTAAACTGATTGTGTCTTGAACAAGATTTAAAAAAATCATAAACTCTAAAAATATTGTATTCATCCTTTTTCAGAAGCCATTTAGAATTCAACTCAACCATTTGGAATCCATTTTACAATATTCATGAAAAATCTATCGAGCGAATCCAACATAAACTTTTACGAAACATAAATTATAGACTAGGAATTCCTATTAACACATTAGCCACATATCACTGTTGAAAATGATGGGCCTTACCACATTAAAAGAAAGAAAGTACTGATGTATTTTTTCTTTATAAAATTTTTAATAACATGTTTGACTCCCCTGAACTCCTTAGGCTGATTAACTTTCATATGCCTAGTAGAACGGTTCTTCAGAAGGTACCTTACCATTGTAACAATTCAGGTACCAATGCAGAAATAAACTCGGTAGTGAACCGACTGCACAGTGCTGGGAATAAATATTACATGAACACCAATGGTACTGAATGTCTATCAGCCTATAAAAACATTGTTATTGAATCTGTATGTCTATCTTGATAGCTTTGAAATGTTTACAAATTTTCAATACGTATCGAAATTTATATGAAAGTGCATCCTATATTGTTGTATCTATCTGTTGTATCATTCTATATCCTCTATTTGTTGTTTTTAAGTTAATTTTTTTATTTATTATTAATTTTTTAAACTTTATGAGTAAAATCTCAAATTATAATATTTAATTAAATGAATTAAATAATTTTTTTATACTTGGTGCTTATTTACTTATTTTAATTGTTATATCGCTTTAATTCTTTGATTATATCAAATGCATTTTTAATTTTATCAAAAGCCCTAATTGGGCATGTAAAAACTCAAATAATTCTAATTCTAAAAGTAAACCAAAAATCTGTCTTAAAATAAATGATAACCTGGTATCAGAACCAAAAAACATTGCAAATGAATTTAACATTTTCTTTGCACCGCCACCACCAAAAAATACATCTCTACATCCACAATCTGCCAAAACAGTCGAAAACAAACAGTCGCGATCATTCTTCATAACGCCTGTAAACAGGGAGGAAATTATTAAAATCATCGCAAAACTGAAAAATAAAAGCAGTGTCGGCACTGACAAAATCCCTATAAAAATTATAAAAGCATGTGCAGAAGCGTTAAGTTACCCGTTGGAAATATTAATTAACAAATCTTTCGAATCAGGAACCTTCCCAGAACAATCTATTATTATACCTTTGTATAAGAAGGGTCCTAAACAGGAAATCTCAAACTACATACCGATATCCTTATTACCAAACTTTTCAAAAATATTTGATAGAGCCATGTACAATCGCATTTATAACTTTCTCGAAAACTTTGAGATAATATGTCCACAACAATTTGGATTCCGTAAAGGCCGTTCAACAACACAGGCAGTATTCAATTTTTTGAACAAAATTCTAGAAAATATTAATGTTAGTAAAAAAACCGTAGGTATCTTTCTCGACCTCTCAAAAGCATTCGACAATGTTGATCATGAGCTTCTTCTAATTAAACTTGAACATGTAGGTATTAGAGGATTAGCATTAAAATGGTTTGAATCGTACTTAAAAAACCGTCAGCAGAAAGTTCAAATTTCAAATATCGATGAAAAAATGTTCCATACATGGTAGAATCCAAATGGAGAAAAATAAACAAGGGTGTGCCACAAGGAAGCATTCTTGGGCCTCTCCTTTTCCTTATCTATATAAACGAACTCCCAATAATTGTTCAATGTTCGCTGATGACACCGCTTTGTTGTTTGAATGTAATGGAGATGTTGACGAATTTAACAAACAAGTTAACGAGACTTGCCAATTAATAGCAAACTGGCTGTTATCGCAACATCTATCACTCAACACAAACAAAACCCAAATTTTAAAATTTTGTCCAGTGCAAGCTACACCTATAAATATAAATGTAAACATTAATAATAATATTATCGAACCTTCCCAAACCTGTTCACTACTGGGAATAGAATTAGACATAAACATAAACTGGAAAGAACATGTCTCAAAAATTGTAGCAAAAATCAGTAGTTTTTCTTATGTTCTGGGTACCTTGAGAAAAATATTGAACACCGAATCAGTAATAGCCGCATACTATGGTTATGTATATTCAATAATAAAATACGGTATTATTTTTTGGGGAAACTCGGTAAACGCCAAAGATGTCTTCATCATACAAAAGAGATGCATGAGAAAAATTACAAACTCTGGTCGTTTAGATTCATGTAGACCTATGTTTAAAAATCTGAAAATTCTGACAGTCACAGACATATATATAATGGAGTTAAGCACGCTAGTGCGATCATCTACAGACATGTTCCCACTAAAAAACTCAACACATAAATACGCTACAAGGCTCACAGAAAACCTATTAATGCCAAAAGCAAACAAAACAATATTCCAAAAAGGACCATACTACATGGCCATTAAAGTATATAACAAGCTTCCACATAACATTAAACAAATACAAGATACACACAAATTCAAATCGTCACTAAACACTTTCCTTGTTAATAAATGTCACTACACGTTGAGTGAATACCTCACGTAAATGAAACGCCTATTTTTATTGGTATATATATTTGTATTTTTTTCATTGGTATATTGTTATTTTATCTGTATTAACATTGTAATTATAATAAAACAAATAATATTATATAAACATTGTAACTAAATAAATGTGGTTAGCTGGAAGAAATGGGGTCTACCCATAAGCTACACCTTTTGTAATTTTTATTTTACAATAAATATTTTTTGATTTGATTTGATTTGAATAAATAAATAAAACAAGCGGGTACCCCAGTGAAGGCCACCAAGAGGAACACTAAGGAAGAAGTAGACTGACAGTATGGAAAAATATAGAAATGGGATGGGGAGGCCTAGAGAAGAATTACTAAGCTTTGGAAGCCGGTAGTGAACTTGTGCAAAAGGCTATGATGAATTTGAGTCTTATTGAGTCAAGCTCTTTAAATGTATTTAAAAATATTATTAGCTGAAGTCCTTGTCAATTTAAAATCAGACGCAGACATAAACTTTCCTCTAATTTTGATAGTCATATGTGCAAAATTTCATCTAGTACCAACATTCTGCTTAAAGGGGTTAGAAAATGGCGTGGGATAGTTTTTAGAAATCTCATATAAATAGTGATTTCGCTCTTGTTATGAAGGTCATGGTCAAAATTTCATCGGTCTCGGAATAAAACTACAGATATTTTAAAAAACCAAAGGCACCGCGTGTCCGCTCATCACATACCTTCTTATTTATATAAATAGATTGATAGGTGACTTAACCTTTTGTTAGTTTATCGTGATGCTTGTTGTTAGTGTTGTTATATATATTTCATTTCCTCCACCGCACCTACAATCTACCTATGTGTACCTACCTTCATCTGACAGTGGGTGGTCAATTTACCTAAGGGTGATGTTTGCAACAATAAATCATGGAATAATCAGTATTCTAAAGGAGTCAATTATCCAAATTAATTCTCATACAATTCCAATCATTACCAACTCCCGTAGTTGTGTCAACTTTAAACATTTTTTTAAAATTAGTAATTACAGTCCACAAATTGATTCGAAAAATATACACTACATAGTTAGAATCAATGCTTATAAATATGTATATGTTATCGTAAACAAAAAAAATACTCCTAAGCACGCAAGACTTGTCACAATTTACAAATATTTACTTGGAAAACCCCTTTTCAAAGTGTAACATGTTACCATATGGTTATTTCTTCCTGACTACCCACACATTTGTTACAACACACCCGTCTATTCCCTACGTAGTAACATATTCCCTAGCCGAACATACGTTTTTCCGACATTTTTGGGTTATTTAACTTTTCCGGCAAGATGGGCAAAGTTTTTTTGCAGATTGTTTTATTTTCGAGAAACACGTTTTTTCTAGTGCAAAAAATGAAACCTATTTCCACATGATCTAATAGCGTATTAGCACAGGAAGTTTAAGGCAGGTTTTTCTTTATTAAATTTAAAATTTGAAAAAAATCGTAGTAATTCATCCCGTGTCATGTTTTTTACAAAAGTACTCTGTACTCATCCAGGCACCGAATTAAGGTTAAAGTTATTGGTGAAATCGTCTGAAGATACCTTTCTATAATTTGCCTTTGAAATGCTTTTTTTAAATAATTTGAAGAGAATTCATAGATAAACATTAAGTTTAAACTTGTTTTTTTTTACGCAAAAAGGAGTTCAAGGTATGTTAAAAATGAAATAAAAAAACAGTTAAATACATAATAATTGTAAATGATCACTCTTCGCTAACACAGGGATAAAAAATGTTTATACAAGGTCTTGAATTGGTAAACACTACATAATTGAGTAGCAGGGGTGCACAAGTTCATGGGATGAGGTTTGTCAAGGTTGGCGCGGATACGTTTGCTCACCTTTTAGTGATGTCACGCATGATGGACTGGATTGAGAGAGACCAGTTGAGGGAGATCTTTTGAACTTTCCAGCCTCTCTTGACACATTCTTGCGCCGCGGTGGGAGGGATGGATTCGTACATCCGTCACTCCTGGACTCCTTGATACCAGATTCCTATTCACTCTTCATATCTATTTCCTTCCTTGAACTTCACCTCCTTCCTTTCCTCAAATAACCCATCAAGACATAAACTTCGATGGGAATTACTTTCCCCGGGGCCTCCTGTGTAGGGCTTCTAAAAAATACTTTCTCATTTAAGTATGTAATAATATTAAGGAAGGTTTTTTTTAACACATTTAACAGAATAAAAAAAAATAATTACCAACTTATTACGCACTTATCTTGAGGAGTGGAAGACATCTTAAGATTTTTCTTATCGACTTAAGATACTACTATACAACACATAGCATTCGATACTGCCACTACACATGCATAAAAAATATTCTTGCGTTACAAGTGGTGGTCAAGTTACCCCATTTAAATATTTACTTTGACTTCAATTTCACTTCTACATATATATGTGCTGTACCAATAATGTCAAAATTATAAGTCGCTTACATTATCTTCTTTGGCACGGAAAGAGTGGAATTAACAAAGTAAATAAATTAAAAATCTTAAAATTTCAAGGCGAAGCAACCGTGTTGAATGTCCCAATTTCGTCTTTTTACCATATTTCACAATCAAATGTCCCGTACATTGAAATTGCTATGGTAGAGTTGTTTTTAAGAAGTTTTGGCTTGATATTCAAAATGTCCATTAATGTTAACAAACAATGTACCTACTCTTTTAAAAAATCATGCACATATTTCAATATGAATTTTTAAGTAACTGAGATTTTTTTATAATTCTAGATTTTTAAATAATTATTTTGTGACACAATATTTTAGCTCTCGCTCACTCGATGATGGCAACACACTTATGACATAATTTTAATCTATGACTAACGTCATATTGTTTTATGTCCGTAGGACCAATGACTTCTTAACAAACATTAAAATAAGTACGAAGCATTTTTGAATAAATATACCACCTTGATCTAAGACAAATTTACCAAAACATGCTTAAAATTAGCTTCTCGTCTGTACACAGTCATTTTGGCCATTTTCTGGCTGTTGACCTTCATCCCGCTTATGAAAGATATTAAGAACATTGCAGTTAAGAACCCTTGACGAAATTAATCGTCGAAGAATTGCGATTTCTGAAACGAGTTTTTTTCTGAATATTAATGTATTTTAATTTAATTCAAACCACAATCGTTTGTTTCCCGTAAGGTTTACATTAAATTTTATTTATTGTTGCGCTGGAGATAATTAAAAATAAACCACGAAGAAGGATTTTATTAACAACAAACTATTTGAAAACCTATTTTGAAATGCAAAATGATTTATGACAAGTAATTAACCCAACCTAGGTGTCACAACAGACATTGATTAATTAAATAGAATAGGTATAAAACGAAATTGCTTCAAAACAATTCAAAGTGGAAATAAAATAAAACAATCATAAAGAACAGAAGCTTCAAAAATGTTTTCCCGTTTACAGCCCTCAGTAGGCCGTCAAAATTAATTGAATTTCCACCAACTTTCACGCCTTTACGATTGCATCAAAAATGGCCACCATTTCCGCCTGACATCTAGTTTGGTTGTTTTGCGATTAAACCGAATTATTGCGCAATAAAAATGGCGTCTGTTTCCGGATATATTCGAAAGGGTAACCTTTTTATCGGCGTTTTTATTAGAGCCGATTGATTTGAGGCGCTTTGCGTTGGGTAAAAGCATTTTGAATGTGGATTTTACTCTCGTATCTGGGTGATTTAAGCATCTATAAGTGGTTGTTGGTTTAATTTCCAAGAGGGGTAAGTGTTAAATAAATAGGCAATTTTATTTTTAGTGGAAGAAATAACAATAATAATATATCTTTTTCAAATCTGTTATTTTTATTCTTCGACTGTTTTTTTCCTCTATTTTTCCCAATTTTTACATTTGGTCAATACAATATTATGAAATCATTAGAGTAATGGGAACCCACTAAGGCGCAGCCTGTGCATGGGTTATAAGTTATACTTTATAATTTATACAAGTTATATTTTATTATTGTACCTAGAAAGAACAAACAGTGCTTTTTTTACATGAATACCGCACAAGGGTCCCAACTCCTCCCGTCTGGAGTCAGTGAAACTATGGCATCCCCAATTGGGGTATATTGTGAGGCTGAAGGTAGTAGGGAGGGGAAGGAGATAAGGAAGAAGAAGGTGGGGAAGTACCTGGCTATTCAGATCTTATCACCAAACACGGCTAAAGCCATTTTAAGCAACGTTTCAATTCTGAATGGTGGTCTTACACCAGGGCGATACTGGGAGTATCTTCCACTCTGGAACGTGCCGGAAATATGCTATGTATTATTTTTAATGAATAAATTGTGAAATAACACAAATTAATCAAATAAAATTTATTTGCCACGCCGGGATTCGATACCGCGACCTTCGGTTTGCTAGTCAAGAACCTTACCACTGGACTACGCCGGCCAAGTGGTAAGGCTCTTAACGGTAGTGTGCATATAAAGCAAAAACATATTAAAATTTGCATAAATAGTTTGTTCTTTGAATTACCCATTTGCCCCATTTCAGCTAGCTAAAGTTGTTTTTATGGTGTTTTCAAAGTAAGCAGGAAATTTCAAATCTTAACAGACGGATTGCAATTTTTAGAGCACAGGCGTCTCGTGGGAATGCTAGCCTTGTTCTATCGGTATTACAATGGAATATGCTCCGATCCGAGCGTCATTGATCCCTTCGGTACCAGTACATAGTCGGGAAACATGCCAAACGCGTGTCTAACATACATACCTACCTCCACGGTTGACATTTGTCACATGACAACGGGTCGCTTCTTCGACTCCTCCTTCCTACAACATGTGCCTCTTCAAGACCAATGTTCACTCCTTCCTCTCCTCAAAGAGACCCTCCACAAAGCATCTCAATGACAAGAGGGAAATTATTTTCCTCAGGGCCTCCTGTGTGGAGTTAATGTAAAAAAAGAAGGAAGAGAAGAGTTCGGCATCCAAAGCAGGCTTTCAAAACTGCCTAAAACAAATCTTAGACACGTTGCTCGCCAAACTGAGGACTCCAACTTGGAGAAACCCAAATTCATTGGTAAAGTGGACGGCAGAAGAAGCAGAGGAAGGTCACCAATGCGCTGGAACGACCAAGTATCACCGGCAGCTGGTAGGTTGGTATCCACAACTTTCACGACTGTGAGGAATTTTTTCAGTCTGACAGAAAGTTCTTTCACGACTTTCTAATCTATAATCATAACAACAATTTTAAAACATTAGTTTAGTCTTCCTCTCATTGCTGAGGATCGTTACCCCTTCTCGTTATTCCCTTTTCCATAATGGACAAGGGAATAACGAGAAGGGGTAACGATCCTCAGCAATGAGAGGAAGACTAAACTAATGTTTAAAAATTGTTGTTATGATTATACATTTAGTCGTGAAAGAACTTTCTGGCTATTTTGCGAAGCTAAATAAGATGAGAAAATGTTTCAAATGTAATTAAAAATGTTATGCACAAAATTTAGTTCTTATTCATTCCCTGTGGTATATCACCAACAGTTCTCCAACTGACCTTGGGAGGAGATTTATTAAATGGGTAGAGTAAATAAGTTTTATTGATATTTCGCGTGTACCTACAGTGTTGACCACGATAGTCGACCTATCTAGGAACTGGCTAATTGGAATCTGAGGTAAGAGTTCTGCTGAAGACTCTCTCTGAGCTGATGGACCCTCTGTTGCCTGTAGCTGGTACTAAGCTAGCTGCCATCTAGCGGAGTCCTAGGACAGTTCTTAGTACTACCATCTATGTGAGAAAGCCGGAAGCTTTTAGATATACTAAATTCACCGTGACTTATTTTTGGAATATTATGGCATGTTGCGCTTCCTCCTTCTAACAGACGTTTCTTTACATAAGTTACAATGTGCATCGTAAGGGCAGATGTAGACAATTGTGAAAGGTGTGTTTAGGTATGTAGAAGCGTTAACGTGTTACGCACTACAATCCTCATAGAAGCGGTATTTCAGTATGATTAGTGAAAATCAACAAGGTTTTCGACGTTTAGTTTTGTTTCGGCGTTTAGGTGTAGTCATCAAGTGTCGGATACAATAGACCAGTGGTCTTCAACCTTTTTGTGACGGCGTACCCTTTGACTCTTACTACAAATTTCTTGTTCCCCGGACCCTCTATCTATCTTTTTTGAACATTTATAATGAAAGACGTGTTTCATTTATAATTTTTAATACTTTCATTATTATGTACGTGATTTCAATAATCAAGTCACATAAACACAATTTACGCAATTTTATATAGAGTGTATACGATTTCAGGCATTTTTAACCAGTGATTCTACATGCGTGCTACATTATTGCGTACCCCAAATTTGGCTTCGCGCACTCCCAGGAGTACGCGTACCACAGGTTGAAACCATTGCCATAGACCATTTGGCTTAGCCCTTTCTTTCGGCGTTTAGACTTTTACTACATAATGTTGGGAGGATTTTAGTGGATTTCGATTGCCTCATATGAATATTAGTCATATGTCTATGACGTACACGAAAAAAATTACTAATAAAATACACCTACCTTCCTACACACCTACTGATTCCGACATACATCAATAGTAAATTCTTATTAAATTTACTAAAACTCTCAGATTCACGACTTGTTTCCGTCATGACTTTTATTTTTAAAATTGTTAATGGTATTACAGATAGCCCTGATTTACTTAGCCTAATTACCTTCCATGTACCAACTAGAAATACTCGATCAAAAATTATAAACATCAGCATCATGAGTTAGTTGTTTAGATACTCGCTTGTACGAAAAATGCATGCAGTTCGCAATACTTTCCCAGAAAGAGTAGATGTGTTCAACTGCACGAAATTTAGTTTTTTATGTGAATACCTCACAAGAGTCCCAGGTGCTCCCGTCTGGAGCCAGTGAGACTATGGCATCCCTAATTGGGGTATGTTGTGAGGGTGAAGGTAGTGGGGAGGGGAAGAAGATGTGGTAGAGGAAGGTGGGGAAGTACCTGGCTCTTCAGATCTGGTCACCAAACACGGCTAATGCCATTTCAAGCGACGTTTCAATTCTGAATGGTGGTATTACACCAGGGCGATACGAGAGAATCTTCCACTCTGGAACGTGCCGCTAATGTAAAGGGTGGCGCAAAACTACCGATATGGTTTGAATCTTATTAGACATCACAATAAGATATAATAATAATAAAACGGTGGTTTTGCGCCACCCTATACTATCTGTATATAATTTTTAAATTAATTTATTGTGAAATAACATAAATATTTCAAATCAAATTTATTTGCGAACGCTAGATTCGATCCCACGACCTTCGGATTACGAATCGAGAGTCTTATTCCTCGATCACGCAAGTTGCAAGAAGGCTGTTTTATAATTTTAATGATTCCTTTTATATTATTCTTTTGAATGTGCTCCAATTTGTAATTTATTTAACAAATTTTATTTCTTTAATAATGTTCCAATAAATTATTATTTTGTCCATCACATGTTTGTAAAAGTCTGTTTGAGTATAATATGAATAAATAAATCATATCAACACGCATTTATGAAGTTATGAACCTCCAACTGACAGCAATATTTCCATCATAAATTATTGGTATGTTGCCAATCAACGAGAATTCATTGTACAATCGTCCCTTTTATTCTGAATTTCTGCACGAATGGTGGCATTTTGAATTGCTCACTGCTCAATGCTCATCCATGAAATGAAAAAAAATATCTACACAGGTTTGAGCTTTATTAGAAACTATTTCTGAAATAACAAATTCATTTTGCGGATCATATTGTCGTTTCAGAGTTTCATTTAAAATTAAATTTGTGAAAATTGTTGGCATACTTGTTTCAAAAAATATTCCTTGTCTATGAACTACCTGAAAATTTGAAAAAATCTCTTACTTCTTTTAAAGGTAATATTGATCAGTTAAAAAAAAACAAATAGACAATAACAGATTTCGTAACATTCAAGAAAAAGGTCAAATTAATCTTTAAAAAAAAACAACAACCATAACAACACCAATCAAAATGTTATAACTTCAATTCCTAGCATATCAAAAATTAACATCACAACATAGTTTATATTTATTGTATATACTAAGTAAAATGTATGTTATAAAAGTGAAAAATAGTAGTTTATATATTATATTTATATATAGTTTATATTTATTGGAAAATGTAAGTAAAATGTATGTTATAAAAATGAACTAGCTGTAAAATAACTCCTACGCCAAGCTCAAGAGCTAGTACTCTTCATTGGCGTAGAATTTCAAAAATCATGTATCTTTTCATTAAATAAAAAAAAAAAAAAAAAAAAATATCAGGCAGGTTTTTTAAGACTGTACCAAAGCTTTATGCTTAAACCATGCTTCATTGAAGTTGTGTATGTCATTATCCGGAGAGATTATAATTAACAGCGGGATAGCTTTCTCCCAGAAGGGGAACCCGTAGGACAGGAGATAAAATAGTCTTTGCTATTGGTGATGGAGATAACCATCGGGAATATAGAAATTAATGCTCTCCATGCAACTAAAGAAATGTTAATCAATATAGACATCCCTTCTGTCCCGTAGATGTTTCGTTCAGGACATACCCAAGAGAAAGTCTTATAAATAATAGTATAGAGCCACGGATAGAAGCCTTACTCCCTCCGGTAGAGAATCTCAGAGCTGGTGCGGACTCCAAAGCACCAACCCACGCTCTAGCTTACTCCTTACCAACGCTTATCAATGTTTTGAGAATCAGAGTGTCTTTCTTGTATTTCTCGAACTACGTAGGTCACACCCAGAATTCTCCTACTTTAGAATTCTCCTACTTTAAGTACTTCAAATCAATTCGATATAAGCTTGAAATGTAATCATACCATCAAATACAGCAAGATTCTAGTAGAGACACGTTTTAAACAAGCAATATGAATCTTAACTATAATGTACTGGAATAACCAAATAAAACACACCCTTGTAAAATAAATAAATTAAATATTAACAAACAATGATCTAATTCGGAATTTATTTAACTCTAGTCAAATCTCGAATCTCTAGTCGAATAGAGTAGAAACCGGTCGTCTAAAAATAGTATTTACAAGAATCGTTTTAGATCACTAGCAACAGAAATGAATGTAGAATAATTTATGGATCATCAATAAATATTGAAAAGTTGAGCGGTCCTGGAGCCTTGGGGATTTCCAGAGAGCACTATGAATATTTTGAGAAAAATATTCCACGAAATACAAATTATTTTCTTCCATTAAAATGGCTGGAATTGAATATATATGAGAAAAGGAAAAAAAAAACCTATCGTTGACTGTTTATTTAATAAAATGTCGTGGTTTACGGTATCAAAGGCCTCTGAGAAATCATTGGATGAACAATTTATTTTCTATATTATCCATGGATTTGGAAAAATAATCTGTGAAGACCTTTACACTGTACATTAGCGTGGGTCACGACTGTATTGAATTTTAGATGATTGTTTTGATCTGTCTTATAGCGATTGTTAAATGGAGATACAAAATCATGTAATTTTTTTTAATAATATTTGGATATTATCACCTTCTTCCTCCGGATTGACTTCGAAATTTCACAAAATAGAGAAAAACCCACCCTTGTTAAATCTTAAAAAAATGTTAGACAAACCATTAAAAATGAACTATTTTTAATAAAACACGAAATAAAGGGAATGTTTTGATTTATTTATGAAAAAAACATATTTATATAATTCAAATTATCTCAAGGCAGTGTATTCAAATACCAGCAAAATCCCTCTTACTCTCAAATTTCGGCATTATTTTGAGAGACTCAATCTTGGAAATGATTTCTTAAAAATATGCTATATTTGCTATGGAAGATACAAAAAAATATGGTTTAAAGAATTCATAGTAACTTTTATATACACTAAAAATAACCCTTTATAATGAATATTTTTAAAACTTTGAAGTGAATCTGGAGGAAGAAAATCATATCAGAAATTTGAAAAATTTTAAACACTTCGTTTTGAACCCATTTGGCGCTCTTTAATCGCTCTAAGAATTTGAAAATAACATTTTATGTTAAATGACCCACCTTACTTTGGGTTGGTTGTTTCTAAATGTTTGTTCTGATATTAAGACCTACATATATCTAGCCTTGTAAAGCTTGCACAAGTGTACGGAATTTTTGTACGATTTCTGTACGAAAATTATAGAGCAACGCAGCTGTTTTTAGATGGAGTATTTTTTCCATCAAGAACTTGGATTCCAATATGAATACAATAAAAAAATAGTGTTTTTCTAAGTCTAAAAAAAATCTTCACAATTTGGAAATTGTTCTTTCTCGTTATTCATGTACACCAATGTTGTATTTTTTAATCTGAAGCTTCGGTAAGTTGTGTTAAATCACTGGTTGTTCATCATGCTGAGTTGCCCGGTCTTACTTACAACTTATTAATTAGTTAACAGTATAATGTCAAGTTTCCAACCAAGTTTTACTATCCGCCCACGCATATTATGTTTACGTAGTCAAGGGTGCGGGGTAACGTTGCAAAACCACGTACCAGGTGTAAGTTGCGTTTGTGCTATAACTTTGATGAATTACGGCGTAAAGGCAGTTATTTATGCATAAATCCAACGCGCAAAGTTACCCTTCCACATGTGAAAACCACGTTTGGGCTTGTAATACGGTAAAATTATTTGAAATACAGCAATGGATGGATAGGTCATTAAGAATTTGATTGACGCATAAACAGAAAAAATAGTCTAATTGTGTTTTGAGTACTGGAAATAAACTTTGAGAAAAAGCATTGTTTTCACTGCATTTTAAAAGTCAGTCCGAAATTACGCAGGTGCATGTACATTGTGACCCCGCCAGAGTTTGCATGATCGTGGTTCCTTCTTACGAGTACGAGTTGTCAAATCGGGTTAATCAATGTTACGGTAACTACCGGCCTGAAGAAAGTAATTGAAAAAATAAAGATTTGTCATTAGGATGACATTTCTTTGGATGAATTGTGTAATTCCTTCTTTGAAATAAAAAAAAATGGTAAAATGTTAACAGTTTTACTAATAAATGAGGTCAATATTTTATACAATTGATAAACAAACATGTATGCGGAAGCCTTTCTTATACAGAAACTGATTTAAAAAAAAAATAAATAGAGACAATATTGGTGAAACTCAATTAAAAATCTGAAAACAGAAAAATAAGAAAAAGATTCGATCACTTGGTGGACTCGAACCCAGGACCTGAAAAAAAACAGTTCATTCATTTACCTCATTGAATTTCGAAAATTTTCCTGGGTATTTTAAATATTATGTAATATATATTTTCTCTTTGAAGATTTCGTAATAACAAGTATATTAGATAAAATTACCTACGAAGATGTTTGTTCTTGAAAAATTCTTTATTGCTTGTAAATTGTTCTACTTTAATTTCAAACACAAAAAATTGGATAAAACCTTACCACAAACATTTTAATCAAAATTTCAGAAAATTCCTAATTCAGAAAACGCGGTCCATTTATTAAATGGTAATCAAAAGATTCTACGCTATAAACTCTTTGATTTCTTGAATTTGTATTTACTTGCACATGCATAAGGCATTCATGTTATTAAAAAACATGACTTTCACAAGTGTTATTAAATTTTCCCGTCAAAAGTCATTTAAAAATAATGTGCCAAAAATCACCTAGCTTTTTCGGGACATACGATATAATTAATGAATTAAAACTGATGGAAAAACACAAAAAATGTTAATTTAAAGTCAATTGTAATTAATAGAGACAGGATTTTAATGGAGTATCGCAAACCAAAGCTGTAATTTTTCAGGTATCATATGCGCATGGCGCATGCGCCTGCGTACCAAAAAGCAACGTTATCAGTACTTTTACAGCACAGTTAAGGACAAAATTCATTAGTTATGATTCGAAATGGAAATTGTACAGTTTAGTAGTTTAGGAAAACATGGTTTATTAGTTGTGAAGTTTTTTTTAGTGAGGCTATTATAGTTTATAATTAAGTGAGCGTTAATTTAAGTTAGCCTACAATTCTTGTAAAAAGAAAAAAAATTAAACATCATTTTTTTGGACTTTTCACAGAACTACTAGTAATAACAGATTTAAAAATTTTGTGCAGTTTATCCAATTTCTTCTTTAAAGAGTTTGGCTGCTTCAAAAATATTATTCCCTGAAATTGAGCGCTTTAGTCGTCTACAAATAAATACGGCATTTATATTCGAACGCACGTTCAATAAATATTACGAAAAAAACACGGTGTGGAAACGTAAACACACAAAACGTAGTTACCTCCTGCCGGAAACAAATCGTCCATATTATGTTCCGTAAGAAAAACAAGACGCCAATTTGTAGGGAATTTTTATTTAGGTTTACGAACCTTTGGAAAACATTTCATTGGAAATTCTTTGAAAAAAAATATTAGGGTAAAATCGCGGATCAGGAAGGTTTTAGCCTCTGGCATTTTTGTGTGCTTCGGCACGGAATATCTCATACGCCATTGTTATCTAATGCGTAATGTTTGTAAATACACAATATTATTGCATCCATCAAGCAAAACTACGGTTTTCAGGAAGCCTTTGGTTATTTTGTCAGTAGGTTTTGAGTTTCGAGCAAGGTTATGAAATAATAATATCGTTCGTTGTTGGTTCGGGTGGCCTGGATCCGGCCTGCCATGATCTCATCACATGTCCAAGATATTGAAGTTTTCGGATTTTCATAGTTTTAATAACGTCTTATTCTTTATTCATTCGAACCATAACATTCGTAATCCTGTACATCCAGCTTGTTTTAAGTATTCTTCTGTAGATCCACATCTCGAATGCCTCAAGTCTAATTAGTTATTATTGCCTAATTAGTTCTTCAATAAGCGTCCACGCTTCCATTCCATAAAATAATATCGAAAATACGTAGCCACTGACTGAGGTTGAGATCATGAGCTTCCTCCACGCGGCATTTGATTTCAACCGAAGGAATTTCGTCTGAAAGGAGAACGGTTCTTAAAACTTAACTAATGAATGTATGCGTAACAGAAATAAAAATGAATAAATCGTGTGGAGGTATAAAGAGAAATTTTTAAAATATTTTAGGTTCACGAATTGTAATGGACTGTTAATAAAAGGATAATGAAAATGTATGTTTTAAAATAATTTATACCACTCTAATAAATTAGTTTGGTATGTTAGCAAGGAATCATGGAAAATATCTAAGTGTAGAGTTTTTCATGGTAGGTATAACTTGTTGTTTGCGTGTAGAGAACTCCAGTCCATTTTTTTATTTTTTATGAATAATGAAATAACTGCATATTTTTTTTAATTTTTAGAGTAAGTTTTAATAGTTAAAATAATTGTCAAAGTTTTAATTTTTCAAGATCCCCCAAAAACCACTGTATGTACGGTGAACGAGTGACGTCATCACTCCTCAAAAGTTACTATAGGATCGGCCATCAGCTGATCAACTGCCGCCATTTTGAAATTCGTTGTTCGAAGTATTCTCCCTAGAATTAGCATTACTAATTTTTTGTGCCTTAGTTTTTGAATATTTTCCATAATAGAGATAAATTAATAAGAGATACCTTTATTTTTGAAATATTATTTAGGCCTAAATAATGTTTCAATAAACACAACAACTGAATCTCTATAAACAGTATGTAAATAAACGAATAAATTAATACGACGGCTTGTGTCACACCTACATTCCCATACAATGACTTTACGGTGACGTCACGACACGAGGAACAGTGACGTCACCATTAAACATTTTAATAATACCAGCATGACGGTGTGTTTCCAAGACCCGATGAAAAATGGTCTTTTTAATAATCTTTAAAAGACTCTGCGTTTAATATTATAAAATAATAATTATATATATTCAAAAACAACAGACCAGAAAATATATTGTGGCTATTTTGTGAGTTAACATATTAATGTTTGTAGTTTGGTTTTATTTTTTTAATTAATGTTTCGAAAATTTATTTTTTATACTTTATACTGAATCTATGGTGGAGCAGTCCAAAGCATGGGATTTTCACCAAGGTGTCTTGGCTTCAATCCTCTGCATAGCTAAGTCCCCCATATTTTTTAAATTTTTTTTATTAATATTTGTTTCATTTACATTTTCATAATATAACATAATATAGCTTACATATTTTTATACACTCTCCTAAGAAAGCAAATGTTTGTGTTAAGGAGAGGACAACTTATTAATAACTTAAGAATTACTTAAAAAAAATCCTTATCACAAACTAAAGAGTTTAACTTGTGAAGAGATTTAGACATAACATATTTTAAAAGTTCATAGGAGTAATTAAACAAGAAATGTATATAGGATGTACATAAAACATTAAGAATAACAGTCAAAAATATATCTTGGAGAAAATTAAAATTATATGGTGGTACTACCAAAATAAGATTTAATTTTTTTTTAAATTTGTTGTATTTTTTCTGTTCGTATATCAGCGGGTAATTGATTAAATAATTTTATTCTTTTATACTCATAGTAGATTCTGTGCAGTTGTGGTTCGTATGGGAGGTACAGTTAGTCCACCAATAGAAGTATTCCTTATGCTAATATTTTGCAGTGGGGTAATATTTTTATTAAAGATATCTTTGTGTAGCTGAAGTAGTGCTATTTTTTCGTAAATCTAATACTTGAGTTCATTACGATTGTGCTAGGTGAATTAAAAATGTTTTCAAGTTATTCGTAATCCGAGAATATTTTTCTTCTCCCCCTCCGCTACCCCAGTCACTCTCAACCCCCACTACCACATAATTACATAATAACATTACCGTTTATTTTTCGGTTTAAGAAACTAAAAATTAAATTTGTTCATATGAAGCGGATACTTTGTGATGCGACATTATTAATTTAAAATAAAACAATAACTTTGTAAACACCACTTTAATTTTATATACTTTATGCCGACCGGGTTTCGCTACAACCGTAGCTTCATCAGGGCAGTATAATTCTCTACTAACATTAGGTTACATGTGTGTTATAATATATAATGGGCTGGACTCGTCAAGTGTAGGGGGAGGAAGAAGACATACATGGAGAAATGGGAAGGGAACGGACGTGTTCTTTATCAATAGGGAACAATCTTAGTATGGGACTTTTATTTACATTTAGTTGATTATTAATTACCTTACTTTTAGTGTTTATGGCTCTCCTAAGTTCAAGTGCCTCTAAATTATCCAATCTTACACCGATATTGTTTTTATGAATCAGTTTGGCGCCGGCTGTTTTGTCAAATTTATGATCTTTTTCGATCAAGTGGTTTGCGAATTCTGAGAATCCAGAGCTGTGTAGACATCTGAGATGTTCTTTGACACGGGTGTTTATGTTGCGCGCTGTTTTACCAATATAAAAAACTGAGCAGTCACTACATTGAAGCGAATAAATTCCCGAACACGTCCGTTCCCTTCCCATTTCTCCATCTATGTCTTCTTCCTCCCCCTACACTTGACGAGTCCAGCCCATTATATATTATAACACACATGTAACCTAATGTTAGTAGCGAATTATACTGCCCTGATGAAGCTACGGTTGTAGCGAAACCCGGTCGGCATAAAGTATATAAAATTAAAGTGGTGTTTACAAAGTTATTGTTTTATTTTAAATTAAAAATTAAATGATCATAAACCAAGTTAATTTGTATAGTACATACAAAACAATTGTTTCAAATCAATGCTTTTTTAATAATATTTATTGTTTTTCAAAAACATTTTTTAAAATAATTATCTTTAACAATAATTATCATAAACAAACATACGCGAAAGTTGCCTCTAAAATCATGGAAAGTGGATTTCTTTGGTGGATGGCCTTGATAGAATAGACTAGCTCATTTCCGTACTAGATATTTGTCACATCTTTTATTTAAAAAAATAATTTTAAAATTTTGTTGGGTATTTTGGTCTCAAATCAAAAATGAAGTTTTGCCTGAAAAAGGCCGCGCTGCCGTTCCCTTAACACCCCTCAAACACCCCTCCGGCAGGCAAAACGTGAAATGTCTCACTAAAGCTTCCGGTACTAGATGACGTCATAAAAGGAAGATGGCGCCGTAAAAGCAACGTGTGAAGCTACGGAATCATAAACAAGGGGATGAAAAAATCCGGTTAATGTTCGCGTTTTGCACCGGTTAATGAATGGCCCTTATGCGGTCGGAATGGGGAAATGGGGACATAACCGGAGCCGGTGGAATAATTAGAACTGGGAGACCAGCGGGGGAACATTTGAACACAGAAAATAAATGGGGCGTGAAAAAAAACAACTGAAAGATGCGATGCAGTTATGAAGAAGAACCGCGAAATTTTAAGTGCTGTTTCTGGAACAATGGAGCAACTTTTAATGCATGCCTTTCGTGTGGTTAATTCAAAAATGTTTTCAATCTTTTTATGTTTTCAAATTATTTTTTTAAGTTTTAGTTTTTTTTGTTGAAATCTACTTATCTTTTAGTTATATACATTTTTTCTTTGGATTAGCTCCACGCAGGAGGCCTTCTTTAGGGATGCTGTATGGAGGGTATTTTTAGGGAAAAGGAAGGAAAGAAACTTCTGGGAAGGAAAAAGTTGTGTGGAGTGGGGAGGAAGCTGGGGATTAGTGTGTTCAGGAGAGAAGGACTTATAAATCTATCCCTTCCACTACGGTGCACGGAAATCGGTCGAGATAGATCGGCTGGGGAAATCAAAAGGTCTCCATCAAACAGTCTCTCCCAATCCGGCCAGGCAAATGCATCTGCCATCAAAACCCAGATAAACCTAGAACCAGACTAACCTCATGAACCCGGGCTTTCCTGCTAAGTCACCACCTCGAGGTGATGGTTCCAAAGTCGGCAGTACCGAATTGCTAACATTAGCGCAGACCCGCGAACAAGCACGGGAAGGTCACAGAGGAGTGGTTAAAAGATTACTTTCAATCGTGACTCGAAAGAACTTTGCCAGACAGTGATTATGAGTTTCTCTGGGTTGGAAACCTCAGTTTGGCAAGCAATGTGTCCAAAGTATCTAAAAATATGTTGTAGGCAGATTGAAAGCCTATTATGGTTGCCAAACTCTTCCAGAAAGGAAAAATTTATACATCTGACTGTCCATCAAATTAATCAAGCGCATTTTTCTCCAGCAACACATATCGAGGGCATCTATTGGCTTTCCTTCGCTGGCTCTAAATGAGAAAATACTTGTTTTGATTTTATCAAAAAGAGCACAGCAGAACAACTTTTAAAACTAGCAATTTAATTCTTACGTTTTTTTGTTAAATTAATTAACTGAGGCTTTAGAGAAAAACAATTATTTCACATCTGATAAAATGCCCGCTTTGAGAAGAGCAAGTTGTTAGCTTAGTTTGTAGCAAGTACCTACTACAGATTGCAAACGTTCTTATATTCAGAGTTATTTCTACTCATAAACTAATTATAATTCCGTTTACAAAATATTTCAAATGAAAGCATTCAAAATAAATTTCCTGAAAAGTTATTCCGTATCCTAGACTACTAAGCCTTTGCGATCAAACGTTTGAGAAGTGCATTTAAATAATTAAAATATTTGAAAACAAGATACTGCCACTTGTTTTTATGATTTTTTAAAAGAATTTATCTCTTTAGACTTTTCAGGAATTTATTAATTAAAGTGATGTCAGATTAATATACTCCTCTTCAGATGATCTTTTTTTTACGTGAGTTCCACACAGGAGGCCGAAAGAAAGGAGAGGAGAGATCTGGGAAGGAAAAGGGGTGGGTAGGAATCTGGGGTTCAGTGTGTCCTGGTCATCCACCTCCAAGACCTAGACAAACCTCATCCCATGACCCCGGGTACCCCTGCTAAATCACCAAACGTAGCGAAAGACTTGGGGTGACCTACGGCAGAGGTCTTAGTTATCCAATAAAGGTTCCTGGGGCGGCGGTACCCATTCCCGCCTCCCAATCATATCTATAAAGTCAGAAACCTTCTCAGTCCATTTCATTGTAAATAAATAAACGTTAACAACTCACTAACTAACATCACGCTGCTTCCCAGCAGGGATTGACAGAGAGTATGGACCGCCAAACAACTCGGTCTTTGAACAAACTCTTTGCCTCACTTACATTCATACATCGTCTCATACATACTCTTCTATTTTCTGACTTTTGGCAGGGCCCAACTCAAGTGTCTGATACACTTGATCGTGGCAAGTCTTTCTCGGGCGTTCCCGACTTCTTCTACCATTCACATTTGCTGCTCTCACACTCTTCTTACAATACTTTCTTCTTTCTTCATCCAAACCATCTGAGGGTCCCTTTCTTAATTTTACTAATTATGCTTACATCAACCTTGCATTATTTGCGGATCTCCACATTTCTTAATATTAAAATATGGTAACAAATAATTATACACTCTAGTTTTGCCACTGATATCCTTAAAAACGTTAAATCAATAATAAAAGGGAGAAAATAGAGTAGGTGTAATGTCATATAATTTCCAGTGTTTTTAATCTCACGGTATCCTCTGCTTGCAAAGTCTTGTCTTTTCCAAGAAAAAAATAGGTGTCTAATATAATTATGTTTTTCAGAAGCTACCTGACAAGTCAGTATATTTGCTATATCTGTTATTAATAATTAGATAGAACCTAGAGAATTATATTTATACAGCGCCATGAGGGACTTTTCACAAAAACGGCGCTATACGAATTATATAAATATTATTGCATTATAATATGCGAGCCTGAGGTGTGAAAATAACCCCAGACCCTCTGGGCTTAATACCCAAGAAATTATGATTATGAAAAAAAACTTTACTTGCCAACAAATATATCACAAATGGCACAAAGAGGAACTCCAGAGAATATAACAAAACCACCAACCTTGTTTTTGCTGATCTTGAAGTGTGGAGGCCTCCTTAATATCATCCAATGAACAATTAGATGCAGTCAATGCAATCCTTGGGTGACTCATAAGTTTTTACAAGAGATGAAATTTGTCAATGAATACACAAACTCAAAGTTTCTTTTCACAATAATGCATGAAAATTTTCCAAAACAAACAGTGTCAATAATTTTCTTGTTTTAGATTCTATTTTTGAAAAACAATCCATTTCGGTGTCTTTGGTAATTCCAAGGAGTGAGTAAGTACCATGTTTTTGATATATATTTATTTGAAATTTCGAACAAACAAAAAACATATTGCAATGCGTAACCAATTATTATTATTGTCATGGAGGAGGACCTAGCTAGCAGAGAAATGAATCGAACACTGTCGACAACACTTCCACTTTATAACCTTATTATTATTATTATTTTATTTAGTAAGAAGCCAGGTAGAGTATAATTTGCCCATTTGGTCCCCATTGTATAAAATACATTCCGACAATATCGAAAGGGTGCAGCACAAATTTCTAAGATTTATTAACTTTAAGCTGAATATTCCAATAAAAAATATTAACTATGTCCTTTTGATGAAAAAACTCAACTTAATTACGCTGTCAGATAGGTGGATCATCTCTGACCTTGTACTTTAAAATAAAATCATTAATAATTGCATTAACAATCCTGAAATTCTCGCCAAAATAAAATTTTACATACAGACTAGAAATACGAGGCAAAGTGCTACCTTCTTCTGTGACAATTTTAAAACAAACTATGAGGCTCATACACCTATAAATAGATTACATCATTTTAGCAATAAATTTGGGAATATTGTAGACACGTTTGCAGATTCCGTATTACTTATAAAACGAAGTCTTTATAATTACTTACAATGAAATGTATGATTTTAATTTTAATTAATTTTATTTTTTACTATTAATTTAATCATTGTATATTGTGTACTACGTACCTGCCTAAATATTATTATCTATCTTTGTAAAAGCCCACTAGGGCGTAAATAAATAAATAAATAACCTGTGTCCATATTTTATGCGGTTAGGTACCTACTCAACATTTTCCGGGCTACCGTCTCAACATAATTGATGGCAAAATGCATGCCCCGTACGCCAACCGTGGCACCGTTGCACAAAATGACTTGCTAAAACTGTCGCTGTAACCCCCTTTAACAGTGAGTGAAAGGGGCAACTGCGCCTCTGGCTGATTATGGCCAAATAAAATTGTCAAATTCTTGGTTTGTGTTCCCCGGATTTCTCCTCCAAAACTTACCAGATTATTAAGTTTTTTTTTCACCAAGAACATATTCAATGTGTGTTCGTTTGGTTTTTTGAAATAAAACTTCTTTACGCACGCTTGACTTGGGGAGAAAGCTGGTGAATGCGTGACGAGAGCGTTACGAAAAGCAAGGCGAACACTTCGTATTTTTCTGTAGGGGCAAGAGAGAGAGGTGCGAGCACACATTTTCTTTCTCTCTTTCTCTCATAGCCAGTTACGTTAACAGTGCAGGCCTTTTGTCTGTATCACACTGTAGGAGCAAGAGAGAGCAGTGCGCGCGCACATTTTCTTTCTCTCTTCCTATCATATAGATGAAGCAGAAGATTTACTTCAGTTGTGTGGTCTAAAGCACACTTGTTTTTTTTAAATGCATTGTAAAATGTGTTTACCAAACGTCTATTGACGCGTTCAAACAAAGCAATTTTAAGGCTTTTGTAGGGTCTTAACTCATATTAGCAGAAACTTATAAAAATAAACAAAACGTAGGGACATGCCAGTTGTCTATCTGTACTTTAGTATGCCTCCGCTTGCCTGGTAGGGTCTGGCAGATTCTTAGCGTTTTAAAACCCCTTTAAATATTTTAAAATTCACGTGACATTCCCGGGGAATTTTTTTGTAGCTGCCTCTAATGAATCACGCTAGTATTATATGTCGTATTACCTAACCTCTTAAGCAGAAACGTAGGTGGCGTTTTGTCCATACGAACATATAACCCTATTTCCTCTCCTGATTTTGACACTAGTGCAAATATTTCAATATATGTATAACTCTCCTCCTCAAGATTTGTGAAATCATGGACCCGACGATATGTACTTAAATTTGTGTACCTCAATGTTACTATTTTGTCCGTATCTTTTCTTTTATTTTTAATTCATATTCAACTAAATAAAAACAAAATATTTCAGAAATGTAACGCAATGAGTGAACCACGAGTGAAAAAAAATACTAATTTTTATCAAACAAAAATGTTACGCTTTTTTTATGATCACGTAAAACTTAAAATATAACGAAATCATAAATGAAACGACGCTTTGTGTGTTGTATACGAACCCCTTTTAAAAAATTATTTTGGAAAATAATATTTGTGAGCTTTGTTAGAACTGTTGGTTTAGAAAATAGTACATTTTTGGCAGTAAAAATTGTGTGCTTTTTTTTTACTTTACAGGAGGCCCTGAGGAAAATAATTTCTCTCAGTGCCTATGTCATCTGGGATGCTAAGTGGAGGGTCTTGTTGAGGAGAGGAAGGAATGAACATTGGTCTTGAAAATACCCATGTTCTAGGAAGGAGGAAACACGGAGGCCGGTAAATCATTCCACAGCCGAGCTGTTGAACATAAAACGAGTCGAAGAAACGACCCGTTCTCATGTGACCAATGTTTTAACGTTAAAACCGTGTACAAATGTTGGGCGCGCGTTTGGCGTGTTTCCCAACTATGCACCGGTGCCGAAGGGATCAATGACGCTAGTTCCTCGGTGCATATTCCATTGTAATACCGGTAGAACATGGATAGCATTCCCACCCGACGCCTGTGCTCTAAAGCAATCCACGAGTTAATTTAAAAAAAACCCTTTCCGTTTTGCGGGTATCTCATTAAGTTCCCCGAATTTTATCATTTTGCAAAAATATTGCCACTTACTACTGTAACAATTTTTTCACGATATTATATACGTAAAAAACAAGGTCATCAGAAAATCTAAAAAAAAATAATCTTATTTTCATTCAGACATAATAAGTTGAATGGTAACTTACCGCCTTATCTCCCAGCTGTTCTACCCTGCAGTGCAAGAAGGCCGTCTGCCCCACCGCGGTGGTGACATTTCGCGGCACGTTGAACTCGAAGTAGGGGTAGGAGCTGACGTTTGGTCCGAGATTATCATCGTCATAATGTGGCAACCCTGGAAAGAAAGAAATGTTTTGATATTATATTATTCATGCATGTCTTTAAAAACAACATGTGCTTTACGAAAAAAAAATAAACTTAAGATTTACACGTAACTCCAACAAAGACATATTGCAAGTTCCAGCACTCTCTTCCACCTTTGATCAACGTAGCTTTAGATACTTTGCCACAAAAATATTCAACATTCTCCCAGAAAACATCAAACTGAGTCAAACACAGAGAGAGTTTAAAAAATATGTTAAAATATGGATATATTCTAATGATCGAGCCTATACTGGTGCCCTCACCCAAACGCCCAGTCATTGACAGTTGTTATTGAAGTAATAATCTTGCAGTTTATGAATTGTGTAGGTATATGCAAACAATAATGTTAACTAAAATAAAGTTTTTGCTGTATGGAAACCTACTTTACACATTTACAAAAAAACCATAGATAAAATTGCGAGAAATAATTTACAATACAGGTTCACCTAGTGAGGCAGGCTATGCACAACTAAAAATATTGTATAACTATACTACTCCTGCGTAACCTTTCTTACATTACTTTCTATTTGTTAATTTTTTTGTACTGATTGATGTAATCTATTTGTAAACTACATTGAGCATGTAATTTTTTTAGTTATAATGTTGCCAATTTCATTGAATTAAGATAATATTATTTAAGTATAAAATGGAGGAAAGAGACAAGAAAGCACATCAAATTTTAAATTTTGTACCTGCGTAGTGCGTGATTTTTTTTTTACGTTAATTCGACACATGAAGCCCAGAGGAAAATAATTTCCCTCTGGGCCAATGTCATCTGAGATGCTGTGTGGAGGGTCTTTTTGAAGGGAGGAAGGAATGAACATTGGTCTTGAAGAGAATCATGTTGTAGGAAGGAGAAAACACAGAGGTCGGCAACTGATTCCACAGCCGAGCTGTTGAACACGAGAACGAGTCGAAGAAGCAACCCGTTCTCATGTTACAAATGTCAACCGTGCATAAGACGCGTTTGGCGTGTTTCCCGACTATGAACCGGTGCCGAAGGTATCAATGACGCTAGTTTCTCGGAACATCTTCCATTGTAATTCCGTTAGTACAAGGATAGCATTCCCACTCGACGACGCGACGCCTGTGCTCTAAAGATTACACTCCGTCTGTTAAGATCGGAGGATCTATCAAACGAGGGTATTTTATCCAAGTTTAATTATTTTTTTTTAAAATTGGAACTCATAAGTATAAACCATAATATCGAATTAGCGCTGAAGTGGGCACGAAAATTATTTTATATAATTATTTTTGCTTAATTTGAAATGTGAAATCCGATGTTTAGATAAATTTATTGACTGAAATCACGTAACTAGAAAACTGATTTGGTACTGCCGCTCCGGGAACCATTTATTGGATAATCAACACCTCTGCCATTGGTAACCCCAAGTGGTTCGCTAAATTTGGTGAATTAGCAGGGGTGCCTGACACAACGCCATGTCTGATACTGACAAAAATAAAACACGGGCAGTTGCGCATTGACAATTGCTTCATTGTGTAATTTTTAACTTAATAAAAAAACTGAATTTAACTCGGCTAATAAGTGAACACGACGGTTATTGATTTTGAGGCCGTACGAAGTTTGCCGGGTCAACTAATTTTTAATAAAACATGAAATTAATAGAGGGAATATTTTCATTCATTTAGTATAAAAAAATTATTAATCTTATTCAAATTATCTCGAGGCAGTGTAGTCAAATACCATACAAATCCTTTTTACTCTCAAATTTCGGCATTATTTTGCGAGACTCAACCTTGGGACTTTGAGTAAATGATTTGAAGATTACAAAAATATGGTATAAAGGATTCAAAGTAACTTTTATATACAATAGAAATAACCCCCTATAATGAAAATTTTCAAAACTTTGAAGTTTATCCGGAGGAAGAAGATCGTATCAGAAATTTGAAAAAATTTTAACATTTTATTTTGAACCCATTTGGCAACCTTTTATCGCTCTTAGAATTTAATAATAACATTTTTTTTAAATTACCAACCTTAATCTTAACCTTAACTTGGTTACCAACCTTAATCTTAACCTTAACCTGGTTACTCCCAGTTTGAACACATCTTTTGGACAGAGAAATAATAAATTCCATGCTATGAAATTATTTTTTTTATTTATTTATTTTTTATTTATTATTACATTTATTACATACAAGATATAAAAATATAAAAGGAAGCTTTGACTGTCCAACTAGGAAGGTTTCCCGTTTTAGGACAGTCAAATTGGCAGGTTGCGTGTACATAATTTCACATTAATGGATTAAATAATAATTAACAATAATGGTACATATTGGGGGAGTTACTTAGATATTAGGTACAATATCAGATATAAGTTGTGTTATTCTAGGTATACATCAGTAATAAACAATAAAATCCAGGTAGGTACATGTAAAATATAAAATAAAATAAAAATATAACAATATAAATGTAAGAAAGAAAAATAAAAAAAGTATTTTTTTAGGAAAATACAAATTAGCAGTAATAAACAATAAAATCCAGATAGATACATGTAAAATATAAAATTAAAATATAATATATAAATGTAAGAAAGAAAAATAAAAAAATATATTTAGGAAAATACAAAATACAAAATCGAAGAAATCAACTCAGACTACGTTTTTTAATAATTTTTCGGAATCTGTCCTACCTAAGTCTAATAACCATTTTGTAATTTTATTACCGAAGAATGATAATTCACACAGTTTAAATTGAGAGGGGATTTTGTTGTATATTTTTGGTCCCAGGTATGAGAAAACTTTTTGATAAGCCGCAGTATTGCTTGTTGGAATAGAAAGGTCGTTTCTGCTCTTACTTCTGGTTTGATGATTATGATCGACTGTTATTGTTTTGTTTATATTTTTGTGGACGCAGACTGTTATTTTTTTATGTAACACTGTCGATCATCAAGCACATTAAACTCCTTGAAGAGAGCGTCGCTCGAGTATCTGAAGGGTTTCTTCATAATGACGCGTAGAATGGATTTCTGTGCCTTCAGTAGCGGGTATAATATTGTTAATCCTGTTCCACCCCATCCAATGCAACCGTAGGTTATGACGGAGTTACAGAGTCCGTAGTATATTTTTTTAATGTCTTGAGTTTTTATAATTTCCCGCAATGCTATAAATATATAAATAAGCTTGCGCACTTTATTAGCTGTGTTTTCAATTTGTTGTTTCCATTTAAGGTGGTTATCCACTATTATACCTAAATATTTAATAGATTTAACACATTCAAGGGTTTCGCATTTACAAGTATGGTTATTATTTCCAAGGCTACACTTAATATTATGTATTGTGAGGTAATGGGGTGTTTTGGGTTGACCTGCAAGGGTAGCGCTAAATGTGAGATATTTTGTTTTTTGTATGTTTAGTGTAAGCAAATTACTGTCCAGCCACTGTTTTACTCTGTTTATACCTGTGTTCGCAAGGTGGTGTGTTTCTTTCCAATCATCTCCTTCAAACAAAATAACTGTATCGTCAGCGAACGTGATAATTTTGCCACCAATGTGTTGGTTACAAAGTTCGTTTATGTATATAATAAAGAGAAGGGGCCCAAGTGTACTTCCTTGTGGTACCCCAAAAGTGTATTTTAGTGAAGTGCTAATAGCCTCGTTAATTCTGGTTTGTTGAAATCTATTAGATATATAACTTTCTATCCATTGAAAAGCTTTTCCCTTTATTCCTATATTTCTAAGTCTATGTAAAAGAATTTTATGAGATATTGTGTCAAATGCCTTGGCCAGGTCCAGGAAAAGGGCAATAGTTTTCTTGCCACGGTTCATATTCCCTGCAATAGTTTCCGTGAGACATGCGATGGCATCATCCGTTCCCTTACCCGACCGAAAGCCGTATTGGTTTGGACTTAGAATGTTATGTTCCTCCACATATTCGTTTAACCTAGTTTTGAAAAGCTTTTCAATGACTTTGGATATCGCGCTTAAAAGTGATATTGGCCTATAGTTTTCTACAAGAGATTTAGGTCCACTTTTGTGAATTGGGACAATTATTGATTTTTTAAAGTGATCAGGAAATATTCCTGATGCAAAACTTAAGTTGTAAATATATGATAACGGAGCAGAAATCTGATTTTTAATTTTTTTTAGTATTTGTGTATTTAGACTATCTGGACCCTTTGCATGTGTAGTATTAAGGCTGTTGATTATTTTTAAGACCTCTTCTACAGTAGTTGGTTTAATATCAAATGAAAAAGATTGTTCCTTTGTTTCAATTGTCGATGCTAAAGAGTCTTCCGTTTTCTGGGTTTCTAATAAATTTTTTTTTGCTAGATTTGACCCAACAGATGCAAAATATTTATTAGTATGACATGCAATTGATTGATTGTCAGTTATAATCAAATTTCCGGTATTTAATTCAGTTACAGATGTACTGGTATTTCTTTTACTTTTGGTTATGTCTCTGACAACATTCCACATGTTTTTGCTGGAATTATCCTTATCGAGTAAGGATTTATAATAACGCTCTTTACATTTGCGAATAACGGTTTTGCAAATATTACGGTATCGGTAATAGTTTTGCTGTTTAGTATCGTTCAATGGGTCTCGTTTAGCTATTTTATGAAGGTGATTTCTTTTGTGTATAGATTTAACAATGCCGTTGGTAATCCATGGGGTGAGATGTATTTTACTATATGGAATGCGTTTAGTTATTGTGTGTTTTGTTATGAATGTATTGATTTCATTAATAAAATAGTTTAGAGCATTGTTAACTTCAGTCTCTTTATAAACATATTCCCAGTTTTTATTATTAAGATCATTTAATAAAGCCTCATAATCGATAATCTGTTTGTGATTAATTTTATGTTTTTTGGGTGTTGATTTTGGGATACTGATTGCAGTGGTGTAATGATCAGTGATTGTATTATGTATTACAAATGCATTTGAATTTGTTATATTTCTGGTATATATATGATCCAAAAATGAGCTTGAGCTACCTTGTACCCTAGTTGGAGAATTAATATTGGAAATAAAATTACTTTCAGCCATAGCACATAAGTAGTCGTTATTATTTAATGCTCTACCAGATCAAATCAAAAATATAAAGGAAATGAATATATTTAAAACAAAAGTAAAAACATGGCTGAGAGATCAAAGTGATAATAAAATTACAAATATCATGAAGACAATAAAAAGACAATCCATAACCAAATACAAATATTTTAAAAAACTACAGGCCACCTCAGAACAGGAAATCCTAGTGAGGAGGTCTGTGAAAAAAAAAGAATCTATACTTATACTATACATTATACATATATGTACAAACCTTGCTATTGAAACTAATAATAAATAAATAATGTGTATGGATAACTTTAAATAGGCAGCTTCCATAGCATCTGTTAGTGTTGTTTTGGAAGATTCGCTGTTCGTATATCTATAACCTTGTTGGGGATATGATGTACGGTAAGCGTATAAATCAAATAAGCATTAATAATGTACTTTAAAGAATATTATAACTATTTATATCCGTACCATAATTTATATTTACAAAATATTCGTCTATGAAAAGTGGGAGCGAACGAGTAGCGATTTACAACGCCGTTAAGTCTTCAGCAGTCTGAAACAGAATGGTTCCTCTTAATTTGTCCCGGCAGTCGGTGACTGTGGAAATATCGAGGGATCGCTATTGGCGTGTGAGGAACCAATAGGAAGGATTCCGCGATTCAAAATAGCTGCGTCGTTCGCTACCACAACGAAAATAAAATTCTTATAATACGAAATAAATTAAACATTTTCTTAACCCTTCATTTTTATCTTTCTAGTAAAATACGCATTTTCAAATAATATTAGTGATTCTATAAAATGTAAGAGGACCTCTAGAAATGTGTATAAATCAAAAAATGATATAAATCAAATTATATTTTAGCTACTGTTCTGGAGGTATTTAACTCACCAACTTTACGGTTACCGAAGTCAGGCTAATTGAAATTCAATTCCAATAATAATAAATCACATCAGAGATAAGTAGCCACCAAGTACTTATCCCGTTGCCTTCGAGAAATAGTAGATTAAATGTTAAAAAAATATCATTGTAAGTTCGCTATCTTTGGTTCGGTGCTTCAATGAACATTGAAAATTGTTTTTCGTAGTTGCTCTTGGAGACCAACATGTGCTAAGACGCATTATTTTGGAGGAGTTTTTTTGAAATAACGTTTTCAAAGAACAATGGAAAGATAAAAGAAGATTTATCACTGAACTTACAATTTGTGACAGGTGTACTTGGAAAAACAAATAAATTTTAGTCGAATTGCTAATGCGCTGATACCGGTTATCTCTAAAAGGGAAAAATATGTTTTTCAAAATATGAAATATAAAAATATGGAAAACAAATTATTTATAATGTCTACATATAATAACGTTGCTAATCTTCCAAAGGAAAATACTTTTAATTCTATTCGGTAATAATTAACTTCATTACAATTCTAAAAAGAAATATTATCTTAAATATTCAAATATTCCACAACTGATGATATGCAGATGATTATTTTTTAAATTCTATATATTCTGCGTTGATGGGAATAACCGTCAAAAGTGATTAAAAAGTTAATATAATGAATACAGGTTTTTTGTTTGTTTATTTGGTTTGTAATTTGGGAGGAGGTTAATAATAATATAATAGTTTTTTATTCCAGGATGTGGATCCCACACGTCTCAGTGAATTTTAAGTGAAGATAAACAGTAAATTTTGAGTAAATAAACAAGGGCTTGTGTTATTTCGCAATTTATCCATTTAAAATAATATATAATATATTTGCGGCACGTTCCAGAGTGGAAGATACTCTCAGTATTGCCCTGGTGCAAGACCACCATTAAGAATTGAAACGTTGCTTGAAATGACATTAGCCGTGTTTGGTAACCAGATCTGAATAGCCAGGTACTTCCCCACCTTCCTCTTCCTTATCTCCTTCCCCTCCCCACTACCTTCAGCTTTACAACATACCCCAATTGGGGATGCCATAGTCTCACTGGTTTCAGATGGGGGCAGTTGGGACTCTTATATGGTATTCACATAAAAAAAAGTACATAAACAGAAGATAAAAAAAAAATCCATTATTATGCAGGGCCTGGTATTGAGTGAGCTCGGGACCAGCGCTCACTGGAATTCTAATCTAATTTCCTTTTCTCTTCACATTTCCTCTATAGTTCCAAAGAATTGTATGTTTATAGTATTTTGAAAATTAAATGATTTCAAACATATTTATGTTTTTATATTGGAATAATGACAATTCACATACATAAATGCTTCCTTCAACATCAAAATATTACATTTACACGTAATATACATTTTGTATAATTTATTGGGTAGATTCGTGAATTATTTTTGGTTACATGTCAATTCAGAATCAACACAACTCAACACCCCTTTGAAAAGTCATTAAGAGCTAAGAAAAAAAAATTAAAAAATAGCCCATAACCTAACCTAACGTAAACTATTTACCGATTTTTTTTCATGTATTTTAATGTCTTTTCAAAGGATGTGTAGAATCGATTTCATTCTGAGATGTCCGACCACATTTTTTGTCAACGTCATCGGTTTTCCCTTGTCGTAGGCCACGTTAGCACTCTCCGTACATTGCAGGCACAATCTCTCCTCGCACATCTTCTAAAAATATTTCCTCAAACTTTACCAGCGGCGGTCTACTGGTCGCCTTTCCTTTGAAACTACACTCTACAGAATAATGAGAGAATCGGTCACCTTACAACACAAACTCCAGTACAAGTCCAAGCTGCAAAAAATCTGCATTTTTTTAGAATGTTTTTGCACTTACAAAATAAAATTTAATTTCTTGGAATATCTCAATACATTAAATAATAGAACTGGGTTAATCTCTCACAACATACTAAAAAGGTTTACAAATCCCCCATTGTAGTTGTAAATATGTATTATAATATTGTTCTACCTTGTTTTGTGCGGAAGTCCTTTGAAACAACCTTTTAAATCTTCAATATCATTTCCAGGGTTCCCCTACAAAATCCCTTCACAAAGGGCCCTTTGAACGAAAACTTTTTCCTCTTAATTTGCTACAGCGTGGAAAAAGCTTCTTCCGTTTATTGAGATGGTCCCTGCTCATTTCGCGATAACCCCCACTCATTAGCAGCGTTAATGGAAATAATACATTTCATTAAAAAATTAAATATATACAAAATTTTAATGGCTGACTACAATAAGTATGAGGCGGTTATGGGTACCACCACCCGGGAAATATTCATTTAGGATAGCCAACACCTTTGCTATATGTTACTCTAAATGAAAAACTACTTTTGGTGACTTAGCAGGATTCCCGAGTTTAAGGGGTGAGGTTTGTCTAGTCGGGCTGATTGAGGGAGCAAGGCTCTCTCAACGCATCCCCTCAAACTCCTGGACACACTGATCCTCAGATTCGTACCCATTGCTTATTCATTTTTACTAACTTCTCTCATTCCTGTGTGCGTTTAAATAAAATAGAACAAAAAATCAATAATATTTTCAAATCGAAATAAATTATTAAACAATAATATGTAATAACTCTTAATTAATATGTAAAAATTATTAGCCTGAAACACACTTCTAAGTACATTGAAAAAATCTCCCAAGAAAAGATTCATGCCGCCGACGGGACTCGAACCCGCGTCCTTCTGATTTCCGGTCAACTGCTCTTATCCACCGAGCTTCATAGACTTATTTTCTGCCCGCCAAATAATTCAATATGTACTAGTGTTTCATTAAAAAATTACTGCTTATTACATTTGTCCACCTGCAAACAACCAACTTTATTTTATATGAGAAGTGCATTGTAAGTGGCGTGGAGACAAACTAGGTGGCGTGGAGACAAACTATATCTACATTTTTTGATGAAATACTTTAACTCGTCAAATATTAATTATTTTTTTTAATTAATAAACTAATGTTTAAGACAAGTTTTTTATTAAAGCATTTCAAGAGTTAAAGTATTTCACCAAAAAATGTGGACATAATTTGTGTCGACGCCATCTAGCGGGAGATTTAGCACCTACAATGCCTTTCTCTCATAAAATAAAGTTAATTGATTGCAGGTGGAAAAATGTAATAAGCAGTAATTTTTTAATGAAATACTAGAAAATATTGAATTATTTGGCGGACAGGACATAAGCCGACACAGCTCAGTGGATAAGAGCAGTGGACCGGACATCATAAGGACGCGGGTTCGAGTCCCGTCGGCGGCATGTATCTTTTCTCGGGAGATTTTTTCAATAGATGAAGTAGATGAGTGTTTCTGGCTAATAATTATTACTTTTAATAATTGTTCCCCTTTGTGCTATGCATAAAAATCTTTTCTTAAACATTAGTTTATCAATAATCAAAATCTTATTCTTCACCCGTTAAAAATACAAAGCTTGCCAACCGATAAAATTTAAACACGTTATTTAAATGCACGAAAATTTCTTAATAATGTAATGCATAATTTAATTTTATTTTCCACCCCTTCTTGCTATCCCGCCCGAGGGTAAAATTATTGACGGTTATAATTTTATGAGAACATTTTGGAACTTTGACTTTTTAAGATGTTTTTTAGGCCTTCCAGAAGTACTGCCCGAAGACATGTAAGGCGTCTGTCAGTTTATTTTCAGACTCCGGAAAAAATAAATGCTTTGTAAGAAAAATTAAAAATACTTTTAAAATAAGTAATTAAAAGAAAAAACAAAAATACAGGAGTACAAACCAATCCTCATCAAGCGATATTATATCTTATTTTATTGTAATATTTGAAAAAAGAATTATAGGGAGGTAGAAAATGAGTGCTATTTAAATACCTACCTTACAATTGATAAAATCTTTTAATATTTTATCAAAATAGAACTACGGCTAAATCCGCTGTTTCTTATGTAACAGTGTCACTGTGATTATTTATTTAAAAATAAGGACGACCATGAGTTATAGGGTCATTATTTGGAATTGGTTGGGTACACTAGATTGGTCCTACAGGGACAAACCCGATTTAGCAGCGCCTTTATCAGTTTTATCGCCATTGATAAGATTGGGTTAAATTGGTTTACGATATGGTAGGTAACGTTGGCATGGTTTGAACCTTAAGATTTACCTTCGATGCTCAGAATGTTATGCTCGTATAATATTTTTTAATTTTGGTTCAAAGGTATTTTTTTAATGATATTTTTAATCGTACCGTTGCGTTGGTGCCCTAAAGCGAAAACATTTAAAAATTAAATTTTGTAAATGCCTGCATATAAATTTTGAAAAAGACATCAATCAATGACCAATCAATATTTAAATATGAAATCTTTTATATTTTAATACACTCGAGAATTTCATTGTGATCCAGTCCGTTTGTACGAAAGTAAGCTACGTTTTAGTCTAAACGGTGCTATTTTTTTGGTAATCATGCATAATTTTCTTATCTTCGGGTTCGGAAAAAGCTAGAGCTAGAGTTTTCTATTTCAGTGCTTAATGTCGAGTTAGGTAAGATTAACGCTGATTTGGCCCTAACACCTCAAGAATCAATGATTTACATAAAATCACCATAAAGTTAGGTGAACATGTTGTTTTCTTCCTAAATTGGGTGAATTGTTCCATCATACCTATGAAGGACTATAATTTTCCAGAAATTGTAGGAATTTTCCAGAATTCGCCTGTAAATGCCTTTCTTTAGAATGATTGATTCGAGCAATAACGCGCTGGATGTTGGGGCAAAAGCGGTAAATAGCCCTAATTTTGAGTTTCAAAGGTACGCTTTTCCTCACGCTAGGGGCTGGCAATTTTTTTCAGAAAGTGTGCCGCTTTATCAAAAATGTAAATGCCCTGCAAAATGCCCCGGTCCTCGATAATTGGTCCTTCTGATAAATTTACACCATTTTTTCAAATATTCGGCATGGTTAAGAAAAGGTAACTAATTCAAATGGGGCCTGCTGTGCCTGCTATTATCTAAATCGGCAATAAATCAGTGCCAATGTAAAAGTAATAATAATCAATACTATCACAAAATTAAATCCTCTGATCCTCTCCTATCAAAAACCCCATCGACTAGTAACCTTACAGGAACCAGCCTTAATCCCTTTTTTTTAAATCCACAAAACATTTAATACAATAAAATAAAACAATGTTGTCTACCTAATTACAATTAAAAAAATAGAATATCGTTTATATATTGTTTATTTTTACATATACTGTTTCAAAGTGTGGACGTTGTGCGTAGCCAGTGTAATTGCGTTTACCTAAGCAATAATAGGACGTGCCTAATATAAATTTGGGAATGAGAAAAAAATCTTCTTACTTTAATTCAAAAATGCTTTTTTTACATTAGCACCACACAGGAGGCCCTGAGGAAAATAATTTCCCTCATGGAGTGTGAAGGGTATTTTTAAGGAGAGGAGGTTCTGGGAAGGGAATGGGCACGAGGAGTTTGTAGGAATCTGGGGATCGGTGTGTCCAGGAGTAATGGACGTACAAATCCATTCCTCCAACTGCGATGCAAGGCGATTGGCCGAGGGATTCTGGAGTCAACAGGTCTCCCTTAACCGGTCTCTCTCGATCCGGCCCGCCACGCATCGGCCGCCATCCCTGGACAAACCGCACCCCGTGAACCTGGGCACTCCTGCTAAGTCACCAAACGTAACGAATCACTTGGTGTGACCTATGGCAGAGATGTTGGTTATCCAATAAATGTAACCACACCAAAATGGTGCTGTATGTAGATATTTGTGAATTATGAATGACTGGTGAAGTCTATATTATGACACAGATTAAAAACCCGCGAGCGGTGGGCGACACGACGGTAACTTTGTAACAAACTTCACGTACGAAAATAGTTTTGCGTAAGGCGCGGTGTCAGATATGTACTCGAAGTCAGGTTCTTAAATTTCAACCGTACGGACGCTAGCGTATCAATACTATCAGATGATTCGGGTATGATCAAATAAATCTACTACCTGCTTGGGTTGATGTCAAGAGCCTATATAACAGTATAAGAGATGTTATAACACACAAATACGTGATAAATAGCGTGTTGCATTACTTTTTTTTAAATTTTATTTACCAACGGAACATTAAAAAGAATGAACATTATCACATGGTACTTATTAGTGTACAAAACATTTATCAGACCAGTACTCACGTACCTACGCAGCTGAGACGTGGGTTCTATCTAGGAGGAATGAGCGAGCACTGGACGTTTTTGTAAGAAAAATTCTGAGGCGCATCTTTGGACCGGTTCTAGAAAATGGATTTTGGCGCAGACGTTAGAACAATGAGTTCTATACTCTGTTTAAGGAGCTAAAGGTCACAAAATTTATAAAACTGGGAAGACTTCGGTGGCTGGGTCATGTGGAGAGAATGACCGAGCATCAAGCACCAAAGTACCTGCTGAACTCAAGACCGATAGGGCAATGGAGCCTGGGAAGACCAAGATTAAGATAGGGCGACAACGTCCTCAAAGATATATCTATCTTGGAGCTTCTTAACTGGAGAGAGCTGAGCACAAAACCGAGATGAGTGGGGGAAGACTCTTAAGGAGGCCAAGACTCACCAGGGATTGTAGAGCCAAGAGTGATGATGTTGATGAGTTAGGAACTTATTAAATATTTATTGACAAATCGAACAAATTTATCCGATAATACTATATTTATCACGTACATTTATTGCTTCATGAACAGATCTCTGTTAATTTATTTATTACCACATTAGTACATAAATCATAACAATTGAGTTTTGGTAGATGTCGTAGATAGCCAATGCAAATAATCAAATGAACGTAACAAAATGGAACGTTAAATAACACTGAACTTCAAATTTATTCTGCTCTTTCATGAAATACTCGATCTAATAATATTGGTATGGTGTTACAAACCCATTGTTTGCGAGAGACCAGTGGAATGCATTCTACAGGACTGCCCGCCTCACTACGTCTGTGTTCGTTTTCTGTCGGAATGACTGCAAGAAACCAATATTATTATTACAGTCATAAGTGAGTGTAAAAACTTAAACCCTTTTCCTTCGCAGAACTCTCCTCTCCTGCCTTTCTTTAAAAGACCCTCCACACAGCACCCCCAAAGATGACGTAGGCCCTGAGGGAAATTATTTTCCTCAGGGCCTCCTGTGTGGAGCTCATGCAAAAAAAAATATTTTTTATGAAATTAATTTGGGACGCGGATACGGGTACTGCCGCCCCGGGAACCATTTATTGGATAACCAGCATCTCTGCCACAGGTCACCCCAAGCGGTTCGCTAGTGGCGACTTCGCAGGGGTACCCGGGTTCATGGGGTGAAGTTTGTCTGGGTCTTGGCGGGAGATGAGTCTGCTCACCTGCTGCATGGTGGGTCGGATCAAGAGAAAAGTAGAGGAACCCTTTTGACCACTCCTGGAAACTGTCCCACATTCCTACCAACCCCTCATATCTTTTTCCTACCCAGAACTTCCTTTCCTTAAAAATACCCTCCACATATGGACCCTCACCTCATGATGACATGGACCCCAAGAGAAGGGTCACAGTGGTCACACATCCTACGATGACATGGACCCTAAGGGAAATTATGTTTCTCCGGGTTTCCTGTGTAAAGCTAAGGTAAAAAAAAATTGTGTCAGAGAAATTTGTCATCTTTATTGCACTTGTTTAAATTATTTAAATCTGTTTTTAAAAGATGTAGGCATGTGTGTTAATGAATAAAATCATGATAATCAAAGTTTCTTTGCAGTGTCCCAAATCCCCAAAAAATATTCCCAAGTTTGATTTCCATAAAAGTTTGTAAGAAAATAGGAGTTCGATTTTTCAAATAGTCACATGAAACCTTTTTTTCATATTTTCTCACTTAATGGTTCGATTAACTAAAATAGCTCAACATAGACGTGAGAACACTATCTAACTAACCAAATATCACTGACATAAACTCTACAGCATTATATTCTGATTGCTAAAAATTCAAATTGGCTAGAGTTACGATAAAACTCCGAGCACAATGTTTAGATAACATTACTCAAAGCGAATTCAGAATTAACCCCTTTCAAATTTACAGCTCGAATACATGTAAATTGGTGGAATTTTAGAATTTATGTATGCAATTAACACGATTTCGGAGGTCCAAATATATACTTTTCAAAGGCGTGTAGGTACAAAAAACGTAACGTTAAAAGCTTTTTATTTAAAGCTTCCATTATAGTCTCACTAGTGCTGGCTCACGCTGTGCAGGAACTTAATTTGCAAAATTTTGTTCGTTATTTTTAACGACTAAATCCTGGAGAGAGAAAGGGGAACTTACTAATTTAATATCTCTGTCATTATTTTTGTAGTAACAATCTTCATGCGTATCATTAGTTCTAATACATTTTTTAAAGGATACATAAACTTCTTTCCGTTTTTACTCACTCATCTCACTACACAATAAGAAGGCACTATTAGCGACTCTCAAATGAACATTTTAAAGAGAAAATTCAGAAAAAAATAGGTCGCATTATCTTCGCATCAACATTATCTTCATTTCTTAACGTTTGCGTAGGGTCCCAGGGTCCGGTCTCCGGACAGTCTACCGTCGGGTGTAAAATGAGCAGCTTCTTTGACTTCTTTCATTTTCAAACCCTGGAAACGTTCAGTCAGGGGTTATAATTTGCGAGATTATCCCTTGTTTTAAGTAAAAACACTTGTTTTGTACTGGGAATATTGTTGTAACGTTGATTTATTTTTTTATTTTTTATTTTTATTTATTTATTTTTATTTTTTATTTTTTTATTTTTTATTTTTTTTTTTATTTTTTTTTTTTTTTTATTTATTAAATTTCAATATAATTACATCTAATACAATATAAAGATATGGGTAGTCCCACAAAGCTGTAACAGATCAGCTTGTCTGTAGGTTCTACCGTATAACATTGTTAAATAACACAATTTAGCTTAATTTACAATATTAATACATAATAAAAGTAAATAATACAGATAAATATTTAAATTTACACAGGGATTGATTCGATTCTGAGCACGGGAGTTGCAAATTTTAGAATGTAGATGAAAATTGTGGAAAGGAATGACTGGCGAAAAGAAAACAAGCAGTTTTATACGCAACAAAGAGAAATGACAGCGCGGCCACGAACCAAAGCGATTTTAGTAAAAGATGACCTTGACGCAAAAGTTATAAGTAAAGGAATTTACATAGCGAAATGATAAAATTAGAAGTGCTCAGCGCTAATGAAGGTAAGTATTTGAAATAGGACAATCACAACATACAACACGTTAAGAAAATGTTGATTGTTCTTAGTCTTAGCACGTACAGTTAAACATGACCCAGAGGGTTAGGGTCGAATTAGCTCAGTGTTTAGAGCAGATCCCCGGCAAAACTAAGGTGCTGGGTTCGATTGCTGGATACAACCGTATCTTTTTCTAAATTTTCCGTTTCAAATTTTTGTATATACTTATATTATCATCTTATATGATTTGATTTCAATTTGAGGTTTTACTCAATAAGTTATTCTAAAAAAACATTAGATTACAGATTACTAGCTTTTATCCACGGCCTTACTCGCGTGGTACTAGGGGGAAATTCCGGCACATAGAAATGAAATGTTTTTTCAGCATGAAAGTAGCCTAAGTCACTTCCAGACCTCCAACTATCGCCGTGGAAAAAATACGTCAATCGGTCGCTCCGCTGCGATGTGAAAGAAGGACAGACAAACAAACAAACACATTTTCGCTTTTATAATATTCTTAGGATTATATAGAATACGACTAAGCATAATTTGAGCAAAATAACTTGGAACGTTTGGAGACCACTTTACTTAATATTTCCATGAGGTGATGTTTTACGAAAACGGCGCTATATAAATTATCAAAATATTATTATTACTATTTGGTATGAATAAATATATAAAACTAGGTTTAGGTTTAGGAACAGCTTGAACCTTTCCCAGAGTTTCTTAAAATCATACTGAAATAATTACAGAATTTCAGTGCCTAGAAAACGATTCCATGATAGCTGATCCCCCGACAGCCCTATTTTGTCAGAAGTTTAAAATATTTACGCTTTGCAATAAAATGCAAATAAATTGAATATTTTTGAATGCATCCGAATATTTTAAAACTGTGTAATACGAATGAATACTCTTTCAAATTTAAAAATTTGACAATTTTTTTTTTTAAATAAACATTTTCAAAACAAATGTTCACCGTTTGTCCCATTTTCGACCGTTGACACAGTGTATAAGTCAGAGACGCAGCATTTTATGTTTAAGCACAAAAGCAAAACAATCAGCGCATTTGACGTTTTTGAATTTTTGGAATCCACTCACTACTCAATATTAAACTGATCACAATATTCCTGCAGCTCTTTCAAAAGACAAGAATTTGTTCCATTCAAAATGGATGAGGAAAAGAATCTTCTTCATAACTTTTTTTTTCATGAATTTTTCCGATGTTTTAACAGCTGTTCGCAGCAAAGACGAATCCAACAAATCAAAGTTCATCCAAAATCGTTCTAGCCGTTCTTGAGTTATAAATGGTGTAATCAACCCGATTTTGTTTTATACATTAAGATAACGTCGTGAATTCAATTCGTCGACTGGCTCCATTCTTTTTCCGCAAGTCCTCCATCATGACACAAGCAACGTTTTACTCTTACTGTGATGTTAGTAGGATATTTTCATGCATATTACCAGTTTTGTGAAACTTCTCCTTAAGTGGCCATTTGAGCCATTTTAAGCAACACACCTTTTCGATTCTGAATGGTGGTCTTTCCCCAGAACATTAATCAAAGTATTAACTACTGGAGATAATAAATGAATTAATTATTAATCAGATAGGTGCGCGATGAAGCGAGTAAATCTTGCAAACTTAAAGTGTTCGGCAATTATAAAACTCAGGCGAACCATTAAAAACTTTAAGCAAGGGGCGAATCTCGAAATAAAATTTCGAAAAACAAAAGTTCGCCCATAAATCGGTACAACACCTCGCTGAATAACATAATTGTTCGAGGAATTACTCGAAACCAACTCGAAACATGAAAGAAAGTTTAACGAAGGATTTTATGATAATTAACACAATGAAAATAATCGAATCCATGGAATGAAATAAAGTCGTTTGCGCGGAAATTCTTCTCCCCTTAATTTGGAGGCGGTCAGTTGAAAAATAAATCGCTTCTTCTCTTTGCCGCCGAAACTTAATCACAAACATTTTGTAATGCGTACAGGACGATTTCTTTGTGTTACTACTGGAATGAAATCTCACAAAACAAAATGTTTTATTTCTTTATAAGACGATGCGTGAATTCGAAAGAAATGAATAGAATGTGATTTGATAAACTAAGGTGCTTGTGATGTTTTTCTGTTCAGATTGCAACAAATATAAAAAAAATAATTTTATTGTCAAGGCAAAAAAAATAAAGATAAAGATACCGGTGATTGTGTATGTGTAGTTTGTCTCTTTTTAGTATCACTATTTTTTGTTTCATCGAGTATCTAATCACAACGGTGCTAAAGAAGTTTTCACTTCAATAATTTTCTAGTAACAAATTACGGTTAGGTTGGGTTGTTGGAACCTTTCCAAATGATAAAATTAACCATTTACGGCAATTTGAATTGTTGGCATTTAAAAGGATCTTATTTTAAACACCGATTCTTGGTCCGTTTTAGCGTTAGAACAAATTAATGCTGATTTGTTGTTTAACACAATGGTTTTGCTGTTAAATTGCAATTTGGGAGGCGGGAATGGGTACCGCCGCCCCGGGAATCTTTATTGGATAACCAACACCTCTGCCATAGGTCACCCCAAGTGGTTCGCTACGTTTGGTGATTTAGCAGGAGTGCCCGGGTTCATCGGGTGAGGTTTGTCTAGGTCTTGGAGGTGGATGACCAGGACATACTGAACCCCAGATTCCTACCCACCCCTTAAACCCTTTTCCTTCCCAGAACTCTCCTCTCCTTCCTTTCCTTAAAAAAAACCCTCCACATAGCATTCTCAAAGATGACATAGGCCCTGAGGGAAATTATTTTCCTCAGGGCCTCCTGTGTGGAGCTCATGTAAAAAAAAAAAAAAACTTGACGGCTTATCAAAACTCAATATCAAAAGACTTAAACATTTCCTATTTTATGAATCTAAATAGCAGTGACTTGAGTGACTTGAGTGACTTGTATGTAATTTATTTAAAAAAAAAACAATAGAAATATGTGTCGTTTTCAGTAATGAAGACAATTATTAATTTTTTGAAGTGAAACTTCTTTAACCCCGTTAGAGTGATTTGAAATTCGGATGAAACGGAAATGACGCACTACGGCCCCTGCGAAGCATCAAACTGCGCTCAAGGCTCCTATTGGTTGAGATATAAATCGAAAAAAACGATAGGTCTGCGCTCATTGACCGCTTTGTTTTTTAGGGGTCGTCAGAATATAATACGGTAAACACGCGCCTCGCCGCGTGCGTCCCAAAGCGCAGCGGTATAGTGCGTCGCAAATCTCAGCGGCCAGAGAAATCCAGCGGACACAGGTTCGAATCCTACAAAATCCAATAAAAATAAACATTTTAATTTTTGTAAATCAATATCCAATCTTCAAACCACTTTAAAATAAGCAGGCAAAAGAAAGCGACATCTAGCGACTTTCTAGTTTCACTTCTATTGCGTGTGAATTACACACTCTAATTTTTTTTAATAAAAAGCGTTTAAAACTAAGTAGGCAGCAATAATTATCGTATTATTTAAAAAAATAATGGTAAGTGATTGTAGTGTAGATATAGATTATTCATGTAGTTTCAGCATCCTTCAATAGATGTCTTTAATATACTTAGTTAACGAAGTTTTGCTATATCCCAAAAGATGTCAGTAAAGTAGTATTCCAGACGAGTACCACCCATCGTCGTTGAATCGTTACAAGGGTTGCCGAAGTAAATAGTAGGAGCAACGATAGTAGGGGCAACGTCATCAGTCCGGCGGCCGGTAGCTTTAGAAGAACTCAGAGCCTACTGAAGAAAGGATGTCTAGTCCAGCTTAATATTAGTTATAATAAATAAGATAAATTAAGAAATCAACTATTAATCACATGAATCTCAGACTTATTTGGAAGTTATTTAGTTACTTAGTTGAAGGTATAAGGAAATTTATTTATATCGATACATTTAAAGTTGCATGAATCATTGAGATTAACGGATTCAACTGTGATCATTTATCAGAAGAAATTTTAATTGCCATAGCCAGAATTTAGGCGTGTGTACTTATAGACATGCATGTTAACGTATGCTAAAGGAGGAGGTTGTACTACGGAGGCGGCATAACACCCCAAAATAGATAACGAAAATGCATGTTATTGTCTTATTCGTGAGTCAAGAAACATGCATTTAGATAAATAAATTAAACAAAACCACTTTTTTTTCTTTTTCCATTATATAGGTACATATACAAAAATCATATTTTTTACGTCTACCGGGAAAGTACACAATCACAAAAGAATCTTGAAATTAGAACCACGAGCAGGCAATTTATTCCTGTCTTGAAACGCGCGTGATTGGTAGAGAGCCACGGGGAAAACTTTTTAATCTTCATATTTCCCAGGCCGGTAAACAACCCACCATTGGCGGAAGGAAGGGCAACTCTACTCTACTCGGCCCGAATAGACGTGACCACATTGTTTATCTTGTCCTTATTAAAATAAAATTTTTAAAAAATAGCAAAATTATCAAGGCCCATTAAAAAAAAAAAATTTTTTTTTTTCAATCCACAATTATTTTTTCTTCTTACTTTACCTATAAGATAGTGAAATCTGGATTTTTAGGTCATGTTAAGTTTGAAAACTAATCGCACTGGCACACCCAGGGGTGTAAAGTACACGCATTATTTTAAAAACAAATCGTTGTGTTCGATGCTATCGGCAGCCTAATGAATAGATCATTTCACTAGTAGAAGAGTTTGTAGATTCTTAGAGTGGACATGGTTCCATGCCAACTCAGAATCAACTCAATTCAACACTTCTTTGAAAATTCATTAAAAGCAATGATTTTTTTAAAGTAGCCCCTAACCTGACGTAACCCATTTAGCCAATTTTTTAAATATATTTTTCAACACTTTTAGTGACTTTTCAAAGGAGTTCATTCTGAATTGTCAAACAAAATAATAATTATTAATAATTAAGAACGGGTGGTTTCAAAATATTTCTTGGAAAATGGCCGGATCGGGAGAGACTGGTTTAGGGAAATCTTCTGACCTCTCCAGCAGGACTTTCGTCGTCTATCGCCGTCGACCCCAGTCACGTTGTCTGACCCACAGATTTCTACCCATCCCTTATTCCTTATTTCTTCCCAAAATGTCACTTCTTTCCCATTAAACCCTCCACAAAGCATGCCCAAAGATTACATACGGTATATCTAATCTTTGGGCATGCTCTGTGGAGGGAAAGTCCCTGAGGGGAAATGTTTTCATCACGGAATCCTGTGTAGAACTAATGTAAAAAAAAATAAACAAAAATAATTGAAATTTCAATGTGAAGATCCGAACTTGTTGAAAAAGTATCAGACACTGAGAAAACGTAAAAACAATTGAAGCATATTTTACAAAAAGGAAAAAATATTTTCGTCAACCGTTCGAAAATCTGGGGACAATAAATTATTTTTTACAATTTGTTCTTCTAGTTGCCTGTCAATGTTGTTTTGCGAATGGTTTTAATGAGATTACTGCATGGTTTTATTTAAAAAAAAAACCTTGGGTTTTTGTTTTAACGTACATTCATAACATGAGTCCAGACGAAGACTGTATGTCTAGACAGAAATGCGATTGTATTATTTTTACGAGACGAAGAAGGATTAATGATCATTGTTTCTTTTATGAAAAGAGACTTGATAAATATCATAGAGATATTTATTGGAGCTTCATAATAGACAACTTCCTCCGTATTGTATTCTGCAATATTCCAAGAATGACACTTTCAATGGATGTTTGCACTTTACCTCTTATCGCCGAAAAAATATGTTTGGAAAGGTTCCATGATAGTTGATCCCCCGAAAGTTGGCCCCCAGCATACTTATATATATACTTCTTTGTGGTTTGAGATATTTAAATTAAATATTGTAATTAATTGTAACCACGATTTATTTATTAAATTTTATTAATACAGACTGGTTTCGCTCAATGCAAGCATCTTCAGGGTATGAAATTAAACTGCTCAAAAATACATTGTGTGAGCGTATACACTCACAGAAAGAGACAACCACAGAGAAAACCTTAATTTTAATGTCGTACATTCCACTGTACCTTTATTTTATTTTTTGTCTCTTTCTGTAGTAATAAGCTCACACAACCTGTTTTTAATCAGTTTAATTATACATCCTGTTAATAAAAAAATTAAAAATAAAGTAATTATTTTATTTCATACGTATAAACAATATGCAGTCGCTTTAGATACCTACTTACATACACAAAATATAACTGATGGGTGTGCAGAGACGATGTACAGCCAAATTATAAAGATTTTAAACATATTTTCATTCAAATGCATCAATGAAAGAAGTTTTCGACTATATATTAAGGTGGGTCACGACTGTATGGGATTTTTTTTCTTGCATTGATTTGTCTAATAGTGATAAAATGGTGTTAAATGAAGATATAAATACAAGTTTTTTTTAATAATAGGTATTTGGATATCATCTTCTTCCTCCAGATTGACTATGAAATTTCACGTAAATGAGAAAAATCAACCCAGGTTAAATAATAAAAAAAATATTAGATAAACCATTAAAATTAATTCGTTTTCAATAACACACTAAAAAGAAGGAAAATTACGATTTATTTAATTAAAAAAATATATGAAAATAATTCAAATTATCTCAAGGCAGTGTTTTCAAATACCAGCAAAATCCTTATTACTCTCAAATTTCGGCATTATTTTGAGAGACTCAATCTTGGGACTAAATAATTTCATATATTATATACATATACTACATCTGCTATGGAAGATTACAAAAACTTGGTTTAAAGGATTCAAAGTAACTCTTGTAAACTAGAAATAACCCCTTAAAATGAAAAGTTTCAAAATTTTGAAGTGAATCCGGAGGAAAAAGATCAAATCAGAAATTTAAAAAATTTAAAACACGTCGTTTTGACCCCATTTGGCACCCTTTTATCGCTCTTAGAATTTAAAAATAACATTTTTTTTAAATGACACACCTTACTTTATATACCAACGTTTGAGTACAAAAAATCGATACTGTAAATAAATTCTTTTGACATCCACACCAACTTGTCATTAAAGGTATTTTTTAAATGGATTGTAGGTTTGAAAGTTATAAATAATGTACAAAAAATTATTATTTTATTAAAAATACCGTTTCGGAGGGGAGGGGGAGGGGGGCAACTGTCGGGGGACCAACTGTCCGGTCACCGTTTAGAAATTCTATAAAATTAATTGTCGATAACATCCTCAACACAATTCAAATATATGTATTTACATACTCAAGTGGTTAAGTTCTCCATTCCTCCGGACCCAAGCAAAGCTAATCCCTAATACCGCAAATTCTTCGGGCAGTAGTTTCATCTCAATATACAACATGCAAAAATAATATCGTCCACATAAGTATAGGTGGAACGTACATATTATTATTATACGTCTACATCCACATTCATTCTACAACCGGCAGCAATCCGAGAAACAATTGTTTTGCCGGGAACAATGCCTCGTGGAATTAATTGCGACTTCGTGCTATGACACCAAACATCTCATACGTGTACGTTATATCTACGTGTACGGAGTATACCACACCAAATGACGTGTGTTGTGTGACTGTATTTCGCCGTCGCCCATAGCCAGCGCGTTGTGTGGACATCCACATGCGAAGAGATCTTTTTTCAACGAAAAACAATGAAAGAAAGGTCTCACGTATTTCGAGGGTGTTTCAATTTGTATGTTTTCGAATTGAAGCCTTAAATGTTTTATTGTGAAAGGCGGTGAGTGGAGATGGGAAATTGATTAAGGAGTGGAAAGTATTATTGACTTTGCAACACGAAATATATTCCATATTCTAGTCAAGGTGAGTCAATTTAAAAATAAAAATTAATAATTCTCTTCTAATCAGTATTAAAGTAGCACAATTTTTTTTATTATTGGATATATCAGCGTAAAGTTGAAAACGGCGAGATATACTGTAGAGAAAAAAATTGAACAGTCTTATAAACATATTTTTATACTTTTTGTAAACATATATTTTTTAATTAGCTCCACACAGGAAGCCTTGAGGAAAATAATTTCCCACAAGTCCTATGTCTTTTTTGGGAATGCAATATGGAGGGTTTTTTTAGGAGAGGAAGTAGTGAACATTGGTGTTTAAGGCTCTGCAACCGGGCCCGAAAAGAAGAAGATGGAGAGATACGAAATTAGAATGTTGGAGGAGAGCGCTAACATTTACAGCGACAAAATCGATGCGAAAATTGCGAAAATGTTTAATAAAACACGACTCGTTTAAAATAGAGCAAAAATCTTGCGGACATTATCTTAAACAGCATTTATAGAAACACTGTGAATTTTTTCATACATATAACTTGTAAAATAACTGAAACAAACGTGTTTATAATAATTTTTGGAGGGAATTTTATGTAATTTGCGTTTCGGCGCGGGAAAAGTCTAGATATTATCTTCAAGAATAACATATTTTTTTAAGAGCTTTAAAACTTACCATGTTTAAGGGAAATATGTAATAAATCGGTACAAATCTAGGTTGCGAGCCCATAAGAGACTTCATGTTGTAGGGGGTAGGAAACAGAGGCCCGCAAATCATTCTACAGCCGAGCTTTTGAACTTAGAACGAGTCAGAGATATGACACGTTCTCATGAGACATTGACAAATGTCACAAATGTCAAACACGTACAAATTTTGGGCACGTGTTTGACGTGTTTCCCGATTATGCACCAATGTCAAAGGTGAATAATTTCTCTCAAGGCCTATGTCGTCTTTGGGGATGCTGTGTCAAGTCGGGTATATTTTACTGCATATTTAATAAGATCTCCAAACAAGTTAACACCGAATATTGACATTGCAAGCAATTCGGAAGCAATATTCCGAACAGGCCCTCTATTGATGTGCTTATGTAACTGAGCAGCTCAGATCTGGGGGTTCTATCGAAGTCATAGTTAATAGCCTCCCAAAAACTGGGCCTTCTGTAAAGGGCCCACAGATACTTTAATAGTACACAACCTCTAACTTTGTACAAATTCCAAGTGCGCCCCACGGTTGAATTTGACAGCCCCCTTTGGTCTGGGGTTCCAAAATACCTGAAATCCCCCGACTTACTCGATGGAAGATGCTCCGAGGAACTAGCGTCGTTGATCCCCTCGGCACCGGTACATAGTCGGGATGTACACCAAACGCGCGCCCAACATATGTACATAGTTGACATTTGTCGTATGATTACGGGTCGCTTCTTCGACTCGTTCTTGAGTTCAATATCTCGGCTGTGGAACGATTTCCCGGCCTCTGTTTTTCCTCCTTCCTGCAAAACAGGTCTCTTCAAGACCACTCACTTCTTCCTCTTCACTTCTTCCTCTCCTCAAAAAAAACTCTCCACATATCGTGCGGAGTTATTATGAAAATAAAAATACGTAAATAAAAAAAAATCCACATGAATAAAAATGAATCGCATAAATGTATTTACGCGCATAACTTCCGAACGACTTTACCTATTTCTTTAAAACTTTGGGAATTTGACGTATACATGCCCGCCTATGTTCTATATATACAGCTGAGCTCTGGCATTATGAAATTTGTCAAAAAAATTGCAGTAGGTGGCACGCGAGCTGTTTGAAAACTGAATGAACCGGGACTGAATGAATGGAATGCGAGAATGGACACGAGAATGGGGAGGGGAACCCGGAAGGGGGAGGGGAACTCGGGAGGGGGGGGGGAAATCGGAAGGGGGGTTCGCGGGAGGGGGGCAGGCGAACCCGGGAGGGGGGAGGGGAACTCAGGAGGTTGGAGGGGAACTTGGTAGGGGGGTTTGCTTGACGAGAGAAGCGAGCGAGGGGAGTGGGGAGAGGGAAGGCGGAAAGGGAAGGGAAGGGGACGCGGGAGAGGAAGGGGAGGCGAAAGGGGAACGGAACGAATGGGAAAGGACACGAAGGAAGAAACAATTTCTTTATTTAGTGACATAGCAACGCATACTGGTAACTCGCTATAATAATATGAATGGAGCGATCTATCGATTGGATTTGTATGCAAATTAACAGATGGCGGTGTGAGTTAAAAGGTTAGGTAACCATCCAGTGGATGGCGTTGTGTATCGTTAGCCACAGCAACGCAAAAATAAAAATTTAAAAAAGTATTGCACCGATCAGCGACTAAATTGATTTTTTCTTCCGATAAATCATCAAATTTTCTATGAAATCCATTTAATATTTTTTAACAAAAATTCTATTCTATCTTTCTGGAAATAGTATCTTTAATTTTTACCAAAAAACGAAAAAATTATCACACACTTTTCAATCAAAAAAATAAAGGCACTAAATAAAACATTGTCGTTACACGAGGAAATGAAATTACTAATCTCAAACATTAATTTGATCATTGCAAATATCAGTTATTATCATTAGAAAATTTCAAACATTTTAAGGGTAGCGAAATATATTGTTTTAGGGTGGATCCCATTAACATTCCTTAGCAGGTGACAATTATAATGAAGGCTCTCCCGAGGGGGTTGTAATAAAATGAATGGGGGTGAAATCTAATAACACTAGATCGTAAACACTGTAGTTATTTGTTTCGGACCTTAATAATAATAATTAATAATAGACATAGCCACCCTCAACCCAAAAACGGATACAGCCCTTTATTACATATTGGAAAATATTGCTTTTGCCTAAAGCACACCTTTAACAAACGGGTAGTTGTTATTACAGCTTTTGGGAAAAGCGGAAAAGGGACTGTAAAAGTTAAAGCAGAGATTGTAGAGTAAAATTGGATTTGAGTTAGTAATATTATTATGAAAATGAGCTCTACATTTTTTGAGGTGAGAACTTAGCAACATTATGATTTAAAACTCGATAAAATGGAAATGAGCGATACTAGAAAGAGACAAACACGTACCGCCTACGAGAGAATAAGATAGCAAAAAAATATAATTTTTTTCACGGGGACTCGGTTCCAATATAATACGATAAATCCACAGTCCTACGCAAGCCTCATTTTTTTTTTTTTTTTTTTACATGAGCTCCACACAGGAGGCCCTGAGGAAAATAATTTCCCTCAGGGCCTATGTCATCTTTGAGGATGCTGTGTGGAGGGTATTTTTTTAAGGAAAGGAAGGAGAGGAGAGTTCTGGGAAGGAAAAGGGTTTAGGAGGTGGGTAGGAATCTGGGGTTCAGTATGTCCTGGTCATCTGCCTTCAAGACCTAGACAAACCTCACCCCATGAACCCGGGCACCCCTGCTAAATCACCAAACGTAGCAAACCACTTGGGATGACCTATGGCAGAGGTGTTGGTTATCCAATAAAGGTTCCCGGGGCGGCGGTACCCATTGCCGCCTCCCAAATTGAATCCTCATTTAGTCTGATGTGGGGTTTATGGCGTTGGGTGCCAAATTGATATGCTATATGACACGAAGTGTGCCAAATGGTTTTGGTGTATTGACATATATGTGAAACCGAACTTCCCTTGAAATCGGATTTGTGAAACGAATCCATCATTTCAACGCGCCAATTTGTATGTGAGTGCTCTCATTTGATTGCTGAAGATAGTTGCGTTATCCTATCAATTGAACTAAAGTTTTTGCAGCCGCTTACACACCTTCATGACGCAAATATTTTAAATTCGCACGGAACAATGATCATCAACTTATTAAAAACTAGCAGGCCCGGCCACACGTCGCTGTGGCTAACGAAACCTTTATAACCAACGCTATGTGTTAAATCAAATTTACACAGCCCGTTTGTGAGCCTACTCCCCGTTGCCAGCTGCCCGCAGCCGCTTGGCTATATATATTATGTATTTCAACCAATTTACACAAAAAATTTGACAAATTATATACCGAAAAACCTTCCGCATGAATCATTCTATCCATTGATGAAAACCGCATGAAAACCTGTTGCATAGTTTAAGATCTAAGCGCACATTTCAGCCTGACCGACGTAAAGATATAAAATTGTACGCAAAAATATGTGCCTAGAAGAAATAAATAAAATGAACAGTTTAGAAGTTTACAAAAAACAGTAAAGAATTTTGTCGGGCAACAAAATATAAAACAGAGTGTGTAATTCACAGGCGGTAGAAGTGAAACTAGAAAGTCGCTAGTTGTCGCTTTCTTTTCTTTTGATTGTTTTTTTAAGTGGTTTGAAGATTGGATATTGATTTCACAAAATATATTTTTTTGTCCGCTAAGACTTGTCAAGCACCTTGCCCACTACGCTGTGGAAGGCACGCGCTGAGGTGCGAATATACCGCATAAGAACCAAGTATTTGTGTAGAACTCAGTTGTGACGCATTTCCGTTTCAAGTCACTAACGGCGCTAAAGAAGTTTCACTTCAAAAATATATTTTAGGTAGGTACTCTGACATTGTCATATTGTTCCATGTATTTATTTGATAGGACATATTTTTAATAAACTACAAAGCAACGTTTTCTCAGAAATTTGTATCAAATAAACACCTTTGTTCAATATTTCCTAGGAAAATAATTGTTAAAGACACCTAATAATTTTTGAGCTTCGTTCTGTGAATAAAACTAAAGAAAAATTCTTGTTATTTATTGTATCTGTTTCTGTTTTCCGCTTGAAGATTCCAGTACACCCTCGATGAATATACATTTTTTAGCGTGAACACCAGTTTCGTTGCCATAGTTCCGCTGGCATTCTTAATAGGGTGTGTCTATTATTTCAACTTTTTGATTTCAGAAACGCCCAGGGTCTCAAAGGTTGCGTCTTACAAATAAAATGAGACCTGCATTTTTTTTTAAATGGATATTAGCCCGCTAAAATGAATGGAAAATCAGAAAACATTATTTAAAAATTATTAAAAATTTTTTTTTCATTAATTTAACCTTTTAACGTTTGTTTGTTATTAAAAAATGCGTGTTGCTGACAAAAATTAAAAAAAGTTCAAGTTTATGAATAAAAGTAAGTCAACAAGAATTCTGAATTTATCCAGAAAAAGTGTTATTTTTACTTTTATATTTTTAAATAACATATATTTAAAAAAAAAATAATTTTACGTTCTTTGTACTGCAGTTATGGAATGAAAATTAAGTTTGGTGCAAAGGTAATATAAAATATGGACTAGCACTCCGAAGGTCGCGGGATCGAATCCCGGCGTGACAATTAAATTTTATTTGATTAATTTGTGTTATTTCACAACCAATTTATTTCATATAATATTTATTATATTTTCGACACGTTCCAGTGGAAGATACTCTCAGTATCGCCCCGGTGTAAGACCACCATACAGAAATTGAAACGTTGCTTGAAATGACTTAAGCCGTGTTTAGTGACCAGATCTGAATAGCCAGGTACTTCCCCACCTTCCTCTTCCCTATTATCTCCTTCCCCTCCCCAATACCTTCAGCCTCACAACATACCCCAATTGGGGATGCCATAGTCCCATTGGCTCCAGACGGGAGCAGTTGGGACTCTTGTGAAGTATTCATGTAAAAAAAAAAAAGCTACAGATCATACGAAACTTTTGAGACCCCGGGCGTTTAAAAATAAGGCCATTTTTTCCCTCTATGGAGAGCGACACAAGCTGATTCCCAATTGGGGTACGCTGTGAGGCTGAAGGTAGCAGGGAGGGTATTGAGATGGGGGAGAGGAGGGCAGGAATGGCTATTCAGATCTGGTCACTAAATATGACTAATACCATTTCAAGCAAAATTTCAATTATAAATGTTGGTGTTACGCCAGGTCTCAAGCCAAAATATTTTTTCAATGGAATAACCGTTTATCTGGTTATAACTGGTTATTCAACTGGTTCAATTTGGGAGGCGGGTATGGGTACCGCCGCCCGGGAACCTTTATTGGATAACCAACACCTCTGCCATACGTCACCCCAAGTGGTTCGCTACGTTTGGTGATTTAGCAGGGGTTCATGGGGTGAGGTTTGTCTAGGTCTTGGAGGCGGATGACCAGGACATACTGAACCCCAGATTCCTACCCACCCCTTAAACCCTTTTCCTTCCCAAAACTCTCCTCTCCTTCCTTTCCTTTAAAAAACCCTCCACACAGCATCCCCAAAGATGACATAAGCCCTGAGGGAAATTATTTTCATCAGGGCCTCCTGTGTGGAGCTCATGTAAAAAAAAAAATCACGACCCTTGTGGAGGGGGTTTTTAAGGAAGGGAAGAGGAGGAATTTTGTGAAAAAAAAATATGACGGGTGGATTGGAATCTGGGGGTCAATGTGTCCAGGAGTATCGGACCCATCCCTTACACCGCGGAGCAAGGCGAGTGGTCGAGAGAGTCTGGATAGAAAGGTCTAGGTTAGGTCTCTCTCAACCGGTCTCTCTTGATCCGGCCCGCCACGTAACAGATGGGCCGGATCAAGAGAGACCAAGACCTAGATAAATCTTGACACATGAAACCGGGCATTCCTGTTAAGCCACCAAAGATAGTCATCCCTTTGGGGTGATCTATGGCAGGGGTGTTGATTGTCCAATAAACGGTACCCGGACCCGCCTCCCTGTACTTCTGTACCACAATATTAAGCAAATAATAATGTGTTTAGTAATGCATTTTAAATGCAGTTCAACTGCTTATGAACGATACTAATCTAACCCTCAATGTTAATATCTCAAAACACGGATATTTTATTTTCAACCTCTCAATAATCTCGAACCAACCATTTAAAAAACATTTTTTTGCTTTACATTAGCTCCACACAGGAGGCACTGAGGCAAATAATTTCTCTCAGGGCCTAGGTCATCTTAGGGGATGCTGTGTGGAGAGCCTTTTTAAGGAACGGAAGGATAGGAATCTCTGGGAAGGAAAAAAAAGTATGAGGGGTGGGTAGGAATCTGGGGGTCAATATGTCCAGGAGTGACGGATGTACTAATCCATCCCTCCAACTGCGATGCAAGGCGATGGGTCAAGACAGTCCGGTTAAAAAGGTCAAAAGGCCTCCTCCAACCAGTGTCTCTCGATCCAGCCCACCACGCAGCAGGTGGGTATCCATCTGCCGCCAAGACTTCGATCAACCTCTCCCCGTGAACCTGCTAAGTCACCAAACGTAGCGAACCACTTGGGGTGACCTATGAAAAAGGTGTTATCCAACAAATGGTTCCCGGAGCGGCGGTACCTATACCCGCCTCCCAAAGTGGAATTATAATAAAGCTACTCATTTTTTTAAATTTAAAGAAAAGTGTAGTGTCCGTGGTACACTGTGGCCGCGGGGGGGGGACCGGGTGCTGAACGTGGCCGAAGGTTTCCGATCCTGCCCGAAGGTGGCAGTGGAGGGGCAGGCCAGAGGCGCTGGCAGTGCACGGCGGCTGCCGGCATTCCGGGAATTACCTTACTAGCGTTAGCATTGTATTTCTTCATAATTGACTTAATAAATAACCATTCGTATAAACGAGACCTTTTCAATAAATTGTATTTGTAATTGTCACAGACATTACAAAAAGTATTCTTATTTCATTGTTAACTGTGCAAGATTTTACAATGGCAGTCCTGCACTGAAAATAATTTAAAATTCGGTTTAAAATTGAAGTCACAAGTCACAAGACAAGTCACAGGGTAAATAAAAGTAGTCAAGAAAACTCATCAATTCATTTTTACACGATTCGAAACGTTATCTAATTTCATCCTGAATAATTTACACTTTACGCCCTGTACCTATCTGTTATTAGATACGTTTTTGCTGACTTCACAAAACACAGAGATGCTCAATTAAATTCGGTTTAAAAACACTTCAAATGTATTTAGTTAGAAAAGAGAAGACCTACTCCTCGCTTGTCAAAATATCCTCTCTCGAGTTTACTCGGTTATTTTGTACCATTTATTAGCCCAGGCAACGAAGACCTAAAGCAGACCATAAAAGTTTTATTACCCAAAAAGACAAATAGCAATGACACCATCTTTGGTGAGGTTGTTATTTATTATTCAGAAATTCGAGGCCCTAAAACGACAATCTAATAACAAAGGGCAGACATTAAACTTTGCGAAAATTTTACATTCTCCGGAAAAATTGGCACTTTTGTTGAATATTTCATGGAAACGTAAAAACGCTCACGCCGTTGATGGTAATTTATTTATGAAATAATGTTGAGTTTTTCTTCAATTTAACTGCTTGTGAGTACGTGGAATAAAATAAAGAAACGTAAATATTGGATTTCTTAGAATAAGAAAAGTTATGAAATTGTTATCAAAAATAGTTCTCCCACTTTTCAGATATAGTTTTTATATGATAAATGCAGACCATTCGAAGCTTTGTGAATGTAAAATGTATGTAAGTAATTCTTAATGATTTCCAACCAGACAGAATTACTTGCGAACAGTACCTAATTCGAAACTATGATGTAATTTGCGTCGTGTAATCTAGTGCATTATATCTTTTACGCAATCTCTAATTACCCTTAAGTTAAACGGAATTATCATTTTGAATTGTAAATGTAATATGACTGACTCTGTAAATAGATGTCCGTGCAATGGCAAGGTTCTTTGTCTCCAAAAAGATACTTTTAAGCTATATTTCAAATTAATTCACAGTCAAATCAAATTTCAAATTGTTACTAATATTAGTTTTTTTTTCAGGAAAATAACAAAGATCTAAAATATTTAAAGTCATTCACCTCATAATTAGCTTTCTTGAGATACAGCGTATTGACATATCACTAGAAGCATAATATGTGGCATGGATAGCTTCCGATACGTGAGGCCAATGCGCTGCAATTCAAACTCCTATCTACCGCACTACAACGATGTTGTAGTTGTTATATGACACATGTAGAACATATCACATAACACCACAGTCGTCGGAACGCAACGCGCCACAGTTCAAGAATGCTTAGAGTAATTAGTTCATAGTTTTGACACAGAGCGGCGCTACGGAAACAATGCTTCGCTATCATAGGTTGTTCTAGAAGGATTAACCTGTATATTGGGAAGACAACGGTATTCGCTCTCCGTCGTGCCGCGGATTCCTCCAAAACAACGCAGTTGGTTCATTTGTATCATTGAAGAAGAGGATAACAACAATAATCTCAACGAAAATATGAAGGAGAACAAAACACAGAAAAATAGAAAAAGATAATGATCGCCACTGGGACTCGAACCCAGAATCTCTCGTCTAACCAGGACGTGCGTGTTTACCAATTCTGCCATTGTCACCTACTACTGTCAGACCGTCACATTTGTCAATCTCATATTTAAAATTTTAGAATTAACAAAATTATCTTCAACAATTTTTATTCCATTTTAAATCTAAAATTTGTTGTCCTTTGTCATTTGCACGTCCCGGTTAGACGACGGGTTCTGGATTCGTGTCCCAGTTATGACCATTATCCTTTTCTATTTTTCTGTGTCTTGTTTTCTTTCATATTTTCGTTTAGATTATTATAGTTATCTTCTTCTTCAATGATATATAACATTGATGGGAATAACCTTCAAAAGTTATAAAAAGAGATTTTTTTTCTTTAAAAAAATAAGTTTATACGACGTAACACGGCGAATGGAATTAATTGATTGCTGTAAAGCCAAAATGCTTTATCTGTAGATACGGCATATTAACATAATATGGCTAAAATGAAATAACAAAGCAATTTATGACAGAGATGTGTGGAACTTACAAATGATGAAAGAATTAAAAACCTTTTCTAATAATGATACATGCGTTATATTAAAGGATTATTAGAATCACATTAAAAAAATGATCACCCAATGTAAGGAATACGATCAAGAATTATAAGGATGAGTAATGTTTTAGTTTGGACAAGTAGAGCGGAAGGGTATAGAAACGAGTTTCAGGAGAATAAGCTTTTCACTTAATCAGATGGACGAATAAGGTTTTTTAAATTTTCACGTAATCAGGTGGATGAAGAAGACATGGTACGATAAAGTTAATCGAATTTTCAAGTTGGTTCTTGTCAAGAGTCGGTATCTGGCGTACTAATAAATGGCGAGACGGTTAGTTGGTTCCAAGCAAAAGAAGGCAGACGATGGTAGTGGCTCCGTGCTTTGCTGAAAAAATATTCTGACCTCGGTAACCGGCAAACTATCGCGTCAGCCTTTTCCGATGTGTAGTTAAATGACAACACATCAATTATGCAGAGTGTAGAGTATGGACCAAGTAAAATCATCTGTTCAACTACTGAATTACAAGAGCTACATAATATTACATCTTACAATGGATGCCGCCGCAACCCGCATTTCTACCGATTTATTACATTTTTCCTTAAATACTTAGGAAGAGCGAATTAAAGGGGAAAGACGTGTAAGGAGAATATATGACGCAAATGTGAATGGTAGAAGAAGTCGGGGACGTCCGAGAAAGACTTGGCACTACCAAGTGAATCAGATATTGAGTCGGACTATGTCAAGAGTCAGAATACTAGAAGAGCATGTATGGGGCGATGTATGAATGTGAACGAGGCAAGGAGTGTTGTTTGGCGTTCCGTTCTCTCTGCCTACCCCTGCAGGGAAGCGGCATGATGGTTAGTTATTTAGTTTATATTTTACAGTTGAAGATAAAATCTATACATTTCCCACGCCCAAACGGCCATTATAAGAAATTCCCTCGATAGAAAAAAATCGCAGTGTTTGAACTTTAAAAAATATTATAAATACATTTTTTTCAGTTATTTTAACAGTGTTTCTTTAAATGTAATTTTTGACAATCCCCACGATTTTTAAAATATTTTCACAATTTTCGCTTAAATATTATCGTTTTTAATATTAGCGCGCTCTCTCTAATATTCGCATTTACGTTACATTACATCTGTCCATCTTCGTATTTTTGAGTGGGTACACCCCGCCACAAAGCAAGAATCCACCATCCCACTACTAAGGCTGACGGTTTTTTTACTCCATTAAACTTCAACATTTTATCATAGATTCTAGTTCAACCTTCATCGGCCAATTTTGAGCTTGATCGCTTAAGCAGCGTTCTTGGGAAATTGCTCAATCCAGGTGATAGGCAGCCGCCTCGGCCGGTGGTCACCCAGTGAATACTATGAGGCAGCATATCGGTGGACATTGGTTTCTTAAGTTTGATCAGTACGGTACAGCTCCTCATAAGCATATATTATGCACTTATAGGTAGGTTCACATCTCGATAAATTTACTTCATGCTCAAATTGGGGTTGTTTGTAGCAATATCGACATAAGATTTACGACGTTGGGCAACGTTGTCAGTCTGAAAATCATACCGACTACTAGCAATTGGACGATGAGAAAAGGGAAAGTACCCGGCGATTCAGATCTGGGAACTAAACACGGCTTAAGCCACTTCAAACAACATTTCGATTCTCCATAGCTAACAACTTGGACGATACAAATCCAGTTGAATTACAAAACTAACTAACTAACTGACTAACCATTACGCCGTTTCCGCAGGGGTAGCCAGAGAGGACGGACCGCCAAACAACTCGGACTTGGCACACACTCTTTGCCTCACTCACGTGCATACATCGTCTCATAAATTCTCTTATATTATTCTGACTTTTGACATGGCCCGACTCAAGTATCTGATTCACTTGTCTTCCTCGGGCGTCCCCGACTTCATCTACCATTCACATTCGCGTCGTATTTTCTTCTTACACTACTTTCTTCGTTCATTCGCTCTACATGCCCAAACCATCTGAGGGTCCCTTTCTGAATCTTTACAAATATATTATATAATATCTAGCTGGCTCCCGGCACGCGTTGCAATGCCATATTCAAAGAAATAAATTGTTTCTCCCTGCATGTCCTTTCCCGTGCGTCCCCATTTCCCTCCCGCATACCCCTCCCCTCCCGCGTTCCCCTTCCACCTTCCCCGCCTACCCTCTCACCTCTCTCTCTCCACTATCCCACCAACCCCTCTCTCGCGTTCCATATATTCAGTCCCAGTACATTCAGTTTTAAAACGGCTCGCGTGCCACCTATTACAATTTTTTTATTAAAAAATAATCAATCTTATTTGGTACCTAACACAGGTATCTACCTATTTAAAATATATATAATTTAAAAAACCTATGTAAAATTCTTTCATTACAAAAAAAAAACAGCTGCCTGCTAAATTCACATTCATCAAACGCGCGAACTGTCAAACGTGCGAAGTTAAAATGGTCGTTAAGTTTTCTGAAATTATCCAAATTTTTGCGCAATTTTCTTAATTTTTCTTTCCGTAAGAACCTTCTTCATAATATTAGAAAACTTTAGAAAAAAAAATGAATGAAATAGGTAAAATCGTTTTGAAGTTACGGCGTGATTAAGGGAAACAGGGATTCATTTTTATATAATACTAGCTGATCCGGCGAACTTCGTACCGCCTCAGAATCAAAAACTGTTGTCAACTTATTAGCTGAATTGATCTAAATTGTTTCTCCCTGCGTATACCATACCTTGATCTAAATTGTTTCTCCCTGCGTATCCTTTCCCCTCTCGCGTTCCCTCTCCCTCTCCCCACTCCACTTCTCCCCTTCCCCCGTCCCGCTAACCCCCCTTCCTGAGTTCCTATCCCCCCTCCCCCCTCCCCCGGTTCACAGTTCAATATTATACCCCTTACAATATTGCTGCAGTTCTTTCAAAATAGGAGAATTCGTTCCATACAATATGTATGGGGAAAATAATTTTCTTCGGAGTGGAACACCCTTTACTTTTAGGGGTATAAAAAATAGATGTTGGTCGAATATCAGACCTACCAGATAAGCACACAAAATTTCATCAAAATTGGTCCAGCCGTTTCGGAGGAGTATGGTAACAAACACCGTGACACGAGAATTTTATATATTAGATGTAGATGTGAAATAACACACGCAAATATTATAATTAAACTTTATTTGTCAACCCAGAGTTTCGAACATTGTTCAAATACGAGTGTGTTCAAGTTGACTATATCGAACGTGTCATAGGAATACGTGTGCATTGAACGAGTGCGCGAAAGCATATGACAACCCTGGAAATTCAAGATTGGAATTTACGCTGTCACAGAGTACCGTGCCGCGAGCACGACAATCTGAGTGCTGCTATTGGCTAGCGGAACAATGTGCATGTGATGCCCCTTCCAAATGATTTGTCTACAACGCAATTATGTCCTTTAACTAACTAATCAATTGAAAACATTAATGAAATTGATAATGAATACGTGCGGCAGCCTCATTGGACTGGAAAACACATCTAAATAACTACCTAATACTTCCACAAGGGAGTCTAGACAGCAATGATCAACGCCAAGGAATTGGCTGTCTATTTACGTCACCCCCACCATGCGACCAGCCGAGCCACTATTGGTCAATTCTGAACAAAGGAAAAATCTGAATCGTGAATATTTACGACAGCGAATTCATGTTCCGAAAAATTTGGAGCTCAATTTCGAGAAATTGGGAATAATTTGGATCAAGAAATAAACATCATCACCTAAAAATGAGTATATGCTACAAAAACAACCCAAAAACTGACGTCTATCAGTGATTGTTGCACTTTAAGAAAAATTTTTACTGTTTAAAATTGTACCTTATATCACATATGTATACTTGTACCTTTTCTTGTAAACACAATAAAAATGATGTGAGACTTTGGTATCCTAAGTTGGTAAGATCATGGCAAAAACTATCACACATAATTTTGACACAGCTGACTTCCAATCGTAGCGACCAGGGAAATTACCTAAAACAAGTACCTTAGAAAAATTAAGGAGGTTCTGTCCCCCAAAAGTCCGACCTGAGTTTGCCCTATAAAAATAGAAGTCAAACCGGTAGGAAGTCAGTTCAAAACTATCAGCCAAGAAGAAAGATACCAACTCAAGATACCAACAGTCTCCAAGTTCAAACCTCTTTTAAAGTGTTTTAGTCAGTCTTAGATTCAGTTTACCTATCCCAGTATCCCAGTAACCTAAAAACCCCAGTCTCCCACAGTCACCAAAGTGAAAAATATTTATTTTAATCCAGTACTAAAATCAGTTTTGCCATTATACCTAGAAGCATTTTTTGTCAAAGTAGTAAATTCATTTAAAAGACCAGTGGCGTTCCAAAATCCACTGGCGTACGAAACTCCATTGGCGTGTCATTGTGGCCAGCTCCCTATTATATTAATTTATGTACAAACGTCTAGTACATTTGGTCCTTCGAGCCGGATCTACACATAACACGCCTTCAGTCTTACCCAGTGGAAATGCCGTCTCTTCGCAGTGGCCGTAAGACCCCGACACCTTCCGAAATATCGCTGTCTAAACCTAACGCCCCGGGAACAAGCCGAAACATGCCAGTGGCACCCCGTCGGACCCCGGGCCCACGCACCGTAGACACCGATGAGACGCCATCCAGCGGAACCCGCCACGATCTATCCGGTGCGAACCCTGCCAGGAACCCTGACCTCATCACTCTTGACCAACCTGCTCCAGAATGTGTCGCCGAGAGCCTCCACGGATCCAACAGTAAAAGCAGTAAAACAACTTCTGAATCAACTGAAGACTCCCTGCGATTGCTGCGCCGAGAGATGCGCATTCGGGACAGACGTCACGCCAAGCAGACAGCCAATCTGCTCAGAGCCCTGAACGCTGCAACACGCCAAGCAGTCAGCCAACCTACCCAGGAGCCCGCACCAACCAGCCCGACCCTGCGAGCCAACCTCGGTCAGGTAGTAATTCAAACCCAGGCACCAACCGGTCCGTCTACGAACGAGTTCGCAACGAGATATGCCACTCGAGTACACACGTCAGACGGCCCGTCTACCGGAGAGTTTGCAACGAGATATGCAACAACTCAAGTGCACGCACCAACCGGCTCTTCTACTAATGAGTTCGCAACGAGATATGCCACTCAAGTACATAAGCCAGCCGAAGAGTTTGCAACGAGATATGCAACTACTCAAGTGCATGCACCAACCGGCCCTTCTACTAATGAGTTTGCAACGAGATATGCCACTCAAGTTCACAAGCCGGCCGAAGAGTTTGCAACGAGATATGCAACTACTCAAATGGACACACCAGCCGGTCAGCCTACCAATGAATTTGCTGTAACCGATCCAACCGGATACGCCGCCGCCGCCACCCAAGAGTACACACTACTGACGGGCCCTGCGAAGAACATCCCTACGGCCGAATACAGCCATATCGGACCCGAGCGCCCACTTTACAACACAGCAGGGTACCAGCATCAGCCAGCCTCCTCCGGCCAGGATTCCCCATTATTTACACCACCGCACACAGCCAATCAGACAGCACGGCACACCCGAGAATGGTTGCAGCATGGCAACGACCCACTGGCCCAGATCGCCTCGGTGATGGCGGAGGCGCTCCGCTCTTCCAGAACGCAAGATAGCCCCCGCACATTAGAAGATGATTCAAGAATGGCTGCCCTCATCGCCAGGCAATCCACAGCAAAAGATTTGCCTACCTTCTCCGGAGATCCCCTCGAGTGGCCCACCTGGAAGGCACAGTACGCTCAATCCACCGCCACCTGCCAAATGACTCCGAGCGAAAATCTCATTCGGCTGCAGCGCGCCCTCAAAGGCAAGGCACGAGATACCGTGGGTCCCCTACTAATGGATCCTGCGCAAGTCCCAGAGATCATCAGCGTCCTCGAGCAGCGATACGGCAGCGCTAACTCCATAGCAAAATTTATGCTAGACAAGGTTAAAAAACTACCTTACCTCACGACCGAGGTATCACTCGAGGACCTGGCAGATTTCTCCGGGACGGTACAAAACCTGGTGGCATCTCTCCGGATCCTGAAAACCGAAGGTTATCTCACCAATCCTGCATTACTGAATGACGTCACTGACAAAATGCCGAGTTCCCTGCGGCTGGCATGGCTAATCGAGATCCGCAAACAACACTCTCCGGCTACCATAACCCAGCTCGCTGCCTTTCTGAAAGAGGTTTCAAACGCAATTCCAAACAGTGGGATGGTGGACCACATACGATCTCGACCACGCCGTGAACAAATACATGCCGGGTACCAGGAGGAAGAAGAGAGTGAACGCATGCGACTTCTACCGAGCCATGAGCAAATACATGCCGGACATCAAGAAGAAATCAGGGATGGCCCAAAAGAAAAGATCGCCCCCATAAAACGCAAAGTAAACGAGGAACATACTTACCCTGGACCGAGCCGAAAAAGAAAAACAGCTGATGAAAGCTGCGCCCAATGTGGCGGCAATCATAAAACCCGCGAATGCAAAGAATTCGCAGCCAAAGATGTTGAACTCCGATGGGAAACTGTACGCATGGGAAGATTATGCCGCAAGTGCTTAGAAAAACACCACTCACGAAGCTGCAAAATAAACCAATGGTGCAAAGTAGGGGATTGCAGATCCCCACACCACCCCCTGCTACATAATCCCGAGTTCGTACGAAAAAGCGCCGTGGAAAATGTCAACTTGTGACGCCAGGACTCCGGACAGAGAGTACTATTAAAAATTGCGCCAGTCATATTAAGCGCTCCAAACAAAGAAGAAGTGTCAGTGTTCGCTCTCCTGGATGAAGGATCCACAGTAACACTTGTCGACACTGACACCGCAATACAAGTCGGAGCAAACGGCCCAGTTCACGGACTGCGAATCCACGGCGCGAAAGGAATGTGCACCTCCGACAATCTCTCCCAACGAGTGAGACTAAGAATACGAGGTGCAGGCAACAGTAATACATTCCACATATCTGCCAGCACAATAAGCAACCTCAACCTGCCGGAGCAACAGATCCAAGGAAGGTCGGTTGTCCCGAAGCTGCTAATAGGCCAAGATAACGCTCACCTGATCGTGTCAAGGGAAGTTCGTGAATGCAATGATACTACGCGAATAGCATCACGCACCGCACTAGGATGGATCGCTCATGGGGGAGTCAACCCCAGAGATAATAACACGACCACCACTTTGGCACTACAACCAGAAACGGCCGCAGACATACAGTTGAGGGAGCTAGTAAAAACCAACTTCGCCATCGACTCCCTCGGAGTAACATCAGCCACCAGAGTCAATGCAAGCGAACAACAGGCAATTGCACTTATGAATGCAACTACCCGTCCTCTTCCTGTAGGAAGGTGGGAAACCGGTCTACTATGGCGCAATCCAGAAGCCACGCTACCTGATAATCGGCAGTGTGCGCTGAAACGACTTCTGTCCCTGGAGAAAAAGCTAGAAAAAGACAAAAATCTAGCAGTGGCCTACAATGACAAAATAAATCAACTTATCAACAAAGGCTACGCCAAGAAGTTATCAAGCCACGAAGCTTCCACCACCACACCTCGCAAATGGTACCTGCCCCACTTTGCAGTAATCAACCCAAATAAGCCAGGAAAAATCAGAGTGGTGTTCGATGCCGCAAGCCGATGCCGAGGAACCTCCCTCAACGACCAGCTGCTTACTGGTCCTGATCTGCTGTCCTCCCTCCTGGGGAATATAATACGCTTCCGGGAAGGAAACATCGCTATTGCTGCAGACATCAAAGAAATGTTCCTGCAAATAAAAATAAGGCGAGAAGATCAGTCGTCCCAGCTATTCCTGTGGAGGACATCACCCCATCACGAACCAGACACCTATCAAATGTCATCGATGATGTTCGGAGCCACCTGTTCCCCAAGCAGTGCCCAATTCGTCCGAAATAAAGTGGCTGAAACATACGAGCACGAGTACCCGGCCGCCGCAAAAGCCGTACGCACCAAGTTCTACATGGACGATTACCTAGATGCAGCAGACACACCCAATGAAGCTGCTGCACCCGCCCAAAGTGTAAGTGCCCTGCTCGCGAAAGGAGGGTTCCACTTGACAAATTGGGCGTCCAACAGCCCGGCGTCCCTAGCTAGTGTACCTATAGAAGACCGTGCCAGCTCCACGATACAAATCAGCAGCGGAGGTCCGGAAACAGAGCGAGTGCTTGGTTTAATCTGGGACCCCACCACAGACCGCTTCCTGTACTCATTTCGTGAGGCAATCTCCCACGAAACGGCCACACAACCTACCAAGCGGCAACTATTATCCATAGTAATGAAGATCTTCGACCCAGTCGGCTTCGTTGCCTGCCTTACCATCAGATCCAAGATACTACTGCAAGCAGTGTGGCGCTCAAGCGTCGGCTGGGATGAACCCATTGCCCCTGAACATGCCCAGAGATGGACAGACTGGCTAAACCTGTTGCACACGAACAGCATCTCAATCCCGAGACGTTGCCTCTACAACAAACTAAACAACGTAACACTACACCTTTTCTGCGATGCATCGGAGCAAGCTTGCTGTGCCGTGGCCTACTTCACCGAAAAAATAGATAGATCCTTACGAGTAACATTCCTTGCAAGTAAATGCAAGGTAGCGCCACTGAAGCCTCTCTCCATTCCACGCCTCGAGCTTCAAGCCGCCCTCATAGCAGCGAGACTAGCCCAGACGATCCAAAAAGAAAGCAAAGCCCTGATATCCCGCACCTGCTTCTGGACAGACTCCACAACTGTACTATGCTGGTTACGCACCGACCCACGCTCCTACTCAACCTTTGTGGCAAACCGATTGGGCGAAATAGACGAACTAACCAACATACCCGACTGGAAATGGGTACCCACAAAACTCAATCCCGCTGACATAGGAACGCGAGACTTAGAGGTGCCAGACTTAACACCAGAAGGAAGATGGTTTACTGGCCCAGCCTTTCTCACTTCCCCGGAGGGTGCGTGGCCAAAAGAGCGGGCACCCGCCCACAGGCCTGACGACCTGACACTAGAAGTCAAACCTCACTACGTTGGCCTTGTGTCCACCAGGGGCGAAGCACTCCCATCAGTAGAGCGGTTCTCCTCATGGCATCGGCTGATTCGCTCCACAGCTTGGATCCTCCGATTTATCAGACGATGCAAGATGGGGCCCAATAAACCAGTAGAAGGCCCACTACTAGCCGAGGAGATAAAAGCAGCAGAACACAGATGGATCAAAAGGTCCCAGGAAAACGCTTTTACAACTGATCTACACATCATCCGACAAGGTAAAAAACTGCCTGCTGGCAGCCGCCTCAACTCCCTGAACCCCTTCTTTGGACCAGATGACCTACTACGAATGGGGACCCGACTACAAGCCTTGGAAAGAACAAAGATTGTGGCCCGAACTCCCATAATACTGGACGGCGACGAACCCTACACTCGACTTCTGATCAGTCACTACCACAAAAAGGCGGATCATCCTAGTACTGAGAAAACAGTAGCAGAAATACGCAATCATTTCTTCATAATACGACTACGCACAACAAGCAGGAAGATAACGCACGCCTGCCCCACTTGCTTCATACGACGCAGCAAACCGACTCCACCTCTGATGGGCGCATTACCACCACCCCGCCTGATGCATCACGTCCGCCCATTCACACACTGCGGGCTTGATTATTTCGGCCCTATGGCTATCACGGTCGGTAGGCATCGAGAAAAACGATATGGAGCCATCTTCACCTGCCTCTCGACACGCGCCATTCACCTAGAACTAGCCGCTTCACTGACTGCTGACTCGGCCATCATGGCCCTACAAAGAATGACCGCCCGCAGAGGACAACCAGCAGCCATATACTCGGATAACGGGACAAACTTTCACGGAGCTGACACCGAGATGAGGGACGCCTTGCTGTCAATAAGTCAAGACGCCAGAATGATTGACGCAATAGCTACCCAGGGCATCGAGTGGCACTTCATACCACCACTAAGTCCGCACATGGGGGGAGCTTGGGAAAGATTAGTACGATCAGTAAAGAAAGCCCTAAGCGCTACACTAAAGGAAAGAGCACCAAAAGAAGAAACGCTACGCACCGCACTTGCAGAAGCTGAGTTTGTGGTAAATAATCGTCCACTCACCCACATTTCAGTTGACCCACGTGATGAAGAACCTTTAACACCCAACCACTTTTTGCTAGGGTCAGCCGGGAAGCGCCCCCAATTATCCTTCTACGACAAAAAAGAAGAGGAAACATGCCTACGCCGCCAGTGGCGCATCGGACAACAACTTGCAGACACCTTCTGGAGGCGATGGCTGCGGGAATACCTACCTACCATGGCTGTCCGGCAAAAATGGCACCATCCAACTACACCAATTAAGAAGGATGACCTAGTGATCATCATGGACCCAGCACTGCCTCGAAACAGTTGGCCACGTGGCCGTATCATCGAAGCAATACCTGCAGCTGATGGACAAGTCAGAACTGCCCGGATCCAAACCAGTACTGGGATATACGTAAGGCCGGCAGTCAAAATCGCCGTCATTCTGCCTGCCACGCCAGCAACTGATGAAACTGTACCCTCTGCGAAGACACCCGATTCAAAACTCAGACATCGGAAAAGGACACGCCCGACGAAGTAGCTGAGCACAGTCGAGACTGCACTGAGGGGAGTATATCGAACGTGTCATAGGAATACGTGTGCATTGAACGAGTGCGCGAAAGCATATGACAACCCTGGAAATTCAAGATTGGAATTTACGCTGTCACAGAGTACCGTGCCGCGAGCACGACAATCTGAGTGCTGCTATTGGCTAGCGGAACAATGTGCATGTGATGCCCCTTCCAAATGATTTGTCTACAACGCAATTATGTCCTTTAACTAACTAATCAATTGAAAACATTAATGAAATTGATAATGAATACGTGCGGCAGCCTCATTGGACTGGAAAACACATCTAAATAACTACCTAATACTTCCACAAGGGAGTCTAGACAGCAATGATCAACGCCAAGGAATTGGCTGTCTATTTACGTCACCCCCACCATGCGACCAGCCGAGCCACTATTGGTCAATTCTGAACAAAGGAAAAATCTGAATCGTGAATATTTACGACAGCGAATTCATGTTCCGAAAAATTTGGAGCTCAATTTCGAGAAATTGGGAATAATTTGGATCAAGAAATAAACATCATCACCTAAAAATGAGTATATGCTACAAAAACAACCCAAAAACTGACGTCTATCAGTGATTGTTGCACTTTAAGAAAAATTTTTACTGTTTAAAATTGTACCTTATATCACATATGTATACTTGTACCTTTTCTTGTAAACACAATAAAAATGATGTGAGACTTTGGTATCCTAAGTTGGTAAGATCATGGCAAAAACTATCACACATAATTTTGACACAGCTGACTTCCAATCGTAGCGACCAGGGAAATTACCTAAAACAAGTACCTTAGAAAAATTAAGGAGGTTCTGTCCCCCAAAAGTCCGACCTGAGTTTGCCCTATAAAAATAGAAGTCAAACCGGTAGGAAGTCAGTTCAAAACTATCAGCCAAGAAGAAAGATACCAACTCAAGATACCAACAGTCTCCAAGTTCAAACCTCTTTTAAAGTGTTTTAGTCAGTCTTAGATTCAGTTTACCTATCCCAGTATCCCAGTAACCTAAAAACCCCAGTCTCCCACAGTCACCAAAGTGAAAAATATTTATTTTAATCCAGTACTAAAATCAGTTTTGCCATTATACCTAGAAGCATTTTTTGTCAAAGTAGTAAATTCATTTAAAAGACCAGTGGCGTTCCAAAATCCACTGGCGTACGAAACTCCATTGGCGTGTCATTGTGGCCAGCTCCCTATTATATTAATTTATGTACAAACGTCTAGTACATTGACTATTGTATGTAATTTGCGTATTGCGATTTTTGTTTGACATACCAACCAAGTTTAATATAATATTTAAAATATATATATATAAAAATGTTGTCGAATTCAACAGCCACACCAACAGTAAAAAACGACTGAAAAATATTACAGAACGCTTTCATGTAAACCCAAACAATCGGTGTTAAGAGTATTAACAGCAAACTGATTTTATTTTATTGTAGTACGATCAGAGGCTCTTCGAGGGTTGAATTTCAAAATAGTGAAATATTATTCCATATACGCTAACTGAAATTTAATACGCCACCGTATTCCACACATTGTTTTAGGCTTAAAGCAGTGAATGTCAATTAAAATATAAAACATTAAATTTGTTATTGTAATTTTTTTCGTGAACACCGCGCAAGAGTTTCAGCTGCTTCCAATTCTTTGGATCCAAATGAGGTGCGTTGTGATGCCGAAGGAAAAGGTAATGAAAAGGAAATAAGGAAGAGGAAGCAGGTATTAATTGTATACTCAAATCTGGTCACCAAACGCGGCACAAGCATGTTTCAAGTAATGCTTCGATTTTAAAGTTTGGTCTTTCACCGGTGCGATTATGAGGGAATTTTCAACTCTCTGATGTGCAGCAAAAATAAGTACTATTTGTTTTTCATGAATTAATTGGGACAATTACAATCATATTAGTTGCGCGCAATGGGATCAGAAACTATGTTAAAAAATATTTTTGGGGTGGTGGTAACTAAAATAATAATTAAGTCATCTCTTACAGCCTAACCGCATTTAACAATTAGATAATGGTTTTGAATGATGAAGCAGCTGTTGAAAGAGTATGTATACTCTCAGTATCGTCATGGCGTAAGACCATCATTCACAATTAAACTGTTGCTTGAAATGGCTTTAGACGTATTTTGTTACGAGATCTGAATAAGCAGATACACACCCATCTTCTCTTCATCATCCTCTAATCGTCCGACTAAATTCACCGTCTGCCTATCAGCTGCATGGCAGGCCGGATCGGGAAAGGCGGGTTGAGGGAATCCCTTTCACTACTTCAACCGTACTCTCTCAGAACATCGCATTGTGACAGGGAACACCTGACCCTCCTGGACTCAATGACCCCCAGATTCCTACCTACCCTTAATATCATTTCCTTCCCAGAACTTCCTCTCCTTACTTTCCTAAAAAGATCCTCCACACAGCATCCCCAAAGATGACATAGGACCGGATGGCAATTATTCTCCTCGGGGCCTCCTATGCGGAGCTAATGTGAAATAAAAAAAATCACAACATACCTAGTTGGGGAGGCCACAGTCTCGCTGGCTCCAGGCGGTTGGTACAGTTGGGACTCTTGTGCGGTATTGACATTAAACAAAAAAAATAATAAAAAAATCAATGACAAACGGCACTTGGTAAAACATGATCATTTAAAAACTTTTACATTATTATAATAAATATCATGGATATCTACAAATAAAATATGACAACGATAAAAAATGTTTGTACTGACGTAAACTGACAGATTAACTTAAAAACCATTAAAATCTTTAGAACCATCATCTCGTATACTTGAATCAAATACAAATACAAATACGTGATATATTTCTATTCAACGTGTAATTTCTACCTCTGTGGCAGAGGACCCAAACGAGCGGATATTAGTCGACAAGCCTTTACGCTGATAGAAATGAAGCCTTGTTTATTTCTGAAGGCTGTGCAGGACAAAACCCACCCCTATATGAGCCTGTATAATCCTAAACATAATACGTAACACACGGCGTCCATGAAATTTAAAATCTGAACACGATAAGCTTATTTTGCGACCAATTTAATAATTTTTGAAAAATATTATTTTGTGCAGTTAATCAGCTTACTGGGTGGGTGTTTTGGGATAATAATATATTACTGCTTTATTACATCATTTAAATAATTGAAAATTGTGGTCTTCAAAAGTAGGGGTACCACTAGTAAAATTAAAATATTTCCAAAAATAAAATATTTATTTTGAATTTTTTTGAATTTTTCAACCACAAAACAAAAACCACAAAGAAAGAGCGTGTGTTCGCGCGTTTTTATATGGGATTGATTGGGTATTGCATTCGCAGACTTGGTGGGTAGATATGTCAAAATCCTGAATTTATCCCACCTACCTAATCTTTCCTTCCAAAATGTCACCATAAAAATTGTTGCAAGAAAGTACTCAACTTTGGAGAGGTGACAGTGTGCTTTCCTGCTTAGTACAAAATAAAATTACAGACAGGGCGCATGTATCGTAACCTCTTGTTATAAAAATATTGCTAATTTAAATTAAACAGTGAGAAGTGTACACCAAAACTGGAGATCAGCGAGGCCCCATCTGCAACGGTGAGTCCTATTTTCCTTATTCCAGTCTGGGCTTATCTAATTTTCCAAAAGCCCAGATCTGAACTATCGACTGACTATCCATCAGGTTTGCGAGTGTATGTTATTTAATTGTCCCGTATATAACTTAGCGATCACGTAGTTTCGGGACTGGTCCTTTGAGGGCTGCATAGGCTTTGCTCTGCAGCATTTACCGCCAATTAACAGTGGAGTCGCAATTTCGCGACACCAGCGTTGATGCATTTTTTTGGAAGACTCATAAAAAAAATTATTCCAGATACCTAATGTTATTGAATCAAATACAATCTAATAAAGTTCAGCCTTTAAAAAGTATCAAAGAACTTCCAGATGATAAATCATTTATTGTCAAAAAAAGAAAAGTTAAATTTTTCCAATTTTTTTATTATGAAATGTAATTAAATATAAATGAAACAATTTAACTTCGTTTGAACCACTTACATATTTTAGTAAAGCCGACCGGTTTCGGAACGACCGTTCCTTCTTCAGGGCAAACGTATACTGATTTGATAGTTACGAAATATGGATGGGAATAATGTATTATTATGGTAGGGGTGGAGCCGTTGATAGGTATTAATGAAGAGTGGGCGGGTAGGGGAACATATCCATGATTGAGCTATAAGAAAATATTTTTTCTTTGTTGATAATAGATTCATTATTTTTAAGGGATTTTTTATTTCCAAGGCTCTAAGTTATCTAAACGTTTTAACTCGTAATTAAAGATATTTATCTAATTACAGTAGCACTTCTTAATTGTTAAATTATTCCTGTTTATTATTTTTAAATGTATGTGTTTCTGGTTACTGTGTACAGTACATTGTATGCTAAGTACGGTGGGGACACTTGTATATTGCCACAAGTCCGTGTGACTACCATTGTACTATTTACGTTCCCATTATTCTAATTTAAGTACAAAGTAACCATTGTCTACCTTTTAAAACTTTGTCCAATTGTTGCACACTTGTAAGGGATCTATTTTAGTCATAAAATAATTAGAATGAACGACGTCTAAAAGTTATAACTTTTTAAAACTTTTAATTTTTTCTGTAAATATTAAATTTTGATTAAACATTATTAAAAAAATCAGAGTATGCAATTCGCACGCGGTAAAAGTGAAACCTTCAGAAAACTAAAGTAGACAAGAGTGGGGAGGCTATGTATCACCGCACAAAGCGACAAGACCGATTACACTATCTTATTCACTCGCAAGCTAAATCCTGTAGATGTTTTTGTCACTTTTTGGTGTTACTATTTTTCGAGATTAAATTCACAACGGTTCTAAAAAAGTTTTCACTTCAATAAGGGTCGACTTTGATAAATAAATTCCCGAAATCAAAAATATCGCCTTTCATTTTTAAATTGTCTGGGAAAACATTTTAAAATAAAAATATTTAATTGTCTGAGAATGCGACGCAGAATCATCACCTTTCGGAAAATGTCAGTAATTTCTGAACAATGTTTGGTTAAAGTATAAAATAAGTTCTTGGAGTATAGTGTTTAAGCTTGCATTTTTTCCTATAAACCATCAAGGTGTTCATCATTTTTCGTCCACTATTAAATGTCAAACTTTATAACTGAAATTATGAAAGTAAAGGTTTGTGTTCTCGAGAATACAATCAAGTAATGATAAAATTCATGTTAAACTAGCTGGTACCCGGCATGCGTTGCTATGCTATTTAATAAAGAAATTGTTTCTCCCTGCGTGTCCTTTCCCATTCGTCCCATTCCCCTTCCCCTCCCCTTCCTCTCCCGCATCCTCTTCCCCTCTCTCGTTCTCCCCTCCCCCCTCCTAGGTTCCTCTCCCCCCTCCAGAGTACCCCTCCCCTCCCTCCCTCGAACCCCCATCCGAGTTACCCTGCCCCCTCCCCCCCTCCCCCCCACCCCCCACACCCACCCCCCGCATTCCATACATACATTCCCGATAGATTTAGTTTTCATATTGCAATTTTTTATACAAATTTCATAATGTCAGAGCTCACCAGTAATTTTATACAAACCAATAACGAACACAAAAAAAGAATTATCCAATTTGAAAAAAGGATTTCAACCATTAATTTTTATTTATACAACGTGTCCGGAAACTCGTAGTACAAGCGGGAAACTGGTGAATCTACATCACGTAGAGAACCCAAAAAACTTTTTTTTTCGATCTGAGCATTTCGATTTTAATATTATTTTTTTTCTATTTTTTAATTTTTTCGGCAACTAAAGGGTTAAAAAAAATTTTGAGCCCGGTTTACCTTTCGATGCATTTTATAAGATATTACACAGCTGAAATCAACCCCCTAGTGAAATCTTTTTTCAAATTTAACCAAAAAAATTCCAACTTCGGACCCGATTTACTCGAAAACGAAAGCCCAAATCAAAAAAGTTATATCGCAAATCGACTCCGAATGTGATGGAGATTTACCAGTTTCTCGCTTGTACTACGAGTTTCCGGACACCGTGTATAGATTGTATTTTTTCCTTTGGAGGGGTGTAGACATATGTTCACCGTTTGTCTTATTTTCGAATATTGACATTCTGTGTGTAAGAAAGAGGGCAGCATTATATGTTTAAGTACAAAAGCAAAAGCGACCTCCGTAGTCCAGTGGGTAAGACTCTTGACTCATAATCCGGAGGTCGCGGGTTCGAACCCGGCATGCGCAAATAAATTTTATTTGATTAATTTGTGTTATTTCACAATTAATTCATTTAAAATAATATATAGTATATTTGCGGCATGTTCCAGAGTGGAAGATACTATCAGTATCGCCCTGGTGTAAGACCACCATTCAGAATTGAAACGTTGCTTGAAAATGGCTTAGCCGTGTTTGGTGACCAGATCTGAATAGCCAGGTACTTCCCAACCTTCCTCTTCCCCACCTCCTTCCCCTCCCCACTACCTTCAGCCTCACAACATACCCCAATTGGGGATGCCATAGTCTCACTGGCTCCAGACGGGAGCAGTTGAGATTCTTGTGCGGTATTCACTGTAAAAAAAAAAAAAAAAAAACAATCAGCGCATTGACATTTGACGTTTTTGAATTTTTGGAATTGTTTTGTATATTAAGATGCGCAAATAAATGTATGTTTTGAGTCGTATTTTATGCTCTATGTGTCATCTATTCGTGAAATAATTTTAAGGCAAAATTGAGCTTTCCTTATTCAAGCAGCACTTCAATTCAAGCTGACGCAATGTAACGTACTCGCCGAAAATTTATTAAATATCTCGTTATTGTACATAATTTCTAGGAAACAATTACTGTAGCATTGTTGCGCGGAATATTTGAAAAGCTATTGTGAAATTTTGTGTTCAAAATTAATTATTCTGTTTGGTGTTTAAAGTTCTGCAATGAAGATTTGAATATGAAATCATTTTGCTATGGAATAAGTAATTAAATTATAATATTTTTCAAGTATATGAGTTTAGTGTAATAGGTGGTTGTTGTGTTGAGAAGTACTCTCGCTATCTACTCCTCTAGAGATACGTAAAGATGGTTGTGTCATTTATAAGTTTTACTCTTAAGAAAATAATTTATTTATGATAAAAAACTAAACACTCGTAATTGATCTTTTTAAGTAATTGGTCAAGTTTCTTTTTGCCTAAAGTTAATATTTTTAGAATTACATTTTCTTTAGAATCCGTAAGAGATTAAAGTGTTTTAATTTATCATTTTCATTATCTAGAGACACTTTTAAAAGGAGGCAAAACACTACACAAAAGATAGCTACCTAGTAGGTACAATACATTAATAGCCAGCGACGTAAATTTAGTTGGATACTCTTCCTCGTTCAGAATTTGATGAATTGCCAGAAAATGCTTCCGAAGTAAATGTTCCGTATCAAAAAAAAAAAAAAAAATTATTTAAAGAAAGACATGTTTTACGGGCCACGAATAACTTTCAATATTTAAATTTCTCCCACTTTGCTGATTTTGTAATAGTATAGCTAACAGAGGGATGAAAAAACCAATGCCTTGGTCGACTCGGTTACGAACCGATATACCTTACTTAGGGCTTACTTCGTTATCTCTCGACAGGCCAGGATGCCAAATATAACGTCCGTAACCAGGTGGGTCGGCCGTAGACCCCATGATTTTTTTTATGTGCATGTAAATCATGGATATCCTTTTTTTTGTTATTTGTCCATTTATTGAACAGGGAATATTACTTATACATATTTAGCAAAATATTTTTTCCTGCGATCAACGCATACTTAATCGAGTCAAAATTGAATTTTTTCGATTTCTGTATGTTATCTGTAGTAAACCTGATAATGAAAGCTGCATGTCTATGGAAAAAGGACTCAATTTAATCCGTTAACTTAATTTTACCGTAACCGTAAAATAAATTTATTTTTAACTTCGTTCCAAAATAGTCTACGAAGTTCGGATTTGCGACATCTATGGTCGCAATAGATAAAGCATTTCAATAGCTTCATTTAAAAATAAATGGCTGGTCAAAGAAATGTTTTAAATAATTGCAATAATTGTTTTACGCATGGTAGGAAAATGTGGTACATTTTTCGACCGCTATCAATCGAAGAAAAATAAAAGTGGTCCATTTTTCGACCAAAATCGCTCCAGTGGATTTAAATATCACGCATACTTTCCCCAAGAGTAGAAAGAGAGAGTAGACACTCACATAATTATATCTTGTTACAGACTCCTTGCTTCATTCGCATTTGTATGTCGTGCGAACTCTTCTGTTATTCTTTCACATAATTGTTAAAAAAATATATCAACGATACTATGGTTCCCAAAACTGACTTTTTCTGTTTACTTTAAAACTTATCAATTATATATAAATGCCACTGTATCTATGATATTTAGCATATCTGTATAAAAAAACGATATGGTGATGCTGACTGCAATATTCTTTCAACTTATAATATATATTTTCCTCAGGGCCTCCTGTGTGGAGTTAATGTAAAAAAATATATATATATATAAAAGAAAAGCTGGGGTAATTACACCATTTACAACTCAAGAACGGCTGGACCGATTTTTATGGTCTTTGATTTGTTGGATTTGCCTCCGCCCCGAACAGCAAAATAGTTATTAAAATATCGGAAAAATTTACGAGATAAAAATTATGAAGAAGATTATTTTCCTCATACATTATGTATGGAACGAATTCTCATCTTTTGATAGAGCTGCAGGAGTATTGTGATAAATATAATATGTGAGTGAATTCCAAAAACGTCAAAATCTTTTTTACACACTAAATGGCAATAGTCGAAAATGAGACGAACGGTGAACGTATGTCTGCACCCCTCCAAAGGAAAAATTCAATAATTATAATAAATCTCCCTCACACGAATAAAGAAAATGAAACGCGATTCCCGCAAGTAAGTGGAAAAGTAAGAAAATCACAAAAAATATAAATCCGTACACAACGCCATATCTGATACTAACAAAAACAAAACACGGACATCGATAATTGCTTCATTGTGTAATTTTTAACGTAATAAAAAAAACCGAATTTAAATCAGCTAATAAGTTAGCACAACAGTTGTGGATTCTGAGGCGGTAAGAAGTTCGTCGGTTTCAAACGATGAGAAAAAATCCACTAAAAGGTGTAGTATTTTTTAAAGGGGATTTCCTTTGAAATGTTAATTGAATATCAATTTAAATTATTCTGACCAGATACAAATTCTAATTGAAAACTTGTCATTAGCACTGAATTGTATTAAAAACCCGTACATAACATGGCGACAAGAATTCCAGTTTTTTATTCTGTAATCAATATGCACTTCGAATAATCGCTTTCTTCGGGAAAATTTCTTTCTGGAAACGTTTCATAATTTTTCACAGCTGCAGCAGATGGAAAAACTCGTGAGGAAAGTAATTAATCACGGAGTTCGCGGGTAAGAAAATGCTGAAATCCGAAGCCATAGAATTTATTCATTTTCAAGTTTGTTTAATGTTTCTGGATATGAAAAGGAATGCTTTTTATGAATGACCTACATTTATACTTTTAAGGATTTTTTTTTTATTTAAGTTTTACACACGCTGAAAAATAAACGTACGCAACCAAACAAAAAACGATATTAAGGAATTGAATTTATTTCCGTTACACAATATTTTATTTTATCACTAGTGTATTTGTCATTAATGTATTGTATTTTCAAACTAGGTAGCTGAAAAAAATAAAACAATTTTTCTATTTGAATATTGCACAACGGTCCCACTTCTCGGGGCCAGTGGAATTATGTCAGCCTCAATAAGGGTAAATTTTGTGAATCATCAAACGTAGCAAACCACTCGGGGTGACCTATGGTAGAGGTGTTGGTTATCGGGGCGGCGGTACCCGTAGCCGCCTCCAAAATTGATTATCAAAATTGGTTTTCCAGATCTAGTCCATAAATATAGCTTAAGCCATTTTAAGCAATACACTCAATAACGGTCTTTCTCCTAGGCGATGTTTGTATAGTTAAAATTTAAAAAAAAGTAGAGATCCGTAGGTCACGGGTTCAAAACTCGACCAGCGCAAATAAATTTTATTTGAACGATTTGCTAAGTGTTATTTGAGTTATTTCACAATTTAATCATTCAAAAAGAATAAAGGGTATATTTACTGCATGTTCTAGAGTGGAAAGTACTTTTAGTATCGCCCTGATACAAGAACACCAGAATTAAAACGTTGCTTGAAATTGCTGTGTTTGATTTTTGACCAGAAGGTACTTCCCTTCCTCTACCTCAACTCCTTCCCCTCCCCACTACCGTTAACCTCGCAACATTGTCCAATTGGGAATGCCATAGTGTCACTGGCTGCAGGCGGTTCGGAGCAGTTGGAATCCTTGTATGTAATGAATATATATTTTACGATTTATGATAAAATTCAATCAGTTTATGTTTATGTAAAAAAAAAAAAACTCACTCAAACTCAGCCTTATAAATACTTTAACTTCTTCACAAGGATATACCTACGAAGTGTTTTATTTTTTTGCATGGATGCGAAGTAAGAACAATGGGAAGCACAGAGCGTTTTATATGTATATGGGGAGAGATTGAAAGAAGCGAAGAAATTGTTTGCTGTGTGTGAGCAGAGCATACAGTTTAGGAAAGAAGACTAGTTTTACAGATTGCAGAGCTAAATTAATTAAGATTGTAGATAAACGAAATATTCGATAATAATAATAATAAATTTGGACAATTTATATAGCGCTGTTTTTGCGAAAAATCGCCACAAGAGCGCTGCACAAATTAGCATGGATTTTACATTAGAATTTACTTAACTTAGGAGGCTAGATAACAACTCGTCTTGCAGCTATCATAGGATTATTAGAATTCTAGCCCCCCGATAAATTAAATAAAATATCATTTTATATATGAAAACTTAAACTGAATGATATAAAAAAAGCAATACAATAACACCCCCCCATACACACAAGCCTTGCTTAATTATGGGGGTACATCAAATATTCTACTATGTAATTAATTACTGTAAAAAAATTATTTATAATTTATGTACCTTCTCTCTCTCTCTGGTTTCAATCCTGGGATTGGTTTGCAGCAATTTCCTTTAGTTTCCTCTTCCATTCTTCCCTGTCTTGTGCGGCTCTTTTGAGGTCTGCATATGATAAGCAGCGCACGTCCACCAGCAGGTCCTCCAGGTACTCTCGGCGTGGGCGTCCCCTAGAGTTTGTCCCCTCGGTCATACCCTCCATTATGGAATGCAAGAGGCCTTCTTGTCGTATTACATGGCCGATCCATCTTGCACGCCTTTCGGACAAGGTCCTGAGCAGGTGCCTTCCTCCTTCGATTCTTTGGAGAACCTCCTCATTTGTAATGTGGTCTCTCCAGGAAATTCCTAATATTACTAATAAATAAAAAATACCTGTACCTTCTATTACTAATAAAAAAAAAAAAAAAAAAAAAAAAAAAATATGTACGTATTTCAATTTACTTAACTATGTAGGGGGCTTGATAACCACTTGTCTTGCAGCTATCAAGCGCATGGATTGTTGGAATTCTAGCCCCCGTGATAACCGTGGATTAAAGAATAGATTTTTTACAGTTTATTTGATTAGGTCCTGCGATCTCTGAAGACGATGATTTGAGAAACATTGTAAAAGACAGCCAAAAATCAACGAATTGTAATAAAACAATAAAACAAAAGACTTCTTAGGCAAAATCAAAGGTTTTTTTATAATTTTTTTACCTTCAGTTCGCTTACATCATTGTTTACGCTAATAATTTGAGAATCATAATATATATATGTACCTACTTGGTGTTAAGGGACATTCTTTGGAGTAAAAAATATAAATAAATTTTTGGTCTCTGATAACCTTTTAGAAGTGAAACTTCTTTAGCGCCGGTAGTGACTTGAAATTCGGGTGAAACAATTATACACTCAGTTCTATACAAATTCTCGCATGCCTTCCGTAGCGAGGTTGGCAAGTCTCAGCGGCCAGAGAAACAGACATCAAGCTAATGGGGGTTCAAATCCTACGAAATCCAAAAAAAACATTTTTATTTTGTAAAATCAATATCCAATATTCAAAGCACTTAAAAAACAAGCAAAAGACAAAAAAGCGACATCTAGTGACTTTCTAGTTTCACTTCTACGGCGTGTGAATTACACAAAATCAACCACAAACAAATGTCTTCCTCATGTCGACACTGGTTAATCAGCAGAGTAATCAACCATCTCCTCACCACCCCCCTATCTGTCATACACACTGTTTTTTCGGTTTTAATGGAAAAAAATCAGTATTCAAAACATAATAATATAACTTAAAAAATGTGTTTATTTTAATTGCATTCAATCACCCACTGATCTGTAGGCTATTAGGCTATGTCCGCAAACTGTGTATAGGACAGGAAATTTTGCTGGAATTAAAATTCACCCAGGAAGAATAAATTATTATATCTAATGGATGAAATACAGGTCACAAGTTGAGTTAAATCTTTTTATGTATCCATTTCATTGCTGACTAATCAAGTGTACATTTTCAGCATCGTTTACACGCCATTAAGGTTTTATCGGTGTTTTAATAGAGGCTGATACGATCAAGACTATTTAATTATACTCCCTTGCATGCAGGTACGCAGTCGGAAGACGCTAATTAGGTAGATACTCCCTGCCTGATAAAAACTATTAAATTTAGCAGAGCAACAAAAGAATGAACGAATAAAGAGAATATAATACGACGCAAATGTGAATTGTTGAAGGAAGTCGCGGATACCCGAGGAATAATGACAAGATCATAGATTACCTACTGTTTTGAGGGTCGGATCGGAGAGACTGGTTGAGATAGACCTTTTATCTCTCCAACAGGAAGCTCTCGGAACATCGTCTTGCACGTCAATGGAATCGTACGTCCGTCACTCCTGTACCCAATTACGCCCCAGATACCTTTTTCCTTCCCAGAACTTCCTCTCCTTCATTTCCTTAAAAAATACCCTCCATACAGTATCCCCAAAGATGACATGGACCCTGGGGGTAATTATTTATTGATCTAAAAAAATATGCATATCACCACATTTTCTTATTCAAAATAATGACAAAAATAATAGTGTCCGATCGCTCCAGGACATTCTACTGAAACCGAATCTTCGGTTGCTGTCTCAGTTTCAGCCGAAACCGAAAACGAAACCGAAACTTTTTTAGACATGTTAAAAATCTATTGTTTACTGAAATTTAGCTTATTTTTTTACACTTTCACAAACAGTTAACATGTGTTGAACGAAATAAAAAAATTAAAAAAAAACAATTATTGAAGTATGTGATAATTTTTTTTTTGATATTACTAAAAATTTACAAACATATTAACTACTTCTTGGAACAAAAATTTGTCAATAATCAACGCTTATGTACATTATAAATGAAGGACCTCATTAATTGAGTATTTTAATTTAAGTTGCGTTTTCAATTACATTTAATGAGTTTCGGTGCGACCGAAGGTTCGGCAGAAAATCTGCCGAAACTTGCCGAAACCATGCCTTCGGTCGGTCACTAAAGAATAATACTAGGATAGAACTTGTCAACTCATAAAATAGTATTATCTCAAATCTTTTAAAGGTTAATATACTTTTTAAAAATTTAAAAAACGCCTCTTCCGGATAACTTCTATAATATAAAATATATTATAACATAATTCTCAAGATTTCAGTGAAAGTTTTAAGACAGCTAAATAGATGCTTTAAATTCCCTCTTGTACGCTAAATTCTTAACCTAGGACCGTTGCCACCCATATTTTCTCGATTCTAATCTATTATCTCCCTTGAAACTGGCTAACAGTCCAGGAATACAAAAATAGAAAAGTCCTCATCACAAAAAGCGAATTAAAAAGGATAAACAAAGCTTCCAGAATGCAGAGAAAAATGAATTTACTTAACGCAGGACAAAACTAATGGTTTGGTTCTTTTGCGGAATTTTGCCAGGTTTTTTTTTAAGGCTTAGTTGGAGCTTTAGTAGCGCTTCCCATGTGGAACGCTGGTATTTTCTGAGCTCTTACAGGGGTTTAATATTTTATTCAAAGGTTCACTGTGCAATTAACACGGAGAGGAAGTTTAGCTAGCCGAGCTTTCTATGCATAGATGCCTTTTTGCCATCGCTGCATTTTCTGAACGCAGAGTTTTTTTTTTCACTAGACACGCTTTCTAAAGAAGATGAATATATGTTTTACAATGACTTATAGAGAAAAAGAATTTTATCATTGTTAATAAAGCTGCTCGGGTGGGTTCATGTGTAATGCATGTTTGAATGAATGAATGCATTTTTACATTCATAATGTTTCGTGCAAATTATTCATAGTTGCTACCTTTCCGTGTTAGCACATATTTTATCTCACATTATGAGGCCGGAGGTAGTGGGTAAGTGAAGCGACCTTTTTCAAACAAAATTTATTAAGGGATTTATTGCAAACATGTTGAAAATCCCCAAATAAAGTGAATAATATATTTTTTAAGTGAAACTTCTACATACAGTAACGATATGGTATGGATTTCGGATGAAACGGAAATGGTGATTACTGCACCTGCGACGCTTTGATTGCGCTCATTGACCGCTTTGATTATGATGTCACTTTTAAAGGCTCCTATTGGTTGAGATACGAAACAGAAATTACTCTGGTCTACGCTCATTCGTCGCTTTGATTACGACCTCACTTTTATCAAGTATCGTTTGAGATTGTTTTGGTAAAGTTTCGCTTCAACCGCATGTCAACTGCACTCGAATTTTTATCAAAAGGTATAACAAATGTGGCAAACGTGTGATTTTATTTTTATTTTCCAAGGCCTATTTCGACCTTTTTTCATTTTATTTCGAATGTATAAATTGTTTACACGTTCCGTTTCCGTTTAAATTTAGCCAATTAAATGCTTTAGTGAAGATCATTTATTCAAATTTGTCCATTTGGTTGGAATTTCTTATTCGCATATTTTCATTATGGTACTCACTTACTAGCCGTCCATAATAAGACGCGAAACTAGCCGTCCATAATGGAGTACTGGTACCTACCCTGATGTATGTCAGTGAGGCATGGAACTGGCAGAGGAAGGATGAAAGTAGACTGAACGCTGTAGAAATGAGATTCCTGAGGCGTATGTGTGGTAAAACCATGTATGATCGTGTGAGAAATGTGGAAATCCGCAAAGAATGCAAGGCTGATGTAAGCGTAATGAGTAAGATCAAGAAAGGAACGCTCCGATGGTTTGGGCATGTAGAGCGAATGAACGAGGAAAGGAGTGTAAGGAGAATATATGACGCAAATGTGAATGGTAGAGGAAGTCGAGGACGCACAAGAAAGACATGGCACGACCAAGTGAATCAGATACTTGAGTCGGGCCATGTCAAGAGTCAGAATAATAGAAGAGAGAATGTGTGCCAAGACCGGGATGTTTGGCGGTCCATCCTCTCTGCCTACCCCTGCGGGGAAACGGCGTGATGGTTAGTTAGTTAGTTAGTTAGTTACTCACTTACCCAAAAAAAGTTTGACAAAGAATTTGTCATTAAGATTTTAGACAGTTTACGGGAAGCAAGTTGGTAGTTATTTAGTGTATGTCGGAGCTATACATAACTAAAGATCGTATTAAATATATGTAGCTCCTTGTTTTAGTTATCGGGTTCCTAATTGTAATGTACTTTATTTAATTCGCAATATATTTCATATCTGCATTACATATTTATAATAATTAATTTATTCTAACGAACCATCGCAAAGTTTTATGAATTCCGGCTGAAGTTTGAACCAATAGACATTTATAACAAAGTGATATTCTATAGAGTGGCCATAAATATTTGCACTTTTGAAACATATGAAAAGAGAAAAACTGATTTTATTTAAATAAATGATTATTGATAAGAAAAAAACATTAATTGGTGATGTGAATGAAATAGGTGGCGTGCAGCTGATTAGTAATCTGTAATTGGTGATGCGAACGAAACAGGCGGCGTAAGAATCATTGTTTTTATAAACATGTTTTACCCAGAAAGCGCGTTGCTCTCCCGTAAAGCGAACCATTGCGGCTAAATTTCCAAGAAGCGAGGAGCCGCCCATAAGTGACCCCGCTCTCCTCCCCCGTTTGGTATCCCCGCTAGCACGACTACAAAAGTGCAAAACTTTATGGCCCACCCTATATTTAAAAAGATTGAACTCATACAAAGTTATTATCTAACGATAAAGTGTACTTCTTGCTTTTTTTCCACCAGGTAGCTTTAAAATTGTAGAGTGGCATTTGTATAGATTTGGATAGCATAATTTTTCACTCTGTATCCTTCCGAAGCTGCCGTTAACAAGTCTGTGAGTCTTTGTGTTCCCAGCGATAAGCTTCGTAGATTTTTCAGCGTTCAGATGGCGGTAATGACCAAAGAATCGCTGATCGAAAATCGAAGCCTTCGAGGATAACTAATTCCGTCCCACTTTGCAGTGAGCGAAGCCTTTTAAAATGCATTAAACCGGAAATAAGAATCATTTGTTGAGAGTTTAAAGCTGAAGAAAAAGACGCGACTTCCTTTTGACTCACATTTATTTATGTCAAATGAAATTGCCCTTTTTATTTGAAATATGCTCTTTATAATAAGGTATTATTTATGTGAAACCTGCGAACAAAGAGATGTTTCATTTGTACTGAACTACCCACAACAAATAATGCAGATTTATTTCAAGTGCTACTTCAAAACCGGAATAGCTGTTTGTCTTGACTGCATAGTCAGAAAAAAAATTAACATCGGTTCCCTTGAAAATTTGTTAAAGAAACATTATGGATAGATGTAAATAATTTAGAGATAAGATTAGTTACATCTACTCTTTTTTCGTGTTGCAAAAATCCATAATTTTGGTATTACTGAAATGGAGCGACAAACAAGAGTTGAAACTTATTTTCACCTACGGAATATCCAACAAATTTGGAGTTTGATTTAAATGATTATCTGTCACAAATTCGAATTAAAATATTACAAATATGTGGTTACAAATTATGGTTTTATCGCGTCGCAGTTATATTTCGTAGCGAAGTCCTGTTTTAACTCGACCATTTGGCATTTATTGTTTGTTACTTTCCGGTTCCGGTTCAAGACAGTTGCCACGTCGGATATTACCTTTTTATCCCGCCAAATTTTGCATAATTGTTGTTTCTACTAGGAGCTGTCAAATCGGAATAATCAATGTTGTGGTATCTACCGGCCTGAAAAAATGAAAAAAAAATTATCACTGAGATTGCGACATTTCTGAGGAAAAATTGTATAATTCCTTTTTTGAAAAAATAAATTGTTTAATAAAATATTTATTAATTTTAATTAAGCGGATAGGTATTAGAACCTACTTCAAAATCTTTTGATTTCAGAGGAAATTTTGGTTTTTATTTATTAGATAAGAGAAACTTTACGTACTAGAATTACTTGGACCTACTGCTGGTAGATTCTTAGAACTACTAGTAGTTCCTTTGGAGTAGTGTAACTAAGTGATTTTTAAATATTTTAATATTAATTAGTTCCACACAGGAGGGAAAGGAAGGAGATGAAGTTCTGCGAAGAAAAAAGGTTTGAGGGGTGGGTAGAAATCTGCTGGAGTATTCTAAGTCAGGTCTCCATCAACCAGCCTCTCCCGTAAAACCTCGAGGCAAACCCATTCGCTACCAAGACCTAGATACTTCACCCTATGAACCCTACAATGATGTCATATGTATTTACACAAAAATTAGGATACTTATTTAAAGCCAATATCCAATTGCCGCCATTTTTTTTTTTTTTTTTTTTATTTATTTATCTATAAAAAGAATGTTTGTATTACATTGTTCGATGCCTGTCTCACTAGGGTATACCTGTGTTGAGACAGGCGTAGAGGTACATGAATGAGTATCATACAAAAGAATATTTAATTACAACATAAGAACATTTAAGGTAAGATACATACTGATTTATACAATTCAAACAGAAAGATGATTAAGATTGAGGGTTAATATCATAAAGAGAGCATTATATAGGTGAAGGAAGAGATGAATAAGGTAGTAAATCCTTTCGAATCTATATAGGTAGTTATATTATACATATAGGATTTTACTATTTTAAGTTCTTTAATAAGGGTAAGGACTTTCCTGAGATGGTAATTCTGTCTATTTGTACTCTATTTTACAGATGTTAGCAGTAGTGTGACGTCCAATACTTATAATCCATTTCTTTATATCTTGTTTGTATTTGGTCATTGATTCAGTTTGTCTAATCGTGGCTGGAAGTGTATTGTGTAGTTTGCAAGCTATGTATTTAAAGTGTTTTTGTCCAAAGGTGGTTTTAGAAAAGGGAGTTTGGAGAAGTTCTTTATTTTTGGCTCGGGTATTGTGTATCATTTGTGTTGGTTTGTATATGATTTTGTTGTTTTTATGTAAATAAAGTAAGATGGATTTTGCGTAGAGCTGTTTAATGTCCATAACGTTGAAAGTATTGAAGATCGTAGCGGTGCTGGTAGTGAGAGGAAGTTTAAGAATTATTTTTATTATTAGTTTTTGTGCTTTAATGATGGGGTCGAGGGCATTAGAATGAGTGTTACCCCAAGCTAAAATTCCGTATTCGAAGTGAGATTGGCACAGTGAGTAATACACTGTTTTTAAAAGTTGTAGGTTAAGGAAATTGCGCGTTTGTTTGAAAAAGTAAATAGATTTGCGAATTTTGTTTGTAGTGTTAAGTATATGTTGCTTCCAATTTAGGTGTGTATCAAAGGTTAATCCTAAATATTTGATAGTTGCTACTTGTTCTAGGCATGGGCAGTTGCAATTCCGGTTCAGAGATGAGTTATTACATCCGTGTATTTTCAATTTTGGGTGTAGGTTTGGTTTTGTGATATTGGTAAGACTAGACAGTAAGTATTTAGTTTTCTGTATGTTAAGAGTTAATGTGTTCGAGTCAAGCCAATATTTAACCTTTTGAATTCCTACCTCCGCTTTAGAATATACGGTAGGCCAATCTTTTGCTTGAAATAGTAGTACAGTGTCGTCGGCGAAACTGACAATAGTGGCATCGATATCTAGGTTACACAACTCGTTAATGTATATTAGGAAGAGCGTTGGACCTATAACACTGCCTTGTGGGACACCGTAACTAATAGGTAAATTCTGACTCTTTGTAGCTCTGAGTTTCACGCATTGGGATCTGTCAGATAGGAAACTGGAGAGGAGGCTTAATTCATTATTCCTAATACCTATGTTGAACAATTTGCGTTCTAATTTGATGTGTGATATTGTATCAAACGCTTTACACAGGTCGAGAAATACCGATAGACATTTCGAGCCCTTATCAAGGTGGCCAGAGATGTGGTCAGTGACGGTGGCTATGGCATCGTTTGTACTTTTATGGTTTCTGAAGCCAAATTGCCGGGGCGATAGTAGGTTGTTGGTTTCAAGATATTCCATAAGACTCTTATTCACGATCTTTTCAAATACTTTAGACAGGGAATTGAGTAACGTAATAGGACGATAATTACTAATATCAAGTTTGGAGCCTGTTTTGAAAATAGGGATAATAAGACCTTGTTTTAGAATGGCGGGAAATAATCCTTGGCGAATGCTAATATTCAGCAGATGAGTTAATGGTTGTATTATAACCGGGGCAATTTTTTTAAGAACACTGTTGGGTATTTCGTCAATGCCGGTGGATGAAGAGTTTTTTAAAGAGTTTATTACCGTAGAAACTTCTTTCTCTGTATTAAGAGCGTTTAACCAGCCAGCGGACCAAAATCCACATTTCGTCGAAAGTTGTTCTTACGATCGTGCAGGGCGGTTACAACGAGAAAGATCAATTATTCTCCGTACCAGCTTTTTAAAATTCTAACTCAATATCGAATTTATTTCAATTCAAATTAGCTTTAATTTATACCTTCATCCAAAAATGCTGAAAGGCGTGATGATAAAACTATTAAAATAATGTACTTTTTGTAATTATTTTTTGATTATAAGTATTTATCATTTTTCAATAATGTCTAAATTTAATAAGAATGTTAAAAAAATCTGAAATATATTAGTTTGTAAGTGCGCAAATAAATACACAAATGGACCAATTTTCGTCAAGAAACACATGTACGTACATATTTTTTAATGATTTTATTGAAACTAAAATTAAAATTCTAAAACATGCGTTTGCTAGATAATATATTGATTTATTTTACTGCGTGATTATATTATTTGAAATGTGTGTGGTATAATACAAAATCTTTTTTGAAAATTTAATAAATCTCCCAACGACCTATGGAATAACCTTATTATTCTAAAAATTAAAAAATTTTCTCAAAATTTATTACATGCGAATGCTAGATAAAAGAACAATCTTTCGAAATCAATTTATAATTTTTTGTGGAAAAGAGTCAATACGTCTAAATTTTTTTTTGAAAATGACGTATTTCCGGTTTTCTCTGGTAATGCCCTCTTAAATGGAGATACAATATTATAATTTACATGCCGTGAATGCGCTTACTTAAAAATTGTTGTGAATTTAACATGGTTATTGGATATTACATCGAATTTTTTTTTTTTTATTAAAGACGTTCAATACCGAATAACATTTCAAAGCAACCCCCAAAAAATACTGCATAACGTTGCACAATTTGGATTTTAGTTCGAAACGAGCAGTGATCGAGTGGCGTTTTGCTTTGAGCAGATTGGCTTTTATAGCGAAAAATGTCAACAGTATTGATACGGAATAAGGATGACGGGTATACGATTGCAGCATCTATCGACTTGTAGAGAACTCGAAACTAAATCATACATGTCATCTGTAATATAAGGATTGCAATCCGCCCAATAAAATTATACCTAGACGAATTGCTCATTTATTCGCGGTGGAAATCTGTATGTAAAAATTTTTATACGTGTCTCAATCAAATTTATATTTCGCCAAAACTTCCTTGGTTTTTGAGATACGTTCCAACATTTAAATATGCATAGATGGTTATTAAACATGTGTTGTCATGCTACCGCGTAAAGTGTGAGGGAACTTGTGACGTTTTAACCTTCCTATACTCGTGCGTTGGTCTCCCAGACCGACAAAGCAATGATTCGCTTCCTCAAAAATTAACAACGTTGGAACTTTGAGGTTTTTAGTACCTTCTTAATTTTTGTTGAAAGGCATTACGAGTTGATGCAAAGTGGACATGTGACACTTTATTACTGTAATCGGTCCGTAAGACCGACGCGAGTAAAAGTATTTCTATTTTAGGTACGTAACAATTACTACCCAAAAATCCTGATAATGATTAATTCTTATTTTATAATATATTATTATTTTTGATACTTTTATTAATTAGAGCACTTTTATTTAGTTAAAAATTTAAGTTAGAAATTCTGTTATTAAAGTTAGAGTACAAAAACGCATCCTTTTTAAGAGACTGAATAAAAAGTCAGTTTTTTTTTCATTATCTCCACACTGGAGGAATATAATTCCCCTCGGGACCTATGTCATCTTTTGGATTCTGTATGGAGGGTCTTTTAAGGGAAAGGAAGGAGAGGAGATATTGGGAAGGAAAAAGGTATGAGGGGTGAGTAGGAATCTGCAGGTCAGTGTGTCCAGGAGTGACGGACGTATGAATCTATCCCTCCCACTGCGGTGCAAGGCGATATTCCGAGAGAGTAAGGCTGGAAAAGTCAAAGGGACTCCCTCAACCACTTTCACTCGATCCGGCCTGCCATGTAGCTGGTGGGCAAGCCCATCCGCCACCAAGACCCTGACAAACCTCACCCCTGCTAAATCATCAAACGCAGCGAACCACTTGGGGTGATCTATGGCAGAGGTGTTGGTTATCCAAAAAATGGTTCCCGGGGCGGCGGTGCCAATACCTACCTCCCAAATTATGTTTCTACCAAATAAAGTAAAATTCTAACATTTGTCTTTTTTTCATCCAATTTTACCCCCATCTGTGTAATTAACACCAATAATGCTTTAAAAAGCACATAATTAATATAAAACACACAAATCCCGGTCTGAGACACCATGCGCGGATATTCGTGTGATGCTGTTGGGCGCGAGTATACGAAGGTTAACGTATTCTGTGTTTGCATGTATGAATTTTTTAAAAAATCATTTAAGCTCATTGACTGGTTATGTTTTCCTCTTCGCTTCTTCAGATTTAAAGTGAGATATTCAACTTTGAAGAAGAAGAGAATACGTACGAAATTAATGCTGAATTTTAAATATGAGGTCTACGAAGATTACGTTAAATAATAAATCTCAATAGCTGTGAGGCGTTGTCCTGGTAACACGAGAGATCCTGAGTTCTATTCCCTGTTGCGACCGTTACCTTTCTATTTTTTGTGTCTTGTTTTTACTTTAGTAGGTATTATCTTATTCTTTAATAGTGATTAGTATCTAACAATAAGTCTTTAATACCGTTAAATGTTAATGACCGGGTATTAAAACACAATACTTCTATAAAACTATGGCTTCAAATAAAATTTTCAGCAAACATACTTTTTACGTTTACAAATTGTTTCGATTACTACAGTTTCTGTCAGTGGACCAAATAATAAGAAAGTAAGATATAAAGTATTAAAAAAAGTTTAAACGTAAGTCATTACGAATGTCTTCAAATCGAGTTCCAGAAGATGGCTGCCAACCTCGAAAGGAAGCAGTTACAATTTGAAAAGAGTAAGCATAATTGTGTACTTAGAAAATATCTGATGTAACTATGGGCTAAAAACTCAAAGCGTACACCCAGAGGCAAGCTAACTCTAACTTCAATATTACTGAGCTGGTCACTTAATGTCAAACCAGGATTGGGTTTGATGGGAAGATTGCTTCCGCTAAAGGAAACTAGGTTTTCGTTTTCATCCTTTTTGGACGTAATTAGGCACGCTTGGGTCTTTTAAACAATTAATTGTGCGAGGTTATTCTTACCCAAGAGGAAACCTTTTAGAAGTGATCATCTATTTTCTACTTAAAAGTCCTCGAAGCCATTAGTTTTTCATGGTACTTACTGTAGAGGTGAGGAAGCTTGTTGGTACTGAAGTAAAGTTGTGGCAATTTTGCTTGTTACAAAATATAACCTAATAAATACAATTGCATTATTTAAAAAATAATTACACTTCAATAATATTATCATAGACAAAATAAAGTTTTATTGCGTACGGCTGTTGATAATTCGCTGTTTTTTTAGATTTCGTTTAAAAAATGGACGCTATTATTATTACGTTTCTCAACGTTGACGAAATACAGAATTTAAACGAAATTATTCAATATACATAATAGTAAGGAACGTTTTTTTTCAGAATTTTAATATTAATTTTGGTAAATTTGACGAATATTAACTTTGAAATTAGATGAATTTTTATTATCCAAATACTGCGAAAAACCGTCCCATGGTGAAATGATAATGGAACTTTCGGAATTTGAAATTTACCTTCGCAATTGATCAAATTTTGTAAAACAACTGACTAAATAAAAACCTAAGAGAGAGACTAACAATGACTAAATAAAAACCTCGAGAAAGACTAACAACCTAACAATGACTAAATAAAAACCTCGAGAAAGACTAACAACCTAACAATGAATAAATGAAAACCTCGAGAAAGACTAACAACCTAACAATGACTAAATTAAAACCTCGAGAAAGACTAACAACCTAACAATGAATAAATGAAAACCTCGAGAAAGACTAACAACCTAATTGTTAGGTTAGGTTACTACTGTAAAATAAACATTGAAACTGTTTTTCATTCTCATTAATTTGGTACCAACAGGTTCCATTCTAATCAACTTTAAATATGAATTCATTGGCAGGAAAGGTTCTATAAATTTAAAGGATATTTTCCTATTCTCCTCATCCTTAATCACACCTATTTCTTCCTCAGCAATATTCCTAACTCTCATTTATTTAAAATTAGCCTTAGAATCCATAAGTGCTGTGTTAACTTATTGACTGAATTAAATAATTTTTTTTTATTAGGTTAAAAATTACGCAATGAAGTTTATGTTTATCGATGTTTATCGATGCGCAACTGTCCGTGTTTTGTTTTTTTTTCAGTATCAGAGATGACGTTGTGTACAGATTTATATTTTTTATGATTTTCCTACTTACTTACTAAATTGCTTTTCGCTTTCTTTATACGTGTGAGAGAGATTTATTATAATTACTAATTGTATTTTTTCTTTGGTTCATCGTTTGTCTCATTTTCGACTAATGACATGTAGCGTGTAAGAAAGAAGGGCAGCATTATATGTTTAAGAACAAAAGTAAAACAATCAGCGCAATGACATTCGACGCTTTTGAATTTTTGGAATTCAATCACTATTCAATATTATATTCATCAAAATATTGCTGCAGCTCTTTCAAAAAATGAGAATTCGATCCATTAAAAATGTAGGAGGAAAAGAATTTTCTTAATAATTAATTAAAGAGACAAATATAACAAATTAAAGATCATAAAAATCGGTGTAGCTGTTATTGAGTTATAAATGATGTAACTAACCCGACTTTGTTTTATATATTAAGATTACTTTCTCAAGTAAAATCTTATCCCACCAAATATACATATCTGATAATAATATATATACATTGTTTGCAAATGGCTGTTTACGGCTTTATCAGCTACTTGTTATTTCGACCCTCTCAGGATGAATGTAAATAGTTCCCAAACAAAACTCATTTCAACTTAAAAAACCCCATTACCTTGTGTTCATGATTTTTTCTTGAGTATTGTTTTTATTTTAATGTTCTCGACTGAGCAAGTTACGTTCTGCTCGGTGGCTAGAACCCATTCTGTTTTCTTTTTACGGATTTTTTTAGCAATAATAATTATTTTGAAGTCTGAATGCTGGATAATCAAGAATCAAAGGCAGGCTATAATAACGGTGACCCGACAATTCGTCCTGCGACAATTCATCCAGCGACAGTTCATTCTGCGACAGTTCATCCGGCCGACAGTTCATCCTGCCGACAGTTCATCCTGCCGACAGTTCATCCCGCCGACAATTCATCCGGCGACAATTCATCCTGCCTGATCATTTAGAAGATTTTTATTAAGTAAGTATGCAAAGAGGATATACGGCCGTGCAACCAAAATCGATATACTTGTATCTGAAGGCATCTTGAGTAGAAATCCGCTGTAAAAATATTTTTACTAAATAGGTTAGGTTAGGTTAGGTTAGGTTAGGTTAGGTTATGTTAGGTTAGGTTAGGTTAGGTTGTACGGCCGTATATCCTCTTTGCATACTTACTTGAAGAAAAAATCTTCTAAATGATCAGGCAGGATGAATTGTCGCCGGATGAATTGTCGGCGGGATGAACTGTCGGCAGGATGAACTGTCGGCAGGATGAACTGTCGGCCGGATGAATTGTCGCAGGATGAACTGTCATGGAACCATAATAACATTCCTCAATAAATTATTGTCAGCGTTATACCTGCTCTCTTTTTCATGGGTGCTATATAATTGAATTAGCATAATTTATCTCGTGATTACTGTACCAGAATATTATTATGCAAATCAAATGTTTTGTAAATGTACATTAATATAAATAAATCATTATACTTCTGGATTAGCTTCCTTAGTAGGTGCACCAGGTATAATAACAAAAAATGGAATCGGTAGAATCATAAGTATTGATAATATTTTTCTGATAGAATAATAATGATATAATATTTAATTAAATGAAGACAACATTAGCGAAACTCAAAAGAAAATTTGAAAAAATAAAAATTAGAAAGAGATGCGTTCACATCTGGGACTCGAACGGTGCAGCTCTACTAACTGAGCGAATGTCTCCGATTCGGTCATATTTAACTTGTATCACTTCGACTAAGAACTATTTGAACATTTTCTTAACGATATTTTTATTGGCTGCTGTTTTTACGCACGATTGCAAAATTCAACCTAGAACTAAATTTAATTTGGATAGTGTCTTGGATAAATTGTATACATTTTTATTTTTAATACGAGACATCTATTGACTTTTCTGCAAGTATAGGATAAATATTTTTTTGTTTAACTTAATGGATAAAACCTCAAATTGTAACATTTATTTAGTAAAGACAGTATTAGCCAAACTCAATCGAAAATCTGAAAACAGTAAATCAGAAAACGATCTGCAGCTAGAAAGGCGAATATTTGTTTTTGGAGTATTATGCCGTGTTGCACCACCTCCTTTAGCCAACGTTTCGGGCAGCGTTGCAGTGTCCATCATCAGGGCAGATCTGGCAGATCCGGTAGATATGTAATAATAATAATAATGTTTTTTTTTTCAGAATATATACATGGGTAGCGCAATGTAATCCATTCAATATTTCGAAGTAATACAAGTAAATTAGACAAAAAAAAATAGTACATTGGTTCGTAAAATGAAATAAAAAGTTAATAAAGAATAAGCGGAAAAGACGTACTAAATGCATTATAAAAAAGGATGCAAACTGGTGTGATGTATTTATATAGAATATTTGACAGTCTCTCGTCTCCCATGGGGAATATATCCAGGACCAATCATGACAGTGATTATTGTATTATTCGCCAGAAGTTTCCCATATGGTGGCGGAAAAGTGCTCTGCAAGAGTACACTCGACCCTTCAGCAACATTTCCGTAGCGCTGCAGCATGCGCTCGGTAGGCGGAAGAGTTGGAGATAAGCGTTAATATAAGCTAATTTTGGCTTTTGCCATTGAAATGCAAGGTAATCTACCTACAGATCTGATGTATGCGAGTACAACGATGTGCAGAATGCGTTGAAAGTATATTTCTGACGTTTGTACTACAATAGTGAAAAAGCTTTAACAGCATACCTTCTCCAACGAATATCACTCTTCTTTGTTTTTCTACGTCCTCAGTATTTTTCAGGTTGCCTGTAATAATATGTCCCAGGTATTTAACGCCACGACTACTATCAATTTTCCTGTCATCTAGTCATATTGAGGATGTTTGCGTAAGTTCGTTTTTACATTTAAAAGCTATAACGATTGATTTGTATGTATTATATACAAGGCTATGGTTTTTGATAAATCTTCACATATTTGGAGTAGTTTATTTAGTGCTCTAAGCGACGGTGCAATAATAAATACCTATTCAATTAAAATGATAACTGTGAAGTGTTAAAGTAGTATCGTCGTTGTGCATATGCACAAGAGACCAAATTGGTCCCAATGATCAGTCAGAGACCAGTATACTGATTAGATTGCTTTCAAGACAATTAATTAAAAAATATTCTCTGATAAACACTGGTGTACTTATTAGTCTCAAGGTTTCATTACTCTAAATATTTGTAAAGTCAACGCAATATTGTGACCTAACGCCGAAAAGATCAGACGAGATTCCGCGTCTAAATCTGCCTAAACAATTCTTCAGTCTCTACAAGGGGAGAGAAAATGCTTAACCGTTTCGCCGGCAGAAATGGCCCAAGAACAAACGTTCGCCCGTCACTATGGCATAAACAATGACAAATTGCAGTCCCTGCCAGCCTGACCGGCCTACCCCCACAGCCTACCTACCCCCAGTTCGTTTTTGTTCCCTGAAATGCCCCGAGCTTTATCCTACACACTGGAAGACATGGTTTAAATGTATTTTCACTTATTTATTAAGGTTTTTAGATGTACAAGACGGCTTCAACATTTTTTTTTATTTAGTTCGTACTTTTCTTTCATAAAATGCGTTCCTTAATTAAATTAATTATTTATAATGCTATTTAAGAATGCAGAGTTGATGCAAGCATAATGAATAAATTTAAGATGGGAACCCTTATATAGTTGGAACACGTAGAGCGGATGAACAGTTTTAAGCAGTTTTAAATTATAATGCTAAGAAAGCACCCAGTCATTAATTCGGTTGCTACACATTAATTCGAATTGATTTTTAATTCAGAATGGGAAAGATAATTCAGAACAAATAGTGGAATCCTGCATTCTTCCGTTGCATAAAACATACTATGCGCAAGCTAATTTTTTAAACAGTTTTATATAGGAAATCAGAGGGTCTGGACGTTTGTTTCGATGAGGGAAGACACATACTTCGGTTAATTGCCATTGACCTATGAGCTTATACTTCGTTAGTTTTGAGTTTAATAAATTATTATTGATTTTAATATTCTGTTCTGATTTTAATATTCCATTTAATGTTCTGTTCAATTTGAACTGGCACCCTCCCCCTTGTAGTAATTTTTACATCGTGATGATCTTTTAAAAAACATTTGATTTTATTTTAAAACGCGACAAGCTTTCGATTGATTTTATTAGTTTCTAACAATTTAGTTTCTTTTAGGCTAAACACGTCCCTGAGTTTAAAATATTAGAATAATTTTGTTTTGTTTCTGAATACGAGTCTCATGTTCTGGTTTCGTTATTATTGAATAATATAATTTAATTGTCGCCACAATTTTTTTATGTAGACTATTAATGTCTTATTGCATGTTGTACTAATTATTAAGCATTACAATGGCGACTTAGGTGTTTAATTTATTTATTAACCATTATAAATTAAAGTATCTGAGGTAAATTGTATCAAGAATATGTTATGATTCTAGAGTGTACGGTGGAAAAGGACGGGGAAGATATTGATGTGAATCAAATACTTGAATTGGCACATCGAGAATCAGAATAATAGAATGATGTATGAGTAAATACTTGTATCTAACGAGGCTTATACAGTACTATTATGGCGCTTGTTACTGTTACTTCAAAATCTACAACACTTTACAATCACTTACTGTAGATAGTTTGTTATCATAGGGGCAATCTTTGTGTTACGGATGCAAAAACTCAAAAAACCTGCAAAAACTCACTGAAACTACAATCACACCAGTCACGAGAGGATCAAAGTCCTTTAATTTAATGGTTTTCTTTTAATTAATTTTCCTTTTCTCTTCCTCTCGAACGTAAGTTGAATAATCTGGTATTTTCATTTCTCGTAACGTAAATAAAGACTAGAACTTTTTGTCGTTACGGTTATCCATAAATTAATATTTTGTATTAAGCAACATTATCCAATTGTTTTATAATGCAGAAACAACGGTACATTATTTACCTACTGACTGCCACTGAAGCGATTTTGGTCGAAAAATGGACCATTTTTATTTTTCTGCGATTGATAGCGGTCCAAAAAGGACCGCATTTTCCTACCATTCGCAAAACATTTATTGTAACTATTTAAAACATTTCCTTAGCCAGCCATTTATTTTAAAACGAATCTATAGAAATGCTTTATCTGTTTTGACTATAGATATCGCTAATCCGAACTTCGTAGACGATTTTAGAACGATGTTAAAAATATATTTTTTAAATATTTTATTCCCGCCAAATTTTTGATTACCTGTTTACGGATAAAATTTAAGTCCTTTTTCCATAGATAAGCACCTTTCGTTATCAAGTATACCACAGACAACATACAGAAATCGAAAGTATTCTGTGTTGACTCAAATAAGTATCCCTCACGGCAGTTTCAAGTAAAAACACGCTGGATGCGCGCAATCATAAGCTTTACGATTTTTCTATATTTTTTTTATAAATCCCATTTATATGAGATAAACGGTAAAATACCGGTTAATTCATTGGCTATATAGTACTATAATAAGTTTTATATGTCTCTGTGTTAAATTTCGAAGGTATGATTTTTTTAATGTTGGCAAAAAAAAAATTAAATGACCTTCTGGGAAATCTCGAGCAATAGAGGCGAATTTATATATTTCGCGTGATCGCTCCAGTGGATAACCAGACTTTTTATGTTACTTACATGTTTTCAAGAAGCCTTTTCCTTATTTTTCAGTGGGTGACGTTCATTCAATCTACATGAAATTTGTAAAAAGAGTACCTGTTATATAACACCACCATCGACTCTCGTGTTCATTTCCAAAACAATGTGTAAGAAACCAAACAGAACAAAAGAAAATAAGGGTGCGAGAAGGGGAAGGTACAAGGAACCCCTACAAGAGGAGAAGTTTTCAGACTAGGTTAAAGCATCAATTTATTTCCGGTTACCCTGTGACTGGGTACGATTTGTCTTCACTTTTACTAAGCAGATCAACAGTAAAATATTCCTGGGATTTTCACGCTATTTGTTTTTTTCCTAACTGTTTCGGGAGTAATTGATTGAACGTTTCGATCCGTACTATAAATAATGGTATGTTAAATATAGAACGATTCTCTTTTTTTAATAAGTGGTAAGGATCGCCGATTTACGACGGTGAATTTTTATCCCTTTTATGAAACAGAAGATCCGGAAAGAATTAAAAGTTCATTTCCATAAACTTAAAGAACTAATGCCCGAAATAAAATAGTTTAGACAAGTTCAACAAAAAAACGGAAAACGAAAATACATGAAGCGAAAGATGATTGAAGAAGAAGTTGGAGATATCCAACGAGCCACCGAGAAACCGTTACAGGAAAACCAGAAACTTAAATTGGAATCATGCAAAAGTCGCTTTAACAAAAAGGGGTTTCAAATATTATTTAATGTGTCTAAGATAAGGAGTGTATTCAAATATGTTTGTTTGGTAATTTATTTATTATAGACTAAATGCTGTAGAAATGAGATCTCTGAAGCATATGTGTGGTATGACCATGTACGATCGTATGAGAAACGTATTATATCGAACGTGTTATTTCATATCATGCATTTTTATCGAAGAGGAAATATTCTTCATTTGAACGGCGCGTCCCCGAAATATTGATTTCTCAACACTTTAATATGAGGTGATTCATGCTCCCAAAAATATAAATTATTTTGTTACACAACGTGAAATTACAACCTGAGATGACTCACGCGGAAATAGAAATTATTGCATGAATTTAAAATATTGTGAAACCGACTGACCTGCCACTATAAAAGGTCTGCGAAGAAAGCAGTTGGCATTCAGTCTTCACCATCAACATCTCTACACAGTTACTACCTGAAGATCCTCGACATCGAAACGCTGCTCAATTCGAGACATCAGTCTCGCCAGTATCGCCGTCACCTTTCGAGGCTCCAAGACGCAACTCTTTCACCTCAAGCACCCGATGGGATAATACCTACAAAACGCTGACGCCTGAGCCCTGACCATCTTGCTCCGGACTCCTAGCCCGGGCCCCCCTTGCATCGAGCCTTGCATCTCTCTGCCCTGATGATAACATCGAAGTCCCATGGCCATCCTTGGGCTCCTTTGGACTTGCTGATTCTTACCAAGCTCTTGATGTCGCTGCGCTACCCCTGATCATCTTGCTCTGGGCTGCTAGCCCGGGGCCCCTTTGCATCGACCGTCCCAGCCTTGGATTCTGTTCCCTTGGATACATAACAAACTCGAGAATATACATCATCTGGAGCGCAACCCATCTCACATAATACACAACCAGCATCCAGCGCAGCCTACATACTCCGATGCAAAAGCATTCCATATCACGATGTATGGCGGAAGATACCCAGCATGGACGCTTCGGTAACCAGATACTTACTCTACTATGGAACTTCAACAGCTGTCAAAGCGAGAATACATCTCTATCAAGACATTGGAATTGTCAGGCGCCTCTGTGTACCGGCGCTTATTGTTAACAGTTTTTGTGCAGGCCTACGGGTCTTGTACACGTATAGATCTGCAAACAAAGCAAGGCTGATGTAAGCGTAATGAGTAAAATTAAGAAAGGAACGCTCCGATGGTTTGGACATGTAGAGCGAATGAACGAAGAAAGGAAGTAAGGAAAATATATGACGCAATATGAATGATTGAAGAAGTCGGGGAGGAACGAGAAAGACGTGACACGACCAAGTGAATCAGATACATGAGTCGGGCCATGTCAAGAGTCAGAATAATAGAAGAGCGTAATTAATTAGTTTTAGTAATTTATTCTTTCTCCTACCCTTCCGAGGACTCGGTGTGATGATTAACAACTTATTCGGTTTTTTTTGTAAAAAAAATTATCGTCAAATGGTTTGGAGATGAAGAGCGGAATAAAGTGTCAGGATGATTACTTCGATACTTTGCTCATAACGCGCAAGCGCAAATATCCCAATCGTCATCGGTTGAAAGTGTCGTCATCCTGTTACCATTGGTGGAAAGTGTCATCATTGTCGCTTTGTGCTTAAAGGTTTGTCAACAATCGAAATAAACAATCAATATTACAAAATAAACATGATTTGCAAGAACTGTCAATGTGAAATATTTGCCGGAGACGGCATTAACTGCTCTATCTAGTACCATTTCTTCTGTGTTAATATGAAGGAAACTAACTTTAGAAAGATGGGAGCTAAGCGTGATAACTGGATCTGTACTGACTGCAAAGATGACCCAAAAGGGAACCAATCTTCAAGCAGGAAAAGAGTGTCTACTGCTGCCCCTGCCTGCGGTTTGAAGTCGCCTCAGAATCCGGATGTCGAGCAGATTATGCAGATAGTTCGACGATGTATTGCCTCAGAGTTTGAGACTTTTCACGCTAAACTTAACATTCTACCGGAGTTAAAAGAGTCCGTCAACTTCATCTCTGCTGAGTACGAGGACCTTAAGAAAATGTTCTCTGAATCGCTGGCTACCATCAAAAGTCTGCAAGCAGAAAACACCAAGCTTCACGCAGAAATGCGTGATCTTAACACGCGCGTATCGCATATGGAACAGTTAGCCAGAGAGAATAACCTTGAAATTCAGTGTGTACCTGAGAATAGATCTGAGAACTTGGTATCTATTGTCAAACAACTTGGTACCGTAATTTCCCGCCCGATTGCTGAGTCTGAAATACTTAACCTTCATCGGGTCCCTAAGGTCAAACCTCAATCCAACCGACCCAAGTCAATAATAGTAAAGCTCCCAAGCGTGAGAATAAAGAATGAAGTCCTGGCTGCAGTTGCCAATTATAACAAAAAAAAACAAAATGAATAAACTAAACTCGGCCCACCTTGGCATCGACGGCGCGAAGTCACCAATTTACGTAAGCGAACACCTCTCCCCCGCTAATAAAGTCCTGCACGCAGCTACAAGGATAAAAGCCAAGGAAACTGATCATAAATACGTATGGATTCGTAATGGTCGCATCCTAGTACGTAAAGATGACAGCTCTGCGCGCGTGGTGTGGATCCGTGATCATAACTCCCTGGTTTCTCTCACCTGATTTTCTTCCACAAGTTAGTTGATTTTCTAGAACTCACTTCTCTGCTTTGTTTTTTACCCTTATATAATGTTTAATATTTATTATCAAAATATAACCGGACTGCGTTCCAAAACCAATATATTCTACTTAAATATTACTAATAATGATTATGATATCATTATGATAACTGAATCATGGCTCGTGGAAAGCATTGCCGCTGAGGAATTATTTGATAATCGTTATGTAGTATTTAGACGAGATCGTATAGATAATAAAAGAGGAGGGGGTGTGATTATTGCGTTTAAGAAACACCTGACAGTTGTAGAGCGGAAAGATTGGCAATCGACAGCTGAGGACCTGTGGGTGACTCTTATAACTAAAAATTCTAAAAGGATCAATTTGTGTTGTGTTTATATTCCACCTGGAGTCAATCACACACGTAACGTTTATGAATTTATGGACACACTTTTTGATCTTCGGGCTCTTCATCACGATGATAATTTTCTTATAGCGGGAGATTTTAATCTACCTCAAATAGACTGGTCTATTAGTAACTAAAATAGTATGAAAATAATAAATAGTCACCACTCAGAAATAATTTCCAAAATCTCTGACACTCTGTGTTTTACTGATCTTTCACAATATTGTACTTTTCCGAACAACAGGCACAAATTTTTAGATCTTGTTTTTAGTTCTTTTCCTGTTATCGTAGCACACACCTCTCAACATCTTATTCCTGAATGTAAACATCACAATTCAATCACTATTAATATGAATATAGAGTTAGACATACCCATGGTAAATAACACTAGAACCATTAATCTCTTTAAAAAAGCTAATTATGAAATCATAAACAATATCCTCAGCAATGTCGATTGGGATGTAGAATTTTTAAACTTATCTACCAATAAAGCTATTAACCGTTTTTATGATATTTTACATGAAATTATTCAAATTTACGTTCCATCTAAAAAAGTTCAGGTCAATAACTCATATCCTTACTGGTATAGCCCGGCTTTAATAAAATTAACTAAGGAAAAATACAAGGTATTTAAAAAGTGGAAAAAATGGTCTAATCCTTTGGATTATCAAGAATTCTGTGTTCTGCGAACGAGACAAAAAAAAGTCTAATGAATGTCATAGACAATTTATAACAAATGCTGAACTCAAAATATCTCATGACCCAAAGAATTTCTGGTCTTATGTTAAAAGTAAAATAAATAGTTCAGGGTTACCCAATACTATGAAACTAGAGAATACAACTGCTAACAATCCTTTAGATATATGTAACATGTTTTCGAAACACTTCGCCTCTACTTATAATTATAATGTAACTCCCAAAACATCAACTAATATTCCCCAAGCAAACAATGGTATAAACATTTGTTCTATTTCAGTTTCCAAGGAAAAAATAGAAAAAATAATTAATAACATCTCTTGGTCATTGGGCGAAGGTTTCGATAAAATACCATGTCATTTTATAAAAATGTGCGTCAAAGAAATATCGATGCCTCTAGTACTGCTTTTTCAATTATCTTTGAAAGAAGGCGTCTTTCCAGACCAATGGAAATGTGCGCTCATTACGCCAGTATTCAAATCTGGGTCTAAAAACGACGCTAAGAACTATCGTCCAATTTCAAAATTACCTATTCTTAGTAAGATCTTTGAAAAAATTGTTCATGAGCAACTTTATGACTGTGTTCAATCTGTAATAACTGAGAATCAACATGGCTTTATGAAAAAAAGATCAACTGTATCCAATCTTGCTGTATTTACTGAATTTATTTCTAAATCAATGGATAAACGAATCCAAGTTGACGCAGTGTATACAGATTTCTCCAAGGCATTTGACAGAATCGACCATAGTCTACTCTTGTCAAAACTATTAGCTCTAGGAATACATGGTGATTTGTACCGATGGCTAGTCTCCTATCTTGACAAACGTTCCCAGATAATAGCAGTGAATGGTTTTAATTCTGAAATTATCAATGTAACTTCAGGTGTCTCATCAGGGACCATTGCTTTTCACTATATTTATCAATGACATTGTAAAATGCTTTAAGCACTCTAAAGTTTTGCTCTTTGCTGATGACATGAAAATATTTCTTTCTATCAACTCTATTTTTGACTGCTATAAACTTCAAGAAGATCTTAATAGACTTAATATTTATTGTACTGCCAACTATCTCCACTTGAATAGCGACAAATGTTACGTTATTACCTTTACAAAAAAACAAAAAACAATCGAACATGATTATCATATTACAAACAGTCAAGCACTTAAAAAAATCAATCAAATTCGAGACCTCGGTGTTCTTATTGACAATAAACTTTCTTTTAAGGCACATGTGGATACTATTGTTAAGAAATCCATGAGCATGTTAGGATTTTTATTCCGTATTGGAAAAGAGTTCACCAATATCCATACCCTCAAAATATTATATTACTCCTACCTTCGTAGTCATCTTGAATATGCTTCTCCTGTATGGAATCCGCTGTATAATATACACACAAAGCGCATAGAAGCTGTACAAAGAAAATTTGTGCATCACTTGAACTTTAAGAGACATGTGCGTCATTATGACATAGACAGCTCTATAAAACACTATGGACTTAAAACTCTAAGAAGTAGGAGAGACATCGCGGATATGACTTACTTATACAAAGTCTTGAGTGGTCATATTGACTGTCCAGCTCTTTTGTCATCAATTAATATTAGAATCCCGAGTAAGAAAACTAGAGACAAGTCATTGTTTCATATCGAAAGTGCTTCAACCAGTCTCAGGCAAAATTCTTTCCTATTAAGAACTTGCAATCTTTATAACAAAAAATGTATCGATACCGATATTTTTTCTTGCACTTTAAGCACTTTTAGACAAATACTTAATGGAGCCTTATAATTACCCATCAATTAACAAATAACTTAATTCATTGTAACGAATTTGATACCGTAATTTCTTATGCATTCTTTGTATTGAATTTTTTTATGTATTTTTATATTGAAAGTTTAAAAGAATGTATATATGTGTATGTATGTGTACATTTATATATTACTTTTCCACCTTACACTTTTAAACACGTCCGGTGTTTTTCAGTTTTTTTTTTAATTTATTTTGTAATTATCTTATTTAAAAATACTTATTCAATCTAACATAAAACTGGAACACTTTATTTTAATATTTTACTTTCATTTCCCTTTTATTTTTCTTTTCCTTATATTTTTATATATATATTTACATATAACGCTTTCGACATTACGTCTGGTGTTTTTCAATTTTCATTATTATTATAATATATGTATATACATTTAGTTATTTTTCTACTCTGTTTTTTATCTTATCTTATCTTGTCTGTATCTTTATCTTTATATACTAGACAGTATAGCTAGGTTATCCCTAGACATATCTAGTTCCTAACTATATATTATTAAGCTAAACAAAAAAAAAAACTTTATAATTATAGACTTTAATTATTATTGGTGCATGATGTGAACATTCGTTATTGGGTTTATAACCTAATTATTGTAATTTGTGATTTTTTAATGCATGTAAAGTTATAAACCTGTAAATGTTCCTAATAAAGAAAATAAATAAATAAGTCTGCAATCATTTTTGTTACCAAAGTCCTAGTAAAAATGAAAGCTTAACACTACATAAGTCGTCATATAAAGTAAGTAACTTAAAAACAAAGTGTTTCGAAATAAAAACTTAATTTTTACGTGTAATTATGTTGGTTATTACATGACATTAATGTATTCTTTTATTTTGAAAAAATAATCTTTCTCAAAGACAAGGTTTTATTATCGTTAAGTGTTATTTGACAACTAACAATTTATTTATTTATTTATTTATTTATTTATTTATTATTACATTTATTACATACAAGATATAACAATATAAAAGGAAGCTTTGACTGTCCAACTAGGAAGGTTTCCCGTTTTAGGACAGTCAAATTGGCAGGTTGCGTGTACATAATTTCACATTAATGGATTAAATAATAATTAACAATAATGGTACATATTGGGGGAGTTACTTACAATATATGCAAACTACTTTCATACCGCTATCTTAATAACCTGGATTTATCAAAAAATATTTGTCAGTCAAAAAGTTGAACCGCCAGAATGAACGAAAATTCAACTTTTCACAATGGAAGATTAACAGCTGACACTTTTCAGAAAATTTCATTTTTCGGAAGAAATTAATAAGTTCTGCGGTAAAAAAACATCCACGGTAAATTTGAAAGTTAATTTGATATTTTTTTGGAATAAGATGGGATTTACTGAATTATTTTAGAACTACGAAGACTTATCTTCTTGAATCTCCAAGAAATTCATTAAATTGTTCAATTTTTTTAATATCATGAACGTGGGTAAGTATTCAATTGGTAAGTTTTCAGAAAGTCAATTAGTTGTCATGAATTTAACATAATACTCTTTGAAATCTGTATTTCATCCCTCATTACATTTTCAAACGTAGAGCGTGCCAGAAATAGCTTACGCTATATTTAATTAATCTACGTGAGACATGAATAGTCACATACTTTCCAATTTTTCCCCTTTCAACATGTTACCCCTACTAATTTTCTTCGATTTTCTTCTTTAGAATCGAAGATGCTCTCAGCATCAACTTGGTGAAATACCATCGTTCAAAACGGTGACCCGACAATTCGTCCTGCGACAATTCATCCGGCGACAGTTCATCCTGCGACAGCTCATCCGGCCGACAGTTCATCCTGCCGACAGTTCATCCTATCGACAGTTCATCCCGCCGACAATTCATTCGGCGACAATTCATCCTGCCTGATCATTTAGAAGATTTTTATTAAGTAAGTATGCAAAGAGGATATACGGCCGTACAACCAAAATCGGTATACTTATATCTGAAGGCATCTTGAGTGGAAATCCGCTGTAAAAATATTTTTACTAACAATAATTTCGACTCTCCGAAGAAGCATGCGTGAATAACAAAATACGACATACTTATACTTATAGGTTATACTGATAGGTTAGGTTAGGTTAGGTTAGGTTAGGTTGAATTGTCAGGATGAATTGTCGCCGGATGAATTGTCGGCGGGATGAACTGTCGGCAGGATGAACTGTCGGCAGGATGAACTGTCGGTCGGATGAACTGTCGCAGGATGAACTGTCGCCGGATGAATTGTCGCAGGATGAACTGTCATGGAACCGTTCAAAACATTGTTGGAAATTGCAATAGTTGTCTTTTTTGACCAGATCTGAAAATTCAAGTACTCCCCAAACCTTCTTCTGACCCCTTTTCTTTCACTACCTTCATCCTCACAACGTATCCTAACACATAATTCCATTTCATCCGAAAACACGACAGTCTTCTGCTGTATTTGGCTTAAGCAAGTTTTTTTTTAACAATAAAATGAATTTACCATAATTCCACCGTTCTCCAGCAGATAGTATATCGAAGCGTTATATTTATAGGTCAGGTCTCCCTCAATCACTCTCTCCCGAAAACGCATTCGCCACAAAGACCGAAAAACACCCCCACCCCAGAACCTGGTCACCCCTGCAAAAGTGCAAAGTCACCAAACGTGCTGCATCATTTTAGGGTGACGTATGGCAAAGGTGTTGGTTATCCAATAAATGATTCCTGGGTGGCGGTACACATATCCGCCACCCAAATTGGTATCCCCAATTGTGCGACGGGACGAGGGAGTCCAACTGGAGAGTTCTAGGTTAGGTCTCCCTCAATCAGTCTAAAAAAATTTGTGTACCGTCGCGTAAGATCAACAAAGAACGAGAGGGTATATAACCATATTAAAATCGAATGGAGATACTTGGAGCAGGTGGATGAGTGTGTGTATCTGGGAAGTATGTTTACGAGAGATGGAAAGGCTGAAAGATATTGAAAGAAGGGTAAATGCAGGTAACTCCATTAATAGAGGACGAATGCCGTTGGCGCTAATAAAAAACAATCAAATGCAGCGAAGCTAGCACTCCACAATAGAGTACTGGTACCTACCCTGATGTATGGCAGTGAAGCATGGAACTGGCAGAAGAAGGATGAAAGTAAATTGAAGCTGTTGAAATTAGATCCTTGAGGCGGATGTCAAACCATGTATGATCGTGAGAGAAATGTCAATATCCGCAAAGAATGTAAGGCTGATGTAAGCATAATGGGTAAGATTAAGAAAGGGACCCTCAGATGGTTTGGGCATGTAGAGCGAATGAAAGAAGAAAATAGTGTGAGAAGAATATATGAAGCAAATGTGAATGGAAGAAGAAATCGGGGACGCCCGAGGAATACATGGCACGACTAAGTGAATCAGATAAGTCGAGCCATGTAAAAAGTCAGAATTACAGAGAGTGTGTATAAGACGATATATGAATGTGAGTAAGGCAAAGAGTGTGTGCCAAGACTGAGTTGTTTGGCGGTCTCTGCCTACCCCTACGGGGAAACGGCGTGATGGTTAGTTAGTTAGTTAGTTAAAATCGAATGGTAAATTATGTGACTAGTACCAACTTCATTGATGATATTTCTTGATCTCTCCTCTGAAATTTTACAGATTTTATAACAATGGCACGAACAATAAAAGCTCCAAATTGCGGAAAATCAAAAATAATACCCACGAAAACAGTCGTTTATCTCAAGGTTCGACCACCTTTAAAGCTCTCCTTCATCTGAATAATGTGCAATCAAATCTGAAAAACATACCCCTTCGCCGGTTGAAAAAACACTCCAAGACAATGGATAGGGCAGTCTCGCTACATTAGGGAGGAAGATCATAACATGGACGCCACATTGTCGGGGAGAAAACAAACTTATGTATTTTATTATACGAACATCTTCTATAGCAACGTCGGCTCCTAGTGGCAAAAGGGAAGAGTAGTTTTGTTAAATATGAAGAACAAAAAAGTAGTTTTGTTGTACAAGGGTAGTTTTTCGTGAATTTAGTGTACGATTTATTTTATTATTTAAATCATTACGTTAGTGAAAATTGCAAAAGATTAGTAATTATTTGCAGAAAATATAACTCCTTCTACAACGGTATGTAATATGAATGAAAGTTCAGTTTTGAACGTCAAACTTTCTGCATCCGTAAACTTCAAAATTGAAACCAAGGCATACTCGTATTTTTATCGGACTGGAGTGTGTAAACATCATTGCAACCAAAATTTTATAATATTATCGTATTTATCTAAATAATAATAATAAAAACATTTATTTATCAATGGACTTTTACGGTTTTATACATTTGGTTCATTTTCATTTATTTTATTGACAAAAAGGTCACTGCTCAACTGCTCAGTGCTCAGCTTCAGCTTCAGGATTTCTCCTGGAATGTAGCTGGATTTCAACAGTGCCTCTAATATATATATATATATTTTTTTTTTTTTTTTTTTTTTTTACATGAGTTCCACACAGGAGACCCTGTGGAAAATAATTTCCATCAGGACCTATGTCATCTTTGGGGATGCTGTGAGGAGGTTTTTTTTTAAGGAAAGGAAGGAGAGGAGAGTTCTGGGAAGGAAAAGTGTTTAAGGGGTGGGTAGGAATCTGGGGTTCAGTGTGTCCTGGTCATCCGCCTCCAAGACCTAGTCAAACCTCACCCCATGAACCCGGGCACCCCTGCTAAGTCACCAAATGTAGCGAACCACTTGGGGTGACCTATGGCAGAGGTGTTGGTTATCCAATAAAGGTTTTGGGGGTGGCGGTACCCATTCCCGCCTCCCAAATTGAAGTATAATATAATACACAAAACAAATGATTAAAAAAAATTAAATTAAATTACATCTATATATAGGTATAAAAATCTCGTGTCACGGTGTTTGTGGTCGCACTCCTCCGAAATGACTCGACCGTTTTTTATGAATATTTTTATGTGTATTTAGTAGGTACCGCTGGGTGATTAGGGTGTCCCTATCCAGAAGGTAATTAGGGTGTCCCGATCAAAATTTATTGATAATTGACTCAAAAATTTTACAGAACATTGCATTTTAGCATAAGAGTATTTCTATATGTAATGGTTAGCTCTGGCGTTACGAAATTTGCATTAAAAATACTACAAGTGGTGCGCGAGTGGTTTGAAAATGTGTGTATTTCATATATTTTAGCGGCAGGGAGAAAACTTTGTCCCTCTTATTTTTATTTTTTACTTCTTCAAGCTTAGCGTTTGCTTTTATAATATATACTTTTTTATTTATATATTTTTTTTATATACCTAAATTTTTTATTTAAATATATTTTTCTTATGAACATTTTTATTTATTTATTTAATTTCAACGGTATACATATACCATAAGAACTGATTACATGTCACAAAATGAAAAATAGTAATATAGAAATAAAAATAAAAAAAATTGTTTAACAAATGATTGTGGCATTTGAATTAGAAATGACACCAGAGAGACAATTACGTACAAAAGTCTATAGTACAAATAGAATTAATAATGACTAAAAAGATTTGATAGCGTAGCCCTCTTGTACCTACTTTCCGTGCAGTTAAATAGATCTGCAATATCTGCATATCTATTAGTAACATCATGTAACCTAGGTAAAAGGGAGTGTTTAGTATACTCAGTCTTATTATTGTTACATTTAAACAGTTTTAAAAAAAAATATAAAAAAAACAGTTTGTCTACTTGCTTTTCTATTAAACTCTTATTAAAACCCGTCTTATTATTCAAATTCCTAAGACCCTGTGAACTACACCTAACAATACAAGGGCCTTAATAATAAGAGTTTTTCAAAATTTTCATGGGTTTTTTTTTTTTTTTGTTTTTTTTTTATTTTGTTTGACAAATGTATTATAAACCCTATTATCATCTCACTTTTTTGTCGTTCCATGTAAAAATCTACCTTTTCTAAATTTTTTTATTGAAAATAAAGTTAATTTGGGAGGCGGGAATGGGTACCGCCGCCCCGGGAACCTTTATTGGATAACCAACACCTCTGCCACAGATCACCCCAAGTGGTTCGCTACGTTTGGTGATTTAGCAGGGGTGCCCGGGTTCATGGGGTGAGGTTTGTCTAGGTCTTGGAGGCGGATGACCAGGACATACTGAACCCCAGATTCCTACCCACCCCTTAAACCCTTTTCCTTCCCAGAACTCTCCTCTCCTTCCTTTCCTTAAAAAAACCCTACACACAGCATCCCCAAAGATGACATAGGCCCTGAGGAAAATTATTTTCCTCAGGGCCTCCTGTGTGGAGCTCATGTAAAAAAAAAAAAAAAATAATAATACATAAATATTAACAAACAAGTCCTGCTAAGCTAATTGAATTGGCTTGTCAACAGGTGCTCATAGTTAAGTTACATATACATTTTAAAAGTTATAATTTAAATATAATATCACCCTAATCACTGCTACTCTTCATAGAAAAATTGCAACTGAGTTGGCTTGGTCATGTATTAAGAATGTCTGATGACCGAATTCCGAGGAAGATACTGAGTGCGATTCCAGAGGGTAGACGTCCAGTGGGCCGCCCCAGACACAGTTGGGCGAGGCAACTCCAGAAACTGTGTGAAGAGAGGATGGGGCTACCATGGACAGAAACCGAACAATCAGCACAAGACAGGGACGTATGGATGAGCCTTGTCGATGCAGTGGGTCCCCGACCCGAATAGGATAAGGGGAAGAAGATGATGATGATGATAATTTAAATATTATATCTACGGATTCAACATTTATTTATACATATCAATGCCAATTATTTTTCACCATATATTTAACCTTATTCATAGAATTACATTGCTAAGGTTTTTAGAAAGGCGAATTACATGTATTTAATTCTGGTTAGGATTTGCAGCATACAGCCTTTTCAAGATCTGTAAAATGAGCTCCTTGTGTAGTGGGAATTTTCCAATAAAAACTCTTGGTTATGCGGGTCAAATATATTTACAAGAATCGTTATTTTACAATAAACTTGATACTGAGTTAAAATCGACACAAATAGAGGGAAGGTAAAACAGCCGAACTGAGCTAACGCGGAAACCGGAATGAATTTGCAGTATCATTCACTGAACCGGAGAGCGACTCTCAGGGATACCAGTCGGTAAAATTTAACTTTGGTGATGTTTTAAGGTTGTTCAGCCATATATAATTGATGAGCTTTGAAAAATTTTTCAGTTATGTAAAATTTAAACCACCTTTATTAGTAAGGGGGTAAATCCAAAAACCATTTATTTGTACTTACAAAACTCGTTTTTACCTCAAACCCACAAAATTACAGTAACGTAAAACGAACAACCGAATCGCTCGACAACCCAAAGTTCAACATCAGCAAAGAAAAGACCGGAACATTACTTCGATTTGTAATCTGGAACGTTGAACTTAACCAATCACTTTTTACAGCGTGCCACATAAACTGCTCGCATAAAGGAAACAGTAAACCCAGTTCCAATTCTTTCACTTTAATCCCGCTAACCCAAATGGAAAACTAGCCGTCGCTTTCTTCTGAAGATAAATTATTTGCGAAGTATCGAGAATTATTTAAAAAAAATTATAACTCTATTATCTTATCCAAAACTAACCTAACCGAACCTAGTTTAACCTAACCTAGTCCAAAAAACTTACCTAAACTAACCCAAATTGAAGAGGTGGTGGTTTCTTTTTATCAGAAATCGGAATATTAATTTGAAGTATCTTGAAATATTTAGTTCATCAAAATGGATTTTTAAGATTTTTTTTTGCCATAAGTACTTTTTTTAATATCCGTTAACCTTGTTTTTGTCGTTTGACATTCAATGTAATATTTATTTTGTAGTTACAAGGACAAACCACTTATAGACTTTATGTTACAGAAATTTTATTGGAAATTGAACAAATTTTTGCCTTTTATTTTCAAGTGATTTAATCAAAAACCCCTATATTTTGATCTGATCTGAATTCCGAGAAGATTTACGTAAGAAATACGATAAAAAATTGCTGTGTTAAAATCAAAGCTAAGCTTAAGAACATTTTTTTTATATTTTGGTGGAAAGTAGTCACGTTGTGGTTTGACATGTTTGAAGTAAAATAATTGCTTTGTTTGTTACCACGAAATTTACTTAATTTATTACGACTGACCGGTTTCGCTAATCACTATTCTTCTTCTTCTTCTTGTGCCCTGTCCGTTCAACGGACATTGGCTATAATGTTGGCTATGCGGACTTTGTTTACTGCGGCCCGGAACAGCTCTATAGTAGACTGGTCAAACCACTGTCTCAGGTTTTTCAGCCATGAGGTTCTCCTTCTTCCAGAGCCCCGTCCTCCGGCAATCTTTCCCTGCATTATGACATGCAAAATCTCGTACTTCTCTGGATGTCTCATCACGTGTCCAAGATATTGAAGTTTTCGGATTCTTATAATTTTAATAACTTCATTTTCTTTATTCATCCGAACCATAACATCTTCATTCGTAACCCAATCCATCCAGCTTATTTTAAGTATTCTTCTGTAGATCCACATCTCAAATGCCTTTAGTCGCCCAATTAGTTCTTCAATAAGCTTTAGTAAGCGTCCATGCTTCCATTCCATAAAATAATTTTGAAAACACGTAGCATCTGACTATTCGCATTCGTAATCCAAGGTTGAGATCATGACCGCAGGACATCTTTTTCATGTGGATAAAGATTGCACGAGCTTGCTCAATGCGGCATTTGACTTCAACCGAAGAATTATTATTAATATCATTACGATTATTATGAATTATAAAATCATTTTGTTATAATTTGATGTTATTATTATTTTTTATGTTTCGAGTGGATTCAAATCCTCTTTAGATAAAGTAGCCACAAAATATTACTGAATATCTTGCAATCATACATAAAGATAGCAGACAGTAAAATATGCGTTAAGAAAATGAAGATAATGTGGGAGGTTCTTAGTCGAAGTATGATACAGTTAAAAATAACCGAATCGGATATCGACACCTTGGTGCAGTGTTTAGCATATTTGCCCGAAATGCGAAAGGTCCTGGATTCTAGATCCGGAGGTGCAAATATATTATTCTGATTTTTCTGTTTCCAGATTTTCGATTGAGTTTCGCTATTTCATTGAATATGATTAATATTTCGTACCTACCTACCACTTTATTAATCTAATTACTGAATATTTTGTTATGGGAATATATTCCTGTGTGTTAATTTGTAGAGGTCCAAGGTTGTTCATTTGTAAAACGGCGTTTTACGAAGTTTTGCGAAGTTTTTACCATCCATAAGTTGAACTTTGGTATGTGTTTTGAAAAGGCACATAGATTTTTATTGATGTCGTTAGGCTTAAAGCTTCTCTCAGGTTCCGACAGATGTAGCCGGGGGTGCCCGGCGAGCGGTCGATCGCTTGCCAGTAAAATATTGTAAACATGTAAACTCAGTAATAAACCTGATTGTGACAAGGACCTATTTTATTACTTGAAGACACCCTACATAACAAATAGTGTTTGCCTGTGAATAACAAAAACAGAATGGTTTACCCGGAACTCATGATGGGACAATAATGTTTACTTTATCAAATTATCAGATTTCTTATTGTAATATTGCGTCGCAACCTCTCTGTACACATCATCCATGAAAATACATTGTTATACAAATACATTGGAAATACGAAAAAGGAAGCTACATACTATTTAAATCGTTGTTCAGACGTTTATTCGAGTTGTCATAGAACAATACAATATGTTATTCGTGTTATTAAAGAACATACAATATGGTATTATCAGATGGGGAACCTACAACTAAAACGACTTTTGGACAAAGAAATATGCCATACTTCTCTATAAAACTATTTAAAATACCCCCTCTTGCAATAAAACCCATTAAAAAAAAAACCGACTTCAAAAGAAGCATTAATATATGGATGATGAACATGGGATGGAAAAATATAGATTCAATTTTGCAACCCAACAAAGATTAATGCTTTTATTGTACTTTCTTTTAGATATAACTTTATAATTTTCCTCTTGTAATATTTTAACATGGGTATTATTTATATTTCAAACAAGAAAACATGTACAATATGACCTTAGGACGGGGTACCCACCAACAGTCAACACCGCTTTGTTGCACAATATATATATTTTTTAAATCTTTCTTCACTCTGACACTTCTACAGTGCTGACCAATTCGTGTGTGCGTTGTACATCTAATTTTTTGAGAAGAATTTAACTTCATAGTAAACCGAGGTACATCATTAATTTCTTCTTTTGTTTTGTAATGTTTGGAGATAATATGTTGAGAATATTTTTGAGGAAATGAAAATGAAAGTAAACCTGGATCTTGAAGAATGGTTGGGAGGAAGGAAACTCAGAAAAGCATAAAAAATATCATAGACAACGCAAGAATGAGATGTAAAAATGCGTAGGTGGTTGCTGTAGTTCTCCATATAGAAAATGATTACCGTGTACAAATGATATTATGCATTTCAGCTCTCGGATGATCTTCCATAGATCTACCGGTAGAACCAGAACAACATTCCCACCTGACGGTCAGTACTCCGAAGATTGCATAAGATATGGGAAAATTTCAATGGCTCCGCCCAATCAATGAGGGTTTTGAGCTCCAGAAACGACGTTGGTGTCAAACTCCAAATAATGACGTCGAAGCGTGAAGATAGTCGAAATCAAATAAGATTGTTTTTTTTACGGAAAATCATAATACGTCAACCTTTATCCCATTTATTCCCTCCACCCTTCACTAAGGGATTGCATACCCTGAACCAGAACAAATGTCATTGACAAATCGCTTGGTTGTACGTGTGACGGGCTATCCATATCCTTAGAAATGATAAGTGATATGGGGACCCTAGTCGCGAGATGTGCTCACTTTAATACCAAGGGGTTGGTTTTAGGTATGACAGGCCGACTTCCTGGGTTTTTCGTTTTTATTACAAAGTAGGTATAGCTTGGCTATAAAAAAAAATCCTTTCAAATTTTTTTTCTAACATTTTTAAACAGGAGGCAGTGAGATAAATAATTTCTCTCATCTTGGGAGATGCTATATATAAAGTGTTTTTGGGGAAATGAAAGAGCGAATCTGTCTTGAAGAGACCCATATTGTGTGGAAAGGTGGAAACATAAAGGCCAGCAAATTATTCCAGCTGATGTGTTGAACACAAGATGAAGTAAAATAATAGACCCGTTCTGATGTAATAAAAGTCAATATTGTATATTATTGTAATAATAATAATAATATGGATGATTTTTATATCGCCGTTTTTGTTAAAAATCACCTAAAGACCGCTGTGCAGACATAAAACATATTTCTACCATTTTACTTCTAAACACAAACTAGACTAGACTTCTAACTACATTATAACAACTTATAATAACTAAAAATTGCATCCACCGGTTCATGGATCATCGTTACGAAACTGTATGTACCATGATTTGACCAATGAACGCGATAAGGAGTAAAAATGTACTGCACAGGCACGAAATAAACAGGACCACACGCAGATATTTACCAGGGAGGTAACCTGAGATAAACACTGCTTATTATTTATTTAGAGAAATTTAGGTACAGTTCTCACCAGTGGCGGCCGCTGCCCTGAAAACGTGGTGGTTCACTGATAATCCGTAACTATGAGATAACCATTACTAAGCAACAATAGGTAAAAATGATCCCACTAATCTTATTTGGAGAGAAGATCTATTTTAAGCTGTTTTCGAAGTGCGAAAACTTCTACATATCGCTTTTTAATTAAAATTTATATTTTTCGGTACTAAGAAAATAAAAACACTAAATCTTAAATTTCAACCCAAAAAATTCTTTTTTTTACAATGTTTAATTTATTTTGTTTTATATTTCATAAAATAAAATAAATTTGAAAGTAGTGTAAGAAGAATATACGATTTGCATCGTATGTGAATGGTAGAAGAAGTCGGGGACGCCCGAGGAAGACATGGCACGAGCAAGTGAATCAGATACTTGAGTCGGGCCATGTCGATAGTCGGAATAATAAAAGAGAATGTATGAGACGATGTATGAATGTGAGTGAGGCAAAGAGTGTGTGCCAAGACCGAGTTATTTGGCGGTCCGTCCTCTCTGCCTACCCCTGTGGGGAAACGGCGTGATGGTTGGTTAGTTAGTTTTATATTTCATTTTAAGCAGGATACAAACAGTATTTATAAACAATGTATAAACAGCACGAGGGCAAAATTGTCAAAGTTACCTTTGAAAAAATTGTATTCCTTAATGATCTGCGTTTTATAATTTAAAACACCAATCAATAAAAAAGCAAATATATTTTAAATTTAGGTATTTGCTGTACCTTTTGATTAAAAAAAGAATTATTCAGTTTGGTTAAGTATTTTGGCCTTAAATCCAAATTTAAGTTTGTATGATAAAGGCCGTCGGGTGGCACACCGATATTGCTTAATTTTTCATACATATGGCCGGCGTTGCGCGCTGGCGCCACTGGCGATGTTTGGGATATTCGATACAAAAACATAATTCGTTCCGCTTGCAATTGGCCTGCACACCGGACAGGGTAAATTCGCGCGGAACTTTGAGAATTTGCTCTCCCTGATTCATATTATATTATGCATTATATTGGTAGGTGATATTTTTAATGAAATTCATAGATTTTATATTTTTCGGTAAGATATTATAAAGTAATTTTAGATGATATAATTTACCAGTGCTGCACACAAACACACTGTTCAACCAGCCGCCCTTGGTTCTCACATATATGATATAATTGGGATTACAATATATTTAATCCTGATACATATCTTTTAATAATAATAGATAATTTATTATTAAAAGAGTGTATTTTGGAAAGCACAAGCATATTTTATGATGGGCGGTACACATGCATCATACACCTTCTTATAATCATACTCTCAGTATCGTTTTTGTTAGTATCTCTAGATTCAGTTCTATTCAGAATAGAAACGTTGCTTGAAATGACTGAAGCTTTGTTTAAAAACCGGATTTGAATAACCAGGAGGTCTAGCATAAATGATCGATAAAACCCTATTTCAACAAGAAATTTACTTCATATTCAAAAATACGTCATTTTTGAAAATATAAATATTTGCGAGCACTGTCCGAAATTGGTAAAAGATATTCCGACCGAAACGCGACGATTGACAAATTTTAGCCCAGATAAGTTATTATCAGTTATTATCATTAGTATCAGATAAGTTTCGGTTAACCATCAACAAACGCATTTTTTGGATAATGTCGATCATTATGCAAAATTATAAATGAACGGAGTTCAAATGACGAAGCTCTTAGAATTGAAAGAAGTCATATATTCAATCAATGGACCTAATTAATTCCACTTAGATGCGACCAATTTATTCCGTTCGATCTTTGAGAAACAAACGTGGTTGAAATATGACTAAAGACCTAATTGACTAATCAACTTCCGTTTATTATCAAAAAGTAAATGCGGAGTGTCAACGCATTTTTGGGTAAATATTTCAATTCAACATTGTAAATTAATAAATATTTTTAATTAATTGTTTAGCGTTTGACATTTCGGAGTGCCAAATCATTGAAAATACCTACAGTGTTGCCAACATACATCGATTTCTTATTTATTGCTTGTCAATATTGGATCAGCTGCCAACGGTGAAACCGTGCTCAGGACATCGATATCAAATCAGCGGAAGTTACGCCTGTCGATCCGATATTGTAAAGTTATCGATTTCACTGTTCTAGAGAACCTGGTCCTTCCTAAAATCATCAACTTCTTTTCCATTTCCTCTCATCATCACCAGAAAAATTATTTAAATCATGCCATCATCATCACTAAAATATTAGCATTGAATCATGTTCATAATCGATATCCATTCCAATGTTAATAGCTACGCACATACATACAGATACATGTACATTCAGGTCCAGGCAGTTTACTTCAGAGCGTTAACACAAAATAATTCTCGACTCATTAGATAAGATTTCTAGGAACAAAACAACATTGGTAAATCTGACTTGAATGTCACCATCACCTACATATTTTTGTTTCAAATTAATTCACTCTTTAATAGGTATGTTATTTCAGGAGATTCTTTATCATATTACTAGCTGACCCGGCGAACTTCGTACCACCTCAGAATCAATAATTGTTGTGCTAACTTATTAGCTGAATTAAATTCAATTTTTATTAAGTTAAAAATTACACAGTGAAGCAATTATCGATGCGCAACTGTCCGTGTTTTGTTTTTGTCAGTATCAGAGATGGCGTTGTGTGCGGATTTATAACTTTTGTGATGGTCTTACTTTTCCACTTACGGGAATTATTTTTTTTTACACGTGCGTGGGAGATTTATTATAATTATTGTATTTTTTCCTTTGGAGGGGTGCAGACATACGTTAACTAATTGTCCCATTTTCAACTGTTGACATTTAACGTGTTAGAAAGAGGGGCAGCATTATATGTTTAAGAACAAAAGCAAAACAATCAGCGCATTGACATTTGACTTTTTGAATTTTTGGAATTGGAACTACTCAATATTATATTTATCACAATATTCCTTCAACTCTTTCAAAATATGAGAATTCGTTCCATACAAAATGCACGAGGAAAAGAATTTTCTTCATAACTTTTTTTTCGTGAATTTTTCTTATGTTTTAATGGCTATTCTGCTATTCGGGGCGAAGACAATTCAACAAATCAAAGATCATAAAAATCGGTCCAGCCGTTCTTGAGTTATAAATGGTGTAACTAACCTGACTTTTTATATATTAAGATATGCGGTTCCATTAAAAGCTAGAAAAACATAATTTAATATAGCCCACAACCCTAAGCTAACATAACCTATTTAACCAATTTTTATCGTCACTTTTAAAGACTTATCAAAGGAGGTTCTCATTTGATTTCATTCTGAGTTGTTCGGTCACCATTATAATCGTATATTACTAAGAATCTTTCAATTTTTTTATATGTCGGCTGCGTGGGTGGAAAAGGGTTGAGACAAAGAAGGTCAAAGTGAGAACAAAGGGGTAAAGTTCCAATTGTTAAGGGATGGAGCTTTTTCGCAGTAACTCAGTAGAGGCCTCGTTTAACGGCTTGAGGTGATAATTGGCGATGGACGTGAGACGAAAACATTATTTCGTTATTATTTTTTAAAACGTAACCGTTTTTATCTCAGAAGTATCGTTTTTGGTGTCTTTTTAGTAAATTGTAACATTGAAAACAATCAATGTGTTAAAAAGTTTAGTAAGTTTAGTGGTTTGTATTTTGGGTTGCGGGTATGGGTACCGCCGCACCAGGGACCATTTATTGGATAACCAACACCTCTGCCATAGGTTACCCCAAGTGGTTTGCTTCGTTTGGTGACTTAGCAAGGACGTCCGGGTTCATAGGGTGAGGTTTGTAAAGGTCTTGGCGGCCGATGTATCTGCTCACAGCCACTGCGTGGCGGGCCGGATCGAGAGAGTCTTTAGACCTCTCCATCCAAAATCTCTCGATTCATCGCCTTGCACTGCAGTTGCAGGGATGGATACATCTGTCCGTCACTCCTAGACCCACTGTCCCCAAGATTCCTACCACCCCTTACACCTACTTCCTTCCTAGAACTTCTTCTTCTTCCTTTCCTCAAAAAACCCTCCACACCGTATCCCCTAAGATAACATCATCCCTGAGGGAAAATATTTTCCTAATTGGTCGTCATCTCTCAGATTTTGTTATAAATGACGCAATTTTCACATTTTAGTTATTATTACTATGATGAAGCTTGGTCGAAGCGAAACCGGCTGATGTATAAAATAATTAATATTCGTGGTTAAATACAAAGTGTTTGTTTTATTTTAAAAATATAACGTCTAAACAAAGTAATTGCTTTTAATGAATAAAATATAATATCGTTGATTTTTGTCGATGGCTTCATTGTAAATTACAAAAAACAAACATTTTAAGTTAAAGATTATCGTAAGTATTATCTTTAAGTGAAGTATTTTTTAAAGTATTTTCAATTTAAAAAAAAACCATAATGATGATGATGCTATAATAACTCGTATTGATGCAACAAACTTTTTCAAAATTGATACATTTGGTGTAGGAAGACAATTCTCTGATGCGATGTTGCTATATAAAATCGTAAATAACACACGTTCGTGTGATGTTTTGTAAGAAAAACACTGTAAAACAAATTCGAACTAAAATGCTTGCGTTATAAGACTGTGTTCAACGTATAATAATTATTCATGTATAAATTCATCCAATTGTAAACTATTGATTTCCCTAAAATAAATAATCAAATATTATCTTTGTAAATTCAGTTAATCGCCGTTTGAACAGAGAATATTATGATTATAATCGTCTACCTACTGTTTTTTTTAACTTTGCGTGTTATAGGTTTGGTGTAATATCCCGCCACAATATTAGACTACTTGAGATGATAAAGTAGTAATTCTACTCCTCTTAGAATTTGATACACTACCCCTTTACTTGAAGGGTGGTGCGGTGGAAGGGGTGGTGGGTAAACTTCAATTAAATTGCCTGCATCAAATTATCTTCGCCAGGGAAACTATGATATTACTAAGTAGATTAAGATGAAATTTGAGTAGTTACTTGGTACTACCTAACGTTAAAATATTAATAATAATGTTTGGCAAAGAGATTTTACTTATTTTAATTTTCAACATTAATAAGCAAAAAAATACATTGGAAAGTAGAAAATGTATAAAGTTAGATTGTGTTCAACATGGGTTCGTAATTACATAGGTTTTTCAATTCGAACTCCAGCAACTTAAAAACCTGTACTTATCCACAATAACAATGCCTCAAAATACTCTATTTTATTGCAGCAGCGCAATTATATTGCTTATTCTCCGATACAGCGGTTACATGCTCAGGAAAACCAATACCTGGATGATACTGACATGTTTGATGTTCAATGGAAGAATTTTGTGGATCACACTAAAAATCTACTCCAACCCTATTCTTAATCCTTCTTCTGTCTCTATGTTTAATCACAGTATTTTATTTTTTATTTTTGTTTCTTGTAATTTTATATGACGTGTGTATTTTTTATCTATTGTAATGTTTTTTATATTATTATTTTTTTTTTTTTTAATTTATAAACCAACGTTTAGACAAGATTTTTATGCAGAGCACAAAGGGTAACAATTATTACAAGCAATAATTGTCAGCCTGAAACACTCATTTATATTGAAAAATCTTCCGAGAAAAGATACTTGCCGCCAACGGGACTTAAATATTATAAGCAGTAATTGTTGAATGAAACACTAGTATATATTGAATTATTTGGCGGGTATTTGATAAACCGCCATAGCTCAGTGGTCAGAGCATCCGACCGGCAATCAGAAGGACACGGGTTCAAGTCCCGTTGGCGGCAAGTATCTTTTCTCGGAAGATTTTTCAATGTAAATGAGTGTTTCAGGCTGACAATTATTGCTTATAATAATTGTTACCCTTTGTGCTATGCATAAAAATCTTGTCTAAACGTTGGTTTATAAATTTAAAAAAAATGATAATAATTAATATTTGGCAAGTTTAAGTATTTCCCCAATAAATGCAGACATAAAATGTCTCGACGCCACCTAGCGAGGGATTTAACACTAACAATGTCTCTCTCGCAAAAATAAAGTTGGTTGTTTTCAGGGGGAAAAAATATAATAAGCAGTAATTGTTGAATGAAACACTAGTATATATTGATAAGCCGCCATAGCTCAGTGGTCAGAACATCCGACCGGCAATCAGAAGGACACGGGTTCAGGTCCCGTTGGCGGCAAGTATCTTTTCTCGGAATATTTTTCAATGTAAATGAGTGTTTCAGGCTGACAACTATTGCTTATAGTAATTATATTATTTATTTCTCGCATTCAAAATTATTTCTCATAATAAAGTAATACTACCTGCATTTAGGTAAAAGTCCTCTGGGCAAAAATTAAATAACATACATTAATTCGAAGTCCATTCAAAATAAATAAGGCACATACGTACCTAAGTAATGTTAGGTAATATAAATCTAAACGTTGATTAGAAATCTAAAACAAGTTAGTTTAGATAATTTTTTTTAAGATGTGTAAATAATTCTAACAATTTTATTACTAAAGTAATTTAAAGGAGGTTAAAATATTCCTATTTTAATTAATACAGACAATTGTAGTTGAAACTGTTCAATAAATTAATTTCGACACCTCTAAATTCAGTAAAATGTGATCCTCTTCAGCCTTCAACCGAGCTTCAACCTATTTGAAAATAATCTTAAAATAATAAGTATTTGTCATCGTAATATAACATCCATTGGAAAATTATATGCAACTACATAATGTATACTTAGTGACAAGCACTGGATAAAATCGTGTATGAAATTCTGTATCCTGGACAAGATTTTATGGACAAAATATTACATTAGACAAAAAATTATATTGGACAAAATTTATAATAAGAAACTCTTTAATCGACAATCTCTCAATAATATTCCGTTAACTATAAACATTTTACGACGAAGTTGGTTAAATAAACAAAATTAACGACAAACGTCTCAACTTTGAAAAATATTGAAGTTTTTCCCATATATAAAATTATAAACAAACATCAAAAAAATTAGGTGCACCCTGTCATCATACGCAAGATATAGACGATACAAGCAACACCACCAAAACATAGTGTCAAAGTTTGTAATAGTTCTGCAAGCGATAAGCACTCTATTTTTCTGTTCAGGGCATCGCGTGCTTTCTTCGCTTATTTTCAATATTATTGTCTACTAAGATATCATTTCATATCCTTTGTTTCCGTGGTCAGGAGATAGCTTTCAGCCATAAACGGAGCTTTGTAGTATTATGAAAACACATTATTTCGTTCAAACATGCACTTTCGCCTTATTTGAAATGTTTTTCTCGGGGGTATTGAAGTTACCCCGCGGCGAAGCGAAGACCCTCACCGTGAAGCGCAATTTCCTCTCCAAGACGCAAACCAAACACTCGGACGCAAATAAATTGATTTCACACAGCGCCCTCTACGGCGACGCGAGATCAGATTTTGGAAACTGAATAATGCAAACATGACCTACATATTTCACGGTACTTGAGATTCGTAAATTTCAGAGCTGGTAATGCAGCATATTCTAAAGGAAATTGTATTTGGTGTTCAAATCAGACAAACATTTTGAGATACCTACGCTATTTTCAATACTTTAAATCACTAACATATATTTTAGTATGACTAACAACGAGGTTTTGTAATTTAAAATATATATATTAGCTGACCCGGCCATGAGTTGCTGTGGCTAACGAAACACAACACCATCTTCTAGGATGGTTACCGAACCTAAATTAACTCACACCGCCATCGGAAACTTATGGAACTTACAAATAATTACAATGCATTGTCATACAACAAAATTTAATGAACATTTATTTCGCAATAATAAATATTGATGTAAATAATCGAGAAAAAAACTATTTTATCTTAAGGGGTATTCTAGTTTAGATTTTTTTTTATTTAAGCGAAACTTCTTTAGCGCCGTTAGTGACTTGAAATTCGGGTGAAACAATTCTACACTCAGTTCTAAACAAATACTCGGTTCCAATATAATGCTGTAAATTCGCACCTCGGTGCGTGCCTTTCATAGCGTAGTAGGCAAGGTGCCTGACAAGTCGCAGCGGCCAGAGAGACAAACATAAAGCGAACGGAGGTTCGAATCCTACGAAGTAAAAAAAAAAACACTTTTATTTTGTGAAATCAATATCTATTCTTCAAACCATTTATAAAATTAGGCAATAAAAGAAAGCGACTTTCTAGTTTTACTTCTACCGCGAGTGAATCACACACTCTGATTTTTTTTTCATATTTCCATAGTTTAGAAGATCAAAAATATCTCTTCAAAAGGATTTTTCGAAACAAATTATTTTTAAAGTCATCGCCATTTTAGTGTCGCGGTTTGGATGGATTCTAACTAGAATCGAAGTAAAAAGATCAAAATTTTAAACTCGTTTTTCTCGAAACCACTTTTTTAGAGATGGTTGACATGATTTTTCATGTTCTACTCAACTAATTTACTTGAAATTCGGCCTGAGTTTTTTTTATACATTACTCTATCTCACTAACTAAAACCAAAACAAAATTTCAATTTTTAATACAAACAAAATATCGGAAAAATAAAAAAAAACTGGTAATTTTTTTTCCCGGACAGATAGTAGCATTTGTTTGGATTAAGAATTAATTTGTTTTTTTTTTCAGATTACTCGGATGATTGCAATGGTGTCAACTAGGGTGCGCCATTTTTTTGAGACCCCCCACTTTAATACCCTAACTTCTTAATTTTTTTTCCTTTGTTTTTTTTTACATATTATTCAAACATTAATAAATATTTGGTGAAATAATGGTTTCAAAAAAAAAATATTTTTTATTGCACCTGAATAAATACATACCTCTCAACTAGATACCCCCCAAATTACACACGGTATGCCAAATTTTATCAAAATCGTTTAAGTAGTTTCGGAGTTTAACTCGAACAAACATCGTGACTGAAGATTTTTAAATATATAAAGATATGTATATTCACAGGTATTATTTGAAAATATGGTGATAGTATAAATTTAATATCAATAATGGCTTTCAATATCAATAATGGCTTTCAATATCAATAATGGCTTTCAATATCAATAATGGCTTTCAATATCAATAATGGCTTTCAATATCAATAATGGCTGCACCAATCTTCTGTATTTATTTCATATAAGTCGTAATTTTTTTTTTCAAATTTTTATACCAGTACAAAGAAAATTATATTTTCACTCATCTAACTAGAAATAATCAAACATTTTAAACTAAACTGAATATTTCAATACAGCGCTATTCTATATCGTTATTTTGTTTATTAAGAATAAACATTAATAATTTTTTTTAAATTTCCCCATTTTTTTTTTCGTTTTTAATGTCAGTGGGAGGTAATTATATAAGTTGCATCCCTCGTAACCAATGGATTATTTACCATGGTTAGTGCGGATTGTGTTTAAATGTACGAGCATGTTATCGTAAAGTGTTTTGTTTACGAGTTTATTTTGTATATAAGGAGGCATGTATTGTATTCATATAGTTTTCTTAATGTTTCATTTAGTTTTGTTTCAGTATATATTTTTTGTGGATATTCTGGGATTGTTGAATTGATTACCTTGTTTTGTATTACCCATAATTTATTTGTGTATGTTTCACTTAATGTATAATAAAACATATAATTATTAGGTAGGGACCTATCATCTTTACAGTTTTAATAAGAGTTATTCCTCAAATTAACAATTGCATCCTCCATTTTATTTAATAATATTCTCCATGATATATCTAACAATTACTACAAAATTGCATACTTAAATCGTTGTGGATTTTCTCTGTGTTACAGAGTTAAAAGCGTCATCTCTGTACCCTAAGGTGATGGACTCAAAACCAGGCTTACCTGAAGGAAAACGACCTCATCCGATAAATTCTCCGATCTTATCGGAAGGTTTGTAATCTACAGAACACAGGAGACTAATGGCAACGCTGTGTATTACAATGAAGCTCTCAAGGATCTAGCATCAAAGCACTATTTCAGGAAATATCACCCTAGGACGCTTAACACAGCTAAATATGTCAAAGCTAGTAAAATCCGAAATGCCGGCGGTCTCAGGTAATGGAGAAATATAACAATAGATATGTAATATTAACGTGAAAACATAACACAAATAATGTCACATTTAAGAAATTTGAGAGCTTTTTTGAAGTGAGCGAAAAAGCGGCACTAAAAAAAACAAATAACATACATCCATAGGATTTAGCCTGCGAGAGAATGAGATAATGTAATCGGTCTCCTCTTTATTTTTACTTTTTTTTTTTTTATTTATTTATTTTTTTTTTTTTTACTTATATTTTTATATCATTCATTTTATAAATATCTATGTGTATTATGCATGTACTTACACACTATATAGGATGTGTGGGATTGCACTCACCTCCCCACATTCTGGAATAAAGACCTTTATTTATTTATTATTATTATATTTATGCGATGCTTCGTAGCCTATCGATCTGCTCTTTGTGTGGTGCTCTGTAGCTTCCCCACTCTTGTCTACTTTAGTTTTCAGAAAGTTTCACTTCTACCGCGTGTGAATTGCAAACTCCGAATTCTTATTTTTATTTTTTTATGTATTCAACGCACAAGGGTTTAACTGCTCCCAACTGTCTGGAGCACTGTTTGTCTATGTAGTGAGGCTGATGGTAGTGGGTAAGAGGAAGGAGAGGGGCGGGGAATCACCAGGTTAATCAGATATGTTCACCAAACACGGACCCGGGCACCCCTTCTAAGTTGCCAAACATAGCCAACCACTTAGTTACCTATGGCAGAGGTGTTCGTTATCCAATAAATGATTCCCCGGGCGGCGGTACCCCTACCCACCTCTCAAATTGAAAAAACCAAAATTAAAAATGTAGGTAAACTCTAAAGAATTGATGCATTGCTCACAAAACAAAGGTGTTTATTAATTTAATACCGTATATTATTTTTATTGTGTTTATTTTGAAACAATAAAAAATAATTACATACAATTTACCTGGTCGAATTTAAAGGCCGAAAATGTTTTTTTTAATGAAAAGAGACATCGTGCCAACACCCAAATAATGCAGGTTACTAAAAAAATAGATAAACGTCAAATTCATTCAAACGTTATCTTTTCAAAGGGTCCTCAAAGGGTATTTGTCCGCATCTCCGTTCAACGTGACGCAAGCAGTCAAAGCTCACATCAAAATGTCGCCTGGCAGGATGTGAAAAAACAACGTTTCCGCTGCCAAGTGTCGGCTTTCCTCGCTAGGGGCGCTGCACTAGCACAACAGTGGTTCCTACGTACTATTTCTATTATGACTGGAAACATTCAAGCGGCACTACAGCCTTCTCAACACCCGAGGGGTTAACTTTGTATAACGAATGCAAATAGTTTGCAAAACGATAGTTGTTTCGTATCGCATTTTAAATGGAATAATGAGAAAACGTCGAAGTTATTCAGCAAAATAAATTAAGATCCAGATCGAGAATTGGATTATTAAAATAAGTGGTTCCATTCGAGCAAACAACTGTAAAACATAATACTTGAATGACACAGCAAGATGTGAATACACGTCTACATATAACCTAACCTCTACAAAATTTATACAATTATTAATGTTGGTTTTACAATATATGGTGCCAAGGGCGGCGGTACAAGTAATTTAATCTTTTCCTTCTTTATTTTTATTTATATTCTCATTTATAGATTTGAACTTATTTTTCTTATTTCTTTCAAAAATCTTCTGGTTACCTTAAAGTAATCATGTATTACCTACATTTCTCACGGAAACGGACATTGAAAAATCACTTACTTACCTCAAAGTGTTTTCCTTACTTCAAACAAACAGATTTAGGCCTGCAGGTAATTCAATTAACTACTAGTTAATAGAAGTGGTTAAAATGCTTTTTTAACTTTCCTCATAAGTGATAATAAAATATTAATTTTTGTGTGTTAATTTTTTTATGTGGAAGTTCTCAGTTATAAACACTCTTAGTTGGGTAACCGAAATTATGATTATTTTAAAATTATAGTTTTTCTTGTGAATTATTTACCAATTTCATATCGGTTTAAAAATACCTTTAATAATAGTTTTGTATGTACATCAAACGAATTTATTTTCAGGGCCGTTTTTTTGTAGTTACATGTTGATGTACTCGTATATGTATCAAGTTTTATCCTTGATGTATTTTAATAACAATATGTAATATCCAAATTTTAATAAGCAAAACTCTCTTTTTATAACTTTTGAAGGTTATTTCCATCAATGTAATATATCATTGAAGAAGAAGATAACAATAATAATCTAAACGAATATATGAAAGAGAACAATACACATAAAAACAGAAAACGACAATGGTTGAAACTGGGACTCGAACCCAGACCTCTCGTCTAACCGGGACGTGCGCGTTAACCAATTTCGCTATTGCCACCCACATATAAGTCAATCTCATATACACAAAATTTAGAATTTACAATATTATCTTCAACTAAAGTGTTGGTGAAGATAATATTGTTAACTTTATTATCTTGTTCAATTAATTTAAAACGGTATACCGCCCGACGCTCACTTATGGCCACCAGACATGGATGCTAAATGAACGAACACGCTCTAGAGTCCAAGCTGCCAAAATGAGGTACTTGAGAGGAGTGGCAGGGGTTACGAAGTGGGATTATATAAGAAACTCCACGATCCGAGATGATCTAAACATTGAACCACTGCTACTCTTCGTAGAAAAATCGCAACTGAGGTGGCTTGGGCATGTGCTAAGAATGTCTGATGACCGAATTCCGAGGAAGATATTGAGTGCGATTCCAGAGGGTAGACGTCCAGTGGGCCGCCCCAGACACAGTTGGGCGAGGCAACTCCAGAAACTGTGTGAGGAGAGGATGGGGCTACCATGGACAGAGGCCGAACAATCAGCACAAGACAGGGGACATATGGAGGAGCCTTGTCGATGCAATGGGTCCCCGACCCGAATAGGATAAGGGAAAGATGATGATGATGATCTTCAACTAATTATTTTTACATATTACGGTCAACTGCCCTTTTAATTGGAAACAATCATTTTAAGAATTGGTTTGTAACCCGGATAGCTTCTCGGATAAATATATCTGAATTTATGGAATTATTGACTGCTTGTAAAAGTCCAAATGAATATTATTTTTTTTATCCAGGTTACAAACGAATCCTTAAACTTAATATTTCCCATAAAAAGGGTAGTTGCCCGTAATATAGAAAAATAATTAGTTGAAGATAATATTGTTAATTCTAAAATTTGAAATATGACGGTTTAACGAAATTGTCTTTTTCTGTTTTTCTGTGTCTTGTTCTCTATCGTATTTTCGTTTAGATTATTATTGTTACCTTCTTCTTCTTCAATGATATGTAATATCCTTTTATTATTCGACGGTGCATCCCCTCTGCATACCTTTTCGGGGTCACTTAATAATATTTTGTGTAAGTATGTACCTTTACGGTATTTTCTGCAAACCGATATTTCATGTTAATTGTATATAAGTATGCCAGGTGGCCAACCGTCGGGGAATCATTATTACCACTGCCTTTAAAAAGACAATTTTTTTCTTTATCCCTTGTAGGAAGTTTTCTTTTAACGATTTTATTTTCTATTTTCCGAGTAGAATATTTTTTTGTTGGAATATGAAATGTTTTACAATAAAATTCTGTAGGATCTATTTCGTTTTTCTTATTCACGAGAAAAAGCTATCTGCACACATTATGTTTTGAAAAAGTTTGTGTGGAGGCGATATGGATATCAAATAACATCAGTTCCATATTCTAGAGAATATCTCTATTGTTTATATGTCAACACAAATATTACATTTTTCGGTTGTTTACAATGTATAAACATTAATAAATATTTTCAAAGAAATGTTTTTCTTGAATCAAAGAACCAAACTAAATACGGAACGTTTATTAAAAACCCGATCCTTGCAAAAAAAACAAATAAAAGAATACCGATAGAAAGGGAATATCAGAAATGATTAAAGTTTATTTACACCATGTTTAACGAGTTCATAATATGTCGGATGGACGGATACGTTTGACATTTAACCATTTATAGTGATACCTCACAAGAGTCTCAGCTGCTCCCGTCTGGAGCCAGTGAGACTATTGCATCCCCAATAGGGGTATGTTGTGAGGCTGAAGGTAGTGGGGAGGGGAAGGAGATAGGGAAAAGGAATGTGGGGAAGTACCTGGCTACTCAGATCTGGTAACCAAACACGGCTAATGCCATTTCAATTCTTAATTGTGGTCTTACACCAGGGCGATACTGAGAGTATCTTCCACTCTGAAACGTGTCGCAAATATACTACATATTATTTTAAATTAATGCATTGTGAAACAACACAAATTAATAAAAAAATATATATTTGCCACGCCAGGATTCGATTCCGCGACTTTCGGAATGCGAGTCAAGAGTCTTACCGCTGGACTACGCCGGCCATCAATAATAACCGGCTGTTATACGGAACGTTCATTTTGTCGAAGTTCGATGCACAGATAACACGGAATATTCCTTTTTTTACTAATAGATAATCGAATATGACATTTGTCCGAAGCACAAATCTTATAAAATAAACTCTCGTCAAAATAAAAACGAAATACATAGAATTATTCGTAGGGTTGTTCAAATACGAAAGCTGCATGTCATCATAATTTAGATATATATCCCAGGTTTTGAATGGTTTGTTAAACTAAAAAGCTACCTAAAAAATCGCCCTCAATGTGTCAAAATAAATAACATTTATAGCGACGAAGAGACATCTGAATGTGGAATTCCACAAGGTACTGTGCTAGGTCCCATATTATTCATTTTGTATGTAAACGGGATATTCTCACAGTCACTTCATGGAAGTATAACCTCTTATGCCGACGACACAATACTTATTGAAAATGGAATCACATGGCAAGTAGTAAAACAAAAAGCAACAGAAGACATAAACATACTGAAACACTGGTTTGATATAAATCTACTATCTCTTAATAGTGAAAAAACTCACGTCATTCCATTTGCAATAAAATCAAATGATGTTCCGGTAAATTTTGATATAATTATATATGAAAATTCTAAAGATCACAAAAAAAATAACTGTGTAATAAACTGTTCCACATTAAAAATTTCGAATAAAATTAAATACTTAGGAATAACAATAGACCAAAACCTGAACTGGAAAGATCAAATCAACCTTACCGTTAACAAAATAAGGAAATTAATTTACTTATTTTTAAAAATCCGAAACTTTCTCTCATTAGAAAATCTAACATCAGTCTATCATGCTATAGTACAGTCAAATCTCCAATACGCTGTAGTAAGCTGGGGAGCTGCATACAAAACAAATCTACTCCCTGTTGAAATTGTGCAACGTCTAATAATAAAAATTATATTGAAAAAAAGAAGAGATTATCCGACTCACCTTATTTTTGAAGAATTTAAAGTATTAAAATTTAATGATCTAGTTCGAAAAAATATAATAATCCAAATAATAAAAGAAAAACAAAATCACAGATTTTTAACTGAAAGTCGTACTCGTCAAAAACATATATTTCAAACACAAAAATGCAACACCTCATTTGCACAACATCATTATACATATCTAGAAAAAAAATACTTTAATAGCCTACCTGAAAAAAAAAGAAAAATCGAAGACGATAAATGCCTACTAAAAGCAATCAAAGAGCAATTTAAAGTAAAAATACCAAATTGATAAAATTTATCATCATAACTTATATAACTTGTAAATTTGTTATTTATTAAGAATCTACCACAAGTAAATTTTAAGATACAAAATATATTTTGTTAATATATTTTAAATATTTTCTAAACCCATAATCGTCCCTCTTCTAATCACAAGCGTTTGCTTCTATAGAAGAGAAATACCATAAAAAAATGAAAAAAATCAGTGAAATTTATTATTATTTATATGCTAATGTTAATGTTAATTTTAAATTTTATTATCTAGGTATTGATTTGTAATTTTATTTCCATTGTTTTTATGTATATATATCGAAATAAAAAAAATAAAATAAAAAAAAAGTTTGGCAAGCAGGGTTTGTCGAACGGGAAGGTATGTGTAATTACTCAAGTAAAACATCTTTACGCACGCTTGACTTGGGAAGTAAGCTGGTGAATGCGTGACGAGAGCGTTATGAAAAGTGTGTTCGGGCGAGGCGAACGGTCGGGCGAGGCGAACGGAAGTTGAGAGGGAGATATAAGTTAGTGAAGTTTTACTTCAGTCGGTGGTCTAAAAGCACACTCGTTTTTTTTTCTAATACATTCCTTTACAGGTACAAACTTGTAAATAATGCATTCACTTAATAACATGAATAGATTATTGTTTCATATGGCAATAATATTTTTTCTAAGATTGGCAGCATTGATTGATTGTCTATGAAATGTAATATAAAAGTGATAATATTAAAATGGCGTTATACCGCGAAAGCGAATCAATTTTAACAAAATTAAAAGTGAAATGCATTATCTCCCCCGACTCACTTTTCGTGATAAAAAAGCTAAATTTAACTGTTTGAATAAGAAATATTTCGTATTAACCAGTAAACGGAGTAAGACATAAATAATAATTTCAACAACAGAATAAGAAAAATGCCATCGATACAATAACCTTTTTTCTGGAAAATTGTGAACCGTGATACACGCCTGCGATCGTCCTTTCATTTTTTCGTGCCAGCACGTTTGGTCGCCCATGAAGGCGAAACGGTCTTCCATTAGTAGAAAAACATCGGTACAATAATAATTGCGAACGGAGTATACACTGGGAACACGTAGGGCAACGATGATGTTGCAATGTTCCTCTTTCTTTCAGTAACGGGTGGACATGAAATGTTCGCGATTATTTCGATTGAAACTTTGTACATTGGTTTTTGCTTCGTGTATTTGTGACTGTGGACTATGTATGCCATGACCGTTGAATTATAACATTGTTTGGTTTGAGTAGTTCAGAGTTTTAGAAAAGATAGCAAGTACCTACATGATTTCATTCTTGAAAATAAGTTTTGCAAAAGCGTAAGTTGAATAAATCACATTATTTCCGTTAATACACAACATCAAGCTTATCGAGGAAAAACACAACTACGTGGTTTTTCTTGTGAGAAATGTCTTCACCAAAAAAGAAGAAAATAGGAATTCTTACAAACAATACTTTGAAAGAATGAACATTTCAACTACGTTTACATATAAAAGATATCAAAACGTTGATTGAAATTGTTTTTTCCGCGTATATCGACTTTATTTGAAGAGCCAGGTATATCTCCACCAAAATTATTCCATCTCCTTTCTCCCCCCACTCTGTTCAGTCTTACAACAACTCTGAATTGGTAAGATTCCTACGTGATGACCAAATTATACAAAATTGATGCATCCCAAAAAACTTATATTTATATCAGTCAGTTTTGTCAAAAAACATTTGAAATGGAATAACAAAAATATAAATATTTTGTTATTACAGTTTGTAGAATTCCATTTGATTTTTCTGTTTTTTTATATTTTTATGTTTGTATCTAAAAGACATCGTAATTTAGTTTATTAAAAAAAATCCTTTAAACAAGTTCTGCCCTGAAATTATTATCACCAGAACTTGTTTTTAAATGAAATAATAATATAACATAATATGAAATATTTAAAAAAGCTTTTCTTTCTATGTGAAACATTGAGACGGGCATAGCCTGAATTCAGCTCCAATCCTTAAATTTTTTAATTTATCCATTTAAATAAAATTGATGTATACATTCATTTCCCCCTCATTTTTTCAATTGATGGCCTAGAACACCATTGAACGGTGAAACTCAGAAATATTTGACAAAAAAGTAGGGAATGCTGTATGGAGGGTCTTTTTAAGGAAATGAAAGAGAGGATGTTCTGAGAAGGAAAAGGGTATAAGGAGGAATCTGGGATTAGTATGTTGGAGTGGTCAAAGTTTATCCCTAAACCGACCTCTCCCGATCCGGCTCGCCATGCAGCTGGTGAGCAGGCGCATCCGCCGCCAAGACCTGTACACACATCACCCAATGATCCCGGGCACCCCTTCTAAATCGCCAAATAAAGCGAACCACTTATGGTGACCTATGGCAGTTATTGCTTATCCAAAAAGTGTTCCCGGGGCGGTGGTACCCATACCAGCCTCCCGAATGTGATTTGAGTGTGTTTGCTATTTATAACGACTGAAGGTTAAGCTTGCTTAAAGATTTCTCTGTCTCAAAATTTAAGATTGTCTCTTTGTTAACCACAAATAAATATATTTTACTAAGCCGAAAATCAGACAGAAATATCTTTATTTTTAAAGTAGAATTTCTCCGCACTGTATTTTCACAAGCTCAAAGACATAACTCACACTTATCGTTTTTGAACGTTTCTACAATAAGCTAATAATAAAGCTATTTTTTACAGGATAACAAACTTTCGTCGTAAATCTGGTCCCTTTCCCAGCAGATAAATCAGAACTTTCGCAACTTTCAGCACAACAAGTGATCAAAGGCGAATCAAACAGAAATTTACTTCGGCAAACCAACGCCAGCCTTTTCCCTAGGATGGTTTTCAAAACAGACCTATTGAGACTTCAAGTTTTAACTATACAAATTCATTGTACGTCAAATTATAAAATTTACTTTGAAATATTCCCTATTCATGAAAATTAATGAAAGAAAAACAAATTTAAATTTAAACAACACAGCCAAATACGGGTGCTTTAAAATAATTTTATTTCTGAGATTCTCAAAGTGTAAACGATGCGATGTTACGTTATTGTTACAAATTTGTTTTAAAACGTTGAACCTTGAACTCAAAAATCCAATGAAAACTTACTTTCCCTCTGAGGCCCTGAGTAAGGTAATATCCCTCGGGGCCTACGTAATTCTGTATTGAGGACCTTTTTGTTGAAGCGAAGTAGTGCATCTGGGTCTTTTAGAAACCCACGTTGTAGGAAGGATGAAACACGGATGTTGGAGCAGCGCGGAGAAAAGGCTTGTTGTCTGGAGAGGAAGAATGTATGTTTTTAGTAGTTTTTTGGTGTTTCCTTAAAAATGGAGGTATATGAAACGCTATTTTGGCAAAGTTTAATCAATGTGTAACATAATTAAGCGGGTATTCTAGTCTAGAAGCATGAATTGTAGGTATTTTTGCAGGTGCAATAAAAAAACATATAATATTTTAGTTGCCATTATTTTACCAAATATTTATTAAACATTAAAGAACACATAAAAAAATCCAACGAAAAAATTCAAAAGTTACAGAAAGTGGGGGGTCTCAAAAAAATGGCGCCCCCTGGTTGACATGATTGTAACCCTCCAAGTAATCAGAAAAAAACAAATTAATTCTTAATCCAAACAAATGCTAGAAGGCCGAACCTCGGAAAAGTGAAAAGTGTTCAAGTAAATTGGTTCACTAGAACTTGAGATATCGTGTCAACCATCTCGAAAAAAGTAGTTTAGAGGAAAATGCGTTTAAAGTTTTGTTTTATTTAGATTCTAGTTAGATTCCGTCTAAACCGCGACACTGAAATGGTTAAAACTTTTAACATCATTCCATCATTTAACATCAATCCTTTTAAGGGTTTTTGAATATCTAAACTATAGAAATATGAGAATTTTTTTTTTGTCTAGACTAGATACCCCCTTAAGTTAATTATTGGTGTTTCCTCCAGTAAAATCAATTATTTTGCAAACTCGCTGAAGTTTACTATTGCAACTTTCCGTATTTTTTTGTCATTAACTCCACACAATCTGTGTGAAGGGTCTTTGTGAGGAGAGGAAGGAGTGAACATTGCTCTTAAAGAGACCCATGTTGTAGGAAGGAGGAAACACAGAGGCCGGCAAATTATTCCACAGCCTAGCTGTTGAACACACGAGTCGAAGAAGCAACAACCTTTGTCAACAGCTTTGTCGACTTTCTACAAAGGTTGGGCACGCGTTTGGCATGTTTCCCGACTATGCACCGATGCCGAAGGGATCAATGACGCTAATTCCTCGGAGCATCTTCCATTGTAATACCGGTAGAACAAGGATAGCATTCCTACCCGACGCCTGTGCTCTTAAGATTGAAATCCGTCTGTTATCTAATCTTAATCTATCAAACGGACGTCGTGGGTACTTTTCAGGTATTTTGGAACTCCAGACCAGAGGTGGCTGCCAAATTCAACCGTGGGGCGCACTTGTGATTTGTACTGGGTTAGCAGTTGTGTACTATTAAAGTATCTGCGGGCCCTGTATAGCACCTGAGGGCCTGTTCTGAAGATAGCTTCCGTTGAAGGAGACTAGATTTTCATTTCGATCCCTTTTAGACATAATCAGACAAGATTGGGTATTTGAAATATTTAATTCAACGAGATTATTTTTACCCCAAGAGAAAACACTCTCGAGATAACCGTCCATTCTTTGCTTCAAAGCCCTCCGAGCCGTTGGAGTTTGTGAGCCATTTGGTGGCTTGTCAAACAAAAAGCGTATGCCAAATTAAGGAAACCTTTTTATTAGTAATTTAACAAACCGATTAAGTATCACATTTAAAAAATGGAGTCGTAAAGGGGCCTTAAGGTGATTTACCCAAATTGCACTGAAACTAAACGGCGCGGTATGTAATAAAAATGCTTATAAAGGTAATAAAATAACAAATTCAGGACGCTCATCAGAATAAAACTTCGAACTTAAATTATTATTACTTTATTTTAAAACTTTAAATTAAAGGATTTATTCACGTGATTATGACAAAATCAGGATTTGCTTAGGAAAGGTTTAGAGTCCCTGCGGATATAGTCACAAGTGATATGATCACAAAGCGGAGAACATTCATGGAAATCATTATCAGAACCATTTGAGACCCCTTATCTATTGGGGTAGAAGGCATATTGTTTTTACAAGGTCTGTCCGCGATAACACGTCCGTCCCTAACTTTTTCCGGAGCTTGTATCCATTGTGAACCCACTCACTATTTCCCTCTTTGTACTGCCTTTGAATGTGTTTTCCTAACACCTAAAAATATTTCAATTTTTTTCATGTAAAATGACACGTTTAATAGTTCTGGAAGCTAACATGGTCAATGGTCACCTTAAAACTATCAGAACGGTTTTCTTAACATATAAAAATGAATGTTTATTTGTTTGTCCCTTATGCGTTGCTAAACCATTCATCCAATTGCGATGAAACCTTAGGGGGTTGAAGTGCTCACGCCCGCGATGGTTTCTAGATACATTAGTGAGCTCTGGCATTATGAAATTATTTCCTTATTATTCATCCGATTGCGATGAAACTTTGGTGAGCTCTTGTGCGCGAAGGTTTCTATATGTTTCGTTAAAGAAAGACAAACATTCCCGAATTAAGAATAACCCAACAATGTTTGAAAATCTCCTACTTGCATCACGCTAAGCGGAAAATGTTGCTTGTGTCGTGATGGAGGATGTTTATTGATGGAGGAATCGAACACGCGATGCCCAGGTAGGACCAAACGCAATGCCCACTCAGCCACTAACCGGTCAACGCTATATATATACTGTTGAGCTCCGGCGTGGTGAAATTTGTTTAAAAAATTTGCATTTGTAAAATTGTTGCATTTTATATAGGTAAGCGGCAAAGCGGGAAGAAGGGAGGGGGAGGCAAGAGGGAACGAGGACGAATAGGAAAGGACACGTAGGGACAAACCATTTCTTTATTTGAGTGGCATTGCTGGCTAGTTTTAAATAAATAAAGACTGTTTCGAAATGCGGAACATTAAAAAAAATTATTTTGTAAAACGAACTCATTTGAATTGAGACAAATAACAATATTTTCCCCAAAGATGAATGAGTTAGTGTTACCAGCATTTCACATTAAAACACTGCTTGTAATGTCTAAGATGTGCTGTGACAAAACACCATTTTACTCTTTTCTAGAGCCATTTTATCTACTTTAATCCCAATCAAACGTTCAATTAAAGTACTTCCTCTAGCACATTCAAGAAATAATATCGTCAGAATATCGCCGAATCGTTTTCATCTTCCGCGTAAGCAGTTAGCAAAATGATTCCATCAAACTTGTCCATATTAGAACCGAATCACTCCCGCGCCATATTTCGGGATGTACTGGCTATAACTTGCTTAAGCACTTTGAGTTTTCTTCCACCAAAGCCTTTAGCATGAAAAGGCTTAACCCCCTGGATTATGGGATGGAAGGAATTAGGAACTTTCCATCAAATCGATCACGAATTTTACCCGCCACGAACTTGGAGCTTTTTTAAAGTAGATAGGTACTTATTTTGCACTCTAAGGGTAGATTTGACATATTTTGTATTACGAATACAATATACTAAGCTTTAGGCGTGTTTCATGGAAGCCAAACTTTCGTGATATAAAAAAAATGTGTGATGAAAAAAGAAAATGTTTTTACACTGCCAATGTACTTTATCCACTAAATCCCCTTTCGATCTCAACCAGCACATTTCCCAGAATCCTATCATTTTTATTTCAAATTTTAACAGAATGGGGAAATCAATACAAAGATTTTTTATTAAAAATCTTTAAGTAGGTGATGTGTGTTTTGTGTGGATGCGGATTTCAGCGGACCTTGTATGTGTTTTCGGATGTATGATAGACCACTGCACAAGTAAAAATGAATGCACATAAAGGGCTAGGAAGGAAGGACTTACTGCTGAACCTTGTGGTACTTCTCTTCTCTCATGGGTGGGTTTTGTTCATACACTTGTATAATTATTAATCGCGGTATTTACTGTGATATGTGGGATTAAGTTAGATGATGCGGGGAATGGAAAATTATACGCTTACGCGGCAAGTTCCAATTGATGACACTGATTTGTTATGGTAACGAAATAACAGGTTCATAGGGATGGGACAGGATGGGTAAAAAGAACGTGATAGGGATGGAATATGTGATAATCAAACTACAAGCACAGAGTCTATGATATACGTAAATGTATGTAGGTAAGTGTAGCTATGAATTGTGTAAATGCCCAACCAGTAGGTAGGTACTAATAATTACTACCAACGTGTACCTGTACTACGTAAATAACTTCACCTCAGGGCCCTTGTCATCTTTGGGGATGCTTTGTAGAAGGTCTTTTTAGCAAAGGAAGGAGAGGAAGTTCAGAGAAAAGGGTATGAGGGGAGGGTAGAAATCTGAGGGCCAGTACGAATCCGCATGGACATAGGAATTCATCCCTCCCAGTGCGTAAGGCGATGTTCCGAGAGAGTCAGACACATCCGCCGCCAAGATCCGGATAAACCTCAAATCGTGAGCCCGGACAGCCTTACTAAATGACCAAACGTGGTTATCCAATAAATGGTTCCCGGGGAGGCGGTACCTCTTCCTGCCTCCCAAATTGAACTGCTTTTTAAGTAAGATAATTTTTACAATTATGGACATAAATAATTGCCATTGAAGAAGGAGATAATACTAATACATAAAAACGAAACATGAAACAGAACAAGATACAGAAAAATCAAGAGGTAATGGTCGCAGCTATCAAACCCGGGATCTCTGTCTCACCGGAACAGAAATCCTGGGTTCCAATTTCAGTTGCGACCATTACATTTTTATTTTTCTCTGTCAAGTTCTGTTTCATGTTATTTATTAGTGTTATCTTCTCCTTCAACGAAGTACTGCATTGAAGGGTAAATTTTTTAATAATTATTCAAATTAAATTGAATAAATTGTATGTTTTAAAACGGATTTTTTTTTCCATCCACATCCTTGAAGTTGTAGTTTTTTTTACTAAAACCGCTCTCATTTGTAGGAAGATTGATTGACAATGTAGCAATATCTACTTTCTCATTTGAGTACAGTTTTGCAGAGGTTAAAAATTGCCCTGATGCTAGCCATTCTACGATAAGAGGGTGCACCAGAGAAGTATCACTTTCAAAAATATATATATGGCATGGAAGCGTGCCGAATATCGCCAAACTATGACCAAACTGCACGGACTATCAAAGCGGTGGAACCATTATATGTAGATGTGATTTGCAGTAGTGCAAGTGAACGATTTTGATGACATTTCTATGCACGCGATATCATACTAATGTGCATCCCCTTTGTTTCTATTATCTGTGGTCTATACAAAGTTCTCTTCCATCGTACAGAGACGAGATTGTCTGTATGAGATTTGTATTTACTGCATACTTGATCAACACCTTCCATAGCTTTTTTCATGTCGACTCCTTCATAAGCTTTTTACCTAAGCAAAGATGCAGAAGAGTTTCTGATTTTTTGCCAGAAACTTTTCAGTGAGCACATGCAATGAGAAAATCTGGTCCATGCAACCCCGTCCACTCATAAAAGCATTTTGCACAATCCATTTTTTTTCCTTTGTCTCCATTCTTACTCTTTCATTCAATATTCCTCCCTGTAGCTTGCCGGCTGAACTTAACAGGCAAATTTTGTGCGTGATCATTTACCTTTGTACGACGGCATGATCACAGCTCTTCTCCAATCTAATGTTGTGAAATTCTCCTCCAAACAGTGTTTCAACAAATTGGAACATTTTTGTTCAGAATTCTTCACGAAACCTGTACCGTTTTTGTTGTAATAATGTGGAAACAATGAAGACATTACTCAACCTATATTTAACCGTAAAAACAGAAGAAAAACTCGATGCAAAACAGGTTTTAATGCAACACAACCGCGATCGTTAGGTAAATAACTCGTTGAGCGGGTTTTTGTATGACCAAGCGAAAAATTAGTTAGTACATTATCATGTTACAATGGTGGTGAGGAGTAACGGAGGAGATTAAAAAGGTTGCATGGGGGTGGCTGGTATAATGCTGATGGTCTAGGGGAGATAATAATTATGGTTGAAGCAAGACCGACGTTATGTTATAATTTAACTGAATTATTATCTACACGTACACTGACTATTTCACCTGATTTTGTAAAGAATTTTAATTATATATACATGGTAAACATTTTTTTACACAGAATAAGATATTATTATAATTTCATTATTTTAGAAACAAACACTAAAAAGATATATAAGTTGATAAAAACAGTTTTCAAGGTATTAGAAATACTTACAAGGATCGGTACTAATGCCTTATCTCTAAGAAACATCCAGTGAGATATAATTATAATATACATTTTGCTGACCGGGATTAGTATATGGTAGGGAATGATTTGACATAAAGATAAAGATAATCGAAATTAAAAGTTGTGTGTTAAGGGCCCGCAACCCGGATTCGTATCGATTTATTACATATTTCCCTTAAACACGGTAAGTTTTAAAGCTCTTAAAAATATATGTTATTCTTGAAGATAATATCTGGACTTTGCCCGCGTCGAAACGCAAATTATATAAAATTCCCTCGATAGAAAAAAATCGCAAAGTATGCTACAAAAATGAATATTAACACGTTTATTTCAGTTATTTTACGAGTTTATGTATGAAAAAATTCACAGTGTTTCTTTAAATGCTGTTTAAGATAATGCCCGCGAGATTTTTGATCTATTTTAAACGAGTCGTGTTTTATTAAACAATTTCGCAATTTTCCCATCGATTTTGTCGCTGTAAATGTTAGCGCTCTCCTCTAACATTCGTAATTTCGTATCTCTCCATCTTTTCCTTTTCGGACCCGTTTGCAGAGCCTTAAGTTATGTATGTGAGTCTATAAACATTTATGTGTCTGAATTGTGTTAGTGCATTGAGTGCGCGATGATTAAGTTACCAGTAATGTATGTGTACATGACGGCAAAATTCAAAAAATACGTATATGTAGAGTTAGTTCGGGACAAAGATTATTGAATATTATGAGACGACGGGAAATTTGGGAGCTTGCTACACAATACATCAAATTAACATTATGGTGCTCGATAGTCCGTTGGATAGGACGTTCTTCTAGTAGACGCACTATATAAATCGATGGTCAATGGGTATTGACTTACTTCTCCACGTTTAGAACAAGTACAAAAAACCTTAGTCAACAAGTTACATACTTTTAAAGAAGAATATAATAATCTTAACAAAAATATGAAAGAGAACAAGACACAGAAAAAGATAATGGGCAACTGGGACTCGAATCCAGGACCTCTAGTCTATCGGGGACGTGCGTCTACTAATTACTGCATTGCGCCCTACCGTCAAACCGTCATAGTAGCCAATCTCATATTTCAAATTTTTAGAATTAACAATATTATCTTCAACTAATTTATTTTCCATATCATAGACAACTACCCTTTTTATTGGAAACAACCATTCTACGAATTGGTTTGTAACCTGGATAGCGTCACGGATAAATAAATCCGATTTTATTTATATGGAACTATTGACTTTTTATAAAAGCCTAAATGAATATTCAATTTTTACAAAGAAAAACTCTCTTTTTATAACTTTTGAAGGTTATTCCCATCAATGTAATATATCATTGAAGAAGAATATAATAATAATAATCTAAACGAAAATATGAAAGAGAACAAGACAGGAGAGACAAGATAGACGAGAGGTTCTGGGTTCGAGTCCCAGTTGCGACCTTCATCTTTTTCTGTTTTTCTGTGTCTTGTTCTCTGCCATATTTCAGTTTAGTTTATTTTTGTTATCTTCTTTTTCGATGATATATTACATTGATGGGAATAACCTTCAAAAGTTGTGAAAAGAGAGTTTTTCTTATAAAAAATGAAGCTTCATGTTTATTTGATCTTCGGTTGATTCCTAATTAACAAATGTATGTAGTGAAAATAAAGACGAAATTAAAGTTAAAGTTGATAAACGATAGAAATGATCTTGTGAGCTTCTAATTAAATTTACGTATCTTGCATTGATTATAAATATGTAGAACATTCCGTTCCAATGTTTTGCTGCCTTAGGCGAAGAAGATTCGTGGTTTATCTTACATGGTGGTTAAGTTGTTTTTTCGATTTTCCATATCTATTGTTTCATGTTTTAGTTTTTTATAAAGACCAGACAATGCATTATTGAAGAAAGATTATTATTTTTGCGGTAAATGGAGATAGTGTTTCACACTACTTATTATTATTTAATGGCAATACCTACTAAAAAAAACTATCATAATTTAAATTTCTTCATAATTTGTTTAAGCCTGGAACGTGTAAAAAGCCCCAGACTATGCGGACGTTTCAACCTTAAAACTATTGAACGGAATTTACTTCGCGGCGTAAATATCTCAAAAATTGTAGTTCTGTAAATTGCCTAAATGCACATAAAAGTGGCACCAACCTGTAAGTGTTAGAAACTTTCTGGAAGGTGGAAAAAAAGATCGCAGAAACTCACTGAAGCAGGATAATGGTGTCTCTTGTCCAATTTACTTTTCACTTTGCTCCGATTAACAGAGTTGTAATTTTTAAGTTTTTCACGGAGCCACGATGAACCACGATCATCAAAGAAGTAAAATACTGATCAAAAGACACTGCTTTCACTTTGAAGACTGTTAAGAACTTGTGACTTCTCAGATGTAGGAAGGGACCAGGTTTAGGGAGGAATCAGGAAAATGACAGGAATAATCACTAACAGTAAGCGATATCTTTCTACAAAGAACGGCTCTTAAACTTCTACACAAAAGCACTTCTCACACATATATTACGTTTCTTGATAAATAAATTGGGATTCCAACTCGACCCGACGAAAGCAATATTCACCATGATAATCACAGGTGATTTAAATTCACGTCACATTAAAAAATGGATTTTAATTTCCGTCCAAACGAACAATACAATACCATTCATATATAATTTTTTTATTTTTAAAATAAAACTTCTTTACGCACGCTTGACTTGGGGAGTAAGCTGGTGAATGCGTGACGAGAGTCTTACAAAAAGTGTGATCGAGCGAGGCGAACGGTCGGGTCTTTACGCACGCTTGACTAGAGGAGTAAGCTGGAGTTGAGAGGGAGATATAAGTTAGTGAAGTTTTACTTCAGTCGTGTGTTCTAAAGCACACTCGTTTTTTTATATAAATACCTCACAATAGTCCCAGCTGCTCCCGTCTGGAGCCAGTGAGTCTATGGGATCCCAAATTGAGGTACGTAGTGAGGCTGAAGGTAGTGGGAAAGGGAAGGCGATGGTGAAGAGGAATGTAGGGAAGTACCTGGCTATTCGGAACTGTTCACCAAACACGGCTTAAGCCATTTTTAGCAACGTTTCAATTCTGAATGGTGGTCTTACACTAGGGTGATCTTCCACTCTGTAACGTGCCATAAAATATACTATTTATTATTTTCCGTGAATTAATTGTGAGTTAACACAAACAAACCAAATGAAACGTATTTGCTCATGCCGGGATTCGATCCCGCGACCTTCGGATTGCGAGTCAAGAGCCTTGCCCCTAGACCACTCCAGCCATCGTAAGTAAAATAAATATTGAACCATTTTTGGGAAAGTTTTATCTATTGTGAATTTCATTATATTAGTGTAAAGAACGTTATTAAAGAAATTATTTTCATGTTCTTTCCTTACTAGTTACTTTCGCTTTTTCAGATCAACTTCAATGAACTTTCTCTTAGAACTTACCAGCTACAGCTACCAGTCTAACACCGTCGGCCTTAGAGTAATTCGGAATCACTTTGCACGCCATTATAAACATAATAATATTATCATTTTGTTGCTGGAATCCAGCGCTTTCTAACTACTTTCTTTTGTATAAGATATTCATAACGAGGGGCGAGAAATTACCGAGGGAATTGTGGGGCTAAAAGGAGATTCACTTAACAGGGTGGGACTGAAATGTTGTGGAATTAATTAATTTAATTCTATGAACAACTATGTTGATAGTCTACGAAAACTAATTATTGTTAGAGAGACTTCGCCAACCTGACCAAACCTTTACCTTACTTTACCTAGTGTAAAACATAAACTGAGAGGAGTTATTTTTGCTAGTTAAGAGTGCGTGATTAAAATTGGAATTGATATTCAGAATACGCACCAGGACGGGGTCACTTAGTAACATAAATATAACATCTGTTATCAAAATTACAACACGATATAGACGTGCTTTGGCATAGCACGACTTACAACTGATTTTTTTTAACTCTGAGGAAATAATTTCCTTCGAGGCCCATCATTTTCGGAGTGCTGTGTGGAGGAGAGAAGGAGAAAGAGTAAACACAGATTTTGAAGAGACCCATATTAGAGGAGGGAGAAAATGCAGAAGTCTTCAAATTGTTCCAAAATCGATCTGATGAACCTAAAAACAAATCGTAGAAACCACGCGTAACAAAAGTCAACATATCGTGTAACAAACAAACATCAAAAATGGCGTGTTTCCTGACTATCCACCGTTGCCGAAGGGATCAGTGACGCTTGTCCCTCGGACCAACTTTCCTTGAAATACTGGTGGAACAAGTGTATTGTTCTTTCCCGTCTGCTTGTTTAGGAATAAATACATCCCAAAACACGTAATCGCGTTATTCTTTCATAAGACCAAAAACGTCTCGAGCAAACTAACATTTAAAAAACTGTATATCTCCCTTCCTCTCATGCAAACATGTGTATTTTTCTTTTAACCGGAAAGAGAATAAAATAATGCTTCTAATTGTCTTTGAAACATGAATGCTATCTTGCGTAGATATTTTACAATCTCGAATGTGACGAATCCAAAGTGATGATTTCAGAATTTTTTTCAGAATCCGAGGCTTCCGGATTGTGAGGTGCGAATATATTGAACCAAGCAGACGGCTTAATTCCAGTGATTAAGATTACTTGAAATGTTTGTTTTTATTTTATTTTATCTCTTATGTAAAATAATTGTACATACAAAATATAAATAAATTTAGATATTGTATGTTTAAGTCCTCCTCACTAGAGGGTCCTGTGCCGAGGCGGACTAAAGTTATTTAATTATAGTTTGTCGTTTTTATTGTCTTCATTTGGGCTTTTTCGTTGACCCCTTTCAGCCATATTTTTATTCTTGATTTGTAGAGGTACTCATTAAATTTTTTTATGAGTTTTATGTCTTGGGGAAGGATGTTATAAAGTTTTGTTGCGAAGTGTAGTTTTTTGTCTGAATGTGTTCGCGAGACTCCAATAAAGATCGAGGTTTGTCGAGATTATAATTTTCTTTATTCACGTTATGGTAAGATGTACAACGAATATTTAATTGGACCAGACATCCCAAGTAATTTTGAAGCCAGGGAAGTAAAGTGAAGACATTGAGGGAACCCTGCTGCTTACCGCATATCATCGGCTATTTACGTAACCATTCATTCATTAGACACGAACGACATTAGTCGCCACGCCTGTAAGGTACTACTTAACTGACATTATTTGTTGAGACAGCTCAAAACCACATGTAACTAAATACATTAACGATATCTGTTGAAGGACGTTGAAAATACAAATATAATCCTACAAACCACAACAGGGAAACAGAAAAAGGTTGTAATGCAAATACAATTCGACGTGGTCTTTAGTTGGGTAAAAGAAACAGAGATCACCTGTTCGACCCTTTGGAGTAACAAGGTTCAATCTGTCGCAGAAACGGCATGCGATAATGAACTTTACTTACTACGGATGCCATTATCGCATGACTTCACTGCGACAGATGGAACCGTGTTATTCTAAAGGGTCTTGTTGTAGATGAGATAGGACATGCCTACATGCCAACGATCTACAAGATCTCCGAGCTTCGCGTAGGAGAGAGACACAAAAAATCGTAAAACAGGAGGCATTCAAAGGAGGTCTCCATCTTAATCTCGTGTAGTAGAAAATTTCGTGCAAAAAGGCAATGCTCGGTGGAGAAAGGGTTCTACATTGTTTTGCATGTCCATTTGTAGAGGTGAATGAATCTGAGATGTACCTAAAGCAATTTGGATATTTCAAAATGTGGCTTTGGCATGCAACTTTTGAATTAACACACAACGTATGAAAAATCTACCAATTTTTGTCCTACCATCTCTGTTTTAATGTAACAAAATACGTTTTCTAAATAACAACACCTTTGTACGCGTAAATAACAGAATTTTAATTAATTTTATTTTTTAAATTAGCTCTACTCAGGAGGCCCCGAGGAAAACAATTTCTTTCGGGGCCCACGTCATCTTTGGGGATGCTGCGTGCAAGAAATTTTTGGAATAAATTTTTGGAATGGAAGGAGAGGAAGTTCCGGGAAGGTGAAAGGTGTGAGGGGTGTAGGAATCTGTGGTCAATGTGTACCGGAGTGAAGGACGTATGAATCCATCCCTCTCACTGCCGCACCAGAGATTCCGGCTGGAGAGGTAAAAAGATCTCCATCAACCAGTCTCTCCAGATCCGGCCTGCCACACAGTATGTGTCGGCCGGCCGGCAAACGCGTATGCCACCAAGACCTAGACAAACCTCATCCAATAACCCTGGCATCCTTGCTAAGTCACCAAAGGAAGCGAACCATTACTTTCATCGTCCACTTTCTACTTTTCATTTTTTTTTTGTGCTTACTCCTTTCTTATCTCATTACCCATGTCGAGTTCCTATATTGAATATCAATCGTATTTGGTATTGAAAAATCGTCTATTTCGCAAAAATAAGATATATCGAAACAGTGTAGAAAATAGAAGCTATTGACGTCCTACCTAGATGTAAAGTGGTAACCTAAGGCTACGAACGCACAGGCAGGTGGCTGGCTTAGCGCCTAGAGCCTAGTGGCTTGCACTCTGGCTACTTGCTAGGATACATGGTGGCCGCACTGAAGGTGGTTTGCGTGGTGGGTCGCTAGGTGCCTTGGTCATTTGCTTGTCGGCACGTTGACGAGATGTCACTTTCAAAATTAGTTCTAAAACTGCTACTTACAGAAAATTCATTTTTAAAATATTCATAACATGTACGTCTTTAGATTTTCACGGCCAAAAGTATTTTCGATATTTGTTATTGGGGTGTTATGCCGTGTTACGCTACATCCTTTAGCCAAAGTTTCGGACAGCGTTACAGTGTCCATCACCACTATCATCAGGGCAGGTGAGCTGCAACATGGCATAACATCCCAAAAACAAATCACGAAAATTCATAACCATAATTAACTTCTCAATGTAAAAAAAAATCTCATCATAAATAAATCACTTCTTAGTGCTAACCATCTTTTTCTACTTAGATTGCTACATCTTCCCATAGTTTCTGACAACTGTCTAATAATATTTCATCCAATTTTTTCTTCTAAAATGCCTCGCGCCTAGCGGCAAAAAACCAACACGTTGGTTTACCTGGATACACGCCAAGCGACTATCTACTACCTATCTAGGCGCCAAGCGCGCAGTGCGGCCGGTCGCTAAAATTGGGGAACGTTCGTTTTACTAAGCTACTCGCTAGGTGACTCGCTAGGCTCAAGGCGCTAAGCAAGCCGTCTGCCTATGCGGACGTGGCCTTAGTGAATTCTGATGCAGAGATAACAGGTTTTTCGGATACCTAAAGTTCAGTTTACACGACCAGCCATAACAACCAGCACATAAATTAATGAACCTCATTCCAGAGAAGAAAATACGTATAGCAACACACTTATTATCGTTTCATCAGAAACTAAGACCCAAAGTGGCTTTAACTATGTTTCGATCAGATCAGAAAATATTAGGTACTTTCCGATGTTTCTCTTCTTCCATATTTAGTCTCACAACATTCCCAAATAGGAATGAAATAATTCCACTGACTGCCAGCGGTACCGTCGAACTTTCGAATGAATCACATTAAAAATAATGAATGCGTTACTCAGTCGAAAATCAAACGGCAATATCCCTACGGTACAGTGGCACTATAAACATTTTCCCTGGTTTATCAGAGCGAATGTTGTCCAACTCCGATTTATAATATACGTTATTCATTAAACACTTTATACAAAATACTAATTTAATGCACGACATTAAAACAAATTTTGTAACAGAATAGCAATGGCGGAATATTGGACAGGTACACACACTTTCAAGCTCTCATTCGTGCATTCCTGTCTCACTCAGCTCACTGTACAAAACTCGGATACAGACAGTATATATACATTTTCGTTATTTGTTTTTGGGGTGTTACGCCGTGTTGCATTACCTCCTTCTTTAGCCAGACAAATAACGAAAATACTTTTGGCCATGAAAATCTAAAAACGTATCAGTATATATACAAATCGTTCGCTAAGTTTTGTGGCACAACAGGGGTGCCCGGATTCATGGTGTGATGTTTGTAAAGCTCTTGGCGGTGGATGCGTCTGCCTGCGTGGTGGGTCGGATCGAGAGAGACTGGTTGAGGAAGGACTTTTGACATCTCCAGCTACACTCTCTCGACCGATCGCTTTGCAAAACAGTTGGAAGGACACATTTAAACGTCCGTTACTCCTGGACACACTGACCCCCAGTTTCCTTCTCACCCCTCGTACCCTTTCCTTCCCATATCTTCTTCTCCTACCATTCCTTAAAAAAATACCTTCCGTATTATGGCATAGACCCGGAAGAAAATTATCAGGACATTATTATCGTCAAGACAGCCTATGTGGAGCTAATCTAAAAAATTAAAATATTTGAAATTAAAATTACCCCACAAACTGAATTTGCGAAGATTGTAGATCTAAAAAATAAATAATTATAAATATTAAAATAAATTACGTCTTCTCAAACGTTACGTTTTATGTTCTTCTAATGACTTTGACTTCGTTAATTTATTATGTTTTTATTAACATCAAGTATAGTTCAGTTGGAGGTCTTAACCATCCGTCGGGCGGAGCCGGCATCAGAGACCAACAAAACACATTGTTTCCCTCTCCACTTCTCAAAGGCCTCACAAGTTGCCCGCCTCAAGTCAGGTGTCGCCCTTTAGGCTGAATTTAGTCTCACGCTCACCGTCAGCGCTCATAGATCAGCGCGTAGTTCGTCAGCGCTGAGGCTCAGCGTGGCTCGTTTCAGTATCGTACTGACCACCTTACTGTTCAGACGAAGACCAAAATGCGGAGTGTATTAGTTATTGCTGCTTTGTACTACCAATCCCAAAAAAATAAAAACGATTCGCCATGACTGTACACGCTGACGACGTCCGCTCCGCTCGACACTAGAACCTTCACTGAAAGCAGAGGCGCTCGCGCAATCGTCAGCGCCGACAGCTACGCGGCGCCGACGCGCGACGCGTACGGCCGCGTAGCCATCAGCGCTGACCACCTTGCACGCTGATAGCTACGCGTCATTCAAAAACGCTTCCTAGAAGTTCATATATCTCGACCATCAGCGCAGACGGTGCGCGTGCGGTCAGCGTGAGACTAAATTCAGCCTTACACAACTCTCGAATAACCTCCCTACGCCCGATTGGATTCCGCCCTCTTTTCAGGCATTTTAGATGCGGATTTATATGAAAATATTGTTATGATTTTTTTAAATGGCTAGAAAATATGCTCTCTATCAACCGAATGATGTTGATGATATGCTGAAGCTTTCTCCTCGACGATGATGCTTCTGAAGATCCAGTTTTTTTTTTTAAATTTAGAAAAATTGTTTACTATAGTTTATGGTCGGTAATGTTTAATTAACTGGTTCTTTTGTGTTAAATTTGATATATTTCGTTTCTATAAATCCTAGTAAAGAATACCCGACAAGAATTTTGTATTAGAATTAATATAGTGGGGGTGGTAGGAGGGTGGCCTTTCACCCCTGATTTCGGATCGCCCATAGGCGCGCCTGACGGAGGGTTAAAAAACCGAAATTATGTTTTATAGTAATTAAAATCAAGGAAATATGCACTTACAATACCTTTGGTAGTATGAAAGGGTGGAACTGGATTGAAAACCACATACCTGAAATAAAAGAAGAAAAACAGAATTAGACAGAGAAATAATCAAATAAAATTCACATTCACATATAAGCACTTTGCTCGTTTGACTTTTGCTGTAATCGACCTATTCTTGCAACATCAATCATGCATTGATGATAAATATTTTCAAAGAGGGTAAAGAAAGTGCAAAATAGCTTTATACCATAAAAAATCAAACAATATAAAAGTATAATAAAAAATGCCTTAGAAAAACTTGTGGGAATTTCACTATGGAAACGAAAAATCCGCCAATAAACTTCATGCTAAATTTCATCCGAGTTCTCAGTTATATCGTAGGTACTAAAAGAGCTGTTATATAGATTCGTTAAGCGGGAGCTTTTTTCCTTTGACTCCTTTATTCATCGCTGCATACCTACGTAAGTCCTACTTTTGTTGAGAAATTCCATTAATTAGACAGATCAAAGCTCTGAGAAGAAAAATTTATTAATACGGTCGTTTTATTTCCTGTACGGCGATTCCAGCACGTTTATTCCGCGTTGACAGACAATAATTTATTGCAGAATGTACCTATTTGAATGTAGGTATAGATGCGATTATTGAAAACTATCAATTTGCATAATACATCATAAATCTAACTTTTTCCGTTATTTATTTTTAGGGTGTTATGCCGTGTTGCGCTACCTCCTTCTTTAGCCAACAACCGGTCGAAATGGATTTAAATATTTAGAGTGAGAGTAGATATTATGGGTGAGAATGCTAGTCGTTTTCTACCGATATTTCAATGTAAGATGCTCCAAGAAACTAACGTCATTAATCCCAGAGAAACATGCCAAATGCAAGAGAACGAGTCGTTTCTACCACTCGTTCTTGAGTTGAACAACTCGTCGGTGGAACGATTTAACTTCAACTCATGTTCATTCCTTCCTCTCCTCAAAACGACCCTCTTTACAGCTTTCCCAAAGACGACGTTTCCTATAAGACATTATTTTCCTACTGTGTGGGTTAATGTTCAAAAAAATATTAATTCGTAATTATACTGTCTTACCCATTTTTATCATATTTTATGAATACTCAATAGTGAAAAATCGTTTCCATTTCGTTTCTTTCGTTTTTTAACCTTTTCTTATTTCTTGAATGAAATAGTAAAAGTAGCGAGTAATGGAGCATCACTCAAAATATAGGTGATACCATTACAGGTTTATATTTATATCACTTTCAAAGGCTTTCCTTTACCTGCTTAATATTGTCACTTCTCTTTTCATGGTTACGAATTTCTACACGAAAATATCTGAAAAAGCAACGCCTACACTAAACATGGAACTGTTGCCAAAAGTGTGCAATTTTGCTATGGAGTTAAATCTTATAAATTACTAGCTGACTAGGCAAACTCTGCCATATAAATTAAAATTCGATGAGGCGGACGTAGCGCCATCCGTCATTCAACAACATAAATTAATTCGTTTTGTTTGAAATACGAACGACGACGGTTAAATTTGTTCATACAAAAATCGCGAATAAAAAATGGAAGGGTTGTGTGAAAATTTGGGGTTTAAGGTATTTTTTGATGCCAAATAAAAAAAAATAAAAATAAAAATACAAAAAAACACCTAACGATATGAAATATACTTTACGATCTATTCTCATACCTGACAAATATAAATTTAAAAAAATTATAAAAATCGTTCTAGCCGTTTCGGAGGAGTGCGACCACAAACATTGTGACACGAGATTTTTATATTTATAGAAGATATCGACGTTAGACGTATAAAATCACCACTCCATTTATTCATAAAATTGAAAAGCATCGAAATATACTTAGCACGCAGGTCAATAAATAGTTTTGCTAGCGAAAACTCCACAAAACTAGAGAGAAAGCCAGCTTCATAAAGATTTTCATTTTTAATTAGAATATTGGTTTTCTTTTAATAATTCACCGAAAGAAAAGCTGGTTTTCTGGTTTTAGAAATGAAATGGGGAAGTTGATGTTTGGGAAGTGCCTACTTAGCAATTCAGATTTTTGTTCACCACATTCAGTTAAAAGTCATTTTATTCACCATTTTGGATACCGAGAGTATCTACCACTCGTAGTGAATATTAGTTAGGCTTGTAAAATTTGTTTATTCTGTTTTTTTTTTCATTAAGTATGACGTGTACAAAATGAATGAAATATACGTAAGAATTATTTTTATCTGTGTAAAGTTTTCCACAAATAAACCTGTAAACTTTTGCAGCGAATATAAATTAAAAAAACATATCTCAAATTGAAACTAATTTGTATATATTACGAGAAAACAAAAAATGGTATTGCATTAACTATAATTCATTCTATTTTGGTTGTAGACATTGTTTAAATTTAAGCAATTGCAAATTGAGACATCATTGGACTTTGGAAAAATAGCTCATTTTTCAACTATTTTACACGACGAACTACGAATTTTTAAAATTTTTTTTTTAAACTTTATTTATTCTCATTTCTTTGTACATATACAGCCTTACTAAAAAACCCAGTGAAAATTATATTCAATTGACAAATTGGCCGCGGATGTGAAAACATTACTAATTAAAAAATTGTTCATGGAAAAAAATACACTTGGTTTACACGGCCTGAGGGGGTAGTTTATCTCTGTTTTATCAATGATCTTTGAACGAAATTTGAAATTTTTGCAAAATATTTTGAATGTTCTATATATTTCTTATTTTTGAAGGTGTCGTAAAAATAAATACCATTAATGAAAACTAGATAAAATTACCTTTTAGATTTTTGTAATTGAAATACACTTTAGTTTTTAAAAACTGCCATATATTAAGATTCAAACACGAAAAAAAATGGATTTTTTTTTCACCAAAACATATTTGATGAAAGTGTACAGAAATTTATAAACAAAACAAAATTAAAAAAATACTGACCTTTTATATAATGAATTTGGAACGAAACTGCCACCTCACTTTTTCCTCGTGCATACAATAAAAAAATAATAAAAAATTTCAAAGTTTTTTTATTGCCAAAAAACTAACCTAAAAAAATAATACCGACTTTTATAACAGATTTCTTGCAACTTTAAAACGTTATACGGGGGATAACGTCGGGCTCTCGGAGCAGCCTGACGCATTTTTGGTCGGTCTCGTTATAATTAATTAATTAAGAGGGATGGTTCACACTTTCAGCCCTTAAAAGTGTCAAATAATATTCCTCGCTGAGTGTAAGTTGCGTAATTATACTCAAAATAATTTTACCGTGAGTGGTGTAGGACATAAAACCGTTATTAAGAATATGTGCAAAATAATATTGTGAAACGTATTGTAAACGAAGTGAACAGTGTAAACACAGTGTTTTAAAACTCGAGACTAGCATAGAACATTCACCAGATGTGGTCATCTGTTCGACCCTTGGGTTCCTGCCTGCCTGCCTGCCGTGCCTCTTGACCCCCGCCTCATCCCCGCACCAGTATGATTTGTCCGGTGCGTCGCGCATCGAGAAGGCCCTTCTCAGAAACGCATGAGTCCTGCAGTCTGCACCCCTAGCTGAAGCGGCCGTTCTCAGAAGGATAGAGAAATAAGAGAAAAAAATAAGAATATTATCATCTAGTGACCTCTGTTCCCCTAACTGCATTCCCCGCTGCCCCACCACCACCCGCCCCGAGCTCATGGAAGGATGACATCGGATTCATATGGAGTGGTATTACTTATAAGCATTTTTACAGTGATATAAATGCGACCCCCGCTGCCCCACCGACCGTCGCGATGCGGAAGGATGACGTCGGACTCTGCCCGCTAATTCTGTTCTTGATAGGAAGTGATTTACTTATAAACATTTTACAATGATTAGACATTATACGAAACATTTTGGAATGAACTTTACAAAGATATAGCATTTTACGAAGACATAAATAATGTATAGTGATAAGACAGGATATATTTTCTTCAGTGTTAGTTATTTTTAGTAGTTAATATTTAATTAATAGTAGTTTAAAAATGGCTAATGTTAATATTTAATAAATAGTAGTTTAAAAAAAAAAAAACTCAAGTGAAAGTGGTTTAAAACAATAAAATTAATAATAATAAACCTTTGACAGTGACAAGATACACACACATATATATTTTTTTCTCTAGTGTTAATTTCATGTCGTGTGTTGTTGTTTTTCACAATAGTCGTTAAGAATTTCCGGTTTATTATGGGTGTTTTTGCGTATGTGTAAGTTAGATTAAGTTTGGTTAAGTTAGATTAGGTTATATTAAGTTAAATTAAGTTAGATTAAGTTAGATTAAGTGAGATTAAGTTAGATTAAGTTAGATTAAGTAGAGTAAGTTAGATTAAGGATGTAAAGCTAGTTTGTAAGAAGTAGTCCGTGGGAGGGAATGGCCGACACAGGTGTCGATGAGACTCGCTATCCATCACATCGCCAACCCTTCGGTGGCGCAAAGAGGAGGACGGAACGTGAGCAATGCCGAATTGGCACATGGAATATAAGAGGAGGGATGGAAAGAAAGATGAATGAATTATGTGATACAATGAAAGGCAAATGTTTGGACGTACTTTGTATAACTGAGAGTATGAAAAAGGGGAGCGGTACATTGCAGCATGATGATAAGTTCGTCATCTGGTCTGGGAGACCAGACACGGAGAGGGCTTGTCAGGGTGTTGCAGCGCTACTGTCTCCCAGAATGGTTGAATGTATGTTGCAGTTTGAATGTGTAACTCCAAGAATAATGTGGATCCGATTCAAAATTGGTTTAACAAGGGTGTTTCTTATTATTTGCTATGCCCCTGTTAATTCTGAAAGTGACGAAGTGAAAGATGATTTTTGGACTGGTGTGAATGATGTTATGAGACTAAAAGAGTTGAATGAAAGGATTATTATGGCGGGCGATTTGAATGGGTGGGTCGGTATTAGACGTGACGGATTTGATTCGGCCTTAGGTATGTTCGGGGATAAAAGAACGAATGATAATGGGAACAGAATACTTGAGGTATGTTTAGAGTGGAACCTTTTTGTGTCGAATACTTTCTTTGATCATAAAGGTATCCATCAGTATACGTGGGAAAGAGGAATTGAAAGATCAATAATCGATTTTGTAGTAATTGACTCTAGGTTGAGAGCCGTTACCGAGGACACAAGAGTTTTCAGAGGGGCTGAGGTTGAAACTGACCACTTTCTGGTGGTGTCAAAAGTAAACCTCTTTCGCGGCTGGCGCTCTAAGGTGAAAACGGTATCAGCTCCAACAAGAATCAAAATAGAAAAACTACAAAACGAGTATGTCAGAAGTGAGTATGAGAAGTGTGCAGAAATGAGATTGAATGAGAAGGAAATGAACGGTCTAAGCATAGAGGAAACATGGAACCACATTAAGGTGAGTCTATGCGAATCTGCTAGAGACGTGTGTGGAATAAGTAAGCAAGGTAGGAAAAAAGGTGATGCATGGTGGGATGATGAGATCAAAGCACTGGTCTCAGAGAAGAAGAAAGCATGGTTACATTTGATAGCGACTGGCAGTGTTTCAAGCGAAGAGAGAGATCGAGCGAAAGAAGTGTATAAGGTATGCAAGAAAAGAGTAAGTGTTGGGGTGAAAGAACGGAAAAAACGCCTGGAAGAAGAAGAGGGAATCAAAATGACAAACCACTTCCAAGAAAACATAAAACTGTTTTGGAAGGAGGTCAAAAGATCCCGGAGTGGACCAGAGAACGGAAGCATGAAAGTGATAAAATCGAAAGATGGACAAATGTTGACGAATGAGAATGAAATTAAAGAGAGATGGATGAAATATTTCGAGGAGGTCTTCGAAAGTAACCCGAGTGACTGTGATCCAAGCGGTGAATCGGTTATGAACGATAATGGAGTGAATGTTACCAAAATCAGCATGGATGAAATAAAAAAATCTATTAAATGTATGAAAAATGGTAAGGCTGTGGGTTTCGACAATATTGCTGCCGAATACTTTAAAGGAGATAGCCGTATTATTCTCACATGGTTGTGCAGACTTTTTAACCAATGTTTAGAGGAGGGTTACACGCCATTAGATTGGAGAAGGGCTGTAATCATGCCATTGTACAAAGGTAAAGGGTCACGTATGGAATGTGGGAATCATAGGGCTATTAGCCTTCTTAGTACAGTGGGCAAGTTGTATGGTAGAATATTGATTGAAAGGGTAAGAATGGAAACAAAAGATAAAATATGGGATGTGCAAGGTGCTTTTATGAGTGGAAGGGGATGCATGGACCAGATTTTCTCATTGCGTATGCTCACTGAAAAGTTTCTTGCAAAAAAACAGAAACTCTTCTGTGCCTTTGTAGATCTACAAAAAGCATACGACCGAGTTGACAGGAAAAAGCTATGGAAGGTATTGTCCAAGTATGGAGTGAATAAGTATCTCATACAGGCAATTGCGTCTCTGTATGAGGGAAGCGTTGCATGTGTTAGGGTGAACGGCGATTTTACGGGGTGGTTTGACATCACAAAAGGTGTTAAACAAGGCTGCGTAATGTCGCCGTGGTTATTCAATCTATATATGGATAATTGTATGCAAGAATTGAAAGAGATGGGATTGGGTGCGAAATTGAGTAATCTAGAAGTATGTTGCCTGTTGTATGCTGATGATGCGGTGCTGATATCTAACAGTATGGAAGATCTACAGTCTCTCGTGTCAAGAATGAACGAAGTATGCATGAAGAATGAGTTAATGATGAATGTAAGTAAGTCTAAAGTCATGGTGTTTGAAAGAGAGAGTACGAAAACAGTATGCAATATAGTTGTGAATGATGAATACTTGGAGCAGGTGGATGAGTTTGTTTATTTGGGAAGTATGTTTACGAGAGATGGGAAGGCTGATAGAGATATTGAAAGAAGGGTGAATGCAGGTAACTCTATTAATGGAGGACTGAACGCCGTTGGCAGCAACAAAAAACTGTCCAAAGACGCGAAACTAGCCGTCCATAATGGAGTACTGGTACCTACCCTGATGTATGGCAGTGAGGCATGGAACTGGCAGAGGAAGGATGAAAGTAGACTGAACGCTGTAGAAATGAGATCCCTGAGGCGTATGTGTGGTAAAACCATGTATGATCGTGTGAGAAATGTGGAAATCCGCAAAGAATGCAAGGCTGATGTAAGCGTGATGAGTAAGATCAAGAAAGGAACGCTCCGATGGTTTGGGCATGTAGAGAGAATGAACGAGGAAAGGAGTGTAAGGAGAATATATGACGCAAATGTGAATGGTAGAAGAAGTCGAGGACGCCCAAGAAAGACATGGCATGACCAAGTGAATCAGATACTTGAGTCGGGCCATGTCAAGAGTCAGAATAATAGAAGAGAATGTATGAGACGTTGTATGAATGTAAACGAGGCAAGGAATGTGTGCCAAGACCGGGATGTTTGGCGGTCCGTCCTCTCTGCCTACCCCTGCGGGGAAACGGCGTGATGGTTAGTTAGTTAGTTAGTTAGTTAAAACGTTAATTTCATTGATAGGGTTAGGTACACATGTATTAGATATTAATATTTAAAAAAAAACACCACTTTTATGAAATTCACATAAAATAAAATACTTTAGAGGTCAATTTGAATTTTCATGTTTCACAAAAAAAACTTATTGACATTTCAATTTTCAAAGTATGATTATGGTTATTATAACTTGACTAAAACTTATTAAAAACCACAAAAAACACCGTAAATATATCAATTATGCGAATGTAATAGTGAATTAGTCATATTAATAGATATTACAATCAGATTTGTGTAAAATTTCACACACACCCGCGAAGTGAGTTTTTTTTGGCGGTTTTAACGCGAATGACGATGCGAAGGCGCTGCCATCTAGCGGTTCTGTAGGAAAACAAACAATTAAATTGTGTAATAGTATGAAAAATTACATTGTTGCCAAACTTATAAAATACATTTTAATAACAAATTTTATTAGTAATGTTATCGTGTTTTAGTGTATTTTTGTTTTATTCATGTTGCTGCAGCAACGCGGGTAATCGGGCGTGCTGTGGTTTTTTTTAGTAAGGCTAATAATGTATAATAGCAAATAGCATACAATATATAATAACATAATATATAATAACAAATAGTATGAACAAGAAATGAAAACCCACTAAGGCACTGCCTGAGTGTGGGTAATATTAAAACAAAATATTATATTTCTAAGTACCCAAAGTATAAAATAGACTTAAAAAACATATAAAATATAGAATTAGTATTTCATAGGTAGAACAAGTGAAAAGGGTTTTTTTTTCAGCTATTATAAAATATGGAAAAAACATACTGATTTTTTTTTTTTAGTTATTATAAAAAAATAAACAGAAAACATATTGTACTACATTTTAGAAAGTTACAGAAAGTGTGTTGTAAAAGGAAGGATAAATTTATAGAAATAGCGTTTCAATATCTACATTATTCAACCATAATTTTACCTCTTTTGGATATTTTATCATTTTATTTATCATTTGAGTTTGTAGTGGTAGAAGGTTAAATGAACGAGGACCAATGAAACTGCTATGTGTCTGCAATAATTTAGTATTGGTTTGTGGGGTGCAAAATATATTATTTATTCTTTTGCTCATTCTGTTTTCATTTATTTCGAAATTATTTTTGTTTTTAAATACATATTTCAAAGTTTGTAATATTTATTACGTACATTAAATATTTTAGTTTCTTTGTATAATAAGTTAGTCGAGAATGTTTTATTTTTGTTATATATGACTTTAATTATGTGTTTTTGAATTATTTGTAGAGGCTTAATAAATGTATCAAGTGCACCACCCCATCCTATAATGCCATAAGTGATTGATGATTGCACCAGGGAAAAGTAGATCATTTTTTAAATTTTTCAATGTTTAATTCTTCCTTAAGTCTATAAAATATGTAGGTCAGATATGTTAATTTAGAAGTGATTCGATTAATACGCGTTTTCCAATTAAGATTTATATCTATTGATACTCCTAAATATTTTATATTTTCGACATTAGTGAGTTCGTTGCACATGAAGCACATTTCTTGATTGCAACTAGTATTATGGATTCTAATTTTAAGGTTGTCTGTAGGTTTATTTTTAATGGTTTTATAAAAAGGTAAATAAAATGTTTTGCTATAGTTTAAAACGAGTTCGTTGTATTTTAGCCATGTTGAAACCATTGAAATACAATCAGTTGCTTTCGAAAAAGTTTCTTTCCAATGATTACCATCCACTATTATCGCCGTGTCGTCTGCGTAAGAAACAATTTTACCAGGGATTACAAAATTACATAAATCATTAATACAAATTAAGAATAAAATCGGGCCTAGCACAGTTCCCTGTGGAACTCCATTTTTTATCTTTGACTCTGAACTATAATTATTCCCAATTTTTGTTTTTTGTGTTCTGTCTGTAAGATAGTTAGAGAGTAGTTTTAATGTGTTTTTTTGAAGCCGAGTTGATTTATTTTTGTAATGAGTAAATTATGATTTACGGTGTCGAAAGCTTTTCTTAAATCTAGGAATATGGCAAGACATTTCTTTTTTTATCGATAGATGAGTATATCTTTTTTGTCAATTCATATATGGCATCCTCGGTGCTTAGGTCTTTATGAAAGCCGTATTGATTTTTCGATAGAATTTTATATTTTTCTAAGTGTTCAACGACTCTAAACTTGATGCATTTTTCGAATATTTTCGAGAGATTTGAAACAAGAGATATAGGTCTATAATTGTCTTATTTATTCGTATCTCCAGATTTATTAATAGGTATTATAGTGGAGATTTTAAATTGCTCTGGAAAATGACCATTTTTGAGGTATAAATTAAAAATATGTTGCAATGGAGTTAGGACATGTTGTTTTATTTTTTTTAGCGTATCACAAGATAATCCATCATTTCCCTTAGAGTTGGATGGTTTTAGGTTATCAATATATTTTTCAATTTCGTTAAATGTAACAGGAGAAAAATATTCTATAGAGTTGATTAAATCATTATTTGAATCTAATTGAGTATATGTCTCCATATAAGAATCATTAACATTAATGCCTGATGATTCAAGTACTATGTCTACTACATTTGTAAAATAGTTATTAAAGCTTTCTGCAATGGTCGATTTGTTAGTTATTATTTCATTATTTATTATAACCTCATTTACAATATTTGAAAACATACTTTTTTTGTTGGCAATTTCATTTATAATATTCCAAGTTTTTTTAGGATTATTTTTAGCATTTTCAATTTGTATACTATAGTATTTCTTTTTGCAGTCTCGTATTAGCCTATTGAGTAAGTTACGATACATTAGATATTTTGTTTTCAGATAAGGCATTGTTCTGAGATTATTCTTTTGGCAATCTATTTGATATTTAAACATTTCTCTATATAATTTATCTCTTTGTTTAATTGATATAATTAATCCAACTGTTATCCAAGGCTTTTTTTTTATATTTATTGTTAGTGACAACTATTTTACTTTGACTTTTTAGAGTATGATCTCTCAGAGTTTTATAAAAATTCTCTAGTGCAAGATGTGGATTTTCTATCGATATCACATTTTCCCAGTTTTCTGACCGAAGTAAAGAGTTTAGAGTTTCATAATCAATGTCTACTTTTTCTAGATTTTCGGAATTTCGGTTTAGAGGAGTATTTTTGAAATGATGTCCATAAAAGATCGGGTAATGATCTGCGATATTGGTTTCAAGAATTGAAGAGATGATATAAACCGCCTTGTGCGACTTGACAAATATGTGGTCTAAACATGCCGAGTGACATAAGGTTACTATTGTTGGTGAGTTAATATAAGACATGTGTCCAGAGCTAGATAAACAATCAAGATACTCATTTTGACAATTCACATTTGTATTATTATTAATAATATTTATATTAATGTCTCCTGTCACAATGGAAAAAGTGAAATTGTTTCTATCAAGTTTACTAACAAAAAATTTTAGTTCTTTTACAAATAAAAAATCATTTAAAGAAGGGGATCTATATATGGCAAGAATATGATATTTATACACTAGTGGACTTAAGTATGGACACTTTTCGAGATATCTTGTATCTTGTCCTTTGCCTTATAAAAAAGCAACTTATTTTGTTACGGAACCCTTACAAGTATTTTTTTTCGTGTTCTTTGTGTTAAAGTTGATTAATTAAAGTACCATACGATATGCCATATGGTGATTCAAAATTCTTATCACTCTTTATGAGAAATGGGAGCAAACGCCTTTAAAACAACCAATTTTTGAGAATAATGTTTTTGAGTTTTGGCAACCATACAATGTCTCGTCTTCTGTCTAAACCAACCACAAAGTGCAAAGGATCGTCGTGTGCTCCAATCAGAACACTTTAGGATGCAATACAATTAAGTTTTACACCCGCGTTAGTCAGTCATCTATTAAAGAAAAGTGATATTGTTTTTTTTTTCATAAATATTATTAAAATGGCTCCTAATGTGACAAAACGTACCGATTGGTCACCCAAAGAGAAGCAGAGCTGTTGCACTTTGTGAAGAAGGCTACACATACGAAGAAATTGCAAAAATATTGTGTGGAGGAGCTACCAAGTCTGGAGTAAGAAAGGTTTGTCAACGCTGCAAGGAGTCTAAAACTACAAAAACAGTCCGAAAATCGTCCAAAATCCAAAGGTTACGCCACAAAATGTAAGGAGCATGTGTTGTCTTACCCTGCAGAACCATCTTCAAACATCCAAAGATATTAACAAGGTCGTTAAAGCTGCTGGACTCGATATTACTGATATGTCATTTAGGAAGAAATTAGGCAAGAATAATAAAATTCTAACCAAAACATGAAACAGAGGCACAAACGACTGAAATGGGCTGTAACACATAAGGAATGGACTTCATAAGACTTTTTTTCGTACATGGTTCCATGTCATCAAACCTGGATATTAGTGACGTTTTGTGGACTCCATGCCTAGATGACTTTAGGAAGTTATTAAACCTAAAGAATTTCCAACGAAATACTAACGTGAATGCTAGTTTGAAATATTATACAAAATCTTCGTAATTAATAAATAATTTAGGTTTTGCCATGTCGTTGCTTTATTTAGCGTTTTTGTTATTTTTTCTAAAAAAAAACATTTGAATCTATTTAAAATATAACAGTATAATATGTTGTTGAATCAATTAGCTAACAAAATTATACTTAAACCCCAACGTGATTTAAAAAAGAGCGAATGAACATCAAATATAAGAAATTTATGAAAAGTGTCCATACATAAGTCCACTAGTGTAGTTGTTTTGACAAAAAGTTACTTTTATTGCATTGGCTGTTTTAAATTCAATAAATTCAGCGGCAACATTTTTAAGAGAATTATGACAGAAGACAGTAACTCCATCATAACCAGTATGCTTACAGGCAGATGAAATTGTTGTATATTCTGGTAAGTTATATGGAATTACTTGTTTCATTTGAGTTTCAGTTAAAATAATTATGCTTGGAGAAAAATCTAGGTTATTAATAAGTACACAGAGCTCATCGAAGTTTTTCCTTATACTCCTAATATTCATGTTTAAGATCGAGAAATTGACATTTTTAAATAGGTGATATAGTTCACATGGGTTTTTACATTTATAATTTTCGTGTACATACTTTTCTTCAGACATTTTGAAAGGTTGATAGTAGTTTGCTATGTGGTTTTATTATCCTTTATTCGGAGGGGATGTCTTCTGGCGTTCTTATGAGTAAGATTGGAGATGTTTCGTTTTTCATCATCCATATTTTTCCATTTTTTGCCCATATAAATTTGTACCCAAGTCTTGAAGATTTAGCTAGGTATAGTAGGTGTTTATTAAATTGGGTCAGTTGTTCGTTAATATATATTGTGTTGTTTTCTTCAAAATTTATGTTTTTTGCGTATAAAATACCACTTTTTTTTATGCGCTATAATTACTTCTTTACTTTCTTTGTTTTGTAGAGATACTACTTTGGCAGTATTTTTGTTCATCGGGTTTTTATTTTGCTTCTGAAAATATTTATCACGTTAATCGTATCTTTATCACATTTGAGTTTGTCTATTATATTATTAAATACTTTTGTGATATTTTCATTTTCCTTAAAAGGAACACCCTGTATTTCAATATTGTTTTGTTTTTCATTTTGCTCCATTTTATTAATGTGTAGTTTTATTTCTTTATTTTCTGCTTGAAGTTGTTTAATGAATATTTCTTTATTTTTGTTTTTTTCTTCATATTCGTCTAATTTTTCACAGCGATATTCGACGGACTTCTTAAGTTCTTTTATTTGTTCATTAAAAGATTTCATAAGTTGATTGGTTAATTCATTAAATTTTTTTTCAATGCATTTGATCATTTTATTAGTCATTGTATCTTCTTCTTCTGAGTCGCTAGATGGCGCCTTTTTTTGAGATTGTCTCTTCTGCTTATTCATTTTGTAAAATGGTTCGATGATCGGATATATTTAATTTATAAATAAAATGTACGAATTTTATTTTTAAAAATAAAAATTCTCTGTCGGCTGCAGTAAGATTCGAACCGAGGTCGCCAGAAATGTCTGCGCAAACTTGGTCAGTTGTCGATACCACTGACCCACGAAGACCGTGAAGTGACTCGTGAAAATACCGGACTATAATAGGAACCGAGTATCACAGAATTAAAAATAATTGTTTATTGTTGTGTTCACTGATTGCTGTTAATGGTGAATGATCACTTCAATTGTTCAACTGTCACTTCAATTTATTATTAGTTCACAAATGTTTATTTTAATATTTCTTAGTAAATAAGTTAGTTCAAAACTGAAATCATTCACTGTAAATACTGCTAGAACTTTTTACTTTGTGTTTCATGGGTTATAAACCATATATTTTTAAATGTTTGTTCGGAGCGATTAAGATGCGTGTATACTGTGAATACTTAGTATTGTTGTTATAGAATATCTATGAATAGATGTATCATAGATAGTACGTGTACTATGTACGTATACTATGCGCACATGTTATTTTATATTAATAAAATCTGAATGAATGAAAACGAATGTTTATTGTCATTATTTATTTTTGGGGTGTTATGCCGTGTTGTGCTACCTCCTTCTTTAGCCAACCATCATCTCGACGACCTCCATAGTCCAGTGGCTAAGACTCTTGACTCACATTCCGGAGGTCGCGGGTTCGAACCCGGCATGCGCAAATAAATTTTATTTGATTAATTTGTGTTATTTCACAATTAATTCATTTAAAATAATATATAGTATATTTGCGGCATGTTCCAGAGTGGAAGATACTATTAGTATCGCCCTGGTGTAAGACCACCATTCAGAATTGAAACGTTGCTTGAAAATGGCTTTAGCCGTGTTTAGTGACCAGATCTGAATAGCCAGGTACTTCCCAACCTTCCTCATCCCCACCTCCTTCCCCTCCCCACTACCTTCAGCCTCACAACATACCCCAATTGGGGATGCCATAGTCTCACTGGCTCCAGACGGGAGCCTGTAATGCCAGCTCGCAGTGGAGTGGAGCTGGCAACACGGTATTGCTTCTAAGTACTTAAGAACACATTTCACCACTAACATTAAAACATCTGCCCTGATGATGGACACTCTAACGCTGTCCGAAACATTGGCTAAAGGAGGAGGTAGCTTAACACGGCATAACACCCAAAAACAAATAAAAAAAATACTTTTGGCCGTGGAAATCTAAAATCATATCTCATTTGTGAAACCGTTACTTATCAAAGAAATCTCAGAGAGACCATTTTCGAAAACTCTATTTCTACCCTAATTATCATCAAAATAATCAAAGATAAGTCAGTATTGTTCTATTATTTCTAGAACTTATTAAACTGACTCTAGCATGGGGCAGGCTACAAATATCTCACGCGGTATTTACCCTTCACAATACTTTCCTAAAATAACATTTCGTCGCGCTAAGCCCCATCATCCCTCCCAGCATCCCATTCCCGTTTCATCTCCCATTCTCTGCAGTAATCCCGCAATGCATCATGACTCGCATCTGTCTTTTACCCTTCCTTACATTATTCCTTCTCCTTGCATTATACCACCCGTCTACCACTTTCTTTGGTATTACTATTTATCTGAAAGTCAGACATGATTTCATGCGGTGTAAGGCGTGCTTACATAGTGTGAATTGAATGCGGGAAATAATAAGAAGATGGTATTTGCTGCGAGTTCGCGCCAACTCATCTCGTGAACTTTGTACGGAGAAGTTCGCAGGTTCTACTACTGTATTGCAAAGCTTTGAAATTGCTTTGTTAAGGATAGCACGGAAGAGCGGCGTATGTTAGATATCTGACAAGATAGCTTTTAAACACACAAAAGCTCTTATATTGTAGAAAAGCAGAAGAGAATTTTATTTTGATAACTTAAGCGAAAATCGCTATTTTTATAACAAATCCATGAAAAAGCCTCCAAATTAAAGCAGACAATCTTTTTGTATATCTAAATAAAAATACGCAATCGATGAGCTCTGGTATTTTTGATTTATGGTAATTAATATATTTTTAACAATAATTTACCTTTTAACGTTTGTTATTAAAAACTGCGTAGCTGTCAAAAATGAAAAAAAAACAAAAATTTGAAATTTTGAAAAAAATCAAATTCCTTTTCAGCTGCAACAACATCAATAACATCGTATTTTTCAATCTTAGCACTCTAGCTCACATAAAACTCACGGACCGCCACTGGTGCCTAGCATGATGGTCGAAAAATCCACAAATTGAGTAACCGTTAAAGCAATGAATAAAGAAACATTTAAAAACAATATCAAAATACTTCCCATTACGGTGCAAGACGGTGGGTCGAGAGATTCCGGCTGGAGTGGTCAAAAGTTTTCGCTCAATTGATATCTCCTGATCCGACCTGCCACGCAGCTGGTGGGCAGACGCATCCGCCAAGATCCTGATTAACCTCACCCAATCTACCCGGGCATCCCTACTAAGACACCAAATGGCGGAAATGTTGGTTATCCAATTAATGGTACCCATAACCGCCTCATCAGTTATAATGAAGGGTGGGTAGGAATATAGGGGATAGTCTGACCAGGAGTGATGAACGGCTGAAGTCTATGGATTGAGAATAAGCAGTACTGCGATACTAATTACGTAATTTATTTTTTTAAATAATTTAAACTTACCTGCTAATTAAATATGAATTAATTATTCCGATGCGAAAGGTACTCATTTTTTGCTTTCTAAATCAAATGTTGATGATCCTCTTAGGGCCGGTTTTATAAACGAAGTACCAAATTTCTGTTAAGTAACGAACCATTTTTCGTTAACGGACCGCTATCCGATCGTTATTTTATTTTACGTACTATAAACAAATTTGCATTACTAGCGGTCATCGGTTACGTTTAGTCCTAAAGTTTTTTTACTGGCAATGTTTTTGGCAAATTATTGTCTCTGATATTGTTTTTATCTATGGGTATTACTTTAGCTGTCAAAGTTGATTGTTATTTATGCAGAAGTCCTGAACTGTGTCACTATTCATGGTTATGTAATTGTTTCTCAAGGAGGCTTTTATTTTAGTAACTCCCCATTCAAAGATGCACGCTGTCGACTTAGAGACTCCCGTGAAGTCGCCAGCAGCTTGCAGCATTGATCCCAAAGCGTAGAATCGTAGTGTCAGTGACAACTGCTGTGCGGGCGTAACTGGCTGGTTTCGATGTGTTGCCGGCACTAATTGAGCTTCAATTATATTTAAAATTTGAGCCACGGTTCTCTTTGACAACCGAAATCTCATTTTAAAATCGATGTCCGCATCATAATTAAAATAATCCGGTCTATGCATAAAAACACGTAGACGTCTCCGTCCTCCGGCAGCTTCGTCTTCTCTGCTACTGCTATTAGATGACGACGATGGCGTGTCATCTTCAAGCATTGCCAAACGCCCATCCTCACTTTCGCTGCTCGATGAATAATCCATGTCACAAATGCAAATAATATAATACTGTCTCTTTAAAATAAACGATCGTCGGGCAACAACCAACTACTACTGACAGCTGTCAAATAACATTATCCGTTTAACTGGTCAAAATCAGTCAGTTAGTCATTAACCGAAACTTAACCTACCGATAACCTAACGAATGTTTATAAAACGGCAAAATCGGGCGGTAGACCAAATATTTGTGGCGGTAAACCAAAAATGATATCAAGCGTAACGAACGGACGTTTATAAAACCGGCCCTTACACAGTTAGCTATGGAATCTAATTAACTTTGAGATATTAACAAAATTAAAGAAATATTAATATCTTGAGATTTATTAAATATTCGATCTTCTGTTCCACGCGATCAACGTTTTCTCTAAGAATAAATAAAAATGTTGATTTTATTTTCAGAACGTAAAACCGTAACAGGCAAAATATTATTTTTACTTTTGAATGGCAGATATAAATAAATTCTTCGTAAGGATATTTTAACTAGACCAATTTACATTATACGAAATAATATTATTGTCTATTCTTAAATACTTAACTGTTCTAGAAAATAAGGATGAGATATCGGTGTTGTGCAAAATAGCAATAAAAGTGCGTTTACTAATAAACCTGGCCACAATTAATAATAATACCTGTATACGTTGGTACCTACCACGTAAATTAAGTTTTTTTTTTTCGTTTTTTACCTTAGCTCCACACAGAAGGTCCTGAAGAAAAAAAACCTCAGGGCCTATGTCATCTGTGGGTATACTGTATGAAGGGGCATTTCGGGGAAAGGAAGTAGAAGTTCCGGCAAGGAAAAGGGTATGAGGGGTTGATAGGAACTTGGGAGTCAGTGTCTTCAGAAGTGACGGAAGTATGAGTCCATACCACCCAATGCGGTGCAAGGCGATAATAAAAAAATAATAATAATTTGATGACTTGTATAGCGCCGTTTTTAAAAATCACCTCAAGGGCGATGTTCCGAGAGAGTCCTGCTGGAGAGGTCAAAAGGTCTCCGGCAACAAGTCTCTTCCGATATGGTATGCCATGTAGTTGGTGGGCAGATACATCCCCCACCAAGACCCGGAAAAACCTCCCCCCACGAACCCGGGCACCCTGCCAAGTCACCAATTGTAACGAACCACCTGTTCACAATTAATAATTATTTTGATGTCTTCAAGGATTAACTGCTCACAATGAATTAGTACAATCATGTAGACTATTAGGTTTCATTATCAAAAAAAAGAAATTTCAACAAAACCGGGTAGACTATGTGATTTTTTGTGCGAACGCCTCACAGGAATCCCAACTGCTTCCAACCGTGTGCAACCAGTCATTGCCAATTCAAAAATGTTGTGATGCTGGATGTAGTGAAGAGGGGAAGGATATGGGGAAGAATATTTAAGCCCGTGAACTGCGGATTGCCAGTCGAGAGACTTACCCCTCGACGACGGATTCTAAAGGCTGTACCAGCCGTTGGGAGGTGTCGTAAAACTTGTGAGATATTCACATAACATAGTGAAAGCCTGTGATGAAATCAATAATGTGTTATAAGCAGATATATCAGAACCAATACAAACTATTTTATCACACGTGATCACGCTTTCAATATAACCCTAAATTTCACTGCAAAAGGCTCCAAGGCTCTAGTTTTACAACAACTCAGGCTTCGTCCGCATACAATTCCAGAAAATAATGTATACCGATCTGATGAAAAAGCTCCACCGGTAGAAACTCAATTTATCACCGAGAAACGACGTTTTCTTTACGGTAAAGGGATTTTTTATTCACGTCTCCTTTATTCTATGAGAAAAATGTGATTAAACGAAAATTTTCAACTGACGTTTTAAAAGCCGCGCCAAACTAAATATTGGGAAGTGGCGCTGTCGAAACAAGTTATTAATGTTTTTTTTACAAACCTTAGTGGAATAGAAACAGATTTCGTTTTCCTTTTCGTATACTACGTAATAATAACTCAGATCCGTGAAAATAACGGGATATTAAAATATTGCAGGAATTGTGAAGAATCATTGCCTATCAAAAATATATCACAAGATTAGAAATGTGCCATTCACCGCTAGGAAACATTATGGTAAAGTCGCTCAAGTCAGCTTCATGTATAGCACGTAATATTCCTTATCGATGGTCGGAATAGGTATGGATAATACGGAATATTAATTTTTTCATTGATATATATACAATCAAATATGACATTTTTCGGAAGTACCAACCTTATAAAATAAATTCTATTCAAAATAAAACAAAAGTACCTACCTAATTCGAATTATTCTCGGTTCTACTTGTACTGGGTTGAGTTTCAAGAGGCGAAAGCTGCATGTCATCTTCATACAGTATTATAAATTGACATAAAATTACTGCCTCAACACAGGCTAGCCTAGTGAGGCATGTTACGAGAAATCTAAATCTAAATTTAAATTTAAAACTCTTTCTTTAAGTACCTTTATACGTTTATTGTTTTCTGTTATTAACTTTGTACTTATGCAACTTTTAAACTGTACTTTTACTGTACTCATGATGTGCTTTTTGTTTTTGTAGTTATAAATCTTTAATTTTTTTTGTTCAATAAACATATATATTATTATTATTATATACTATGGGGGGGGGGGGGGGTTCGGAAAAAATCACGAAATATCACGAGGGGGGGGGGGTATAATGAGATATCACGTGTATTTATTTTTCGTGATAATATTCTGAAAATTTCAAAATACTTTGTAAAAAAAAAATACACGTGATTGGGCGGGGAGGGGGGGTTAGTCTAAAACCTCACCACATAACACCGGGGGGGAGGGGGGGGGGGGGGGGGGGGGGGTTAAAAAGTTGCCAAAAAACATCACGTGATTAATGGACGACCCCTTATATGGATGATTAATCATTGGTACTTTTTTGAAATGAGGTCGAAAATTTATTTGCTTTTAGCGCCATAAATATTTAAATCTTGATCTGCATTAGTGGATATACGTATTAATGTATGTGAATGAAGCTAAGAGTGCAGAGCTGTGTGACAATCTGTACTCTGTAACTATCCCACGTTCAAAACGCTGATTAGTTGGTTACTAAAAACCCTCCGTGTGAGTGGGATCTCTTTTGTCATGATTCTCGATCAACCAACTTTTATTTAATTAATTCGTTCAGAGTTCAAAATTAAATTGAATCCTTTTAACAGTAAAAAATGATAGTGTTATCTTTTTGCTTATTCCAAATTTTGCTCAGAAGTGGTTAAAATTGATAAAAAGATATATTTGAAACAGATTGGAAAAAATACACAAATAATTTTCAAGATTTGGCAATGTTTTTCTTGTATGAATTGTAAAACATTATGATGCTCTATGAAAGGTAAGCGTCATCTAAAAAGGTCCAATTTTTTATTTTTATTTTGCATGAGCTCCCTTGCCTGCATAAAGGACAGGGGAGCTATGTAAACACCAGGTTAGGCAGCGTTGCGAGGCGGGTTAAGGAAAAGGCTCGATGAAGGGATTTATAAATGCGGGTCTTGAAGAGGTACAATTTACATGCGAGTTGACTTCCACAAAAACGAGTCAAAACGAACTGTTCTCATAAAACCAACATCAATTGTGGTGTTCGGCTTTAATTGGGTGTTCAGCTCGTGTCCGTCGAGTTTCACGCACGTGCACCGGCCCACTAGGGATATGAAGAATACAAAAAATTTATATGTTTTTAGTGTAAGGTTAGTAATAATAACTAGCAGTTAAAAGACCCGCTCCGCAGGTTTTTGGTGCTGGGCCTTGCGGGCGGCTTTTGATTTGGCTTCGCCCAGTTTGAATGTTGGTGACCATTTTATAAATCCGACAGGAACTGGCAATGACATTACATGTAATTAATTACTATTATTCACAACTGCCGGTTGCAATAATAAAATTACATTATCGTTAATTTCTCTATATCCGTAGAGATAGACGGAAAATTTTCAAATCCGTAGTCCTACTTATATCTGCCAGAGCCAGGTCCTCATGCGATCTGCCAACGTGAATGGCGCCATCCTTTAGCATTATTGACTACTTGCTTGAATTCGATTCTATTACGAAAGAAGCTTTTAAAAAACTTAAAGTGCGAATATGGTTTGATCTTAAATTTCAACCGCACAGACGTACGCCTATTAATAACATCCGATTATTATTCTTACGTAAGGTAAGCAATAATAATTATCGTTACAAAACATACTAGATTCCACAGATAATATCAAAGAACAACAAAGGTAAATATTCGTTCATCTGTATCACATAAACACAGTGCTCCTTGCTCCTCTTTTTGAAACCGGATGTAGGCTTCTGGGGTGCTGCTGCCAGGGTACCTACTGGGGCAGTAGGGGATAGGGTGAAGGGTGCCCAGGGGGTGGGAGGCTGCGGCGTTAGTTCCCGGAGGCTGTGTTTCGTAGTAAAAACAAATTACGCGCTCTACCGACCCCCAAGTCAAAAGTTAAAGTTTAACCGGAGCGAAAAACATACTGAACTCTTGTACTGCAATGCGGGGGGATTACTAAGATGAACGGGATAAGGATAGAGTTGAATTAAAACTTTACCTTCCCTTACCAAATTCACACCTCTTTTTTATGTGAATACCTCACAGGAGTCCCAACTACTCCCAGTGAGACTAAAGCATCCCCAGTTGTGGTGTCTTGTGAGACCGAAGGTGGGTCGAGGGGGAAGGAATGTGGAATATTTGTTTCAATTCAAATTTGTAAGGAATGCACTATCAGCGGGTAAAATACCAGATTTCAAATTCGAAGTTAAAACCTATCTAGTATCGAGCAAAGTATGGCTTGCTTTAAAAATAAAGTAAATGCGGCAGATTTTCGTAAACGGAAACGACCGTACAAAAAAAATTATAAGCAGATGAAATACCGAAGAAAGGACTTCGCTACGTACGCTCAAGTAAATTATAAGCAATCTTGTATGTATTATACAATAAGTAAATACATTACATCGATGTCTTTGATAACATATTAAATCAATTCGTAGGTACCTTTTTAACACAACTCTTTCTTGTACACAGTGTACCACCAAATAGACAAGCCGATAAAAATGGGTAAAACCTATGATTTTTATGCACAAATCGATAATAATTTTTGAAAGATTCGAGCTGTGAACCTGAGAAATACAATTCTTGAATTTGAATTTTAACTTTAAACATACCAACAAAAAGATACGCGTCTTCACCACGTACAATTATTTATTATTTTCATCAATAATAAGTAAAACATGAATATTTATTTAGTGCCATTTTTTATATATGAATACTGCACAAGAGTCCCAACTGCTCCCTTCCGGAGCCAATGAGACTATGGCAAGGTAGTAGGAAGGGAAAGGAGATGGGGAAGAGGAATGTGGGGAAGTACCTGGCTATTCAGATGTGGTCACCAAACATGGCTAAAAGCCATTTCAACCAACGTTTCAATTCTGAATGGTGGTCTTACACCAGAATGATACTGAGAGTATCTTCCGCTCTGGAACGTGCCGCAATTATAGTAAATATTATTTTGAATGAATTAATTGTGAAATAACACAAATTAATCAAATAAAAATTATTTGCCTCGCCGGGATTCGATCCCACGACCTTCGGATTGCGAGTTAAGAGCCTTACTGCTAGACTACGTCGGCCGATCATCGCACTCAAAAACTGTTATTGTATAATTTTTAGTGTACACAACCTTTGTAAGTTTGTAATCATCTGCGGATCTTCTGTTTAGGTAATTACTTGCCAAAAGTTCGCAATCAGTTGCAAATGCTCAGTTTAAATGTTCACAGTTTGTCGATCGTTTCTTTTGTTTGTTAAGCTTTACTTGGTAAGTCAACAATTAGTTTTCTAAACATTAATTTATGTAAAAAATATTTTCAAGACATTATTTCCTTTTAATAATGAAGTCTTCGAATCTTGTTCAGTCTTGCATTTGTGTGAGGTATTTTCATTTTGAATATGATGGGGATATAGGTTTTTATGTCATATATATAATTGAAGGATGTTATTTCCACCTCACTAAGTCTACTTCCTTCCTTTATTAGAACCTACATTTTATTACGAACGCAGCCCCATGAAAAATTACGGGATATTATTTTATTATAATTACGAAAAAAGACAAATAAAATTATTTTCATTACTTCATAAGTCGTTTCCTCATTGCTGGGGATTACGACATCTACTCAATTTTTTTTTTAAATATTGTAGGTCTAGTATTAACTACTGTGTTGCTTGTCTGAATTATTATTCCTTTGGGAAGGCGGGATGGGGTACCGCCGCCCTGGGAACAATTTATTGGATAACCAAAATCTCTACCATAGGTCACCCCAAATGTTTGATTACGTTTGACGATTTAGCAGGGGTTCATTGGGTGAGGTGTGTACATGTCTTGGCGGCGTGTACGCTTATTCACCAGCTTCGTGGCGAGCCAGATCGGGAGAGGTCAGTTTAGGGAGACCTTTGACTACTCCAGTTGCTCTATCTTGACTCAACGCCTTGCACCGCGGATGCAGCGATGGATTTATACGTCCGTCCCAGATCTTCCTCTCCTGAAAAAGACACTCCACACAGTATCCCATAAGATGATATAGGCCTTTTAGCCCAGGCAACGAAGACCAAAAAATACCAAATAGGGGAAATAATTCATGTAGAAGCCAATTTTGGCACAGTTGTAGGGGAAGGTGTCCTTAACAAAATACTAAAAGTACTGGGGGGTGGGGGTGGAGCTAAGGGGGAGGGGGGGGTTTAAAGGTCCCTTTTTTCAGTTTTTCGTTAATAACTCAAAAACTACTGCCTCTAGCGAAAAAGTATTCAGGTACTAAATTATCTCCATAAAATTCTCTACAAAAAAGGTTCTATAAACTTTTTTGTTAGGATCAATGCTTATGCAGATAGGGAGGGGGGAAAATGTAAAATTAAAAAAAAAACTGTTTTAATTTTTAAAAATGAAATGTTTGTCGGTAAAAATCAAATGCTTATTGTTAAAAAACCAAATAATTAATGCTTAGGGGTCGTCTATTAATCACGTGACTCTCGAAAGGGGGGGGGGTTTCGGAAAAAATCACCAAATATCACCGGGAGGGGGTGTGTAATGAGATATCACGTGTATTTATTTTTCGTGATAATATTCTGAAAATTTCAAAATACTTTGTACTAAAAAAAATACACGTGATTTGGGGGGGGGGGGGTTAGTCTAAAACCTCACCACATATCATCACGGTGGGGGGGGTTAAAAAGTTGCTAAAAAAACATCACGTGATTAATGGACGACCCCTTAGGGATGTACCTTGAACATTAAATTTCGTCGAAATCTAAACATTCATCGTCATCAATGCTGTCTTCGACGGGGGCTTCGTTCATACATGAGCCGAGGCAGCCGCGGGCACCGGAGCAGGCAATCCCTGCTTTGCGGCAACCGCAGCGCATCCCACACCCAGTCGTGCATCGGCAAAAGATCGTGTTCAAAATGGAGATGGGTGCCACAGGTTCGTTCGTGTTAACTGGGTTAAGGATCCCATCTTCTCCCTTGACCCAACCCCATTGGATGGGTAGTAGAGGGTTGCCTAGCCACTGTTGTATCTGTAAAAAAGTAATGAGACCAAGGTAAGCATTCATCACAAATTAATATTTGTAATAAGAAAGCAGTATTTAAAACTATACGCAACTGGATTTAATTACCTGTAGATATATTCTGAGCGAGTGTTGCTTTGAAGCTCCTCTGGTGGGAGGAAGAGTGGCCATATCTGATTTGAGCTTCATTGACGCTTTCAAAAATGCCGAGTACCGATGTTTGTTTAGGTTGTCTTAATGAGCAGGCGCTTTGTATACAGCCAAAAAAAGTTTCTCGCCAGCCTGTTCAATATTCTCAGGTGATGCTGAGGGATCAGAGAATATTGGTGAAATGTCTTGGGTGAGGCCAGGATTTTCTGTGAAGAGCTTTACATTTACATTCCCACTTTACACTTTCCATATATCGCCGAGGTGGTGTCGCATCCGGAGAAGCTATGGAGAAGGAGAATTGTTTTGGCGATTGGAAGCTGTTGAAGTTGTCGCACCGAAAACAATTTAGTCTCCACATTCCCATGGCCCGGCTTCATGAAATATATATTGATTGATGGTGGTGCCAATCCAATGAGGAGAACTAACAAGTCCACATCCTCCGCAACTATTGCTACATTTGAATGTAGAGCAGCTTCATCCAACCCACACCTCACAATAGTGCTATCAGCATCCCCTGTAGCAACAGTTGTTTTAATCCCGGCTGCTGTCATTTTCTCGCTGAGCAAGTGAATCAACCTTGTTTTGTTTCTTTCGAGCGGAGCAGAAGCAAAGGAGGCTCACAAAAACTTCCGTTGACATCAACTTTCACGAAAAAACGACCATCACCATTCAACAAGGACATTTTCTTGCTAACAGCTTCCAATCGCTAAAACGATTCTCCTTCTCCATAGCTTCTCCGGATGCGACACCACTTCGGCGATATATGTAAATAGTAAAGTGGGAATCGCTAAGCTCTTCACAGAAAATCCTGGCTTCACCCAAGATATTTCACCAATATTCTCTGATCCCTCAGCATCACCTGAGAATATTGAACAGGCTGGCGAGAAACTTTTTTTGGCTGTATACAAAGCGCCTGCTCATTAAGACAACCTAAACAAACATCGGTACTCGGCATTTTTGAAAGCGTCAATGAAGCCCAAATCAGACATGGCTACTCTTCCTCCCACCAGAGGAGCTTCAAAGCAACACTCGCTCAGAATATATCTACAGGTAATTAAATCCAGTTGCATATAGTTTTAAATACTGCTTTCTTATTACAAATATTAATTTGTGATGAATGCTTACCTTGGTCTCATTACTTTTTTACAGATACAACAGTGGCTAGGCAACCCTGTACTACCCATCCAATGGGGTTGGGTCAAAGGAGAAGATGGGATCCTTAACCCAGTTAACACGAACGACCCTGTGGTACCCATCTCCACGATCTTTTGCCGATGCACGACTGGGTGTGGGATGCGCTGCGGTTGCCGCAAAGCAGGGATTGCCTGCTCCGGTGCCTGCGGCTGCCTCGGCTCATGTATGAACGAAGCAAGAAATGATATTTGGTGATTTTTTCCGAACCCCCCCCCCCCCTTTCGAGAGTCACGTGATTAATGGACGACCCCTAAGGATTAATTATTTGATTTTTTAACAATAAGCATTTGATTTTTACCGACAAACATTTCATTTTTAAAAATTTATACAGTTTTTTTTTAATTTTACATTTTCCCCCCTCCCTATCTGCTTAAGCATTGATCCTAACAAAAAAGTTTATAGAACCTTTTTTGTAGAGAATTTTATGGAGATAATTTAGTACCTGAACACTTTTTCGCTAGAGGCAGTAATTTTTGAGTTATTAACGAAAAACTGAAAAAAGGGACCTTTAAACCCCCCCCTCCCCCTTAGCTCCACCCCCACCCCCCAGTACTTTTAGTATATTGTTAAGGACACCTTCCCCTACAACTGTGCCAAAATTGGCTTCTACATGAATTATTTCCCCTATTTTTCCTTCGTTGCCTGGGCTATTTAGGGAAATTATTTTCTTCAGGGCATGTGGAGCTAAAGTAAAAAAAAATCTTCATATGAAATCTTCACACTTTGAAATTGATACTTAGGTTTAAAGAAAATTAGAGTTTTTTTATGTTTTACACACTATTTGTGCGTTTACAATAAATGTAAGTTAAAGAACACATTTTTATATGCGTCCTTTAAAAAAAAAAAAAAAATTCATTGAACGTGAATAATTTCACGGTGGAATAACATACAAGAAACATAGTTTGTTTGAGTAATCTATTTTTATTTGTAAAAAATTTACTTTTGGGGTGTTTGACAAATCCATTAATCTAATGTCACTAGAATTAACTTTGCTGAAGTCAAATAACGTATACGCCGTATGTGTAAATTCTATATTATACTTGACAAATCCGGATGCGATTCTTATTTATTTTTTATTAGAATTTGTACATTAAAGTTTACAAAATTGCACACTACATTTTTTCCAGTTTGATAAAGCTCTTATAATACATCTTGAACCTTCCAATTAGTGTGGACTTTAAACTTTCTGGTAGCGTGTTATAAAACTTCATCCCTTTGTACTGTAAACTGTTCTGCGTATTCTCTTTATCCTTTTTTGTTGCCTGATTTCCTTGCACGTCCTTATATTATGTCTGTGAATGACCTTGTTGTGTACAATTTTATTCGTTAAGTATTTTGGAAACATGTTGTTTACTATTTCATGAATCAATATCATCGTATTTAAGATCAGCATCTGTTTCACGGTTAGCCAATTTACTTCCTTTAACATTTTATTTGCTCTTTAAAATCTATTTCACCGAATATTATACTCATTGCCCTGTTTTGGAATAATAATAATGTGATTTTTATATAATTCGCAAACACGGTTCAATAACGTTATACGATTTTCATTTCCTAACTAAAGCGAATCTTTAGGGCTACACACTGAAAAAATGTTTTCCCTTGAAACTAGGTTTAAATTTCGTACAAGCAAGCAGTTTGATAGACTTAAGAAAATGGCGTGTTTCGGAAATGTTCTACCAGGGATAAGAAAGGTTCGTGTTAAGTTCAGCTAACAAGAAAAAAATGGTTAAATAGGCAACCGTGCGAAAAACCCACGTATTTTATAAATTTCACCTAAGTCTAGTTAACTTCAACATTGTTACAAAGCAATTTTATTACCAAAATCTAAAACCACAATTACGTGAACAAGTCGTGCAGAGTTTTCATTGTAAAGCATATATCTGAGAAATGACCGCTTTCTGTCTTTCTTTTGTATATTTATTGTTAAAAATATATAAAATCGTTGAATCCGAAATATCAGAGTGGAAAATACTCTCCGTGTTGCCCTTTTTAACCAATATTTCAATGCTGAATAGTGGTCTTACACCGTGGAGAACATTGATACTATTTTAAATGAATAAATTGTGAAATAACACAAATCGTTGTGTAATAATAATACCCCTAGACCACGACTGGCGTGGTCCAGGGGTAATGCACTTAACTTGCAATCCAGAGGTCGTGGGTTCGAATCCCGACATGGGCAATTAAATGTAATTTGAGTAAGTTGTGTTTTTTCACAATTAATTAATTAAAAATAATATATAGTACGTTTGCGGCACGTTCCAGAGTGGAAGATACTCTCAGTATCACCCAGGTGTAAGACCACCATTCAGAGTTGAATCGTTGCTTCAAATGGCTTTAGCCGTGTTTGGTAACCAGATCTGAATACTTCCCCGCCTTCCTCTTCCCCATCTCCTTCCCCTCATCACAACCTTCAGCTTCACAACACATCCCAATTGGGGATGCCATAGTCTCACTGGCTCCAGATGGGAGCAGCTGAGACTCTTGTGCGCTATTCACATTAAAAAAATCAATCAAATGAATTTTAACTAACTGATACCTGTTACGCTCTTTGTTTTATTAAATCAGTAAAAGAATTCATTAGATTTTAACTATTAGATAGATTACATTAATTTACTGTAAAAGTCATCCTCGATTCAAAGACTGTAGCTTATTTTATAAAGGCTAAGTATTTGCTTATCAATTCCCCGGATAAAATAAAAGCGTGTAGGGCATTCTAAAATGGGGGGGTGACATTTTGAGGGAAAAAATACCACCGCATCATTACAACATTAGCTCGCTAATGGAACTGCAATGGTTGTGTTTGGGAATGAGAGCAAACCAAACATTAAATTTTCGGGCTTCCTGGCCGACATATAAAAGCGTTATACTGTACTTACCATTTACAGGGAAACGGGTACTTTGAACGCCATTTCACGTCCCTTAAAATATTATTATCACCAATTTTTAACTAAAACGACACCAAATGTCAAGGATGCTTTAAATATTTTTTCCAACTAGTGATTTATTTTTTTGGAAAAATATTTTTATATTGTCTCACCCAATATACACAATACTCATATTTCAAGACAGATAGATACTTTAATAGTACACAACTGCTAATCCTGTACAAATCATGAGTGCGCCCCACGATTGAATTTGGCAGCCAACTCTGGTCTAGAGCTCCAAAATACCTGAAAAATACCCTCGTCTCTGTGCAAAAACGCGCTGTCCGTTTGATAGATTTTCCCATCTTAACAGACGGATTGCAATCTTTAGAGCACAGGCGTCGGGTGGGAATGCTATCCTTGTTCTACCGGTATTACAATGCATGATGCTCCGAGGAACTAGCATCATTGATCCCTTCGGCACCGGTGCGTAGTCGAGAAACACGCCAAACGCGTGCCCAACATATGTACAAGCTTGAAATTTGTCACATGAGAACGGGTCGCTTCTTCGACTCGTTCTTGTGTTCATCAACTTGGCTGTGGAACGATTTGCCAGCGTCTGTGTTTCCTCCTTCCTACTACATGGGTCTCCTCAAAAAGACCCTCCACACAGCATCTCATATGACTTAGGCCCGGAGGGAAATTATTTTCCTCAGGGCCTCCTGTGTGGAGTTAGTGTAAAATTCTAAATTGATTTTTAAGCTTTACCCATGTTGACCTAACTATCTGTATCATCTTCCTACACTCAACATTTTATCCAAGTACCTGTCCCTATTCAACACTGTGTGGCCAATACATCTGGGTGTATGAAATTTACAACAATATATTATGGTACAATCGGTATTTCGATGAAGCCTGAGCAATGAAGAACGTATTGACATCTTACGGAACTCGAAACTTTAGTCCTTGGGGTCTTCGGGAATCTTGCCCCTACTTTTGCGTTACTTTCTTCAAGGCACAACTAAGGAATTGGCTAATGGGCACGGATGCCTTGTCTCGTTATGGTTTGACTGACCGCCATACACATTCTTGCTGGTACTGCCAGACAACGAGAGTGGTTACCCTCCCAACTGCAGAGAGACCTCTAATCTAACCATGATTTTATTTTCTTTTATCCCTTTCTTGCGGGTGCTTGCAGCATACGCAAGGTACAATCCTCCGCGAGCTTCTGTCCTTTGTCTTGCTTTCTTTCATATGTTCATGCCATTATATGTATATGTTTTACTAGCACATTTATATCAAGTTTATTGTGTAAGCTGCATACTGCTCACTAACAACGTACGCAGGGATATTGGAGGTTTTGATTCGTTCTTAACTAAGTGTAGCTTCGTTCTGTCAAAAAAATTAGAGTCCTTGCGAGATCCTCGAAGGAGTAATCATACCATACTTATACCAGGGCGGGTAAGTAGTGGATGACCTCCAATGATATCTTAAGGCAATTTTATATTGACTCTGATGAGAAATCTGGGAATTGGAGGGGACCCCACCACTTTCCCAAAAGCAGGTTATAAGTAAATATACAGTTTCCTCTTTCAAAAGGAATCCGAGAATTTATATTTTCAAGATATAATGTTTAAAATATTAAAAATGGTAAACCTAAGGTAAGGACACACTGTCAAAATATAAACACATCTAGATATCTCATAATACTTACATTTTCAATGAAAATTGATGATTTAGAAATTCACTTGTCAAACGCACCTCAATTCTACGCTTTCCACGAAACATCGACTTGCACTGTCCATATCGGCGTGGGATGAAAGAAATATGGATGTGTTGAAAGGCTTTCCTACAAGTTTTCATTAAAAATAATAAAAAAAAATATCAGAGTGTGCAATTCACACTCCGTAGAAAACTAAAGTAGACAAGAGTGGGGACACTACGAAGCGTTTTTTAAGAATGTGAAAGATGACTATTTCCATATTTTTGTCGTAGTATTCCAGTGCACCTTTCCTATATCCTATATTTCCTATTTCCTGGTCATCTTATCAGTATTTGTGTTTTCTCCTTCGGAGTTGCTTGAAGTAGCTTTCTTTTGTGTTTTCTTTACATGTTCATTTTAGATTGATTGATTTTACAAAAATAAAAATATATTTTTTTATTTATTTTATTGGACACTTTTTGATTTCTCCAGCAGGACTCTCTGGAAATATTGCATTGCAATGCAGTGGGAGGGATAGATTTATACGTCCGTCACTTCTATAGATAATGATCTGTAGATTCTTCTCCACCCCTCGTACCTTTTTCCTTCCCAGAACTTTCTCTTCTTCCTTTCCCCAAAGACCCTTCACATAGCATCCCCAAAGATGACGTAAGCCATGATAGGAATTATTTTCCTCAGGGCCACCTGTATGGAGCTAATATAAAAAAAAAGACATTTTGTTAAAATTTTAATTTTATCACAGCTCGTGAAAGAGAAATACTAAATACTAAAAAATATTAAAAATATTATAAAACAAATCTTTTTTAGTCTTGCGTTGTTTGTCTGTTGTATTAAACATCTCTGAGGTATTTTTTTTATCTGTTTTAACTTCCTATGCACCAATAAAATTATGCCCAATCGGTCAAATATAATATAATACAGCACACCGTTCACCACTCTCCTTGTATTAGAAAAGTCTCGTAGCACCTGTGTATTTTTTACTCATTTACCAACGCAGAACCAGACAGACGTAAAACACGTATCATTCCAACCGAGAAAAACAACACAATAACCTTCCTAAATATAGCCCATTATGGCGTGGCAAGGATAAATGCTGCTCTCGCCCTATAGTCGTTGCTACGCTGAACCGTTTCAATTAGTTTCTAACTGCTACGGAGCTACGCCGGTTGTTTCAAAGAAATCCGAACCAGAGCAGGTATGTAATAATAAACGAAACTTATAGATTTTTTCTACAAAAAAAAACTAAAGAGGAATTTAATATTAATGATGTTTGATTGTGTAAAATACAACATTTTAATAGATGGGAAAATAAGCTGACATGATGCACTATAATAAAAACAAATTTAGTAGAAACTTATCATTGATGTATCGAAATTTTACCATCTCACCTGTGCAGACCTTTGGAAGGCGGGTATGGGTACCACCGCCCCGGGAAACATATTGGATAACCAACACCCCTGCCATAGGTCACCCCAAGTGGTTCGCTACGTTCGGTGACATAACATAACCCATAAACCTCACCCGGTTTCATAGGGTGAGGTTTATCTAGGTGTTGGCGGCGGTGTCTGTCCATCTACTGCATGGCAGTATGAATCGGGAGAGACTGGTTTAGGGAGATCTTTTGAGCTCTCCAGCCGGACGAAACATTACCTGGCACCGCAATGGGAGGGATGGATTAATGGGTCCATACTATTGACATATTGACCCTCAGATTTCTACCCACCCCTCATACTTTTTTCTTTCCCAGAGTTTCATCTCCTTCTTTTCCCTAAAAAGACCCTCCACATAGCATCTCCAAAGATGACGTAGACCCTGGGAGATTTTTTCCTCAGGTCCTCCTGTGTGGAGTCTAAAAAATTAATCTAAAAAATTGCCTTATTATGGTACAAAATATTGATTCAGCATGCATCTCACTCTGAATATAAGAGGAAATTCGAACACAATCATAATACTAGATTCACAAAGAATGAAGGAATGCTTCTTCCAAAATATAACAATAAATACGGACAGCGATCCTTGGAATATAACGTGCCCAAAATTTTTAACACGTTACCAAGTAATGTAAAAAATTGCGATTCATCAAATAGATTGAGATGTATACTGAAAATGCGGCTACTAAGAAGAGATGCTTTACGCTAAGTCACGTGTTAACAGTAACAGTCGGTATAGTAATGTTATAATTATACTTTTAAGTATGTACGTTTACATTATAATTTGGCAACCAATCGTCGCCTTAGTTCTTATTTTAGCTTTTGTTCAATCTCCACTTTAAAACTAAAAATAAAGCGTAAAATGATGGTCTGTTGGACAAATATAAACTAAAGCGACGCAAAAAAGAAACATTAAAAACTGACAAACTGCTTATTTGCGGTTTAACGGGATTGTATTTAAAAAAACACCAAAAAAAATACTAATAAACTAACACGTCAAACATCTCCTGTTCAGAAATTCAAAAAACATTACTATGCCACATGAATACAAATAGGTACCTACTGATTATTTTGATCTCTAACTGCCCTTTCCCTTCACCAAACTGATCAGCAGACAACTACTGCTTTGGAACTCTGGGTTAGATATTTCTACCCAATACACTTTTTGTTATGAGATTAAATTTAATGAATTTACCGTAAATTTTGAAAACTTTATCTTAAATCTTTTCAAAAAGTGTGATATTTTTTTGACACCGCAATAATTCTCAACGTGAAAATTTTAGTTCAGTCCCTTGTTAAAACACAAACAAATACCTTCTATGTTTTCACTGAAAAAATTAAAGTTAGTTTACAAGACTTGTATCAAACACAAATATGAAAGTATCTGTTAAGAAAACGTCTTGAGTTTTCACGGCTTTTTTTGCCGAGGAAGAATGGATGAAAAAATACAATAAATTTTAAGGAAATCTTTTAAAGTTCATTCTTTATGGAAGAGTGGGATCGTCGAAATAAATCAGAATTTGAAATAAATTGATCTTTCATCTTAAAAGACATAAATTTCGTGACAACGAGATATAATACCCTTCATAAGTTCTTTTTCCACTCTTTAGCAAAGTTTCTGGCAGTTTTTAAAAATATTTCTGCGAAGAGTTAGGTCTTCAAAAAAGAAACGTAATCCCACTTGACACATTGTCTGAATTCAGATATATATTTTGTCGTGTTCCGCGGAAGGACATTGTCAAAACATCCCGAAAAGAACTCGTGCGCGCTTTAATATTTTAGAAGTGTCCAGAATATCAAATTCATATTATAAGAACAAAGGGTGTAAAACGGTGTACGACCAAAGCCTTCTCAAATACCAATGATTAAATAAAGTGAAATTTACTGCCTATGACAAATTTTGGAGAACTCGTATACTTGACAGTTGCGATTTTATCTACAGAAGATGTAAAAATGACAATACTGGACCATTACAATAAAAAAATATATAAAATAGATAAAGACCATAAATTGACTAATTCCGGAATATATAAACTCAAATGCAATGATTGTCCCTCATTTTATATTGGAAAAACCACTCGTAATTTTGAAATCAGAATCAAAGAACATTTAAGATGTCTTAATAATAATAATTTTTCTGAGTTTGCTAACCATATAATTGAAAATAACCATAGTTTTGAAAAAAATATAGGGATAAATATTCTTCATATTAATCATAAAGGAAAACGTTTAGATAACTTAGAAGCCTTGGAAATTAAAAAATCCCTTAAAAATAATTAATCTATTATCAACAAACAAAAAATATTGTCATATAGCCCAATCATGGATTTGTTCCCCTACCCACCCACTCTACACTAATACCTACCTACCCAATCTACATTATTATCTAGCAACAGCTCCACCCCTACCATAATAAAACATTGTTCGAAACTGTCAAATTAGTATAAGCTTTCCCTGACGAAGGAACGTTTGTTCCGAAACCGGTCGGATTTGCACATCAAATAAGTGGTTTATACAAAGTAAAATTATTTCATTATTCTAAAAAAATATATATTTTATAATTAACTAACAAACCATAGTAGGCAGACTCTTGACATGTCTCGACTCAAAATGTTATTCACTTGACCATGCCATGTCTTGCTCGGGAGTCTTTGACTTCTTCTGACAGTGTCCCAAGGTTGAACAAGTGGGGTTGGCTCTTCTCGTTCTCAGGCTATACCTTTTTCGGTTCTGGGTATTGCTTTCATCCAGGGCGTTTCTCTGTAATATTTTGGAGCGTTGAGTCATCCAGGAGTTATTTGGTCTTCCTCTGGATGACTGTCGATTCACAGACATGGCCTACTTCGCTGTATGGTCTGGTGGTCTCCGTCTTATGTGCCCGTATCATCTCAACTGTTGTTCCTCCAGCCTACTGTTTAAGTTCGTGACACCCAGGCTACCACGAATGCGTACACTTTTAATCCTATCTTTAATTTAGTGATACTCCTGCCAACAACCTAAGCATATGCATTTTTGCTGTTTCAAGTTGCCTAGAGAAGGAGTTGGACATAATCCAGCAATCAGAACCATACATTATTGCGGGTCTCACAAGAGTCTGGTATATCTTTCCTTTAAGTTTCATAGGCATTTTCGGGTCATACAAGTTTCCTGATATGGACCTAAATGTCATCCATCCCACACCTACTTTACGGTCGAGATTCGCTGCCTACCCCCATCTCTGTGAATTATTATTAAAACTATGATTATAGGTATAAGTCGGAATACATAAATTCTACAAGGATTTTCTAAAAAGTAACTAAACAAATAATCGTCAATTTGGTAAAGGTATTGAAGAATATCAAATTTGAGAGATGTAGAATAATTACATAAAAAAACCAAAAGCAGAAGAGAAAATATCTCCTTATTCAGAAACGCCACCGATAAGTTAAAAACTTGACGGCAATGTTTTGGGAAATAACAGAATGGTAACATCAAGGTCAGTTTTTATGCGAGTAGATTTCATCTCATTTATTATGTATTTATTTCATCTCATTTATTATTGTTTCTTCACAATTAAAATACATTGTTTAGCATAGAATTATTATCCCCACTAGGACTCGCCTGTATCGGGGTTAATAATTTCACAATTTAATGAAGTAACGCACATAACTATCGGTTATTATCAAACAGTTATTACAGTTTGAATTAACAAAGAAGATTTGAAGATCAAACAAAATGTTATTATTCATTACGTCAAAGTAAATAAGAATATATTTTTACGGTTTAAAAAAAAAGTAAAAATAACAAAATGAAATCAAAGATTTATAAGCGATTCCATGTTAAAAGCAAATCTTTCTCTGAAAGCAACAAGGGAATCTACTACATAATATTAAAATGAGAACCAAATAATTTTGAATTAAAACATTGTTAGAAGATAATGATGATATTAAAGGGCTTGCAAAAACATTAACCAAAAACGACGAATAAATGGTCGGCAGCCCGGTGAGTAAAATTAGCTAACAGTCGAACGAATTGATTTCGACACTCATTGCGTGCACCGACTTACTCTCATTGCGATTAATTACTTATCAAGTTATGCCTAGAGGGATGTACTTTTCTAGAAATCATCCGTTTTATTTGTATTAAAGTTTTAGCTTGAAAAAATCTTGTACGGTCGGTCGCTCGCTGCCTAAAACACCCGCATTTGACGTAGCTACCACTGCTACCAGCGACTTCTGTGAATGCTAAAATGAAAACAGGCTCCATAATCCCCCGATGAAAGTTTCAGAACTGGTAACATTGGACGGGATGTCAAAATAAGATGAATTGTCATTTCCAAATCTTTTTCTGAAGGCGACAGAGGAATCTCATTCCACCCTTATTATAATCTTATTGCGAGACGAAAAATGGACGGATGCGATTTGTGCGAAATTACAAAAAAAAACAACTTTCTCCTGAAAATTCAGTTGCCGAATTCTTGGGATTGTGTGTTAAGAGGGAATAACCAGTCAAAACTGATTTTTAATCAAATTTTAGACGTATTGGCTCTTTTCCACAAAAAAATAAAAATTGATTTCAAAAGACTGTTCTTTTATCTAGTAAAGCCATGATTTAAATTTTGAGAAAATATATTTATTTTGAGTACAATAAGGTTTTACCGTAGGTCGTTGGCAGATTCGTTAAATTTTCAGACAAAATTTTGAATTATATATTACACATTTCAAATCATATAATCATGCAGTAAAATAAATCAATAAATTATCTGGGAAAGCTATGTTTCAGAATTTTAATTTTAGTTTAAAGAAAATCATTTAAAAAAGGATCCGCCCACTTGTTTTGTGACGAAAAAACTTCAGTTTGTTTATTTATTTACGGTCTTACAAACTAACATATTGAGGATTTGTTTTACATTCTTATTTTGCTTAGACGTTTTTGAAAAATTATAATTACTTATGATCAAAAAGTAAATACAAAAAGTACATAATTTTAATAGTTTTATCATCACGCCTTTCAGCATTTTTGAATATAGATATAAATTAATGAAAATTTTGAATGAAATAAAATCGATATTCAGTTATTATTTAAAAAAGCTGGTACGGAGAATAATGTATCTTTCTCATTGGAATCACCCTGTACGATCGTAAGAACATCTTTGGAGGAAATTTGAATTCTCGGCCGCAGGCTGATTAGTGGCCCTTAAAGATGTGCCCTAAAGTGTATTCCGAGAATTTTTATAATTAATAAATTCAAAATTATTTTAAACAATCGGTTGAGATAAGCTCAGAGCAAAGTTCAAGTGATTTAACCGGAGTTGCCGGTAGACAGACGTATATAAATAAAATCAAAATTTGTACTTTCATATTTTTGGCAACAAAATTTGAACAATTTATTTCATATTATACTAGCGGATTCCCGGCATGCGTTGCATGCCACTAATTACAAAAAAAATGTTTCTCCCTGCGTGTCTTTTCCCATCTGTCCCATTTCCCCGTCCCACGAACCCTCTTCCCGTGTTCCTTTCCCCTACCACTTTCCATATACTGAGTCGGGTACTTCCAGTTTTCAAACAGCTCGCGTGCCACTTATTACAATTTTTTATAAAAATTTTCATTTTTTATAAATTACAAATATCCATTTTTTGTATAATATGTGAACAAACAATCAAATTTTGTAGCTAACATAGGTACCTATTTAAAATACCTATAATTCTTAAATTGATTCAAAGTATTCGATTTTGGCAAGTATCATATGTGACTAATTCAATTAAATTCATTAATTTATAGAGTTTATTCGAAAATTGAATTTTGATTGAACTGAGGCGACGCATTATCTTTCGCTATCACAAAGAAGACACGAGAAATATCTAATATTCGCGCGGCGCCGGCTCTTGCCTAGGTACCTACATTTGCCGGTCGCGATGTACTTTCTCGCCTGCCGTGCCGGTTGGACGATAATAATATCGCCACCGCCTAGAAAGGTCTGGAGTTTATAAGCCGTCTGAATATTCGGCACCGGGTATGATCGAGTACCTTCCAGTGTGCACATTGCCGGCGAATGGAACATTACTCCCACCGGTCGCGCTGCTATATATAAAGCGACTAAACTCGGCGCTAGCTCAGTCAGTATCAGTTCAACAGTCGGTCAATATCTCAACAAGTAACAGATCGCACAAGTGCTCCTGCATGGCACATATCCAGGGCAGCTTCCCGAGGTCCATAACCACGTCTCAGCTACAAGGCCCATCGTGTCTTCAGCTCCTGAGAACAGCTCCATCCCGCGACTTATAAGGTTTGACGCACCTTCAGTCCAGGGATCAGCTCACCACTTCATGGCACCCCGAAGCCCCACCGTGCTTCGCTGCCATGGAAACACCCTCCGCCTCGCCAGGACTACCTGCTGATGGCTCAGCTCATCGAGCCACTCACCGTTCATCTCCGCGACTTAAAGCGTCGAGCAACGGCCTGGAAGATAGGTCATCTCCACCGCCACGGTGTCGAGCAACTCGCTAACCTTCACCGCACCATCTCCATCGCCTCCGTACGCCTGCAGCATTTCATCTACGGCACTCCGCATTACATCATATTACCTCTCACCGACCTTCGCTACGTAGCCAATAAACGACTGACTCACCACTTCGACCGACGCCTTTCATTAATGTCTCCCGCTCCCTCAGAACTATCAATATTTTCTCAAATTGAGATTAATGATTAAAAAACTTTTCAGCTGTATTGCCATGTGATTTTAAAAAATCCTGAAACCTTCGCTAGGGTGGAAAGAATATGTTTTGAAAATTTAAAAAATTTCCTGTGCTCAATATAGTAACACATAAAAACAACGAACACACATGCAAACACGCAAGCAAGCAAACATACATTCATTTTTATACATGTGTAGATTATCTTGAACAACTGGTTCATGTTCCATGAAAAATGTGTTTCATAATAATACCACACATTAATGATAACTAAATTTCAGTATTAACTAACTCAAATAAACATCACACCGTTTGTCTGCAAGTGAAGGCAGAGAGGATGGACCGCCGTAGAATCGATCTCGACATACACTCTTAGCTACATTCACGTTCGAACATCGTCTCACATATATCTTGTTATTCTTAGGTATGCGTATTGTGGCCCGATAGAAGTATTTGATTCAATGGATCGTACCATGTCTGTAAATGAAAAGTGTCCCTTTCTTCTAGATGTGTACCATGGGTATAATAAAACCTGACAATTTTTAAAAAGATTTTTTAGATTATCTTGTTAGCGCCACCTGTAGTTACAATTTGATTTGTTCGCAGTGGAAAAATAAATGGAAAATTAAACCCATAAATTTGCTTGGATTTTGTTCTTGACGCCGCATCGTGCTTTTATTTGAAAACGTCATTTCAAATAATTTTTCTTATTCATTATGAAGGTTGGAATTTTTATGAACGTGGTGTAAATTTTTAAACATTAACTCCACACACGAGGAAAGAAGTGTATGTATGAGACGATGTATGAATGTGAATGAAGCAAAGAGTGTGTGCCAATACCGAGTTGTTTGGCGGTCCGTCCTCTCTGCCTGCGGGAAAAGTTAGTTAGTTGGTTAGTTACCCACAACGTGCTAGATAGGTGTGAAAAAACTAAATAATATTGGCTCAGCCGGTAGGTTAAATACTAAAAAATAGGATTATTTCGTTTTGTTTGCATATAATTTCATCATAAATCATATAAATATCCTACAAATACACAATCATGTAGGTAGAAACTTATATTTTCCACACAGTTTTCATTTTATTTATTCTCAGTTTAGCTCATAATTGTATTTTTTGGCATAAAGCATTATTTAGTTCGTCCATCATCCTTGACAGGTTGTCAGTGTTATCTTTTGTCAATACGAATTACAATAACAATGTTAAAAAATATGTTTTTGAATATCCGCGAGCATTCATAAATAATGTGGTATTACGTAAACAAGCAGTATTTCATTCTCTGCCTACTCGACAGTCGATGTGTGCAGTGGAATACTTTATCGACATGCAATACGCCATCTAGAATTTTGTGGGTGGATGCAATGCGCTAGGAAATCAAATCAGGCTTGTGAACTTGTGAATTCGTTGAAAGTAGAACAAGATATGAATAGCCCGCTATCAAACGTGCGCATTGCAATATTGTGTTACCTACTAGACAAAGAAAGAAAATATTTTAGAACAAGAAAGCTTACGAAACCAATCTATTCGGATAATTCCTCCAAGTTAAATTATCTTATAATGTGAGTTATTTATTTATTTCTATTCGCAAACATACACTTAACAGATTATTACATTGGTTTAAGTACATAAATAATAAGTTTCAGTATAATAAAAAATAAGAAAAATGTTATTGATCCGTAACTGTACGTAAATTGGTTAAAAGTAGTGTTTTGCGAACACCTCACTAGGCGAACCTGTGCTGAGGTGTTCCCATTTTTAGGATAAGTGCTCTTCTGTCGGCAAGAGTCGAAGCACAGTATCCTCCTTGATTTTGTCAAGAGGGGCACCGTGGGTCGATCCATGACGGCAGTATCCTATACATAAATCAAATATTAGTAAGGATCTATATACAGGTTATTTCAGGATATCTAGAATAAATTATGTATAAGATAAAGAAATTACTTGATATACAACAAGAGGTAAAATTATGGTTGAATAATGTAGATATTTTTATTTTTATTTTTGAAACGCTATTTCTATAAATTTATCCTTCCTTCTACAACTCACTTTCTGTAACTTTCAAAACTGTAGTACAATATGTTTTCTGTTTATTTTTTTATAATAACTAAAAAAAAATAAAAAATAAAATCAGTATGTTTTTTCCATATTTTTATTTTAATTTTAAAATAGCTGAAAAAAAAACCTTTTTCACTTATTCTACCTATGAAATACTAACTTTATATTTTATATGTTTTTTAAGTCTATTTTATACTATGGGTAGGTACTTAGAAATATAGTATTTTGTTTTAATATTACCCACACTCAGGCAGTGCCTTAGAGGGTTTTCATTTCTTGTTCATAAATATGTTGTTATATAAATATGTTATTATGTTGCATATTTATTTTTATACATTATCCTTGTTATGAAATAATATATTTCATTTGACATAAGCCAATAACTCATTTATTTATTAACTCACTCTGTCGCTATACCAGTGATATTCAGGTACTAATTAGGAATACATCTCTTCTTTCTTTTGCTTTGAAATTGCTTTTGAGAAGATAGTTGCTTGCTGATAGTAAAGCCTCGATTATATTGAGCGAGTTTGCAAGCTACTAGCCGATAAGTTTAAAAGCGGGTGAATCGGCGAGTGCGATTGTCATGATGACACCCAAAACTGTCTACTCGCTCAGTAGCGACAGTCGCAGCAACCCAGCGCGAACCAATTCGGTCGACATGCCGCTAGCGCCACAAGCTATCCAATAGTGAGAATAACGGCTCCAGTGTGAACTAATTCTGACAATTACGAAATCAGCTGTTGGTAGGCCGCCATCTTGAGTGTGTAGTGAGTAAATTTGACCACCTTTCACATTTTTCGTGGATTGTCCACAATCTGCTAGTTAGATAGTAATATGGTCACACTGAGCGGGTTTACTAACAGATAGTGAATTTCCCAGATAGTAGCTTGTAAACTCGCTCAATGTCATCGAGGCTCAAGTGACGTTCAAAATGTCGTTAAACAGTTGATACGCTCTGTCGATTCGCGGGTTTTAATGACCAGAGTCCTCGCTTTCAGAGGATAAAAAAGTGCGTGTGATCTCCCACGAATATACTTGTTAGGCACATATAGGTTAACCTCATAAAATTATTAAATTTTAATTAATTTTGTGAAGCGAAAAAACACACGAGTAATAATAAACACGAACAATTCGATGGTTTGGACATGAAAATAATGGTAGAAAATCTTCCTCATGAGTCGGTCCCTTATTGCTGAGGATGGTGATCCTCACTCCGATTTACATGGAGTGCAAGGTTTCTCTAGTACTCCACACCTTCCACACAGCACCCAGACCTTCCTCTTAAAAGACCTTCCACACAGCACCTAGTGACGACAATGTAAAAAATATCTTTCCTTTCCTTAGGGATATGGCGTGATGGGCAGAAAATTATTTTTGATTTTTCTACACCTATAGCCTTTTTTTTAATACCACACAAGAGTCCCAGCTGCTCCCGTCTGAAGCCAGTCAGTCTATTGCATCCCCAATCGGGGTATGCTGTGAGGCCGAAGGTATTGGAAAAGGGAAGGAGAAGGGGAAGAGGAAGGTAGGGAAATACCTGGCTACTCAGATCTGGTAACCAAACACACCTAAAGCCAATTCAAGTAACTTTTCAATTCTGAACGGTGGTCTTACACCAGGGCGATACTAAGAGTATCTTTTACTCTAGAACGTACCGCAAATATTCTATATATTATTTTAAAAGCATTAATCGTAAAATAATACAAATTAATCAAATAAAATTTATTTGCTCACGCCGGGATTCGATCCTGCGCCCTTCGGATTGCGAGTCAAAAGTCTTACCGCTAGATCACACCGGCCGTATGCCTTGTACGAAATGCATGATCAAATACATTAAATAGCATTAAATAATAACAACCATTAGATTTAATTTTAATAAAAACTATTTAAGGTAAAAGTAATTGAATTTATTTCTTGTCCCTCTCATTAACCGCAGAAATTTTACTAAGAAAAGAATGCTGTATTTCTTTGAAATAAAACATAAATCATCCATAGATGAAAATAAATGAAGCATAAAATTTAACAAAAAATAATGTATTTCCAGAATTTTCCGTTTTCAAAATATTCACGAAACATTCTCAATGACCGCCCCATTAAAATTAATTACGTATTTTAAAAAAATGCGGCGCTTTCACGAAGCTGGCGTTTCATTCAAGATATCTTTTAAGATTTCTAATATACCATTCAAATGGACATTCAATAAACGTTATTGATATTTTCTGAAAGGAAAAGCTCAAAGAACCCATAAGTATTATTAATTCGACCGGAGACGTCACAATAAAAAAATTAAAGTACGTACCTGAAAAATACGTCATTAGTTAAAAATACTCAAATACTCGTGATTCAAATATTTTGCATGGCTTCATACCAAAAGTACAATTTCAATGAATTCCTAACATTTCACATGAGTAGGATTAAAAGAAAATTGTTAATTTCTTTAAGAAATTATATAAGCGCATACCCTAAAAATTTTTTTTTTTCATTAAACGTATAAACGCTTATGAGAAATAACATTATAAAAATACAATTTCTCTTCATTATCTTTCCTTTCTTCAAAAATAATTCACAAATAAATAAAAACAACTTTTGCGTTAAAATCGACTATTTTTAGAATCCGTTTGCCGTGCAATTTTTATGCTTATTACCTACGTTCGTGGTGAAATAAGGCACAGTAAGAAAGTCCACAATTTTGTCTTGTATATTCCTCTTAATAATAATATATGGAAGGCACCCAAATGAAAAATAATGCACACAATCCAAATGACATGTGAATCCGGGTTATACAGCTTGTGGAATAAACATCTCAATTTAAATAAAGTGCTACAAATAAGAGATGTGTATAAATAAGCACGATCCTTTGGACTTGATATAAATCCTCGAAGTCAGCATCTGACGGTAATGCAAACGCTTGGTCTCGAGGGGCCTACATTGGACATCATAACAAACCTTGTTTCACAACGAGTAGACGGTTTAAAGAGCAGAGGATTTTATATCCCCAGCGGTTTTATTTTCTAGAATATTTTCTAGAAAACGTCAGACAAATAACAAATAACTTTTAAAGTGGTTTTAAAGGGAGGTTTCTTAGATGTTCGATGATCTCAGTAGTGGCCGGGCGGTCAGCCGGCGTTATCTAGCGGTAAAGCTCTTGATTCGCAATCCGTCGCGGATCATCGGCGTGGTCCAATAAATTAATTCATTTAAATTAATGTGTAGTATATTTGCGGCACTTCGATATTGTAAGACACTCTCAGTATCGCCCTGGTGTAAGACCACCGTTCAGAATTGAAACGTTGCTCGAAATGGCTTTAGCCGCCTTAGGTGACCAGAACGGATTGGCCTACGTACTTTCTCACATTCCTCTTCCTCATCTTCCCTCCCCGCTACCTTCAGCCTCACTACATACCCCAATTACTATAGTCTCACTGTCTCCAGTCGGGAGCAGCTGAGACTCTTGTGAGGTATTACTATAAAAAAAGTGGTGTGGTAAAGTAAATTATTGACTAGGATATCATAGGATCAAATAATAATATTGACTGAGCGTAGCCAAGTGCCGTTTTTCCCCGTCTAAGCGTACGTTTCGCATTTTGGCCTTTCATTTAAAAAAAATTGTACATTCTGGTCCCGTTTTTTTTACATTAGCTCCACACAGGAGGCCCTGAATAATTCCCCCTCAGGGTATTTGTATCTTTGGGGATGCTCTGTGGAGGGTCTTCTTAGGAAATGAAGGAGAGGAAGTTCTGGGAAGGAAAAGGGTATTAGCGGTGGGTAGGAATCTGTGGATTATTGTGTCCAGGAGTAAAGGACGTGTGAATCCATCCCTCCCACTGCGGTGCAAGGCGATGTTTCGAGAGAGTATGGCTGGATAAGGAACACCCTCAACCATTCTCTCCCGATCCGGCCTGTCATGCAGCTGATGGGCAGACGCATCCGCCGCCAAAACCCAGACAAACCTCACCCCACGAACCCGGTTACCCCTGCTAAGTCACCAAACGCAGTTAATTAAATTATGAGTAACCAACTTCCAAAATGCTTTGGGGATGAGATTGTTTTAAAATAAATAAATAAAAAAGTGTTAATTTTCCCCAAAACCTTCAACACATAAAAGTGATATAATTTATTAAGTTAAGTGGAACGTTCCCGAGGCAGGTTTCTGTCCGTTTCATACAAATCTTAATTTTGGATTTGAGATCAAGATACCCCCCAACCAAAATGAAAAATAATTTTTGTAATCAAAACGTACGTCTATGATGTCGGATGTGAGGTACATTATTTATTTTTGCTTTAAATTAAATATTTAATAGTTTCATGATTTTAGAGGCCACTTGGACAATTATTTGTTTATAAATTTAAAAATAATTTTACTATATTATGTATTTTAAAATTATGATGAAATATAAAATAATTTATAAATAATAAATAAAAAAAACGTCGTTAAAAATGCCTTTTTTATAGTAATTTTCATACATAAACGATAATTTTTTGTTCCTGCGTAAATTGGTAATTTGTATTTTAAAATTACACCCATCAAAATGGTTTCTTTTACAAATGTTTATTTAAAAAATTTTATTTCACCATGTTTTTTTAATAAATTGGTATAGTGAAATATTTTTAAAAATTTTAATTTACTTACAAATAATTGTCAAAGTTGCCTCTAAAATCGTGAAACACTAAAATCTTAAATGGCCTATAAATATACCATAATTTAAAACGAAAATAAATAAAGTAGCTCACATCCGTACAAGATATTATTTTTTATTCCTTTTGATTACGAAAATATTTTTTAGTTTGGTTAAGTGTTGTGATCTCAAATTCAAATTTAAGATTTGTATGAAACGGACAGAAACCGGCCGCACATACGTTCCTCTTAATTCCGCGCAAGATTCCAAACTGCTCCTATCCAGACGGCCTCCGTAGTCCAGTGGCTAAGACTCTTGACTCACATTCCGGAGGTCGCGGGTTCGAACCCGGCATGCGCAAATAAATTTTATTTGATTAATTTGTGTTATTTCACAATTAATTCATTTAAAATAATATATAGTATATTTGCGGCATGTTCCAGAGTGGAAGATACTATCAGTATCGCCCTGGTGTAAGACCACCATTCAGAATTGAAACGTTGCTTGAAAATGGCTTTAGCCGTGTTTAGTGACCAGATCTGAATAGCCAGGTACTTCCCAACCTTCCTCTTCCCCACCTCCTTCCCCTCCCCGCTACCTTCAGCCTCACAACATACCCCAATTGGGGATGCCATAGTCTCACTGGCTCCAGACGGGAGCAGTTGAGATTCTTGTGCGGTATTCACTGTAAAAAAAAAAAAAAAAATCCGTCCGGAGCAAGCGAGACTATGGCATCCTAATTTGCGGTATGTTATGATGCTGAAGGTAGTATGGAGAGGAAGGAGATGGGTAAGAGGCAGGTGAGAAAGTAATTGCGACAGCAATTAATTTATTCGCGCGAAGCTTCTTGAATTACGAAGATTGAAAAATAAAACATTCACCGCTCAACCTGTGGCTACCATAAAACAAGAAAAAAACTCTAAAGAGAATATCATAACTTTTCCCTTCAAAATGCGAAGGCTTTTTAAATTCCATTTTATCTTCACTTTTGACCAGGTGTTTTGAACCTTTGGAATTACTTTCTATTGTTATTTTTTCGTGCTACATAATCTTAATAATATTATAAACACCAAAGTTTGTATGGATGTTTGTGTGTTGTTACTCTTTCACGCAAAAACTGCTGAATTGGTTTTAATGAAACTTTACAATAATATAGCTCATACATCAGAATAACATATAGGCTATCCATGCTAATATTATAAATGCGAAAGTGCGTGTGTTTGTTACGCTTTCACGCCTGAACCACTAAACCGATTTTAAAAATTCTTTCACTAATAGAAAGCTACATATTATCAGTGAGTAACACAGGTTGTACGTGATGGTAAGCTCTGGCGTTATGAAATTTGTATAAATTAAAATGTGTGTATTTCACATATTTTAGCGGCAGGGAGGACAGGCAGGGGACAGGTGGGGTTCGCGTGAAGAGACGAGGTAGGGGGAAGGCGGGAAAGATGGAAGGAAACGGGGACGCGTGGGAAAGGACATACAGATTTCTTTGAATGACATTGCAACCTTCAACGATTGCAACGCATGCCAAGTACCAGCTAGTTATTTATAAATCTAGCTAGAAAGGGAATGCGGGAGGGGAACGGGGACGCACGGGAAAAGTGATTCAGGGAGAAACAATAAGTACTTCTTTGAATGTGGCATTGTAATGCATGCCGGGAACCAGCTAGGATGTAATATTGTCTCAAAACAGTTCGACTGTTGACGCAGTCTGCTAATTAGAAACTCTTTTGAAATACCTCTTTCTGTTTTTTCTTGGGTCATCAACCAATTGCAATACGCCAATACTATATTTAGACAAAGTACATCTAGGTATATAATTATTATTTTATCTTGGAATGTTAGAACAGAGGGATTGCATTCATAGTTCATACCAGCCACGTTTGTAAGTTTCGATGTCATGAAGAGTTGCGTCTTCCTCTGATTCACCCTTCTACTTCTACCCCTTGGATTATAACATGAAATTTATTATTGTTAGATGCTGCCAAAATATTGTAATACAAAATACAACCAAAAAGGCAGATAATAGACGATCTTCTACAAGCTGTCAATTTCGATAGCTTCACGCATTACTGGATTGTTCTCATGGAAAAAAGCATCATAAGGCATCGCGGCATCACATTTTAACAGCACATTAATTCTCAATCGAAATCTGACCTGCTTATCGGTATTAAAAATAATTTCAGAATAAATTTAAAATTTAGAGAGTTGCATTTCATTTCTAAATCTACTGATAGGATGAATAGAAACACCGGCGAAGGAACATTGTCATAAACAATGAAAAACGAATCAAGCACAACAATCAATCAATGAATGACATGTGTATCCGTATAAAATTGTAAATATTTAACCCTTAATAACTCGCGTGGGATGCCAAATACCCCAGACCGTGTTTGAAAGCCTATAACTTCAAATTTGAAATTATCGCGCTAGGTCTCTTAGTAACTTCGTGAAATCAAGTGAACTTCGTAAATCAATCGCAAACGGTGCTCGATTGTATATGGTAGTGTTTGGAGAGCTCGTTTGGGATGTATAACACCCCGCGCGATTAAAACTACTAAAACGAATTAATGAAGTTGATGGCTATGAATCTTCTGGAGCTATCCAACCGTCGAATACAAAAGACGTCATATATGTCAAAGAACCAAGGATAGAAAAACAAAGACTGCGTGCTCCAAAAAATGCCAATAATTGATGTTTGCCGAAATTGTGATAGAAAAAACTGATATTTTTAATGTAGTTATTACAAACACTTTTAACACTTTGTTTACTTTAAAATAGAGTTTAAACGTTGATCAATATGTAATTAATTAATAAAAGTCTGATTTTGCAAGTACATATTATTTTATTTCTATACACTAAAATGGGGTTTTTGACACCCCACGCGACCACTTACGTAACTTTTTAGGCTCGAGTAATTAATGGTTAATTCACCTTCATCACAAACTATATCGTTTATCTCTCTTCAAATTTAACATTGAATGTTTTCGACTCCTTCCATGCCCCGGGGGCGAGTGGTATCTAACGTTTAGAATTCAGGCAGAAGCGTTTTTGTCGCGTTATTTTTAAAAACAGCAATCTCCAGCGTAGCCCCAGGATATGTGTCTTTTTGATATTTTTTATCCAGTGTCTTTTCATAGAAGCACACAATTTGATATCGCAAAACAAGGAGTAGCTACCCTTGACTCGCGAATAGCATTTTATATCTGAATTAACTTCCATCAAGAAAATGAGGGTGTGTTTTCAGATGATTCAGAGTTCATTTTCAAGTTTTTTCAATATTTTATTTTTTACATTAGCTCCATACATGGGACTCTGAGGGGAAAAAAATCCCTCAGGGCCTATGTCAACTTTGCGAATGCTGTGTGGACGGTTGAAGGAAAAATGTATAATGAATTATATTTTCGAAGACTATTTCAGTTAAATGTTAAATTTAAACCAAATTATCGGGAGGAATTTTCTGCATAAATTATGATTGTACATCGTATAGTGCTACAATAAATTGGTGAAAAACGAGGGCCTGTCGTCTACGAAATAACGATTGTGAATTTAGTTCACGTTTACGCCACTGCCAACTTAAACGTGTAGCACTCTATTTTTTATTGCAAAATTTTATATTAATTTATAGTTTGATGGGACATTCTGATGTTCTTAGAAATTTAAATAACAAAATATATTTTAAATTACCCCTAGAAAGATTTTTGGAAAAAAATCTCAAGCTTAATCAAAAGTATTTTTGTTATTTATGTTTGGGGTGTTATGCCGTGTTGCACTACCTCCTCCTTAAGCCAAAAAGGAGGAGGCTAAAGGAGGAGGTTGAGCAACACGGCATAACAACCCCAAAATAAATAACATACATTCTAGAAAACGTTTTATTTATCATTTTTAACAAACAAAAATAAGAAGTTTAAAGTAATTATTTAAAGAAAGTTTTTCCATAATTTTATTAAGTATATGAATATTGATGGTAAATACATTGGGTGAAAAAGACAGCTTAAGTATTTCAAGTTTGGCAACACAGCAAAAGATGCTCGAAAATCGGCATACTTCCATTGATATCTATGCTTACATAAAGATTTGCACTTAGTACTTACTACCATTATTAACAACAACAAAAAAAGGTATTTATTGTCTTCAAGTTTAATTCACCCAACTCCATTTTACTTTTTATTCATTTTAAACATATATTCAATAATTAATTATTAATTTTTAAAAACAGTCTATTTATACTGTTATGTAATTGCGCGTGATAGCGGTTCCGCTTTTTGAAGGCATTTTTAAAAAGTTCGATAATGCCTTCAGAAGGCGAAACAGCTATCACGCGCAATTACATAACAGTATAAATAAATTAAATATGATTGAATACACGTAAAAAATGTTTCTTTTATGCCTTAATTGGTGAAATTATTATCGCTGATGCCAGAAACAATATAAATATTCTTTTATCTGAAATGACAAAAGTTTTTAAACTCACCATCGTTCATGTTTTCTGTAAAGCCTTGATAAATCCATTAAAACTTTAAAAATATTAGAGAGAAAAGCCTGATTATTCAAAAACAAAAAGAAAGTAATAATTCAAAGGAAGCAAACACATTTTGATTTGACATTTTAAATCAAAAAAAAGAAAATGCTTTGTTTTAAGTCACTTTATTGATATTTTATAATCTACCAGTTTCGGTACCTCCGTGCCATCATCAAGGCCAGTGGCGGACCTTCCCATAGGACAATTGGTCAAAAACCTCCTAAAATTATAAGATGACAGTAAAACATAATATTATTATGAAATATTAAGCAAATCAAAACAACTGGTATTATTCTAATTTATTTTAAATGCACCACGAGATAGCAGGCAGCGGCAAGTAGTGACATCTAACATCTGAAATGAAAGCTTTCTTTCTCACGCACTATGATTGGCCGGATCAAATTATGAAATGCCCCGTCTTCTTCCGTCTTTTATCTTCCGTCTATTTACCCACCACACAATAAACGAGATGGCACTATATCACTTAGTAAACAGTTTTCGGATTCTGAAGTCAGTTTAGGTCAGTGCCGTGAGGAAGAGAGAGTATGCTGAATATTATTTATTTATTTGAGATACAAACCGATATTTATAAAACATGTTTGTGGGTAATATATAATAAATTAAAATACAAATATAAATATCCCTAGACTAATGTGTCTGCAGTAATCACATTTGAATTTTTACAGAAGCAAACACATGAAAAACAATGTAAGTATTATTTATACATAACTTAAAAAACTTAAATACAAAATTGAAAAACATTATAAGTATACAACATTTATGAAGTATTTACTTCGCGTTGCTGCCAGTGTTCAAATCCCGAAACGTCCATAGGAAAACCAAAATAACATTATATAAAACAATTATCACAACGGTCTTGGCCTATGGATGTGAGGCGGGAACACTGACAGCAAAGTCAGCGGAACGGCTGGACATCTTCGAAAGAAAGGTACTTCGAAGAATCTTAGGAGCGGTGCGAGAGGGAGAGGCATGGAGAATCCGCCACAATAATGAGCTCTATGATATTTACCAAGCTCCCAGACTCTCCACCCATTTAAGACTCCAAAGATTAAGATGGGCCGGACATGTGCACCGAATGCCAAGCACACGAGTACCGAAGAAGGTTCTGACAGGACATCCGGGAGGTAAACGAAAGGCGGGCAGACCTAGACTGAGATGGGAGGATGATGTCAGGAAGGATGCAAGAGGATTACTCCATGTTGCAGATTGGAAGAAGACGGCCGAGGACAGAGGGCGGTGGAGGCTTATTTTGAAGGAGGCCAAGGCTCGAAATGGGCTGTAGCGCCATTGAAGAAGAAGAAGATTTATGAAGTATTTCCTGAAATGTAATAAAACAATTTTTTTTTTTTTTAGGTGCACAAATCGTGGAGAGATTTTTTGAAACATGTTACATTATTTAGAAAAATATCTATGAAAGTGTGTATTTTATCAAGATCGTGTATGATCGAGACATTCTAGACATAGAATTAAAATATCCAGAATTATTGGTAAAAATTTCAGTCCAGAATATGTTAAGGTTTCTGGTAGATGTGGGCCTGGCGTATAACTTGATTTGGTTGATTATGCGTCTGAAAAAGATGGTTTGATAAACGTAGGTTAATTTTTCATATTTTACGCTTATCGCATGAAATAATTTACCACATTAAACGTAATTTGCGTATGTGGATGAATTTGAAGAATCTCAAACTCATGAGATTTTTTTTTTTTACAAGAGCTCCACCCAGGAGGCCCTGAGGAAAATAATTTCCCTCAGGGCCTATGTCATCTTTGGGGATGCTTTGTGGAGGGTTTTTTAAGGAAAGGAAGTAGAAGAGAGTTCTGGGAAGGAAAAGGGTTTAAGGGGTGGGTAGGAATCTGGGGTTCAGTGTGTCCTGGTCATCCGCCTCCAAGACCTAGACAAACCTCACTCCATGAACCAGGGCACCCCTGCTAAATACCCAAACGTAGCGTACCACTTGGGGTGATCTATGGCAGAGGTGTTGGTTATCCAATAAAGGTTCCCGGGGTAGCGGTACCCATTCCCGCCTCCCAAATTGAAGACTCCAACAAATGAATATTTATATCATTTTTTTAAATGACCTTTCACTTCTGGACCCCAAGAGCCGCCTCTGATCAAGACTGTTATAAAATCTTACCATTCGTACCATCATCAGGTTTTATAACAGTCCTGATGATGGTACGGAGGTACCGAAACCGGTAGACTATAAAATATCAATAAAGTGACTTAAAACAAAGTATTTTATTTTTATTTATTTAAAATAAAAAGTAATACAATTCATACGAAGCCGGAGGGCTGTGAATGATGTTTTTTTATAAGAAAACTAAATCTTTATGAAATCCACTTTGGCAGAGATACATGTCTTTTTTCTGTTGCGTCAGATATATCATAATGTAGGCAGAATTTAAAATCACCCTCGCATCACGAACTCCCTAGTTGCTCGTGGCTCATAACTCTGAAAGTTAACACCGCAGTTTTGTTCGGAACTGCAAATACAAAATATAAAACGTTTAGTTTTTTCGCAAGAACTTTTGTAGCTTCGAAGGCTGGAAATGGCAACTTCAGAATGATGAAAAGGTTGTCAGAAAAAGTGTAATTTTGTTACTACTAGATGAATGATAACCCATTAACGTTGACCGTTATTTAACCGAATATAAACTGAAATTCAATGAATCTCCATAGTTCGTTCACCATAACATGGGCATGGGCCTGGCAAGGTGGCCGAAAATCCACAAACTATGTAACCACCAAACATAAAAAACAGTAATCAATAGGACACACACGCACACATCAATTTGATGGAATCCAATGACGGCTTATAAAACAGTGTGTTGAATGAAGCAAGTTTTTTTCTGAAAAATACCCGCGACTCTGTGCAGAAACGGGCGGTCCGTTTAATAGATTCTCCCATCTTAACAGACGGATTGCAATCTTTAGAGTACAGGTGTCGGGTGGGAATGCTATCCTTGTTCTACCGGTATTACAATGGAAGATGCTCCGAGAAACTAGCATCATTGATCCCTTCGGCACCGGTGCATAGTCGGGAAACACGCCAAACGCGTGCCCAACATTTGTACACGTTTGACATTTGTCACATGAGAACGGGTCATTTCTTCGACTCGTTCATGTGTTCAACAGCTCGGCTGTGGAATGATTTGCCGGCCTCTGTGTTTCCTCCTTCCTATGACATGGGTCTCTTCAAGACCAATGTTCATACCTTCCTCTCCTCAAAAAGTCCCTCTACACAGCATCCCAGAAGATGACATAGGCCCTGAGGGAAATTATTTTCCTCAGGGCCTCCCGTGTGGAGTTAATGTAAAAAAAACAACTTTCAGTTTGGGAGGCGGGTATGGGTTCCGCCGCCCAGGGAACCATTTACTGTATAACCAACACCTCTGTCATAGGTCACCCCAAGTGGTACGCTACGTTTGGTGACTTAGCAGAGGTACTCGGGTTTATGAGGTGAGGTTTTTTCCGGGTCTTAGCGTCGGATGCGTCTGCCCACCAGCTGAATGGCAGGCCAAATCGGGAGGGAGCCCTTTTGAATTTTCCAGCCGTGCTCTCTCGGAACATCGCCTTGCACAGCAGTGGGAGGGATGGAATCATACGTTCGTCACTCCTAGGCACACTGATCCACAGATTCCTTCCACCCCTCATACTCTTTTCCTTCCCAGAACTTCCGCTACATCCTTCCCCAAAAAGATTCCCACACAACATCCCCAAGGATGACACAGGCTCTGAAGGGAATTATTTTCCTCAGGGCCTCCTGTGTGGAGCTAATGTAAAAAATATATACCTATGTATATATCATTATTGCAAGTTTATTCAACCTTAAAATCATCTTGCATTCTAATTGAAACACCCTTTATAATACTTATAAACTCTGTGTACAATCATAGAATTAAATGAACAAGTGTGCAGTTCACACGTGGTAAAGTGAAAACTCCAGAAAACTAAAGTAGAAAAGATTGGGAAGGCTTCGAAGCACCGCACAAAGAGGAGACCAATAGACTACGAAGCACCGCACAAAGAGATCTACTATCTAATTCTATTGTCCTATAGATGCTATTTTTCTTTTCTTTGAGTTCAAAATCACAGCGGTGCTACAGAAGTTAAACATATGCAGTTCACAAGCGGTAGAACTGTATCCTTCAGAAAACCAAAGTAGATAAGAGTGGGGAGGCTACGAAGCACAGCACAAAGTGTAGACCAATTACTCTACCTCATTCTCACAGGCTAAATCCTATAGATGTATGTGTTCGTCTATTTGAGTATCGCTTTTTCGTTTCATAGAGATCAAAATCACGATGGTGCTAAATAAGATTTCATTTTAATAATAAAAACTTTTTTTTATTTTTGCTTTATAGCGTAAATTCAAGTTGATTCAAGGGTAAAGGCTGTACTTTTTTTTTTAGGATATCAATAAAAACCACTCTCCCTACGTATAGATTTTCTTTTAGATTTCAGCAAAACTTCTCAAGAAAAAGTTAAATCCTTGAATTTCGTGTGTATACGCTCTTGCGCGCAATGCGTAATTACGGTATAATAATGGAAAATGTAAGAAAAGTATTGTGTCGACGATGGAGCTTTTCGTTCTGCTAAGTTTTCTGGCTGTTACGATTTTGGAAAAGCCTACAAAATTAATGTACAAAATCGTAATTTCTTCCAATGTTTCAGGCGTGAAACCGCACAAAGAATTTTAATATTTTATCACACTGAAAGCGTTTCGTTCCTTTTACACCTTCATGTCTGGTTTGATAAAGCGGCCTTACCAACAAGATTAATTTCGCGTTGAAAATAAAGGTTTAGGGGGAAAATTCAACTTTTTTTAATAAGGATAAAGTGTTACATCTCACGATCCAATTTATTATTTTTTTAATATATTTTACCTATACGCTCGCCGATGTTGTGCGTTAAAAAATCTCGGTTTATTAAAATATAAAATAAAACTCATTACTCAATATTTTCACATAACATAATGTATCAACGTCGTGTGGCGCTTAAGCCATTTTCCTTTTCAGCTGCAGGTATTGCGCTTAAGCCATTTTTCCTTTTTAGCGGTATGGCGCTAAGTCATTTTTCCTTTTCAGCTTTACAGCGCTTAAGAGCGTTTAACCAGCCAGCGGACGAAAGTCCACATTTCGTCGAAAGTTGTTCTTACGACCGTGCAGGGCGGTTTCAATGAGAAAGATTAATTATTCTCCGTACCAGCTTTTTTTAAATTTAAACTCAATATCGAATTTATTTCTATTCAAATTAGCTTTAATTTATACCTTCATCTAAAAATGCTGAAAGGCGTGATGATAAAACTATTAAAATAATGTACTTTTTGTAGTTATTTTTTGATTATAAGTATTTATCATTTTTTAATAATGTCTAAATTTAATAAAAATGTTAAAAAAATCTGAAATATATTAGTTTGTAAGTGCGCAAATAAATACACAAATGGACCAATTTTCGTCAAGAAACACATGCACGTACATATTTTTTAATGATTTTATTGAAACTAAAATTAAAATTCTTAAACATGCGTTTGCTAGATAATGTATTGATTTATTTTACTGCATGAATATATTATTTGAAATGGGTGTGGTATAATACAAAATCTTTTTTGAAAATTTAACAAATCTGCCAACGACCTATGGAATAACCTTATTATAATAAAAATTAAAAAAATTTCTCAAAATTTATTACATGCGAATGCTAGATAAAAGAACAATCTTTCGAAATCCATTTATATTTATTCGTGGAAAAGAGTCAATAGTCTAAAATCTGATTTGAAAATGACATATTTCTGGTTTTCTCTGGTAATGCCCTCTTAAGTCATTTTTTTCTTTTCAGCTGTATAGCGCTTAAGCAATTTTTCGTTCACAGCGAAGATAATTTTTTTTACATTATCTCCACATAAGAAAAACCTGAGCGAAAAAATTTCCTCAGGGTCTATGAAATCTTTGGGGATGCTGTGTGGAGGATATTTTCAAGGAAATTACAGGAAGTTCTTGGAAGTACAGAGGTATGAGGGGTGGGTAGGAATCTGGGGGTCAACGTGTACAGGAGTGACGAGCGTATGAATCCATCTCTGCTACTGCGGTGCAAGGCAATGGGTTGAGAGAGTCCGGTAAGAGAGGTCAAATGTTCTCCTTTCAACAGCCTCTCTCGATCCGGTCCGCCTCGCAGTAGGTGGGCAAAAGCACCCGCCGCCAAGACCTAGACAAACCTCATTCAATGAACCTGGGCACCCTTGCTAAGAACCATACGGGATAACCTAGGTTATCCAATGTAAGGTTCCCGGGGAGACGGGACCCATACCCACCTAATAAATTATTATATTTAAATAATGAAATAATTTTACTTTGTATAAACCACTTATTTGATGTGCAAATCCGACCGGTTTCGGAACAAACGTTCCTTCGTCAGGGAAAGCTTATACTAATTTGACAGTTTCGAACAATGTTTTATTATGGTAGGGGTGGAGCTGTTGCTAGATAATAATGTAGATTGGGTAGGTAGGTATTAGTGTAGAGTGGGTTGGTAGGGGAACAAATCCATGTTGATTTGATTTGTTCCCCTACCCACCCACTCTACACTAATACCTACCTACCCAATCTACATTATTATCTAGCAACAGCTCCACCCCTACCATAATAAAACATTGTTCGAAACTGTCAAATTAGTATAAGCTTTCCCTGACGAAGGAACGTTTGTTCCGAAACCGGTCGGATTTGCACATCAAATAAGTGGTTTATACAAAGTAAAATTATTTCATTATTCTATAATGGATAACCACAAAGTAATAGCTACATTCAAAAATATATTATATTTAATATTATTTGGTAGGTACTTAGTATCAGAGGCGGTCAGTGACTTTTTGAGAAATGATTCTGTTTAAAAATTTGATTACAACGACGGCCTTACTCTTAAAATTTGAGATTTAAAAGGCCAACATCATTATCGTTATTTATTTTTTGGGATATTTTGTTGTGTTTCGAATCCTCCGACTCTAGCCAGCGTTTCGGACAGCGCGTTACAGTTTCCATCCTACATCTGCCCTGTAAAACACTGTAACACTGTCCGGAATATTAGTTCAAAAGGAAGAGCGCAACATGGCACAATACCCCAAAAATATATCAAAATGATTTAAAATTATTATTCATTTATGCGGAGGATGAAAAAAGATCGCTAAGCTTAACAAAGTAATTTAACTTCTTCTAACACAGCAAACTTATTTTGTGGCACCATTATGATTGAAATTAATAAATTACTTGGTTTTTACCACTTTTATTGTTTATAAAACCGACATGTTTCGTCAGCAAAGCTGACTTCTTCAGGGTTTTGACAGAACTAATTTTAAATATAGACATATATATAGGTAATAGAGAAAAATAATCGACATAAACAATAATAAAATTAAAAAGAAAATAATGTTTAAGGGACGAGGGGCAATATAGAACAATTTAATTTTTTTTTTTTTATAATTTTAATAATTTTAACGTACTACATCTCTCAATCCAGTAATCTGCTTAGCAGAGGTCAGACTAAAACCAAGTTAAAGTTGTCGTGATTAATTTTTGGGGTATTACGCCGTGTTACTCTTCCTCTTGCTTGAGCAAAAGTTTCAGACAGCCTTGCACAATCCATCCACAGGACATAATATGTGATTATCTGCTCTGGTGATGGATTTTTCTTACATTAGTTCCACACAGGAGGCCCCAAGTCAAATATTTCCCAGGGCCTACGTTATCTTTGGGGTTGATGTGTGGAGGGTATTTTAAGGAAAGGGATGGAGAATAACTTATGTAAAGGAAAAGGGTATTAGGAGTGTAGAACGAATCCATCCCTCTTGCTGCGGTGCAAGGCTATGCTCGGAGAGAGCACGGGTGGAGAAATCAAAGCGACTCCCCCAACCATTCTCTCCTGATCCGGCCTGCCACGCAGCTGGTGGGCAGACGCATCCATTGCCAAGATCCGAACGAACATCACCCCATGAACCTGGGCACCCCTGCTAAGTCACCAAACGTAACGAACCACTCGGAGTGACCTGTGGCACGGGTGTTGGTTTTCCAATAAATGGTTCTCAGGGCGGCAGTACCCATACCCGCCTCCCAAATTGATACTGCAATCATCGCCAAGGCATAATACCCAAAAAAGCACATTAATATTGTCGGCAATAAAAAAACTCGAATCGAATTCATTTACAATTATATCAACGGAGGGTAAAAAAACTAATTTCAATTTTAACGAGGAAAACTAAAAAACTTATCTATTAATTCTGTGAAATTCATCCTTGGCATCAATTTTTTTTTGTTTTTAATTTTAAATTCAATTATTTTCAGTCTTCCTCACTAGGGTTTCCTGTTCTGAGGCGGTTCGTGGTTTTTTTGAATCTTTGTATTTAGTTACAAGATGCCTTTTCATCGTCTTCGTAATGTTTGTAAGTTGATTATTATCACTTTCTTCTTTCAGCCGTGTTTTCACTTTTGTTTTAAATACATTATTTTTAACTTATTTTTTGTTTGATTTCGTAGACCATTGTATAGTTTCGTTGAATAGAATTCATTATTTCTTTGTCCAAAAGATGTGTTCAAACTTTGAGTAACCAGTATATTTTGGCGTATTATGACGGCTTCTTTGGTCTAGGGGTAAGGCTCTTGACTCACAATCTGAAGGTCGTGGGATCGAATCGAATAATTTTTTTTTGATTAATTTGTGTTATTTCACAATTAATCAATTTAAAAATACAATGTGTTCTATATTTGCGAAACGTTCCAGAGTGGAAGATACTCTCAATATCGCACTGGTGTAAGATCATCATTCAGAATTGAAACGTGGCTTGAAATGGCTTAAAGCAGTGTTTGGTGACCAGATCTGAACAGCCAGCAACTTTCCCAACTTCCTCTTCCCCATCTCTTTCCCATCCCCAACAAATTTTTTATAAATATTTGGGTATCATGCCTCTCTTAATTAGGTACTGAAATGAATTTTTAATAATTTGGCGTGGTTTAGTATTTATATTGGGCAGTGGAGTATTCAGATATGTTTTGTGAAGCGAAAAATTCATTAGCACCGTCGTGATTTAAAACTAGATGAGACGAAAAAGCGACACTAAAAAGGGACAAACACATATATCCATAGGATTAAGCCTGCGAGAAAAAAGATAGAATAATCGATCTCTTCTTTGTGCGAAGTTTCGTAGCCTCCCTACTCTTGTCTACTTTATTTTGAAAAAAAAAATTCTCTTCTACCGCGAGAGAACTGCACATAATTTTTTAAATTTATTTTAAATACAATATTTTTGAATAAAGTTTCATACACTTAAAACTTTAAAAATTCTTCTGTCGGAGTCCTATCCGAAACTTTCAGTTTTGTTTTTAGTATCCTTTTTTGGGATATGTCAGAGTGCTTAAGGCAGATCCCCAGACAGTTATCCCGTACTCTATGTGTGATTGAAACAGCGTTAACAGATTCATTTTAGCTAAGTATATAATTTTCATTTAGAAAATTATGGGTTGGTAGGAACGTAATGAACCATCGATCTCTCATTCAATCTAATTAATTATTGTATTATACGTATACATAACTATGGCGTTCATGGTGTAAGTCACGTATGCCATATCTGTTTAGGCAACGCGCGTGACATAAATATTTGTACACATAAATAGATTATTCAATATAAATTTTAACTACTTTTCTAAGAAACTCAATTTTTTTATTAGAATATCAAATCTGATAAACAACGCTGGAAACTTTCGTGGAAGAGTAATTGAAAAACAGTTGAAAGAAGCATCTACAACCATCGATTATTTTTAACGCTAGACTTAAGGCTTTTAATATATGTAGGAAGTTACTCAGTGTTTAGTTGTTGAAAGCATCTGTATCAATACTTTTACGATACACCTTCATACACATGTACGCCATGAATTCAAATGCCGACATAAATTTTATTTGATTTGAGTTAAGTGTTGTTTGTGGAATTTAATAATAAAGAAATTATTAAAGGCACGAGTATATTTGCGGCACGTTCCAGAGTGGAAGACACTCTCAATAACGCCCCGGTGTAAGACCATCATTCAGGATTGATAAGTTGCTTGAAATGTCTTTAGTCACCGATCAGAATAGCCAGGTGCTTCCCTAGCTTCCTCTAACCCGTCTTCTTCCCCTCCCCACCACCTTCCGCCTCATGCCATACCCCAATTGTGAATACCATAGTCTCACTGTGATTCGATACGTTTGGTGACTTATCAGGGCTGCCTGGGTTCATAGGGCGAGGTTTGTCTAGGTCTTGGCGGCTAATCCTTTTGGCCCGATCGAGAGAGATTGGTTAAGGAAGACCTCACCTCGATCTCTCCAGTCTAAAATCCAGTATCTCTCGACCTATCGCCCTGCACCGCAATTGGAGGGATGGATTCATACGTCCATCACTCCGATTTCGACTCCGATTCCTACCCACCTCTCATACCCTTTTCCGTCCCATAAATTCCTTTCCCTAGAAATACCCTCCACACAGCATCCCCAAATATGTCTCAAGCCCTGAGGGAAATTATTTTCCTCAGGTCCTCTTGTGCGGAGCTAACGTAAAAAACATAATTACTTACTATTTAATTATGCGACATTTAAATTTAAAAACAAAAGCCAATTTATTAGGGGAACATTGTTGATCGATGTACAAGTTGAAAAATATCACCATTAAGAGCGTTTAACCAGCCAGCGGACGAAAATCCACATTTCGTCGAAAGTTGTTCATCCGATCGTGCAGGGCGGTTACAATGAGAAAGATTGATTTTTCTCCGTACCAGCTTTTTTAAATTATAACTCAATATCGAATTTATTTCAATCCAAATTAGCTTTAATTTATTCCTTCATCCAAAAATGCTGAAAGGCGCGGTGATAAAACTATTAAAATAGTGTACTTTTTGTAGTTATTTTTTGATTATAAGTATTTATCATTTTTCAATAATGTCTAAATTTAATAAGAATGTTAAAAAAATCTGAAATATATTAGTTTGTAAGTGCGCAAATAAATACACAAATGGACCAATTTTCGTCAAGAAACACATGTACGTACATATTTTTTAATGATTTTATTGAAACTAAAATTAAAATTCTAATACATAACTTTGCTAGATAATGTATTGATTTATTTTACTGCATGATTACATTATTTGAAATGGGTGTGGTATAATACAAAAACTTTTTTGAAAATTTAACAAATCTGCCAACGACCTATGGAATAACCTTATTATACTAAAAATTAAAAAAAATTCTAAAAATGTATTACATAACTATGCTAGATAAAAGAACAATCTTTCGAAATCCATTTATAATTTTTTGTGGAAAAGAGTCAATACGTCTAAAAACTTTTTTGAAAATGACGTATTTCCGGCTTTCTCTGGTAATGCCCTCTTAACACTATTGCTACTAATAACCCAAATTGAATAACGCGAAACGAGGTTAATATTTAAGAAACCAATATTCCTTAGCAATCTGATTTATTCCGCTGCAGATATATTTCTTCACGTTTTATTTGTGGTATAACCCGGCGAGGTTTCGTTCAGTGCAGGCTGTGGTACCATGCGAAGCATATACAGCCTTCACGGAGGAGGTTGTACGCCTTCTCATGCGACAGGTGCAAGAAATACAACCAGGGACAGCCGGAGAGATATAAAGGTTGTAAATTGCACGGAGTGGCTCCTTAGCCTTGCTACAAGCTTGTATTAAGCTGCGCTACTCTTTTTTCTTTTGTCGAAAGATAGTTGGAAATGGAGAAGTCGAAATGAAAAGCGTCTTTTGAAGAAATAAAAATACTTGTAAATGCGTTTCCATTTTACGGATTAGACGATTTTACAGGAAGCGGTAACTTATAATCTACTCACTTTAAGTAAAAAATGTTATAATGGTATTACTTTTATTTTAACATCACTTTTACTTTTTATACTATTGTCGATCAGGTATCTAGCACGGTTATACTATTGTCAACGGTTGATCAACAAAGGTTCTATCGATAATGTTGGTAACTTGTCATCGTTCCCAAGCATGACTGCAGGTCGAAAACGAACAAGAAAAGTTCGCAATGACTTTTTTGTCCTTAATTTATTGGATGTGAACGTTGTTTGAACGTTTTTTGCAGTTGATCAGTTGGCGTTATTTGCAAGCATGGTCAACAACTGATGAGATGTATTCCGACTGTTGAACAACAAAACAGGAAAAATTTATTAACGGAGGCGAAGGAAACATTGTTAATTTTATATTGAAAGATGAAGGTATGAAGGATTGATTTAATCTTAAAAATCTTATTATGTGGCATTTACTAAAGTTTAGATAAAGCTTGTTTAGTTTGCAATAACCTTATAGTTTATTTGAATATGAAAATAGTAATTTGTAGTTTTTTTAAGTTAAAAAAGTTTTAGATCATCGGCGAAATGCAACACTTCAATATTTTTTATCAAAAACAGTGGCAACATCATTTATAAAAGGTAAGAAAAGTACAGGGCCTAAATGTGACCCACGTGGTACACCGCTTAGTAGCCACTAATTTATCTGGTAGGTAAAAACAAATTTCCACTTAAAGAATTCTATTAGTTTAATTTTGTGATTGACTTTATCAAGCGCTTTTACAAAATCTGTACACAAATAGAGTCTACTTGGATTTTATTTTCATATAAACATGACATAAATTGTTCTTGTAAAGAGAGATTTGTTAGAATAGAACTGCCTGACGTAAAGTCGCGATGATTAGGGACAATGATGTGATTTATATGTATGGAGATTCTATAAAGTATAAGATTTTCAAACTATTTGGGAATTGTGGAGAGCATACAAATGAGTCGTTAATTTGTGGCGCCATGAATACATTTTTAAATACAGGTGTTACATAACAGCTTTTTCATAGATCAGGGAAGCAGCCAGATTTCAGTGATTGGTTAAATTTGTAACATAGTGGCTTGTGTAGCATTGATATACGGTTAATTAAAAAAATTGAATTAACTTTTTCAGTGCCCGCTTTTTTCTTTACATCGAGTGAAATTCACATCGAATGTGGACCGATTTCCAAGGATTGATGGTCGGAATTTGATCATTTGTGATATCATTCTCGTATGCATTTTTGAAAAAATCGGTAAAGAAGTTAACAATAATAAAGGAGCAAATACTACTTTTGCCCCCGAAATACGTATAAATAGGTTGGCAGGGTTTAATATTTCTTAGTGAGTTTATGTGTTTGACGTGAGAAGGAAAACACTTTCCTGTTTTAAGATTCTATGTTTGATATAATTTGTTGGCGAGTATTTTACAGTCAGATCCATATTATTTTGTGAAATATTTTGTAGTCTAAAATAGAGTTGCTGTCCGCAAAATTTTTATGCCAGATGATTTTTAATAGGTAATTTATTTAAGTCATAAAACCATTTGCGGAACTGCGATGGTTTGATTTGAGTTGATGATGGAGTAAAAAGATTTAAGATTATGGAAAATATTTGTTTTTTGTATGAAAAAGACCAATTTGCAACTTCTGAATATCTGTCAGTGCTTATTTTGCTTTTGCAAAGTTTTATAATAATTCGGAAAAGTGTTAGAGGGTGAGTTACGGTAATTACATATTCATAATGACAATGTTTAAGGGCAGGGATCTAAGAGGAGAAGAGAGTTTAATGATTAATATAATTTTACTATCTTTACATATTATGCAACAAGCAGAAAGTCTGTAACGATTTATTTGTATTTCTTGGGCAATGTAACAATTAGTTTGCTGTGTGAAAACGTTTTGTTTTGAAGAGTTTTAATTTTCCATGTATATGTGTTACCTTATATTTTAAACTTTCTGCTGCCGGTTTTAAGTTTGCCAGTGGATAGCAGAACATTAAAAAATTAAAGTAATAAATGTACATTGGAAAATAAAACTCTCCGAAACAAAAAGTCGGTAACGATTAAAAGAAAGATCTTTAATTAATACCACGAGGAGCCCTGAATGTAGCATTTAAAAGAGATTACAAGTTGTAATAAAAATAATAAGAAAAATAATTCTTTATTTCAAGATGTGGGGAGGATAGTGCAATCTCACACGTCCTATATAGTTATACATATTTATATATTTACACAGTAAAGAAACAAGAATATAATACATAAAAAAATAATAATAACAAAAATAAATAATCCATTATTATGCAGGGCGCGGTTTTGAGAGAGCTCGGGCCCAACGCTCACTCAGGAGTGGTGCTTGGTGCTGGAAGGCTGCGGTCACCACCGTGTTGTCGGAGGCCATAAGCCTCATCGTGGCTCCAGTGACCCGGTGTCTCATCATGCTGACGAATCCATGGAGTCCAAATTCCGTAAACATTGTTGATGCCCTGCTACACATTCTGTATCCAAATATGATATACGTTGTAAATTAATTGGTTTGTGTGTAATGAATCTAAGTGTAAAATGAAACCAGATAATCCATATCAATAAATATAAATAAACACGTTCTGTGATAACATGAAATATTTATTGAATCTATTGAATTTACAAGAATAAATTCAGTGAATTGATGGACTAAGACTCTTTACCAATTTTAATTTTCTAAGGAAATATTTCTTTTCCAAAGTCAAATGGAAATGTCACGTGATAATCATTCAAACTCTAGGGTGCATAAGTTAAAATAAAGTATTCAAGGGCGCGAGAACCTTTGATCGTGACGTTAAAGTTAAAGTTTAAATGGTAAACCAACGAGATATCCTAATAATTAAATTTGAGGATTTACAGCAACGAGGTCTAAGTTCCGCCATGTGACTGGTATATCCCGCGTCGTTAATAAAGGTGCCCCCTTGAAGCTGTCAGAATTAAAATTGACTTTGGTTCGAGCTCCAGCAGTGTTGTCAAACTCTAGTGATGTGACGCCGCCGAAGACTAGAGATGTTTAGAAGCTGATCGCAATTTATCATAGCGTAGTACGACATTGGGGCAGGTAGATGCATATATCAGAGTAAACTGCTACAAGTTGATATCAATTTTTTGAGAAATTAGTAGACATTTTAAAACTCAACTCCTTATGGTAACAATATGATTGGAAGCATTAATTTTTCTGTCGTCCTAGTTTAGAGAAAAAAATAAATAATAGACAAAATAAACAATAAACATATTTCCTTAAATGAAATTAAAATAATAATTAGATTCACCATGGGAGTAGAGCTAATACGTATGGCCAATCCGTCGCGATAATGTATGAATATGTAAATATATAGGCATCATAAATTGAGGCGAAATTCAAAACCACCGTAATAATTTAATGAACTCCCGAGTTGCTCATGAAACCATAACTCCGAAGTAAGCTTAACTGTTTTGTTCTGAGTTTGTTGAAACACAAGATAATAAATGTTGAATTTTGTTTCGTAGAAATTTTGTACGTAGCTACTCGTAATTTGGACATATTGCAAGAGTTTTGATGAAGATTTTGGGCAAATACCTTAACCCGCAAGCACTCGCGCCTTTAAAACTCACACGAGCACTCGCGTATAGATCATTTTGCTCAGGTTTTATAAATAGCCAAAAATTACCTACTTAAATTGAAGCATATTTATTTATATTATTACTAATCCTATTAATATTATAAAGGCGAAAATTTGAATGGATAAATGGATGTTTGTTACTCTTTCACGCAAAAAAACTGATGGACTTTAAAAATTCTGGCGTTATAAAATTATTTATTATACGTTTATTGTCCAAATGAAAAGCAAAGGTAAAATAGCAAACTACTTATAGTTATAAGTACTCGTAGTTATTTGACGTGCGCTGTCGTTTTGTTATTTGTTAAGGTTACTACGGAGATCCCTTTGATAGTTAAAATTCAAATATGTAATGTATAAAATACTAATCTACACTAACAAAGCGAAATTGTGAAACTGCGAAACTGCCTGTGTTTGAATGTTACACTTTAAAAGGTGGCACGCGAGCTGTTTGAAAAATGAATGTTATGGTTATGGTGGGAGGGCGGAGAGTGAAGTGGGGATAGGGAAGGTGAAGAAGGCGGAGTGGGAACCCCCTTAATACTATGCGAGCGAAGCCGGGGGCAAAAGCTAGTACATGATAAAACAGTCATGTAAAATCAAATCAAATAAATATTTTTAATATATAACATTTGTCAAACTATAATATTAAAACAACAAACATTGGAACAAAATTGGCATTTCCTAACTGCACCTTTGAAATAAACTAAAAAAAATAACTTCGATTAAAAAAATTAAAGAATGAATAACGTAATATTATTCTACATCATATGCACGAGCTTTATATATGCTACACAAAGTAAAAGCATTTTTTGTACATCACTCTAACTAAAACGTTCCGGAATAAACTAAAAAATAATACTTACGATGTTACTTGCGTGATGAGCAAAATGCCGCGCGACGGGACCCGGCCGAACAAACCACCTCTTCTGAGCGACTGGTCTCCGAAAAAACCGTTATGCGCGGGACGGGGCAAGTATAAAACTCTGCTATTGGGCGAACGGGGTACGTATGCACATTGTTGCATAAACGTCATTGAAGAAGAAGATAACAATAATAATTAATAATGGACGAAAATATGAAAGAGAACAAGACACAGAAAAACAGAAAAAGATATGGGTCGCAACTGGGACTCGAATCTCTCGTCTAACCGGGACGGGCTCCTTTACCAATTCTGCCATATATATTACATTGATGACAATAACCTTCAAAAGTTATGAAAATATTTTTTTTCTTATAAAAAAATAAAAACGAGATGCTTCTTCAAATACAGCAAATTTGATTTTGTGACAACATTTTTTAATTCAAAATTAAAAGGTTTCTGGTTTTTAATAAATCCAGGGGAAGAGAGCATCGCTCTCGAAACAGGTTGGTTTCGTAGACATTAAAAGTGGCTAAAAAAACAATTTTTAAAATTTTTAATTAAAAACAAGATGGTTTGATGGGTTCGTAAATACAATAAAAATTCATGGCACAAACGAAAAAAATCTTGCAATTAATCACAAAGAAAAATAATTATCTTACATCTTTCAACCTACATCACCCATCACGTAGTTAGTATCAGCGACAGTCAGTCAGTTACTAACGAGACAGTTCTGCTGATAAAAAGCTGCCACACTAAAGGTAATCAATGACCGGCAAGTGGCAATGAAGCAAGTTTACTGCAGTGGCCAGTTACTGTACCTCGCCGGGCCATTACTCCCGGAACGAGACGTGAGACCATTGTGATACTGGACTTGCAACTTATCTCTGATCGTGTGCTTTCACGTGATGCTACTCGGAGTTCATAAAACTTGTTCGTCTTATCAAGTTAATACTTGAACTTTCTTTCAGAAATTCGGCAAAGCTTGCAATAATAATATCATGCATCTAACTAAAACTTGGGACAGTCAAACAGTTTGGGAGGCTGGAATGGGTATCGCTGCTCTGGAAAACATTTTTTTGATTACCAACTCTCCTGCAATAAGTCACCCGAAGCAGTTCGCTACGTTTGTATTTTATTTTTATTTTTCAGGGCCTCCTGTGTGGAGCTAACGTAAAAAGAAAACAGATTGATACTGTGATTAACCTTTGCGTACTCGCGTCCAACGGTATAACACGTATACTCGCGCACGGTGTCTCAGACCGAGATTTGATCTCTCTGAATTATTTTAATTACATAGTTTGTAAGCTTTGTATTTATAATGCAGAAGGGGGTATAATTGAATTAAAAAATGCATAATTATATATTAAAACTTTTATTTTATTCGGTGTAAACAGACTTATAGCTGCTTAAAAAACATAATTTTTTTTTCTTTAACTTTAATTTAAAAAAAATAAAAGTTTTCATGTGTTTTAAAAAAAACTATAAAATGTAATAAATGAAAGTATCAAAAATATTATAATATTATCAAAATAAGAATTAATCTTTATCAGGAATTTTGGGTAGTAATTACTGTTACTCACCTAAAAAACCGATAACAGTAAATAAGGGTCACATGTCCACTCAGCACCAATGCGCGCGCTGCGCCGCACTAAACAATGTCCACCAAAAAATGAAGAAGCTACTAAAGACCTCAAAGTCCCATTGTTTTTAATGTTTGAGAAAACAACGAATTATTGATGTTTCGGTCTGAGAGACTAACGCGCGAGTGTAGGAAGATTAAAAGCCGCCAGCTTTGTCGTCAACCCCTCAGGCCTCTGGCATATTTTGTAACAAAGTCAAAATATTTCCGTTTAGTAATAAAATAAATGATATATTTCTGAACGCATCCAAAATCTTAACAACTGGTTTAGATTTTTTTTTGATGAATTATGATTTTTTTTATGATGAAACCAAAAAAAAAACATTTCAGAAATGTTAATATTTCTCCTTTAAAATAATTTTGTTTTCTGACGGTTTTTAAAACTAAGTTAAAAGTTTGACGGAAAAAAACTAATATTTCACATTTCATGTTTGCAGTCCGGAACAAAACTGTGACGTTAACTTTCAGAGTTACGAGGTACAGGAGTACGGGTACAACTTGGGAGTTCATAACATTAGGTTTATTCCTAATTTCGCCTCCATTTGAACTGTTATGACAGTTTAACTTTACGCATAAGATCTGCAGTGACGATGGATTACGAAAACATATTCAAAATTAAAAAATAAACAATTCGAGGTTTTACTCATATAGGTTAAAAATAAAAAAAATAAATATTAGTCCTAGACTTGCCGAAAAGTCTAAAGATGTCGTATATTAAAAATAAAGTGGATAAAAAATCATACAGACACTATCTAGATAGCATTTAGTACGGGTTTGAATTTTGCAATCGTATATAAAGATAGCAGCCAATAATATGTGCGTTAAGAAAATGAAGAAGATGATGGTAGTTCTTAGACGAAGTATGATACAGTTAAAAGTGACCTAATTGGATATAGACACATTAGCTCAGTTGGTAGAGCATTTGCCATGTAAGTGTCCTGGGTTCGAGTCCCATAGGTGCCAATATTTTTTGCTGATTTTTCTGTCTCCAGATTTTCGATCGAGATTCGGTAATATTGTCTTCATTTAATTACATATTAACAGTTTCAGATCGAAGATAGTATCATTACAATTAGTGTTGTCGTTACTATTTTGTTGAAATATGTAGAGAAATCTTCTTTTTTGATTCCTTCTGTATTTGTAGCCCCGGGAACCATTTACTGGATAATTGCCACGGATCACCCCAAGAGATTCGCTATGTTTGGTGTAAACAGGGGTTCACGGGGTGAGGTTAGTCCAGATCTTGGTGGTGGATGCATCTGCCCACCAACAGCGTGATAGACCGAATCAGGAGAGACCTGTTGATGGAGACCTTTTTTTCTTTTCTCAGAACATCGCCTTGCGCCGCAGTGGGATAGATTCATATAACCGTCTCTTATGAACATACCCCTCATACATCTTTCCCAAAACATCCTCTCTTTTATTTCCTGAAAAGATCTTCCACACAGCATCCCCAAATATGACATAGGCCCTGAGGGGAATTATTTTCCTTGGGTCTCCTGTGTGGAGCTAATGTAAAAAATGTCCACCTGCAAAGATATGCGTGTGAAGCTGAACGAGTTTTAAATAGTTTTGCTGAATTTTATGTTTCCAAATTAACAATTAATGAAAACATGTCTAATTCATTGATAGCATAAAGTGACGTTGTTAGTTCAAAAGCTCGTGATGATCACGAGGTTTCGAACTTAGAAACTTCAGGACGAAACAGGCAAATCTTAAATTTCTTGACGCCAAAGTTCACCGTGCTGCTTAAGCAAGTTACCCATTGCTTATCAGAACGAAATAAAAAATAATTCGTTGCCACTCGCTAATTCAAAGAATTAAGGAGTAGGTTATTATTTATTTTGTTTATATCCACTTTATTTCAAGGATAAAAATTATGTACAAATCTATTTAATAAATCAGCTACCTATACTTGATGCCGTAAAAATATGGGGGGTGTGGCGGTATTGACTGAGCGTAGCGAAGTTCTGTTTTTGACTCGGCATTCATGTAAATTCGTTTGTGTTTTCCGTGTCCGATCAATCCTATCAAGATGGTAGCATGCTTGCTTGATATTTGAACATTGTTTGTCGTAGACATAAATGATTTATTTTTTTATCGTGTCCACACAGGAGACCCTTAGGAAAATAATTGCCCCCAAGGTCCATGTCATTTTTAATATGGAGGGTTTTTTAAGGAAAGGAATAAGAGGAAGTTTTGAGAAAGAAATACATCAGTGTGTCCAGGAGTGACAGACTTATGAATCCATCCCTTCAACTGCCCTGCAAGGCGATGGGTCGAGAGAGACCGGCTGGAGAGGTCAAAAGATCTCTCTCAAAATGCCTTCTCAACCAGTCTCGATCCGGCCAGCAACGCAGCAGGTAGGCAGACATATCGGCCGCCAAAGTCCTTGACAAATCTCGCTTGCTAAGTCACCAAACGTAACGAACCACTTGGTGTGACCTATGGCAGAGGTGTTGGTTATCCCATAAATGTATTCAATTTATTACCTGTACGAGCTATTTTGTGGCAAAAAATTGTATTGCAGCATATATCCGGCAGTCCATATAAAACAATAGTGGATCATGCACACAATACTCGTCTCATACAAAATAAAGGAATGAAAGTACCTTGGTTTCAAAACAAATATGGTCAAAGAACACTTGAATATATTATACCATTAATATTTAACAAATTGCCATATGAATTTAAAGAAAATTGCTCTTTAACGAAATTCTCACTGATGTTAAAATCATGGCTATTAGAGAGTAATCTTATGTATTAAGTTTATATTCTGTTCACTCTCACCATCTATTTATTTGCAATTGTGTTATTAATGACTAGTATGGTATATACTCAACTGTCTAATGATATTTAAAAAAAAAAAATTCTTAATCTACATTTTTTTCACCATAAAATACTGTCTCTGAATAATAATTATCAACATTGCATATCACATTATCACAATGTTTTAGTGTTTATATATAAATATGTTAACGGTTAATATGTTGTTATATGTGTATGTTGTTGCCACGCTGACGCGTTGAGGATTATTTAATGTATTGTATTGTTTTAAGTTAATCTGTGGAACTGATCTCCTACTGACAAGCTACTTTCAGTAGCTTAGCGGGTGTGAATTCTCATTGTATGTAATTTTATACATTAAAAAAAATAATTCTATTATTATTAAATTAATAAAAATAGATTATTTGTATACAAGTACTGCTATGCAATTATTATTGCACGTGACAGCTGTTTTGCTTTCTGAAGGCATTATAAAACTTTGGTTATACCACTTACAGGCGATATATATATATAAAATTTCTAGAAAGGTATTTAATTATGCGTAATAATAATTGCTTTGCAGAACTTGTTATATAAATAAACTGTTTTCATTAATTGAACAGTAGTATTATTGAATATATAGAAATAAAAATGAAAAAGGTGTTTAAGTGTTAATTAAACTTGATATCAATAAATCCAACAAATGGTTCCCGGGGCGGCGGTACCCATATCTGCCTCTCGCAAAGTATAATAAAATAAACTACTACTCCGCATGAAAATATCATATTTTAAAAACGTCGTTTGCGAAAGCGATAGTTTAACCATACATAAACGCACCCGAGTTTTGCGTCACGGTAGAAAATATATTCATGTAAAATTCAAGCAAGTCTGAATATTTCAATAGGCAAGTCTTAACGTTCAGCTGGCTTCTGCTTCCGATGCACACCTCCAGGAAAATCCTGCCGGGTTCAAAATGAAAATACACGAATAGTAGTCTTCCGGTTCACGTACACGGTGGTTGCAAAGTCACTGAGGTGTTAAGTTATGATATTTATATTTGGAAATGTTTCGTCTCTGATGCGCCATGTAAAGTTGCTATGCAAAATATTGTTAGTCGCTACATTTGATATTGCAAATTGAGCCTTAAATTGTACATTAAACGTTATTATTTTGTTAAACTTTTGGAACTATGTTCAGTGACAACGTTTTTGATCACTGAACAAGAGATAATCTCAAAGTCGGCTTGAAAGTGAAAATTGGTAGTTTCACGATGTTTTATTATTGTGAAACTGATTATGTTAATGATAATATTTCGATCTTTGAAAATGTCTTCAATTTCAACAAAAGAAAGTAAATACAGATCTTAATTCACATCCACATTATGAAAAATTATATATTGACCTCGAATATGCCAAAAATTAATGGCTTGTCAAAAGTTTTTTTGGGCCTACTTCCCAATGACATTCAAATAATGCTTTAACTTTCTTTAGAGCTTATTTCATCTTTGGGGGTGCTGTGTGGATGGTCGTTTGAGGAAATTAACGAGATAAAGCTTCTGGGAACTAAAAAGGTATAGGGGTGGGCCGGATCTGGAAGTCAGTGTGAACAAGAGTGGTCGACGTACGAATTCACCAATGCGGTGGAAGCGAAGAGAGAAGAGAGACAGGTTGAAGGGTGTACCTCAACCTACCTCTCCAAATACGGCCCGCCACGTAGCCGGTAGACAGATGCATCGGCTGCCAAGACCTGGACAAACTCCCTATGAACCAGGGTATCCATGCACATAACTTGGAGTACCTAATCTAAGACATCCGCCTCCAAAACTAATGTCGTCAAATTGTCAACTACTATTTTAACAATATTTAACCTTTAACTCAATTGCCAGTTCTCTTTTAAATAACGTTTTTGGATGAATATTATTTTCGTTAAGTAATAGTTAAAAAATTCACACGATTTTAGATCACTTCATCATGATCGTTGTGCATTTCTTCAGATGTTGCTAATTGGCGTTGTGATCACGGTTAAATGACGACAGCGACGTTTTGATGACTCAATTTAAAAAAAACGGTTTAAAAAAATTATGTGTGCAGTTCGCACGGGGTGAAATCTTCTGAAGACTAAATTGTACAATAGTAGGCTACGAAGCACCTCACAAAGAGGAAACCGATTATTTACGAAGCACCGCACAAAAGAGAGATCGATCATTCTATCTCGTTTTCTCGCAGATTAAATCCTGTAGATATATGTGTTTATCTCTTTTTAGTACCTTTCGCTTTTTCGTTCGTCGAGTTACAAATCACAACGGTGCTAAAGAAGTTCACACGCGGTAGAAGTGAAATCTTCAGAAAATTAAATGTAACGAGTGCAGAGTATCAGGAGTAGGACAATTGTAGTATTTATTTATTATGATATTATTACCAAGTTAATTTTTTTTTTCTAAATTATTCTACGAAGCACCGCATAAAGAGAACACCGATTATTCTATCTCATTCTGTCACAGAATAAATCCTGTAAATGTATGTTATTTTTAGTATCGCTCGTTTCCGTTTCATCGAGTTTCAATTCACAACGGTGCTAAGAAATTTACACCTCAAAAATTGGCTTTTTATCATCATGCATAAAGATTACGTTCCAAAATTATCGGTTTCCCTAAATATTTTTTACACGGATAATCTTTTACACCAGAGTTCCAGTCGAAGTTTTTTTTACAATAAGCCCTCGTTATGAAAAAAGGTCGTGGAACATTATACAGCTACAGGTCGGAAAGCGGAAAAATTTCATTTTATTGTACCCACATCGTGAGATCGAAAGAAAAATGTACCCAGCGGCTTTGTCTTGCTTTGAATTCACGTTTCGATGTTACTTGCAGCAGTATTTTCTGATAGTTGTTACCACGGTTTCTTCCTGGCTGTGCACGTGTACAGATGTATTCTCATTGTTCTATATGAAGATTTTGCATTCAATATGATCACGTAGGTTCCGATTTGGATTGCAACTTCATGCCTGAGTTACATTTGAAATATCTCGTTTGTTCGCAATTATTATGTTGTCGCGATTGCATGGAATTTTACAGTAATATTGACTAGATTATTAAAGTGAATTTTTAATTTATTCAGAGTATGCAATTCTTTTATTTTAGTGTTAATGAAAAGAACCACAAACACAAAGCACTGTCGCGTTGATTAGCGTTACAAAAAAGCATGAAATACATTGCATTAGGTGTTTTTGAAATAACTTTCGGTACAACTCGATTTGATTATTAAAATAAAAGATTAACAACATTATATATGTAAGTATTCAATTTCCATTCCACCCCAGGGATTTACTGAAATGAGTGAATACCGCTAACACATAAGCCGAATCCTAATTGGATGATGACGACATTTATTTCGTGTATTAATAAGCTGTCGTAATTTTTTAAATATAATGTCATCCAATTTTAAAAAAAATTCTTGTGTGTGCGTGCATGCGTGAACATTAATAAAATGCATTGTCATTAACAACAAGTCTAACTGCCGAGTTTCAGCTCGTTCGAATGTTGGAAAATGGGCTAATTTCCAATTATAAAATTTGCGTTCATGAAAACAAAATCGTAATTCAAATAGATGTATTTATAAAAAGCATTTTTTCACGTCACTTCGGTCTTTAACAAAACATATTTTACGAGAATTTGCAAAATAAAACAAAAATAATGTCCATCTATGCATCATTATTTACATAAATAAATATTTATATCAGATTGTATTGCATATTCATATATTTGTTACTACCATTCGAATTTAAAACCCAGCATCGCTTCATTATAAGAAAATAACCCAACACAACAAAACGCTGAAAACACCCTCATATTTTCCATAAGTTAAATACTATGTCCTGTATTATTTGGAAATAATAAGATTTCACCAGAAGACAAATTTATTTTATCTAACAAATTGTTCGTTTAATTTAATGTGAAACTATTAATAATGTTGATATCTCCGATTTAATTAAAGCTTCAGCAGCTCGCCGCGTTCTGTTCAAACATTTCAGTGGCGCTAATATCGCCATATTTTTGACGTCACATCCCACTTCCGGTGCATTTCGGGGCGGAAGTTGCGATAAAAAGCGCCCTAACGACCACACGGCGAATTAAACCACGAACACTGGATAAACTGTGAAATGAAAACTGTGAACTGAAAACTGTGGACTGAAAACTGTGGACTGCTGCGTTTACTCACAATTATTATTAATGAATCCGTATATATTTTTAACGCGAGAACGAAGTGTTTTGCTGGAACCCCTTTACTATGTAGTCTATTGGTTTATCACATATCATGCAATTGTCTTACTGAAGTGAATTGATAAGACATTTAAACTTACGGCTGTACTTTCTGTAAACCAACGTCCCTTAAATCAATGTTTTATAACATTAAAAATTAAATTAAATATCAAATAGATTGCAAACCATTCATCGAAAAAAAAGGCTTTTATTAATAACCAGCTGACCGGTGAACTTCGTACCGTCTCAGAATCAATAAGTGTTGTGTTAACTTATTGGCTGAATTAAATTCAGTTTTTTTATTAACTTAAAAATTACACAATGAAGCAATTATCGATGCGCAACTGTCCGTGTTTTGTTTTAGTCAGTATCAGAGATGGCGTTGTGTTTATGATGAAGAAGTAAGAGGATGGTCTAAACCAGTGATTCTTAATCGGGGCGCCAGCGCCCCTTTATGGGCGTTTGGGAGGTCTGGCGGGGGTGTTTTTGAATTTTCAGTCTTTAGGGTGCGCTGCAGAAGTTCGAGAGGGCATTGGGTCAATATGGAAAAAAAGCTCCTTTACGAGCTACGCAATTTTAATTTTTAATTTATTTATTGAGTTAGTTTAAACTACATGAATATAAACTATGAAGCATAGTGTAACATTTCATTTGATAAATTGAAATATTTTTACAGTAAGCATAACATTTATTTTCAAATACATTCATTCTTTCTTCATTCTTCATACCTTCAGGCATTTCATCATACATCTTTAGTCCTCTATACATTAGGCAGTTCTGTGATTTTGATTTCTTCATTTGTGGCAATCGAACTCCACTTCGTAATTATGAACGTCTCTATTAAAAACAATGTCATCCTTTAAGTATTTTGGCATTTGGTTTTTCATAATTTTATGCGCAAAAATTAACACATTAAATAGTAGTCTCTTTTTTACACTTTCCATAGGCGCTAGCATTTTTTAAGTTCAATTAAATATTTTTTTTGATCGTTTATTCCAGATTCTCGGAGAGAGTGGTGCAGTCCCACGAATTCCATATTATACATATATAATAAATCATATAAAAATAAACTATACTTTCTAGCACAAAATTTATGCCGATGCATAGTATTCAAAAACATTGTGATTCATGTAAAATAAAGGCCCATTCAAAAAGGTTCAAAATATTACCTATGAGTGAAAGGTTTACACAGTCCGAGTCTCAACACTTTGTGTTCGCTACGCATGTGTTCATTCGTTGATACGGAGCAAGATCAGTAGTACCAGTACGAGTTGCGGAGGAGAGGGTGGGGGGGCGCTGGATAATTTTGCTGTAGCAAAGGGGGCGATTCTTTCGATACATTTAAGAAAGACTGGTCTAAAATGACGTTGGGCTTATTGAAATAGAGTGTTACAGCAAGAGAGTTGAAAAATTTACTACAGGGAAATTTTTTGTTGTTTTTCTGAAAGAGCCTTTTTATGAAAGAGTTTTTTCGATGACAATTAATTATTTACTAATCAAAATCTCTCAGCTCAGAATTTCGAGCAAATCATGTAAGAGTAAAATTTTAGCAAAATTTTTATAATTTTCTGAAAAAGTCACCAGCTCTAATTAGCAGATAGATTTTGTTTATTTAAATCATCACAAAAACAACATTATCCGTGCAAGTATTTATGACGTGCTGCAAACAAATCAAATGTTTTAATTAACCTTCAACTAAATCTGCTCTCAAAATCAATAACATCATCACATTATACTTAAAATGGTCAAAAGCAAGTTCCTAAATTATTTGATTTATAGCATTTCACTATAAATTTAATTCAATTGTAACTTTAAAAAAATATATTTTCTTACTTGATTTTGCGATAAAGATTTACCAGCAAACAAATCAAGGCCACATTTTGATGAAATCAGATATTTCCTAAGCTAGGTACGAAATCAGTCAATACAACATTGTATTCTTAATTAAATGAAAAAAAATCACTTTGTATCCATCACTTTGTCAGTCCATCCTGTCAAAGGAACCACCACATTCAAAACATATAAATAATTTTGATTAACCTTAAAGAAGGCTCGAGCGTCGAATCGACCGCACTTAAAACGCTGTTGTATATAACTTCTAATATTTTCATCACAACTCTTTCTCGTCTCAAGTTGCCTCTTCTAAGTTCGTTACAAACAAAACTATATAACCCCCCTTTCCGCCTGCCCCGTATTGTATAAATAGCCTCTGTTATAGTCGCAGCGTAGGCGTCGAAAGAACTACTCGCGCCCGTCGTCGAAAAGTTTTCGCGCGACCCAGTGGGTAGAAATATTTTTCTACTATTTTGAATCAAGTTGGTATTTTGTTACTACTTTATATACTGTGGGTATACGTACAAGCGTCAGGGATAGAATTGACAGAAGAGTATCTACATAGGAGAGCTACTATGGTCAATATTCTAAGAAAACTGAAAAGAAATATATTAGATCATTGCAGACAAGTACTGACGACAGGAGCAATGAACCAATTACTTAAGATACTTTGTGTAGAGGAAGCTGCTAAATATGTCCGGCGAAAAAAAGGATGCAATCAAAAATACAATGCACACCTTGTCGAAGAAATATTTGCAGAGACCACACTACATTTATTTGTAACCAATGTTTTCATGACGAAGAAACTGAAGAAACAAATTAGACTATGTATAAGTAGTTACTTTATGTTAACTAGTTCTTTTATTTTATAATTTTGTTTTCTAATTATAAAGATTGGTTTTACCAAGTTGTTTCATAATCCAAAGATAAATGTTTAAGTTTACAATTTTTTAATTTTGATTTTTTCATAATATTTATGTACCTAAGTTTATATTGTCAAATTGTAAACCAGTCCAAAGAAAAAGCTGCTTTCTGATTATATGTTAATTATTTGAATTAAAATGCTTTTCCATTATTAAATATTTTCTTAAAATTAAGATGACTGTTTTAATTTTAAAAATAAACGATTCTATATAATTATTCGTTGTTTTAAAATCCTTAAATTGGTCTTTTAGGTTCTATTGGTCTTTAAGGTTACGCGCGACCGTTACCGTTACAAATGACCTCGCGCCTGCTTGAAGGTTAAATAAGCGCTGTACAAGTGATTCGTTTTCATTTAATTAAAATTTACGCCAAGAAGTGAATTTGAAATTATTGAAGAGGTAAATATAATTATTCAATTCATTGCTTTGTATTCGAGATGGTTTGTTCACTGCCACGAAGCAATAGTTATATTCGAAGCCTCGTGGTTTCAACTTGAAGTCGAACTTTTGAAACTAGGCTTTAAACTTTATCCCTTATCTCACAATAACAAGAGCCAACTGGGCTAGATTTTACAGATTAATTAGTCAAATTCCTAGTAATTGGCAATCACCTTGATTGAATTTCAAGACCGGGTTTGAGAATAACTATAGATAAATGATCGAAATTAGTGTACAAACAGAATGTCGCAAACAGAAATACCGGTATGCAATGAATATTATAGTAGACATGTTTTCAATTTGATATGATCATGCCCTCAGTAATAATGAAATTTCAAAACTTCTTTTGCCTGCTAAACTACTTAAAATCTACTACGTTTTTAAAGAGTTAAAGCGTTGTGAAAAAATTAGAGATGGTCAATTGTTTCCATTTTTCAATCAATATTTCGCGTCTAAAAAACTAGCAACTAGACAAAACATTTTTTTCAATGACATTATAACAAATTTGAAAACAAATAATACATGTTTTTTTTATTTTATTTTATAGTAAAACATTAATCAAAAGTGAAATAAATTAGTTTAAAGGCAAAGATCTCACATTTTCATTTTTCAAAAACTATTGATTTATATTATCTGAATTAGATTTTTTAATGTGAATTCCTCACATGAGTCCCGGTTGCACCCGTCTGGAGCCAGTCATAGATACTATGGCTTCCCCATTTGAGGTATAATGTGAGGCTGAAGGTAGTGGGGAGGGGAATATGAGGAGGAGGAAGGTGGAGAAGCACCTGGCTATTCAGATCTAGTCACCAAACACGACTAAAGCTATTTCAAACAATGTTTCAATTGTTAATGGTGGTCTTAAACCAGGGCAACACTGATATCTTCGACTCTGGAACGTGCCGCAAATATATTTGGCTCAACACAGGTATATCCTAGTGAGGCAGCCATCAAAAAAACCCAATGTAAATATACCTTTTTATAGATAAATAAAAAAATATATATTATTTTAATTGAATTAATTGTGAAATAGCCCAAATTAATCGATAAAAATTATTTGTCCACGCCGGGATTCGTTCCCGCGACCTTCGGGTGCAAGTGAAGAGCCTTACCCTAGATCACGCCGCGCCGGTCGTCAGATTACGAATAAACATAAAACTGTGCCCTATAATTTCGTTATTTGTTTTTGGGGTGTTATGCCGTGTTACGCTACCTTAGCCAACATTTCGGACAGCATTTCAGTGTCCATCATCAGGGTAGATGTGTAATGATGGACACTGTAACGCTGTCCGAAACGTTGGCTGAAGAAGGAGGTAGCGCAACACAGAATAATACCTCAAAAACAAAAACGAAAATCTAAAAACGTTTGTGCCCTGTAAATTTTACTAAATTTAGAAAGATTAAATGCTTATTTTAAATGTTTTGCAAAATACAATTACGTATTTAAAACATTTATTTATTGTATAATATTTCCCGTGAAAATGTTTGCATTATTGTATGTATTTAAATTTCTATTTGCAATAACTCTACAATGCTTGAACAACGTGATTTGTTTTCTGAAAAATATATCAACGCGCGTTCGATCAACAAATAAAACTATCTCTTGAATAAGGAACTCCAGTAAAAAATATTATGACTTTAAAAAAATATGTTCATTCAGACCAATAAACGCAGATTCTCAATATATAAGTTTTTTTTATAATAATAAACGTAGTGTTCGTAAAAAATATTAAAAAGTGCATTTTTTAACGTCTCGTTAAAATACACTGTAAAGTTGGTATGATTGAATGGTTAGTGCTGACGTCACGCGTCACCAGTTATTGTATCACATTGTATTGAAATCAATTGACATGTAGGTATGGCACAAGCCATCAGTATTAACAACATTTCATGTTATTCTTTATTTCGTACTGTTTATAGAGATTTAGTTGTAGTGTTTATTGAAACAATATTTAAGCCTAAATAATTCAGTATCAAAAATGGAGGTATCTCTAATAGTTTATCTCTATTATTTAAAATATTGAAAAACTGCTGCACAAAAAAAATAATGAATGAAAAAAGTAATGCTTCTTCTAGGGAGAATACTTCGAACAACGGAACAACGGATTTCAAAATGGCGGCAGTAGATCAGCTGATTGCCCAATCCCATACTAATTTTTCGGGAGTGATGACGTCACACGATTTACCATATTTCCGGGGGGTCTCGAAAAATAAAACTTTGACAATTATTTTAACTATTAAAACTAACTCTAAAAATTAAAACAAAAACGCAGTTATTTAACCCGTCTAATCACAGGAGACCCAAGTTGTCCCAAAACATCATATGCCGTTATAATAACAGGAGACCCAGATTGTCCCAGAGCGACAGTACATTATTAAAAGTTAGATATCTCTCTTCCTGTCATGCGAATATTTGTGATTTCTTTTATGTTAAAAACGGAATGAAATAATGCTTCTCAATGTCTTAGAATTATATGAGCTAGGTTTTTCAGATATTTTACAAACCCGATCAAAAGTGACGGTTTAATTTTTCGCCAATTTGTGACGTATCACACATTTAATTTTAAAATAAAATTGTATGAAAGTGATAAAAAGTGAGGTGACAGTTTTATTACAAATTTTATTTAGAAAAGAAGTCTGTATTTTAAATTTTAAGTTTATTCTATTTTTATTACTTTAATTCGAATATTCGCAGGTACGCATTTTTTAGCCAATTTAAATTTCCAAAATTAAAATTTTAATATTTAGAAACAAAAATGTTGATTTCTAATAAACACACCGGAAAGATTATTTTATCTAGATTTTAGAAAATTTTTTGTTTTTCCAAAAGCGTTAAAAAAAAACAATAAATAGGAACATTTAAAATGCATGGGAAGAACCAGGAATTTTGCGCGCAAATCTTGATAGGCAAAATTTGACAGAAAATTATTTTTCTTATTATTCGAAGGGTTAAGGTCATTATTCATAAAAAAAAATAAAAAAATTGGACTGGAGTTCTCTATTAAGAATAACCCCATCAAACGATAAAAAATTGATATCCGCATTAATTTCACTGAAATCCGTCTCAGATATTCTGCCACACGGGCAATGATTGTAAGTAACCCCCCAACCCTAAAATATTCAGGGGTCTGACTGAAAAAAACAAGAAAAAATCTTCATTAGTATTTCAGGACACGTACGTTTCTCCCCTCGGTATAAACATATGGCTCGACACTTGGTCCCAGCGCGAGCTGCCACGGGCTAATTTTTATTTTTCCGTTTCACCTTTTCTATTTTCCACCCACCGTTGCTGGCGTAGTTATATTAGGGGGTTATGGAAATGTAGAAAAATGAATTTCACTTTTTTAAAACTGAGTTTTCGTGAAAAAGTGTGTTTGAAGTATGGATTTGTCTAGATTTGATAGAATAGTGTTATTTACGTACGTTGTGATTTTAGGAAAGAATGTTTAACTTTTTGAATCCGGTAATTGATTCCTTACCGGATTGATAACACTGCTTTAATACGTTTACCGGATTACCGTATTGATAACACCGCTGCGTTACGTTTTTTTTACATTAGCTCCACACAGGAGGCCCTAAAGAAAATAATTCCCTTCAGGGCCTGTGTCATCTTTGGGGATGTTGTGTGTAGGGTCTTTTCAGGAAAGGAAGTAGAGGAAATTCTGAGAATGAAAGGAGTATTAGGGGTGGCTAGGAATCTGGGGTCCAGTGTGTCAAGGAGTGACGAATGTATGAATCCATCCCTCCCACTGCGGTCCAAGGCGACATTCCGAGAAAGTACGGCTAAAGAAGTCAAAGGGACTCCTTTAACCATTCTCTCTGGCATATTGACAGGCAGATTCATCCGCCACCAAGATCCGGACTATCCTTACCCCATGAACGCGGAACCCCTGCTAAGACCCAAGTTAAATATATTTGTTAAAAAGTACAGTAATTATGACATGAAAAACGGTGTTGTAGATTTTTTTCTATAAAAACTAACACATCTTTGGCAGTATCCTGTTTCTTGTATTGATTCATGCTATTTCAAAACGTATTTTCGATTTCACCATTAAATTATTCAAAAGCAGTTATTTTTCAAAAAACATATTTTTTTGATTTCGCGAATCGATCCCCATTACATTGTGGGATAATTGATAATATGTCCTTCATATAAATGCACCCTTTGTTCTAAAAAGGCTTTCGCGCAATTTGTATTGTCTCCACTCGCTCCATCACAGGCGATCTGTCTTTGTAAAAAGCTCCCGAAATTTCATTTCCAGACTGAAGACGAGAAATCACATACACACACATATTTCGATCATATTCATGGTGTAAGGATATGAATGAAATTCTTCTGTGAAATATTGATTCGTCACGTAAATATATATATAATATATATATATATATATTATATATACTTCATATATTAATAGCTCCCTTGCCGAAAGACTTTTATTAAATTGCATTTAGATATAACTAACGAAAAACTAACTAACTAACAAGCTAACCATCACGCCATTTCCCCGCAGGGGTAGGCAGAGAAGACGGACCGCCAAACAACTCGATCTTGGCACACACTCCTTGCCTCGTTCACATTCATACATCGTCTCATACATGCTCTTCTATTATTCCGACTCTTCACATGGCCCGACTCAAGTATCTGATTCACTTGGTCGTGCCATGTCTTTCTCGGGCGTTCCAGACTTCTTCTATAATTCATATTTGTGTCATATATTCTCCTTATTTCCTCGTTCATTCGCTCTACATGCCCACACCATCTGAGCGTCCCTTTCTTAATCTTACTCATTGCGCTTACATCAGCCTTGCATTTTTTGCGGATCCCACATTTCTCACACGGTCATATATGGTTTTACCACACATACGCCTCAGGGATCTCATTTCTACAGCATTAGTCTACTTTCATCCTTCCTCTGCCAGTTCCATGCCTCACTGCCATACATCAGGGTAGGTACCATCACTACATTATGGACGGCTTACTTCTCTTCTTTGGACAGTTTTTTATTGACGCCAACGGCGTTCAGTCCTTGTTCTACCGGTATTACAATGGAAGATGCTCCGAGGAACTAGCATCATTGATCCCTTCGGCATCGGTGCATAGTCGGGAAACACGCCAAACGCGTGCCCAACATTATTTGTCACATGAGAACGGGTCGTTTCTTCTACTCGTTCTTATGTTCAACAGCTCGCTGTGGAATGATTCGCCGGCCTATGTGTCTCTTCAAGACCAATTTTCATTCCTTCCTCTCCTCAAAAAGACCCTCCACACAGCATCCCAGATGACATAGGCCCTGAGGGAAATTATTTTCCTCAAGGCCTCCTGTGTGGAGTTAATGTTAAAAAAAAGTCCTCCATTAATAGAGTTGCCTGCATTTACCCTTCTTTCGATATCTCTGACAGCCTTCCCATCTCTCGTAAGACATAAAAAAACTAATAACATTCCGAGTACCAAATCGTGACACGAGACTTCCAGAGCTTTGTTTATCATCTAAAACTAACTATTTCATTAACACCCCTATCAAAAGACTACATAGACTTGGAAATATATTTAGTTCCGTTAATATTTCCTTTTATTCCTCACCTAAATTTATATCAGTAAAATAACTTTTAACTTAACCAGAGCAAGGCAACACAGAATTTTTACTTTTCCTAGAGGCAGGACCAACCTACCAATGGTTATGCCTCTGGGGAGAATGACCTCACTATTAAACCTTTCTTCTGAAATTGACATTTTTCGATCGAACTTCAATCATTTCAAGAGCGAAATAAAGGTATTCTTTAGTTTACACTATTAACTAAAAATTGTGAAATGTAATTGGATATACATGTTAACTGTTTTTCACAATAAATAAATAATTAAATAAATAAATCCGAAATTTCTAAAATTATAATATAGTTTTCATTGTTATTTCTTTTTAATTCTGCTTCCTTTCTATTAGTGTAAAGGAAGAGAAATAATAATATAAAATAATTTGTATTTTGTTTCTATTTCTATTACATTATACACCTTGGTGTTATCTTTGACCGGAAACTTGCATTTGATCGTCACTGTGAAACAATTTCCAATAAGGCCATGCAAATTCTAGGTTTTGTAATACGTAACACAAGGACTTTTCAAAACATTGAGTCAATTAAGCTACTTTACTGCTCTCTTGTAAGATCGCAGCTGGACTATGCATCTCCTGTATGGTCTCCGATTTATACCTATAACTTACACCGTTTGGAGAGAGTTCAAAGAAAATTTCTTCGATACGTTCAATTCAAATTGAGACAGCCTGTAATTGAAATCCGCTATAATGCATTAATGTCTGATCTAAACCTACCACTACTTTCTACCCGGCGTACTATTAATGACATTCTTATACTTTTTAAATTACTGAACAATCTCATAGACTGCCCTCAAATGTTAAGTGTTATAAATATTCGTGTCCCTGTTAAACCAACTCGACTCCACCACCTTTTCCACAGTGACAATCATAGCACTAACTATTCCTATCATTCACCGCTAGTGCGTTTTCACCGAACTGCCAATACGTATACAGACCTTTTCGATATTTTCAAAACCTCACCGTCTTGCATCAAAGCAAAAATAACTAGTTATTTATGTAACTGATATGTTTGAAAAATGATAAATATTTGTTGTACTAATATGCATCGTATGTATGTATGTACTGTATGTTATTCTATATATATATGTATAATGTTTGTAAATGTTCAATACACCTGTATTATGTATGTAATAGCCCTATGTACGGGCGTTTAAATAATAAATAAATAAATAAAAAAATAAATAAATAAATTACTATGTTACATGATTGATGTAAATGCTCCAAAGGCTTAAATAAAAAAATAAAGATATTTTTAAGAAACTTTAAAATATGAATATATATGGGCACATTCTCAAAAAAGCGAGAGTAACCGACTTGGAAGATTGTCTTCAAATGGCCGAAATTTGTGAAATAATTGTACACGCATGTTTCATTTTAGGAGGCCGGATTGGGTACCGCTGTCCCGGGAACCATTTATTCGGTAACCTGTAGGTAACTCTTTGCAAAAATCAGGGTCTTAGATATTCGACAGCTATTTACTAAAACAAGCATTTGTTATTTGTTATATACGAAAAAATAATCTACTAATCGCCCCACAACATCAAGCACACACCCGCTTTTCATCAAACCTGGGTTGCGTGGTCCCAAAAACTAACACCTCATTCGCTCAACGACAATTCTGGTTCATCGCTCCTAAAATATATACTCTGAGTACTGACATAAAGTCAAGTAATTCTAATTCTCTTTTTATAACACGTGTACAACATTGGATTTTTGAAAGGGGACGAACGTACTTTAAAGAATTCATGAGTTCTAACACTACATTTTAATTATTAATTTTTGCATTTCAAAATTTTAATTTCTATTTTTATTTCTATTTTTCTTTAAAATGTTATTTTTTTTTTCTCTTAGTTTTTCACTAAATTTTATTTATGTTTTTAATTTTGATTTATATACTTATATGTTTTAATTTATATAGAACACTTGAGTTCTTAACATTTAATCTTTATTATTAATTTTTGTATTTCAAAATTTTAAGTTGAATTTTCATTTTTATTTCTACTTTTCTTTAAAATATGATCTTTTTTTTTCTCTTTAGTTTTAAGTATTTCTTGATATTTTTTGGAATGTTAAAATATTAAATGTACTACTACCACAACACGGGCATTAGCCTAGTGTAGTAGCCAAAAAAAAATTCTGTTACTAATAAAAAATTTATGAAATATAAAAAAAAAAAAAAAAATCTACTGTAGGTAATTCTAAGTGGTTTGCTAAGTTTGATAACAGGGGTGCCCAGATTCGATCCTCAGATTTTTACCCAACCCTCATACATTTTTTCCTTCCCCGAGCTTCCTCTCCTTTCTTTTTTTTAAAAAGACTCTCCAGAGAGCGTTCTCTAAGATGACACAGGCACTCGGGGTATTTTTTTCCTCAAAGTCTCTTGGGTGGAGGTAAGGTAATAAAAAACAAGCCCATAAAATTAAACGCCAAAATCACAAGAAAAGATTGACATAAGTCGTAATAGAGCAAGTCGCGGCATTTCAGAAGGAATACCAGACAAAACTGGAAATATGTCACTTTAAAATCAAATTTTAGATGTATTGGCTCTCTTCCACAAAAAAATATAAATTGATTTCGAAAGATTGTTCTTTTATCTAGTAAAGCATTTTTTTAAATTTTAAGAGAATATGTTTATTTTTAGTACAATAAGGTCTAACCGTAGGTCGTTGGCAGATTTGTTAAATTTTCAAACATAATTTTGTATTATACAACATACATTTCAAATCATGACGTTATCATTAATCATGCAGTAAAATAAGTTCGAGCCCTTGTCTTGTGACGAAAATACTTCAGTTTGTCTATTTATTTACGGTCTTACAAACTAATATATATAAGATTCTTTTACATTCTTATTTTGCTTAGATATTATTGAAAAATTGTTATTACTTATAATCAAAAAATTATTACAAAAAACCCATAATTTTAATAGTTTTATCATCACGAGTTTGAGCATTTTTGATTGTAGGTATTTATCAAAGCATGTTTTATTTATGTATTTATTTGTTTATTTAGCACAAGATTATGCATTTATATATATAATTTATTAAAAAAATTTGACTGCCCAACTAGGAGTATTCCCGTTTTAGGACAGTCAAAATATTATGGGTATTAACCAATGACGTTATATAAAATAAATAGACTCGTTATAGTCTCACATACTCACAATATAATGTGGAAAGTAAGGAACACTCTCTTGTTTTCGCGATTTTCAATAATTTCTTTAATTCAAAAGTTTATTCCTGTGTGATAAAGATAGACAATCAAATAATGTGTATGTATGAATGGCACGGATACATTAGCGGGCGGCGTATTAATTTCTTCGCTGAATACTGCTTTCACATCACGGGTGTGACTGAGATAACAAGATACTCTCACTCGGTTACACTACGCAGAGGGGAGGGTAAAGGCGGGTAAAACAAGACACACGGGCAAATTTTATTATATTTATATATAGTAATACAATATTGGTACTATTATAGTAGTATTGTAAAAACATATTTTATTATACAGTACAGGTCATGGGTTCAAATGAGTATACAAATCTATTTACAATTTTCATCAACGACATTATAAAACGCTTTCCTTTGACCGTGGTATGTAAATCGTCTTTATTGAAATGAACTGAACATATTGTGCTGTAAAGCGAAGGTGTCCAATCATGTTCGCATCTTTGAATGCGAACAACAGTGGTTCATTTCTGTCGTCGTAGTTGATCACGGGGAAACCTAAAATTCATATTTGATAAGTCATAATAAATTTATATTCAAATAATTGTCATTTTACGTTTATAAAGTCACAGCGTAAATTATAATTATTAATAGAGCTTAACTACAACTAGCGTGTTTACGTATATTAAATTATAGTGTCTTGTCATTGTCAGCAAGGAAGCTCGGTTCGAGCGTTCTGAGTTATGACAATTCAAACATAATTAAATTAATTAACGATTTACCCTGTGTACGTTTTACCCCATCTTTCCCAATAGAAGAAAACTTGTGCGGGACGCTGTGTGAACCGACCTACTGTTAGCAGGTTGTCTTTGTTATGCTCGTTACTTTTTGATGCAACGTTCTCTGTCTCGTAATGACGTGTAAAACCGCGAGCGGGAAACATGAAAATTTATTGTAATATTTATAATAATCGATAATATTAAGTAATTTGCGTGTACTTACAAATGAAGTGTTATTCCTTCGCCTTTACTATTATTTGCAGTGTAATTGAAACATTTTCTCATCACACAGGAGGGCATTTTGACACTTTTTAAAATGCAATCTACTTACTGGTAAGTACTGGTAAGACGCAACCTTACTCGACGCGTAGCAGTTTAGTACTAAAGTACTAGATATCGAGACCGGTACAATTGTCTTGCGATTGTCTTCCCACTTTGAGATTTCTACCCCTCGTCTAATATAGTATGTAACGTCATTGGTATTAACATGTGGAACATGATTTTGAATGAAATAAAATCGACATTGAGTTACTATGATAAAATGCTGCTATGGAGAATAATTAAACTTTCTTATCGGAACCGCCCTGTACAGTTGCAAGGATATGATTGCAAGATCGTCATCGTTCGACGAAAGTTAAATTCTCGGCCGCTGGTTAATGGCTTTTCATGGCCATGAAATCTTCATGACTAATATGTACCTGCACAACTGCTATCATTTGTGCATTCGTGTGCAGTTCCACGAAATTATTGTGGATTCCGGCCTTCAAGTTGAAGATTACCTGCCCTAAAAGCCAGAGTGATAGATAGGTAACTTCTCTTAGTAACGCAAAAGAAATATATGGTGAAAGACCAACAATCACAATCGATAAGTTATTTGAAAGGACTTTAGGTGCGTTTCGTGACCAGGTGTGAATAACCAGACTCTTCCCAATAACCTTTCACACTCCATCGCGTATGTGTGGTAAAATCATTTATTATCGTGTGAGAAATGTGGAGATCCGCATAAAATGCAAGGCTGATATAAACGTAATGAGTAAGATTAAGAAAGAGACCCTCAGATGGTTTGCGCATGTAGAGCAAATAACGAAGAAAGTAGTGTATGAAGAATATATGACGCAAATGTGAATGGTAGAAGAAGTCGGGACGCCCGAGGAAGACATGGCACTATCAAGTGAATCAGATACTTTGAGACGGGCCATGTAAAGAGTCAAAATAATAGAGGAGTATGTATGAGATGATGTATGAATGTGAATGAGGCAAGGGTGTGTGCCAAGACCGAGTTTTTTGGCGGTCCGTCCTCTCTGCCTACCCCTGCGGAGATACGTCGTGATGGTTAGTTAGTTAGTTAAGATTCCCCAATTGCCGATGCCAACTGGCTCCAGGCAGTTGGGACTTTTTGGGATAACCAAAAAAGATGATTGGTACACGATATTTAAGAGAGTTTAAAATAGAAGTGTTTTTTTTCTGCAAATTTGTGCCCTCAGGGGCTAATAAAGAAATATTTCCTTAAAATCCTTCAATAAAAATGTCAACATCACTTTCCCCAGCCTCTTGGAGTCCCAAGCGTGTCTCCGAATCTCAAGTACGCCCTTCCAGTGTAGAACAGTTGATGAGTTCCTTCAAAATAGCCTCCCGGCACCCTTGAAAACCTTTGTCCGTGACGTGACGATATCAATCAAGTCTCGCCCAAACAATATTACACCGAAGAAGCCCACATCTTTAGGGTTTTCCTGAAATTGGCCCAGGACGCGATGTAATGGGGGTTCTTCCGGTGGGGTGGAAAATATGGAAAGATTTTTCTGTAAATTTTGATACGGAACGTGTGAAATAATGCACTTAGGAAATGATTATGCGAAATGCGTGAAATTTTGTTAAAAACTGCTTGATATTTTAGAAGGGCTGTCAAACTAAGATTCATTTTATACAATATTTGAATGCATTTATAATTCTGGCATAGAATGGTAGCTACAAAATGTCAATTATTGGGAAAATGCCAATCTAGGTCATTTTTACCTGCACGCAAACAAATATCTGCTTTCTCTTACACACATTTCTTTCAATTGCCCTGATTGATCGAACCAACTTACTACCAACCAAGAGCGGCAGGAGACGGCGGTGTTGCCTTGGTAAGTCCCTTCATAGAGTTATCGTACTGTTTGTTGTAGGTCAATTTGACCTATGTTTAGGCTTTTTGTAATTTGATGATGTATGTGAAAATTTGTTTATAAAGAAAGAATAATCAAATAAAACTGTTTAATAGTTATGAAATATTTATTGGTTAGTAGAAAAAAGAAGATTTTGTTTTGTTTTCTTTTAATGGTTTTAGTTTAAAATAAGCAAACCGAAAGGATCTCATTTTGTACCAAAATCTTGTATTAATTAGTAGTGGTTGTTTTTCAAAGTCTAATAAATAAATATTATTCTAATTATGCGTTTTTTTCATTTCCTTATCACTAGAGCGCTTTTTGCCACAACATGGCACCATTTAAAATACCTCAGATTGCTTTGCTGCCACTTTTAGGCAAATTTTCCCTAGATACATTAATTGGTTTTTCAATTTTTCATATTAAAATTCGGACGTATGATTTTTTAATGTTGGCGGAAAATATTCAAAATGGTCACCAAAAAATCACGAGCAATCGGATGAAAAACTTAAAAATTGCGCTGTCGCTCCAGTGGTTATATAGCTAATCTGTACGAATAAAAATGAATTGCGGAAATGTATGTATGCGCATAACTTCCGAACGACTGCACCAATTTGGATAATTCTTTTTTTTTGTGTTCAAGATTGTCAGGACAAGGTTTGTATGAAACTAATGGTGAGCTCTGGCATTATGAAATTTGTATTAAAAATGCAATAGGTGGCACGCGAGCTGTTTGAAAACTGAATGTACGGGACTGAATGTATGGAATGCGGGAGGGGGATGGGGGAGGGAAACTCGGGGTTTCAACTAGAGGTTTCGCGGGAGGGGGATTCACGGGACGGGGGAAGGGGAAGTGGTTTGGGGAGAGGGAAGGTGCAGGAGGCTGAGTGGGAACGCGAGTAGAGAGGAAGGGGAGGCGGAAGGGGAACGGGAAGAATGGGAAAGGACACGCAGGGAGAAACAATTTCTTTATTAAATTGCATAGCAACGCATGCCGGGTACCAGCTAGTACGAATATATAATGATAAAAAAAATTACACAGAATAAACAATGTTACAAGTGTATTTATTCATGTAGGTAAATTTGACCTATGATTGGGCTTTTTAGAAAGCAAGATATGATTGGGCTTCTAGGGTTAAGAAATATAAAGTTTTATTATTACTTAATGCAATTTTTTAAATTAGAGTATATTAAGGCCCGTTATCCAGCGGCCGAGAATTCAAATTTCCTCGAAAAATGGTCTTGCGAACATATACTTGCAACTATACAGGGCGGTTCTTTATTGGGCGGCGGTTGATTATTCTCATATATTCTTTTAGTCAATATCGATATAATTTCTTTCAAAATTTGCTTAAATTTATACCTACGTCCAATTTAGCAATAAAAATGCCTAAACGCGTCGCATACCACTGTTCGAAAAATGGCTGAAAAAGGAGGTAGTGCAACACGGCATTAAACCCCAAAAATAAATCACTATGAAAACCTAGATAAATTTATAATTAAAGTATTGGATTCACAGGTAAGTACATAAGGTGAAGGAATGCAGCTCGTTTCGGGTCGTGAATCGCAAATGCAGCAATAATCTTTTTTTTGTGACTTTTTAATAACTTTTGATGGTTACATCTATCAATGTAAGCCTGTGACTTGATTACAAGAGATCTTGTATTCGATTCCTAGTTGCGACCATTACTTTTTGAAGTGAAAACTTCTGTGATTTGAAAGTCGACAATGGGATTTAGCCAGGAAGAGAACGAGATAGTATTATCGGTTTCCTCATTGTGCGGTGCTTCGTAGCCTATCGGTCTCTTTTTGTCGATCACTATTGTCTACTTTAGTTTTCTGAAGGTTTCACTTCCTACGACGTGTGAATTGCACACCCTGATTATTTTCTGTGTCTTATTAAAATTTTATTTAGATTTATTAGTTTTATCTTTTTCTTCAGCAAAAAAAAATGTTTTTAATTAATAGCAGCATCCCGGTTGGTTTCCGCTAGTGACGCTAGGAGCGCTAGTGCGTTATAGGCTCTTAGATATTTTTGTCTGTGGCCAGATGTGGCTACGATGCAATAAAACCAAATACGAAATTAAATCAGTATTCAGAATCAGTCCATTATCTAACATTCATTCGAATTCAATGGGGGTGCGTAGCAACCGAGCACTAGCGACACCCCGCAAAACGGCTGGCGAATGAACTAATCGATTAATAATTACGTCATGTTGCGGCAGGGGGCGCAGGCCTTGTGCCCAGGGTCTAATGGGGGCCCGGCATAACGAGTTTTTAAGCCATTCTGTCCGATATATGGGGAATAAATGACTTTTAGCAGAAAAACAAACGTCATTACGGCATTTCCTGACGCCGCGCTAATGAGTGAGCATATCTCATTAGTGAGTGCGAATCGCATTGCAGCATTCATAATTTGACAAATTTATTATAAACAACCCGATTAATTAGATTCGCTCATGTGAGAAATGATTTGCACCGATGAATTTATAATTTTGAACCTAAACAGTATTTGAATATTTTGTTTAAATTTAATTTGGTCCGTAATATATAAAATCCTTCGGCTCGTAGTGATTTTCGTGAAAACCGTTAATACGTTTATTTTCCGCACATGTTATAATTATAGTCATATAATTTATATTTTATCGTAATGTTGGTATTATAAGGTTTATGAGGTTTTAATATTTTGGATGAATGCTCTATGTTTTTATTTTTTTATTATATAATCATTAATATTATTAAATTAATAAAAACAGTTTATTTTTAAACAAGTTCTGCTGTGTAATTATTGTTACGCGTGACAGCTGTTTCGCCTTCTGAAGGCATTATCAAACTGTGGTCATGCCACATACAGACGATATATTTATACTATTTCTAGAGAGGTATTTATTATGACTCATTTCCAATTTCTGATTAAAAATGACTGAGACACTAATGGCTATTATTTTCCCAATTAGTGTAATTTCCCACTTCGACTGATAGTCTAATTATATTGTGAGTCATTTGCAAATGCTGACTCATGGTTTTCTTTTCAAGCATAATTAATTATTTTGAATTGGTTTGAAAATATTTAGAAGCGGAGAGTGAATTATATTTTTTTGTTCGTTGATTAAAAAAAAACTGTTTTTATTAATTTAATAATATTAATGATTATATAATAAAAAAATAAAAATTAAAATGGAGTTCTACAAATTAAACTTGATAACAATAAATAATGCTCTATGTTACTAACAAAATTACGAATAAAACTCAAGTTCTAAATATATTTTTTCATTTTATTTTGTTAATATTAACCCTAGAAGCCCAATCTCGGCCACTTTTACCTATACGCAAACAAATATCTGCTTTCTCTTTCGCACATTTCTTTCGATTGCCCTGATTGATCGAACCAACTTAGGAACTTAGTACCCGTCAAGAGCCCACAGGAGACGGCGCGGGCGGTGTTGCCCTGGTAAGTCCCTTCATAATGTAGTTATCGTACTGTTGTAGGTCAATTTAACCTATGTTTAGGCTTTTTGTAATTCGATGATGTGTGTGAAAAGTGTTTGTAAAGAAAAAATAATGATGTAAAACTGTATTATTGTTATAAAACATTTATTGGTTAGTAGAAAAAATAAGATTTTGTTTGGTTTTTAAAATATTTTTAGTTTAAAAGAAGCAAACCGGAAGGATCTTATTTTATACCAAGTTTTGGTGTTAATTAGTAATAGTTGTGTGGCGACACATCATTATTATCTTCGCGCTCAAAAGAAGATACGAGAAACATCTCCTTATATTCGCGTGCATCGGCAAACCTACTTGCCTAGGTACCTTCGTACCTATACTGGCCGCGATGTACTTTCTCGCCGGCCGTGCCAGCCCGACGATAATAATATCGCCCCGCCTAGAAAGGTCTCGAGACAGCACCGTACAATATCTGTACGGCGCCGAATATTCTCGAAGTGGCTCGTATTACCTACCGCGAGGTAGTTACTCTACCGCGGCTATATAAGCAGCCGATCGCTCGCCCGCTGCAGTTCAGTCCAGTTCAGTCTCACATTAATCGTCGGTCAACATCCAACATGTAATAAGTGCTCCGTACCAGTGCTCCTGCAGTGCTCTACACATCCAGGGCAGCTTCCTCGAGGTCCATCACCACGTCTCAGCTACAAGGCCCATCGTGTCTTCAGCTCCTGAGATCAGATACATCCCGCGACTTACAAGGTTTGACGCACCTTCAGTCCGGGGATCAGCTCACCACTTCATGGCACCCCGAAGCCCACCGTGCTTCGCTGCCATCGAAACACGCTCCGCCTCGCCAGGACTACCTGCTGGTGGCTCAGCTCACCGAGCCACACACCGTTTATCTCCGCGATTCAAAGCGTCGAGCAACGGCCTGGAATATAGGTCATCTCCACCGCCATGGTGTCGAGCAACTCGCCGACCTTCACCACACCATCTCCATCACACCGCACGCCTGCAGCATTTCATCTGCGGCACTCCGCCTTACATCTTGTTACCGCTTCACCGACCTTCGCTACGTAGCCCAATAAACGACTGACTCGCCACTTCGACATGACGACTTTCATTTCTCTCTACCGATCCGGCCCGCTCCCTCAACTGGTGACCCCGACGTGATCACGTCGCGCTCCCTCAACTGGTGACCCCGACGTGATTTGAACACGCAGCATATAGCATCCTGACAAGAGTGTTACCACGACGCACCGGTAATACCGCAAAACGAGGGAATCGGTAGAGACGCATCAGCACGGACGCACCGACCAGCAGCATCAACCCGGCTTTCCTGCGACTCCTGGCATCAACTTTCAACCCTGTACTCCGTACACTGGGAAGGGGGTGTGTGGCGACACATCATTATTATCTTCGCGCTCAAAAGAAGATACGAGAAACATCTCCTTATATTCGCGTGCATCGGCAAACCTACTTGCCTAGGTACCTTCGTACCTATACTGGCCGCGATGTACTTTCTCGCCGGCCGTGCCAGCCCGACGATAATAATATCGCCCCGCCTAGAAAGGTCTCGAGACAGCACCGTACAATATCTGTACGGCGCCGAATATTCTCGAAGTGGCTCGTATTACCTACCGCGAGGTAGTTACTCTACCGCGGCTATATAAGCAGCCGATCGCTCGCCCGCTGCAGTTCAGTCCAGTTCAGTCTCACATTAATCGTCGGTCAACATCCAACATGTAATAAGTGCTCCGTACCAGTGCTCCTGCAGTGCTCTACACATCCAGGGCAGCTTCCTCGAGGTCCATCACCACGTCTCAGCTACAAGGCCCATCGTGTCTTCAGCTCCTGAGATCAGATACATCCCGCGACTTACAAGGTTTGACGCACCTTCAGTCCGGGGATCAGCTCACCACTTCATGGCACCCCGAAGCCCACCGTGCTTCGCTGCCATCGAAACACGCTCCGCCTCGCCAGGACTACCTGCTGGTGGCTCAGCTCACCGAGCCACACACCGTTTATCTCCGCGATTCAAAGCGTCGAGCAACGGCCTGGAATATAGGTCATCTCCACCGCCATGGTGTCGAGCAACTCGCCGACCTTCACCACACCATCTCCATCACACCGCACGCCTGCAGCATTTCATCTGCGGCACTCCGCCTTACATCTTGTTACCGCTTCACCGACCTTCGCTACGTAGCCCAATAAACGACTGACTCGCCACTTCGACATGACGACTTTCATTTCTCTCTACCGATCCGGCCCGCTCCCTCAGTTGTTTTTTTTCAAAGTCTAATAAATAAATATTATTCTAATTATACTTTTTTAATTTCCTAAATAGTTAATACGAATAAATAACGATAAAAAATAATAAATTACACAGAATGAACAATGTTACAAGTGTATTTATTCATGTATGTAAATTTGACTTATGATTGGGTTTTTTAGATAGCAAAATATGATTGGGCTTCTAGGGTTAAAGAGCAAAGAAGTATCTGAGTCACAATAATTGTACCATTTATGGGTAACATGGGTATTATATATAAGTGAAGTGATTTAAGAGTTGATAATGAAAAATTACATTTTAAGAAACAAGTTATTTAGGTGGGGATATCGATGGGGTAGAATAGGGGGGCCGATTTAGTTGGGGTAAATATGTACATAAAAAAGGAAGTTCATAAGGTGGTGGTTGCATTAGATGAGTATCTATAATTGTAAAGCATCGAGAGACCGCCTGTGTAATTTTCAGGAGGGTGGTGCAGGGTTAAAAATATCAAAGTGTGTATAGAAAGTGTGTGACGCACGATAAACTAAGGAGTTCTACTTACATAGGATTAGTGTTGCACCGAGGGAGGCTAAGAATTATGTCTGATCTGGTTCGTGTGTTGGGAACTTGTAGTTGGATTCGTTGTAAGAGTTTTGGGAAATTTACAACGGATCTTTTTTGTAGAAAGAATACACCAGCCGAGCTTCTTCGATCTTTAAACGATAGTATATTGAAGAACGTGGCTGAATCTTGGTGATTTTAGTATACGTAATGGACAATATCCATTCACATTACCTATATTTGGAGAATGCATAATTCCTAAACATCTGCAAACCATGTATTATGTACCTACCATAAAGTTCCAAATAAATTAACCTACGAGATATTATGGAGATATTTGGCTTTCGAAAGTTGAACATACTTTTGAACGGATTTTTTTTTTCTTTCACGTATTCAATTTATGAAAACAGTTGTTTATAAGCAAGTTGTGCTGAGTAATTATCAATATGCGTGATAGTAGTTTCGCCTTCTGAAGACATTATCAAAATACAGTTTGATACAGTCTAAATAAACAAAAAAAAACAAAAAAAATATGGTTTCAATTGTAACTGAACGGTCAATTTTTTTTATTCATACAACAATGTGAAAGGTAGTTCAAAAGCTTGCCAATTTAAAGCTGTTGAATGGACATGAATTGGTAGCACTCACAGCGTTTTATTCGAAATAAAAAGCTAGCTTTAAAGGGGTAACGAATATTTTGCGTTTATTGTTAGAAAAAATAAAGTTATCGTTTTTCGCTTCCCACGTAACTTGGTATGTAATTTAACAATTTTGGTTTTTAAATACACGTCATGACTAAATTATCTGAAAATTACATAATTTAATCAATGAAAAAAAAAAATTATTAAGTGCCTTTCTTTTTAATCAAAATTTCTCAGATTCGTTTTTGAGATGAGCAAGAAATGGAAAAAATATTAGATGGCTATTAAGGCTGATGTAAGCGTAATGAGTAAGATTAAGGTACCTTGTATTTACATTTTTAGTTAACAGTATAATTCAATTCAATTCAATTCAATTCAATTCAATTCAATTTATTTTATTCTTTCAAAAACATTACAAAATTTAAAATTTCAATGCGTTTTTAAAATACATTTGTAACAGTATTACATTAAACATAAATATAAATGGTAAGCAAAAAAAAAACTATATGAGCATCAATTGAGCTTGCCTTTTAAAGGCAGCTTCACTGACGCTAAATATGTCGATATCCGAATTAATTCTGTTCAACATCAAAATTGCTCTCCCGATCGGCATGACCATTGGCAAGTTAGTCCTGCAGGCCGGAAGATAGAACAGCCTATGCTGTCGATGGCGAAGATAACCATCGGGAATATAAAAATGAATATTCTCCAAGATAGCTGAGTTCTCAAGCCATCCACGAATCAATCTGAAGAAATGCGTATAATGGTTTTGTTTCCAACGATGAGCATACTGCCCAGCTATAATTAAATTATTAATAATCCATGTCTGAATAATTATTCTCAGTGCTTCTTTTGTAGGTTTATAATTATATTTTTATTAAGTTTACATGTATGTTTTTTTTTTAAATTAAATTGTAAAACTGCATATCTCGATACAGGAATGCCCTAGTGAGATATGCAGCTTACGTTTTTATGTATTTCTTATTTTTCAAAAAATAAATAAATAAGACAGGGTCGCTCAGATGGTTTGGGCATGTAGAACGAATGAACGAGGAAATAAGGAGAATATATGATACAAATGTGAATTGTAGAAGAAGTCGGGGACGCCCGAGAAAGACATGGCACGATTAAGTGAATCAGATACTTTAGACAGGCCATGTCAATAATAAGAATAATAGAATAATAATGATACGATGTATGAATGTGAGCGAGGCAAAGAGTGTGTGCCAAGACCGAGTGGTTTGGCGGTCCGTCCTCTCTGCCTACCCCTGCGGGGAAACGGCGTGATGGTTAGTTAGTTTTTAGATTACAGATTTTTTCCCCATAAAAAATAGCGGTTTTCGCTTTCCAATTGCTGGCACAACTGGCTTGGCACACTAATTTAAAATTGGATTTTAGCTTGTAATTCAGGCATTAGCCATTTTTCATGGGCGATTCTTGTGTTTTGTCGACCGAATTATTTGTGCTGTAAGTTTTGAGGAAACTTTTCCAATTTTCCAATTTTTCATTTTTTTTTAAATTATGTGTTTTTGGCATTCTGAGCACAAAATGACATTTTAAGCGAAAGACCATCGAGAACCAATATTATTTCAAATGAAAGAAGCAACACTTCGAAACTCTTGAAAACACAACGACGAACAAAATATCAAATATTTTCAAATAACACTTATCAATTATTATGAAGCATCGTATACGTTCTACTAATACAGGTTATAAACCCTTTTATATCTGAATTAAAACTTGCTTTAGTATAGCCTGTAGTTATTATGGACATTTCAGAATTAAAAGTTTAATGAATCTTAATTAAAAAAAAAAAAAGTGTGCTTTAGCTTTAGACCACACGACTGAAGTAAAACTTCACTAAATTATAAAAGAACATATTACATTGGGGTGACGTACGACATTGGGGTGACCTATGACCCTGCGGTGAACTATGACCGTGCGGTGACCTACGACCGTGGGGTGACCTAAGACCTTGGGGTGACCTACGACCTTGGGGTGACCTACGACCTTGGGGTGACCTACGACCTCGGGGTGACCTACTACCTTGGGGTGACCTAGACCTTGGGTACCGTTCGCATCACACTTTTCGTAACGCATTTCCAGCTTACCCCCAAGTCGAAGGTGCGTAGAGAAGTTTTACTTCAAAAATACTAGTGCATTCGTGTACAACGCTTATCAGGAATAAGTTCTTCGGTTAAAATATTATCCGTAGGTAAAGCAATAATTTTTTTCAAATTACATTCCTTACATGTTCCATCGATTAGGAGCACATAATTCGAAGGAGGTGTAATTCAGCTGGTTTTTCTAGCGGGCGGGCACTATTTTCTCCGTACGGGTCATATTTTCAACGGCAAAACGCTCCAACTCGTCGAGATAAAGACCTGAGTGATACTCTCGAGCTATGCTGAAAGTTAAGGTACGAATTATGTGAGGTTGGCTCCACAGAAAGCGACCAGCCAACAATAGAACAAATTACTTACATAACTCGCACACGAACAATCAAGACATTTTTATGTAGATCACTACTTTAGAACTGTCTCCAAATGAACTACGTTTTCGTATAAGTGCATAGATTGAGATAATGGAAGACCGAGTATAGTTAATCGATTTGAAGCAGGTAAAGTCGGCCACACGTTGCTGTGGCTAACGAAATACAACGCCATCCACTGACAACGCCTTTACCCAACCTGTATAACCAACGTCATTTGTTAATTTGCATACGTATCAAATCTACACCGCCCGCTTGCCAGCCCGCTCCCTTTATCTATATATATATAAATGAATGAATGAATCCCTGTTTCCCTTGATAACGCCATAACTTCAGAACGACTTTATCATTTCATTATTTTTTTTAAGTTTCATAATACTTTTGCAGAAGGTTCTTACGGAAAGAAAAATTAAGAAAATTGGATATTTTCAGAAAAATTAACGACTATTTTAACTTCGCACTTTTGACAGTTCGCGCGTTTGGTGAATTCGAATTTAACAGGCAGCTGTTTTTTTTTGTAACAAAAGAATTGTCTGTGAATTTTTTAAATTATTGATATTTTAAATAGGTACCTATGTTAGATATTTTAAATAGGTACCTACGGTAGGTACGAAATTAGATTGATTGTTCTTATAATATACGAAAATGAATATTTGTAATATATGAAAAATTTATATTTGAATAAAAAAATTGTAATAGGTGGCACGCAAGCTGTTTGAAAACTGAATGTGCTTGGACTGAATATATAAAGCGCGGGAGGGGGGTTGGTGGGACCGGGGAGCAGGAGAGGGGGAGGGTAGGCGGAGAAGGTGGAAGGGGATGCGGGAGGGGAACGGGGACGCACGTGAAAGGACATGCAGGGAGAAACAATTTATTTCTTTGAATATGGCATTATATATTTATATTAATTTACAAATAACCTTGACAAATTATATACCTAAACCTTCCTTATGAATCACTCTAGCTATTGGTGAAAACCGCATGAAAATCATTGCGTAGTTTAAAAGATCTAAGCGCACAGACAGCGGGAGCGACTTTATTTTATACTATGTAATGTAAAGATGAATGTTTGGGTAATTCGAGAAGTAGGTATTTGCCAGCCAAGAAATGAATTTTGATAACAAGGTGGAGAGAAGAAGCTGACTAAATTTGCAAATGTACTCACCATTAGCCCTAAATAAATCTACACTATTAGAAAAAATTAAGTTTATTAGATTAATAATATAACAAACAGCATTATATCTGACTAAGTTTTCATTGCTTGGTTGTCACGGAAGAAAAATGCGAACTTGATATACATATTAAAAAAAATCAAGATATGAGAAAAATAAGGTTAGCAACTCGATAATTAATTATGTACTTGCATATTAGGGCACACAACTTCGTCATGTTCATGACCGACATATTTAAAGACAATTGTTTACAAACATCAATGTTTATTTCATGTACAAACATCCGAGAGATCATTTTTATCTAGTTTCTAAAATGATATTTGTTTTTTCGTCAACTTTAAAAATAATAATAACTTTTACTTATCAATATTATTACCGAGAAAACTAAATATGTCACATCAAGCATAAATATAACAGGTCAGCCTCATGATGATGCCTCCATTAGAATACACAAATGTTTTAATTCCGATGAATCTTGTCAGTGTCCCTACATTGAGCGCACTACACAGATGAAGTATCTCGGCCTCACAATTGATCCATATCTCAAATGGAATATACACACTCAAATAATTGCAAACAAAATAAGAAAAACCATGCACTTTTTCAGAACGATAAGAAACTTTCTCGACTTACAACACTTGAAAATGATTTATTTTGCAGTCTGTCAATCTATTATTGAGTATGGTATCATTGCATGGGGAGGTGGTACTGCATCAGCACTAGACCCAATCATAAAGGCACAGAAAACTATTATAAAATTGATTCTTAGACTACCTCTAATTACAGACTGGAACTTAATCTTCAATATTATGAATGTGTTTGACGTTCGGCAGATATATGCAAAAACAATCCTTACTCATCTATACACAAATATACATAAATACTATGAAAAAAGATTAAATACTCGCTGTACTCGAAATAATGACAAAGACTTACTACAAATCCCCAAAACGCATACTACTTTTGGTCAACGAAATTTCAGATACCTTGCAACAAGACTTTACAACATTCTTCCAGATAGAATAAAAAAATGTGATTCCCAAAAAATTTTCAAAAATAACATAAAAATTTGGATCAAAAATAATGATAGGGCCTTTATCGGTGCACTCACCCAAATTCGAAATTATTAATGATTTGGTATTATACAGTGGAAATATACAAGCAATGTATTGGTTGCTTTTATTTAAAATTATTATTAATGTAACAAATCTATTATGTGATTACTTTTTTAATAAAAGTGTAGGTATGTCTATAAGTCTTATAAATTGATTTAAAAATTACTGCCTCAATACAGGCTAGCCTAGTGAGGCAGATTACTGAAAAACCAAAATTTATAACTATTTTCTATTTTTCATTTATCTACTGTTCAATGGACTTATACAGTTTTATATATTTTGTTAATTTATCGTTTAATCTATTGACAAAAAGGTCACTGCTCAGCCATACATTTTGGATTTCTCCCGGAATGTAGCTGGTTTTCAGCAGTGCCTAAAAACCAGTTAATATTTAAAATACCTCGGAAGCATTCATAAATTCCAGAACAAAATTCAACCGTGTGTTGTTGGAAGTTCGAAAAGCTCGAAAGGTTAAAACTGTAATTTTTATTTTAAGTGTTTTGCATAAAATAAAACTCAAACGAATATATTTTATAATGCTGGTTCTAGGTGGTCGTGTCCTGCAAATCCCAACTAAATTTAAGGCAGGAATAATATACCAAGGGGTAAGATCGCGAGGGTAGATTTCAGGATATGTTACCCTCCAGAAAAGCGATTCGCAGATCGGGGATGTCTGAATAAACGGAAACGGTTCTGGGTAACTACTGGCCTATTATAAAGGGGAAATGTTTTAAATACTCTAGGTGTAGTAAGGCTTTTATCGCTGCTTAGTTATGTGGAAAGTGAAAAATATTGTTTTTTTAACTGTAACTTAATATCTGTTAGGATACGTTAGAGGTCTTTTCTTCATTTAAAACACTCTGAGAATTTGAACTGAGTTATTTTATTTACAATTTTTTAGATATGATTTTAGATTTTCACGGCCAAAAGTATTTGTTGTTATTGGTTTTTGGGGTGTTATGCCGTGTTGTGCTACCTCCTCCTTTAGCCAACGTTTCGGACAGCGTTACAGTGTCCATCATCAGGGCAGATATTGGCTAAAGGAGGAGGTAGTGCAACACGGCATAACACCCCAAAAACCAATAACAAAAATACATTTTTTAGGTTAAAACGTGATCAGACACTTTAACAAGCGACAATTAGTCTGAACAGCCTGCAAACTACATTTGGAACCGAATCACTAAAGGCCACACACGCCTTTGTTTATTGTTCGATCTTTAGCAATAAAAAGAGAAAAATTTTGCAAAAAAATCGGCATTTTATATCAACAAAACACTTCTTTGACAACCAGACAGTTTTTGTACAAACGCCATCGACGCACAATAGAAACCTGTATTATCGACATTTTGTTGGTAAATACACCAGATAAAGAGCGGTAGGGGGCAGTAACTCTACCAATTCAATTATAATATTAAACAGAATCTACAGACAAAATATGTATACAGGTACAAAACACAATGTGTCTAGATGCATATAATACAAATGGTAAACGAGATTTATAATTAAATATTTACTAAAATTAACGGTAAAATGGTTGAAATGGTGCACAACACGTGACAATATGTTGCGATTAATTTTATGCAAATGCAGTTATTGCCGTGTTTGTGCCACATCTCTCAAGGTTATGTGAATAGTATCATAATGGATTTTTGTTTATTTTTGTTTATTTCACGAAAAAATTTTTTTTTTAGTAATATTTCACCCGCCATTTTTAGTATGTTCCTGTGTTATGGCAGGTGAAGTGAGCAGATTGGAATTATACGTAATATGCTCGACAATAATAGTAATTCGGTTACATAAGTCAGATGTTTAAAATATTTTACATAGTATTTAAATTAGGAAAATTAGCTAGGGATTGTGGGAAGATATGAAGGTAGATTAGATGGATGGAGTGTAAAATGTATGGGTATTATGGATTAAGTATTGTGAATTAATTGTTAATGTCATTCTAGGTAGCTAAATTATTTAAGGTATTATTGTTAAATTTATTGTCTTGCTAGATGATTAAACCACACCACTCCATTGTACGTATAGTAAGTAGTGTTGTGCAAAACTGGTATGCTAAAATGGCATGATAAAATGATATTGTTTCATTTATCTAGAACGCTTAAATATCGATAATGATCAGATTAGCTTTAATCCTCAAAAATAAACATGTTTTGAATTTTCATATAGTATTTAACGTATTTGCGCGCTGTTTTTAGACTCTCAGCGTATTTTAAGTTATTTCGCAATGCAGATTGCTCCTCACAGGGGGCCGTGCTTCTCAGAGCCAATGTCACATTGCTTCTCAGAGCCAATGTCACATTTTGAGATAATATGCAAAGGATATTGTAAAGAAAAAAGGAAGACTTAAGAGACGAATTTTATTTTATTTATTTATTTTTTTTTTTTGAATTTTATTTTAGTAATTTGTACATTTAAGTTTACAAATTTCTAATTGATTATAATATTTCATATTGCAGTTTTTTTTTTTTTTTTTTTTAATTATAATATTTTAAATTCACAAAATTTTTGAAATCACAAAATTTTTTGTTTTTGTTTTATGTAGCTCCTACAATCCATCTTGAACTTTTCAATTGGTGAGGACTTAAGAGTTTCTGGTAGTGTGTTATATAACTTAATTCCTTTGTACAGCAGACTGTTTTGCGTATTCGTTTTGTCCTTTTTGTTTAATCTTATTTCCTTGCAAGTCCTTGTGTAATGTCTGTGAATGTCCTTATTGTATACGATTTTATTTGTGAAGTATTTTGGTAACATGTTGTTTAATATTTTGTGAATAAATATCAACGTGTTCAAGGTCAGTATTTGTTTCACTGTTAACCAATTAAGTTCCTTTAGCATTTTAATTATTTTTGAAAATCTATTTCTTCGGAGTATTATTCGCATTGCTCTGTTTTGGAGAATTTGAAATGGGGAGGCAAAAAACTCGACAAAAATGTAATCATTTCCTTCCCCCTCCAACTTTCTCTAGTCTCACTTTATTTTTATAAATAAAAGAATTATTTTATTTTTACGATAAAAGTGCCCATGCTCTCACCGGTTGTGTTACTGAATACAAATACGAAATGTGAGCGAAAATATGAATTGAAAAATCAGATTAATAAATAGTACGTACGAGAATATATATGAATGTAAACGAATCAAGGCGGGTGTGCTCTGACAGATAACGGAGAAACGGTTAGTTTGTAAGTTAGTTAGATGAAAGCAAACCTGTTCTATAACATTTTACCGAAGTATCTCTAAAGTATCAATTTTGTGTAAAAAAATGTTCTTGAAAATCTATCCATGTAGAAAAATTAAAATATGCTTGCTTCTGGGGTAATGAATTCAATGTGGGGTAATGAACTGGGTTCAATCTTGCTTCTATATATATGAGTAAGTTACAATATGAGATTCTATGCGTTACTAAACCATTCATCCACTTGCGATGAAACTTTGGGGATTGGATTTTTTTTCATTAACTCCACACAGGAGGCCCTGCGGAATAATAATTGGCCTCAGGGCCTATGTCATCTGGGATGCTGTGTGCAGGGTCTTTTTGAGGAGAGGAAGGAATGAACATTGGTCATGAAGAGACCCATGTTGTAGGAAGGAGGAAACACAGAGGCCGGCAAATCATTCCACTGCCGAGCTGTTGAACACAAGAACGAGTCGAAGAAACGACCCGTTCTCATGTGACAAATGTCAACCATGTACAAATGTTGGGCACGCGTTTGGCGTGTTTCTCGATTATGTACGGGTGCCGAAAGGATCAATGACGCTAGTTCCTCGGAGCATCTTCCATTGATGTGCGCATCCCGCGATGATTTCTATATAGCTACAAAATTGAGTTCTGGCATTATGAAATTAGGCATTGCTAACCGTTCATCCGATTTTTTTTTATATGAAGAGTCCCAGCTGCTCTCGTCTGAAGCCAGTGAGTCTATTGCATCCCCAATGTGGTATGTTGTGAGGCTGAAGGTCTAAAGCCATTTCAAGCAACGTTTCAATTCTGAATGGTGGTCTTACACCAGGACGATACTAAAAATCCACTGAATATTTGGAGATTTGAATGTGCTCGTAGCCGCGATATTTTCTATGTATACCTAACTAGCTAGTTCCCGGCATGCGTTGCTATACCACTTAAATAATAAATATAAATAAGTTTCTTTAATTAATTATCAAATAAAAAAAATCCTTTCTTTGCTCTATTTGAAGCCCAATAAAAGCTACATGACATGTTAGACTTAATAAAGAATGACGCTAAACTACCGATATGGTTTGAATCTTATTACACATTACAATACAAAGATTCAAAATAAAACGGTAGTTATGCGCCACCCTATACATCGCTGTTATAGCGCCCCATTCTAATAATCCTGTCACTCTTAGGCATTAACAAGAAGTCATGTGAAAAAAAATAAAAATTCAATATAAAACAATTTGTGAAGTGATTCCACCACCCATTCAAGCACCCACTCACATAAAATAAAAATGTTAACGAACATTATCACAGTTTATAAATCGATTATTTCTGAATATCAAATAAATAAAAATAAATACACGTTTTCATTGCCCTATTTGAAGCCCAATAAAAGCTATATGATATCTTAGACTTAATACATCGCTATTACAGCGTAAGGAATAGCAAGACGTTATGTGAAAAAAAAATTGAAAAAAAATCAATGTAATACAATTTCTGAAGTGATTTCACCGCTCTCATAAGCACCCGCTCACATAAAATAAAGATGTTAACGAACATTATCACAGTTTATAAATCGATTATCTCTGAAAATCAAATAAATAAAAAAATACGTTTTCATAGCCCTATTTGAAGCCTAATAAAAGCTACATAGCATCTTAGACTTAATACATCTCCATTATAGCGCCCCATTCTAAAAATCCTGTCACCCTAAGGCATTAACAAGACGTTATGTGATGCGGGCTTAGACTGTGATTACGCTTTTGGTTTAATATGCATGTAGACACTGGGCGGGTTATCGGCCATTAAGTTTAGTATGAATCGCTTGCTAAACCACGGTTTAAGCGCGGTTTAAGCCCAGTTAGAATACGAAACTTCGGGGCTTAGGGATTAAAATACATGTGCGGAGTACAAAGGGTTAAATACGAATGAGAAAATTAAGCGGAATATGGGTAAAAAGTATTTTATTAAATTAACTTGATAAATTAAGATGCGCCTAATGGGATTATACATAAATTTCATTAACAAAATTCAATTTGTATTTTTTTATAACAAAAATTTAAATGAAAAAAAAAATTTTACTTTAAAAAGGAACGGAATACTCTAGTAACGAATACTCATGCAGTGCAATGACCAGCCATCTCTGGTCTGTAGCTCCAAAATTACTGAAAAAACCATTGACTACAGAAACGAGCGTTTGATAGATTCCCCTTAATAAGAGGATTGCAATTTTTAGATTAGGGAACGTACCCATACTACGTGACCCAATTTTTGCAATTTTTAACCCCCCCCCCCCCCCCCCCCGGTGACCACGTGTAGTATATTCCAAGACCCCCCCCCCCTCCCCCTACAGTTTTCACGTAGTAAATCATAAATATGGTTTTGATACATTTCTTGCTACCAAAAAGTTTAAAAAAAATTGATTACCTTATATTTGTCTTAGGTATGTATGCTTTAGTTGTTCTATCGGTATTAAGTGATAAAGCAGGTACCAAAATAATTTTATTAATAAATATCTTTTTATTCGAAATGTGATTTTATCTGAAAGTTTAACGGATAATATGAAATAATAGAGTGAATATACGTGTGCTCACTTTTTACGTTTTGCCAATTACTGCACTTTGCAGTTTTAGCGACAAGCCCAAGCTTAAGTACTCTAAGTAAGGTGAGTTATTAATGTTGGCCACTGCTGTGATCACCGCCAACCTTTATTATATTTACCATAGTAAATATTAACAGGGGGGCATTACTCTTTTGTATAAAGGTAGACGTGTTTTGCAGCGGGTGAATCGAAGTAGTTATTTGGTTAGACGACTAATATATCTAGGTTATATTTGTTGTACTGTTGTTATGGAAATTATTTTTTCTTATACAGGGTGCCACGAACAATATCGGGACAAGAAACGTTTATTGAATCATTATTTAGGCCTAAATAATGTTTCAAAAATAAAGGTATCTCTTATTAGTTTATCTCCATTATTGAAAATATTCAAAAACTACTGCACAAAAAAATAGTAATGCTATTTCTAGGGAGAATACTTCGAACAACGAAATTCAAAATGGCGGCAGTAGATCAGCTGATTGCCCGATCCTCTACTAATTTTTCAGGAGTGATGACGTCACACGATTCACCATACATACGGTGGTTTAGAGGGGGTCTTGAAAAATAAAAATTTTGACAATTATTTTAACTATTAAAACTAACTCTAAATATAAAAATAATAAAGCAATTATTTAAGTTAGAAGGTCATTACTCATTAAAAAAAAAAATTGGACTGGAGTTCTCTTTTGTGCAATAGTCCACCACGTGATTTTGGAATTTTTGATTCCCTAATTTCATCATGATAATGAAAATAATATTTACTAACACAAACAAAATTTACTTACCCATTTTTCTGGCTGCAAGGTTTCTTAAATTATAAGCGTAAGTTTTGAAGACTCACCTGCAAAAAGAAAAATAAAATTTATTCGTTATGATTATAAAAATTTTAAAAAACTTCTTAAATATTTTTCTATGACAGAAAAACAGTTACGAAAACTTAAACACCTATCAGTAGATAGATTAATATTTATTGTTTTATTATTAAACAAAATTCATGAAACAGGTATTTGAGATTAAAATGTGCGTGTTTTCGTTTTATAGTAAGAATTCAACATCATTGGTACATAATTTAATATTTATTAATTAAAATAAGGTAAACATTTCTAGGTAAATTTAATCATCTGAAAACATAAAATGGAAGATATTTGTCTAGGTACTGTAGATTACAAATTATGATTATTTATTTTCTTGGAAAACGAAATTTAGCTCTTTTAGTAACATAATTTCACAGATGTAGAAACTTGTCAGAAGCACTTTCAAAATGATTAATTTTTGATCTTGATTATAATGTTGTTAACAAATTGACGATTTAAAAAAAGCCATTGGTACGCTTAATACAAATAAAACTTTGTGTGTGCGTTTTCAAAAAAATAAGAATACTGAAAAAGGATCGCATTATGATATTTAAATTATTAATATGTTACTTTAACAAAAAATAATAATTGTAAAAATTCGGTATCAGAATCAAAGTCTTTTGCTACTGCAACAGTTTCGTCAAAGGAATAGGTATGCTATAAATCCATAAAAGTCTCCCCAATATCGTCGCTACTTCTTCACACCTCCACAAACTATAAAAATAATTGTTTTATTTATTTATTCGAGACACAAACAGGATATTTATAGAACATTCATTGTGGGTAATATAAAACAAATTAAAATACAAAATTAAACATCCCTAGACTAACAAACGTGTCTGCAGTAATCAGTATTTTTATGCATAACTTAAAAACTTAATTATAAAATTTTAAAGACATAATAAGTAGAAAATATTTATGAAGTATTTATTAAAAAAAAATAAAAAGACAAACGCATTTTTTATTATTTTTAGGTACACAAATCGACAGATATTTTTTGATTAATAATTAATTAATTTGATAATTAGTTATATTATTTATAAAAATATCTATGATACATAGTGTGTGTTTTAGCAAGATCATTGTTTGATCGAGACACTCTAGACATAGGTTTAAAATATCCCGTATTATTGGTAAAAATTTCGGTACAAAATATATATAGGTTTCTGGTAGATTTGGGCCTGGCGTGTAACTTGATTGGATTGACTAAGTTACTATCTACTCGATTATTCACAATTTTATACAGCATTAAGAGTTCATTTATGTTTCCTCTTTAAACTAGTTACTCTAATTCGAAATATGTAAGTCTTTGTTCGTACCCGTCTGGAAGATGGTAGACACCTGATCGGTAAGTCGGTAAACGGTAATCCGTTTAAATTTTCTTTAGACAGATTCAAGTCTATATACCTGTGTAATATAATAAACCTATACCGGTATAATATAATAAATAAACTAAAATAAAAAAAAATTAAAAAATAATGTGGATTCCAGACTGTTGACTCGTACTCAAGAAAACTACGGATTAAGGAATTTAAGAGAATTATTAGGCTATTAGAATTCTTGAATAGTTTGGGTTAGCTTAAAATAAAACCAAGCAATTTATTTGATTTACTCACAATGTATTCAATGTGCTGGTTGAACGTTAGTTTGTTGAAAATATTGTCGTGTTATAAGTCACCCATGCAAGGCTGGCCTCGCGGGTTTTTGCTGCTAGGCCCCGCGGGGTGATGGCGGGCGACATAGCACTAACTTTGTAACAAACTTCACTTAAGAAAATGCTTTCGCTTAGGAGATGTACTCGAAGTCGGGTTCTTAAATTTAACCATACCAACACTAGGGTATTACTATCCGATTCTGTTATGTGAACATTGGACTCGCGTTCAAAAAATGTTTCTAGTTATATATTTCTTATTAAATAAATCAAATCCAAAATTTCTTCTGAAAACATGTTTTATGAGTATGTACTTAAATACCTACCTACTAACTGAATGCATCCATGTATTTTATGTAATATTTTTTTAATTAGTTTCAAATAAGGTATTTTTCAATTTGTTCAAAGAAACGTCACTACCTGAATGATAATTATTTTTTTAAACTATCTTCAGGCAGGTAGGTTACAGCACAAAAGCAAATTAGAAAGTTTAAATAAACACGACGTTTTCACGTTTCAAAAAATAATCCTTTCGACCACCATCTTGAGATGGAAACGGAATGTACAAACAAATTTATAGAAATGAAAACGTTTGAGGAAAAACAGGACTTAGCTACGCTCAGTCAATTATTATAATAAGTCATGACAAAAATGACACAGTCAACGGAGACAATCCATTTGGAAAAATTACGCAAATTTCATGACATAAAAAAATGGAACTCATTAATTTATTATTTTATTTTATTAATTAGAAAATAACCATAAATTTATGTCCAAACTTGTAATGTTGATTGCATTTCCAACTCGTTAATGCTGAGTTTAGTTCGACCAAATTGGCCATTTAGGCAGATCTTTCATAATAATGTCAGTCCCAATATCAGAATTTGTTGGTCCAATCCAAATTGGATAGTTTCCAAACTTTCATGCGAATTAATCTCAATCACAAAGCACTAACCGGCAAATTTGTAATGATTTATGCCCGGGCACAGTTAGCAATTGACACTGGTCGCTTGAGTAACGAATGTCAACGAAGTGTTTGCTACTGTACGGGTTGAGAATCACCTGCGCAGGGAAAAGTGGGGTAGGTTGAAACATTTATGAATAATTTTTCCTTATTTCAATAATGTATGTTTCCATATAATCGCCATCCCGTTCAACGCATGTGGTGAGTCGTGGCACAAGTTTCTTTATGCCCTCCTCGAGAAATTCTCCCGCCAATTCAGAACGACTTTTTGCATCTGCTCGTCGTTTGAAAATTTATTTACATCCGTATATGCCTTCAGGAAGGTGAAAAGATGATAATATGAAGAAGCCAAGTTAGGGGAATACTGGGGGGTGGTTCAAAACATCCCAACCAACTGAGTCCAAGAGCATATTGGTGGCTAAGGCTGTGTGAGGAGGGACGTTTTCGTGAAACAAGCACACTTCTCTGGTCAGCATTCCCGTCCTTTTGTTTTGAATGCTCCTTTTGAATTTTTCAGGGTATCACAACATTATTGCGCATTGATGATCTCAACCTGAGACAGAAATTCAACCAAAATGATGCCTTTTCGATCCCAAAACACTGAGGCCATGATTTTTTGGCCCGAAATTGTGGTTTTCAATTTTTTGGCAAATGGGTAATTGGTGTGACGCCACATTCACGACTCTTTTTTTTCCAGGCATGTTATGAGTAACCCACAATCATTTCAAGTCATAACAAAGCTCAGAAATCCTCACCCTTTTTTTTTTAGGTGTTATGCCTTCCGTGGGTAAAAAGCGGATCACAGCACTTGGCGAGATTTTTTGCGAACATCTTTCACGCAACTGGACACTACAACGTGAGTTTACGTACTACAATGTTACTGCGATGAACGCTCTGGTCAGAAGATCCTCCTCTACCACTCAGTGTTGCCAATCCTCAAAAAACTTAAAACCACCGCCCGTTATGGTCGCAGTACACTTACTTTCTGAACATGCTAAGTATATATATAGAAATTTTATGGTTTATTTAAGTATAGCTATTGTATTTCTAGTCCTCCTCTTTAGGGGTCCTGTCCATTATGTTAGATTAATTGAGTAGGTACTGTAACGGACGTATCAGCGTCGCCACAAGACTATAAAAAAGTACCGGGTTTTTAGTGCACGAACAGGATGGTGGTGATGGAACAAATAATAAAACTGACCTCCCGTGCACCCAGTGCCTGATGCGTGAAGGACACTGGATGTGCTTAATCCTCTGCCTGATCCTGGCGCCTGGCGGTTGCCAAAGTAGGGCCGGCTCTTCTGGAGGAGTGTTGGCACCAGGACTGAAGACAGGCAGAGGTCGGCGGGGGAGGCAGCTGAGTGATAATAAACTTCCCAGTAGGAATAATAACACGAGTTGACTGTAGAGAAGAACTAACTTTATTTGGAAAATACGCGCCCTTTTATACCCTAATCTGAGCAAAAAAGTGATCACATGGTACATTTATGGGGTGGGGGGTTGGACCTCGCCCGTAAGTATAAATACGCCGACTTTCTTGTCGCACTTCATTTTGCTTGTGTCGCTCAAGAAAGTGTTCGATTAAAATCATTATTTAATAATAATTCTACAGGTTATAACATAGTTTTTATAAAGTATTTCTTAATTCTAACATGTATGTACGGGTATTCTTTACCCGTAGATTTTTAGTTTAATGAATTTAGGAACAATTTTGGAAATGTTTACCATTTGTTGGTAGGTATTTGAGTTTAATTTAAGTTTGCAAAGTGATGTGAAGAAGTTAGTATTTTCCCCAGGTTTCTCGTAAGACTGGCTACCGAAACCGGTTTGTCTCGTCGTCTTACGAGGTTCCTGGATTTTTAAAATGGAAAAAGACTGTTTTTTGATCGGAAATTTTCTAAGTACAAAATTTGTGCGCAAAGGCATATAGCGTTGGCAGTTTAAGAGTTACAAGGTTGATTTATGGCTCTATGGATGCCCCGTAGGACTCTGCACTGAAACGTCTTAGTTTCAGCGTCCTACGGGGTGTTTAAACGAAGTTATATTACAAAACGATGTTTTGCAAAGGCAGTTTGCTTGGCGGAGCCGCCTGGCTTCCTGCCGGGCCATAACCGCAGAACGGCAAGGGAGGGCAGGTAGTCCGCTTGGCGGAGCTGCCTGGCTTCCTGCCGGGCCATAACCGCAGAACGGCAAGGGAGCGCAGGTAGTCCGCTTGGCGGAGCTGCCTGGCTTCCTGCCGGGCCATAACCGCAGAACAGCAAGGGAGGGCAGGTAGTCCGCTTGGCGGAGCTGCCTGGCTTCCTGCCGGGCCATAACCGCAGAACGGCAAGGGAGCGCAGGTAGTCCGCTTGGCGGAGCTGCCTGGCTTCCTGCCGTGCCATAACCGCAGAACGGCAAGGGAGGGCAGGTAGTCCGCTTGGCGGAGCTGCCTGGCTTCCTGCCGTGCCATAACCGCAGAACGGCAAGGGAGGGCAGGTAGTCCGCTTGGCGGAGCTGCCTGGCTTCCTGCCGGGCCATAACCGCAGAACGGCAAGGGAGCGCAGGTAGTCCGCTTGGCGGAGCTGCCTGGCTTCCTGCCGTGCCATAACCGCAGAACGGCAAGGGAGGGCAGGTAGTCCGCTTGGCGGAGCTGCCTGGCTTCCTGCCGGGCCATAACCGCAGAACGGCAAGGGAGCGCAGGTAGTCCGCTTGGCGGAGCTGCCTGGCTTCCTGCCGTGCCATAACCGCAGAACGGCAAGGGAGGGCAGGTAGTCCGCTTGGCGGAGCTGCCTGGCTTCCTGCCGTGCCATAACCGCAGAACGGCAAGGGAGGGCAGGTAGTCCGCTTGGCGGAGCTGCCTGGCTTCCTGCCGGGCCATAACCGCAGAACGGCAAGGGAGGGCAGGTAGTCCGCTTGGCGGAGCTGCCTGGCTTCCTGCCGTGCCATAACAGCAGAACGGCAAGGGAGGGAAGGCAAATGGCCCTTCTCAGGGCTTCAGCCTAAGGCTGGAAATTAAGGCCCTCAAAGGGGTCTTAATTAAAAATAAAAGGAGGCTAGTCAGCCTGGTTGCCTTGGAGGCGTAAATAAGCATAATTAAGCATATTAATTATTAAATTATTAAAATTATAGGATTCTAGAATGTCTACCGGTGCAAACTTGGCACACAAGCTTTATTTGGTTGCACCGGGGCATTGTACATAAGCAAACATATAAAATTAAAAATTAAGAAATGAGGGAGAGCAACACGTCGGTTACAGGTACGTAAAAGTAATAAAAAGGACTAAACGGGTTTAGTCTGCAGGAAAAAAACTTTTAACAATAAAAATTATATTAACAAGTGGACAGCTCATGGGATTGTTATGAGACACAAGAGGCCAATTGTTCTCATAAGCCTGAAATCAGTGAGAATATGGCATCCTCAAATGGGGAATGATGTGATGCTAAAGGTAAGTAGAGACGGAAAGCAGACGGGGTAAAGGAAGGTGGGGAAGTACCTGGCTATTCAGATCTTTTTTTTTTCATGAATACTGCACAAGAGTCCCAACTGCTTCCGTCTGGAGCCAGTAGGACTATGGCATCCCCAATTGGGGTATGTTGTGAGGCTGAAGGTAGTGGGGAGGGGAAGGAGATAGGTAAGATGAAGGTGGGGAAGTACCTGGCTATTCAGATCTGGTCACGAAACACGGCTATTGCCATTTCAAGCAACGTTTCAATACTGAATGGTGGTCTTACACCAGGGTGATACTGAGAGTATCTTCCACTCTGGAACGTGCCGCAAATATACTATATATTATTTTTAAATGAATAAATTTTGAAATAACACAAATTAATCAAATAAAATTTATTTGCCACGCCGGGATTCGATCCCGCGACCTTCGGAGGGCTAGTCAAGGGCCTTACCGCTGAACTATCTAGTCATTTCAAGCAACGTTTCAATTCTGAATGGTGGTCATTCACCAGTGCGATGCTGTGAGTATCTTCCACTCTGGAACGTGCCGCAAATATACCTTATATTATTTTAAATGATTAAATAATTGTGAGAACTAAAATCAATAAATAAAATTTACTAACGCGCGCCGGGATTTGAACCCGCGACCTACGGATCGCAAGTCGAGAGTCCTGCACCATGAAGGCGGTCAAATCTCATTTAATTTTTAATTTATTTTTTTATTAGTGACTATTTAATTGCAGGTTTGATGAGAATTACAAAATATGATAATGTATATAAATATTTCATCTGTTTGTTCTTAGTCCTCATCACTAGGTGGTCCTGTGCTGAGGCGGACTGGTAGATTTCTTTGATTTTCCGTTATTTAGTTATTTATTTTAGTTATTTTAATTCGGAACCTTCCATAAAAGCTTTATTCTCCTTCTTACATCGACTAGTAGCAGGTTGGTGGCGGTTTCGATTAAGGCTTTATTATATTTACGATAAATATCACGTGTGGGTTGCATTTTGGGAAAATTCATCAATATTCAACCCTTTCTCTTGCTATTGGGGTTGCAGAAACGACAGGGGGTGGACAATAACACACATATTTCATCCCCGAATATGCTACACACGCGTAGATTATTTAAAAGTACAGGAATAAATCAATGTACGAAATATTGTCGTAAATCTTCCTATTGAAAAATGTTTTTTTTGGGTCTTTGGACACGAATTGAACTATTATAGAAAAACAAGACATCATGTGAACGTCTTATTGTAAGAATATTTTATAAACGGTTTTGTATTTAATTTTTTTGGCACATAAACTTGAGGGGCAGGTACTAAATCATACATTTACACTAATAGATAAATACCCTTTCAAATGTGGATAAAATATGCATAATACCAACATGGTACGTAGGCACATTCTCAAAACACCATTGACAGAAAGGTTAATGAATATTTGGCCAAAATTTGTTAAATTATACTACAAACCAGAAATAAAAAACACCATTATTTCATTTCCCTGAATCCCTGTACACCGCCCCTGTTAACTCCCCTCTTCCAAATCTTATGTTTATAAATCATAGTTTAAGAAATATTTGTACCAGTTAGAAGATAGGCTGAAACCGGCCCATATTGATTAAGTGGAAAAAGGTTTAAAATTGTTTAAATATATTACTCCAATATATTGGTCAACTTGACCAATGTATTGGAGTAATAAATCATTAGTGGAGCGATAAATAAATACAAAATCACCCAACCCAAGTTATAGAGGAGGACGCGAAGACCGTATGGTTCCAAAATCTAGCCGACTGATTCAATTGCAGTTTGTCCTTTCTGACTTCCTACCAATACCAAATTCGATCAGGAATAGACAACAGAAGATGAAGAAGGTTAGCAAACGTATTCGAAATAACTTTTTTTATTTATTTTTTATTGAAACATATAATAAAGGTTACAATTTTACAATATAATATTTACATCAATATTTCAATCACTGTCCTAATAAAGCAGCAGATGAAGATGGCAGGTATGCAGAAACTATAAACTCGAATATCTCACTATAAATGGTTATTCGTATTGAATTCCTTGAAAAGGATAATAATACAGTAAGTTTAGTCACTTGAAATATGCGGAGAATCTGGTAGAATTAATAACGGTTCTGAGTTGGACCACATTCAAGGCATTTTGCTTCAAAATAGCAGGTTTCTAGAAAATTATTTAAAACCAAACAGCTAACTTCAAAGCAAAGAACGAATGCTTTGATGAAAATATTTTATAATAAATTTCTTCGCCTTTAGAATTATTTCCTATTTGAGATACATCTACCTACTCAAGAGAAAAACGACATAGAAGACAAATAAAATATAATTAAACAATTTTAGTAGGCCTCGGCACAGGAACCCCTAGTGAGGAGGACTAAGAAATACAATATCGTTACCTAACATATGTAACCATTATATTTTGTATAATTATAGAATTATTTTAAATAGTCGCTTAAATAAAAAATATATATTTTTTTAAATCTATATAAGTTTAGGTACCGCAACCAAATTTGACCCGTGTACAATTCTCACACTTATCGTAAGAAAGGCTTATATAGCGCTGTGGTGGCAGAAAAGAAAAATCCAGTGAAATCAAATAAAATAAATGTAGGGATGGTCCGACGCTCCATGGGGAACCCGCTTGCACAGCGCGGATGTAAAATGTGCGACCTAAAGTTTAAGTTTAGACTTATGGATTTCAATACTTTGTGTGAAAGCACTATGAACCAATACACTATTTTACTTCAATGGCAAGTCAAAGCCAAAGAGAACATATTTAAAATAAGTAAACGAAGTACCGGAAAACTTAACAGTGTACTGTGTGCTGGTTTTCAGTAATGTTTGGCAATGAGTCTTTATCAGAAGCGAACACATAAATTTTGCACCAAAACATATATATTTTTTTAAAGAAAGTCAAACATTTTCGGGTAACGAATAACCCGACAATATTTGAAAATCTTTAACTACCTTCACAGTAAGCCGGAAATGTTGCTTGATTCGTGATGGAGGACTTCACACAGAGCAATCAAACACAGAACGCCTGGGTAGTTCCCAAACGCGATGCCACTCAACCACTGACCGGTCATATTCTAATTTTGTGTTGTTTGGGTAATCTTATTGTATGAAATAAAAAAAAATGGTACCTCTTATATTCCCTGATTTTTTACATTTTCAACGATCTAGCAATAGTTGGATACTCATGGACAAGTTGTGTAATTACAATATATTTGTTTTTCATTGTCTTGCTTCAATTTGGGAGGCGGGTATGGGTACCATTTATTGGATAACCAACACCTCTGCCATAGGTCACCCCAAGTGATTCGCTTCGTTTGATGACTAAGCGGGGTGCCCGGGTTCAAGGGGTGAGGTTTGTCCAGGTCTTGGCGGCAGATGCGTATGCCCATTTGGGTGAAGGAGGCCTTTTGACCTTTGCAACCGAACTCTCTCGACCCGTCACCTGACATCGCAATTGGAGGGATGGATTCATTCGTCCATCACTCCTATACACACTAACACTTAAATTCCAACCCACTCCTCGTACCTTTTTCCTTCCCAGAACTTCCAATCCTTCCCTTCCTTAAAAAACCCTCCACACAGCATCCCCTAAGACGACATAGGCCCCGAGGGAAATTATTTTCCTGTGTTGAGTTAATTTTAAAAAAATACGTTCAATTAAATAACAATATATTAAAGAGGAGATTGCAAATTTAGAATACTCATGAAGTTAGAGTAAATTAGATATGTATAATATAAAATGAACATGAACATGCAAGAGGCAAAATTATTGTGAAATATTTCGTTGGTACAGCTAGAAAAGAGCAAAGTAAATTAGAAAAAGGTCACTTGGACGCTTTTACTATTTTATAACATGCGTCAAAAGACAGTTACTAAACTGCCTGTTAGTGACGTTGAAATTATCAATGGTCTACAATGCAGCATCGTTAACCCTTAATTACTCGCATGGGGTCAAAGCATTTTCGGATTAAAAAATAAAGCACTTGGCGTGGCCCGATTCCCCCCGCGCCCTCGCTAGCTTCAAAATGCGCGTCTAAGTTTGTATTTTAGTAGCGACTAAGTGACGGGAGTGGAAAGATATGTCGCTGCACTCTTGAGCGGTGACCCCGTGCGAGTAATTACGTAACTTTTTTGGAAGAGGTAAGTATATAGCAAAGTACCAACAAAATGTAAGAAATATGCAAGATTTGTGTGCAATGATCTCTCTGAAAAATACTGTCAACAGTGTAATAAGAGTGATTCGGAGAGTTCCTAAAAATACGAGAATTAACTATGATCTCAGTATACCTAAGTACAAATTGTTAATTATTGGTAATTATTTTAGTTTAACTTGTTTTTGTATAATTGTTTAGTAATTCATGTTATTACTTATAGATATTAATTACAGAATAAACAAACACTTTAATAATAAAATAGTTTCATTTACTTATATATTTCAATACATATAAAAAAAACTATACATACTATTTGGGGTCATCTGTGACCCCATGCGAGCAGTTATGTAATTTTCTTTGTGCGAGTAATTAAGGGTTAAGCATTTTGGTCGCTCTATTGATTGGTGCCTATTCATAAGCAGACGTCCTCGCTTTCGGGGCATGAAAAGTATTAAGTATTCCACGAGTACACTTGTTAGGCAAATAACTTATTATTTTAACATCTTTCAACATAAGCAGATAATATTTAAATTGGACCAGATCATTTATCCATGATACAAGTACTCACTAAGGAAGTTGTTTAGTAAACTTATTAAACTATTATGGACCAATTTACTGAACATATTTCTACCTATCGTATTAATCCATTTTAGCAATTAAATATATGTTTCATAAATATATTATAAGCTACAAAAGTGGCTATTCTTATTATGTTGTTAAAATATTTTTTTAAATTTTATTGTTTCTTTGGAAACGAGGTTTATTTTCTGTACCATGTAGACATCTTCTCAACTTGAAATAAATGTTATTTATTATTTATCTACCGTTAAATATTTTCAACGTGCTTTATGTTAAGTTATTTACATATTCATGTAAATTATTTTTTCATTTTGCAATGTTGTAGTATTTATTTTTTGATTTGTAAACTACACATGTCTTTCTTAACTTCTTTCTATTTCTTGCTGTTTTACAAGCTCACTAGAACTATTTTTTCACGTTGTTATTATACCTGATACTTTGTTATATTATGTAAAAGCCGAAAGCTGAAAAATATTACATTATAAATAAATAAATTTAGAATTTTTCTGAATATCTAGCTAGCCATCATAGGAGTGTTCGCAGAGTTATGGTAGTGTGTCAGTTGAGCATTTAGTAATCTACAAAATGTTTCGACAAATATATTCGTGGAAAGCCTATAATCAATAGTACAAAATGTGTTTATTTCACACTGGGTCTAGGCATTGTATTAGGCACCACAGAATTACTAAATAAACATAAATTCCATGTTTGACAAATAATGCCCACAGCCAAAATGTAGACATGAGCACTTTTGGTTGAAAAATGAACCATTTACATACATGACATTACACGTTCCTACCTTAATCGACGACGTGTAGATATTTATGAATTTGTTGTATTTCTGTCGAAAATTCTACAACCTACTTAACAAATTATACCCCTAAATGTTTGACCTTTCCAAATAGTTGTTCGTTTTTGACATAGCTTATCACAATGAAAGCGTACGGGAAACAAAGGAGCAATTAATCATCGAAAGTAGAGTATTTAGGCCGTTATTAAGTGATCTTGCGATACAATCTGAAATAGAAGGTGAACACTACTAAAGAATATTTTAGGGGTTGATTGGGTTGTTTATTGATTCAAAATTACAAACTTCCATTGTAAGAAAAGTATTTGACCAGTTTCCCAGTGTTTTCCTCAAAACAAACGACATTTTTTAACGCTTGAAAAGTAATTATAATTATTATTAAATTGGAAAGTTGTTTCTCTTTTTGTTAAATTGGATTTCAAATGGATAAAAACATAATAGTGTATTTTTTTCTCAAGGTAGTAAAAGATGGCGCAAAAGTTATCACCCCATCGGAAGCCATAATTTTTGCAAATGTTGCAAATATCAGTTCTGCTTTGACATTTGTGAAGTAAAAACACACAAAATGTACGTCAACAAGATATAATTCACTATTCTCTTTAAGAACGCGGAAATTTAAAAAAAAAACGCCCTTTTGTGTCGCCTAATCTCTCGTTTTGGTGATTTACACTGGCCGGCAAGATCGCCAAGATCTTTTGTGAGGTTTCTTGAAGTCATGAGTCTATGTCAGCTAGTCTCGGACTCTTGAAGCCCTCAAAGAGAATATCCGTCAAGAATGCGAGAACCTATCGCCGGAAGTTTTGAAAAGAGTACTGGAAAAAGCCATAAATCGGGCCCGTGGTCGATATTATTTTTTCAACTTAATGGAATAAAAATTAAAGAATCAAATGAACACAATTAAAGCAGAATCAAAATGTTTCATTCATATAATTTTAAAACAACTCAAATGCAACATCATTATATTTTCCAAGCCATAAAAAATTTAATAACCTCCCTTATGAATTACGCAGTATCACCACCGAATCAGAACAAATCAATAAAATTAAACAATTTTTCAAAAAAAAAATTACAGTAAAAAGTAAATATTTTATGTTATATTTTATATTATATTTTATATTTCATATTATAACTTAAAACCTAAGTAAGAATCGTGGCTCCCTTATCAGGCACAAGAGCTCCTCTTTTCTGATAAGGTATACATGACTAAATAGGACCTTTAATATAAAATTTTGTAAAATATGTATATATATATATATATGTAACTCATATTTTTTATATTATAATAAAAAAAAAATAAAAAAATATATAAAAAATTACGGTCAAAAAACATCGGGTGACAAATTTTGCGACACCTTGTACTTAAATTTCTATTTTCTTGAGTACTTTTAACAATTTGTTATTCGTGGAATTCTGGGATATTGTTCTACTTTTTTTCATTAAAAAAGTTCATGTTTTTTATTAGTGTACCTACAAACAAACAGAACCTACAATGATATTGTGTAGAGACGATGGAAGGTCACAATAGTTTTTGTCTGGCACACAAATCATCATCCATATTTTTTTATGCTTTCGTTCTGAACATTATGGTAAATTCATCTAGTTTCACTACAAAAGTATTTGTTAAAAAACTATTTGATAAAAAGGATATTTTTTTATCAGATGATCACAAAAGAGGCTTATCTATCTAGATCTAGATCCAGTGGGGCTATGGTATCTTTGATATTGAGAGAGTTTTGAGAGGCGAAGAGAAGAGAAGAAAGCCCCACGAATAATATAACCTTACACAATTGATAACTCAAAACAGCTTAAGACTAAACCAGGCGGCATTTTGTTTATATTCCCAAATCTCTCACCGGGTTTTGACACTAGTGCAAATATTTTTTTAAATAATATGGATGTTGACCACTAGCGTGTCAATACGTTTTTTTTATAAGTTACTTCTCATAGGCCGTCAACAAAATTCAGTACACAAACTAGTCAGAGCATTTTTTAAAAAAGCAAAAAGTATGAAAAAATTCTATGTATATAATATTTTCTACTAATATAATAAAAAACACGATACAAAGGTCCTTAAAATGGGTCCAGTTTTGGAGGAAAAAATGGGGAATACAAAACCTATATTTGGTTGTCCCTTTCCCCACTTTGAGGAAATCCATTTTATAATGAGCTCCCATAATAATGATTTCCAATTATATATATAATATCTTCATTGTTAAAATTTAAAATAATAGAACACTTTAAAATTTGATCTCCGCCGAGTTCAAAAAAAAAAAAAATCTTGGACTTGTAGTCACTGGTCACTCACCCGAATAGCCATCAAATCCCCCAGCCATAAGTGTACAATACCTGCATAATTGATTTTTAACGTTTGTAGTTGAAAAAAAATCTAACCGGAGACCGAAATACCATTATTTTACTCGAACAAAATAATAAGTTAAGTAAATATCCGAAATTAAAGCAAGTGTAGTACTTTTCGTAACACACCGTGTATTACATTATAATCTGTGAAGTTTAATGCGTAATCAGATATAGCCAAACCAAATTTTCAGTTTTCCTTTACATTTCATTTTCTTGTGGGTAAGTCTTCAAATTTAATGAAATTCCTGGTCACTGAGCCGAACACTGACTCGTAGCTAAGCAATTAGCTTTTGAAAGAAGGCCCTCGTGTGTTACAAGTTAATATATGTACCTTTACTTTTACCTTTCCCCTGTGACGAAGCCATTAGTACATGCTTCACTTCGTAAGCATGCTTTCAAATATTTGAGTCGAGAACTATTATTTCTAGCTTTACATTACAATAAAGTACGCTAATAATAGGCTTTTAGTAAGAAAACTGGCTTATTCATGTCAGATAACTACTTGTTACATTCTCCTAGTATCTACTTGAATTACTTAGTTAACTTTGTAAAGCGTACTGGAGTGTTAAATCACAAAGTCAGGAAGAAATTACACGTGCGTGAGTTTCACCCTCCAAACTGCCAGAATTACATACGGTCGACATTGTGAAATTACATATGAAGAGGATTACACCTTTTTTATATGAATACCTCATAAGAGTCCCTGTTCCTCCCATCTGAAGCCAGTGAGACTATGACATCTCTAATTGGGTTTGTTGTAAGGCTGAAGGTAGTGGAGAGGAGAAGGATATGAGAATGAGGAAGGTAGGGAAGTACCTTGCTAATCAGATCTGGTCACCAAACACGGCAAACGCCATTTCAAGCAACGTTTCAATTCTGAATGGTGGGCTTACACTAGAGCGATGCTGAGAGTATGTTCTACTAGAGTATTTACGTATTACGTATCTACTTACGTATCTATCTATCGTACTTACGTATGTATCTACAACTACTTTTACTTTAATTACGTACGTCAAAAATTTGTCTTCTGATCTTAGATGAATTATTAATAGAGTTAAGATTCGTCAATGAACCAATGTTCGTGGTTTCACTGATGTAGGTCTAGCGGTCTTTCAGATAGGGAGGCGGGTATGAGTACCACCAACATTACTTATTAGATAACCAATACCTCTGTCATAGGTCAGTCGTCATTGTGGTTCGATACAATTGGTGACTTAGCCCGGTGCCCGGGTTCGTAAGGAGTGGTGTGATCAGGACAAGGGCGGGGAATGCGCCTGCCCATCAGCTGCCGCCATGTCGGGGAAGCTGGTTAGGGAAACGCTTTAACATATCCATCTGGTATCTCTTGACCCGTCGTCTTGCACCGCAGCGAGAGGAATGGATATATAAAATGAATACACTAACCTCCAAATTCATACTAAAACCTTTTACATTTATCATTCCCAGAACTTTCTTTCCTTCCTTTTATAAAAACAACCCTCCACACGGCATTCCCAAAGACCGCATTTGCCCTGAGGGAAATTTTTTTAAATTAAAGTAAAAAAAAACTTAACGTTCTTATTGCAATTTCATTAGTGAGAGGGATGGATTCATGTGTCCGTCACTCCTGGATTCATTGACTACCAGATTCTTACCGATCCCGACAGCATCCCCAAAGATGACTAGGCCCTGTAGCAATTTTTTTCCTCGGTGTTTGAAACCACTGTAAAAAATATGTTTAAATAGCTAAGTAAACATATCATATAAAAAACTGCTTTCAAGATAGGTATTGTATCGACGTTATATCCTAACACTTGAGTTGATTTTAGGTTAAGTTATGCAGTTAGTTGGACGAAATTCTTGCAACAGGCTTCCTCAAAGGCTCGTTAATCATTTATGTAGAGGAGTTTAAGATTGCTTACTTTAGGTTAGATTAGGTTGGGTTAGGACGGGTTGTGGTTAGTTACGAAAGGAAAACTAGGTTGTTGCTAAATATAACTTGAGGTAAAGTTTCACAACTAAAGTTTACATAAAAAAGAACCAGTAAAAACTCTACATAGGCACTCATAGTCTAGTGAAAACCATAATAAATTAAAATCAATAGGCACAAACAATTCCGTAATCATCAATTTAACTTGTCTGTGATAATGTGCGTGGTTATATTTTTTCTTGCGGAAATATAATGTACCCAAAGCGTAAAAATTTTTCACGTTCAATGAACTTTTAATTTTTAATAATGGGTACAAAAATTAATTTATATTAATAACTAGCTGACCCGGCGAACTTCGTACCGCCTCAGAATCACCAACTTAACTTGTTAACTTATTAGCTGAATCAAATTAAGTTTTTTTATTAAGGTAAAAATTACACAATGAAGCAATTATCGATACGCAACTGTCCGTGTTTTGTTATTATCAGAATCAAAGATGGCGTTGTGTACGGATATATATTTTTTGTGATTTTCTAACTTTTCCACTTACTTACGGGAATTGCGTTTCATTTTCTTTATTTGTGTGACGGAAATTTATTATAATTATTGTATTTTTCCTTTGGAGGGGTGCAGACATACGTTCACTGTTTGTCTCATTTTCGACTGTTGACATTTAGTGTGCAAGAAAGAGGGGCAGCATTATATGTTTAAGAACAAAACCAAAACAATCAGCGCATTGACATTATTGACGTTTTTGAATTTTTGGAATTCACTCACTATTAACAATATTGCTGCAGCTCTTTAAAAAGATGAGAATTCGTTCCACACAAAATGAATGAGGAAAAGAATTTTTGACTTTTGTTGACATTTTTTTTATTCTAACCCCTCATAAATTCGTTTTACGGAGATGGGCAAGAAATTAATTATCATACATAATATTCAGTGTTGGCTTAATTTTGAATTTACAGGGCGGTAAAACATCAAATAATTTGCAGTTTGGGAGGCGGCATGGGTACCGCCACCCCGGGAAGTATTTATAGGATAACCAACAACTCTGCCAACTCAACAACAATGATCACCTAGCAGGAGTGACTTCGCCATTGGGTGAGGCCTTGGCGGCGAACGCACCTACCAACTAGCTGCATGGCAGGCTGTATCGGGAGAGGCCGGCATAGGAAGACCTCTGACCTCTACAGCTGGTCTCTCTCGATCCATCGTCTTGCACTGCAGCAGGAGGGATGGATTCATACGTAAGTCACTTACGGACATACTGAGCCATAAATAACTTCCCACCTCATATACATTTTGTTTCGCAGGACTTCTTCCCTTTCCCTTAATTAAAATACCCTTCACACATCCATCCCCAGAGAAGATATAGGCCCCCAGAGAAATCATTTTAATGTAAAAAAAAATGTGTGCATATATATGAATCACTTTTGAACATAAAAAATGGCATGATGAAATTTTAATTATCGTAGATAGCAAACACTTTGTGGCTTGACATTATATAGAATGAAACAAGTACTTTGTTTAAAAACCACTTATTTTTATTTATATTCGTCGACCGGTTTCGGTTGAGCTCAACCTTCTTCAGGACAATAAACTTATAAACTTATATAGTTTATTATAGTTTATAAGTTTATTATCCTAAAGAAGGTAGAGCTCAACCGAAACCGGTCGACGAATATAAATAAAAATAAGTGGTTTTTAAACAAAGTACTTGTTTCATTCTATGAAATTTTAAGCTTGAAACCAACTTAATCACAAAGAAAACACAGATTCATACACGAAAAGGCTTCGAAATAGTGCCTTCTATGAAGCATCAAAATTCCACGAATAAATTTCCACTAGATTTCATTAATACCTTCATAATACCGGCTGAACTAGCCCTGTCATCCAGTTCCTTGGGCCGGTTCCACAAGATCACCGGCGGATACGGACCTGACATTTGCATACGGCCCGGGCGGGCTGATAGGATCTGTAAATGTTTGTGAAGCGGGCCGGATTAACCCTACGTAGCGATGTGATGACACGTCAAATTTTTGATGATGCCGTCAAGTTGACGTCATAATAATTATGGTAAGGGGTTCATACAATATTAAGAAGATTCTCGTGAATATCTTTTCTTGCCATCTTTTCGGTAAAATAAATTCTACATTTATTATGTAACTCGGATGTTCTAACAACATAGGAAATTCCTTCTTCATTTTCAAACCTGGGCATCTGGTTGGGAAAAAAATTGAAATAATTTAACCTTCCCATTACCAAATTCAAAAACATCCTTCTTATCCAAAAACGGTGCGCTAGCGTTTCCGAAAAAATGAAGTTAGACTCTAATTTTCCGTAGAATATATTTTTTTAATAATAAGTAGTACTAATGGTATTTGAAAGAGAGAGAATGAAAACAATATGCAACATAGTTGTGAATGATGAGTTTTTGGAGCAGGTGGATGAGTTTGTGTATTTGGGAAGTATGTTTACGAGAGATGTGAAGGCTGATAGAGATATCGAAAGAAGGGTAAATGCACGCAACTCTACTAATGGAGGACTGAACGCATTGGCGCCAACAAAAAACTGTCCAAAGAAGTGAAGCTAGCCGTCCATAATGGAGTGCTAGTACTTACCCTGATGTATGGCAGTGAGGCATGGAACTGGCAGAATAAGGAAAGTAGACTTAATGTTGTAGAAATGAGATCCCTGAGGCAAATGTGTGGTAAAACCATGTACAATCATGTGAGAAATGTGGAGATCCGCGAAGAATGCAAGGCTGATGTAAGCGTAATGAGTAAGATTAAGAAAGGGATGCTCAGATGGTTTGGGCATATATAGCGAATGAACTAGGAAAGGGGTGTAAGGAGAATATATGAAGCAAATGTGAATGGTAGAAGAAGTCGGGACGCCCGAGGAAGACATGGCACGACCAAGTGAATCAGATACTTAAGTCGGGACATTTGAAGAGAAGGAATAATAGAAGAGCATGTATGAGGCGATGTATGAATGTGAACGAGGCGTGGCAAGTCTGTGCCAAGATACAGTTGTTAGGCGGTCTGTCCTCTCTGCCTACCCCTGCGGAGAAACATCGGGACGGTTAGTTAGTTAGTTTTTTTTTTTAGTAATAATAAATTCTTATTAAACACACTAATTTTGATGGTCAGTGCATGGGTACTTGCGTGATTCGAAAATAATCAAATTTGATGAACATTTTGTTTTCAAAATTCAAACTGATGTGATAAATCTGATTGACTATCTTTGGATAAATTTTATCGTCAATTGGGCACTAACATTATTTTATTGATTACAAAATTCTTTGGGTTTTGAATTTTTTGAAATTTTTTCAAACAGTGGTTTGGCCAGTCTACTGTATTGCTGTACCGGACCGTTCGCATAGTCAACGTTTGTTGAACGGACTGGGCACAAGAAGAAGAATAAAAATATTTATTTTAAATTTGTACTTCATTTGTTTTAATGTTTGACAGATTTAAATCTAAAACATTAATGATTTTTAAAGTTTATTAATGGTGCTCATTCCAAAGGTAATTAACTATTCTAGTCGTCTCTGAATTATTACATCACACAAATCACATTAAATCACAATCATTACATCACGGGTTTGAGCTGGTAATGTCCAAACTGTTCGAGATTCTAGAACCAAATAGTCTATTATCTGTCCCTATCGCTAAAACAACTTTTGGTCAAAGAAATTTTAGATACTATTTGAAATATAAATCAGACTTGTTAGTCTTGGATCATCAACCAAGACAGGTGCATCAGCGATTTTATTAAACTCAATTTATAAGTCTGTATTCCAAATGGTACGACGCTTATTATATTTAGTCGCCTCAGTTCTTAATTATCCAAACGACCATTTTAGTTTTTGCTTAATCTCCACTTTAAAACTAAAAATAATGTATAAAAAATGATAGTTAATCACTTAACTAAGAATTATTTAAATTAATGAGACCTTTGCCTTTACGGGAAAAGCTTTATCTTAAACACCTACCATAATGTTTCATTGAAATAATGAAAGAAAACCTTCTCCCCGTGTAAAATTTTCAAATGGTCGTTTGGACAATTAAGAACTAAGGCGCCTAAATGTCATTTTTTTTAAATTAAATTTTGTTGTTTTTATGTTTATGTCTGTGTAAATGACTTATATGCACATGCTCTCAACAAAAGAGTTCCTAAGGATATAGACTCAGTTCTTCACCGATGTAGTATAATTAATAAAGATGAATTAAAAAAATAATTAATGAATATTAAATTTTTATAAGAAAAACTCTCTTTTATAAGTTTTGAAGGTTAATCATAGGCAACTACCCTTTTTATTGCTAACAATCATTCTTAGAATTGGTTTGTAACCCGAAGAGCGTCACGGGTGATTACAAACTACAGGTTACAAACCAATTCTAGGTAACTACCCTTTTTATTGCAAACAATCGTAGTTTGACCGTAGAATTAGATAGATAGATAGAATAGACCGTTGAATCGTAGTTTTAATAACCTGAAGTTTTCAATCATCCGAGACGCTATCCAGATTACAAACCAATTATTAGAATGATTGTTTGCAATAAAAAGGGTAGTTGCCTAGAATTGGTTTGTAACCTGTAGTTTGTAATCATTCGTGACGCTATCCAGGTTACAAAAAAATTCTTAGAATGATGGTTTCCAATAAAAACGGTAGTTGCCTGATAATATTGTTAATTCTAAAAATTTGAAATATGAGATTGACCATTACGATGGTTTGACAGTAGGTCGCAATGGCGGAATTGGTAAACGTACGTCCCCGATAGACGAGAAGTTCTGGGTTCGAGTCCCAGTTGCAACTATTATCTTTTTCTGTATCTTGTTCACTTTCATATTTTCGTTTAGATTATTATTATCTTCTCCTTCAATAAAATAATAAATGTTCTAAATATGCGAAATTCGAACCAAACGTAAAGAATAACAAAAATATTAATGTGTTAAACGTAAGGGAGGTTAATCTGTAAAAGTGATTTTTTTTTATTTACCGTGGTAGATCCACAAAATACAAACCGCATTCAATAACTTCGTTCATCTATCTTCAACCAATTTGAAAGATGACGTTACGATGTGAAATTTTCCACACTATAAAGACACAAAGACGTATTAATTACATATGCAGTTTCACACAGCTAAACACCATAATATAATAAATCCCAAGAAGTATGATTTATACCGATTTGAAAAAACTCATCGAGCATACATAAGGCCTTTCGAAAATGTAATTGACTCTTCGTTCAAGAATTTGCTTTATGAATTATTTTATCAATTTCACAGGCTTGCGACACACCCACAATGACCTTCCAGTGGTGTACCTCTGAAATACTAAACAATGACTTTCCTTCCGTACACCTCCCTTACACGTGTGCCCACTGGGGTGGATTTAAAAAACGGCTTAGTTATGACATTGCTCTGACAGGGTTGTTTCAGGATTTCAGATCTGAAGCAATTTAATTATTCACTGCACGAAAAAACTTCCAATCTCTCGGTCCAATTAAATTGTCTCTGCGAAAACCAAGAATTTTAATTCAAATCTAAATTCTCAGAATAACTTTTGGACGGGATTTAATTCGTCTTTTCCGAGAACGTCTGTGTATACTTACATAATATTTTATAACTTGTTTGATAAGCTTGTACTAATGACGTGAAAATTAAATTAAATTTTATCTATAAAGCTAAAATAAAATCTGGGGTCGCCAAACTCTATAACGGTAAGCCTTAGGACAATGAAAAATACTGAGATTTTTCTGTTTGGGTTTTCATTGTCTTCAGTTGGTAATGTAATTTCCTTCACGAAAGGAAAATATAATTTTTTTGACCCGCGTTTTCAGCAGTGTTCCAATATTAACAGAAATAATGGCGCGGAGCTTTATGTTGTGAGTTTCAAGTCAATGCATTTATTTTCAATACTCAACTCATTTTCAATCATGAGTTATGGAGCTATGAAGATACGCTGTCAGAAGAGGCTATCCACATACAATCCCTTTGTAAAACAAGGCACTGTATTGCATTTTTGTTATCAGCTCAAAATAGAAGGCCTTGAAAAAATAATTCTCTTCGTGTCACTTTTGTGTTTTTAGGAAAGAAAGGAGATTTCTTGGAAGGAAAAAGTTCTGTGGGGTGGGTGGGAATCTCGGAGGTCAGTCTCACCAGGATTGACAATCGTGTGAATCAATCCCTTCCACTGCGGTGCAATTCGATGTTCCGAGAGAGCATGCAAAAAGCGTACACAAAATTGTACTAAATCAGGAATAACGAATAGTAACTACAAATTATCAACAGTTTCACTACACAGGATCCCTAAATTGACAGGAAACCTTGGAGAAACTCCTGTATGGAGGTAGATGTGTGTAGATGTGCAAAAAATATAAACGTGAAAAACAAAGAATTTTTTCAATTCAAAACCGAACTCATGGGAAACCTTAAAAAATTAACAAAAACTTAATTTTCTATCAAATGTCTTTAGGCTTTTATTTTCTAAGTACGTAAGTGATATTGTTGCCTAATTTGGTCTGCCGCAGCCAAAATCGAATGTCAGAAACACGATTAGTTCGGATTTCACGTCAGGTTAAATGCTATACTTTATCGTGCCTACATTAACGAGTTGGAACTTTAGCGATGTCAATCAATCAACTTGAAAGCTCACGGTTGAAAGGAAAGCTTCCACGAATGCCTCATTTATTACGTTTTTCAAACAATATTTTTTCGTTTTTTTACATTATCAGACAAACATTTTATTCCTTTTCAACGATTTAAAAACCTTTTTTTTATATTCACTCTTTAACATTCGCGTTCCGTGGGAGGTAAAACACTTACGATACATTTGGCGTTACATTTTGCGTTACATATAATATGTTTTCTTATATCACACATTCTATAATTTGGGTTAACTTCGAAAAACTATTCAGTAAATGGTGCATTTTATTGGAAAGGGCTAAAATAATATATTCGCTCAGCTGTGAAAAGATTTGCCGGACGCTGTGTTTCCTCCCTCCTATAACACGGGCTTTAAAGAGAGGTAAGAAACAGGAGAGCTCTCCAGCTCCACCCAGCATCATCATTGATGACACAGGCCCTGAAGGAAATTATTTTTCACAAGGCTTCCTGTAAATGTAATAAAAGGTTTTGTGTTGAAGTAATTATTTGTATTGTGTCCTTTAATCTCGTAGGGTTTGCTCCTTAAAGCTTTCTTTTCGAACATTATTTTGAACATATTTCAATTTCACTTTCAGGTTAGATTATTACTGAATTTCAAAAAGCCAAGTAAAGTAACAATATCGGTAAGTAGAAAAGTTGAGAAATGCGTCGGGTTCCCACTCAGTCGTGGGTTCAATTATTCTGCCAACTAATAAAATAATAACGTAATATTTATATAGCGCAGTTTGGTATTATTTCATTTCATGCTAAACCCTCCATCATTGTTCAAAGCAATATGTTCCGCTTAAAATGATGGTAGTCGTATTTTTCAATTATTGTCAGATTTGCCGTAACTCTGGAATTTTTTTAATTAACACAATGAGTGTGACAACGCACCTAAGATAAAATAACATGACATAATAATTAATTGTTTGAAGGTCACAAAATATGGCAAGAAACGGAAAATATTAAATGCCTTTAATTAACAAAAATGACGCTTTGTGCTAGGCTAGTTCAGAAAGTAAGTGCAATGAATTTTTTTTTCAAAGCATGTATTAGAAAAAAATTAGAGGGTGTTACTGATACACTTGATGACTATTCTTCCAAATAATCGCCAACCTGTTCAATGCATGTGCTGAGCCGTGACACAAGTTTCTTTATGCCCTCCTAAAAGAATTCTTTCGCCAGCTCCTTTCCCCACTTCAAAACGACTTTCTGCTCCTGCTCATCGGTTGAAAATTTATTTTCATCCATATATGCCTTCAGAAAGGTGAAAAGATGATAATCTGAAGATGCCAAGTGAGGGGATTACGGGAGGTGGTTCTAAACATCCCAAACAAATTAGTCCAAGAGCGTGTTGGTGGCTAAGGTTCTGTGAGGACGGACGTTTTCGTGAAAAAAGCACACTTCTCTGGTCAGCATTCTCATCCTTTGTTTTGAATGCTCCTTTTGAGTTTTTTAGGGTATCACAATATTGTTGTGCGTTGATGGTCTCAACTTGAGGCAGAAATTCGACCATATATTATTTGTCTACATATTATCATTTGTAAAACCGGGTGTGAGATAATAAAAAAATTAACACTTCGGCTGTCCCGAAGAACAATGTCGGATCTGCAGAGAATTGAAAATCGTTTTGTTGAATTATTTAAAATCTAGTCTCCTTCAACGGAAGCAATCTTCCGAACAGGCCCTCCATTGATATGCTTGGTGTAACTCTAAGTGACCAGCTCAGGTATGGGGGCTCCATCGGAGCCAGAGTTAATTAAGCCTCTCAAAAACTGAGCGTACTGCGCAGGGCCTACAGATATTTAGTAGTACACAACTGCTAATCCGTACAAATGACAAGTGCGCCCCCCGGTTGTTTTGGCAGCCATCTCTGGTCTGGAGCTCCTAAATACCTGAAAAATAACCCTCGACTCTGTGCAGAAAGGGTCCGTCTGACAGATTCTTCTAATTTAACAGACGGATTGCAATCTTTAGAGCACAGGCGTCGGGTGGGAATGCTATCTTTATTCTACCGGTATTTCAATGGAAGACGCTCCGAGGAACTAGCTTCATTGATCCTTTCGGCACCGGTGCATAGTCAGAAAATACGCCAAACGCGTGCCCTACATATGTACACGGTTGACATTGGTCACATGAGAACGGGTCGCTTCTTCGACTAGTTTTTTGTGTTAAAAAGCTCGGTTGTGGCGATTTCCTCCTTCCTACAACATAGGTCTCTTCAAGACCAATGTTCATTCCTTCCTCTCCTCAAAAATACCTACACAGCATCTCAGATGACATAGGGCCTGAGGGAAATTATTTTCCTCAGAGCCTGCTGTGTAAAGTTAATATAAAAAAAAAAATATACTTTCGATGATTTAAAGGCAGGTTTTTTCAGAGTTTGGAATGAAATAAATTGAAATGAAAAATATTAAACCAACACCAATCTCAAAAATACTAAAAAAATGTACACGAAACTGCAAAACTATATAATCGTACATCCGACATTCTGGACCGTTGATATTTGTAACGTCGGTCTTATTGGTGGCGCAAAACTACCGATATGGTTTGAATCTTATTAGTCATATTATAGGCCTATATCAAAACTATGCATTTTAAGTAAAATTATGGAAAAAATCGTTTACGACCAACTCTTTAATTTATGTAAAAACACCATTATCAATCCTCAACAGCACGGTTTCTTTCAAGGCAGATCTGTCGAGTCGAACTTGGGTCAGTTCACCGATTTTGTTCTGAATACTATGGATAAAAAGAAACAAGTTGACTCTATCTATACAGATTTTTCTAAGGCTTTCGACAAAGTGAATCATGATATACTCCTAAGCAAACTTGAAAAAATTGGTATAAGTGGAAATCTTCTCAGATGGTTCTCATCTTATATTAAAAATAGAAGTCAAGCTGTTGCCCTCAAAGGTTACATGTCACAGGAAATAACCATCCCTTCGGGTGTACCTCAAGGTTCCCATTTAGGACCCCTGCTCTTTACTTTGTACATAAATGACATCAAACATGTCATCTGTAACTCTGATTTTATTCTTTACGCTGACGATATGAAAATATACAAATGTATAAGCTCAGAAGATGATTGCAATAAATTACAAGAAGATATTAATAAAATTAATGAATATTGCATAGAAAATCAATTATTTCTCAATATACAGAAATGTAATGCGATAACGTTTTCACGTAAAAATCACCCAATAGTCCATATTTACCATCTGAACAACGTTCCTCTTGAAAGAGTGGATAAAATTAGAGATCTTGGAGTATTACTTGACTCCAAATTACTATTCAAAGATCACATTGAATACTTCATAGAAAAAGCCTACAAACAAATGGGTTTTATCCTACGCATCACAAAACCGTTCAACAAACCATTTACACTTGAACTACTATATATGGCGTATGTAAGATCTCATCTTGAATTTGCATCTGTCATTTGGAATCCACAATACCAAACTTACATTAAGCGTATTGAAAATATTCAAACAAAATTTTTGAAACACCTTTCGTATCGTTTCGAAAATCACCAGTGTAAACCTATTGCTCTTTACAAACGGAGAAACATTTCTGACGTACTGTTTCTATACAAGATTGTGAACTGCCTTATTGACTCACCAGATCTATTAGAAAGGATTGCATTTCGTTGCCCTGAACGCAATACCAGGTCGAATACCCTATTTTTTATACAGCATTTCAAATCGAAATATGCACAAAATTCTTTGCTCGGGCGTATCTGCAAATCTTACAACGCCCTAAGAGATATCGATATTTTCCACTGCTCTCTTAAAACGTTTAAAACTAAATTAACCTTACAATGTACTTAAACCAAAACGATTATTTCTTTGTTATTTCTTCATTGTTTATTTTTTCTTTTGACTCACTTTTTACTAATACTATATTATAATATTATTACTATCTACTTGCTTCCTAATCAGTAACCATTTCCTTTTTTTTTAAATCATAAATGGAACTTCACTGGTTTATACTATATTCAATATTAAATGTAAAATGAATGTATTTACAACTGTATGTTTCCTAAATAAACTTAAATAAAAAAATAAAATAAAAAAATATTACAATAAGATTCAAAATAAAACGGTGGTTTTGCGCCACTCTATACAAGGAATTTAAGTACAAGAGTCGTAGATACTTTAGTATTACCCTGGCGAGAGACCACTATTAAAAGCCGAAGCTTTTCCATTTCATGGTTGATATGTGGTGATGTATGACGGTTTTATCCTTGTATAATTAATATATTTAATATGTTATAATTATGTATTTCCACAAAGTGTTTGCTACATGTGAAAAAAATGAACATATTTCACATAGATTATAGGAAATTAAATAGGAAATTAAAGGTGAATTAATAATTATTATTATTATTAATCTCTGCTGATGACACTGTATTGTTAATAAAAGGTCAAACATGGGAAATAGTCCATAAATTGGCAAATGAAGATATTAATATCTTAAAATCGTGGTTTGATAATAACTTATCACACTTAATGCTAAAAAAACAACATATGTCTTATTTTCCTTACAGAAAATACCTGATTATACAGTTAATATTGTAATCCACGACGAAAAATGTGATCATGTACCTACTCTGTAAACAACATAATCCTATTTGTACCGTCATTAACTCTTCTTCCGAAGTTAAATATCTAGGTGTAATCATTGATCAAAACCTGAAGTGGAATAGTCACATTTCAGAGTTAGTGAAGAGAATAAGGAAAATTTATATATTTGTTAGGTTAAGAAATATTTTAAATGTAAAAATTATCAAAAACGTGTACTATGCCCTTGTTCATTCTTTACTTATCTACGGAATTATAGGGTGGGGAGGATCTTACGAAAACAATCTAAACTCAGTAAAAGTTTCACAAAGAATCATCATTAAAGTAATATTAAAAAAAATCTACCTTCTCAACAGAATCACTTTTCAAATTGTTTCCAGTACCAAATGTCGATGACATATTCAAACAAGCTTCTATTATAAAAATGTGTAAAGAAAAAATAACAAAGAATATCAAGAGTTTTACAAACTAATGAGAAATGGAAACCAATTTATTACACCTAATTTTAAAACAACTCAAATGCAACATCATTATATTTTCCAAGCCATAAAAAACTATAATAACCTCCCTTATGAATTACGCAGTATCATCACCGAATCAGAACAAATAAATAAAATTAAACAATTTTTCAAAAAAAAATTACAGTAAAAAGTAAATATTTTATGTTATATTTTATATTATATTTTATATTTCATATTATAACTTAAAACCTAAGTAAGAATCGTGGTTCCTTTATCAGGCACAAGAGCTCCTCTTTTCTGATAAGGTATATGTACATGACTAAATACGACCTTTAATATAACATTTTGTAAAATATGTATATATATATATGTAACTCATATTTTTTATATTACAATAAAAAAAAAATAAAAAAAGATTTTTCCATTTTCCAACTCCTCCCACTTCCCAACCCACTTTGATTAACAACACAATATTCTTCAAATATTCTCATAAATATCCACAACAATAAAATCAAATATATGCATGCATTCAACAAAAATGTTAACTCGAATTTTCAAAATTAGAAGAATTCTTTGACGAATTGTGATACCAACCAAAAATAATAAAATTCATAAAAATAACGTTTAAGCAACTTAATTTTGAAAACAAAAAACCACAAACCGTAAAACAACAAAAAAAAAACATTTTTCCCATTTTTAAAATGAATTAAATTAAAATGACGAATCAGACCTCAAAAATTATAACAATTTTTCTTTGATGTCTTTATCGCAACGCTTTGAACACGAGAAGAGCGGAAATTTTTGTCATTCCATAAAAATACCTCATGTGTCGCTTGTTTTTCATTTACAAAATTAGTTAAACATGTGAGCTTTTGTTGTGTTTATTGTGAAACGTAATCATTTTGTAGCCTCCCAAACCACCCTTCACGGCTGTCAGAAACCTATTGGGAAAATGTTTAATCATTCTACGTCCATCAAAGCCTTACACAATGGTTGAAAGCTTCACTAAATAAAAATAAATTAAGAGCAACGGCTGCGCAGCCTTTTTCCCATGAAACAATTTTGGATTTGAAGCCTAAATGCCCAACCAATTTGTATTATTATTCTTTCAAAATGCATAGCAAATATCTAGTACGGATATGTACTACTTTATTTATTTGTGTTGTAATTTATAAAATTAAGGCCATTGAAGAGATAATTTATTCATGATTTTAGAGGCAACTTTGGCAATTTTTTGTGAGAATGATACTTTAAGTAAACAATAATTCAGTTCAATTTTATTATAGCAATTTGATGAAGTTTATAATAAAAATTAAAAAGAATAATGAAAAGCATTTTGATGGGGTTAATTTAAATACAAATGACCTGTTTAAGTTGGAAAAGAATTTTTCCGTTGGTAGAAAAAGATTTTTTCGCGAATTTATTTTTCATTATATTTTCACGAAGACAAGGCAAGATTATTTTTTAAATGAAATTATAATTAACTTTAAAAAATGCCAATGTTGCCACTAAAATCACTAAAAATTGATTTCTTTAATGGCCTATATTTCACAATTGAAAAAAAAAACAATTAATTTTGGGAGGCAGGTATGGGTACCGCCGTCAAGGGAATTATTTATTAGATAACCAACGCCCCTGTAATAGGTCACCCCAAGTGGTTTGCTTCGTTTGGTGACTTAGTATTGGTGCCCGGGTTCATTGGGTGATGTTTTTTTAGGTCTTGGCGGCGGGTGCATTTGTGCACCTACTGCGTGGCGGGCCGGATGGGGAGAGATTGGTTGAGGGAGACCTTTTGACTTCTCCGGCCGGACTTTCTCGACCCATCGCCTTGCACTACAGTGAGAGTGTTCAGTAAATTAAACAGAAAAAAATCCAGTAAATTGCCTCTCTGACATATGGTTTCCCGTTTACCTCTGGACCATTTAATACAAGTCAAAGATGTTACAGAAACATTCACTAATTACAGTGATTCTGGTATAACCCTTAATTACTCGCATGGGGTCAAAGCATTTTCGGATTATAAAATGAAACACTTGGCGCGGCCCGATTCCCCCCGCGCCCTCGCTAGCTTCATAATGCGCGTCTAAGTTTGTATTTTAGTAGCGACTAAGTCACGGGAGTGGAAGGACATGTCGCTGCACTCTTGAGCGGTGACCCCGTGCGAGTAATTACGTAACTTTTTTTGGAAGAGGTAAGTATATAGCAAAGTACCAACAAAATGAAAGAAATATGCAAGATTTGTGTACAATGATCACTCTTAGATATACTGTCAACAGTGTAACAAGAGTGATTCGGAGAGTTCCTAAAAATACGAGAATTAACTATGATCTCAGTATACCTAAGTACAAATTGTTAATTATTGGTAATTATTTTAGTTTAACTTGTTTTTGTATATTATTTAATAATTCATGTTATTACTTATAGATATTACAGAATAAGCAAAGCACTTTAATAATAAAATAGTTTCATTTACTTATATATTTCAATATATATAAAAAACTACACATACTATTTGGGTCGTCTGTGACCCCATGCGAGCAGTTATGTAATTTTCTTTGTGCGAGTAATTAAGGGTTAACAATGTATTAGACGTTTTTGTTATCTGGGTGGTCTTTTTTAATTAAAAGGAAGCCATATGCCAAAAGTGTGTTTATTCTTAGTGTGTCATCTAACACTAAAAATATTGATAATTGGCAAAATATCGTCTTGAGGGCAGAAACGCTCAATTTCAAGCATAAAAGTGGTTTTCATTTATTTTATGAATAATTTTATGAGAAAGAAAAAAGGTAATCAAAAGAAACACCGCTCAACTTAGTTCTGATAATATGCGCTCATACATTTCAGTAGTTTACACTTTAATTTTTTGTAAATTAATCAACAATTTTATTTTATTTTATTTTTATTTTAACTTTATGAGTAAAACCTCAAATACTTCCAACACTGACCGCCAGATTCCTACACACTCCTCATACCTTTTTCCTTCCCAGTACTTCCTCTCCTTCCTTTCCCTAAAAATACCCTTCACACGGCATCCCCAAAGATGACATAGGCCCCGAGGGAATTTGTTTTCCTCGGGGCCTCCTTTGTGGACCTTTTAAAAAATAAAAGTAGCACTTATTGGAACTAAACAATTATTATATCCAAATTAATAAATAACGTTGTATTAACCACTTAATTATTTACAATAACCGACATGTTTCGTCAGCAAAGCTGACTTCCTCAGGGTTTTGACAGAACTAATTTTAAAAAGAGACATATATAGGTAATAGAGAAAAATAATAGACATAAACAATAATAAAATTTGAAATAATGTATGAACATGGAACGAGGGGCAATATAGAACAATTAAAAATTTAAAAGGGGAATAGATTTAATAATGGGTCATTTAAAAACAATTTTTATTAAATAATTTTGCAATATTAGAAGAAGTAATTATTATATCTTTCTGGTTATTTGTTTGTGGGGTGTTTTGCCGTGTTGCGCTACCTCCTTCTTTAGCCAACATTTTGGACAGCGTTGCAGTGTCCATCATGAGGACAGATCAGGTAGATGTGATCTGCCCTGATGATGGACATTGCAACGATCGCATCTACCGGATCTTCCGGATCTGACCTGATGAAGGACACTGCAACGCTGTCCGAAACGTTGGCTAAAGAAGGAGGTAGCGCAACACGGCATAACACCCCAAAAACAAATAATGAACATATTTTAGCCGTAAAAATCTTAAAACGTACTTATTATATCTTTGATTAAAATAACAATTATTCAGTTTTGGTCTGATATTTAAATTTTGTATGAAAACGCGCAGCCCTTCACCTTAACCAACATCCCACTTGTCATATTTTTTGTGCTTTGCGATTCCTTTTTCCAAATTTTAAACGAATCTGAAACGAGTATTTTTAGAATATCGGTTTTGGTATATTTACAAACTTTCCTTACTAACTAACTAGCCATCAAACAATCGACGATGAATTAATACTTAGTTCCGAAACGTATAAATAACTACGAATAGAGAATGGACAATAGTAAATATGAGTTATTTAATTCAATGCTGATTAATGTAAAGTATAGAAAGGATAAAAATAAAGGATATAAATGTATGAATGAGTAATGATAGATATCGTTTACACATTAAGATGATTTTTATAAAATTCAAAACATATTTAACATATTATTCATAAGTTTGGCTTAACGGCATTTTAAAGTATTGTCTCGAATCTTTCTAAAATTAAAAAATAAATAATTTATATTTATAAAATTTTATTTATTTCCGTAAAGTAAGGCAGAAAATATTAATTTTAACTCTGTCTTTTGGTACATTCTTGTCTCATACACGTTATATTTGGCCAATGAAGGAAATTTGAACAAGTTAGAAGTTATACAGAATAGAGCTTTGAGATGTATACTGGGAAAGGCAAACAGTCAAGGGTTAATTAAATGAGATAAGAGCTAAAATGGATTGCAATAAAAAAAACTTCTATTGTTGTGCATAATTATGTAAAAGTAAATGCCAAAATACTTTAAGGATAAAATTGTTTTTAATAGAGATAAACATTACGAAACCAAATACAGCTAGATTGTTACGTATGAAAAAATCACAAAACTGCCTTAAGGTACAGAGGACTAAAGATGTATAATGAAATGTCTGACAGTGTGAAGAATGGATATATGTATTTAAAAATGAATGTTCTGCTTACTGTTAAAATATTTAAATTTATAAACGAAATGTTTCCTTGTGAATATTAGTTATATTCTAACGTAGTATAAACGACTCCATAAATAATAATAAAAAATATACATACTTCCGTTTAACCCAAGAATACTAATCTCAGTCGTTTCGACTAACACTCTCCTAAAGAAAACAAAAATGAAGTTATTGTTTGATTATAATAAAAAAAAAATGTTTTAAAAATGGAGTTGTTGACGAGGGCCGGAAGGCATTAAGGGCGCCACGAGGGTAAGTGCATAAAAATTACATTCTTTTTAATCCAATCGTCCTTGGTATTTGAAGGCCTCCGTGGCCAAAATTCGCATCCGTCGCATCCCGGCGTGCGAAAATAAATTTTCTTTGATTAATTTGTGTTATTTCACAATTAATTTATTTAAAAATTATATATAGTATAATTACGTTCCAGAGTGGAAGATCTTCTCAGTAGCGCCTTAGTGTAAGACCAACATTCAAAATTGCAACATAGCTTGAAATGGCTTGTTGGTGACCAGATCTTAAAAGCAGGGTAATTCCCCACATTCTCTTCCCCATCTCCTTCCCCTCCCCTAACCTTCAGCCTCACAACATACCCCAATTGGGGATACCATAGTCTCACTGGCTCCAGACGGGAACAGTTGAGACTCTTGTGCGGTATTAACAAAAAATTATAACAGGTTTCATCAAAACGCATTATTTTCACTTAAAATAACTGGTTATTAAAAATACTCACTTACAATAACTTACTTACCTAAATACCCTTCTTCTTTTAGTAGTTATTTTATTCGTTGTAGAATTGTTTTAAATATATTTACATCGAAAAATCACCTCAGAAATTGATATAAAAGAGAAATATCTGAAAATGCATATCACTGTCATTTATAAACACAGTGCATACAACACTCACAGAGCATTCTATTCAGAAATACGATACTATTGTGAATCTGTCCACAAACCGAACACATATATAAACGGAAGATTAATTAATATTTTAACATCTCTTATCAGGGCATGTTAAAAACCACACAATGCACCTCATGCGGATGACAACTCGCGATAAATATTAAATACAGTGTTTATTGGTGACGCTTTTTATTTAAAAACATCCCCATTGCGAAAATCCTTTCATTTTTTAAACGATTCTGCCCGTCCGGCCATGAGTGAATGCGATAAGAGATGCTAAATGGGAAATGGTTTTCATAAATTTAAATACAGGTACCACTACCTGGGAAAAACTAATAGATTGCCATCGTTTCTGGCAAAAAAACACGATTCGATTATGTTTTTTGTATTGTAAATCATGAAATATTATTTTATCGGTAAAAAGAGCTACTTCTATTGTCCTGGGGAAAGATTATTGGTTTTGTAAAACAAATTCAACGAAATTATTATTTATGCTTTGTTAAGATTTTTCAATGATAAGATGTTTGATCATTTGGGCTTTACAAGATTTATTACTAGTGTAGTAGTTGGATCTAAAACCAGGTCGGAAAATGTATAAAGCAATAAGAAAACTCAAATTTTTCAACAATTGTGCATTCATGAGTAAGGTAATCGCTTTGTTTATTTTTACTGTACAACACGAACAAGTAGAAGAAATTTCAGTTTTGCGTTATTTATTTAATTTCAAACAGTACACATGTATATGATGGACGATGGTTACAAGATTATGTTCGTGGTTCAGTGGATACAATTGTTAAAAGAATTTTAAAAATTTTTGTAAAAACATTGATAGTATTAATTGCATTGAGTTTATTTGGCGGAATTGTGTGTGGTTGAGCTATCGATATAATGATAGTTCTTAGGTTTAAACTTAAAATGTTTCATAGACTGCTGTTTGCACCATTCAATGTTTTTGTTTATGTTTATGAATTTAGCTGAAATAACTCCTTATTCCATTTCCTAATTCCTTACCCAGTTCCTACCATATGTTCCTACTTACAATACATCCAACGCCAAGACAAAACAAAATAGCTTCGTTCTTTTTTGCTGTGCTTTTGTTTTACATGTCACCATGCTATCCGATTTGAGAGTTCTTCTGCTCTTTCATAGTTATAAAAAATCAATAGTTCCATATGAATAAATTCGGATATATTTATCCGAGACGCTATCCAGGTTACAAACCAATTCTTAGAATGATTGTTTCCAATAAAAAAGGAAGTTGCCCGTAATACGAAAAAAGAATTACTTGAAGATAATGTTGTTAAGTCTTCAAATTTGAAATATGAGATTGACAAATATGACGGTTTGACAGAAGGTGGCAAAAGCGAAATTAGTTAACGCGTACGTCCCGGTTAGACGAGAGGTCTGGGTTCGAGTTCCAGTTGCGACCATTATATTTTTCTGTTTTTCTGTTTTTCGGTATCTTGTTCTCTTTTATATTTTTGTTTAGATTATTATTGTTTCGTTCTGAAGCAGCTTAAAAACTAAACACATGTTCCAAGTCCTTCATTGTTATTTTTTTCTTTGTCTTCCTCCTTTCCTTGAAAGTCCCTACTTAGTTTCTACAAAGAAGAGGAAGGTGTTTCCTAATTTTTTCCTATTAATGGAACGCAAACAATATCGCCCAAAACTAAGATTACCTACATAACGAGTTGAAAAATCGCAGTGATATCGTTCACATCTCGCTTTCGAAATATTGCTAATTAATCATAAAATACTCACCAATATAACCCCAAAATGTCGGTTATTGTGACCTATAGTTGTGCTATTATCATGGAGTGCAGCCAGTAAAGATCCACCCAAAACAGCGGATGAACCCAAAGGTAGGGACTTTTTCCGTCCAAATTGCCAAATCCTGTGATTGAGTTTAAAAAACGCAGTCAACTGTCTTGTTTCATAAAAATGAGATTTACAGTCCACCATCTCTCTCGTGTTACGATATTATAAGAGATAATTATTATTGTTATCTTTTTCACTGAGATATTATGATTATTTGCTTATCGACGAATTTCATCTTAGGTACGGTGAGGTTAAAAAAAATCATTAAACTTGTAAACTGATGACTTATAAATTCAAAAAACATTTTTAATGAACAGGCAAGTTTTTATTTACAAATTAAGAAGATTGCAGCGGTCTCGTGATGGCATTATGATTGTCGTCAAAATAAATTAAGATTGAAGAGATGATCCATTTTTTTAAAGTATAAGACAGTGTAGATTTTTTTTATGTGAATGCGCCACAAAAGAAAAGTAAATGTGAGAGTAAAAGCTTCATCACCTACGTACAAAAAGTGTACCTTTTAATAAAAATCCCAAATACTACTTAATTTCCTCCAAGAAGACCATTATAATGTAATATTTTAAAGTGGCGATAAAATGCCTCTCCCTCTAAACTCCTCTCGAGTGTTACAGAAACGCGTGATAATATTTGATGATCCGTCAGAATTAATAAATCATTAATCAAACTTAAGTGACTGTCTTGAAAATGAGTCCCGGGCTTTACCCAAATGACGATAAAAAATTGTTTTTCCTGGAAGATATTTTGATACATTTTCAAAGCAATTTATTGAAGTAGTGAAAACATTTTTAAAAGTGTATTTATTATATTATGTCGTTAATGGTGCTCAAAAATAGCCTTCCCTTGAGCTTTTAGGATATGGCAATGTGTATTTGGGAACAAAAGTGGGGGTGGAGCTGAGGAAAATAACTTGATTCATTTTTATTTATTAATTTATTTGTGCACGCCCAATTTGGGCTTTTACACATGATAAAATTAAAAATTCATTTGATGTACCTAATCAAAGAATTAAAGAGAAAACAACTAAACATGTAAAATAAGTACCAAGTATAAAAATTTTAACTAAAAAACAAAAAACATAGTAACATATAGGATGCACATTCGTAAAAATTTCGATACATGTTGAAAATTTATAAACATTTCAAAGCTACCAAGGTAGACATGCAGATTTAATAACAATGTTTTTATAGGCTGATAGACTTTCAGTACCATTGGTGTTCATGTAATATTTATTCCCTGCACTGTGCATTCGGTTCATTACTGAGTTTATTTCTGCATTGGTACCTGAATTGTTACCATGGTAAGGTACCTTTTGATGAACCGTTCTACTAGGCGCATGAAAGTTAATCAGCCTAAGGAGTTCAAGGTTGTGATGAATTGCATTAATCAACAGTGAAAATAAGAAAATATCGTAGCTTCCCACTTTAATTCAAAAAGAAAATACCAATTAATTATAAAACAGACACACCTGCGACATCTACCGGTTCAAAGTAAATTGAATTCTTGTTGACGATAGGGATCTACAATTAAGTAGATTGAGATGAGTATTGATGAAAAGAACACAGAGGGTGCTAGAAATCATCATTAATCAGCGTAATAATAAATAGTTGAAATCAACAGCCAATCAGGTCTAAGCAGAAAGCTATAAATAACTAATGAAACCAATCACAGAAAGGAAGGCGTAGCCAAATTTTGAACAAAGGAATGGACTTTGAACTAAGCAATTAATCAGAGATTTATGAGAAAGAATATCGTCACCGACCGAAAGATCAATACACTATAATGTAAACAGGGTCTCACGCCCGGTGCATTAGATACAATGACCCCAGATTTAAGATAAACAATCAGTACAATGAAGGTGTTGACGACCGCCGTTAACGAACAAATTAATCCATATTATGTTGGAAAAACTAGGCAAGAAAATAGCAAGAGATTTATGATAAGAGGAAAATTAAAGAAAAGACGTGTAAAACGTAAGAAAAGTTACTGTAGGGTTATTCAGTCGTATAACGAGTACATAGAGGGTCAGGGAAACCAGATTAAAAGGAAAGCGTACATTTTACATTTAAAAGGAAGAAAAACGCTGGAAATTTGGAATGTCACTTTTGTCACGTCAGAAAAAAACGATTTGAAAAGGAAATCTAATGGAAAAACTGGACGTTTAAACGGAAGTGTTTATTGAACAATATAAGATTTCGACTTAATTTTGCGTTTTCAGACGAGTTTAAATAGATATCGTTATATATTTGGAATAGGGAGGTCATACTGGTTACATTGCGTTAGGTAAATCAAACAAAAAGGAATTGTTTTCCGTCAATTGTTTGACGAAAGTACTATGGAAGATAGGAAAGTTTGATGATAGACGTAAACATTATTTGAGTTGACGACCCCACACGTGATTTTGTTATTAAAACAATCAGAAAACGAACATGGTTATAGACGATTAAAACCATTTTAATGGCTTTTTGGACGATAAAAATTATCATTGGGCATAGGGACTGTTTATTCAAACTAAAAACGATTAGATTTTATGACCCTCGAATAAACGCTGAGTTATCGGTCGGTACATCGAAGTCCAGACATAAACAGATGTCAAATTTTAAATTAATGTAGATTTAGGGGAGAAAGGGACGGAATTTGGGGGAAGATCCATATGAAGTAATAAAAATTGACATATATTTAAGGACCGAAGTGGAAGTTTCTCCTATGAAAAATGTGAAAAATAACATAAAAAGTAGTAGTATATAGAAAATGAAATTTTCTAAGAGGTGACATACATCGGAGGCAAAACGGGGGGTAGTAGAAAAGAAAATAAAAACAATTAAAAGATGATTCCGTAAGGAAAACTCATGGAAATTCAGAAGTATCGATGAAAACAATAAATTTGGCTTGGAATGTAACTAATCATATAGATGTGGATAATAACATAAGGATAAAAGAGGAAATTCGTAGGAAGAGTGTTGTGAATACAAGAAAATTCTAGGGGAAAGGGGAAAATTCAGATATACTACGTAAATAGAGAAAATACGGGTTTTAATGGAAAAATTCATACAAGTAGCAGTGAGATAGAGTAGAATTTATAAAAATTGCAACTCGAAATTGCATAGCAAACATTTCGATATGGAGATAATCATGATTTGTGATAGGTACGGAAAAATCGAGACGTAAATATAGTTATCGAAGACGGACCTTTTACGAATTGAGAAAAAAAATAACTAAAAAATTATGAAATTTGAGCTAATTTTGTATGACCAACAGACAAAAGGAATGAGGGGCATTTTGACGTAAGATCGCCGGTCCGATCCTGGAAAAATGTTTAAACGAGATAGGGCATGAACAAAGTCATGAAAGGTGGAGCTAACGGCAGTTAAACAAAAAAGACAGAATCGATATATGAAATCTCGAGTTGTTACAGGTTAAATTCGTGGATCAAAGATAGCTTAGATAGGCCATTCTAATCCTGAAAGGGGTTTAAAAGACAGGACTTAGTGATTTTTGGTTAGTCATCGGGGGTTTTTGAAAGGCGGAAGTTTGTGAGACGTGACGTGACGTTTAAAGCGGTTATTAATTGAAAAATTGTCTAAGTGTTAAAAAAAATTTTTATGATTCTGAAATAATTGGAGTCAAGTCAATAGAAGTGATTTCGGACTTAGTATAATCTAGTGTTAGATAAAATGCATTTTAACAGAAAGTTCTAAGTGTCTAAAGTTTGGTATTAAATTCAGTGTAAGAAATTAGTACCATTAATAATAATTAATTAGATTCAGTGAGGTGATTAAATCATAAATTTAAATTGTGAAAAGTTAAAAAGTGCTGCAATAAATACAATTTGTGTAGTGAAAAGTTCGGATTTTACAATCATTAAATATAAACATTTTGAGACTTAGGGAAATTGTGAAAAACAAAAATCAGTGAAATAAATAAATAAAGTTATGTGATAATTGATGTAATGCAAATAAGTGATAATTAATTATATGTGTCCAGTTTAAACGGCGAGAGTTATAGCAAATATCAAATATTTAAATTAATTATTTTTTTTAAACAGTGCAAATTGAAAAGAGATAATAAATAAATAAAGTGCAAATCGAACATAATAATTTATCACAGGATTAATCTAGTATTAGATAAAATAATAATAATAAATATGGACTTTAGAATAAATAATACAAATTATTAAGTTGTTGTTAAATGAGATTGTGATAACTTAATAATAATAACTATTTCGGAAAGCTTAAATAAATAGTAAAACGTTATCTTACTACAAAATAAATAAAAAGGGTTCGGTGACAAACAAAAATAAAAATAATAAATTTCTTATTTCGTAAATAATCGTGAAGTGGATGTTGCTTAAAAATTATAATTTAAACGGAATACATTTTGATTGATAAAGATTAATCATCAATTAATTCAGTTTAGAGTCAACGCAATAGTGAAATAATGAATAAAGATGATTAATCTAGGATTAGTTAGACAATAGCTGAATTAGAGAGAAAAAATATAAAAGGTTTGTCGTGTTGAACCCGACAGGAGTGGACGTTTTGGGGTAAGTCCTTACAAAGTATAAAAATTTCTAGAGACATGAACGAGGCAGAGGGCAGCTGATCGTCGGTATAAAATTTTATATTATTATAACAAAATATTATTTGCTTAATATGTGATATGTAATTATATATAAAATATTATACACGGTGTCCGGAAACTCGTAGTACAAGCGGGAAACTGGTAAATCTACATCACATTCGGAGTCGATTTGTGATATAACTTTTTTGATTTGAGCTTTTGTTTTCGAGTAAATCGGGTCCGAAGTTGAAATTTTTTGGGTTAAATTTAAAAAAAAAAATCACTAGGGGGTTGATTTCAGCTGTGTAATGTCTTATAAAATGCATCGAAGGGTAAACCGGGCTCAAATTTTTTTTTAACCCTTTAGTTGCCGAAAAAATGGAAAAATAGAAAAAAAATAATATTAAAATCGAAATTCTCAGATCGAAAAAAATAAGTTTTTTGGGTTCTCTACGTGATGTAGATTCACCAGTTTCCCGCTTGTACTACGAGTTTCCGGACACGTTGTATATATAAAATAGATATATATATATATATATATATAGGTTTATGTTACGGCATTTAGTGGCTCAAAGCGTCCTTTAATTACCGGAACTTCTTGATCATTTCGACTTACTGGCTCATTTGGGCACTTAGTGGCTCATCGTTTTTTTTTTTTTAAGTCCATCATATCAAACTCGATGAGACGAGTCGAACGGTGTAAAAAAAATTTTTGAGTGAATAAATGACATTTTTACGTGGACCGTTAATGCTCCGGAATGCGTTTTTTATCAGTAAATATTCATCCATACTTAGAACATCAATTGGGTACACTTTTTATCGCATCTATAACATCACGGCATGCGACGTTGCCGGATGTTCTCGTCATACAATATCATTCAAACTCCAAGTCGTTTATCAATGCTTTGCGATATTGAACTCAATGGTTAAATTCCTCAAAATCTATTATCGCATGACATTGCTATGTCAGATTGAATCTTTTGCGATATGTTATATGTTTGCCGGTATGTTATGTTGTATTCTATCTACATAGGTAGCTACTGTCAAGCGCTCGCTGTGGACTGTTAGTTGTTTTAGAAGAACAGACATTATATTATACGAGTAATATTTAGCGGCTATTCGCGCGCTTTTTTAAAATTGAAGATTGATTTACGAATTGCTTTTATAATATCGTTATTAATTTTGTGTTAATTGTTTTTGTGTTTATTACAAGGTTGATATTATTACGTATTTTAATACACATTTATGTAGTTTTTTCTTTAATAAATAAAATATTTGCTACGTCATTCTGTATTTGTCTTTTGCGTTCTGAAAGCATAGTCAGTTGTAATGTAATGATATCTATACAGGGTTTTCTAAAAATTTCAGAAATATATTAGGTACTCATGTAATATGTTTTTTCATACAGTTATATTATTTTTTTAAAATGTTTTTTTAGTAGAACGTAATTTTTATAATGGATTATATTATCATATTTAAGAAATCTAACAAGTTTTTCATTTTAAAAAATGTTCTGTACCTAGGTAATTACTTTACGCGTGACAATTTTTCAAAAGCATTGTCTCTAGTTGTATTGAAGTAATTAAAATATGTTTTATTGTTGTTTTGGTGTATTTTATAAAAAAAAGTTATGAACAAAAATAAACAATAATTTAAAAATAAATTACAATATACGGCCTACATAGTCCAGGAGTGAGACCCTTGACTCGCAAACCGCAGGTCTCAAATTTTATTTGATTAATTTGTGTTATTTCACAATTAATTCATTTAAAATAATAAATAGTATATTTGCGGCACGTTCCAGAGTGGAAGATACTATCAATATCGCCCTGGTGTAAGTAAGACCACCATTCAAAATTGAAACGTTGCTTGAAAATGGCTTTGGCCGTGTTTGGTGTCCAGATCTGAATCGCCAGGTACTTCCCAACCTTCCTCTTCCCCACCTCCTTCCCCTCCCCACTACCTTCAGCCTCACAACATACCCCAATTGGGGATTCCATGGTGTCACTGGCTCCAGACGGGAGCAGTTGAGATTCTTGTGCGGTATTCACTGTAAAAAAAACTCCACACAGGAGGCCCTTAAGAAAACGATTTCCCTCAAGGCCTATGTCATCTAATATGCTGTGTGGAGGGTCTTTTTGAGGAGAAGAGGGAGTCAACATTGGTCTTGAAGAGACCCATGTTGTAGAAAGGGGAAAACCCAGAGGCCGGCAAATCGTTCCATAGCCGAGCTGTTGAGCACAAAAACGAATCGAAGAAGCGACCAGTTCTCATGATTTTGAATTTGATTTTGAATTTGATTTTAGATTTGATTTTGGATTTAGGGTAGGGTTCAAAAATCTTGATTATTTTGTTTTTACATGAATATCGCACAACGTAGTGGATAGGGGAAGGAGATAGGGAAGAGGAAGGTTGGGAAGTTCCTGACTATTCAGATCTGGTCACCAAACACGGCTAAAGCCATATCACGCAACATTTCAATTCTGAATGGTGGTCTTACACCAGGGCGATACTGAGAGTATCTTCCACTCTGGAAAGTGCTGCAAATATAAAATATATGTATTATTTTTACTAAATAAATTGTCAAATAACACAAATTATAATCCCGCGACCTTCGGAGTGCGAGTCAAGAGCCTTACCGCTGGACTACGCCGATAAATATACAATAGACTAATCATACCTAAGATGACTTGAATAAGGACTAATTGTAAACGAGGTATTCCAATTTGGGAAGCGGGTATGGGTACCGCCGCCCCGGGAACCATTACTGTATAACCAACACCTCTGCAAGCAGTTTGCTACGTTTGGTGACTAAGCAGGGGTGCCCGGGTTCATGGTATCAGGTTTGTCCAGGACGTGGCGGCGGATAGGTCTGCCCTGCTGCGTGGCGGGCCGGATAAGAGAGTTTGGTTGAGGGAGGCCTTTTGTCCTTTCCAGCCGGACTCTCTCGACCCATCGCCTTGCACCGCATTTGGAGGGATGGAATTTTAGGTTCGTCACTCCTAGACACATTGACCCCAGATTCCTATCCACCCCACATACCTTTTTCCTTCCCAGAACTTCCTATCCTTCCCTTCCTTAAAAAGACCCTCCACACAGCATCCCCTTAGATGACATAGGCCCTGAGGGAAATTATTTATCTCAGGGCCTCCTATGTGGAGCTACTGTAAAAAAAATGAGATTGCGAACTTCGACTACGAATCCGGAGGTCGCGGGTGAGAGATATATGAATCCATCTCTCCCACTGCATTGCAAGGCGATGGGTTGAAAGAGATTACACATCTGCCCTGATGATGGACACTGCAACGCTGTCCGAAACTTTGGCTAAAGAAGGAGGTATACACGGCATAATACCCCAAAAACTAATAACAAAAATACTTATGGCCGTGAAAATCTAAAATCACCTCTGCGATAGGTCACCCCAAGTCGTTCGCTACGTTTGGTGACTTAGCAGGGGTGCCCGGGTTCATGGGGTGAGGATTATCCGGGTCTTGGCGGCGGATGCATCTCTGCCCACCAGCTGCATGGCAGGATGGATTGGGAGAGAGTGTTGAGGGAGTCCCTTTGATTTCTCCAGCCGTACTCTCTCGGAACATAGCCTTTCACCGCAGTGGGAGGGATAGATTCCTGGACACACTGACTCCCAGATTCCTACCTACCCTTCATCCCTTTTCCTTTTCAGAACTTGCTCTCCTTCCTTTCCTAAAAAGACCCTTCACACAGCATCCCCAAAGATGACATAGGCCCTGTGGGAAATTATTTTCCTCAGGGCCTCCTGTGTTGACCTAATGTAAAAAAAACAGTCTATCCCGATCCGTCCTGCCATGCAGCTGGTGGGTAGACGCATCCGCCAACAAGACCCGGACAAACCTCATCCCATGAACCCGGACACCCCTGCTAAGTCACCAAACATAGCTTACCACTTGGAGTGACCTATGGCCAGGGCTGGGCAGTATTTGAAAAACTTGTAATTGAAATACGTATTTGAAATACAATAATATACAAATACAATGTATTTGGTAATTGGTATTTCAATTACCTGCTGCTGAGGTATTTTGTAATTTGTATTTCAAATACTTAAGGCTTCAAAATACATTTTCAAATACATTTAGTGATTTTAATAATGATAATTAAAAATAACCACACATAGATAATACATAGACTAAAAACGCTAGAATCCTGTACCTACTATTGTCCTTTGCTATAGGACTCTTTATTAATGATTATTTGTAGTTCTCTTAGGGGGCATACATTAATTATGTGAGCTCAAAAAAGGAGGGGGGGGGGTCCAGCAAAATCTCACGGTACTTGAAAAGAATAAACGAAGTGGTCCAAATTATCTCACCAAGGGGCGGGGGGAGTCTAGTTTGGAAGAAAAACTGCTCACCTAATTAATGTATGCCCCCTTATAATTGCTTTATAATGTACTGTACTATATTTTTTTTTACTTCATGCTAGTTATTATTATTGTCCTGTGCTATAATAGCACTGTTATTGTACATTTTGTATCATACTTGTCATTGCTTTGTATGGTACACTCTTGTATCATAGTATTAGATTTTTTTTTCATTAACTCCACACAGGAGGCCCTGAGGAAAATAATTTCCCTCAGGGCCTATGTCATCTGGGATGCTGTGTGGAGGGTCTTTTTGAGGAGAGAAAGGAATGAACATTGGTCTTGAAGAGACCCATGTTGTAGGAAGGAGGAAACACAGAGGCCGGCAATCATTCCACAGCCGAGCTGTTGAACACAAGAACGAGTCGAAGAAATGACCCGTTCTCATGTGACAAATGTCAACCGTGTACAATGTGTTTCCCGACTATGCACCGGTGCCGAAAGGATCAATGATGCTAGTTCCTCGGAGCATCTTCCATTGTAATACCGGTAGAACCAGGATAGCATTCCAACTCGACGCCTGTGCTCTAAAGATTGCAATCCGTCTTTTAAGATGGGAGAATCTATTAAACGGACCGCCCGTTTCTGCATAGAGTCGAGGGTATTTTTCAGGTATTTTGGAGCTCCAGACCAGAGGTGGCTGCCAAATTCAACCGTGGGGCGCACTTGTGATTTGTACAGGGTTAGCAGTTGTGTACTATTAAAGTATCTGCGGGCCTTGTACAGTACGCCCAGTTTTTGATCGAGCACTATTGGAATAATTAAATAATGGACTGAATACTAGAAATAAAATATTGGACTGAATACTAGAATGTTTTTAAGTTAACTACTGTAGAGCGCACTTGAAGTGAAATAACACAAAACTTCGCTACACAAATGTCATCCATTTATATATAAAAATGAATCCTTGTTTCCCTTGGTCACGCCATAACTTCAAAATGACTTTACCTATTTCATTCATTTTTTTAAAGTTTTCTTATACTTTTAGAAGGTTCTTACGGAAAGAAAAATTAAGAAAATTACGCAGAAAATGGGATAATTTCAGAAAACTTAACGACTATTTTAACTACGCACGTTTGACAGTTCGCGCGTTAGATGAAAATAAATTTAGCAGGCAGCTGTTTTTTTGTAACCAAAGAATTTTCATTGGATTTTTAAAATTATAGATATTTTAAATAGGTACCTATGTTAGGTACCAGATTTTATTGATTGTTTTTATAATATAGAAAAATGTTCTGGGACTAAATATATGGAACGCGGGAGGGGTTGGCGGGATGGGGGAGCGGAAGAGGGGAGAGGGTAGGCAGGGAAGGTGTACGGGGAATGCAAGAGGGTAAAGGGAAGCGGTAGGGGAACGGGGACGCACGGGAAAGGACATGCAGGGAGAAACAATTTATTTCTTTGAATATTGCAGTGCAACGCATACCGGGAACCAGCTAGTGTTATTATAATAATAATTATTATAATCTAACACCTAAGTCCTATACCACAAATCTTTACAAGTGGAGCGGAGACGAGATGTGTGTCCTGAGCAATATGATTAGTCAATTTTAGCACGTCTCTGTTTCACTATGCTCTGCTTTGCTTCAATGGAAACGCACTCTTAGATATGGGCACTTACGACAATTTATTGCAACCAAAGGTTCTACCTAAACCAAATGTATTTTGTAATTTGTATTTTGTATTTTGTATTTGAAATTTAAAAATGGTTAAAATACTGTATTTTGTATTTCAAATACACGACTTGAAAGTATTTTGTATTTCGTATTTTAAATACATGCGAAAAAGTATTTTGTAATTTGTATTTTAATTACAGTAATGCATGTATTTTGCCCAGCCCTGCCTCTATGGCAAAGGTGTTGGTTATCCAATAATGGTTCTCGGGGCGGCGGTACACATATCCGCCTCCCAGATGAATATTACCACCTAATCTAAACAAGTTAGCAATTAAAACCGAAAACCCAATTTAAGACTATTTATACAATGTAGACTTAAACCACCTGTACAATGTTGGAGTTCATTTTTACAAATTCCTTCAACCAATTAAACAATAATGATTGTCTCTTTCTGATATATTTTTATTTCACACGACAAACAGAGACGGGTATAATTGGAGTGATGTTTCTAAAAATGGTAAATTCAATATTTTACCGGAAATGTCCCAGACGGAATCATCTAGTACCGGCACGCAAATATTTAAGCATTGTAAAAAGATCATATGAAATGCAAAGTGTAAGCGAACGGGATGTAGTCCTTTCCATTAATAACTTAGAAATTGCTTATTATTGCTTGAATTGTCAAGTTACGCCAACGCCCATTTTCAACTTAAGTAAAGTAAAAAAGTAAAAGCGATATTAAGGAAGCTAGCGTGATTCAATTATTATGACACTTCCCTTTTTATTAAAATGCAACTATTACCGATCCGCTACCAGTCCGTGGAATCTTCAGTTTGTAGGCACGGGGTAACGCTATGCGATGCGTGGCGGAGAGGGGGAGGGCTACAGATACTTTGCCGGAATTTGATAGAAATTATTTTATATTAAAAAAACTAGCAATGCAATATACAGTTTTAAAAACAGATCGATAAGCAAATAGTTTTTCTATGATTACCAAAATTATTGAGTATATGGTGTAAAAGACAACTGAGATACAGAGTAAAACTGTTCTTAGTGTAATTATATTACCCCGGTCTAAAAAACTATCGAAAGAAGCGAAGCTAGCCGTCCATAATGGAGTGCTGGTACCTACCCTAATGCTTCGCTGTGAGGCTCGGAACTGGTAGAGAAATGATGAAAGTAGACCGAAATGAATAATAATGATCCGCACATAATGTAAGCCTGATGTAAGCGTAACGAGTAAGATTAAGAAAGAGACGCTTAGATTGGTTGGGCATGTAAAGCAAATGAACGAGAAAAATAGTGTAAGGAGAATATATGATGACGCAAATGTGAATGCTAGAAGAAGTCGGGGACGCCCGAGGAAGACATGGCACGACCAAGTGAATCAGATACTTGAGTCGAGCCATTTCAAGAGTCAGAATAATAAAAGAGCATGTATGAGACGAAGTATGCATGTGAACGAGGCAAGGAGTGTGTGCCAAGATCGAGTTGTTTGGCGGTCCGTCTCTATTTGTAAATTGTAAAATATGATAGCAACTAAGTATAATAATAATTTAATAATGAGCAAAATTAAGAAAGGGACCCTCAGATGGTTTGGGCACGTAGAGCGAATGAGCGAAGAAAGTAGTGTAAAAAGAATATATGATGCAAATGTGAATGGTAGAAGAAGTCGGGGACGCCCGAGGAAGACATGGCACGATCAAGTGAATCAGATACTTGAGACGGGCCATGTCAAAAGTCAGAATAATAGAAGAGTATGTATGAGACGACCATCACGCCGTTTCCCCGCAGGGGTAGGCAGAGAGGACGGACCGCCAAACAACTCGGTCTTGGCACACACTCTTTGCCTCACTCACATTCATACATCGTCTCAAACATTCTCTTCTATTATTCTGACTTTTGACATGACCCGACTCAAGTATCTGATTCACTTGATCGTGCCATGTCTTCCTCGGGCGTCCCCGACTTCTTCTAAGAGTATTATAATTGCTCTTGAAAAGAGAAACTTCTTCGCGGCCTATTTCATACAAAATTTAGTTCTGGATTTACGGTTAAGATACCAAATTATTTCATTACAGAACTTCCTCTTCTTCCTTTCCCTAAAAAAAACCCTCCACACAGCATCCCCAAAGATGACAAAGACACTGAGGGATTTTTTATCAGGTGTGGTGCTAATGCGAGAAAAAATACAATTTAACCAATTAATATTATTTGGCGGTCCGTCTCTATTTGTAAATTGTAAAATATGATAGCAACTAAGTATAATAATAATAATTTAATAATGAGCAAAATTAAGAAAGGGACCCTCAGATGGTTTGGGCACGTAGAGCGAATGAGCGAAGAAAGTAGTGTAAAAAGAATATATGATGCAAATGTGAATGGTAGAAGAAGTCGGGGACGCCCGAGGAAGACATGGCACGATCAAGTGAATCAGATACTTGAGTCGGGCCGTGTCAAAAGTCAGAATAATAGAAGAGAATGTATGATACGATGTATGAATGTGAGTGAGGCAAAGAGTGTGTGCCAAGACCGAGTTGTTTGGCGGTCCGTCCTCTCTGCCTACCCCTGCGGGAAACGGCGTGATGGTTAGTTAGTTAGTTTCTTTTAGATCGATTTTATCCATATAGATCGGAGGTGACAACTTAAAGAAACGTACGAATCAATGAATAAAGTAAATTATGTAATATATTTCTAATAAGTTTATTCATAATTTTTCGAAAACACTAGTAAAACTAAGATAAAATAATTATGTAGCACATAAAAGAAACTACACCAATATGTATTTAAATACCTAATTTTATTTATGATAATAATAAAATAAACCTTAACACAAAAAAAAAACAACCGTAAACACCAAATAAATAACAATATTAATTAGCAAATCATACTACAATTTAAAAAAAACGCGCCAATAATCAAAAACGGCCGCTAGAAATGATAAATATGTGTGAATAATCAACAAGCAACATCCAAACTGTTCTGTCAACCTACCTACATATGTGACTATATTGGTAACATTAAACTTGGCAACGTAGCTTGATGCGGTAAGTGTGTTCTTAAAATAGATCAAGGAATGCACGTTATTTTAAGATATATTTTTTTAATAAATAAACATAATTTTTGATTACATATTATAGCTGACCATATTTTAAACAAAATTTAAAAGACAGCATGTTGGTACTTCATCTACGTAAGTATATATTACATGCGAAAGAATGAGCAACTTAAGTGGCTTCTTCTAAGATGAGCCACAAAATGTGGTATGACATAAATATATATATATGTATATATATATGTATATAAAAAAGTTTAAAAAAAAAAAAGAAACACACTTATATTAAAAAGTAAAGGTATCGATCTCGAATACCTATCTTTGCATTTATCCGTAACTATTTAAAATAGTTATGTGTTTGGCAAATTTCCAAGTCAAAGTTTTGTATTTATTTAGTATATATATACTATTTATTATAACTTCAGCTAATATAAAATGATCAAAAAAATGAGTTATGATATTAGAATTTACCTCAACTATAATAAAATTGTACATATATCAGTATATTTATTTATTGAGACAAAATGTATATGTATATATATGTATGCATTATAATTATATTTATCGGGGAACAGATTAGACCTCTGCGAAAAGGAAATTATCACTATTAAATTCAAAAGAAAAAAAAAAATTAGAACCATATAAGCTCGCGTTTAGGAATGTTCAAAAAAAAAAAATAAACAAACATCTCATGTTTGGAATCTAGGTCACGAAGCCAGTGGGAATGTTTACATAATTGAAATGGTTTATAAAACAACTCGGTCATTGGGGCACTGGGTCAGATGCTTTTAAAGGAAGATGTACCTGGGTCTTTAATAGGTGGTTGATAGGTATTAGTATTATAGTAAGTTAGGTTATTATATAGGTTATAGTATATTTATTAGGTAGTTGACAGGTATTAATATTAACTTGACAATGGGACAAAGCCAAGAAATTGCACAATTATAGAAAAGGTTGTAAACACCATCTTTAACTTGAACATGAAGAGATAAATTTTGAATTGAACAATTGAAAATAAATAGATTTATTATAAGCTAGTCAAATAATAGGTACATCAAACATTTGAAAATCACGGGATAGTCAGATAAAAGATTATTAAAGAACTACATGAAAAATTCGGGGAAAAATTATGAAATAATTGCTCTTACAGGTATAAATAATTTACAAGAAGCAGTTGAAAAATCACGGGATAGCCTAATAAAAAGCATCAATCGTTTACAAGAAGCAGTTGAAAAATCACGGGATAGCCTAATAAAAAGCATCAATCATTTACAAGAAGCAGTTGAAGAATCACGGGATAGCCTAATAAAAAGTATCAATCATTTACATGAGACAGCTGAAAAATCACGGGATAGTAAAAATTTTACCAAAAGTTGAACCTTGGGGGAAAATTTAGAAAACAGTTCAACAATAGGAGGCAGTGGTCGCTCCTTAAAAAAATCAAGGACCATTAACCAAACACATAATAGAGATGGCAATCTCTTAAAGAAAATTGTCAACCAAATCAATCAAAAGCTTGGAATTTTCGGCACTCCAGAACAAACCGAGATAATTGCTTATTATACTAGTATCTATTAATATTTCCCACTTTTAATATGTATATATTCGGTCATCGGTTAAGGTTTTGTGCAGAATTCCTTTCCACGAAATCCGAGCTCGGGATTTGAGACTGGCTAGACTCAAAATTGCGAGTTATAATCCTACCCAAACGTATGTTTACATATATATCTTTCTATGTACTGTACATTGGATGATGTGGACCCGCTTACAATTAGCGTTTTAGACTCGACAGAGTTACTCTCACATCATTTCTTGTACGTGGAGGGAGGATTCACGACCCGTAACTCTGCAAAACACCGTGAGTATATGATTGCATATAGGACGAAACCGGTTCGCCCTAAGTAAGTAGTAGACCTTGGAGGAGTAGGAATTTGGGGGTTTCGGGACTTAGGGAAAGACCTGAATGACGTGCACGACGACATGGAAGATTGACAGAACAAGGTACTAAGACCCTCTGGAAAATCGCGTCGGCTGACTGTGCGAAGTTCTAGTTGATCCTTGACCATCCTGTTAACTTGCAGGAGGATAGGAGCCAAATTTTCGGCAGAAAAAGGGTATTCTGAGTTCGTCTAATATGCAATCTATTAATTACATTAACCTACTAAACCCATCTTTATATGTACCTTATAGCAGCTGAATCGGATTGGAGAGATGACAAGCAGATACAAAACAATCATAATCAAATTTACTAACAATTAACCATTTGAGTCATACTTAATTATTTGTTCAATTAAACATGCGTAATTCGATTAGTACAGGTTATTTACGAGTTCGTTAGGATGTAGGAAAACATAATAAGCGACGGAGGAAAGTTAGTTCATTTAGAGAAACTATTTAAAGTTAGATTTGCAAGAGAGAGACCAATGCAGTTTGAAACTCAACGCTCTGACTAGAATCAAGAAGTTACCACAAAGAATGAAAGTAATTAAAGTCCCATATCATAAATCAAAAAAATTACACAACGTTTGATGGAGTTTAATTACAACATAAATACGAAAATATTTACGTTCAAGGTCGTAAATAACGTATTAATTAGTTAAGTACATATATCTCTAAAGGTATATAGTGCAAGGGAGCTTTAAGTAGCTTTCTGTAGTTATCAAAGAAAATAAGGGTCCAATTTTCATGAAGGCTTGTGTGACGTAGGGAAGGAATTTTCCATCCCTACTACACACATGCAAAGCCTTAAAAATTTAAATATCGATCAGAGCAAAAAGAAAAGTTCAAGAAAACTTGAAGGGATGAAAGAATTCCATAAATAGAAAAAAAAATCAAAAGAGGTAGAAGAGAGAATTATTACGACTGGTGCCAAGTGCCCAGGAGTAGAAAAAGAAATCAAAATCAGCATCGAAAGATAGAAATATCAACTGTCTTGCCGATGACGAGGAGAGTTTATATATTTAATATTAAACCAAGTTAAATCAAGAGGGGAAAGGAGAAATATTACAAGGTTCAGGTTATTAACAGTTTTTTAGAGAAAAAATAGATAAGTACATATTCTTCTTTCTTTTAATGTGGCAAGGCCCATAATTTTCAACGGTAAAATGTTGCTAATGTTTTAAATAGGAATTCCTAATCTATAATTTTAAGCGAAATTTAAATTTTTACCAGGGACAGTTAGGTACATTGTGAATATTTTTTAGAGGCTGTTAAGGATATCTCAAATTTTCAAGGCGGAACTGCCGCCCCGGGAACTCTTTTTTTTAATACGTATACCTCACAAGAGTCTCAACTGTTCCCGTCTAGAGTCAGGAGACTATGGCATTTTCCGTCTAGAGACTATGGCATCCCCAATTGGGGTATGTTGTGAGGCTGAAGGTTGTGAGGAGGGGAAGGAGATGGGAAAGAGGAAGGTGGGGATTGATACCTGGATATTTAGATCTGGTTACGAAACACGCCAAAAAGCCATTTCAAGCATCGTTTCAATTCCGAATGGTGGTCTTACACCAGATATATACTAAGAGTATCTTCCACTCTGGAACGTGCCGTAAATACACTATTATATCGAACGTGTCATAGGAATACGTGTGCATTGAACGAGTGCGCGAAAGCATATGACAACCCTGGAAATTCAAGATTGGAATTTACGCTGTCACAGAGTACCGTGCCGCGAGCACGACAATCTGAGTGCTGCTATTGGCTAGCGGAACAATGTGCATGTGATGCCCCTTCCAAATGATTTGTCTACAACGCAATTATGTCCTTTAACTAACTAATCAATTGAAAACATTAATGAAATTGATAATGAATACGTGCGGCAGCCTCATTGGACTGGAAAACACATCTAAATAACTACCTAATACTTCCACAAGGGAGTCTAGACAGCAATGATCAACGCCAAGGAATTGGCTGTCTATTTACGTCACCCCCACCATGCGACCAGCCGAGCCACTATTGGTCAATTCTGAACAAAGGAAAAATCTGAATCGTGAATATTTACGACAGCGAATTCATGTTCCGAAAAATTTGGAGCTCAATTTCGAGAAATTGGGAATAATTTGGATCAAGAAATAAACATCATCACCTAAAAATGAGTATATGCTACAAAAACAACCCAAAAACTGACATCTATCAGTGATTGTTGCACTTTAAGAAAAATATTTACTGTTTAAAATTGTACCTTATATCACATATGTATACTTGTACCTTTTCTTGTAAACACAATAAAAATGATGTGAGACTTTGGTATCCTAAGTTGGTAAGATCATGGCAAAAACTATCACACATAATTTTGACACAGCTGACTTCCAATCGTAGCGACCAGGGAAATTACCTAAAACAAGTACCTTAGAAAAATTAAGGAGGTTCTGTCCCCCAAAAGTCCGACCTGAGTTTGCCCTATAAAAATAGAAGTCAAACCGGTAGGAAGTCAGTTCAAAACTATCAGCCAAGAAGAAAGATACCAACTCAAGATACCAACAGTCTCCAAGTTCAAACCTCTTTTAAAGTGTTTTAGTCAGTCTTAGATTCAGTTTACCTATCCCAGTATCCCAGTAACCTAAAAACCCCAGTCTCCCACAGTCTCCAAAGTGAAAAATATTTATTTTAATCCAGTACTAAAATCAGTTTTGCCATTATACCTAGAAGCATTTTTTGTCAAAGTAGTAAATTCATTTAAAAGACCAGTGGCGTTTCAAAATCCACTGGCGTACGAAACTCCATTGGCGTGTCATTGTGGCCAGCTCCCTATTATATTTAGTTTATGTACAAACGTCTAGTACAACTATATATTAATTATGTTTAATTAATTAATTGTGAAATATCTCAAATTAATCAAATAAAATTTATTGGTTCAAACCCGCGACCTTCGAATTGTGAGACGAGAGTCTCACCCCTCGACCACGGCGGCCTTTATTAGTCACCCCAAGTGGTTTAGCGGTGCTCGGGTTCGTTGTTTAGGTCTTGGTGGCGGATGCTCACTGACAGCGGACCGGATTGGGAGTGGAGTGATTGGTGGAGACCTAACGTATCCAGCACTGCAGTGGGAAGGATGTATTTATACGTCCGTCACTACCGTTTTTTTCTTAATTTCCCAAAAAAGACCCTACACACAGATTACCCAAAGATTACACAGGCCCTGAGAGATTTTTTCCTTAGGGCCTGCTGTGTGGAGCTAACGCAAAAAAAGTATATCTAATACACATTATAGCAAATCCAAATCATTGCCGATTGCATGGCCTTGTGACTAACATTAAGAAACCGAAAATGTTTTCGTACTCAGATAATCTCTGTTAAGCCGAAAAGCTTATTAATTCACCAGCCCTAACTTTGACATTTCACGTCTTAAAATAATCATCCCAATGTTCTGATGCTAAACTTGCTGTTGGTATTTTCGTATTTTGTCAACTGAGAGCTTGACACCACTTCGCCAAGTTATTCTGAAACATTCTGACCGTTATTATCTGGGCTATCCTTGTTAACACAACTCTACTTATATACTGTGATATTTTGTATACGCTACCGACAATGCCATTTACTACAATTTCGAAGCATATCGAAGCGTGTCGAAGCATGTGGCACCAACTGTCGTCCCGACACTGTGAGTTTTCGATGTTATGGCTGCTTTCTCAAGTGCCTTTTATGTTTTAGGCCGCAATTTCTTCATATTGAATTTGAGATAAAAGCATATTTTTTTTTACATTTGCTTCACACAGGAGGCCCTGAGGAAAATTTAATTTTTGTGAATGCTGTGTGGAGGGTCTTTGAGATAAGGAAGGAGATGAAGTTCTGGGAACGAAAATGGTATGATGGGTGGGCTGGAATCTAGGGTGTCAGGGTATCTCGGAGTGATGTACTTATGAATCCGTCCCTTCCACTGCGGTGCAAGGCGGTATTCCGAGAGAGTCTTGCTGGAAATGTCTCCCTCGACTAATATGTGGCGCAATTTGCAATTGGTGGCGAAATAAGTGTACTTCATGTAGTTTAGTAGCAGGGAGGGTAGGCGGGAGGGGGAGGGGAATCTGGGAGTGGCGGAGGGGAACGAAGTTGGGGTGGAAGAGGAAAATGGAAGGCGGAAAGGCGGGGAAAGTGGAGGGAGAACACGGGAGGGGAAAAGTAGGCGAAAGGGGAACGAGGACGAATTGGAAAGGACACGCAGGAAGAATCAATCTCTTTATTTAAGGTGCCGTAACTTCGCTCAAAAGAAGAAGATGGAGAGATATGTAATTACGAATGTTAGAGGAGCGCGATAAAATCGATGCGAAAATTGAAAATATGTTTAATAAAATACAACTCGTTTAAAATAGAGCCAAAATCGTGGGGTTGTCTTAAACAGCATTTAAAGAAACACTTTTTTTTCATGCATATAATTTGTAAAATAACTGAAACAAACGTGTTTTAGTAATTTTTGGAGCATGCTTTGCGATTTTTTTCTTTCGAGGGATTTTTTTTCGTCGCGGGGAATGTCTAGGTATTATCTTCAAGAATGACATAAATACTTTTAAGAGCTTTAAACTTAAAGTGTGGGAGATATGTAAGAACTCGGTAGAAATTCAGGTAGCGGTGGTTTAAGGCTCTGCAACCGGGTCCGAAAAGAAGAAGATGGAGAGATACGAAATGACGAATGTTAGAGGAGAGCGCTAACATTTACAGTGCAAAATCGATGCGAAAATTGCGAAAATGTTTAATAAAACACGACTCGTTTAAAATAGAGCAAAAATCTCGCAGGCATTATCTTAAACAGCATTTAAAGAAACACTGTGAATTTTTTTGCACATATAACTTGTAAAATAACTGAAACAAACGTGTTAATAATAATTTTTGGAGCATACTTTGCGATTTTTTTCTATCGAGGGAATTTTATATAATTTGCGTTTTGGCGCGGGCAAAGTCTAGATATTATTTTCAAGAATAACATATATTTTTTAAGAGCTTTAAAACTTACCGTGTTTAAGGGAAATATGTAATAAATCGGTACAAATCGGAGTTGCGGGCCCTTAAGTGGCATTGCAACGCACACCGGGAACTCGCTGGTTATTTAATAAAATTATTAATATCAACACGGGCTAGTCCTAGTGAGGTTAAAATTTGAAATGTTAACAATAGTACCACGTGAAGAAACAATAACCAATTATTTTTTTATAAATAATTTTTTATAGTTTCATTGCATATATTTATAAATTTGCAGTAAAAAGGGTTTGATTTACTAGAAACTCTAAAGAAAAGAAACTCATAAGAGAAATTTAATAAGAGATTTTTCATTACTTTGCACAGTCTGTCGTATGATTTAAGTTAAGATTCAATCTGCCCTCAAGTTCTGCCCACCGTGTACGGAATTACGTCAAAAAGCTTTTCACTTATGTTTATACACGCTACGTTCGACCCATAGAAAATATAATAACACAAGTGATTTATTTATCTACAAGCCAAGTGATTTGTGTTTCGAGATGCAGTTATATTTGGTTTATATTTCCGTGTAAAACTGTGTTTCACCATGTATACGTAATTCAAATAGCATGGCGATGTACAATTTCAGACAAGTGTCAGAGAGACAGACTACGCGCCAAATGGTCTGTAATTGTATCTGTAACTTAATGGGTACCGCCGCCCCATTTAACCGCTGCCATAGATCACCTCAAGTTGTTAGCTATGTTTGGTGGCTTGGCAGATATTCCCGGGTTCATGGGGTGAGGTTTGTCTAGGTCTTGGCGGCGGATGAATTAAGAGAGACTGGTAGAGGAAGACCTTTTGAACTCTCCAGCCGAATGGCGGGAGGTATGGATTCATACCTCCGTCACTACTAGACTTATTGACCACCAGATTCCCACCGATCCCTCATACCTTTTTTCTCAGAACTTCCGCTACTGCCTTTCCTTAAAAAGACACTCCACACAGCATCCTTAAAGATGAAATGTATCATTGAGTTCCAAAACCCGTCCTAATTCCCTTCAGCCTCACAACATACCCCAATTGGGGATGCCATAGTCTCACTGGCTCCAGACGGGAGCAGCTGGGACTCTTGTGAGGAATCACTATAAAAATAAAAATAAAATTGATCTTCTTACCGGCATAGTCCAGCGGTACGGATCTTGACTGGATAGAAAAAAAATCGCAAAGCATGCACCAAAAATTATTATAAACACGTTTGTTTCAGTTATATTACAAATTACATGCATGAAAAAAGTGTTTCTTTACATGCTGTTTAAGACAACCCCCGCTAAATTTTTGCTCTATTTTATTAAACAGTTTCACAATTTTTACATCCCGAATCCCGGCGTGGCAAATAAATTTCATTTGATTAATATGTGTTTAACAATTTATTCATTTTAAATAATATATAGTATATTTGTGGCACGTTCCATAGTAGAAGATACTCCCAGTATCGTTCTGGTGTAAGACCACCTTTCAGAATTGAAAAGTTGCTTGAAATGGCTTTAGCCAAGTTTGGTGACCAGATCTGAATAGCCAGGTACTTCCCCACCTTCCTCTTCCCTATCTCCTTCCCATCCCTACCTTCAGCTTCACAACATACCCCAATTCTGGATGCCATAGTCTCACTGGCGGGAGCAGTTGGGACTCTTGTGCGGAATTCGTGTTAAAAAAAAACAAAAACATGTAGTGTAGTAAATCAAGAAAAGTATAGTAGACTGATGAGTTTTCAAGATTCCAATTATTTTTTTCACATTTGAAAGATCTTGTAATAACTCGGTACAATTGTTATCTTCTATTTAAATGTTTAATATACCTACATTTCGAAAACGTGTGTTAAATATTACATGCCCATTAAACACGATTAATAAAGAAAACTGAATGATTTTGGAAATAATAACAACGCCATCGCAATCTTCGTGAGAAATGACATTAGAGGCATTCACACCTAATTTTTTACCAAAATTCTTTAGGGCGGATATTGGAACTCAACGATTCCCTTAGGAATTTTTAAGGTACTATGTAAGTCAATGACATATTTGTTTCTATTCAAATTTGTACAGAAGGCACTACTAGTGTTATATTCCTTATTCTATGGTTTGTGCACAGTCCAAAAAAATCTGGTTCAAACAGAATAATGTTGAAGAACATAAATATTTCTTACGAGCTGTGGTGACTTATTGAGACTTGTGCTTCACGTCGTGTATAACCATTTAGGAAAGGCCTAACAGCTATCGTGTGTAATATTTTTGCATACATAAATAAATTTCGCAACTCACATAAATATTGCGGTTTGAGTTTTTATGCCATTCTTATTCAGGATTTTACATAACGGTCAAGGGGTATAAAGCGTCTTGGTAACTTTGTATGCGTGCCGTATGTGGAAATACGTGTATTTAAATTGAGGCCGTAAACAAAGGTTTATTGTTGCGATAATAGTTTTTAAAGATATTTTATATGTGGGATATTTCTTCGGGCCTACGTATCACAATAATAAAAAAAATAATGATTTATTTTATCCCGGAATGTGGAATGTTAAAAGGATAAACCGCACATAGCTGTAGACTTAGCTATGGACCTACGTGGTTTATGCTTTAGGGCAGCGTCTCCTAACCTTTATCAGCCACGGACCACTAAGAAATTAAGCGCAATTTTCAAGGACCCCCTTGTTTAAGTGAAAACTTCTTTAGCACCGTTGTGATTTGAAACTCGATGAAACAAAAAATAGCGACACGGTGGCGGTCCTAGAAAATGTTGAGTAATAATACGTAAGTATTAACAGTGCTTATTTTATATAATAACTAGCTGGTCCCGGCATGCGTTGCTATGCCATTTAATAAAGAAATTGTTTCTCCCTGAGTGTCCTTTCCCATTCGTCCCGTTCCCCTTCCGCCTCCACTTCTTCTCCTGCGTCCTCCTCCACCTCCCCCATCCCCCCTCTCACCGCCCTCCTTCCCCCTTCCCCCTTCCCCCCGCCCCCTTAACCCCTTCATCTCTCCCTCCCTCCCATACATTCAGTTTTCAAACCTCGCGTGCCACCAATAACAATTTTTTTATATAAATTTCATAATGCCAGAGCTCACCGGAAGTTTTATACAAACCTATTCCTGACAATAACGAACACAAAAAAAAAGAATTATCCAATTTGTTGCAGTCGTTCGAAAGTTATGCGCTTAGCAACACATTCAGCAATTCATTTTTATATTTAAGATAAAACGAATGTAAAACTTTATTCCACTTAATTTTTTTTTTTACCGTAATCGGTTTCAGCTCGTTAGAGCCATCTTCAGACTGGTACAATTAATTCTTAGTCTACGGTTTAATGTACACAAAATATTGGGAAGGGGGAGAGGGGTGGTCTACAAGGATTTTAATCAATTATAAGAATTATATTGGTTGTTAAGTCGTTCTAGACTGTCGAATTATTTTGGTAATTCCAGTAAGCTAATTACCTTGGGTTTGTAGCTCACTTCAATGATTATTAGGGAAAAACCTTACAAGTAATATGAGTTACTATTATTAAGAGTGGTTACTGTGAGATATTATTACCTACTATGAGTTGTTATTTATTGATTTAAGGTTTGAAGTAGAAAGGTGCTGAGTTATTATTACGCGAAGGGTTTATAAAATCCTAAAATGGCATCGTTTAAATGTTAATTTATTGGCGGGGGGAAGGGATGGTTTGCAAGTATAAGTAATGAATGTTTTGCTTGGGAATGACTACCAACTTATGCTAAAATTATCTTAGATCGACAAAGTGGCGTAAAATTGTGAAAATAGCCGAGAAAACAGGTTGACAAATATTAAATTTTAAATTAATAGAAATAAAGCCCAGTTGTACATCCAACGTCACGTTCCTGTCTTTCCGAAGGCAATGATAAAAGGAATAATAATTGCATAGAAGCTAAGAGCTATTTTCCCTTGAAATACAAAACAATTAGTTACTTCTCACGGTTGAATTATACGAAGGACTTATTAACATAACGAATTCTTTTGAAATGATAAGTATTTTATTTCTTACGATTGCGGCAAAAATACTTTTTTATTTATTTTAAATAATTTTTTCAACTACTTATTATTAAGAAAATAAATTTTGGTTCTTGGTTTATTGTTAATTTATCCTAGAAACTACGTTTTTTTCACATAAGTTTCACTAGGAGGCCCCGAGGAAAATAATTATCCCCAATTCAAACTATTTCAGGCCTTTATCATCTTTGGGGATGCTGTGTGGTAATGTCTTTTGAAAAATGGAAAGAAAGGATGTTCTGTAAAGGAAACAGGCATGAGGGATGGTTAGGAACTGGGGGTCAGTGTGACTGGGACTGATGGACGTATGAATCCATTACTGCTCGGTGGGAGCTAATGTAAAAAAAAAAACTCATTTTGTCATCAACACTATACGTCGCTATACGTGTAAGTGAAAGGAAGAGCATTATTAACACACGTCCAGAGAGAAGAATACTTTCAGTATCTCCCTGGTGTAAGACCACCATTCGGAATTGAAACGTTGCTTGAAATGGCTTTTGCCGTGTTTGGTGACCAGATCTGAATAGCCAGGTACTTTCCCGGCTTACTCTTCCCCGTCTCCCTCCCCTCATAACATATCCCATTTAAGGATGCCATAGTCTCACTGACTCCAGACAGAGCACTGGGACTCTTGTGACTTTTGTTCACATAAATTTTTATTTTTTTATTTTTATTTTATTTGTTTATTTAATACAAGATTATACATGTATATACATAATTCATTAATTTTTTTTGACTGCCCAACTAGGAGTATTCCCGTTTTAGGACAGTCAAATTAATATGGGTATAAACAAATGGAACATGATTTGTACAAAAAAGAAAGAAAATTGATCAAATAAAAAGAGAAAATAAAAAGAACAGAAATAATATAAAATATAATAAAAAAAAGTTTAAAACCTAGTAACTGTTATTTGTTTAGCATAGTTATTAAAATAATAGGTATATATATATATATACTTATAACCGGTGTTTACATTGCTTATTGTATAAATGTATAAATATTAATAAAAAAGAGAAGAGATATAAAGAATAAAAAAAAATAGTCAATTAAAACATAAGATTAACAGCTGCTTGGTTAGCTTTCTAATTTTACAAGTAATAGGGAGGTACATACATACACATAATAATATAGGTTAGAAAATAATGGTATCTTTTGAGAATTTTTGTTGTTGTTTTTAGTTTGTGTTTGATTTCATTTTTTGTGTAGTAAAAGTTCACTCTCCTTTCTCCCTAATTGTTGAAACCATGTAGTGGTCAATTTACGAAGAACACCTATGCTTTCCTTTTTCCAAGCATCAGGCATGAAGTTGTATAGGTTTGGACCTAAGAAAGAGAAGTGTCTTTGGGCGAGAGATGTTTTGGTTGTGGAAGTTACAATTGGATTTCTCCGTGAGTGTCGGGTGTCGTGAGAGTGGTTAATAGATGGGTAGAGGTGGCGTTGTTTATGGGTGTTTAAAATTAATTTTCTCATGTACAGTTGTCTAACATCTAGAACTTGTAAGTCTTGAAATAGTGCATCACTATGATATCTAAATGGTTTTTTGAGGATTACCCTTAGTAGGGATTTTTGAGCTTTTGCTAATTTGTCCAAAACAGTTTTTGCACATCCACCCCAACCTAAGGATGCATAGTCTAAAAGTGACCTACACATAGCATCATAAATGAGTTTCAATTCTTTTTTACGTAAGATGTTTCTGATTGCCATAAACATGTACGTGAGCTTTCTAACCTTTGTGGTGACTAGATCCACGTGACCGTCCCATCTAAGATATTTGTCTAATATAACACCAAGGTATTTTATACTGTCCACGCATTCAAATTTATAACAATTACAGGTAGTTGAGTCAGTGCATTTATGAACGAAAATATTATATGTTTCCTTGGGTTGGCCGGCTTCTCTCGCACTAAATCGTATAAATTTTGTTTTTTCCGAATTGAGTGTTAACAGATTACAGTCTAGCCAAAGTTTTAGCTGTTTTATTCCATCCTCTGCTTTGCAGTGTACATCGTTCCATGTTCTTCCTTCAAATATTAAGACAGTATCATCTGCAAACGTTATAATGTGATTGGAAAAATTGCTGTTACACAAGTCATTTATATAAATACTGAACAAAATAGGTCCTAAGGTACTCCCTTGGGGTACACCAAATTCTACAAGGGCCGGATCACTAATCGTATCGTTAATTTTAACTTTTTGGTATCTGTTAGCTAAGTAACTACCCATCCATTTGTGTAGCTGTCCCTGAATACCTATAGCCTTTAGTTTTTTTAGAAGTATTTTATGCGAAATGGTATCAAAAGCTTTGGCAAGATCCAAGAAGAGAGCAATAGACTTATTTCCCCGGTCAATATTTTTGGAAATAATATCTGCCAGTTTAGCAATTGCATTTTCTGTTCCTAGACCTGGTCGAAAGCCGAATTGGTTGTTAGATAAGATTTTATGGGTTTCTAGGTAGAGGGTGAGACGATTTTTTACAATTTTCTCAATAATTTTTGAGAACCAGTTGAGCAGAGATATTGGCCGATAATTATGTATATCCGATTTGATTCCATTTTTGTGAATCAATATAACAGCTGATTGTTTTAGGTGGTTTGGGAATATTCCTGTCTTGAAACTAAGATTACAAATGTATGCAATAGGATTCGCTATGAGTGGTTTTAATACTTTCAGCAGATTTGAGGAAATTTTGTCTGGCCCACAGGCATTAGATGACTTAAGCTCATCTATCATTTTCATGACTTCATTGGTCGTGGTTTGAATCTCGTCTGTTTTATGATTAAGAACATTTGTAGGTATGTTGGCTAGTTCAGATTCAGTTTTCTGACATTTTTCAAGGATTTTATTTGCGAGAGAGGCTCCTACTGAAGTGAAATAGTGATTAGCAAAATTAGCCATCAATTTGGGGTTAGTAGTACTTGTATTTTTAATATCCAATGATTGTATGAAGGACGATTTGCTGTTTTTTGTTTTGGTAATTTTACGAAATATTTCCCAGAAATGTTTTGGAGTTATGGTGTTTTCGTATATATATTTTTTGTAGAAATTTTCTTTAGTGGAATTAATTAGTTTTTTACATAAGTTTCTATATTTCTTATATTATTCTTGAACTAGAATATAATCTGATTGTCTTTTAGCATTTTTGTGAAGTTGATTACGTCTGTGGATGGATTTGACTAGACCAGGGGTGATCCATGGCATGAGTTTAAATTGTTTGTTCGGTATAACTTTGTTGACAGTGTGATTAGATATGTAGTATTGTAATTTTGTGATAAATTGCTGCATTGCTTGGTCAGTGTCAGTCTGATCTATTACGTTTTGCCATTTTTCTGTAGACAGCTCCTCAACCAGTGCATTGTAATTTATTTTAGAAATATATTTATTTTTAGAAGGAGAGGAAGGCTTATTTCTTAGGCCGAGCGCTGTGGTGTAATGATCTGAAATTGTTGTGTGTATAACAAACGAGTCCGTAAAATCAATGTTTTTAACATTGATGTGATCCAAGCAGGATTTACATGTACCTTGTACTCGAGTTGGGGTATCAATTATCGGAGTAAAAGCGTTTTCGGTGAGAAAACATAAATAATCATCGGATTGGCGATGATTGTCAAGAATGGTATTAATATTTAAGTCTCCAATGATTATTTGATGTTCTGGGTTATCTGTGTTGTTAATGATAGAGTGGAGTGAATTTAGAAAGGAATCGATGTTGTGAAATGATGGTGATCTATAGATTGCAAAAATGCATAGGTTTTTGTTAAGCACAATTTTTAGACAATTAGCTTGTGATAAAGCGAGTTCGTCAACCTGCGTCTGAATACCGTCCCTGACATAAATTATAATACCACCAGCTTTATTTATTATACTAGTTATGTGGTACTCAGTATAATTTTGTATCTCTTTGGAGGTGAAATATTTATTAATCCAGCACTCAGTTAAAACTAGCATGTCAAATGTGAAATTAAGTTCGTCCAGAAATACGAGAAAGTCATCAATAAAACACGGAATCAATTACTCCCAAATTCTTATAACATATAATATTATTCTTCATTATATTATTATTTGCCTATAGCAAAGGTCCTCAAACTTTTTTCTCGTGGACCACTTTCAAAATTTTAATCGTTTCAGTGGACCCCCTACTGCTAGGTTCATTTCTACCATATTCCCAAAACTCGTAAAAAATGTAAAGTTAGATCTAACGATGGAAATCTGCGTCACGGCTGAGTTCTAACATTAAATTCGGATTGGTAAAATAAAAAGAAAAAATAGTTTATTTTCTAGTGTTCTATTTATTAAAATAATATGATTACAGAATCAACATTATACATACGTACTGTTTACCATTGTACCGTGTCATTGTAAAGAATGTTGTCATTACGTACTTGCTGACAAACTACATAAGTAGTTTGGCAGGTTTGTATGTTATTAAATAAATTAAAAATTAAAAAAAGACTCAAAAGAATTAAAATTAAACATTAATTGCGTACCGTAAGTTCAAAAATGCATCATAAATTTTAAAAAAGTCACAATTTTAATGTAAGGGATGTACTTGATGGATTGGCAGCAAATTAACAATATTTGATTCAAATTATCAGTTTTTGTTTTTTGCTATCGAAACCAGATAAATTTTCGTAGATCCCCACTCACAACTTGTGAACCCCCTTTTTTATCACGCCAACGTAGACCCCGGCGAGTCTCCCGTGGACCTGGACCACTTTGGGAATCACTGGTCTATAGGGACCATTCTGATATAAATACACTTCATAAAAAAAAACTGATTCCACATTAAATTATCTTCTCCGTATTGAAAAATAACGAGGCTTCTTTGAACCCACATTTCAGAGTCACAATAGCCTGTTTTATTTCATAAAAAATAATTTAGACTGGTTCTCGCTCTAATGAGGCATTCTTGTTCTTATCATTAAGGAAATTCTTTAAATTTTCAAAGGGAACCATTGATATTATTTTCATCTCGAACATGGCCGAACAAAAGTTGAAATTTTTCGCTTTTGCTGTCTTTGTTTTTTTACTTGTTTTGTTTGATTTCAGTCACCTTTGTTCGGAAATAATTGAGGTAAGGCCATTCTTATCCATTAAAGTTGTGGTCTTGTTATAATTTGGCTTGTATTCAAAGAGAAAAATTGGATGTAAAATATTTGTTTCATTGTTAAAAACACGTTTGATTCCATTTGTTATGCTCCTAATACAAAAAATGTCTCTGAATGCAAAGTACTCGGATATTCTATAAATAATGAGATGCACAAAAATATTTTTTTCCCATGTACTTACCTATTTATTTAAATCTTCTGAATAGTAGTAAATTTTGTACATATCTATTTTTCAAACTGACAGTTCGTGGTGGAATTTCATATAAAACTTTATTTCACTTAATTTTATTGACCATTACCAGTTTCAGCTCGTTAGAGCCATCTTCAGAATGATACAAATAATTTTTAGTCTACGGTTAATATACATAACATATGGGGAAGGGGTAAAGGAGTGGTCTACAGGGATTTTAATTCATTATATTTGTCACCAAGTCGTTTTAGACTGTTGAATTTATAGAAATTATTTTGTTAATTCCAGTAGGCTAATTACCTTGGGTTTGTAGCTCACTTCAATGTTGTTTAGGGAAAAACCTTACAAGGAATATGAATTGTTAATGACGTTATTTTATTGTCGAATCGTCATTATATTTATGAGGTATGGGATTTTTTCACTGCTTTTTGAAGCGATACATATTTACATTGGAGTAGGAATGGTCTAAACTAAATACATATTATTTTAACTATGAAATTATTATGAAAATTACACTGGATACAAAAGCGGGGACTTAGCAATTGATTCTAATTGCTTATTCATAACAATGTTACTTTTTAAAGGAATACATGTTTAAATTGGAGTAGGAATGGTCTAAACTAAATACATAATTTAATTTAGAGATTATTATGAAAACTAAACTTACTAAAATTATACTGGAATAAAAGCGGGGACTTGGAATTAAAACGACTTAGTAACAAATATAATTGATTAAAATCCTTGTTGATCACCCCTCTACCCGTTCCACACATGTAATGTATATGTACCGTAGACTAAGAATGATTTGTACCTGTCTGAAGATGGATCTAACGAGCAAAAACCGGTTACGGTTAGTAAAATTAATTAGAATAAAGTTTTAGATCTGTGTCTATAGTTTTTTTTTTTTAAATTTAGGTAGAAAAATATTACGTGCCAGTTTGATTGCAACCCCCAAGATTCTTAGAATGCGCAACGTATTGCTTCTTGGCTTATGTTTTTGCTTGGACGAATCCTACACGTTCAATATTTATTGTGATCTGTCAATATTTGTCAAATATCATGATACATATTGAACGTGTAGGCAAGCGTATTGACGGATCTCGATATGGATCATAGTTGAATTCTATAATTCCATAAGTGATCCACAGATTGTGATTAATATTGATGGATCACAATAAATACTGAAAGTGTAGCCTACGCATCAATATTTATCCCGTTCCGTGATACATAGTAGTGTTTTTGTTAGCTGGCCTACACCAAAATAATAATTAATCAATAAATATCACGATATTTGATAAACATTGATGGAGATTTTCAGCCATTTTTTGCCCACCGCCCACATTGAGAATATTTTTTTTCCAGCGCCCCCTAACTCGTGAATCTGAAACAGCAATTGTCGTCACGATTATATTTATTACAATGGTGGGGGCGCAGTGGGATGGGGTGGGTGGAATGGGTTTCTCTGGATCACCCCAAAGGGGCGTTATCGCCCACTTTGAGAACCTATGCCCTAGACCAGCGGTTTTCAACCTTTTGAGCATGCGTACCCCTTGACCCTTACTACCCCACCCCCCACCCCAATTACAATACAATGAATACGGCGCACAAAAACAATAAGTTCGGTCTGAATTGAAATGTCTGTACTTTCGTCTACTTGCATAGAAAAATATTTAATCTATTTTTCTCTACCTACAACTGATATCTCGACGACTTGAGAGATTTCCTGAATTCGCCGGGAAACAGTCATGTCTAAGAGCAGTGTGTTCGTTGTTTTCTTTGATATTTCGTGGCCGAGCATGCATCGGACAATGTCTTTGGGACACGGTGTAATTAAATCCTCTGCAATTTTTTGATTTTTTCCTGATTTAGCGACGCGATAACTTATTCTGTGTGATGCTTCCAGAACTGATTCCTGTGCTTTAGTAGCTCTTGAGAAAAGCGAATCTATATTGTCAGTTAAATATTTCTGTTTTCTTTATAAAAATCTCTAAACTGAGCTGACTGACTGACTACTGTATATTGCGGCAGGCTGCCAAACCACTGAGCGTAAACCGCCGAAGTTTGAAAATGTTGAGCTGAGTTTTAAATCCCACATTCGTGCCGCGTACCCCCAATCTATACTATACCCCAGAGGGTACGCGGACCACAGGTTGAAAACCACTGCCCTAGACGATGATCCTCATTGAAGGGTCACAAGCCTTCAATACGGATCATGTTTGAGGTTAATGTTAAGAAAAAAAACTTTGAAACTACCCAAAGCAAAGAAACCCTGGCAACCATAGTTTTGAAAAATACTGTAATACTGAATGAAATAAGGTTAGAAAAGAGCAAGGAAGTTAGAGGAAAAGGCATGTACGATGTACATGGTAATTTAAATCATTTCTCTTCTAATCACTAAAGCCATCTCTTCGTAGTCTCTTTCCTGGGAGATATTTGAATAACCTTCATTACGGAATGAGGCGCAAATAAACAATATTATTCTTTGAAACGCTCTTCTTTTCTTATTACAATGAATTTAAAGGTTATTGCCCTCATAGTTTATTAGTATCATAAACCATTTTTTTCCTTTTTACCCACTTAAATCTGATTTTCAACCCAAAATCATGTGATTTTCAAATTCAGTTCTACTTACTAATTATTTTTGTGTTTCCCTCTTAAATTAAATCTTATAATTTCATTACTAAGTTCTGCAAGTATTTAAGTTTTTATTTTTGTCACAGCTGCTTCGTCTTACGAGGCCATTAAACTGTGATTAAACCACTTTGAAAAACTTTTAAACGACTTATTTGTAGGATTCTAAAAGTCAATTTCTGAAGGTGTCTAAATTGATTTATTACCGGTTAAACCAATTTGCTGAGAAATTGACATCAAATCAAATGACAACAAATCCTATAAATAAGTCGTCTGAACAGATTCGTTTTTAGATTTTCACGGCCAAAAGTATTTACGTTATACGTTCTTGGGGTGTTATGTCATGTTGCGCTACCTCCTTCTTTAGCCAACGTTTCGGACAGCGTTGCAGTGTCCATCATCAGGGCAGATCCGGCAGATCCGGTAGATGTGTTTAACCGTAGTTTGAAAATGGTCTTGCCAAACCAGCTATAGAAAAGGTAAAAGCTAAAATACTTTCAGAACTTGATAATAACACTATCAAATTTAATTTAAATTAAATTAGATCGCTTGAAAATATTTAGGTTTTTAAACTAAATACTCCTAGTGATGGCTTTAATATAATCTTGATTTTTTTAATTGATCTTTTTGTAAGCACAAAAAATAATAAAGTCACGCATGCAAAAACTGCTTTAATGTTCAAAATCTCCTACTTACTAACATCGTTTCGGTTGGTTTAACGTGGAAAATTAAATCATTACATAGTATGAAATGAAGTCGCTGAAAATGTATGTGCGCATAGATTTTTTAAACTACGCAACGGATTTTCATGCGGTGTTCGCCATTAGATAGAGTGATTCAATAGGAAGGTTTATATGTATAATCCATGCTTATTATGGTAGAGAAAAGCCGAGAAATTCATATATTCAATTCAGGCAGCGGGCAGCGGGCAGCGGGCAGCTGGCAAGCGGGTGGTATCGATTTTATAAAGGTTGGATAATGGCGTTGTGTTTCGTTAGCTACAGCAACGTCTGGCCGGGTCTGCTAGTTCTTAATATAATGATCTCAAAACATTTAAATATTTGTGCCAGTGCTTCACAAAATTTAAAAAAAAAACTCGATTTTAAGCGATGTTTTTTTCTTGAATAAATTAAAACAGGCGAATGGTGTTAAACATAAATTTGAACCATAACGCTATCTACATTAGGAGTATTATTATTAACGGCCTGATCCCGAATTTTAGACTTTGTGGTGCATAGACTGCATAGCCTTATAGTGTAACCTTAGTCTTAATTTCGTTTTTGAAAGATATTGAAATCTAAACTAAATAAATCATAAGTGTTGGACGTGGTTTTTGCGTATAAAAGATAAAACATGGTGTTGTACTTTTTATTCTGATTTCCAGAAGTTTTTTTTTACTTGAAAAATTATTTTTATAGCTTTCCTTTCTCTATTTAGATTCTAGATTCAGAATTTTGGATTTGTGTCTGACATTTCCTCTGAAAACAAACAGTAGTTCTCTTTTGTCACTTTCTTTATGGGGCACATGATAACTTTTTATGTGAGGAATAAATAATATTATTGGCAGACGAGGCGCGTCAAAAACATATCGACATGGTGTCATCTTTGCCTTTATTTGGCTGTTGAGTGATCTTCCAAGAAACTAAAAATAGTAAGTCTTTTCCTTGTGAAGTATTTCTAAGGTCTTTTGTCGTTCTGTTTGACAGTAAAACTTTCTTCCCAGATTTTTTTACGTATTTAATCTCTTACTTGACATATTTTATTTATTTGGGGAAATACCAAACAACATTACAATTTTCGGTATATTTATATATGAACCAATATTGATGACACACAATTTGTACTAATAAATTTGAATCCGTTATCATTACATTATTTTTATCGAATAATTTTTTAATTTATTTTTTTTGCTAAATTTAATATTTAAATATTTTTCACAATCTCCTTAAAACAGTTGTACATCAATATTATTATTACAGAGATTGTGGATTTATAACACATAAATGTACCTAAAGTACATTTGACGGCCGGCGCAGTCCAATGGTAAGGCTCTTGACTCACACACTAAAGGTCGCGGGATCGAATTCTGGCGTGGCAAATAAATTTTATTTGATTGATTTGTTCTTTTCTACAATTTATTTATTTAAAATAATATATAGTATATTTGCGGCACGTTCCAGAGTGGAAAATACTCTCAGGATCGCCCTGGTATAAAACCACCATTCGGAATTGAAACGTTGCTAGAAATGGCATTAGCCGTGTTTGGTGACCAGATCTGAATAGCCAGGTACTTCCCCACCTTCCTTTTCTCTATCTCCTTCCCCTCCCCACTACCTTCAGTCTCGCAACATACCCCAATTGGGGATGTCATGGTCTCACTCACTTTTACATTAACCCCACAATAATATTTCTCAAGGCCTATGTCATCTTAGGGACGATGTGTGGAGGGGTTTTTAAGGAAAGGAAAGAGAGGAAGTTCTGGGAAGGAAATGCTGATTTAAGCAAAGGGTGAATTAATAGAGAAACGAATATATAAATACAGAATATTTTATAGCGTGCAATGAATGTAGGCAGTAAGAAACCGGGGAAAACACGATGAAGATATTCCATGACCGAGTGACAAGGCAGAGCTTTGGGCGGTCAATCCTCTTTCATTACTTCTGAGTGAAAACGTTGTGATGGCAAGTTGATTAATTATTTACCAAGTGGAAAAGAATCTTTCACACCAAACTGATATTTTTTTCAATTATCTTTTTAATCCACGTTGCAAAATAAATATGTTTACCTTCATATTATTTCAATGATTAAAAACGTCATTTTTTCAAAATCACACAGTGAGGCGCACGTTATTAAATAACGTTTTAAAATATTTAAAGTAAAATTTGTTTTTCCCATCTGTGATGAAATATTGAACTGAAACGAAAGCGTGGGCTGTCCGGGTTGCTTTAATTTTAATCACCAAACCTACACAGACTTGGTAATGGAAATTTTTGAACTGTCTAACTCAAACCTAAGAGTTTACTCAAAGGTCTTTGATGAAACTGGAAGTGAGTCAGAGTTCATTGGACAGATGGATTCTAAAATTAACAACGAAAACGTTAAACAAACGAATGGATCAGTAAGTAAAGAAAGGGAAAGATTGTCATATTTTAGTTGACATGGTTGGGTTCATTGACTGACATTGGAACAGGAATACAAGAGGTGTATCTACGTGTTTTCACTTTAATACTAGAAGAAAGTCACTTTAAGACGAAGACAGACATCTTCACTAGTAGAAGTTAAATAACAGCCCTACACAATACCAACCATCGTCTTTTATTAGTTTTACAAAATCAGAGCCTTGCATCCCGAAAAAATCAAGAAGCGCTGTAAATTCCCTATAGTTTTTTTTTAATATACCAAATACCACGCACTTATTAACACCATATCTTATCAAACTTCTTAAGGATATAATAATAACAAAATAATAAGATATGAAAAATATGTAAGAACATATATTAGACAAAGATAATATATTTGAAAAAGACAATAAAGGAAAGAGATTGAAAGTTAATAACATATTTGTAAAAAACATCAACTTTGTGGCTCGCCATAATTTACAATAAAACCACCTACAAATTTATTGTAGACCACTTTTATTTTATAAACACTCTTTCGGTTTCAGAAACACCCTTCCTTCGTCAGGAGAATATTATAACTAACCTATGATACAGAATATCGACAGATATACAAATTTTAGATGTTTGAGCATGAGATAAGCTAAGCGGTGGGGGTAATTGCGGTATTTCCTGGAAGAACAGAGCGGTTTATTGGAAAAATATTTAGAATGGGACTAAAAGATAAATTAATTTGATTATTCATTTTTAAATCTGTTCAGATTTTATGTCCGGGTTAAATCTTTCCCACAGGAAAAACTTAACCCTTTCACACACTTTTCCACAAATGATCATCTAGTGAATCCACGCTATGCAATTGTACAATATAAGTATAACAAATACAAAATAATACAAGAACAACATATCAACCTACCAGAGACCAAATGCGAAAATAATTCACCGACTACAGATATTTTCATATAAAGGGTTTGGCTCGGTGGAACTCCTATAAATCCTACTGATCCCTCAATATAAATATTTAAAAAATCTTTCGTAATAACATGTATTTAAAATGACTGATTTTGGCATTTTTATAACTAAATTCTTTGACAAATCTAATATACCAAAATTTTTCAAAATACTAGCATTATTATTTAGGGATTTTCTGGTTTCAAGTGATCTTCTGAAGATTCTTCTTCGTAAATCACGTATGGAAATCAATTGAAATGTTAATACTAGCAAAGCTGAATTACCGATTTTTTTCAACTTATAACTTGTAATATTAGAAGGTAGGTCTAAGACCTTCAATAATATCACAATTTTGCAAGAATTTAGTCAACGAAGTAAAGGGCCGTATTAATGTACTGTTTTGTGGACTAACGTTGACATAAAATAATGCAAAACCAATTAATAGTATTATGTTCTACTTCATTAGGTTTATGCTCTTTCCTTATGTTCTAGTTCTTCTGGTTTATGTTGTAGCGGCCACTTAACCCGCTCTGCGAAATTTACCGCTGCGCCACTGACCTCCACGGGATACGCTGGAAGCACATACCTACGGCCGATACATCTACCTACATTCAGCGTACCAACGCCTCGTAAATAATCCGTCACCTACGCGAAAGAGCTAGAACGTCTGGCTGTACCAAACAAGTGCACGCAGAAAGTTCGAGCGATATCTCGGCTTTGCGTGAGTTCACCCGGCGTTACCTACCGTCATCGAAACTACTTGCCCGGCCGGCAGAGTATTTAAGCAAGCACGAGCCGCATGCAGCTCAGTCTCAAGTCTAGTTCTCATTTAATGGTCGACTTACAAATACATTGGGCAGTGATACAATAAGTGCAGTGTAGTAACTCTCTACCTGCCTGCGCGGGGCACGGGCCTTGCGCAGCCAGCAGTGAACACCATTTATCCAGTGTGACACCAGGAACATTTCCAGCACCTTCGAGGAACTTCTCCACTACCATCTCGACATGAGATGTCAGGCAACGCGCCAGCAATCCTGCAAAGAGCAGCCACCATCTCCAACTACCAACTCGACATGAGATGTCAGGTAACGCGTCAGCAACCCAGCAACCATCAACCGGCATCCTGCAACGAGCAGCAACAAGCATCCTGCAACGAGCAGCAACAAGCATCCTGCAACGAGTAGCAACAAGCATCCTGCAACGAGCAGCAACAAGCATCCTGCAACGAGCAGCAACAAGAATCCTGCAACGAGCAGCAATCAGCATCCTCACCGCCTCTCAAGGTTCCTTCCTGTGTCACGTGTGTGCTCCGACCCACTGGACACACAGCCGCCATACCTCGTCAACGCGACGACGGTCAACCGCCTGGACCAAGGTCACTTCTACACCGCCATGGTGTAGTGCAACACGCCGGCTCCCTGAAGACCAGTGATCTTCACCGCCATAGTCTCCTGACCTTCCTTCACTCATCATTACGCAGCATCATCACTATCGGCTCCACTATCACTCCGCTCCGATTCGACCTCCGCTACGTAGTGCTACAAATAAAGACTGACTCATACACCGACTGACGCCTTTCATTTCTCTCGTCCCGTCTCTACCGATACGGCCCGCTCCCTCAATGTTATTTGTTTATGTTTCACTTCTTTAGATTTATGTTTTACTTCCAAATTATTTAAAAAAGTAATCAATAAAATAGAAAATTGTTCAAAATCTTTCTCTCGATGAAAATGTATAAAACACAGAAATATGTTTTCCGATGTTAATAATATTTTAAGGGCTTCATCCATCGCACAGGGGACTACAAACAGATGATGATGCCTTTCACAAACCTACGTCGTAATGAAATCAAATGCAAACAAAATCTAAAGTTTTTGTTACCTGAATAAAAACCAAATGTAATGAAAATAAGTATTAAAATGTTTATTTTGGCAGGCGGACTGGAAATAAAATTTCTCAGAACTTTTTTTGGTGCCCAACAATAAAAGGGTTTTCTTTTCATTAGAAAGGATAACAGACCAAAATATACAATTATTTTCTGCCGCTTCTTTCTTTCTTTGAAATTGGGTTTATTAGAGGTACGTGCCCTGTCTGTTCAAGTAAAAGATTAAAATATTATTTCTTGCTTGGATAATTTTGGTGAAATATCTTGGCAAGTATGTAAGTGTTTTTAAAATTCATCAACCCGTTTTAATTTTAATAAGACCAGAATACTGTTAAAAATAACAATTTCATTTTTTGTCTACCACGATATAAAACAAAAATTATAGAGCCTTCTCCGGAAAAAGTTAAACACCTTCACACTTAATTTGTTTTAATCATCGACCAACAACGTTGATAAATCAACGATTTTTAATAAACACAAATTTTGAAACAATACATATTAAAACAATTTATATATTGCCAAATTTTTTTTACAAAACATTTGTCATTTTCAGAAAATTGCTGTAAAAGGAGTTATATAAATTAGAAGCGAACTATGCAACGCCTTTCACGAAAGATACATTACTTTACGGATTTTTTATCATTGTGACGCACCTGCCGACCTAAAAGTGAATCTTTCTGATTCCGACTGCCGTCGACTCAACTGCTCACGAATTGCTCCTTTCCCACCTGTTGATTAATAATAATATCTTATATTATGTGGTTAACTGTGGTATACACCTTTTAGTTTCGCTTATTTGAATTATTCATTTTCCGTAAGGGAGTCCCGATTTTTACTTTGGCGGTTACATTATTTTTCTTAATCAAAGAACGCAATTACTTTTTGGCTTGTCATTTAATCAGAAACAGCCATTTAGAAAACAGGAAAAAGTTCATTTTTTTCAACAATCAGTCAAAATGCCCTCAAACAAGGCAAATGCAGCGGAAACGGCTCAATACATTTCCACGTGCTAATATTATACCAGTACCTATATGGCAAGCAGCAGCAAATCGAACATGGTGGAACTACAACAATTTACAGGCCTCCAAGCCCGAAATGACCGGATGATTTCGGTATTTCACTGCCACTTCATTTTTACATAATTATCTCACGCGACTTATCACGAGTCTTTAACCACCAAGTCTTCAAAAGCTGGGATCAACTCTTTAAGTAAATTTACGACTTCCGCCATCTTGCTTTTTTTTCCGCTTACGCTCTCAAAAACGCAAGCCGCCAATTTGCCCATAAAAAATGCAGTTTTTTTTACATTAACTCCACACAGGAGGCCCTAAGGAAAATAATTTCCCTCAGGGCCTATGTCATCTTTGAATATGCTGTTTGGAGGGTGTTTTTGAGGAAAGGAAGGGGTGAACATGTTGTAGGAGGGAGGAAACACAGAGGCCGGCAAATCGTTCCACAGCTGAGCCGTTGAACTCAAGAACGAGTCGAAGAAACGACCCGTTCTCATGTGACTAACGTCAACCGTCAAATGTTGGGCGCGTGTTTCCCGACTGTGCACCAGTGCCGAGGGGATCAATGATGCTAGTTCCTCGGAGCATCTTTCATTGTAATACCTTAATCTTAATCTTAACCTTAATCTTAATCTTAATCTTGTAATGTAACTTAATCTTAAAAACAAAACAAAAAAATACTTTATTTTATTTTGAATCAGATCTCAAAACTATGGTCACCCTAAAAGTCTACATTAATGTACTACCTAGCGCCATCAGTTTAGTGGGTACTGGGTACCCATAATCTCAATCTGTAAGAAATACAACAATATTGTTCTTTCAAAATCTGTATAATTTTGTGTTATTTTGTTAACTTGTATAATTATTGTTAACCTCAACACAGGCTTGTCCTAGTGAGGTAACAAATTGTATTGTAAACATTTTTACCTACAGTGTAAAGAAACAATAAATAAATAAATAAAATACCGGTAGAACAAGGACAGCATTCCCACCTGACGCTTATGCTCTAAAGATTGCAATTCGTCTGTTAAGATGGGAGAACCTATCAAACGGACCGCCCGTTTCTGCAGAGTCAATGTTTTTTTAAGGTTTTTTGGAGCTCCAGACCAGAGGTGGCTGCCAAATTCGACAGTGGGGCGCGCTTGCGATTTGTACAGGGTTAGCAGTTGTCTACTATTAAAGTATCTGCGGGCACTGTACAGTACGCCCAGTTGCCCCAACAACTTGCAAATAAAACGCACATTAGAATATTTACGTAATTGCAAGTAAAAGCAATAAATCATTATTTATACGTTACAGGCGTAATATTTTATTTTTTTTGAATGGTTAACTTTTTTTTTGAATACATGGTATCTATAGCCTTTTGTTTTCTCTTTCTAATACTATTCAGATCATTTTTTCACTATGATAGTAAGGGAGATACAACGATGTCGGTGAGACCTATGTGGGCTGGGAAAAATAAAAATCATACTTTTTAGTGAAATGGTAAACAATGAGCAGAACATTCAGAAGAGAGAGATAACGATTTAGTCGCTTCTGATGGCTGCGGCTTGTTCTTTCCATATGTCTAGTTGTAAAACATTTGAATAAATCGGCAGTACGCGCTTTCGATAGTTTTACTCATCTAGGTTTAGAGCGTTTCAAAATGAACCGCCCAAAGAATGATTAAAAATTGTCGAAGAAGTTAAAAAAAGATCTTACTGCAAAACGCGTCGATGTAGCCAAGCGTTTAGGATTCGCGGCATCCTCGTTAAATTCATTTAGAATTCGTAAGATCCTCTGTAGCATTAGATAAGGTTTTAGTAGATATTTTGTTGGGGGATGTTTTGTCGGGGATATTTTGTCGCGGGATGAAAAGGAACCTTTATATATATATCTGGAAAATATTTTAATTTTATCGATTGCAAATAACGGTTTTAATATAAATTCTTAAAGATCAACTTTCTTATACCCATTTATACAAAAGAGTTAGAAGCAATTCGAATATCATCTTACACTGCTTAGACCGTTAAAACATTTTTTTTCATTAAAAAGATATCTGGTTTCCTGTGGAGTTCTCATAAAACTCTTAAAGTTGAAATGATATCATCTGTCTTTGACTCTTTGGTTCTTTGAAAAACTTCAAACCTGAATAAATACCTAATAATATTACTTGACTGAACAAAAAAAAATATTTGTTAATTCTCAAATAAATACCACAAATATTAATAGCTACTCAATTTTGTTGGGAACCGAGGCACCAATTCCATGTTCTCAAACGCTGACTGTGTGTGAAATCCAAAGCAGATTTTTTCCGAACATCTAACGTGTACACAGTACAACTATCATCAGCATCACTCTTAGCTCTTCGTTTCCTCAAGAGTCTTCCTCAACTCATCTCGGTTTTATTCCAGCTCTCTCAGTTTAGAAGCTCCAAGGTAGATGTGTCTTTGAGAACGTCGTTGCTCCATCTTAATCTTTGCCTTCCCAGGTACCTTCGCCCTATTCGTCTTGAGTTCAGCAGGGACTTTGGTGCTCGATGCTCGGTCATTTTCTCCACATGACCCAGCCACCGAAGTCTTCCCAGTTTTATGATTTAAAGAAAAAAGTATATAGCTCATTGTTGTAACGTCTACGCCAAAATCCATTTTCTTGAACCGGTCCGAAGATGGGCCTCAAAATTTTCCTTTACGGTACAACTATACACTGTTTTTTATTTCATTTCAAAAATCACACGAGGTTCCCGAAAGAGGAAATCTGTTCTTTTTAGGTATAATTATCAAACGTTCAGGATATGATATCAAAAATCGTAATTTTACCTTACATTGCACTTCTCCTGGAAGGATTAACGAAGAGAGTGAAGATTGAACATACCTGAAACAAGAAAGAATTATGTTTTAGAAAAAAATCGTTTCTTTTGATTTTCATATTAGCATTTGAAGAGAGGGTAACAAAATTATTTTGGGCATTCGTTTGTGTATCTAACTGCGGAGAGTCTGAGGAAGATACGGAAATAGCGTGTAGTCAATTTAGTCATAGATCGATTATTTAGCTATTGTAATAACATTAAGAGCGTGGTTTCTTCTTTGAATTCACAGAATTCGTTGAGCCGTCCAACCAAGTATGACTGAAATCTGTCTGAGGATTTTTGGTAAAAATCAAATACGAAGATATGACTCTAACCAGATAAAATAAAGAATTGTCAGGAGAGTGCTAAAAGTGCAAGTGGATGAAAGCATATCCTAGGATTTTTGACCTGACATGTTGATGAACCAAATGCTGGCATCGACCAAGACAAGAGTAGGAACAACAAAACAGGTTTTTGGTCATGCGCATATTTCTCTTATTTTATTTTAGCAACCACCTACGCTTTTTTATGATTGCAATGATTATTAAATCATCACACTGCAGCTCACACGCGTCTAACCGTGCATTTTCAATGACGTGGCGGTCAATCTGTTTCGAACTTTGCATCGCCTGTTATACCTCACGGTTCCTATATATTATATTTTTGAATGTAGCTATTACTTTGTGGTTATCCATTATAGAATAATGAAATAATTTTACTTTCTATAAACCACTTATTTGATGTGCAAATCCGACCGGTTTCGGAACAAACGTTCCTTCGTCAGGGAAAGCTTATACTAATTTGACAGTTTCGAACAATGTTTTATTATGGTAGGGGTGGAGCTGTTGCTAGATAATAATGTAGATTGGGTAGGTAGGTATTAGTGTAGAGTGGGTGGGTAGGGGAACAAATCCATGATTGGGCTATATGACAATATTTTTTGTTTGTTGATAATAGATTCATTATTTTTAAGGGATTTTTTAATTTCCAAGGCTTCTAAGTTATCTAAACGTTTTCCTTTATGATATATGAAGAATATTTATCCCTGTATTTTTTTCAAAACTATGGTTATTTTCAATGATAGCAAACTCAGAAAAATTATTATTATTAAGACACCTTAAATGTTCTTTGATTCTGATTTCAAAATTACGAGTGGTTTTTCCAATATAAAATGAGGGACAATCATTGCATTTGAGTTTTTTTGGAAATTAAAAAATCCCTTAAAAATAATGAATCTATTATCAACAAACAAAAAATATTGTCATATAGCCCAATCATGGATTTGTTCCCCTACCCACCCACTCTACACTAATACCTACCTACCCAATCTACATTATTATCTAGCAACAGCTCCACCCCTACCATAATAAAACATTGTTCGAAACTGTCAAATTAGTATAAGCTTTCCCTGACGAAGGAACGTTTGTTCCGAAACCGGTCGGATTTGCACATCAAATAAGTGGTTTATACAAAGTAAAATTATTTCATTATCCTATATATTATTTTAACCTCCGTGTTTCAAGCCTTGTCTGATAAACTTTGGGTTTGGAATCAGTGTGATTAAAAGAGGTTATCTGTTTTAAAAATTCAATCTCTTTTATTTATACTACGTAATATAATGCCATTCCGCGTTAATTGGTGACCCCGACTAAAATTTTAAGCGCAATTTTTCGAAACACGTGGAGTAACTCCTTCAAAGTAATTCCTAAAAAGTCTTCCTTGCTATAATACAGAACTACAAGCATGAAATATGAACAGACGTTGTTGTGAATCACTTTCCTTCTGATCAATTTACCACACTCCCCTGGCCACCATGGATACGGGCAATCTAATCAGCCAAAGACACGTATTAATAAATTATTTTGACCTCCTTATTTCCACACAGCAATGCTTCGCAAGCGATCCCATCCCGAATGTAGATATAATATTATTACAGAATTGCTGTGTTTGGTATTGCGTTTATCTTACATCTTCCGCAAAAAAACAGTTATTGGGAGAAAAACAAATATAAATCGATAAAGATACTTTTAAATTGTTTGTTTTCTGAATAAACGATAACGAATAAAGTAATAAGGGATAGATCAATTAAATAAAAATATTGAGGTAATTGAACTTCTTTGTTGCATAATTTTTTATGTTTATCTTAGCCTAACACAAGAGGGCCCGAGGAAAAATCAGTTTGACAGTAGGTGGCAATGGCGGAATTGGTAAAAGCGCACGTCCCGGTTAGACGAGAGTTTCTGGGTTCGAGTCCCAGTTGAAATCATGATCTTTTTCTGCTTTTCTTTGTCTTGTCCCCTTTCATATTTTCGTTTAGATCAAGGGTGGCCAAACCGCGGCCCGCGGAGCATATGCAAACTTTTTTTTCTTTTAGTGTACATAAAACCACTACAAGAACATTCCAACATGCGTAGTTCGTATAATAATATACGGAAGTATCTCAGTACATTGATTCGACTATCGTTACAAGTTCTTCTATGGTATATACGTGTTAACAAACAATCACAGTTAAAGGAGAAATTCAATCAGGTTGGTTTGGAAGAGTTACACAAAACATATTTGGACAAAGAGAAATATCCTGCATTTTAATAACATGCTCTCTATCGATGATTTCGCTATTTGAAGACTTAGCGTGTGAACAGATTTTTAGTCGAATGAAGCATATTAAATCTCAAATGAGAACACGATCACTGATGAGCATGTGGAAAACTGTTTGCGTACTGTAGCAATAACATCAATCGTTATCAACATTGATGCACTTAGTTCTGACAAACAAAATCACACGTCTCACTAAAATTTATTATATTTTGTTTATTTTTATTATTTTTTTTGTATTGCCCAACTCTAATCTAATAAATATGTTTGATTCTCATTTTGGTTGTATCTTCTTTAAAAAACAATATATTTCTTGTTATCTTTGAAATTTGTTATTTTAATCAAAGAAATTTTGTTGTGCGGCCCCCGTAGGAAATCTAATTTCTAAAATCTGGCCCGGCTGCTGAAAAGGTTGGCCACCCATGGTTTAGATTATTATTGTCTTCTGGTTAAAGAAATTAAATTCCAAAAACTTAATGAATACTTTATGCAGCTACCATGCCACATTACATATTTTATAAAAAAATTGTAAAGTGCATAGTTACACCATCATGGAAAGTACAGTGAGGTAAGATTTATATATATACATAAATATATAAATCTGGTGTCACGGTGTTTGTGGTTATACTCCTCCAAAATGGCTCTTCTGATTTTTTTGAATTTTTTTGTGTATTTTTTTATTTTTTATTTATTCATTTAAATATCTTAAAAATGGAACATATTATAATATTAACTATCTTTTACTAATTATTAAGGCATTTGCTTGTGGATGGAGTGGTAGGTATGAGAATACGCTAGGTAATTAGGGTGTCCCTATCCAGAATTTTTTGTATTTTTTTGACAAAACATTTTTTTTTTGTATTTTTTTTTTGGCATCATAAAATACCTATAATCTCAAATTTTCACAGTCCTACCCCCACCCTCATATTTTTTAATCGCGATTATACTATTTTTGTATAAAAAAATTTATCGGTCGTTCGTATTTCAAACAGAACGAAATTATTTATGTTGTTGTATGACAGATGGCGCTATGTTTGCCTCATTGAACTTTCATCCACACATAGAAATAATTTATATGGCAGAACAACGTTTGCCGGGTCAGCTAATAATGTTATAATAACGAGAGTGCCAAAAAATAAGTACGCAATCTAAATCCATGTTTATAATTAGCAACAATTGTGGGTGAAGAATATTAAAATAAAATTCTTTTAACACTGCCGGGCATGATAGATTTAGGTTGATATTTTTATAAATGGCAGAAAATGTTTTGAAAAAATAAAATAAGTAAGACTATAAATATATTTCAGATGAAATTACGTCTTAAGAGCAAAAAAGACATGAAACAAAATTCGATTGACATACGTAGGCCGTTGATCATCGTCATCGTCAGGTGCCGTATTTTTCCCTGGCACGTTTCAACCTCTCAATAAGAATATGAAATGTTAGTGAGGTTGGTGTTTATTTATCAAATTTCTACCTTCACCGTCTGAAGATTTTCTTTTAGAAATCTTCTTGGAAATGAGAAACTCATACCTGTCACAACTTTGTTGGCATTCTTCGAGGAAGGTTGCCTTATATCCGAAGAGTGATTTCATCAGCCTTCACCTACGCTGGTTTCATTAAAATCTTGGATATTTGGGATACGCATTTAATTTCCTTTTCATTTTAATTATAAGCCAATTCTATTGGTTCTCCTTTGAACTCCGTCGACTGCAATTGATTTGAGCAAAGACTTATAATTCATTTAGCTTGATTGATTAAACTTGGCAGCCCGCGATATGTTTAACTGTTTAATGCCATATTTTAAACACCTTTGTTCATGAATGATGGCTGATTTATTGGAAAATTCTCGAATATTTTGACGAGTATTCGCTTATTATATGGCTTTGAAAACCAATTTCTTCTAAATGCATTAGGCATGTGATTAAGAAAAAAATGCTTGTAGATGAAATGGAAACATACCAAAATTAGTGGAGCATATGGATCAAAGATATAAACGGATGGAGAAAGGACGGCCAAGGAACAAAAAGCATATGGAAATAAGTTTGAAGAAGAAGTATTTCGAGAAAGGCCGAGGAAGACATGATACAATCAAGTGAATCAAATACTTATGTTGGATCATATCAGCCGGTAAATCAGAATTGCTTGAAATGGCAATCAGGGAAGCAAACTCTAAATTAAACATTAGATTTCTTCGGTTTTTGATACTAAAAATTCGTGGTATAATCCTGTGGTATAAAAACCCGCTCCGAAAGTTTTCACTGCCATGCCCTGCGGCAGCTTTTGGTTCAGCTTCACCCAGTTAGTGTTGGTGACCATTTTATAGATCCAATACGAACTGATTCCATAAACAGTCCGTTCCTCGGATCCACTATAGGTAATCACCGGGAAAAAGTAACAGAGACAGAGCAATGGCGTCATACGTAATGTATAACCTTTCGATACTACATGTATTACCGTCAATCTTTTCATATCCGGAGAGATACCACATATTCACAAATTCGTAGCAGTTATACCTAGAGGGTAGACGTCCCCGTCCGACCTGCTGACGGAAGTAGCGATATCTTGTGTCGAATTTTTTAATTCGAAACCGAATTACAACAGTAGATTTGTGTGAAATTCCACGTACACAGTTGTTATTTGTGGCGCGGCGCGTATGACGTGACGTCTGACATGCACTCGTAGCTGGGTTCTGAAATTCAACCACGCAGACGCTGCGGTATTAATACTGTTCGATTATAACTCTAAATCATCGGCCACAAATAATAAAGTTATCTCCAGTATAAAGTATTTTTTTCAGTGTTATGCCAAAGTAAAGCTTATTTTTTTAAATTTAGCTATTGTTAATTCATCCGGGCACTGATTTTTCATTTCCCCATATTTTTATACGGTGTTGAAACACGGACATTTAGAGCCAGAGAAAGAAAACTGATAGATGCTCTGGAAATGTGGTACTGGAGAAAATACTCAGGATTCTATGGACAGCTAATTGCATTTCTGGAAGAGCTAGGCCACTGCCTGCTTCCAACGTGAATTAAGATACTTTGGATATGTTGCTCGCATACCGAGGACTCATGGTCACTGGTAAAGTGGAATGCTCTGGAGTGACCAAGTATCACTGCCGTCCGGTACGTAGGTGTCCATAGCTCTCCACACAGCGCAGATCCACGGAGGAGTGGAGGTGTGAGGAACCGCTACCCAAATTTCTAACGATTTCTTAAACATTTGAAGTTTTTGAGCTCTTAAAAAAATATTTGTTATTTTTGAAGATAATATCTAGACGCGTTCCTCGCCGAAACGCAAATTATTTGAAATTCCCTCCATAGAAAAAAATCGCAAAGTGTGCTCCGAAAATGATTATAAACACGTTTGTTTCAGTTATTTTGCAAGTTACAGATGTGAAAAAATTAACAATGTTTCTTTAAATGATACTTAAGACGACGTCCACGAGATGTTTGCTCTATTTTAAACGTGTTTTATTAAACATTTTCACAATTTTCTCATCGATTTTATAGCTTTAAATATTAGCGCGCTCCTCTAACATTCGTAATTACATATCTCTCCATCTTCTTATTTATGAGCGCGGATGCGGCGCCTTAAGAAGAAGAATTCTACACAGACAATGGGTAATCATTTCCCTCAGAGACTATGCCATTTTTGGGTGTGCTTTGTGAAGGATGTTAAGGAACACATCATTATTTTTTCCGTGTGTATTTTTTGAAGTAATGCTAAAAGTTAACTGGATACGAATCGTTGAAATTCCATTATTATCATGATTATAAACGAAAGATATTTCTGATGCAATAATAGAGGACTCCACTGGAGCGATAACGCATTTTCAAAACTCCGTTTGCTCGAGATTTTCGGAAGATAATTTTTTTAATTTTTCGCGAACATCAAATAAATCATACCTTCGAATTTTAATATGAAGAAATAACAGCTTATTATAGTGCTATATAGCCAATTAATTAACCTGTATTTGACCGTTTATCTCATATTTGTAGGATTTATAAAAAAATATATAAAACAAAGCGTAAAATTTATAACCGCGCGAATCCTGGGTGTTATATTTTGAAACTGTGTCGTGGGAAGTACTTATTCGAGTCAACATAGAATATTTTCGATTTCTGTACATTGTCTGCGGTGTATTTGATAATGAAAGTTACACATCTATGGAAAAAATGACTTAAGTTTAAACGTAAACAGCTGATCTAAAATTCAGTGTGAAAAAAAAATTTAACATCGTTATAAATAATAGTCTAAAAGTTCAGATTTGCAACATTTATGGTCTTAATAGATAAAGCATTTCATTATCAAGTCCAAAATAACAAATGTGGGAGCTGCAAATATTTTTATTTTTGTTTCTTTGCTGAATCAAGAGATACCTAATTGCCTTTTTTAATCCGAAAAGCAATCGGAGACATTTAAAATGGCGACAATTTATGGAAAAAATCGCTCCAGTGGTTAGCCTGACATGTAATTAAATACACTTTGCCTGGCTGGGAACCCAACGTATTTTTCAACTCTGCCACAGACCCGGTATTAATATTAGTAAGTATAAGAACAATATCCCACATAATTCGAGAGGTCCAATGTAAAATTACATCGCATAGATCTCATCCCGTATGAATATTCCAGGTAAATGAGTAAACCGGTGAGAATAGTGATTGACTCGTCTCATCGCCTTCTCCATTCAAAACGGTTGCCTTAATAAAGCCAGGCAATCGTTAATCACGAGGCTGGAGAGGAGATTAATGGAACGAATCAATTAACATCGCGTGTTAGTATAACCGGAAGTACGAAAATGTCATCATCATCATCATCTTCCTCCCCTTGTTCTATTCGGGTCGGAGACCTATTGCATCGACAAGGTTCCCCATACGTCCTTGTCTTGTGCTGATTGTTCGGCCACCGTCTATGGTAGACCCATCCTCTCCTCACACAGTTTCTGGAATTGCCTCGCCCAACTTCTCTGGGGCGGCCCACTGGACGTCTACCCTCTGGAAACGCACTCAGTATCTTCCTCGGAATTCGGTCATCAGACATTCTTAGTATATGTCCAAGCCACCTCAGTTGCATTTTTTCTATGAAGAGTAGCAGTGGTTCAATGTTTAGATCATCTCGGATCGTCGAATTTCTTATATGGTCCCATTTCGTAACCCCTGCCTTTTCGTAACTCCTCTTAAGTACCTCATTTCGGCAGCTTGGACTCTAGAGCGTGTTCGTTCATTTAGCATCCATTTCTGGTGGCCTTAAGTGAGCGTCGGGTGGTATACCGTTTAAACACTGCCACTGACGAAAATGTCATTAAGGTAAATATGTTTGTAGTCTAATTAACTTATAATTTAAAAATAATGTTTCACAGGTAATACAAAACAATGGATCTGATTCGGATTTCATTTTTTTACGATACAGGAGGGCCTGATGAAAATAATTTCTTAGGCGCTGTGTAATTTTTGGAGACTCTGTGTCTTTTTAAGGGAAGGAAGAAGCAATTAGAGGTGGTTAGGAATCTAGCGGTCAGTGCGTCCAAGAGTAACGGACGTATGCATCCACCCCTCCCGCTACGGTGCAAGACGGTGCAAGATCGAAAGAAATCAGCTGTAGAGGTCACAGATAGGGGATCTCCCCGAACTGACTCTCCCGATTCGGCCACCACACCGCTAGTGGGCAGATGCTTTCGCCGCCACACTGCACCCAATGAATCCGGGCATCCCTACGAAGTCACAAAATGTAGCGAACCATTTGGGGTGCCTATGGCTAAGGTATTGGTTATATCCATAACCACCTCTCATATTGAATGAGGATAGTCATTCAATATGGGAGGTGGTTATTATTATCATAAAAGACAGCAGTAGACTGGCAGAAAAAGAAATGTAATTCGTCTCTGGATTGTTTGGGATTACACTTTAGAGTAAATTAATGCCTTATAAACCTTCTAAAAGTCCTTAAATTTGTCTAGTTTGAACGCCATCAGAGATGTAGATTTTTTAGTAATACAGTTGGTGAAAAAAATCTTTAAAATCGGTTCAGTTTTGGAGGAGAAAATAGGCGAATGCCAAATCTTGTTTTAGACGACGACGATTTTATTTAGGTTTTGCTCGGTATTCGGGGGAGGAGGGGGGCAGTGACAGAGTCAGTTTTATAAAATACCTATTATCAATATTTCTCCGCCCCCATGTTTCCTCTTAACGACTCCCCACGCTAGCGATGAAATATGTCAAAGTTTTGTGAAATCAAAGTTTCAAATCGAAGCCACTCGAAAACTTAGTAACATATATTAAGTTCACACAATTTTATATTTTTGTACTTTTGAATAAAGATATCATTTTGCAACTATCCATTATAATTAAATTAAACTTTGTTTCAACCACTACATTTTTAAACGCCGATCGGTTTCGGTAAAACCTGTCCTTCATCAGGATACATTGTGCATATACAATATACATAGATATCTAAATCAAACAAATTATGTATTTCTTTCCCTGATTAACGAACGTTTGTTCGGAAACCAATCGGCGCTTAAAAACATAATGGTTGAAATAAAGTTGTATTCTTTAATTTAATTATATTTACTTTTTTTTTGTATAATTTAATACAAATGCTGCTGACGCATTAGTCTAGGGATATTTGATAATTATTATCAACAATTTTTTTATTGCAAGAAAGTTTCGTAAAAGTTCTGTTTGTGTCTCTAAGACGTAAATAAATAAAAAACTCACCAAACCTATTGCAACCTGACATATTTTACATACCACGAAAATGTAATATACAATTCTATGATTTATTTTAACGGCTCAAATAAAGTACATAACATCACATTTTTAAAACCGGCATGATTCTAAAGACAAAATGAAATCAATTTTAAATAAACAAAAACATCTTGCCATATAACATTCTTAGCTGAAAAATAGTCCACGAGTACAAAATTACGTAAAAAATTGAAAATGCGTCAGGGCAGTGGCGGAGGGTGGTAGGGGGAGGCTGTGCAAAGATCACGTTTGCATTTTCCCATTAAAATGAAAACGTTGAGTTGTGCTATTGACAAAGTGGAAACCTTTGTCTTCGGTCTGAAGCGAATGGTTCCGCAGAGAGCGGGATTGTTTTATAACTACTTGAGGGGATTTCCCTGAATTTCATTTTGCAGCGGAATTTTGTTCTTAGCTGTCGAAGAAAACATTTTACCAGAAACTCGAACAAATCTACTCGCACTCTTCTGGGGAACGTTAACGGAATTATTTTCAAAATTGAATAAACAAACAAGTTATAAAATAAAAATAAAATTACATCTACGTAATTATTTTAGCTTTGGAAAATTATTGGCGCAGATTAAATTCTAGATTTAAACAAGGAAAATTGGGCTAACCTTACTGTGCCCTGCAATGTGCAGTATTTTTGTAAGAATTTGGACTTTATACCATCACCGCGTATGGTAAAAAATTTTCAAGATAAAAATTGCTGTTTAGCTGAGATTAACACAGAGCAGGACTTGAGCAAGAAAAACCCTCAGGACCCAGGTCATCTTTGTGGATTGCGTGTGTAGGATCTTTAAGGGAAAGGAAGGAGATGATGTTCTGGAAAGTAAAAATGTACGATTCCCTCAACCAGCCTCTTCCGAGCCAGGCTGCCACTCACACCCTTGTTAAGTCACCAAACGTAGCAAACCACTTGGGGTGACCTGTAACAGGGATGTTGTTTATCCATTGAATGGTACCCGGGGCAGCGGTACCCACAGCCGTATTCCAAATTGAATAGTTCTTCATTCATATGAAACACCCTCACGTGATTTTTTTGCCTATTTCGTCTATAATTCAAAAACATTTCTATGGAATTATGGTATTTGTGATTGGGAATAGCTGTTCCAGGCAGCGCAAGACAGAGAGACATTTTCCAGAGTGATCGCCAACGTCGGGGGGACCTGATAGGACACATCAAAAAGAAGAATAGCTTCCAAATACGTACCTTTTTCAAGGATTCAATCGATGTCTACAAATATTATTCACCTGTCATCATCACGCTTAGCTTTACAACCCCTGATGGGTCTTGGCCTTCTCAAGATTCTTCCTCCACTTATCTCAGCTTTGTGCCAGCTCTCTCCAGGTTAGAAGGTCCAAGGTAGATACGTCTTTATTGTTGCTTCATCTTAATCTTGGCCTTCCCAGGCTCCATCGCCCGATCGGTCCTGAGTTCAGCAGGGACTTCGGTGCTTGATGCTCGGTCATTCTCTCCACATGACCCAGCAACCGAAGTCTTCCCAGTTTTATAAATTTTGTGAGGTTTAGCTCCTTAGACAGAATGTGGAGCTCATTGTTGTAATGCCCGCGCCAAAATCCATTTTCTAGGAACGGGGCGAAGAAACGCATTATTTTTTTTTTCGAATAACTTCCAGTGCTCGCTCATTCCTCTTAGAAAGTACCCAGGTTTCAGCTGCGTCTAATAAGTGTAAATATTATTATTAGAAGAAAAATAAAGGTTACCATCGCAAGAAATATAATCGCAGATTTTTTAACATGTTACATCAAAGTCTTTCACCTGTTTTTTAAACCCCTTAGGTCTCGAGCACATTCTGCCATAAGTTCAAAATATTTCAGCTTTAAAATAATATCCAAATAAAGACAATATTTAGGATTATTTCGGAAAACTGTTTTTGAAAGATGGTGACACACTCTGTAACATTTTATTATCTGAAAAACTCTTGTTTTTGGACAAGAGTGGGGAGACCACGAAGCATTTTTTTTTCAATGCGATGGACGATTTTTTCCATATTTTGTCGTCGAATTCTTTTCCTTCAACTTTTCCTATATATTTGGTAATCTTATTAGTATTCGTTTTTTTTTACTTCTTCGGTATTGTTTTCTTTTGTGTTTTCTTTGCCTGTTTATTTTAGAATGGTTTGAAGATTGGATATTGATTTCTCAAAGATTTATTTGTTTTTTGATTTCGTAGGATTCGATCCATTGTCTGCTTTATGTCAGGCCGCTGGGTTGCAGGTGCTTTATACCACTAGACCAAAGGAGACTTGCGTGGGATCGTGGATTTATCGCATTACATTGAAACCGAGTACCCGTGAAATAAAAATATTTTATTGCTATCTCATTCTCTCGCAGGATAAATTTTAGATGTTATAATAATTTGGGAGGCGGGAAAGGGTACCGCCGCCCCGGGAACCTTTCTTGGATAACCAACACCTCTTCCATAGGTCATCCCAAGTGGTTCGCTACGTTTGGTGATTTAGCAGAGTGCTCGGGTTCATGGGGTGAGGTTTGTCTAGGTCTTGGAGGCGGATGACCAGGACACACTGAATCCCAGATTCCTACCCACCCCTCAAACCTTTTTCCTTCCCAGAACTCTCCTCTCCTTCCTTTCCTTAAACAAACCCCTCCACAGAGCATCCCCAAAGATGACATAGGCAATGAAGGAAATTATTTTTCTCATTTTCTCATGTATGGAGCTCATGTAAAAAAAAAAATAATAGATGTTTGTCTCTTTTAAGTGTCACTCGCTTCCGTTTCATCGAGTTTCAAATCACAACGTTGCTAAAGAATTTTCACTTAAAATACAAACATAACGAATTTATTTTATTAATTAGATAAATATATTATAAATGTTACTATCATCTCACTTTAATGTCGTTTCATGTAAAAATAATGAATAAAAAAAGTTTCAATCGAACCATTGTAAAATATTCTTGAGTAATTGAATAACCAGTCGCAAAGCTTTCAATAACACAGCATCATCTTATATTTTCTCAGCATCCAATCGAACCATTATAAAATATTCTTAAGTAATTGAATAACTAGTTGCAAAGCTTTCAACAACACAGCATCATTTTATATTTTCTCAGCATTCAATCGAACCATTGTAAAATATTCTTGAGTAATTGAATAACCAGTCGCAAAGCTTTCAACAACACAGCATCATATTATATTTTCTCAACATCCAATCGAACCATTATAAAATATTATTGAGTAATTGAATAACCAGTTGCAAAGCTTTCAACATAATCAAAGGGCTTCCTCGAAACTTCAGACAACAAAGACAGAGAAGCAAGTGTATTAGCGATTCTAAATGCTTACCGTGTCGTCTCTTGTCACCAGGAATCAATTTGTCAAACCTACCCCTATGCGAGGTGTGGTTATAAATTCAACCCTTGTCTCCGAGTTGTTTCCGTCTTCCACATTGTTGCAAGAGCTGGTTGCATCGACTGGCAGTACAAAGTTTGTGCAGTGATGTAGAATAATTGAGATTGGATATTGATGCAACTAGAATGACAACTAAATTGGTTTTCTGGAATAGATTAACTAGACTAGACATGACAAAATCATCTGTACTCTACAATCTAACTGATCAAATCACACCCGAGGGATAACAATGGCACAACTCAAAAAACCTCTTTTTCCGGGAGAGCAGTTTGAATTTTTCGTTTGAGTGTATTAAATCAGTTTATTAACCAATAAAAAAACATTATTTTACAAAAGTTAAAAAGCAGTCTATTAATATTTATTGGGTTTAATATTGTAATAGTAGTACAATGATCATTATGCTACTATTTTTGATCGAATCCGATTAAAACATTATAATATAAAATTTGCTTTTAAGGCCACTATATATTTTTTTAAATTATGTCGTTTTTATCGAAGATAGAATGGATATCCCGGAACATTTCTGCATACTTAATTCAAAAATACATTTTTTGACTTGTACCACTCATGTGCAAAATGTACCTACGACATCCTTGTTCGAACGGTTCAGATCCTCGACTTTCAACACAAAGGTCGCGGGTTCGAATCTTAGGTCGAATTGTTTCACAGAATTTGGAAAATAAAATAATTTCATAATGGGCAGATTATTTCACAGTACTTGGATAGTAACAGAATTTGATTTGAAGGACCTTCGCAGATCTTGAATTTTAACTTTGAAATTTAATGAATTGTTCAAATTTTGTGAAGCAACTCGTCTTCAGAGCCAGTTGTTTCCCAGAAATTCAAATTTAACATTGTCATCAAATAGCCGTTCAACGCCATTTTGTATTTTTGACATTTGAAAGGTCTTCGATTCAGAGTGCTTTTCAGCTTTCTGTAAAATTGTAAAATAAGCTGACTAGCTTAACAACACTCGAAATCGGCATTTAATGGGTACATTACTGGATGTCCATTAGATTTTTTTTTTAAATCATATTTTAGCAAGATTCTTATTCTCGATATGTTTAAGGATGGTAATAAATTGATACTTGCTACCAGACTCGTTCCCGTGAATGACCACCATTCCATCGGGGTTGCTCAATATGTTAATAGCCGTTTTAGTGACCAAACCTGAATAGCCACAGACTCCCCAATATTTATTTTTCTTTTATTAGCTCCACAAAGGCCCAGAGGAAAAGAATTTTCTTGGGGGTCTATGACATTTTTGAGGATGCCGTGTGGAGGGACTTTTTAGGGAAAGGAAGGAGAAAAAGTTCTGGGAAGGAAAACTGTATAAGGGGTGGGTATAAATCTGGGGGTCAATGTATCCGGGAGTGACGGACGTACGAAATCTTCCCTCCCACTGCGTACAAGGCGATGGGTCGAGATAGTCCGACTGGAGAGGTCAAGGATAGGACTCCCTCAAACAGTGACTGATCCGAACCTTCACGCAGTGGGTGGGCAAACGCATGTTCCACCAAGACAAACACAAACCTCACCCCATGAACCCATCTCACAAATGGTAAATAATCCCACTGGCTCCGGATAGTGATAATTTCTTGTAACACGACAAGTTTTATATGAAAAACTAAGACTTGTGCTGTCATGCCTCGGGAAGATTGAGGGCTTAGAAAAAAATAATAATTAATCAATTGTTCTTGTGTGTATACCCTTACGAATCATACACATTTTTTTAATGCTTTAATTTTGTATGACAAATTGTCGTGCATTTTATTTTTTATTTAATGGAAACCAATACCTAAACACTATTTTTATGGTGGTTTGTCGGTAACCAAGGACTGATAAAATGAAGTATTTGTCATAACAAATAATTTTCATTGTGTATTTCAAGACATTCTGTTTCGACCCAGAATGTAATAAATTATATTAAATATTAAAATGTAGATATTATCGCACCTCCTCGATCATGTCACAAATGAAATTTAATGAAAATTATCATTTGTTTTAATGGATACGATTTTTATTTACAATTTACCTACTGCTAGATTTTCCTACAGATATTAAATTATTAGTATATTAAAAATTACTGGTCCACTAAACTCCAGCGTTCGGCCTCCACAATTATCAGATATTACTGGGATTATTTAACCTTTATCTTCGTTAATCGGGTGCTGTTTTTATCAACCTTTTGCCCAGTTTTCCATTATGGTTGTTGTGATGTTTGTGTTATTTACATTCATACACTATTTTTTTCTGTGGAAGTACTTCTTAATAATAATTAAGTACTTGGTACAAACTGATTTATTATGAATTTACATATTTACAATAGCTGTGCTATTGGTCGCACGATCTGTCTATACTGTCTGTTAATTGAATCTGATCGGTAGACTGGCAAAAGCCCACTCTTGACAGCGACAACCTACCTGGGTACCCCTGCTGGCATCTGTCGGTAATTGATAGAAGCTCTTTTCCGGTTTGCGTCTGTCGGTATCCGATAGAAGCTCTTTCAATACATTACATCAATAAACCAGAGGAAAACATCTTATTGAGCGTAGGTTCTCAACTGAGAAAATTATTTAAATTATAGTGCTTTATTTTTGGGATCAAATATTTCAGGAACAAATCCAAAGTAATGGCCGGTTTTAATTCAATGCTCGGCAAAAGCCGATTTGTCTGGGTGGCCGAGTTACTAGGCTCGAAAATGTTTTGATATCCTTTTGGAGATCGTCCATTCTGCCTGGCCTACGTAAACCTTGTCACATCTGAAACAGCTAAGTTAAGAATACAATCTGTTTCCAGAGAAAACTTAGTTTTTGTATGCCTCAGTAACTCTGGCATTTATGTCAGAAAACAGTACAAGACTGAAAACAGTCTTGCTCTTTTTTCCCTGTTTCTGGCAATCCTGTCCGTCACATTGTGAACATAGGCAAGAAAGCGCAGACTTTTGACTCTCGTTAACTTGTGTCGTGGTTTGGGGTAGATTTGATTCTTATGATTTGCCTTATCTGCATAGCTGTGTAACCGTTACGGTCCAATACATCGGTCAGCTTTATAATATTTAACTGCTTATTTTTAGAAACCCATAACCAAACTTTGTATGTCGCTTTGGCTTGTCGAAAGATTTAATTCGGTAGTCGAAAGCGATATTCTAGAGGCCTGATAAAGAAACATTAAATTGCAGAAGATTACAAAATTTGTTCAATGTGCACCCATGTTTTTTTACAATAAAAAAAACATTAATTTGTATGAACCCACTATTTAAAAATTATTATTGCTCTACCGGCCTCAAAAGGGACCTACCTTCATGAGAAGAATATTAAAACTAATATTGAATATTTAACTGATACTGAATATTTAAACTTATGATTCTGGTAGTTTTAGGACATTAGGTAATGCGTTACATCGCACATACGCAATACAACGCATTACCTAATGTCCTAAAACTACCAGAATCAAACAAAAAAATATTGGCAAAGGCTCTAAAAGGATATTTTCTCAGCAACTTTATTAACCAGTGACGAATTTATCTGTCTTCTTTTGTAACTCTTGTACATTCTTCAATTACCTGTATCAAGTGTGTCTAGTCCATTTAAAAATCTATGTATTGTTCATTGAGTTCCGTGTTCTTATGTAAAAATAATTTTCCTTTAGATGTATAATGTTGTCCTTCCTCTATTTAGTTTTATTAAACTCATTGGGAGTAATGTATTATAAATTTAATGTAATAATTTTGTGATATATTATCTCTAATAAATAAATAAATAAAAACTAAAATAATAAAATACAAAATACTGACGAGATAAAATAAATATTTTGTTGTCCGAGTTTTAGGTCAATAAAGGGAAACAGTAATTGGGAAAATTACGGGGTTTTACTGGAAATACGTCTAGACACGGCTGTTTACTGGAAATATGTCTGGAATATGACTATAAGATAATTTAATTGATGATTGTTAAACACTTGAATTATGCTCCTAAATTCTATCTAATTTTTGGTTTGTTATTACGGTGAAAAATTTGAACACCTGTTTCCTTAAAATGTGATCTCTGGAAATGAGATTATAGGCAAACTCTAAGAAGTGGTTGTATTATATCAATGTACGGTCTATAAGGTATGTGATTTAATTTTTTTTTACTCGAACAGAAGTAAAATATTATGCTAATTAAATTATATAGAACCTATGCAGAAGAATACTAGGTTTTTTTAAATATGAATACGGCACAAGAATCACCAACTGCTCCCGTTTGGAGCCAGTGAGACTATAGCGTCCCCAATTTGGGTATACTGTGAGGCTGAAGGTAGTGGGGAGGGAAAGGAGATGGGGAAGAGGAAGGTGGAGAAGGTATTATGCCAATGTTGATTTATTGAGAAATGTTATTAAATCCTGTTTGTAACTATGAATATTCTGCAGTGGAATACATCTACTACTTCCAACAAAACATTGCCAACTTTATGCAATCTAGGTACAAGTGAGCATCTACATAAAAGACTCAGTCCTGATATTGTTTTTATATCGATTAGTTCTTGTTGGTATATGGTTACATATATTAACGAGTTTATTATATTAACATCGTAAATTTTCCGTTTTCGCTTTTATATAACATCATAAGTGTTCAGTAATTCTAATACTTACATTTCTAGTTAGTTGTCTTATCGATAAGTAGAACGATGGACACTGGACAGTCGTTGCAATATGGTTTGCAAATACCGGTATTGATTTGTATGTATGTGGCTTAATATATGATGACATGTCTTTAGTGTTAACTTTCTTACCTTGTGTTTTATATTAGCTTTAATATTCTCATGGTGAATGAAGGTTTCCTCTAAAACCGGTAGATCAATTATGAAGCAGATTCAAATAAATATACTTATGTATTAATTTTGGAATAATTACGACAAGCACACGAAGTAAATGCTTTCTTCGATTGAGGAATAAAAAAAATATTGCTCACTGTTGAAAGGCTCCTCCAGTGAATTTCATATCATTGTTCTGAACTTTGAAAGCATGGTTTATTTTAGAATGGAGGGAGTTAGGAAGATGTATGTATGTATGTAGTAGAGAACTGAGATGCATTTCTAGAACTATTTACCCCGAGTAGTCGTGCGTCAAAAATATACGACTTGCTCTAAATCGCATTAAAGTTACGTGCACTTTGTGGAACCGAGTGCGGAAATAAAATTCCAGTTACTTAGTAGGAAAATAGCAGAAATGAAGAAGCAATTTCAAAACGTACACATTTTCTATTAATTCTGGTGAAGCTTTTAATATTTTCTTATAAATAGTGGTCTCCTTTATGCATTTCACTATGGCGTACAAGTATATGGTGAAATTAAAGCACATAATAATAATAATAAAAAAATAATAATAATAATGAAAAAACTATTTCTGAAAAAATAAGAAAATACACAGATTTAGGAAATGAGAATAAAAGAATTTGGCATTCTCGGACTATAAAAATATTGCCATTTGTTATTTCGGCCACTGGCATAATACCTAGGAATCTGATTCAAAATTTAAGCATATTAGATTTGTCAAAGAATTTGTATATAAAAATGCAAAAATCAGTAATTTTAAATACATGTAGGATTACAAAGGATTTTTTAAATATTTATATTGAGGGATCAGTAGGATTTATAGGTTCAATTAGAAATGCCACAGAGCCGAACCCTCTGATATGAAAATATCTGGAGTCGGTGAATTATATTCCCATTTGGTCTCTAGTAGGTTGACATGTTGTTCCTGTATTGTTTTGTATTTATAATACTTATATAGTGCAATTGCATAGCGTGGATTCACTAGATGATCATTTGGGGAAGTGTGTGAAAGGGTTTAGTTTTTCCTTCTTTTTTTTTTCTTTTTTTTTTTTGGGGAAAATTTAACCCGGACATTTAAATCTGGTGCGTAAAAAAAATGATTTTAATTTTTTCAAAATTTTCGTGTAAAATTGCTTCGTGTAAAATTAATAATATGCAGGGTGTCCGGGGATAAAGTGCACTAACTTCGAGAGGTGATTGTAAATGATGGTAGGGGTAAAAAAGTCAACAAGTTTTTCCGAAATTCCAATTTTTTTTCCCATACAAAAAGATGTACTTACTAAAAATCCATAGTGTTAGGTACGATCTTACTTGCTGAGACTGCATGATTGAGATTGGCCCGTATCGTAACAGTGGAAAATAATAAAGCTGGCCGCATACGCCGGTCTAATTTTATGTTTTTACCACAAAACTACCCCTAAGAGTTGGAATTTCGAAAAAAGTTGTTTATCTTTTTTACTGATAATATCGTGTAGAATCACCTCCTCTTAATGCATTTTACTCCCGGACATCCTGTATTTCTACAATCTTATTACTAACTACAGATTAGACAAACTATTACAACAAGTTATGGCTAAGAGATCTCATCCGCCGGTGCGTCGTTCACTAATACAAAACTATATATACAATTCATTTCACCAATGAACGTATGCTGCGTCAAAACATGCATATATTGTTATTTATTTAAAATCTATACAAGCAGAAAATATACAAGATCATACTTTCTTAGGGGGTAACTTGAGATTAACAATGTTTTTTTGTTTAATAGAGAAATTCAGAAACAGTTTTCACGCAGAGGTAATAACATGTGATAGGAAATGCTATTATTTAATCCTCTGATACATTTCAATAATAACAAATAAAATGTTCATTATTGAACGTTTTTTTGGAAAGCAAAAGCAAAATTTTATGATAGGCGATACAAAGTACAAGGATTTGACCGGAATGTTTATTTTCTAAATGTGATTCATCCCTCGTTGAGAGACAGATTGAGGTGTCTTCGAATAATATTAATCCGAAAAGAAAAGTGTTCTTAAAATGTGTCAAAGCCATTACAAGAATGATATTCTCAGGTAGGTTTATTTATTAAAAGGTACGAGAACCTAAAAAGTTAAGATTTTAACTTATGAAAACCATATTCGCGACACCCAATCGAAAATCTTAAACAGAAAAATCAGATAAAGATACGGTTACATCAGATCTTGTCCTTGATTCGTTTCCTATATGTTACCGTATCTTTTTTTTACATGTTACTGTTTCAGTTTTTGGACTGAGCTAATATTGTGTTCATTAATTAAATATCGACATTTGAGGTTTAACTTATTAAGTTAAAAATAAAATTAAAATATGTAATTTTTTAGTTTTGATCTATAATCTGATGGGCTTGTTATGAATTTTAGTTCCCGAAGGAGTTTATTCCAAGCCCTAGGCTTAGGCCCCGATACTCCGAAAGCCCAATCTCCAAACTTAGTATCTAGTTTGCGCCTAGGTTCGATCAGTCTGCCCAAAATTCAATAGACATACTATACACCCAAAAGAAAATTGGCAAAAAGATATCTTTTTTTGGAAGAATTCGGCCAAAAATTTCTAGAAAAACTGCAATCACCATATACAATTCAATTATTGCTCCACACTTCAACTACTGCTCAAGTATACTTTTCCTATGTAACGAAAGAGAACAAAATAAGTTACAAATTCTCCAAAACAGGTCAATGAGAATAATTCTTCGACGAAACAGATTTTCAAAAATAATTAAATGTTAAAGGAACTAAATTGGTTGACCGTGAAACAGATGCTGACCTTGAACACGATGTTATTTATCCACAAAATATTGAACAACACGTTACCAAAATACTTCTTAAATAAAATTGTATACAATAAAGACATTCACAGATATAACACAAGGACGTGCAAGGAAATTAGGCTACAAAAAAAGGACAAAGTGAATACGCAGAACAGTCTACTGTACAAGGGAATGAAGTTGTATAACACACTACCAGAAACTTTAAAGTCACTTCTAAAAAAACTTACAAAAGTGATTCTCTAAAGCTGCCGGAATTGTGCGCTAAATTGCGTATTTAAATGTCATTTAAATTTTAGATAACTGATAAATTACCGTTAATGTAGGGTAAATGGTGTTTTATCAGTTGGGTAAAATTTAAAACACATTTATGAGTAAGGGGGTAAATATACAAGAAGCTCTTTGTTCGATCATCGTCACAACAAAATTTGTGCGTAATCGAAAAATGTTTATGGCGGGCCAGTATTCAATAACCCGCATCAGATAAAAATTTCTAAAAAGTAAACTGTCAATACACCGAAAGCATATCGCCAGCTCTAAATTTTAATAATACATATTTATAGGTAAGTAAGATGTCATTTCTCTTATTAGATTTTAATTAAAAATAGTAAATACTTCGACTGCGCCTGTCCTGCGTCATTTTCGTTCAATGAACTTGGATTTCCTTTGAATTTTGAATTGAAAGTTGTAATAAAAATCCTGTTGACAAACTACTTAACTGTAGTTTAACGGGATATATATGAAATACAAAAAAAAATTGTTAAATGTGTTTTTAAAAGAAAATTATTTCATATGACGAATTCAAAATGTATCTGATTATTTGTCAAAAAATTCAGACTACCACGTTTATTGCCGAGGCAAATCACGTAACACACCCTCTCTCTCTCTGGTTTCAATCCTGGGATTGGTTTGCAGAAATTTCCTAAACACTAGGGTAATCATATTTTGTTATGTATTGGTTTCATAGTGCTTTCACACAAACGAAGTATTGAAATCCGTAAGTCTAAACTTAAACTTTAGGTCGCACAGTTTACACCCGCGCTGTGCAAGCGGGTTCCCCACAGAGCGTCGGACCATCCCTTTTTTGTTAAAGATAAATATAGTGAGAATAAAGATAAGATAAAGATAGTGGTAACACACAAGGGGAATCAAATTTTGTTAAAGATAAATACAGTTTTTTTCTATAATTTTACCTACACCATGGTTAAACATATTTGGCTTTTCAGATATTCGTGCTTTTAATCTTGCTGTTAATTGTAAAAATAACATAAAAGCATATTTCAAGGCATTTGGGAATAGTACCGTGTTGATTGTAAATTACGATCAATACACATCGAAAGCTGTTGCTTTCTATATTTATTTATTTATTTAATACATGAATTATCGAAAGTACATATAGTTTTTTTGTGATATTTCACCCTCCATGTTAGGGATGACCCTGTGTTATGGCGGGTGAAGTTTACAGTTTGTGGATATACATTCATTAGTAAAGGTTAAAATTTTTAATGAGTCTAGTTTTTGCACTGATAATTCGTGGTGGAATTCCATTGTATTAGAATTTGAAATTAAAACACTTTTGTACTTTCTTCCACCAATTTATATTTCACCGGGACCGGTTTCATCCTATTACGGACATTTTCAGACTGGTAGTTGAAATTCTTATGCTACGGTATTTATACACTCTTAGGCAGGGGTACACAACATTGTTTCTATATAATGAATATTTCTATTTTGTTAATTTTAAGGTATTATATTATAAGTTATTTAAAGTTATTTTAAAAATTACAATGTTGTGTACCCCTGCCTAAGAGTGTATAAATACCGTAGCATAAGAATTTCAACTACCAGTCTAAAAATGTCCGTAATAGGATGAAACCGGTCCTGGTGAAATATAAATTAGTGGAAGAAAGTACAAAAGTGTTTTAATTTCAAATTCTAGTTGAAATTTTTCACTAATTGATACTATGCACACAAATTCTTCTACAGTAAGAGAGTTAATGTAGTTATATTGGATTACAAGAATAAGGTGAAGAAGTTAAAGAATATTGGAAAAGATAAGTTATTATTAGTATATTAATGAATTATTGATATATAATTCACAGTAATCATTTTATACGTCATATAATGCTGCTTAGATAGTAAATAAAGATATATTATGTTTTGCCTGCTCTTAATACTATGCACACAGATCTTCTATAATAAGAAAATGATATACTAGATTGGGTTACAAGAAGAAGATGGAGAAGTTAGAGATTTATTAGAAAATGAAAAATTTGAGGAGTTATTAGCTATAGTTCACACTAATTAATCTTGTACACACAATGCCGCTAATTTAGAAAATAGAGATGTATTATGTTTTGTCTGAAAGGTGATTAAATTGATAGAGTGTAGAGTGAATTGGTGTTAAAATATGTATTGTGTGTGGGCATTAAAAACAAAAATGTAGGCACTGTCCGAGAGTTAACAATTTACTTACAATAAGTTTTTATTTTATAATTTATTTTTTGGTAGAAAGCAGTAACTTTGTGGTTTCACATATTTGAAAATGAAACAATTATTTTGTTAATTACCACGATTTTTTTTCAAAAGCATCGTCAGGGTATGAAATAAAACTAATCTAAAAATACATTAAATAAGCTTATATGTACTTAAAAAATAACATAAAATAAAGGAACAGTGAGAAATTATGTAATTATATACGAGATTTAATTCTTACATATCTAGTAATAGAGAGAAAGGGACAGTACAATGAGTTTTACTTTTACCAAGCTTCTCAATATGTATTTCTTCAACAGTACAGCTTATTTCAAACTAATTTCACACTCTTCCTTCTAAAAAGCTCGACATTGCGATAATATGTAGTGTGTAGCGTTGTAAAACCATTTTAAACTTTTTCAAATTGCCCCACAACATCTTGCAAATGACCCAGGAGTATAACTTACGGTGGGTAAACTTCTGTCATTATGTTGGAAGAAAACTTCCTGGAAATTAGAATCACAAATACAACGGGGCAAGTTTGCGTTCTTCCCTCAGAGTAAAGGTTGCTTCAACGTGTCGCTTGTACCACTTTAACCCTGGTCTAAGTATACGGGGGTTATTTTTTTCCCGCTACGATATCTTTTACGATAGTAGCAACGGGGCAACTTTGCGTTATTCCCTCAGACCAAAAGTATCTCCGATGTGTCACTGTAACTCCAGACTTTATTTTATCCGGGTTATTTTTACCATGCAAAAATACGTTTTTTAAGTCGTTGCAATATCAGCTACGAGTATAATACAGATTCCAGTTAGAAAAGCTGCCTTTAAAGCTAACATTTTATATATCAGACAGTACCAGAAAACCCGGTCACACGTTGATATGGCTAACGAAACACAACGCCACGCCATTACCCAACCTTTGTATCCAACGCCACATCTTTTACAAAAAATCCACACCGCCCGTTTGCCAGCCTGCTGCCCTAATATATTTCAACCAATGTACACAAAATCTTTACAAATTACATATCTAAAAAACTTCCTCAAGAATCACTCTATCAATTGGTGAACACCGCATGAAAATCCGTTGCACAGTTTAAAAGATCTAAGCGCATAGATAGCGTGAGCGACTTCATGTTTAAACGACTTCGAAAAGGACGAGGTTCTTAATTCGACTGTATTTTATTTATTTATTTTTTTAATGTTTGTTACTTCAGAACTTTCGACTGGGTGAACCGATATTAATGATTCTTTTTTTATTTGAAAGCTGGTGCTTCCCGTGTGGTCTCATTTTAATTTGGTTCAGTTCTGACAATGGCATCCATGAGAAAATCATATAAGTCTTAAATTTGCATCGAGTATGTGCGCGATAAATGGACGAATAACTCAATATCACGCCAACCGATTTCGATGATTATTTTTTTTATTGGAAAGGATGTACTTCAAGGGTAGTTTAATGAGAGTTTGGTTAGGTTATGATTATGGGATCCATGACAAAGTAACAGAACTCTCCAATTCTTAAGAGAAAATTTACGATACTCGGCCGAATCTTAATGGAATTAGTTAGTGTACTTCAGATTCATTCAGGGGCTGAAACAAGGTGATGGCTTAGCACCCACCCTTTTCAATATTGTACTGGAGCACGTCGTGAGGAAGACAATGATCAGTACCGACTCAAACATCTGCTACAGAAGCAATCAAATAGTTGGCTACGCAGATGACCTTAACATTGTCGGAAGATCCCTACAGGCTGTAAGAGAAGTGTTTGACCCTTTGGAGACTGCGGCAAGAGAGGTGGGTTTGCAAATCAATGAAAATAAAACAAAAATCATGATGCAAACCAGAACCCCTCACCGCAGAATAAAAGACAAAGTGAAATTCAAAGACAATTATAATTTCGAAGTGGTCGAAGAGTTTACCTACCTGGGCTCCATCATAACGCAGGACAATGAAGACCCAGTAGAAGTAAGAAAGCGCATTACAGCCGCTAACAAAACTTACTTCACGTTGCTGCCAGTGTTCAAATCCCGAAACGTCCATAGGAAAACCAAAATAACCTTATATAAAACAATTATCAGAACGGTCTTGGCCTATGGATGTGAGGCGGGAACACTGACAGCAAAGTCAGCGGAACGGCTGGACATCTTCGAAAGAAAGGTACTTCGAAGAATCTTAGGAGCGGTGCGAGAGGGAGAGGCATGGAGAATCCGCCACAATAATGAGCTCTATGATATTTACCAAGCTCCCAGACTCTCCACCCATTTAAGACTCCAAAGATTAAGATGGGCCGGACATGTGCACCGAATGCCAAGCACACGAGTACCGAAGAAGGTTCTGACAGGACACCCGGGAGGTAAACGAAAGGCGGGCAGACCTAGACTGAGATGGGAGGATGATGTCAGGAAGAATGCAAGAGGATTACTCCATGTTGCAGATTGGAAGAAGACGGCCGAGGACAGAGGGCGGTGGAGGCTTATTTTGAAGGAGGCCAAGGCTCGAAATGGGCTGTAGCGCCATTGAAGAAGAAGAAGAAGACTTCAGATTCATTAAAAATCAAAAAATAAACAAAAATTTAACAAAACAAAAAAACGACTTCAAAAAATGCACTAACTAACTAACCATCACGCCGTTTCCCCGCAGGGGTAGGCAGAGAGGACTGACCGCCAAACAACTCGGTCTTGGCACACACTCTTTGCCTCACTCACATTCATACATCGTCTCATACATTCTCTTCTATTATTCTGACTTTTGACATGGCCCGACTCAAGTATTTGATTCACTTGATCGTGCCACGTCTTCCTCGGGCGTCCCCGACTTCTTCTACCATTCACATTCGCGTCGTATATTCTTCTTACACTACTTTCTTCGTTCATTCGCTCTTCGATTGGAGTCGGTGTCAAATAAAATTTATTTGCATTATCATTATTTAATTTGTCAAATATATATAGGATCCCGTGACCTTCGTGAGCCTTATCCCTCGACCATACTGGCCATCATTGTTTGGTATTTCTTATTCCTTGAAAAGTAGGCGTTCAGTGAACTATAAATGGAGACTTGTCCAAAGATTTGATAGATATATAATATTGATAGGTACGAGAAATTCAAGCTTTGTTGTTCGTAATGGTAATGTCGTTTCTAACTGAAAAATATTACGTTGACATATAAATTCTTGAGAGAAAAGGTGTGTTAATTGAAAAGTATGAAAGTTTCAATGATTGCTTGATGATTGTATTGATCGAAGTATCAAAAATGAGACAAGATGATATCAATAATTGATATGGAAAAAATTAAAATCTGTTCGAAATTGACACTAATTATCACTAATTACATGAATAATGAATTTTGTGAATAGACAGATTTTCTTGAAAAACTTCATATTCTTTCTGTTGAGCCCTGATTTTGCTGTAAATATTTACGCAAACTGTTCAAAAGTTAACTTTGCACCTTCCGTGAAATTAAATTATTACGATCTGCCTTATATGGCTTTTCGGTAACATGTTGCCCCATGCTACTTTAGCTTGTGAAGCGGTTCAGAGCATGAGTAGAGCCTTCCATGGATAGAGCCTTCCGTGAGTTCAGAGCCTTCCATGAATAACCCCATCCAACCAAGTATCGGAATAACGAGGCTTTACCGTAATATACCTAATTTATCAGGCTGTAATTCAGTATGTGGTGGTCTCTACTACTAGGAAACTAAAAGGAAGGTTTTGGGCTTTAATACAATAGATTATTCCAGAATGCATGCAGGGGTAGTGCAATGCAATACATTCCATGTTTCTAAATAATTACAAAACATTGATAGGATAACGTAAATGGAAAAAAGAGAAAAAGATGGCAAACAAACACTTTTGCAATGAGTCGTTTATGGAGGATATTTGACCATCTTCGAGGGGGCTAACAGGGGTAATCCATCCAAGCTACTACAGCAATGATGATAGTATTCTTGATTGGCACTGTCTGCGCCATAAGCTTCCTATGATCGACCTATGATCGATGGCTTTCAATCGACCTAACTAGAAAAAGTGATATTTATTTTATTGTATTTTTTCCATCCATGAAAATCAATAATTGACTCTTTAACCTACGACCGCTTTGATTGGCTCTTGACTCGCAATCCGAAGGTCGCGGGATTGAATCCCGGTGATGGCAAATAAATTTTATTTAAATAATTTGTGTTATTAATTGTGGTTTATCTAAAAGCTTCATAGCTTGTCACATAGAGGGCAGTGCTAAAAGCTGTCCCAAAAGTCCGCTAGATGGCAGTTAGTCTAGTTCGGAGTTTGGGAGCCAGGAGGGCCAAGGGCCCGGGTGCAGTCTGCAGGAGCTCACTCAATTCAGATCTCATTTAGCCAGCTTTCAGTTAGGCCGACCATCGTAGTCACCACCGGAAGTACGCGAAGTATTAAATTAAATATTATTAAGTAGTAAAAGAACTCTGTTCTTTCCCAAGAATTAATCTCCTCCGAAGACGAGTTGGAGAACTGTTGGTATGAACACAACAGCTGGTGCAGCCGGTAGGATTAAGAGTAGTAATAGTAAGAAGTAAGTAGTAGTAAGAAGCTCCATGTTTGAACGGTATTAAAATGGAAGATGCTCAGAAAAGACAGCGTTTCTTAACTTGTGCCTTTGAAAATGATGCACAGCCTGGAGATTTGCATAAGAAGATTCATAAACATGAAATAATCAGAAACGTGTGATAGGACAGATAATGTGGCTAATAATCCATCCCTATGCCTACTACTCCAAGAAAACAGCATGATGTTAGTTGGTTCATTTTTGGTAGAACTATGAACAGTTGTGGTTAATTGTTAAACCACACTTTTTTTTATAAAGGCCAAGAAATGTTTCAGGGAAAGATTTATTTATTGAATCTTCTTTAGCACCGTTGTGAAGAGACAAACACAAATATCTATGGGATATAGTCTACGAGAGAATGAGATAGACTAATCGGTGTCTACTTTGTGTGGTGCTTCGTAAAATGTAAAATGATTTTTAAACTTGATAATAATATTTTAATAAATAAACCTTACAATTATCCCACTACTGATACTCTGCCTTCGTCTCATTCTCCCGAAGTTTAGTTTTCTGAAGGTTTCACATCTCCCGCTTGTGAACTGCACATGTTTTTTTTTATATGATGATGTTTTTTGGATACCCCAAAGACCCCTAATTGTACTTAAAAAATTCTAGCTATTTCAGGGTTAAATACCAAAACGCGTGTTACCATGTGGAAAAAAACTTTGTGAATTTTAAGTAGTTTGATACTGTTTCCCCCACTTATATGTAAAGTGAGTGAAAGTTTGAAGAAAGGAAGCTGTGCCTACATATTCATTATATAATCCATCAAGACTTTCTACAAGAGAACGGATGGGATGGAGAGATAAAGAATACTAATTTCTAAATTTGTAAGGATTAACAACAAAGTGTATTTTAATTTAAGGACGTAAATGTGTTTGAAAATAAGAAAAACAAGTCATCTCATGTCTGATACGATAATAGAAACATATTAAGGTGCTGCAGTTTACGGTATTATTGTCACATGAGAACGGGTCGTTTCTACGACCAAAGATAATATCATAGGCCTCAAGGAAAATTATTTTCCTCGCATGTGGGAAGTGAATGTAAAAAATCTTATTTTTAAGTAGGTAGGTGTATTGGAGCAATAATAAACCTAATTGGATCATTTCTGAGCGTCGTTTTCATGAGAAAATCACCTAAAGAAGTAATGTGTTGTTATGACTCTTTTTAAAGAACATTCTGGAAAGGTGGAACACTTCCATATGCAATTTAATTTTATATACTTAATAATGTCTCTCTATCTCTAAATATTTATCTCAACATCGAACAGTATTATTACGTTAGCGTCTGAGTGGTTGAATTTCGGCCACGAATGCATGTCGAACGCAACGGCCGCGCCTCAAATGACATCTGTGTGCATGGAATTTCACACAAAGCTCCTGTTATAATTCAGTCTTGATGTTATAAGATGTCACTACTTCCGTCAGCAGCTCGCATGTGGATGTTCCCAACCTAGGTATAGGTGCTACGGATTTATATACTTGCGTCCTTCCGGATTTGGACAGATTGACGGCAATACTTCACAAAGTTGTTATAAATTACACATAACGTCATTGCGTTCTCGGATTTGTCACGGTTACTTTGTCATGGTTTTTTTGTCACTGCTACATTGTCACTGTTACTTTGTCACTGTTAATTTCTCACTGTTACTTTGTCACTGTTACTTTGTCACTGTTACTTTTTCACTGTTACTTTGGAACTGTTACTTTGTCACTGTTACTTTGTCACTGTTACTTTGTCACTGTTACTTTGTCACTGTTACTTTGTCACTGTTACTGTGTCACTGTTACTTTGTCACTGTTACTTTGTCACTGTTACTTTGTCACTCTTACTTTGTCACTGTTACTTTGTCACTGTTACTTTGTCACTGTTACTTTGTCACTGTTACTTTGTCATTGTTACTTTGTCACTGTTACTTTGTCACTGTTACTTTGTCACTGTTACTTTGTCTCGGTGAGTCACCGACGGTGACCAGCTGTCTAGAAACTGGCTATTTTAGGAACCAGTTCCTGTCGGATTTATAAAATGGTCACAAACACTCAAATCGGGCGAAGCCGAACGAGAAGCCGCCTGCAGGGTGCGGAGCGGGTTTTTAACTGCTAATATTTATGAATCTTTTAATTCGATCAAACGAAGTCCAATGTATCTTTTATCAACGATATCTGAGAAATAAATATGGAACCTTAGCCGTCTCGTTCAGTCTTGTAAGAAAAACAAAACAGCCCACCGCCAAGTTTTAATTAAAAGACCGGAAAAAGTTCCGGCGTATCATGACGCAAAAGTAGCGATGGGGTATTTTAATCCGCGACCGATACGGCCCCTTAGCATTTTTATTGAAAATTAACCTGTAAATTAATTCTATTCTGTATTTAAAATTTAAATCTTGGACGGGAAAAAATGAGCCGAAGCGCTTTATTGGAAAATAGAGGACGCAGATTATGGCGCACAGGTAAATTCTTTTTTAAAGCTCGTGTCATAAAATCCTGCTTTTTACCGCGTTTTAAAATTATTCCGTGGACCACAAGGATTCTAATAATTTTTATTTTTGTTTATTTTATTTTAGTTTATTAAGGAAACAAACAGTAATACATATTTAATCGAGGTAATTAAATATTATACACTTGATTTTTTGCCTCAAACTGAACGCTTCCCAAGGCCTCTGAAGATGGACAGTGAGATCTGTCCGGAACGTTAGGAGTTAAGAAGTCTTTTTAAGGATCACGTTACGCGAGTAAACCAATAAAATTGTTCTACATCTTACACCCGTGAAAACCTTAACCATATATATAAACATTGAAGAAAATATAAAATGGTAGAAAAATATGAAAAAATATGTACTTACTTACAAAAGAAATAAAAAAAACACATATTAAAGCATGTAGGATATTAATACATTTCACATCACAAGATAACATTCAAGAATAAAAATCATTTGATTTTGCATAATTCGAATTTTGTAGCCGAAGACATATTATTAGCTCCACACAGGACGTCCTGAGGAAAATAATTTCCCTTAGGGCCTATGCAATCTTAGGGGATGCTGTGGGAAGGGTTTCTTTAAGGAAAGCAATTAGGGGAAGTACTGGAAAGGAAATATGCATGAGGGGTGGGTAGGAATCTGGGGTTTAGTATGTCCAGGAGTGACGGACGTGGGAATCCATCCCTCTAACCGCGGTGTAAGACGATGGGTCGAGAGATTCCAGCTGGAGAGGATAAAATACCTCTCTCAACCAATCTATCTCGATCTTTACCACCACACGGCAGGTGGGCAGACGAATCGGCCGCCAAGACCTGAACAAAACTCACCCCATGAACTCGGGCATCCCTGCTAAGCCACAAAACGTAGCGAACCACTTGGAGTGACCTATATCAGAGGTGTTGCTTATTCTATTGTATATTTCGCATCTGGGAAATAACAATGGTATAACTCAAAAAACCTATTTTTTCTGGAGAGCGGTTTGAATATTTGGTTTGAGTATATTAAATCAGTTTTTCAATCAATATAAAAAATATATTTTACAAAAGTTGAAAAGCAGTAAGTTTATTAATATTTATTAGGTTTAATATTATAATAGGTTAGGTTAGGTAAGGTTAGGTTAGGTTAGGTGGCACAATGATCATTGTGCCACTACTTTCTTTTGAATTTAAGTAAAACAATATAATTTACTAATGAAATTTTCGCTTTCAAAGCACTATAATATTTTTAAAAATTATGTAGTTTTTTTAAAGAATAAAAAAGATATCCAGGAACATTTCTGCAAACTTAACTCAAAATGCCATTTTTGAACTTGTGCTATTGTTATTCCCCGGGTGCGGTTTATTTATACAGCGCCCTTGAAGTGATTTTTCACGAAAACGGCGCTATACAAGTCAGCCAAATATTATTATTATTTAATTTCCGAAGTATTATACTGTGCACTATTCATTTTTAGTGTAACGTAAAACGCATGTCTGTGCGCAAGCCTAGTTTTGCACAAATACATTATTTTAAAAATTTGCCAAGACATTTTCGCTTTATGTAAAAAGAACATTTCGAGAAATCATGAATTTTAGGAATTGCATACCATACATTTTGCTTTTATCTTTGCAAATACCGCCATCTTTGACAATATAAGGTGACTTTAGATTAAACATCCCCTTTGAAAACAGTTCTTTCGTCACGTTGGAAGGGAAAGTTTTTAATTTCTGTTTTCTTGACGGAAGGCAGTTTACATTAGCCGCGGTAATAAAAAATAAAAGCACTTTCGCGAAATAACTTTAAAGTACTTTGAGAAAAATTCGCTTTAAAATTCTAATAGCTGTCAAATTTCATACGTTTACTACAGGGAAAAAAAACTTATTTGAAACAAATTTTTGGTAAGGAAACTTATTTTTTCCAGATGTTTCGTTTTAAGCTGTATACACATAAACCTACTTTTAAAAAAACATATTTTGCGCACAGATATAAAATGAAAGAAAAATATCAGTAGGATTCACAAAATTGGTTGAAGTGAATTATAGTTAAGTAAATATTATAAAAAGTTAGGACTCGACAGAAAAAGTGGATGTGTTGTTTTTTAAATAAAGCACAATTTGAGAAATTAAATACACCGTTTTTATTGATATTTTTTTAAAGTTACATTTTACCGACACATAACTTTTTCCCCACTCGGACAAAGGTTTATTAATACTTTATATTTCATAGGTTAATTTTTAATTTGTTAGTTAATTTTTAGCTGGCGTGGGCTTTTTATAGTTAAAATTCCTTTGTACATTGGGAAGGTATGAAGTTCAAAAATGATCACATAATCAGCGACATCTAAAATTACTGGCGCCATCTTTGGCCTATTGAATGAACTTGTTGATAATAATGATCACAACTTATAATCCATAATTGGTTTGAAACTTAACTAGAAAACTAAACAAATATATCTTAAATCCCTCTTTTCAGAGCTAGCCAAATTTCCATACTCGTGTTTGAATCTCATTACGTAATACCCATGATATGTCTTACTTTGAATATGTTTAGGATTGTAATATTATTTCAGGTATTATTATCTCTACCTTTCCATAGTCAAAGATATTCCTAGTATATGTTATTTATTCATTATGAAGAGCATTTTTGGAGATATTATACTGCATCCGTGATTTAATCATACTTAATTCTATAGCACAAAATTTCGACGAAACAAAGCGCGGAATTTATTGCCAACTTCGCTCGCAAAGGGTTGATGCGCTCTGATTGGCTGACTGCCAGCGCGGAAATCAATACCGTGACGGTGATTGGCCCGGACCCAACCCCTTCGATGCCACCGACGGTTTCTTGACCTGTATTCCTATTTATTATACGAGCCAACACACTGACATGGGAAAATATTTTACAATAGCGCAACTTGGTTAAAAATCGCGGAAAATTCTAATTGTACGATTTGTAAAGCTGAATATATTTGTAAAATATAGACCTCAGGATCGCTGCGTTTCAAAATATGTTAATTTTCTCTTAATATTTTTTGTCGTTGTACTCGTAATTAGAGAGATGTCAGAAATTTACCTTTCAAATAATTACTGTTAATACATTTAAAAATCACGAAATCTTTCCAATTATAGGTAAAAACAAAACATCTGTCAAAATTTTAACGAAAGAATTATGGACTCTAAAGTAGAATAAATTATTATTTAAATCAACAAAAGCAAATCGTTTTCTGACGATAGGTATGAATAGGAAACTTCTTTAACGCTTGTCTATTTTATTTAATTTATGTTCTTGAACATACACAATACTGATTATTACATCAGTTTACATAGATATTAAGTTTAGTAATAAGAAAAAAAATGTTGATGATCCGTAACTGTATGTATATAGGTAATTACCTATTAGTATTTTGTGAACACCTCACTAGGCGAACCTGTGCTGAGGTGTTCCCATGTTTGGGAACAAATGCTATTCTGTCAACATAAGTAGAAACACCAGTCTGAACAATCAGTTCCAATTTAGAAAGCGACACTTAAAAATTCATAGCAAATTTGAGTTCATTGCAAAGTTTAATTAAAAACTGGCTTGCACTTCATTTGGCCTTTACATAGTAAACATTCTTCGGGTTTCAATCTCCTGTGGCTAACAGCATAATTCGCCAGTTACGTACAAAGCGTTCCAATCTTCGCCAGAAAAGAATTGATTACGAACAAGTAACAAAATGAAGGTCGATATTTTACGTAGCCACCGTTACATTCTTTTTTAGAGCTTATTCAATAGCAGTAATTTATACAAAGCGTAAAATTTTCCATGTTTATAGGAAATAATAACCAGAGGTACTCGTATATATTCAGCCTTCGATCCGTTCTTTATACGTTTTAATATAGAATAAGCAGACAACCTGGTTCCAACAAAATGTCGTTAAGATATTATTGAATGAAATTATAATTTGGGAGGCAGGTATTGGTACCGCCACCCCGAGAGCCACTTATTGGATAATCAACAACTCTGCCTTAGATCATCCGTTTGGTGACATAGCAGGGGTGCCTGGATTCATGTGTGAGGTTCGTCAGGGTCTTGGCGGTACATGCGTCTGCCCACACGGTGCGTGGCGGGCCGGATCGAGAGAGAGACTGGTTGAAGGAAGCCTTTTGACTTCTCCTGCCGGACTCTCTCGATCCATCGCATTGCACGGCAATTAGAAGGAGGGATTCATACATCTGTCACTCCTGGACACTGACCCCCATTTTCCTATCCAACATTCAAACCTTTTTCCATCCCAAAATTTCCTCTCCTTCCTTTCCTTAAAAAGTCCCTCCTTTAAGATGAGATAGCATCTATAGGAAATTATTTTCCTTATGTCCTCTTGTACGAAGCTCGCATAAAAAATATTGGACTACTCAGTAAGAAGAATTCGCGTTGTATTAGAAATAAATCATATATAAGCGTTGGCCTCAAAGACCCGGACAGAAAGGTGGCGGATATTCCATGACACCAGAGCTTACCCTTATTTTTAGAGCCTACCGTCGTTATAGACTGTTATTTGGAGCTTGGTCGATGCTAGGGCCATTTGCAACTGCTAGCAGCCATTGAAATAAAGAAGGGGGTCGACTGCGAGATACTTTTTGTCAATGTTCCCTTTATCAGATACTTGTGGTCAGTTAAAGAATTCGCAAATTTGATACAAATATGACTTTTATGGGTACGGAACTCAAAAATTTCAAGGCATTAGAAGGGATCATATCATAGGGACACGCTATGAAATAGTATTTAATATCTGTAATTTGTTGTATCATCATTAACCAATGTACTATTTGTTTCTGTAATATAAAATGTATAAAGAAAATAATTTTAATAATAATATTTCTGTTTTCGAGTGTAAAATTCGTCGTGCGTTTTATAATGATATAAATAAAATTATCTTCCTATGAATGTCAAACGATTTGGACAAAAAATAAAGATGTGAACATTATATAAATATACGCACGGACGTAAAACAAAGTATCTAATAAATTATAATATTTTGAAAATTTTCGGATCTCGAAAAGAGGATTTGTTCGCACATCGAATTTTCACGGTCAACTTGGGGATAGTTATCTCACCGGATACCTTAAAATAAGGATCAAGAATGGGACATCGCGAAAGCAGAACATATTTAATATTGACCCTTATCGAACCAATGTAGATAAAAGGATTTTTTTCGATTCTCGTAAGCGCACAATATTCGGTACGATACTGAAGGAAAATACGAATCGAATAAATGCGAATTAAAAGTTCGTGATTTGGAAAATTTCGTATTTTTCTGCATACCTTTCCTATCAATCAAATTATGATAATTTTCCCAAAGTTGATAATTTTCGCAAAGTTAGTAATAGAATATGTATTTAGTAGAGCGCCGTTTTTGTGAAAAATCATATCAACCCAAAATTCATCGTTTTACCTATTACGTTGCTTATTAATACTCATTTTTTTTAAATTTTTTGTTCATTAATGAAATTATAAGATAAAGTAAAATATAAAAATAAGTAAATATACAAATTAAAGTGGTTTGTTCACAGACCTCCTCACTAGGTATTTCTGTTCCGAGGCGGACTGTATGTTGTTTATGGGTGTTGATTTTTATTTTCTCATCTCCTTTTGTTGATTTTCACAAAATAAACAATAAATAAAATAAAAGCTTCTATTTTAATGATTACCTCATCTGCATGTTTACTTGGCCATAATTTGATATCTTTTTTAAACTTTGTATCTCCATGTTGTTCTTATTTTCAAATACATAATTATTTTCGTGTTTCACACTTATACCGCGAAACTTTTGTGGATATTCGTAAAATTTACGAAAAAATCCTAATACACGTTTTTAAACCAATCAATTATTCTATTTATAAATAAAATAAATTCTATTAAAAAAAAAAGAATTGTCCAGTGTAATCGTAGCTTTAGTTTTGCGAGTAATGCACGTCTTCGGAAACAAAATGGCCCTCATCAATTTTCAAATTTTAAAAGAACCGCTGACCGAATAGAGAGAAATAGTATCTAAATATAAAGTTGTGTTTATATGACCGCTTTGCAAACCAAAAAGGTAATTAATTAATTATGCTTTATTATTTGGGCTCCAATAAAAAAAAAATCAATATTTTTCTATGAATTTCCACAAATTTCGCGGTATAAGCGTGTTTTTTGACCACACAAACAAATTCGTGTTTTATTTAAAAATAATAATAATACCAAAGATATGCATTATGTAACTTTTCTTTTTTATTTATTCTTGAAATGTGGATGAAACCTTCATGGTTTGGAAAAGCCACAGAATAATAAAGGCCGTTGTCTCACTAGAAGGTTTGACGAAGGCCTACATAAAAGGTCGGAAGTTAGTAGTGTTCAATTGACCAGAAGCCAAATATGTCTGTTCATCATATTTTTTTCATCTTCAAATAGAAAGTAATAGTAAGTAATACCTTGAACCACCGACAGCTATTTTTATTTAACACACTCAGCCCCGCAATATTAATTTCTCATGTACGAATTAATTCCGCGAAAATTCTGAGGCCGGGCACTAAGGTATTAAACTACGGAAACCTTTTTTTTAATTCCGTATGTATATTGTATAAGCACTAATACAGATTAACTATTCTAAAATTTTTCAACTTCAGTATTTCAACAATTAATAGAAAAATGGATTAAACCATCGACCCGCAAAATCAAAGTCCAAAGTAAAAGATGTTAAAAACGTCACAAAACGAAAATTTTTGAATGAAAAATCGGGCTAAAACATTTTCATGAAATAAATGCACTATCTCGTAGCCAATAGATCGCAGAACATATTGCTTAGTACCTCTGCAAGGAGCAGATTTGTCTCCCAAGATATTATTATGCTTTTAAACGTGGTGACGGAAAAAGATAGGGATTGGGAATTTTGATATTTCTTAAATTATTCGATTGAATTTGTTGATACATCGATAGATCTAACCATGACACTCAAACTTGAGTTCATACAGTAATCATAATAATTTACTAACGAAACTGTAATATGCATTTCAATGTCAACTTAAAGTTCACATCTGAAAAAATATTATACTATGAGATTATGAGATTACAAATGTGAGTAAAATTTTGGACTTCTCAATTACACAGTTCGATTGACAAATCTTCAACGGATATTTATAGAGTAACAAATATTTACATAGATGGGGGATTTACATAACAAATATTTACATATTTAAACCTGGGGTTTAAGTATACATCTTTTCATTGTTGTTATTTAATAAATAGAAAAAAATCAACTCGTAGACAAGAAAGTCGTGACAAGGAAGAATGTTTGTAAGTTACTTAAGACGCTGTAATACGTCGTTCCTAAGTAAATAAACAACAATTCAAATAAACGTCGATTCAACAAAGAGTACTCAAGCAAACTTCTAGCTTTCAATGTGTAAATACCAAAATAAAAACAAATAAGGGCGGATGGTTTGGCGTATCGATCCCTACGAAAAGGATACTATAATATGAGGGTTTCTTAAGGCTTCGACGGGTAGGTAGTAGGTAATGTAAAGGGTAGTGTACTCACGCATCTACAGCAAGAACCTTATATGTGTTGGAATAAAGGCAACTTTTGTGTTGCGGTATCCAATGTTACGAAATCTGTCTACCGCTTTTAGGAGTTTAATTTCAATGAAGTTATTTTTAACGAAAAACTCTAATTCTTATTTTACTAATGGCAACAAAATTAGATGAACAGTTTTTACCCTGCAGATGAGTTCCATTAAAGCGTAAGTAAAAATTATAATTCCCGAACAAAAACATATTTTTGTACAAAGCACCAAGAGAGTGTAATTTTTGAATTTGTGATTATTTATCTGAGGACTGTACATTTTTCATTGTTGCAAAAGGAAGTAGCGCCCTTCGTTATTTTAAAAAAGAACCGTTGAAGTTTGAAAGAGTACCTCAATGAGAAAATGTCAAAAATAAAATTAACAAAACTTTGAATTTCTCAGTGTGACAACCATAATATAATTTCCCAGCCCATTTCCGGGCATTTTTCCCCATTTCCAATTTTCTTGGAAGAATTTTTTAAAATATTTAAAACTTGAAAGAAACATCGCATAAAAATAAAGAAAAGATAAATGTTTTTATAAAAGTTTCCGTACTCATTTTCCTAGAATAAAAATTCCACTGTTCCGGAAAGATTTTTTTTTTTCAGAAAAATTATTATGTATTTCCAAACATGGACAATTTCTAACTTCACATAATATCAAAAAGATGTCTTACAAAAATTTCCGATAATCCCAGAATAATTTTTCTCAGAAAAATAAAATTTTCAAGGATCAAAAATTACCCAACATTCCAAACTTCAAATAGCAAAATGAAAAAGATAAAAAATGTCTAATCAAAATTATCGTTTTCGAAATCAAACATTTATGGAATCGGTTCGTTTTAGCTTTTTCGAAATTCGAAAATTGGTTCTGTGCGTATGACAACAAGATGCATTTAAATTACTGTAGATAACAAGGTTTGTATAGAGAAACTCCTATTTTATATCAAAATTCACAATTTTGGTAGCGTTCTTTATTTTTTTGAGTTGATTGGCATGACAATTCTTACTTAAGTAGAAATTAGTTTTCATTCGTTCAGTGAACTTCTAGTGAACGAAGTTATAAGTCTTACACATACATTAAACGATTTTTATTTGGATAGAAAAATGAATAAGTACCTATTTGACAAGTTATTTTTTGCATACGTTCATATAATTCCTATTATACATACAAAGGGCAAAACTGTACTATATGGAAACTCTACAAAAATTTGGCGAAGCCCATCAAAGAGCCGCCGGTTTTAATCTGCTAGTTTAGGTACTATTATAATATATGTTCCAGGTTAATGTAGACACAATTTTTTGTATTTTTTGCATTCTTCTTTTGGAAAGTATTTTTGGTTGATTCGTGTACAGACCGTAATTCTTAGTAAGAATCCAAAATTTTAGTCCGTTCGGTGCCATAGGGCCTAAGTTATGACCGAACCCAATATTGAAATGATGAAAATTTTGGATGAAGAATTTTAAAATTCTAAAACAAAAGTGCTCGCCTAGTTTTTTTTTTGTAAACATGAATAATGTTTATATTTTTAATAATATAATTTTAGACTAAAGAAAATAGTATGTCAAGTCAAGGTTCGTAAAAATGAGTTTTACAGGGTTAGCTCATCAAGGGAGTACAGCGATAATTGTCTAAAAATTCGTGATGTACATAGCTTGAAGTCCATGTTCCAATGGGAGATTTAAATTAATTTAAATGCAAATGGTAGTGTTTTACTCCAAGCTACGTCATGCGTTAGAAATATTATGTGAAATCCCTATAAATATATTTGACAACGTACATATTTTTATTGATGGGGTATGCCATTACCGGACACAGATCAAACTGGCTCGTCTCGATCGTGTGTGACCCCCTATATTGCACCGGGTCTAAATAGATTCAGCCAAATATTTAAGGGCCAAATGGCTCTGCCGTATGTGTACAGCTTAGGAGTTTATCCGAAGGAAAAAGGCATCAGAGGTCGCAAACTATATCTACACCAGAAACGCGATCGGACTGCCAACATTACAAAAGAGTCTGTTCAAGAACTCGGCCCGGAGATTATTCCACGTCCACCTTATTTTAGAAGACTTATCCAAACCATCGATTTCTCCAGACGTGGAGTCGATACCTGCCAAAAGGAGAAAAACAATTTGACAACAACGCAATGGAATAAGAATCCTCGGCTGAACGTTAAAATAATTTACAATTTGGATGGCCGGTATGGCCACCGCACCCACGAACCATTTATTGGATAACCAACACCCCTGCCGCACAGTTAGTAATTTTGGACCTCCACGAGTCAATAGGTGGAACTCCAACTTACATTGATCTGCTTCTACATATTGCAGTCTTACATTTTCATGGACCTCTACTAGTCAAGAGAACGAGCTCCAACTTACATTGTTCAGCATCAACACATGCAGCATTCGGGATGGATACCTCTTTAACCTGGTCTCAAGGGTTGTTGATGGCTTCTCCTCCTGATCATTTATAGAAGTGGAACCTCATCATTGTTCCTGTTGCTGTACTAGGCGCCTGGAGGGCCTACATTTCCTGCTGGAAATGTTTTCTTTGGGGAGGGGGTAATGTAGCGATTCGTTCCCCATCCCTACACCTTGTTGCATGCACATCACTATCTGCAACTGACCATGTGACCAGTGAACGGTTCGGAGAGGGCATTGACGGTTACTCCTGGCAGTTTGGTTTTGGGGGACTACTAGAGCAACACCCCCCTGCGGACGGAAGATGGCGTCTGGATGCCGGACCTATAGTTTTCACCTTCGGACGAGTCATGCTGTTACCTTCAACGATATACTTCACGTAACGTAGAATTAGCTTTATTATCTAGCATCATGGTTTATCTATAATTTAAATTGTTTCTTATTCACCTAAAAATAAGATGGCGCTCAACCTTTTACCACATTCTTTTATAAGTAACTTTTAACAACCCACTTCTATTAATATCAGAAATTACTTAATCATTGTCCCTTCGGGAGAATGACACGCCCTGTAGATTACATTCAACTTATTTTAAATTATGTTTGATTGTTATTTAATAAATTTAATATCTCATGCTCTGGGTTTTAATTGCAACTAATTTTCCTTTTACACATCATCACCTAGCATCATTTAATAAGTATGCTATATTTATGGAAGATAGGAATAATCGCCCTTACATGGTAAGCTCTGGCGTTATGAAATTTGTATATATCGATCTGTATACTAAAATAGCCTTGGTGCTGAAAAAATTAAAAACTGTTAAAGTAAACGCTGAATACACCATAAAACCAAAGTTAATTTGACACATTTATCCATTAAATACAGAAAACGTAAAATTTTGCCGGGTTCGTTCGGATATATTTTTGAAAGTTTCGCTGAATTCCAAACTTAAGAAAAAAAACGTTTTTAAAAATCGTTACTTCAATATTTTTTATCACACTAAAACACAAGTTAAATAGGATTGAAACTAAAGCACTTTTGCACTTTCTTTCACTTATTTATTTTCACCAAGACCGGTTTCATCCTACTACGGACCAAGGGCGGATCCAGCTTTGGCGCCAGGGGGGGATCATGGTCAAGTCACAAGAAGTTAAAATTTAATTTTGATAATAATAGATACAAAAAATATATAAAAACATTAAGTTTAACAATTTTAATTATTGGTCCACCTAGGTCCTGGACCCAGCCCAGGGGGGGGGTTATGACCCCCCATAACCCCCCCCTGGATCCGCCTTTGCACGGATATTTTCAGACTGGAAGTTGAAATTCTTAAGCTACCTATTTATACAATCTTAGGCAGGGGTACTCAACATTGTCTCTGTATAATGAAATATTTTGTTCGATGGTGGCATACGTCGCAAGCAGCTATAGTGTTTTTTTTTTTTATGTTTTAATTCTCAAAAGTTTAGACATTTAGGTACCCAATCAAAATAAAGCGTAGAAAGAGACCCTGGGTTTTATAATAAAGTCACGTTAGATACCGCAGATTATTAATTGTGTGCCATAGGTAATCCAAAATGGTTCGCCACGTTTGGTGAAATATCAGGTACGCCCGGGTTCATGGGGTGAGATTTGCCTAGGTCTTGGCGGCGATTGCATTTGCCTACCGGTGCGGCGAGCTGGATTGGCGGAGACTGGTGGAGGGAGGTTTAAACCAGACCTGACCTGTCGGACTCTTTTGACCCTGAATTCATACGTCCGTCAATCGTGGACACATTGACCACCAGATTCCCTCCCACTCCTCTTACCTTTTATCTTACCAGAACTTCCTTTCCTCCCTTTCCCTAAAAATACTCTCCATACAGCATCCCTAGAGGTAAAACATGCCCCAATGGAATTTTTTTCTCAGAGCCTCCTGTGTGGAGCTAATGTAAAAAAACATGATGAAATTATCAAAAAAATGAAACAGTAAAAAAAAAAACTCTAAGGATCACAATATCGTGGTAGCATTATAAATTCAAACAACGTATACATAAGTTTACGTGAAAAGAAACATAAATTCCTTGATGTATGTATATTATACAAAATATAAGAGTAAGAAATAGAAATACGAAGAAAATGTGTTAAATCCACAAGACATTAAAAAATAAATATATGATGTTTAGGTAACGCACATGTTTTTAGATGTTCTAATGAAAATAAGTATTTAAGTGCGCGGCTCAGATGTCTCGTGAATGGCATTTTTTGTGATGTTGTATATTTATGTGAATTAGAAGAAAGTACAGAAGAAAGATTTTTCAACGAAACAATGACAGTTAACTTTTTTTATATTCTCTGGTAGTTAGAATTACTTAGGTATTTTAATTTAGGCTCGTTTGTTTATTTCAAAATAAATGTAATTTTAAACCATTACCATTTTAGAATTAAGTATAGCTTAAATTGTGCTCAATATGATTCCATAACAATTAATCCTCCACAGTTTGCCCCCGGAATGTTTATCTACAAAATGCATTTGGTTAATGGTAAATATGGTAACCCTACTATCATAAAATATAATTAAGTTTTCCTCAAGGGGTATGCAGAGAGGATGTACCGCCGAATGAAGAAAGTATAAAACATATTTTCATTCAAATGCATCTAGAAAAAAACAACTTTTCTGTAATACTGTAATATACCGGCGTAATAAAAATTGACACGGTAGATAAATTCTTTTGAAATCCATATCAACTAATTATTAAAGGGATTTTATGTTTGCCATCGGTAAATTTTTTAATTTTTTTATGTGAATACCTCACAAGGGTCCCAGCTACCCCCATCTGGAGCCAATGAGACAATGGCATCCCCAATTGAGATATGTTGTGAGGCTGAAGGTAGTACGGTGGGGAAAGAGATGAGGTAGGGAAGTACCTGGCTGTTCAACTCTGGTTACCAACACGCTAAAGTCATTTCAAGCAACGTTTCAATTCCAGATGGTGGTCTTACACCAAAATATATAATGAGAGTATCTTCCACTCAGGAGCGTTAAAAAATTCCATTAAATATTTTAAATGAATGAATTGAGAAATAATACAAATTAATCGAATAAAATTGATTTGCCCTCATCCGGATTTGATCTCGCGATCTTCGGATTGCGAGTCAAGAGCCTTACCCCTTCAAGGACGTCAAATTATGAACACAAAATTGTAAGTTTATAAAAACTATATTTTCGGGGGGCCAATTGTGGAGGGATTAACTATGGGGTCATCGCTCATGATAATGCATAACATCATAGCAAGATCGGCTCACTCTACCAGAAAATATTTCAGATATCTTTTTTTTTGCTTATTTGAATTAATAACAAAGTTAGACCCAATGTAAACAGATTTCTTGTTGTTATAGTAACTAACACAAATATTTTGCTAAGTAGTCGAATAATTCGCTGAAGATACTGTTTGTAATCAGAGTAATCATTCTAAAAAATAAACAAACAGAACGAAAAAAGAGAAAAACAAATCTAAGAGTGGGTGGGGAGATAGTAGTGAAATGGCAAAAGAAAATAATGGTGATAAAGACGAGAATAAAAATGAAACAAGCAATCCTTTATTTCTGCAAAATAAAGACGTTGTAACTGTTGTCTTTCAGATTATAAGTGAAAAAAATTATCTAGCGCTTCAGTTTAATGCGAATTCATAAAGAAGGTTGGAGAAACCAATGTACTACGAATTGAATATGGAATTATTGGATAGGGATCTACTATACATAAATACATACACAACCTGAATACAATTAAAAAATGAATCATAAAGACCATACTGAAAGTACCTATTAGAACGCCTTCGATTGAAATTGTCAATAGCTTTGACGTACTAAATGCACAACGAATATATGTCAAAAATGTAATATAGAAGCTATTAATAAATGCTGAATCCTCTACTAGACCGCGTATCCATCACACTGCATCGAAGAAAAATGACATAAAAAACATTCCAAGTTATAAAACTACATTCGAACAAAGAAACTAAACTTATTTTGCAACAAAACTCCATAACATTCTTCCCCAATACATAAAACTAATTCAAAAATTTAATGAGTACAAATCAAGAATAAAAATATGGCTGAAAGAGGTCAACGAAAACACCCTAAGAAAGACACTAAAAACGATATAGAACACACTATAATTAAACAATTTTAGTCCGCCGCGGCACAGGAACTCCTATTAATCCTGAGGAGGACTAAGAAATACAATATCTTCTCCTAACACAACCGGTATATTTTGTTTACTTATAGAATTATTTTATACAGTCGCTTAGTTAAAAAAAAAACTTAATTATTACATTCATTGTAACGTCGCCACATTTGCATAGATAGTTTACATAAGGAATAGTATTTGTAATTATTGTACCAATCACTAAGTATTATGTAATACATTTTAGGATATTATAATTGTGACGGATAGAATTGAAAATTTATCAAGGCGCTAAAAAAACAAAAATTAAACAAATATTTTAATGTATTTGGTTCTGATACATTAGAGCAAAAAAATTGAGAAATATTGTATAGTTTTTTAAGTACATACCTACCTACTACGTAAAATCAAATAAGAAAAACAAACTAGCATGCAGATAGCAAAATTATGTTTTCAATTTGGAAGGCGGGTATGGGTACTGTTGCCCCGGGAACCATTTATTGAATAACTAAAATCTTTGCCGAAGGTCACCCCAAGTGGTGCGCTACATTTAGTGACTTAGCAGGTGTATCCACCTACATGGGGTTGGGTTTTCAGGGTCTTGGTGACGGATGTGTCTCCCCCCCCAACTGCGCGGCACGCCAAATCGGGATAGACTGGTCGAGAGCTATTTTAGCTGATATACCTGGAAACATTGCTTTGCACCGCAGTGGAAGAGATGGATTCACACGTATGACACTCCCGGACACACTGTCCCCCAGATTCATAACCACCCTTTACGCCTTTTTCCTTCCCAGAACTTCCTCTCCTTCCTTTCTTAAAAACACCATACACACAGTATCCCTTTAGATGACGTAGGCACTGAGAGGAATTATTTTCCTCAGGGCCTCCTGTGTGGAGCTTAAAAAAATGTAAACATTAAGCTCCACACGAGTCTCTCGCGTGCAGCTAATGTTTAAAAAAAGGAACAAAGAAAGTACTGTCTTATTGAATTGCTCACATAAACTTTATTTTGATCCAAGTTCTTAGATTTGGTAAAAAATTGCTTTATTAAGCATGACGGTATGTCCTTAACGCTTCCTCTGATATAATTATTTCATCCACCTCACAAAGTGATTTTTCGCAATTTTTTATAATAAATGAATTTTCTCCTTTGGAAGATAAATGAGTAATTCTTTACGACATGCGTAAAAAAGAAAGACTAAAAGACGGGATTTTTTCCTAACACACCCCATAAAATGCTGTTATTAAAATTTCAGGATGTGAGGCTTTTATGGGAGGTTTCATTTGTTTACGCTATTACCCATTGATTGTGAATTACGATAATGTTTAAGTTCGTCGTAAAAAAATAACAACGAAACTAATACTTGGGCGGGAAGCTACAAAGATTTAAGATAATCTGTAGCCCAAGGAGATGCTTCAGGTACCTGAGACATTTGTTTTGCTGGAGTAAGAAAATAATTTATATAATACCGCTCGCAAAATTATGTTTATTTTGGTAAAAATGTAGTACAGATCATTTTTACATAGTCTACCCCATCGTTCTGATTTTCAAAATTTGTGGAATTGAAGGACGATTTTCGTATTATGAATTTGGATACGTAAACAATGTTTACTACACATAATATTTTATGTATAAAAAAACTCGTGTCACTGTGTTTGTGGTCGCACTCCTCCGAAACGGCTAGACCGATTAGTATGACATTTTTTATGTATATTTGGTAGGTATGAGAATAGGTTTTAAACATAGACATATGAATATTAATAGATCTGCCCTAAGCGATAAAAGTGTATTATTTCCCCCTCCCCATACCGGTTCCATTGGAACCGGCTGGGATCGAGTATGGCTTCGCGTGAATCTAAAAAATGTGATGTCATCGGTGCATTTTACGAAATAACACGGCAAAAATAGTGGCTTGTTTTTGAAAACGTGTAAAAATAGAAGTGAAAAAGAGAATAAACCCAATTGTATTACATTCCATAGGAAAGCATTATTTTACTTTATTATAAGCTTATTCAGATCACATAATATGGTAGTTTTTGTAACACACACTATCACTCGAGACACATGGCGTGTGCTCGTCGCTGTTTTGTGGGGTAAGTAAATTATGAAACATTTGTAAAAGTGTCTTAACTAAATACGTCAACAAAATATTGGACTATGAAAATAGGCGAACTTTACTTTGCTGTATTTGGAATTTGTAAATTTGTTCATTTCGCGGCGAGCAATTCGCGCTCCCATGTAAAAAGGTCTATTCATTAAAGAGCAGAGTTTATTTTTAAGAACTAAATGGTGATATTATAATGCGAGATGCCCATACACTCTCAGATTGAGTTATTGACGAATCACATATCACTGAATTCATCTTCCCGCTCTGCGCCCCGCTGTAGTTGGTTTCTTCTCCTCACCTTTATGTTCTGGTCTATTAATATTCAAATGTCTATGGTTTTAAAGTATATTTCATACCGCTAGGTCATTAGGGTGTCCCTATCCAGAAAAAAAATATGTTTTTGGATAATAATTTTATTTTGTATTTTTTTTTAATTTGGCATAAAAAAATACCTATAACCTCAAATTTTAACCCTCCTAACCCCACCCTCCTAATTTTTTAACTGTCTTTCGTATTTCAAACAGAACGAAATTATTTATGTTGTTGAATGACAGATACGTCCGCCTCATCGAACTTTCATCCACACATGCGCAAGATATTCACGAGAAGCTACGCGTCATTTTGATATTTCGTTCGGCATCATGTTCTCGCGTGTGCAAACCATCGAGCTTATTTCTGTTGGCTAAAGACTGACTGACAAAAAATATCGTTCACTCAATTGCTCTTCGAAATTAATATTGATTTTCTTTATTTCGTTTTCCTACTTTCGTCGGTGTTTTTTTGTCTTTTATCGGCGGTCATCGTCTACAGCGCTTAATTCTTCTCTCTGTCATAGATCCCATCCCACACACTTACAATACATTTGTTATTTTTTTTATTTAACAACCAAAATATTCACTACAAATAATTTACACGGCAGAACAACGTTTGACAGGTCAGCTAGTATAATATAAATTTGGTCGACCAACATTCTGAAAAAAAGATTTTTTACAAGTCTATATTTGATGGAATCGTAAAAGTTTTTTCTAATGCAGCTAATATTTTGGTGCATAATAATATTGTTTTCGGATCGGCTAAAATTTATGTAAATAAATGTATGGTTTTAAAATAACTCACTGTCCATCCTCGATTTTTAGTACAGTGTGTGAAGATTAAACATACCTGAAACAAGAAGAAAAAACAAATTAGAAAATTTATGACACCGAAGTAAAATGTATTGAATTCATTTATTCAAAATCTAAATTGGGCAGAAAGAATGGCGTTTAGTTTCTGGTGGTCTGTTTCAAAGTTTTTATTGGATAATTTAACACATCTGCTAAAAAAAAAAAACTATTATGTAGGGCGTGGTCTGGAATGAGCTCGGTCCCAGTGCTCCCAGGAGTGGCGCTTGGTGCTGGAAGACTGCTGGCATTAGTCGCAGCCTGGCTCCAATGAGCTATCTCATCGGGCCTGGAAATCCATTTAAATTCTTAAGCTACATATATACCTATTTTCAGAGGTCATACATTAAATTCTACAAGATTCCTCACTCCCACTTCAGTTGTGCGTAAAATACGATTTTTGACATCATTGTGTAAACATCTCGTCACACCTTAAGTAACTCTTCATTTCAACCAACAAATTATTATAACAGCCAAGTTCAAGCAATCGAAATCATTAAATAATAATCAATCTAACCTACTGACATTCAGAACAAAAGTTTCCCCATTAACGTTGACTTCACGTAATCATGGCAGAACAGCATTACCTGAAGGCATTATTCACAGCATTATATCTTCATACTATCAGGCCAACAACTGTTCATTGTTCTGACGCCATTCGCCGCATCGATCTTGGTAAATTGTCGGCAGGTAGCGGAATGGAAATAGCACGTTAACCCTTAGCCGTAATCGTCATCTTAACAAACGTAAATGAAATCGTGGGTCCAAATAAACCCTACGGCAAAGACCCTCTAATTTCTTAATAAAATGTTATAATTTTGGTGTTTTTTCGTGAAAATAATAAAACAGGCTTCTCTTATAAGATAAATCCAACTTTAATTCATCAGCAAGTAAAATTAATTTTAATTACTATTTAAATGAAGACAATATTAGCGAAACTCAATTGAAAACCTGGAGACAGAAAAATAAGAAAAAGATATTAACACCTCAGGGACTCGAACCCAAGACCTTCTGCTTACGTGTTTTTGGTTTCAGTATTTGCGTAACAAATTTTTGTCTTGTAGTTTTAGTGACTGAATATACGATAACTTTAGACAAAACGGGTAACATATTTTTTTATATATATTTAATGGGTTTCATTTATATTCCCATAAATAAAAAAAATAATTTCATTTGAGATCAACGACATACAAATAAATGACATTGTAATCTAGAGTTTTTAAAAATTATAAAATAATATATCAGTCTAAACGTCACCCTATGTATAGGCAATATTTTTTTTCAAATTCATTGAAAATCGTGAATATTTTAGAATTTTTTCTTCTCGGAAAGGTTATTATCAAATCGAGCCCAACTGGATAAAGTTGTCCCTTTTCATAAGCTTTTCACTGTTTCCATAAAACAAATATGTTGACGTTTGAACTTTTAAAAATTATCCTATTACTTTCCGACCAATTTTCGTCTTTCAAGCTGCAATACCTTGGGACCGAGGGAGATTAACATAAAAACCCTAAAACATAAAATAGATTAATATAAATAAAACACAAAAAATTACATAACTGTTACCGTGGGTCTATTTGGACCCGACTGCAACGCGCACCTCCACTTCTAGTAAACTAAGTGCCGAAAGTCCAGTACCCGCCGCAGCATGACGTAATGATATTATTAGCCAGTCGTGCAAAATTTTAATGGCACGCAGTGGGAAGAATTTTTTTTTCGGGATCAAATGGACCCACGAATCCTGTTAAGGGTTTTAAGCAATTGAACAAGTTTCAAGCAGGGAATATTGGGCTTCAATGAGCAGTAGCGGTTAGCCGGATACTGGGGAAGGAGGGATGTTGGAACATTAATCTTAATACGTAGATAGATAATAGATTAAACTGAACGAATTTGCTAACGGAGTTTATGGAATTCAAATTATTTTGGAAATATACTGGAAGGTTGAGAGCGAAAATATGTGTGGGTTTTAATATTGATGAATTTGAAATATTCTGTAAAAGATGTGGGCGCCTTTCCAGATATCCGCCAATCCAATCGAAAATATGCCATTTAATAACGAAAGAATTAAAAATGCCTTTGGAAATCCTTGCTTCCTTACCTTCACTTCATATGGTCTATTATAAACATAGGTACATGTGCACAATTTAATGAACACTCTTCTTATTTCTAACACGTTCGTATACGTATTGTTTTACATTTTTCTTCAATTATGCTTAATGCAGGTACAGTTTTAATTTCACTGGGTACTACATAAGCTTTAGTATTTTAATTCCTTTATGCAGTAAACAATTCTGTGTCAATGTTCTGATTTGTTCAATATTTTAAGTTTAATGTTTTCTTTCTGTCTTTTATGGTGTGTATGAAGAGTTTATCCCAATTAGTTTGTTTCTAAAGGAAATTGGGTGTGAATTGTTGTAAAAATTATACTGTTAGATTTATGATTAGGTATATCTAATCCATAAGCATTTTCTGTATTCATTTATGTTTATTTTAAAAATTATTTTCGCCTCAAAATTTATCTCGTTGCTCTATTCTAAACTGCTTGGAGGTGTTTTAAGATATCTTCAATACTAAGTTACGGAAATACTAGAACAGTAGTCTCTTTGTGGTACAACAATTGTTTTATTAATAAATATACTTATTTTTCATCGAAACTTTTATTGTATCAAGGAAAGACACATTTTTGGTTATTCTTTGGAACAAATATCATTTAATCGGTAGTTTTCATTTGAAATTATTCGACTGAAAAAAAACTATAAAGTCTACAATTGTCTAGTGGTGGCAAGCCAAGCTTAATGTAACTTCCCTGTGTGTTTTGTGGGGTTAACGGAAAATACTTTAGTACCTAATATCTTAAAATAATGTGACTTTAGTATTCTAATTCCTCACTAAATACCTTGGGTCGCAATTGATGTTCGACCATTAATCTATGGTAAATGGTTGTTTATCGTGTATTTTTACTTTTAACTTTATGAAAAAACCTGAAATTGTAATATTTAATTAATGAAAATAATTTTAGCCAAACTTAATCGGTAATCTGAATCAGGAAAATCAGAAAAAGAAAAGGTAGATTTCTAGGTGTGAGCGTAGCTTTTTCTGATTTTTCTATTTTAGATTTTCGATTAAGGTTGTTGCATAAAATTTAAAACAAGGAAAATTTAAGGGAGTGGCAATAAATTCATCTACAGACATATATCATAGATGATTGAATATAATGTTGAGGATGCCAACTGAATTACATCTCGAGAGAAAAATGTTGAAAATTTTTAAAGAAAAAATATCAATGTTGTAAAGATAGGTAGAACTCAAGATGATGACATGACTGTGCTAAAATAAAGTAAGCCTGCAAAGAACCTCTCATAAAATTCCTCAAGATGCGTTGACCTAGAGGCACCTTTGCGAAGTAAAGGGTTACCCATCCAAATAGGAAAAGGAGACGAAAAATTAGATGATTGATAAGCTAATCATATTTGAGTGGAACTAGTATTTTGCTGTATACATATCGTTACAGAAGAACTTGTTTTTATTTTAAAGGTTACATATTTGATGGACTGAATGTCCCCATTTTTGTAAGTAACCTTACTCCTACGTAACGTATCGAAAATACACTTTTCCAGAAAATGTTGATCTCATAGCGTCTTGAAGATTGTAATATTCAGACGTTGAGTGAATGTTGTTGAAGTAAGGAGTGTGTCAGTACCAAGACGTTTGGTGGTCCATTCTCCCTGCTAATCTTCTGTAACATTTAGGTGAAAATAATTCGACAAATGGTATGTCCTATATTATCAACACCATGCGACCGTCAATTCCGATGTCCCCGGAAACTCTAACGAACACGCAATTATGTACGGGCTTTAGGTTTTGTAATAAGAAAAATGTTAACGAAATCTTCATGGAAATACCCAGTGCCTTTGCTCATGCGTGGTGACCGATGACACTCACAATATTAAAAGCTCGAAATTGTCTTCCGAAACTCTGTAAAATTTGTTCAAATTACCTAAACGATAGATTCGTAATAGTGACTAATGGAGATGTCTCTGTTTTACATAGAGTTTATATGGGCATTCCACAGGGCTCCGTTGTTGGCCCAGACCTGTGGATCATCTTTTCTGACGATTTCTCTAGGCTACCTTACGCTTGACTACGTAAACGAAACATTATATTTGATCTCTGGAAATAAGAAAAGAAGTTTGCTTGATCTCTTAGAATGCGACAAGAGAAAACAATTGAACTTTGTCTCCCAAAAAGTCATGGGACTTCTAATGAAGGGCTATTGGAACCTCAATAGAAGAAAAATTCCGATTATTTAAATGGGAGATTCAACAATTCGATTTGTTCAAAATGCAAGATATTTAAGCGTTATCTTAGATTTTCTTGTTCTTTAAACTGAGAAGGCTTTCAACGTCTGAGCGAGGACTACGATCTCATGCACTTCGAGTCCTATAAAGGTTTGTATAGGTTGTACAAGTAACATACGATGCCTGTATGTGAGAGCGTCACCTAGATAATCGTTTGATTCACTTTGCCCACAAACAGGACCAACGGACTCCCCTGTTAGCACTCTCTGGTGCATACAGGACTATTGCTTCAGATGCATTGCCAGTTCTAAGTGGAGTTTTGGCTACTGACTTGGAAATTAGGGAGGTATGGGCCTAACTACATGGTAACTGTTCTTTACTCTACTTATTATTTTTTTTTTCATTATTTATGCAATCAGACAGGCTAAGATAACCCACTGACGCCTCCCCTAACGTTATAGGTTAGCGTGCTTAAGGAATGTTAGCATAAGTCAGATGCACCCCTTTTTCTAAACTAAGAATTACTATACCTATCCCTTAGAGTCTTTGGGATTTTCCCCTCTCTTCTCCATTTAGATTTCTTCATAAAATTTCATGATTTTTCTGTTTCACATTTTTCGTTTGAGAATCATTACAATTGTCCCTGTAAAATAGTTAGGACTTAACAGAAGATGAAGTGGTTCTGTTGGTTTTTTTTTAAATAAAGCACCCTTTGAGAAAGTATATTCATCGTTTTTATTGCAATGTTTTTAAGGTTACAAGTTACCGACACATAACTTTTTCCCCACCCAACGGACAAATGTTTATTAATATGTTTTCTATGCAAGTTTAGTTAGAGAAGTATTAATTTTTAGCTAGCGTTGGCTTTTTATAGTTAAATTCCTTTATATGTTGGGAAGGAAGGAAGTTAAAAAAATGATCACACCATCAGCGACATCTGAAATTACTGGCGCCATCTTTGGCCTAAATTAATGAACTTGTTAATAATAATTATCACCATTTATAATCCATAATTGGTTTGAAACATAACTAGAAAATTGAACAGTCTTCAACAATGAAATCTTTGCAGTAGCTTTCCCTAGGGTTCATTTTCTCAGGACATCTTTGTGACCCAAGGCGCCTTCTGGTTCCTTGATGTCAAATGCTCACACCTGCATGAAGTTTAATGAATTTGGATTTAAAGAAATTCCATTATTAGTCTTTTCTTTTGTTTCCGCAGATTAGAAGTGTCAAGACATACAGTGAAACTTAGTATTAATTACTATTTTAGATTAACGAATCGGCTTACTTTATCGACACAAAAAACATAATATCTTTTTTTCCATTGTAAATAAAGGAAACAATATATTTTTTTTGAACCGCGATATTTAAAAAAAAATATTAACGCCAACCGATTACAGAACAACAGAACTAAACAGCGTTCTGAAACCGGTCGGCGAATATAAAAAATATATTGGTTCGAAGAATAATTATTTAATTTAAAAAATATATGCTTTAGATAAATTAAAGCTTTTCCTGCCGTTTCCAATGATAGAATTAAAATTATATTGTTAGTTACTTTATCAATAATCTAAGGCTAAAAAAAATTTTTTTTTCATTAAAAATGTATGAACGCATTTAAGAAATATGGAGATCTGCAAATAATGCGAGGCTTATGTAAGCGTAATAATTAAGATTGATGGAAACGGACCCTAAGATGGTTTGGGCAAGTAGAGCGAATGAACGAAGAAAGGAGTTTAAGTAGAATAAACGATGCAAATGGGATGGTAGAAGAAATCGAAGATACCTGAGGAAGACATGGCATGATCAAGTGAATCCGATTCTTAAGTCTGGCCATGTTAAGCGAAAGAAATGCGGGAAAGGCGTGATCGTAAGTTAGATAGTTATCTATTCTTATAGACCTGTCTTTATATCTCACCACATTTCAATTGAAATACTCTCACATCCTGCAAATTTTAATGCGTTTTTCGTTTATGTTTTCTACGTAGACGAAGGTGAATTTTTCCATTAAGACAGCACTGAAACATTTATCATTAGTGTTGATAATTCAACAGAACGGCGCCCAATTAAAAATCCCAGTCTTGAAACTATTAAAAGCTCAGAGCATAACGACTTTGTTAATTATATTTGAGATGAGAAGAGCTACGGGGTGTTTCAATTACAATCATGACTTAACCTTAGCGTGAGCTTGAATATTTATGGTTGTCGCCAATTCCGCTTATGTCACTGGTAGTGTCGCCAACCTACCGTCCAAATTAGTTTGTACTGAGTTTAATTAAGAAACTTCCATGTGAGTGATTAATTTGCATACTTGAACGCGTTCTTCGTGGGAAATGAATACCATAGTAAGATGGTCTTGTCAGAATTACAGGGTGTTTAAAATATGCTTAAAAGATGTTCAAAGTGAAGTAGTGGTGTATTTAGTGTCGTTAAACAGATCAAGAGCTTTGTAGACGGATGTTCTTGTAAGGGACAGAAGTGTTTCTAAGGAAAATGTTGAAATTAAAGTCACTTAGTAGTTTTATAATAAGTAAATGTAAGTAATACTGAGAAGGGTCTGAAGATCAACGGAGTTGTCATCAATAACATAAGATACGCAGATAATTCTGTATTACTAGCTGACTGTATCGATGACCTCCAAGACCTATTAAATCTTGTTAATAATGCTGGTGAGCAACTGGGCCTAACAACCAACGTCAATAAAACTAAATGGATGACATTTGGACGACTAGATAACTCTGAATCAGTGATACTGTTAAATGGTTGCAATGTCGAAAAGGTGGAAAGATTTAGATACCTCGGCAGTATTCTCACAGAGACTCTTGACCCAGACGTAGAGGTTAAATGCAGAATTGAAGCAGCAAGAACTGCGTTCATTAAAATGAAATCCCTCTTCTGCAAAGACAATGTCAGCTTAAAACTAAGGCATAGAATGCTAAAATGTTATGTGTGGTCGGTCTTGCTCTATGGATGTGAAACATGGACCTTGAAAGTAAATACCATGAACAGGTTAGAGGCTTTTGAAATGTGGCTTTACCGGAGAATGCTCAAGGTCCCATGGACCGACATGATCACCAGCACAGAAATTCTCAGGCGGGCTAGAGCAGATAGAGAACTGCTAACGTTAATAAACATCAGGAAAATTTCATATCTGGGACAAATACTTCGAGGGGAGAAGTATCACTTGCTCCATTTAATATTGAAAGGCAAGATAGAGGGTCGCCGAGGGCCTGGTAGAAGACGAGTGGCTGCGTAATATACGAGAGTGGACCGGCATTGAAAAAAAAAGTGTGGAGGAGCTATTCCGAGCAGGGCAAGACAGAGAGACATTTTCAAGAGTGATCGCCAACGTCGGCGGGACCTGATACGGCACACAAAGAAGAAGGTAGTTTTATGTTGTTCTTTTATAATTTATTTAAATTATTTTTATTTAATTACAACTTTATTTAGAGTTCTAATAATTAAACTTGATAACAAAAAAAAATTGAAAGCATTTGCCGTGTAAGCATAAGGTCCTGGGTTCGAGTCCTAAAGGTGCCAATATCGTTTTCTAATTTTTCGGTCTCCAGATTTTCGATTGAGTTTCGCTAATATTATCTTCATTTAATTAAAAACAAAAAATAAAAATTACTTGCTCGTTCTATAAATTGAATGCACACCTTATTTCTGCGACTGTCTACCTACATTTGTTCTTATTTGAATTTACCACACAAGAATCATGTACAGCGTACTTTATAAAATTAGAAAGAGATTGATTGACCTAATATGTTTACGTATATATAATAATTTCTCGGTCATTTTAACACTTACTACATTATGACTAAATGAAAATAAATAAATAATACTACATTATGACTTAATGAAAATAAACTAAATGATAATAAATAAATGAATAAACATTCTTAATTTAGAGCTGGGGTGTTTCACCTGAACACATTTAAAAATAATATCGCCGGTTTTATCCTCACTTTTCACTCCAATAACGAAAATATTTTTAGACGAAAAAATCTAAAATAATATATACCTAAGCACGGTATGTTCTACTATCGTTTAGATTTTAGTTAGACGACACCATCTGTTGATATATTTAGCAAATATTGCCTTTGAAATAATGACCAAACACATTGAGAGAAAAGAGTCCTAACTATTACATTTAGGATAAGCACATACTACTGTTACAGCCTTTAACATTTTACAGCAAATTGCCAATTGTAGTACACAATACAAATAATACTAATAATAGTAGGTTATTTGCTAATGGTTACAAAAAATGCTCATTAAATTATCAATAACGGGGTTGAATAAAATGAAAACGACCTGTGACATAAAACTACATGTAAATAATTGATTTAAAACACGTGAAAACCATCTGTTTTCCGTAACTCATGCGGCTCGTGCGTGCCAATCTGCGTTAAATTACGCAAACTGGCAATAAATTCTTCAGGGCTTGTAAAATAATATTCTAATCAGATGAATAATTAACGAAAATAACAATCATTGCTGGAGTCACGCACTTAAAAGTGGAATAAACGTAAAGCGACACAGTCAGTGAAGTATAGCTTAGGTGAGTTTCGCTTATAGTTAAGTAAGCCTTGGTTTTATTTCTTGCATTTAATTATTTATTAAGGAGTGCGAGGCAATTTTGTCTGTCATCGACTTTGAAACATAACATTTTTTTAAGTTACCGAAAGAGGCGCGAATACTTGCATTGTTTTTTTTTTCTTTTCATGCAAGTATTTAATTTAAAATGATCTACGATTCGTGCTCAAGTAGGATTCATGCGCCTTGATCAAAAGATCGTAGATTCGGAACCTGGATATAATAAGCGCAATTGGGAGAGATGAGCATGGGTACCGCCGCACAGTTAGCAATTTTGAGTATCTAGCGCAACTTTATTATTTTGGTATTTTTTTGGGACAATACAAATTATCATTATATGAAAAAATTGTTTTAAAAAATATATTGCGCGATTCAACCTGGTACAGTCGACTTTAATAAAGGGTGGCCCAAAACTACCGATATGGTTTGAATCTTATTACACATTGCAATAAGATTCAAAATAAAACGACAGTTTTGCGCCACCCTATACTTACAGCAATCTATATAAATAAAAAAATTGATTCCGTATGTTTGCGTTTGCAAATCTCGGAAAGTAATCGATAGATTAACTCAAATTTTTTACAGAACATTTCATTTTAGCAGAAAAGTATTTATATGTATTATGGTAAGCTCTGGCATTACGAGATTTGTATATATTGATCTGTATATTAAAAATCGCCTTGATGCTGAAAAAATTAAAAGTTGTTAAAGTAAACCCTGAATACATCACAAAACTAAAGTTAGTTTGACACGTTAATAATATCCATTAAACACAAAAAAAGTAAAATTTTACCGGATGCATTTTTAAAAGTTTCGATAAATTCCAAACTTAAAGAAATAATACGTTTTGAAAAAACATTACTTCAATATTTTTATCACACTAAAACACAAGTTAAACAGTTACGATAATCACCTGATTTCCTAAATTCCATCATAAAAAAATCAGAAAAACACAGTAGTTATAGTTGAATTATCACGCGGAGAGATCTAAACTCGACAGACATAAAATTACTCGTTCGCGGTTCGAGGTAGTGAGTATTTGCGATAGCCATACGTCGCAAGCAGCTAAAATATTTTTAGTTTTTTTTTAATTCTAAAAAGATTAGACATTAATTTAGGTACCCAATTAAAATAAAATGAAATTCAGAAAGAAACCTTGGGTTTAATAATAAAGTCACGCTAGATACCTCAATTTATTAACTGTGTGCCGTTCTGGGAACTATTTAAAATGGGCGTGATAATCCTAGCATTTTTAATGGGTAATGGATGCAATTAAATTCATTTAATTTTATGATTTTATTGAGTAGATTAATGACTGTCTTGAAATTAACCCTTTTGATATTTTGAAAGGATTTTCTCAGGTATTTTACCTAGCGCTTTACGAGAATTCCCAACGAAAATGCCATAGTCTACAGTGCAATGTCTCACCGGTTATATTCTGTTGAGTCTCAGTAACAATAGAGAGTCGTCTGATAGAGATTGGGTTTCAATTATCCTCGATACGATTGTCTTAAATCAGACTCCATTGTGTACTTGTTGCATTGTAAGCAGTGATTGGGGGGAAAGCTGCGATGAAGATTTCAGATTCCAGTGAGAGGGCGCTAGAGGGTAGTACCGAGTAGTGAAATGTTCTTTGTTCTGACACAAAATTGTGAATATTTAATGGGAGAAAGATTGTGTGACTGCGGAATAATTGAAAATTCATTGAATTGGACTTTATGAATGTAGCCACACCAATTACAATTTTTATATATATAATGTACACATTTTTTTAACTTTATCTCCACACAAGACTCCCGGAGCAGAAAAAAACATAGTGAGCAGTTCACACGCGGTAGAAGTGAATCTTTCAGAAAACTGAAGCAGACAAGAGTGGGGAGGCTACAATTCACCGCAAAAAGAGTAGACCAATCATACATACCATCTAATTCTCTCGCAGGCTAAAACCTATAAACGTATGTATTTGTCTCTTTTCAGTGTCCATATTTTTCCTTTCATCAAGTTTCAAATCACAACGGTGCTAAAGTATTTTACACTTCGAAAATTCCCCAGAGTCTATGTCATCTTTGTGGAATGAAAAAAGTATCCATCTCTCGGAGGTGAAAGGCAATGTGTCGAGAAATTTTGGCTGGAGAGGTAAAAAGGTCATCCTCAACTAATCTCTCCCGATCTGGCCCGCCGCGCAGTAGGTGGGCAAACACATTTGCCTCCAAGGCCTAGACAAACCTCACTCCTTGAACACGAGCAACCCTGCCAATTTACCAAATGTACCGAACCACTAGGAGTGACCTATGGCAGGGTGTTGGCGGTATCCGCACCGTCTCCCATATTTTATGTATTAAGAATGTACATTTTTCTGAATTTGGAATCGAGAATCTAAAAATACAAATGTCCATTTTTTATTTGAACACCGTACAAGCACCTGGAACTGGTGGGACTAGGTCATCCCCACTATTTGATATTGGGGAGGCGAGTAAAAGAAAAGAGGAAGATTCACAGGTATCTGGTTATTCAGATCTAGTCACCAAACACGAGTTAAGTTTTTTCAAGGAACTTATCAATTTGGGTAGCGGTTATGGTCCTCCCGCCCCGGGAACCAGTTATTGTGCTCGGGTTCATGGTGTGAGGTTTGTTCAGGTCTTGGCGGTCAATGCATTTTGCCACCCACAGCATGTCGGGCCGGATCGGGAGAGATTGGTTGAGGAAGACCTAACCAAGACATCTCCAGCCGAACTCTCTCGACTCATCGCATTGTACCGCAGTGGGATGGATGGATACATAAGTCTGCTCCAGAGTCCTACCCGCATCTCATAGCTAACCTTCGCAGAACTTTCTCTCCTATATTTCCATTAAAAGACCCTCCACATAGCATCCCTAAAGATAACATAGGCCCTAGGAAGGGATTTTTTTATCCTGCATGGAGTAAATGTACAAAAAAATCAGAATGGGGGTCTTTCTTTGAAAACAAATAGACCTCGGTTGAAAACTAGCGATAAAGGAGTCTCTTTAAAATAACAAGGAACCCACTTCTTGTGGGTTGGCATATCCGATCAATATCCCGAAGGCCATTCCCTTATTTTTGTGTCAACCCTTCTAAGTAACACCCGGCCGGGCGTCAGGGAAGGGTTACGGCGGAAATATCTTAATGGGGACTGACTCGGGGATAAGGGTAGATTCAGGTAAATTGCGTAAACCATAACACTTTGGGGAAACCAGAAAATTGTGCGGCTTTCTCTTTATTTTATTAATTCAGAATTGAAACGTTGCTTGAAATGGTCTTTGCCGTATTTGGTGATCAGATCTCTATAGCCAGGTATTTTCCAAACTTCCTTTCCACCTTCTTTTACATTAACTCTACACAGGATGCCCTGAAGAAATAAAAATCTCTCAGGGTCTATGTCATCTTTAGGGCTGTTGGGTGGAGTACCTTTTCAGGGAAAGGAAGGAGAGGAAGTTCTGGGAAGGAAAAAGGTTTGAAGGGATGGGTATGAATCTTGGGGTCAATGTGTCCAGGAGTGACGAATGTATGAATCCATCCCTTCCACAACGGTGCAAGGCGATGGGTCAAGAGAGTTTGATTGTAGAAGTCTTGGTTAGATCTCTTTCAACCTGTCTCTCTTGATCCGGCCCGCCACACAGCAGGTGAACAAACGCATTATCAAATCTCACCCCTGAACCCAGGCACCTCTGCTAAGTCACAAGCAGCCAACCTCATGGGGTGACCTTTGGTAAGGTAGTTGGTCATCCAATTGATGCTTCCTAGGGCGGTTGTATCCATTTCCGCCTCCCAAATCACAAATACTATTTTTTTCCCTACCTTCAACCTCAAAATGCGCCCCAATTGCGGTTGCCATGTGTCATTGGCTCCGGACGGTTGGGAGTAGTTGGGACTCTTGTGCGATAATCACATAAAAAATATGTATTTGCACAGTGGTTTGACGAAACTCGCAAAATGAAAACATAATTTGGTCGTGGTAAATAAAAGCAAGTACAAAAAATGAGTTGAGAATGAGAAGCTATTAAGTAGGTGTCGCAATGAAAATAGATTTTAATTTCATCGCTGTTTAAGACGCAGTATTTCTGTTTTCGTTACTTCACATTAACTAAATTGAAATTTCTGCGTTTGGTTATGCATTGTAATATGTTTTCTTATTCGAAAATAATAATTATCAATTAATTTATATCACAAGAATGGTGTTTGGCGCACTCTCTTTGGATTTTTAGTGACACTATAATATGGTTCGAATAACTGCTAAAACCTCATACATCGTATCATTAACTACCATGAAGCAGAGATGTCACCCGCTTGTCGGATTTGCGAGAATAATGCAGTTTGAAATGTTTTGGAATAACTTGTATTGTAACCTGTGAATAATTCATATTATGTTGTGGTCTGATTTTTTTTGCAAGATCATTGTGAATTTAACTCGTGTTGTGTGAAGTTTGACAACTGGCTTTGTGCGAGTTTCAAGTTACGAAAATTACGGAAATTGTGGATGGTTTTATTTTCTGAGGCCTCCGAGGTTGCAGAAATCGATAATTAAGGTTGGTGAAACTGATTATCGCCACTATTTGTGATTTTTAAAATTTTTAAAATTTTTTTTTTTTATTTAGTACAATATTATATATTTATACACATAATTTATGAAATGTTTTGACTGCCCAACTAAGAGGATTCCCGTTTTAGGACAGTCAAATTATACCTATATTCTCGAATTTGCTGTATTTTTATCTACCACCTTGAAAAACATTCTGTGTCTTTTAGTCTGTAGCGGCATCCGTTCGAGGAGTTTAGTTCGAAACCCGACATGCATAAATCAATTTAATTTATGGATGTTATTTCACTTATAATCAATAATATTAAATAATTATATGTAGCAGGTATATTTGCGACGTGGTAGATATTAGCAGTATTGGTTTAATAGGTGAAAGGCCACCGTCGAGAATCAAAGAGAAGAGAATACTATCTTGGTTTGGTGACTAGATCTGAATAGCCAGAAACTTCCAAATCTTTCTCTTCCCCATCTCCTCTTCCCTATTCCTTATTGTCGATGCCATAGTCCTCCCGACTCACAGCAGTTGGGACTCTTGTGCGGTATTCGCATTTTAAAAAAAAGGAGGAGCAATTTAAAAAATTCAAAGAAGAAAGTGTTTTAATTCTGTTTATTGAAGAACTTTTGGACACAAATTCTTTTTTCCGTTTGGTGCGTGTATGAATAAATCATAAATGTTTTCCGATGCGTAAACAGGCCACATACCCCGCTACTGAGTCTCCTTTGCAATACCTCCTTCTGTCCGTCCCTCGTCCCCACCCCTCCTTCACCGCTCCACTGCTTGTTCTTTCCCATGCGGCCTGTTCCCGTCCCCGTACCCCTCCCGCGTCCCTTCCCCCCTCCACGTTCATCTCCCCTCTTCTTCGTTCCCCTTCCACGTCCCCCGCCTTCCTCCTTCCCTGGTCACGCTTCCCGCAAGCCCCCCTTTCCTTCATTCCTCTCCCCCCTCCCGGATTCCCTTCCCCCTCATGCTTTCCCTTCCTGCCGCAAAAGTAAAAAAAACTCGCCTGCCAAATGTATTATTCGAATTTCATAACGCCAGAGCTCACTATTACATATTGAAACCTTCGTGGGCATGCGCACAACAATTCACCAAAGTTTCTAAAGATGAATCCTACTTAATAATATTATAAAGGCGAGAGTTCGTATGGATGTATGGATGCGTGTATGTTTGTTACCCTTTCACGCAAAAAACTGCTGAAATGATTTTAATGAAACTTTTCAATAATATAGCTCATACATCATAATAACATATAGGATATAGCTCAAAGCTCTGGCATTATGAAATTTGTATTAAAAAAACTGCAATAGGTGGCATGCGCGCTGTTCGAAAAATGAATGTAACGGGTATGGATGGGTTGAGGATTGAGAAGGGGGGGAGGGGGTGGAGGATGGGGAGAGTGGCGCGGGGATAGGGAAGGTGGAGGAGGCGGAGTGGAAACCCCCCATAAACTATACGAGCAAAGCCGGGGGCAAAAGCTATTAAACTATATTTGTTAATTGAAAATTCACTTCAATCTTCAACAAACTTGGACTTTTTATTAGCTGTTCACTCATGCACGATATTCTGAATTATTGGAACTGATCAGTACAATTATGAATCGAAAATCGATCTCTTAATTTATTTTTAGCACGAATAGTTACTTATTTGGATGTTCATTTGAAAGTAACAAACATTACACATAAGTTCAAATATTATTCGGAGCTGTAAAAAATTTTAAGGTACGTGCCTTTCTTTCCCAGGGGTATTCCTTAGCAAAACATATAAGAGTCGTATAATTTGCCCGTAATAAGTAATTGGAAAATACGAGATCTGCATACAAAGGCTCAATAAAAGTTTTCCCCGAACGCCAGCAATCGGAATACCGTTCCCAACGAAAATATCGGAAGTCGCACCTGAAACTTTTCAAGATGAGCCTCTTTAGCTGTTTCCGCTTCCTTGAATTCTTCGTACGTTTCCGCTTCCTGAACTAACAGGTATTTTATTTTCTTCCATGATAGAATATGTTGTAGGCCTTCGAGAAGCCTTTCAATTTTGAAGCAGCGTTTTCACTGGTTCATTTTATTACGTTCTTTATTGGAAAATGCAAAGTTAAAGAAATCATATGCGTACGATCTGAAAGAAAATGCCAAATGATTTTGAAAGCAAAATAATATGCACAAATACTGGTTGAGCATTTACACAATACATAGCTACACTTACCTACATACATACCTGTCATTTAACTTTACCCACAAAATTATTTATTAGTCATAGTCTTTAATCGAAACTCGCTGCATAAACATCTCTAATATACCGCTTACCCCATCCGCAACCGAACCCGAACCGAACAGTGCATAAAAAAACCCAGCCGAGACAGAAGGAAGTGCCAGCCAGTCCTTTTTTCTTCTATTCCTTTGGGCGCATTCTCTGTGCATGTACGGTGCAGCGGTCTTTCACACACATTTCACTCAGTTTACAAAACATATGAAAAACACATATCAAGGTAATATTGACATCCACAGCCACATAAATCACACATCAAATACTTTTAAGTAAACACCTATAATAATAATAATAATTGGACAATTTGTAGAGCGCCGTTTTTTGTGAAAAATCACCTCAAGGGCGCTTTACAATCTATTTAGGGACTGATCACTGTTCGTGGCCATAAATAGAAAAATAGCTAAATTGGTATTTTTAAAAAGCTTGAATATTATGGGACTGAAAAATATACGCATTGAAAAATATAGATCATGGCAACGTTCGCACTAGGGTGGGTCACGAGTGTATGGGTAAAAATCTTGTTTTGATTTGTCTGTTACTGATAAAATGGTGTAAAATGGAGATGTAAAATCACGTAATTTTTTTTAATAATATTTGGATATCATCTTCGTCCTCCGGATTGACTTTGAAATTTTGCGTAATAGAGAAAAACCCACCAACAGTTAAATCTTAAATAAATGTTAGATAAACGATTAAAAATGAACTATTTATACAAGGTGTCCGGAAACTCGTAGTACAAGCGGGAAACTGGAGAATCCACATCACATTTGGAGTCGATTTTGTGGTTTAACTTTTTTTGATTTGAGCTTTCGTTTTCGAGTAAATCGGGTCCGAAGTTGGAATTTTTTTGGTTAAATTTGAAAAAAATTTTCACTAGGGGGTTGATTTCAGCTGTGTAATGTCTTATAAAATGCAACGAAGGGTAAACCGGGCTCAAATTTTTTTTTAACCCTTTAGTTGCCGAAAAAATGGAAAAATAGAAAAAAAAATAATATTAAAATCGAAATGCTTAGATCGAAAAAAATAAGTTTTTTGGGTTCTCTACGTGATGTAGATTCACCAGTTTCCCGCTTGTACTACGAGTTTCCGGACACGTTGTATAAAGCACAAAAAAGAGGAAATATTTTGATTTATTTATTAAAAAAATATATTAATATAATTCATATTATCTCAAGGCAGTGTATTCAAATACCAGCAAAATCCTTCCTAATCTCAAATTTCGGCATTATTTTGAGAGACTCAATCTTGGAACTTTTTGTAAATGATTTCGTAAAAAATATACTATATTTGCTATGGAAGATTACAAAAAATATGGTTTAAAGGATTCAAAGTAAATATAAATGTACACTAGAAATAACCCCTTATAATGAAAATTTTCAAAACTTTGAAGAGAATCCGGAGGAAGAAGATCGTATCAGAAATTTGAACATTTTTAAATACGTCATTTTCAACCCATTTGGCACCCTTTTATTATAATGTTTTTTTAAATGACCCACCTTAGTACACACGTAACTTGTGGCCATTTGAATCGGATCATGTTAATTTGTTTTATTCCAGGATGTAGGGAGGAAAGTACAATCCCTTGCGTCCAATATAGTAATACATACTAATTATATTAGAATAAAATAATTTTTATGGAAAACAAGTAAAATGATAGTGTTGAAGTAGAAGATAACACTAATAATCTCAACGAAAATATGAAAGAGAACAAGACACAGAAAAAGATACGGTCGCAACTGGGACTCGAACCCAGAACCTCTCGTCTAACCGGGACGGGCGCCTTTTCCAATTCGGCCGTTGCCACCTTCCATCAAACCGTCACAATCGTCAACCTCATATTTTAAATGATAGAATTAACAATATTATCTTCGACTAATTTTTCCATATCATAGGCAACTACCCTTTTCATTGGAAAAAATCGTTCTAAGAACTGGTTTGTAACCAAGAAAGGTTCGAGTCCCATGCTGGACGGCGAGAAAAAATTACTTTCTATCTGTGATTTATCTATCATAGTAATGGTAGATTCTATTCTCAAGATGTTAGCTATAACAGGCGTATAATGTATTTTATTTTAAATAAATTAATTTACTCCTTCAAACACAGTAACTAGTTGGGTTCAAGTGACAATTGTGACCGTATCTTATTCTGATTTTTCTGTTTTCAGATTTTTGATTGAGTTTCGCAAATATTGTCTTCGTTTAACTAAAAATATTACAATTTTAGATTGCACTCATTAGGTAAAAAATAAAAATAAATTGAAACAAAATAAATTATTACCTTTTCTAATTTTTAAAATGGGTATTCCGTCCGGTGGATTGTTTTTTTCTACAGCTCAGTGATAAGGAAAGCCAGTATCAAGACAAAGATGTCAGTGTTCAAAACTATATACCGCCCGACGCTTACGTACGGTCACCAAATATGGATGCTAAACGAAAAAACACGTTTTAGAGTCCAAACTACCAAATTGAGGTACTTGAGAGGAGTGGCAGGGGTTACGAAATGGGACCATTTAAGAAACTCGATGATCCGAGACGATCTAAACATCGATCCACTGCTACTCTCTGAAAAATCGCAACTGAGGTGGCTTGGGCATGTTAAGAACGACTGATGACCGAATTCTGAGGAAAATACTGAGTGCGATTCCAGAGGGTAGATGTCCACAATTGGGTGAGCCAACTCCAGAAACTGTGTGATGAGAAGATGGAACTGCCATGGACGGAGGCCGAACAATCAGCACAAGACAGGGACGTATGGAGGAGCCTTGTCCATGTAGTGGGTCCCCGACCCGAATAGAATAAAAGGAAGAAGATGATGATGATGATAAGTATTCCAGCAATTATGTAGCTGAAGTCCGGAATTGTTCGCATTGATAAGCTCACGGAATCTACTAAGAAATACTAGAGGTCGGAATTTATTTCAGTGCAGAAATTCTGTGACTTACCACGATGTGAAAAACTTTTATTTTTATTTTTATTAATACAAACAGTTAATTTTTAAACAAGTTCTGCTGTGTAATTATTATTACGCGTGACAGCTGTTTCGCCTTCTGAATTTAATAATGATAATATTATTGATTATATAATAAAAAAATTAAAATTAAAATGGAGTTCGACAAATTAAACTTGATAACAATAAAAAAAGTGAATTCCTCTTTGCCTAGAATACTAATGGAGGGAAATAATTATACCAATTCAGTGGATATCTTCAATTTGTCACTAAACTACACAAAATGTTATTACTGTTCAGTTATGTACAATATACACTCTCTATATTTTACTTAAAGCCCCTAATAAGGGCGTCAATACAAAAATAAATAATAATAATTCTTCACGAAAAATAATGTAATCGACACTACATACACAAGAAAATTGGAAAAACTGGGGCTTAAACTTTGTTCGAGTCGAAATGTGGAGTTTTTTTAAATTTTTATTGAAAGTTTTAATTAAAATAGGATTGTATTACATAGCATTTGAAGTCTTCTACCCTTTTTTCTAAAAACATATTTATGTAATTGTTTTTATTGTAAAACTGATTTCCGACGTTATTCGCTTTAAGTTCTGTGTTGAAGTAGTGATTTATTCTTAGAAAAAAAACACATTTTTATAAAAGTTGGGAAATGAATTTAGATGTTATAAGGGGAAACTTCCGTGAAATTGGCTTTTTGCCAAAATATTTCGGGAATGAGTTATGATTCTTCTTAGCCGTCGAACTAGAATTAAGAAAAAATAATAAACAAAATTTTGAAGAAATGAAATGTGTTGGTTATGCGAAAAAGTGATGTCTTATAATATTTTGTTTTAAAAAGGCTTTAAATTATAGGTCATTACCCTGCTAAATTCCCACTGCTGTTTGAATGATAATTATCGCATTGTTTTTTCTATGTAAATATTCAATTACGTATGTTTATAATAACCACATAACAGAAACAAAACATATTAAATATTCCACATTACCTTTACTTATTTGGATGAAAACGTTCATCCTTTCGTCACAGGTATAATAATATACGGGAAAAACGAAAGTATTCATTTTATTTTGGCAAATCTTATAATGACGAACAACTTTTCAGGTATAGATAGTGAAATATAAATCTAATTATCTGAAACAGGTAATTTGCTATCGTTTTGTAATTTTTTTCACAATTTTTGTATTTTTCTGCAATAACATGTCTTGAGAGCACGTCAAGATCTACACAACGACTTACAAATAACGCATGTAATCCCATATGTCGTGGAATTATAAGTCATTCTTTTATCATGCTGAGTGAATTTCGAGGTTCTTATGTGATCCTCTCCCCGCTCGATGACGTAAACACACTAATAAGCAACCGACATGTTTTAGAATATACACGCCACTTGGCGCCACAACCCTTGGGCCATAAATAAATATTAATATTAGGTCCTTACATATGAAATTGGCGTTTTGTATGGGAGGAACATAAAGTCGATTTTTTTTTAAATATAATATATCTTTTTAATCAAAGTATGTACCATTGCTATCTATGCACTTTTGCCATCTCGTAGGTAGTTCATCGATCTCCTTACTAAAAAAAACATTCGGATGGGAATCAATAAAATCTTTGAAGGCGGTTTGGACTGCCCCATCGGAGTTGAATTTTTTTCCTTGCAAGAAGTTATCCAAATTTCGAAAAAAATGGTAATCTGTTGGGGCAAGGTCCGGAGAGTACGGTGGATGTCTTAGACATTCCAATTTAAGCTCTTCTAATTTGGTAGCCGTCTGTTGTGCTGTTGTCTAGCGTTTGTTACGTTACGGAATTGATTCCCGTGCGAGCTAATAGCGAATTGACCCCTTACACAGGCCCTCCGCCCCCCTTTCCCCGCACCGCTCGACACAAGTAGCCAAGCGCCGAGCGGCTCCCGGCATTCATTCCTCGGCCGACCTTCGGCATAACAACTGTGTCCCGTGATTGCGCTCTCCGTAAACGCTCGCGATGTTTACCTTAATTGTGCATTGTGCTCCAGAGGCTCCCGCCTCCTCAGTACCTGTCTGCCGACCGCCTATCTCCTGCTTGTGAGTACCAATGAACCTTGCTACCCCTCTGTGTGCTAAGAACTGACATTTAAATTCACTAAACACGTGTAGAGAGAGTTGAGAGAAGCTCCCCCGTTATGATAGAATTAATTAGAGATAGCCAAATACTCATGTGTGTAGTGCCGATGCTGGCCTTTTGTAGAACCCTGTTCACCTTTAAATGAATAAAACCCTTTTTCGTGCATAACTACTGTGTTCTGATTGAGGAAGGAGAGCTGGAGATTTTGAGGGAAGGAAGGGGAGTAGGAATTTACAAGCGAACCACAAACACTCGCCCTGGGTTTAAGAGGGACCTTGCTCGCGCCGGCTGTGCAGAGCTAGCCGCCGGCTTGTTTATTGCATGTCCTTTCCAGGTTTTGGGTTTGGCGTTGGCCGCAATTAGCGCCGATGCTAACACTGTCGCCCAACGTGTGGCAATTTTTTTTCCTCACCTCCCCAATGCCAACACTGGTTTCCAACTTAGGAGCAATTTTTTTCCCTCCCTCTTCACGGTCCCACAGTCTCGTTCTTCAATCAGCAATTGTTTAAACTTTATAATGTATAATGTTTTGTCTCGTTATCCCCAATTTGTCTAGCATTTCCATCAAGAACCCCGGCGCGATTGTAACTTCGAATTGCAATTTAAATTATCACGGGCACGATTCCTTCATTTTCGAGTCGTCACTCGACAAAACATTATCACCGGTATTCCTACGTAAAGTGCTCAACCAAGAAAGTTGCCGTCGTGAATAATATAGTGTTTACAAGTGTCGACCGACTAAATTTGCTAGTTTCAAATACAAGATTAATAGTGGAAATGTACACAAATATTTAAAACAAAGTTATTCAACAATTAAAATCCTGTATATGATAAACCAATTACCCGCTTCGTTTCCCGAAAGTTAATTTACCAGTTTTTATTAATAAACTTATTCCGCAGAGTGCTGGTCTGTATTTGATATCGACATATTCTGCGGGTAGGGGACTATTTCGCAAAATACTGGCCTGTATATATAACGGCATATTTTGCAGCTTAAGGGAAACAAGTGGATTAAATTCTTTCTACCTTTTGACAATTGGGCATTTTTTTTGTACTTCTGTCGTCCGTTTCTCCCTTTTTCTTGCGCACCTATCATCTTTCATAAAGAAACAGACGACATAATTCGAAAAATGCCTAGTTCGCGTTGACGTCGATTCCTCGAGTCAGGCATTATATCCGTATGCACATTTCTGCATATAACTTGTTATGACAAAAGGAAGTCGGCGGGTAAATACCAATAATTGGTGATGCTCAAATCAGGCTACAGCCTAGCCACGTAAATAAAAAACTATTCCCCAAGACATTGTTGAATTTTCAAACAAATACTTCCACGAAAACTCGTATAAAAGAAAAATATTTCTTTCCTTTCTTAAGAATTCCCCTTTGGAAAGCTAATGGAAATATTCAAAAACATGCTCGTTTGAGGCGAACCTCGTTTCCGTTTTTTTTATTTTTTTTCTTTTCCGGACTTTTGCAAATTTGCAAACCTTTTTCAAAAACATCGGAATAAATTCTAAAAACGTGTTCCATTAAGATGAATCCCGGCCTGTGAAATTTTCATATCCGGACTTTGAAAATTTTCAACAAATTTCCAAAACATCTGGATTTTTTCACAAAATCACGTTTTTTGAGGCAAACCCCTGCCCAAATTTTCAAATAAACCAAACACTTATAAAAAACGCGTTTTTTTTCAAAAACTTTTTGTAAAAATACGTCCCCAGTGGTCAATCTCTGCCCAATTTCTTTCCAATTGCGAGTCTAGTTCTCACTTTTTCCAACATAAGGTCACTCTAACACAATCCCATACACCATGGAAGTTCCTCAAGTTACGCTGGGTATAATCCCGCACGTCTTTACTTCAAGAAAGGAAGAATTACTTCAGGCCCTGAGAAATAGAAAGATTTCTCCTAGGAATAAATCCAAAAAATGCCTTACTCTATATGCTTCTTTCTACAACAAAAATACATCAGGAGGTTGCAATTTCAACCGGAAGTCACCTCTGACGGAATCAGTAAATTCCATCACATCAAGTTCTCAGGCGTTATCAAATTGGCAAAACATGCATCTTGTTAACCCTGATCATCATTACGCCCCTGACCTCTCTTGGCCAGTCGTCAATCAGTGCGATGCGGTCTCTTTAAAAGTCTTATAATTCTTGTCATAAATGACGTGAGTTACTTGTAAATATTAAATGTAAATAATCACCCATATGTGCATTCGTAAGGTAATCCTTACACCCGAAGGCACATTAATGTCAACGGTAGCCTAACTCCTGTACATTCTTTTTCTTTTTGCATAATTTTATACGTTCTTGTACATCCTGCGTGCCTTGCCTGCTGTACCACAAGAGCACCTCTTGGGGCACCGTTTTCATACTTGTATGCATCCTCTTCCTGAAATTGATCACTTCGGGAAAGGGCCTCCTTTTCCTCCTACCATCAACGGTTCCGGAAAACTCTTGCTCCAAGACGTCGCTTTCCTTTTCACAATTCTTGCAGCATCCGCGCGTTTTTTTTCTCACCTCATCGCCTCATCTTGTCATATCACCTTTTTTTAATTGTTTTGTGTCGGGTTTTTGTCGTACCAGTACGTCCCTACCCTAATGTTGTAAATATAAAATCTTAAGTGCAAGTCTGTATAATAACCATTGGTTTCAGACCATTGCCGCAGCTCACTACTATGGTCACAGCACCATATTGTAAGAATGTCGCGACGATTTCCGTTATAATAGGAAATCCTCCCGTTTTTTCTTTTTTCTTTTTCCTCTTCACCCCATCCTAACACATTCATAGTAATGTTGTATATTGGGGATCGTTTCAAATACACCAAATGTACACACCTATCAGGTCACATTCGCTGGATTCGAAACAATTCAAGGGCAACCTTGTTGCTACTTGTGGTTTTTCTTCTTTTTCCAAAAATTAGAATGGCGCTCAACCCAATTGCTCTATTTTTTCCAGAATCGTATTTTGTCGGATTCTGAGAAAAATATTTGTTATAAAAGTGACAATACGTTTCGTCCCTTCATTAACATTGTTCTTTGTACATATACAACTTCATTATGAGGTACAATATTTTATCATGACATCAGTTTCTTTTGTCCTTTATCGTACCATTATTTTTGTTTGAAGTTTAAAATCTTGGCCAGATCTTCAATAAAATTTGTGTTTATCGCCTTTTGGCAAGTCTTGTAACGTATGCTAATATGAAATTATTAAGCTACAGCAGTGCCGTATTAATAACATCATTGCAAACCGCCGTCTGTATTGAATGGGGACCCACCTTTTTTTAACGTAAACTTTTGTAACATTATAGGCGCGAGCCTTACAATATCTACTATTATAGGTGTGAACCTTACAATATCCACTGCTATAGATGCGAATCTCATAATATCTTTGTGTTTTTACACGTCACGGGGAGTCCGTCATAACTACTCATTGTTTGCTCGTCAACACAGGGTTGTTGATCGAGAGGGTGATTTATCTCATTAAATTGTTTTAAATACCTATTGGGTTACTGTCTTTCAATACTGGGCAAAATTTGTTGTAAATCGTTCATTCCTGTCACGTGAGACGTGAAAACGTGACAATATCTACCATCATAGGAGAGATCCTCAAAACATCCGCCATGATACGATAAGTTCGTTATAATTACTTTATACTCTTAACTAAATGTTATTGAGTTGGTCGTGTGTCTTTTGGCATGAGAACCGCCCCTTTTTGGTCGTGTGTCTTTTGGCATGAGAACCGCTTTGTTATAACTGTGTACTTATATAATCTGTGCACCAAACGTGAAGACGTTACAATACTCACCATGAGTCGTGCGAACGAAATAATATCTACCCCATGTTTGTGTGACCTACCAAGTGTAGATCACACGCCTTTTATTTTCTGTTATCAGAAAATTATTGCTTTTGCAGCAGAGTACTCATTAACATGCCCGTGGATTTCCTGTCACAAGAACCCAGGAACTATCCACTATCTCAAAAGGACTAATCATACGCTTCACTCATGATTATGGGGCATCGTGTCGTAGGAGTTAAGTTGATGGACACAAAAAACACCTAACTCGTTGTCTGGGAGACGAACAAGAAAACCCCCCAGGTTTGTGAGATTTGAGCAAGGGTCTGTCATTTCTCGCAAACAAGTAGGAGAATAAAACGACCCTCTAATCTTCTACCCAATACACGTGGAGGATTAGACTCTTTTATGTCAGTGTATTCCTTTTGTCCCACACTACCAAATGGTATTGTAATGTGCCAGGATAACTGCTGTAGACCTTGTTTCACCTTCCACTCAGAGGTCGAATTTCGGAAATAGCCGAGTCCTCAGCAGTTTTCTTCGTTCAAATGTTCCCAATTGTCACCCTTTCCCTTCCTCGAAATTATCCGTGAATGGGGATATATGCGTTACGCACTTGGCGTTTCGTTTGTCAAATGGGACAACCTTCATACACGGATCCTTTCAACTTCCTACTCCTTTCCCACTTTTCATAACTTATTTGTACTCAATGTTTTTGTTCTTCGAAAGTAGAAAAAATGCTACCGTATAGACGTGAGCATAGGTCATGGAAGACCAACTTCTTTCGAACGTGGCATTTTGTCATACGTACAAACCCTTACCTACGTGTTCTTGGAAATGTATTTAGTTTAAAAAAAACTAAATGGGTTAAACAGAACCTTCCTTGAATACGTACCTTTGTAATATGTATAAGTCTGTAGTTGCATTTAGTTAACTCTCTCTCCGTCTCTCTCTCTCTCTCTACACGTCAAACAAATCCAATCTTTCTCAACATGCACACCTTGTTTCTCTCCAAACCTTTTCATCATTGGTCTACCAGGCAGGTAAACTTCAAGAATTTTGTTCTAATAATAATTTTTTCGCCGGATTAATAAGAAGACTAGCAGCTCTTCACCCATCTACACCTGCGCCTCTCTTCATGCTGCCTTCACTACCGTCACGGAGGTCCCATGCCTTCAAACCATACGTACCAAAAGAACCCGACCACACCTAACATAACCTAGTGTGAGTCGTGCGTGTAGTTGCGAATTGTATCATCACAAAACCATCACTCAAACAAACCCGAGCACGTCAGCTCTAAGTTGGTTCATGTTCCTGTTGCCATCGTGCAAATGTTCCTGCGGCATCTCGCAAATGTTCCTGTTGCCATTGTACAAATGTTCCTGCGGCACCTTGCAAATGTTCCTGTTGCCATCGTGCAAATGTTCCTGCGGCATCTCGCAAATGTTCCTGTTGCCATTGTACAAACGTTCCTGCGGCATCTCGCAAATGTTCCTGTTGCCATTGTACAAATGTTCCTGCTGCATCTTGCAAATGTTCCAGCTGCACCTTGCAAATTGCTCTGTTGCCATCATGCCAATGCTCCTGTGCCCTTGCGCAAATAACAATACCAACAATTGTTCATACAACAATCCCACTGTATACAAACCAGTGTACCAACCACCATCACAACAACGGCTGTCATGCACACAAACCCCCTCCTCTATAAAGGACCAACCACCAATTACAATTCCACTCTCTAGTACCTCAATGATGTCATACTGGCCCACCCACAGGATCCGGAAGCAGCTACCTTTTTGACCTCTGTGACAGGTAGAACCCTCTCCACCACCAAGAAGCCTCATCCTGCGTTCTCGTCTTCGTGTTTTCTTTAAGGCCCTAGTGTTCCTTGAGTGTAATCTCAAACGGGCCAGGTTACTGTGACAAAGTAGCCTTGTAACTTCAGTGCAACGTTCAAACACCCCAAACATCCTACGCAAACCACGCTACGCAAACTTAGCTCACAGACCAATGATACAATTTAGAGTCATTTTTTTTCTATCACTGCATAACCCTTGTACCTTTCTCCAGCAGGTCCTTGTTTATATTTATGTATGCCACTGCTCTTTCATGTACATTCATGTATAATTCTTTGTTCACCATGCTTTTTTTTCTCTTTTGTTTTTGTTTCTACTATTTTATAGCTAGCAACTTTTTCTCTTTCTTTTCTCCCGTGCGAGCTAATAGCGAATTGACCCCTTACACAGGCCCTCCGCCCCCCTTTCCCCGCACCGCTCGACACAAGTAGCCAAGCGCCGAGCGGCTCCCGGCATTCATTCCTCGGCCGACCTTCGGCATAACAACTGTGTCCCGTGATTGCGCTCTCCGTAAACGCTCGCGATGTTTACCTTAATTGTGCATTGTGCTCCAGAGGCTCCCGCCTCCTCAGTACCTGTCTGCCGACCGCCTATCTCCTGCTTGTGAGTACCAATGAACCTTGCTACCCCTCTGTGTGCTAAGAACTGACATTTAAATTCACTAAACACGTGTAGAGAGAGTTGAGAGAAGCTCCCCCGTTATGATAGAATTAATTAGAGATAGCCAAATACTCATGTGTGTAGTGCCAATGCTGGCCTTTTGTAGAACCCTGTTCACCTTTAAATGAATAAAACCCTTTTTCGTGCATAACTACTGTGTTCTGATTGAGGAAGGAGACCTGGAGATTTTGAGGAAAGGAAGGGGAGTAGGAATTTACAAGCGAACCACAAACACTCGCCCTGGGTTTAAGAGGGACCTTGCTCGCGCCGGCTGTGCAGAGCTAGCTGCCGGCTTGTTTATTGCATGTCCTTTCCAGGTTTTGGGTTTGGCGTTGGCCGCAAGTAGCGCCGATGCTAACACGTTCTAACACGTGTTTGTTGATTTGCTTCACTCAATTCGTGAGGTACCCACCTGTCAAGCTTTTGCACCTTCCCAATTCGCTTCAAGTGGATTAAAACAGTTTTATCACTAACACCGCAGCCTGCAGCTAACTCGGACGTGGTTTGCGATAGGTCCACTTCCACAATAGCCTTCAATTCTTCATTATCAACTTTGGTCTCCGGCCGTCCACGAGGCTTGTTCTGCAGGTCAAAATGCTAACCAAAGAGAAGATATTTGAGATCAAAGTTGCCAGTAAGGAAAAACGCCAATTTCATATGTAAGGACCTAATATTATTGGGACACATGTTTAAATATTTATAGACCACAAAGCGCTTTATCGCTAAATGAGTCTTTTAAAAAGTAAAATGTATTTTTATAAAACAAAAGAACTTTACAAAGTAGAACTTAGGATTTGTAAAACGGACGTTTAGTATTTTCAGTTAAGGGGAACGTATGCGCGGCCCATTTCTACCCGTTTTATACAAATCTTAGTTTGGATTTGAGATCAAAATACCCAACCAAACTGAAAAATTATTTTTGTAATCAAAAGATATATCAAATATCTAGTTAGGATGTGAGCTACTTTATTTGTTTTTGCTTTAAATTATAAGATACAGGCCATTGTTTCTCAAACTGTAAAGTGAATTTTAAAACTCTTGAACTGTGATGGAGCAATTAAGATATTTGGCGAATTATCAAAAGAAATATAATTAGAAGAATAAATTATATAAATAAATTTTGCTCATGATTATGTTAGAATACAGGTAGCTATGTAACAATTTTGAAAAGGACAAAAAATTTAATATTCTACGGATCATCAAAATGTCAATTTAAATCCGAGATACACAGCCTGACGCCATTTGCATTAAACATTTTTGTTCAACTTTCATTTTCATTTGTTTTACTAATAGAAAATTATCGAAAACACTTTGTTCCAGACATACATTTCAAACTCAAGTTTAGGCGAAGCAAATTTATTAAAGGATTTCTCAAGAATATTAGCCAACATTCACGAATTACTGCGATGAGTTCACGAAAGGTTATAGCCTAGATACAGATTCAGTATTTTGATTAAATTCTTAAGTATTCTTCCGAATAAAAAACATATAGCGACTAAATCAAATGGAATGAAAAAGCCAAACATAACCTTCATTCATTTTTCATTCGCCCTAACTCTAGCCAATTCATCTTCTTTTTATCTACGAATTTGTGAAACACTTCTTCTAAATCCTCTTGTACATATTTCAAGGAAAAACTCACAATGTCGTTCGTCTAAACTTTGAACTTTTCATATAACTCTTTGTTGGATGGGCTCAGAATAAAGGAAATTTAAAAATATTTGACTATTTCAGTCTACTGAATTTGATAGCATCTGAAATAGAGTTTCTGAGAATCAGCTCGACTATAATAGTATTAGGTACTATTATTTATTTTATCCCTTATAAACGACAAGTTTTTATTTTGAATTTTGTAACGAAATAACTATATTGACTAAAGAAATATTCCGATGGGAATGTCGTATTTTCACGTTCAACTCAATTTTTCACTTATTGCGAAACACACAAGTGTTTTCAAATACATGTAGAATTTTCGAAGTGAAACTTCTATAGCCCCGTTGTGATTTAGAATTCGGATGAAACGGAAATGACGCATGACAGCACCTGCGAAGCATCAAACTCCTATCTAGGCTCCTATTGGTTGAGATATAAAACGGAAATGACGCTAGGTCTGCGCTCATTAACCGCTTTGATTATGACCTCACTTTTTAAGACTCCTTGGTTGAGATTGTTTCGCTTCTACCGCGTGTTAACTGCAGTCGAATTTTTTTGTTGGACCGATAAATAATAATCGATTTGATTGGCATTTCGGAGTCAAAACGTCTATTGTAAATTGACGATATCGGTTTTGATCACACTTTGAGGGATGATTTCTGTAAAGTTCGTATTGTACAGGTAAACATTTTACAAATTTAAAAAAAAGCTAAAATTAGGTTTTTATGAAAACAAAAAATGGTGATGAATGTTTACATGAATTTTTCATGCTTTTATAACCTGTTAAACGTGGGATGGTATTTCTAAAACCACGCGAAAACTACCTTGATTAATTCTGGTCAAATATCGATATTTTTTTTTTTTTTTTTTTTACAGTGAATACCGCACAAGAATCTCAACTGCTCCCGTCTGGAGCCAGTGAGACTATGGCATCCCCAATTGGGGTATGTTGTGAGGCTGAAGGTAGTGGGAGGGGAAGGAGGTGGGGAAGAGGAAGGTTGGGAAGTACCTGGCTATTCAGATCTGGTCACTAAACACGGCTAAAGCCATTTTCAAGCAACGTTTCAATTCTGAATGGTGGTCTTACACCAGGGCGATACTAATAGTATCTTCCACTCTGGAACATGCCGCAAATATATTATATATTATTTTAAATGAATTAATTGTGAAATAACACAAATTAATCAAATAAAATTTATTTGCGCATGCCGGGTTCGAACCCGCGACCTCCGGAATGTGAGTCAAGAGTCTTAGCCACTGGACTACGGAGGTCGTATTAATAACATCAATATAAACAAAGCGATTGATTTCTGTTTACCGGATAATATATCTTATTATTTATGTCAACTACATGTTAATATCTAAAGAAAATTTTCCAGAACAGCTAACTAACTAAAAAAAAATTAAAAATCTCCCATTTTGGATATAATTATCAAAAAATATGTTGAAACAAATATAATTTTTACAAATAGTATTATTTATTATTTCTACACAAACCTACCAGTAAAATATCCAACATTAAAAAAAATAAAAAAAAACAACAAAACAACAAAAGGCAATTTTTGGAACCAGTTCTTATCGGATTTATAAAATGGTTACCTATACTCCAACTGCGCGAAGCTGAACCAAAAGCCGCCCGCAGGGCCTGGCAGCAAAAGGCAAGGTTTTGAACTGTAAGTAAATTATTTTTGCTCTACCGGATTCGAAATGTACCTAGCGAAAAGAATAATAAATCTGTGGAGCAATAATTAAAATGAAATAAAGTGGTTTGTTTTGTTCTGTTTTAAGTGCAACATAATTCTTTCCTTCCCGCAATAAAGGATGAAATTTGATGTCTACAGTCGCTCCCGAGTGATTGACACATTTGCCAGAAAGCTGCCGGGATAAACTTTAATAGCTAATATTAAATGTGAAAGCCTTCTTGAGCCTGAAAGCCTTCGGTGTGCACATGAGCTTTCAGGAGATTCTTTAATAAAACTTTTTCTATTAAAAAGTGCAAATATTCGCCGTACCGCGTTTTATTTTATGGGATAGACCGGAACAAAATTGATGGAAAAGGATACTTGTTGAAATAAGCTCTATGTGTTCTTTTTAGATTATAATAAGAAATCACAATTTTAAATTAAAAACGAATAATATTGATGTTTTACGGAGATTTGAACGTATTTTGGGTCTTGGAAGTATCTAGGTATCGCAAAACAAAAAAGAATAGAGCGAAGTAAAAAGCCAATAGAATGCTCGGTTTTATCAGGAACCTCAGTAGATTCAGGATTTTTTACTACTCATATGTAAGAAGTACTTTAGAGTATAGCTCCGCCATTTGGTCCCCACACTATGCAATTCATAGCAGCAAAGTGGAGTCTGTTAAAAAAATACTTAAAAATACTAGGTTACAAAATTCTGGAGTATATCGGAGTCTAGGGAACTATGCTGAAAGACTTACTTACTTTAGAGAAGTCTCACTCGCCAAACGAAGACAGATTTCAAATATAATCTCTGGTAAGTAATACTAGTTTTTTCAAACCTACCTCAAGAATGAATCGATTATACAATAAATATTGCGAACATGAAGACTTAGATGTATTTTCAAATTCAATTATTACCTTCAGAAGGAACTTGTACTTACGTATTATTCCTGATGATCACCTCACTTATGTATATATATATAAATACTAGATTTTTTCAAATTGAAGTGTTAATGTAGGCATTCTCGATACTATTTCAATACCAACATTACATTTTTGTGAAAAAATTACTGGAAGCCAAAGACGTCACGAATTTACAAATCAATGTTCAACGTTCTTTGATTCATTTTCTTAGATCTTTCATAAATAATTCATAATTTCTTGGAAGATCCCTGTATCAATAATTAATACAAAATGTTTTGAATCAGCCTTAAACTCTTTACCTTGTTTGTACTTTATCTTATGTACAGTTTCGACCTTTTTTCTAGCAAAATACAAGTGAATTTTCTAAACCCTATTTCCTAAAAGGTGAACATGTATTTTTTTGATGTCTGGAGAATATTGTAGTTCTTTTGTTTTGTTTTTCTGCTGAATGAATTCAACCCATTTTAAAACATTTATTCGGTGAATTGTTTACGTATAGGTAACGTTGGCGGAAAAAAGGTATCAGAGGTAAACCTTTTTGTTAGGTTACCTACGAGTTGACAAGAGGACGAGTTAACAGCAAGGTTAGTTAAAAATCATAAAACTCAAAGTACCTTCTTTAAAACACGGGTACGTTAAGCATCTCGGCACGTCAAAAAAATTATTGTAAACCTTAATTTTTCTTTAAATAAATATTTAACTTTGCAAAACATACAAAGAGATTAACGCGAGATTTGAAATAAATTGTTCTGCTGATTGCTAAGTGATGCGGAAATAGTCTTAGGATTGTACCCGACAGGGTGAGGCACATAAGACTGTAAATCAGGTTGGAGGTCCCGATCCACGAAACCCTTGACTCTGTGCAGAAACGGGCGGTCCGTTTGATGGATTCTCCCATCTTAACAGACGGACTGCAATCTTTAAAGCATAGGCGTCAGGTGGGAATGCTGTCTTTGTTCTACCGGTAGGAACGAGCGTCATTGATCCCCTCGGCACCGGTGCATAGTCGGGAAACACGCCAAACGCGTGCCCAACATTTGTACACGGTTGACATTTGTCACATGAGAACGGGTCGTTTCTTCGACTCGTTCTTGTGTTCAACAGCTCAGCTGTGGAATGATTTGCCGGCCTCTGTGTTTCCTTCTTCCTACAGCATTGGTCTATTCAAGGGAAATTATTTTCCTCAGGGCCTCCTGTGTGGAGTTAATATAAAAAAAGGCGCCAAGATTTCGGGAGAACGTCGACCCAATGATGCTAGGACGAGCGGGCAGGCGGAGAACGGCGATGACGCGATAGTTAGTTCTGGTTAACTGACTTGATTCGGGCTGTTGTGCCCTGAGTTACAACCGCAGCGCATAAATGTCAAATGTTTACGGACAACGGACAACGGGGTCACCAGTTGTGGGGAACCTTACTTCAAGTCGTCGATGATACTTACTTAACTCCAAAGGAAGGATTTTGCGTTCAATGAAGCAATAAAAGAGTTCTCCACGTTTTATTATTTATTTAGTCTTTGCCAGACACATTTACACTTTTAGGGATCGCGGGTAGAAATGGAAATGTGATTCTTAATTAATAATTTAGCCACGTGTTCTCGAGACGGGTCCCGTAACTGGAATGACGTAGGTCTCTTTTGTTGGAGGGGTCTTAGCTGTGACTACATTGGTCACGTGACCGATGTTGCCAAGACAACGGTTTAAACGGTAGTTTAAAGAAATAATCAGTACTTAATCGCATTTCCATAAGGACGTTTGCCGCCAGGCCGTTTAAAAATTTCTCCGTCCGCTCACCCAACCCCCATTCCAATAATTAATTTATTAACCATACAAACATACAAGCATTTTACAAATATTTACGGGGACCCGTGGTCACGTCCAGCCCTATCTAGGGCTCGCATCTTTTTCCGTGACCACGTCATAAATACTTCAACACGTCTGACACAAGGATGATTTAAATAAAGAGGATTAATTTTAAGTTAATTTAAAAAGGTTTTTTGAGGAGGCGGAGTAGGAACCCCCCTAATACCATGCAAGCGAAGCCACGGAAAGAATAATTCACAAAAAATGTATGAAAGTCGTCCTAATCTATGTATTTCAGTGATAAAATGGTTAAATGTTAATTCTTCTTTTACTGACTTAATAGTTATAAAACCAAAATTTTAAACTAAATTCTAATAAATTTACTATTTATAGCTTACTACAAATTTCAAAATATTATTAAAATATTTAAATGCTGACAAAATGTTAGTAAAAATTAAATCACTTTCTAAGAACCAAAAAGTTGCCCCTGCGTAATTTGATGCGAACGATTGAACTCCAGAAGTAAACACGGTAATTTTATTGTTTGAAAATCCAATACTGGGATATCAGGTTTTGGATGAATGGAGAGATCTCATTTTACATGGATCCTTAGTTTTTACTTTAGCGTTTCAATTTCTGGTTATGAAAGGGTTTTGATCGCCTAAGGAATCAAATCGCTTTTATTGCTTCGTTTGAATGTTCACAGCAACTTAACTTCACTTATAAGATATAACTGAGTTGTAAAAAAGGATTTTTTAAATTAATTTAAATGCGTTAACGAAAATATCGCGCCAGAGTCATAGCTGCCCGAACTACTTGAACTATGGGATCCCCACTTGTGGTATACGTTGTTAGGCAGTGGAGGTTATCCACCTCTTACCCGCCCTGGTATAAGTAACAGATGGTTACTCCTTCAAGGCTCTCGCAAGATTCTAATTTTTTTGTTAAACGAAGCTACATTTATTTATTTTGAACGAATCTAGACCTCCAGTATCCTTGCATACGTTGTTAGGCAGATGAAAGTGGGTAGGGGACAGAAATGGAAAAGAGAAATATTAGGAAGAAACTGGCTTTTTAGATCTAGTCATTAAACAGGTACAGCTTTTTCAAGTATCGTTTTTATTCCGTATGGTAGTCTTTCAAGTGGGTTAATTTTTTATTTAATTTGTTATTATTCATCTTATTACTACGAAATTTGTGGATGCGCTCTGCCTGCCTCTCTAGAAACTACTGTGTTGAAAGCAGGCCCCAGTTTATAAACCACACAAATAACAATAAACTAACAAATAAAATTTGATAGGTTATTTCATAACTTAACAAAAAAAGTTTTTAGTATTCGGCTACGTTCAGAAATATTTTATTTTAAAGCATTAATTGTGAAGCGGAAATAACACAAGTTTTTTTATAAATCTATACATTGCCCACTCTCCGATACAACGATTTCACACTATGAGAAATCAGTACTTAGGTGATATTGACATATTTAACATAAACTTGGCGAATTTTGTTGATCTTATAAAAAAACTTATTCCAAAACTATTCCTAAACGTATCTGTATTTTTGTAAACCTATGAAATTGCTGTATTTTTGTATTTTTATGATTTGCGTTTTGCGTGCTTTTGAGGCCTGCTTTTTTATCTAATTTTATTTTTATCATTTCTTTGTCTGTTTTATTCCTAAACATATCTGTTTTTCTGTAAACCTATGAAATCGCTGTATTTTTGTATTTTTATGACTTGTGTGCTTTTTTATCTAATTTTATTTTTATTATTTTTATACCAAACATGTAAAAACTCTTTGGGCGTTAAATAAATAAAATCTGACAGTTCGTTTAAGACAGAAAACTTGCACAATGGCAAAATACCCGAGTGGTTAAATATAAGAAGACGGTTATGAACGGGAATATCAAAAAGTACCTATCTAAAAAAATTACAAACACTCGCAGAAAGATATAAATGGATTGAAATATTTTGAAAAATTCACAAAAAAAGAATATTACATTAGGTGAACTCTTAGCGTCGAGTACAATATAAAGGTTATGTTTTGATGACTATTAATCACCAATAAAAAAAACATCAAGGATAACCAGCATTTTCTTGAACAAGCATTGTTCTGTGCTATTGTTGTCTTATTATTTGTATGGCTTAGGCTTAATACATACTTAGGAACTCAACGCGTTTAAGTTATGACTGACAGAGATGAATCAATCGTGATGTCATTGGACGGGATGTAAAAATTTGTTTGTGTGAAACAATGGCTATATCGGACAAAATGTTGAATTCAATATTTTTTTGTCATTAAGAGATACGAGTTCTAAAATTTTTACGACGACAATAAAATTATTTTATAAAATCCTTAACATATCCGTGTGTTAATGCGTGCTGTGTACTTGATAATGTAGTATCATATGACACTATCAATCCTTATCAAGCGTCCTCAAATGAGAGACGGTGCAATAGATATTAATGAATTTTCGGCTTTATCAGACATTTAAAAATAATGTCCTTTATTCAAACTGCGTGAGGTGATAATGATGATGACCTCTATTAAAATAATTACTCATATTGGAATATGCGTCGAAAATTGAATGTACATATAAATATATAATGTGTACAATTGTCCAATAAATAGGAAAGTGACTGGTACAGGCAGGTATTCCTTACAGGAATTCTCATATCCGATAGTACTCGGGAAAAGTAATAACTACTTAACCATTTCATTGAATATTTTCCTACTTCTCAAATAAAGCTCCTGCTGCCATTATAAACTGACCTCTATCTGAACAATTCAGGGATCAAGGCGTTCACGTGTATCGGTGTCATGTTGAATTACGTATTTGTGCAGGCTCCACTTGGCCCATACAATGACTATGAAGCAATGTCAATGTTTTGACTGTCTTTGGTGTAGATAGTATATACCGAAAGTTTTCATAAGTAAAATTTTACCGTAATTGCAAAAGCTCTCGAAAATAGAATAAGTTTTTCCTGTACATAATTACCCTTAAATGTTTTATCCGGACCTAAATTAAAATCTCGTTGCAAAACTTTGAAGAAGTTTTTTTTCCACGGTAGGTGAGAGAGATGAAAGTGAACTTTTCCTTTCAAATGCAAACAGAGGGCGAGGCACAAAGGCAAATGAAAAGCTAAAGAAATTCCCCCGAAGAAAGAAGTCTTATTTACTGATAAAATGTTCGGGATTCTTCTTTCTAGAGATAGAATTCGGTATTCTATCTTCTGGGACGAAAGGCGCAATCGGGATTTTTGGTTATATAAAATGTATTATGTATATACGAGTACCTTTGCAAGATCACGCTTTATTGGGAAAAAAGCTAAGTTTTGCAGGAAGTTTATTTTTAAGTAACAATCTCATCAAGTGATGAAACATTTTTTGATCGGTTTAATTATTAGTTAATAATGGTAAAAGATCTCGAGGATTTTTATTTTTTTGTTAAATATTTTTATTTAATTACGGTTCTTTTCTTTGACATTTATTTATTTTTATTTATTTATTTATTTAAATACATGTTACATAATTAGACATTTACATAGAATTGGATACATTGAATCACCATACTAGGCGGCTGCCTGTTTCATGGTGACAATGGAGGATATTTACTTTAAGTGAAGTCTATTGTTAACATATGGAACTATTAGTAATGTAATGATGTTGAAAATTGGTAAAGTTATAATAAAAAACTAGTAAAGAGAAAAAGAATTGGGTAAGGATAAGTTTGTGAGAAGATACATGTCCTTATTTTAAAATTTATATGTGTGAGTGCATACGCATACGTATATACAGGTGCACACATCCATACACACATAGGCATATACACACACACACTTACACATATATATGCGTCTAGGTACATGAATACATTAATATGTATATATACGGCCATGGACACAGTACCAACACATTTACACACAGTTGTAATTTTTTTTTTTTTTTTTTGAAGTGTATGAAGGTGTAATTAGAATGGAGCTTGAGTATTTGCAGTAAGTATCTTTCCAAATAGTATTGAGATATATGTTAATAAAAGAGGTGTTATTTTCTAACATGGTGACAGAATATAATTATTTATTAATGTTTGAATAACTGTACTCATGCTGCTTTTGTAGGTTTATTATAATATTTTTATTAAGTTTATGTGTATGTTTCTTTCTTATCTTTTTTTTTTAATTACATTATTGTAAAACTACATTGTTGTAAAACTTTGTTGTAAAACTGCACATCTCGATACAGGAATGCCCTAGTGAGATGTGCAGCTTATTGCTATATATATTTCTTATTTTATAAATAGATAAATGAATACAATGTCAATATGTACAATAAATAATTCAGGCATATACTCTTTCTATTATTGAAAAGTTTTGATTCATTGTAACAGTTATTAAAAAAAAAAAACATACAAATACAAGATAATACAAAAAATGGAAACAAAAAAGATTACAAAAGGCATAGCCTGTTCGACAATATGCGTTGGTATAATTCTATTTTTTAACATATTAATGAAGTGATTTTAAATTAAAACATCATAATATTATAAAGCATTACTTTTATAAGAAAAATTATGTCAAATTGAGCTATAAGCGGGGTAAAAACATAAAATATGACATTAAATATGATAATTAACCGATGAATATGGAAGTTTAACCTCTCATATCGGGGATGTTCCGAAGGTTAGAAAATTTCCGTTTTGCATTAAAATCATTTTGCATTTGCAAAAACCGTTTTTAATTTTTAATAAATTGAATGACAAATAACCCAAAAACATTAGTAATAAAACATTATTATATCTTAAGTTTTGTTTTCTTTTAACTATTAATAATTAATAACTATTTTAGTATGTGAAACAGGTTATAAACATTGTCATTGTCACTCATCAGAAGGTCAGTAAGCGCCTTTTTGAAAGTGAGATATTTGTCTTTGGACTTTATTTCAAATGATAAATTATTAAAAATTTTAGGTGCAAGAAAGTTGAACTGGGACTGGGCCATTGAAGTTTTTGTTGTTGGAATAATATAATTCGATAGGTTTGAATATCTTGTGTTGTATTTTGAATTTATATATTTTTTTTTTGTAAATTTGAATTTAAAATAAGAGGTAATATTTTTTACATATATGGATTTTACATTAAGAACTTTGAAGTCTTTAAATAGGTCTTTCGTGGGGTGTATATAATGAACTCTGTAAATAGTCCGTATTATTAATTTTTGGGCTTTTATTAATGGATCTAATACAGTTTTGGAGCATCCTCCCCAGATAATTATACCGTACGATAAGATTGACTGACACAGGGAAAAATATACTGTTCTCATTGTATTTTTTTGTAGTATATTGCGCAATGATCTAAAGATATAAGCCAGTTTCCTTATACGGCTTGTGACGTTAATTACATGTTCTTCCCATCGCAGTTTGTTATCGATTATTACGCCTAAGTATCTGATGGAGTCTACTCTTTCCAATGGATTGCATAAACAGCTGGATATATTACTACAAGAATGTATTTTTAATACATGATTACTTGAGGGTTGACTTGGATTATTTGTACTGAATGTTAGGTATTTTGTTTTGGTTATGTTTAGCGTTAGTAAATTATCATCCAGCCATTGTTTAACATTTTGCAAAATTAGTTCCGCTTTATGAAAAGTTTCTACCCATGTTTTACTTTTTAGTATCAGGGCAGTATCATCGGCAAAGGTGATTATGTTGCCATCAATTTCTAATCTACATAAATCATTAATGTATATGAGAAAAAGTATTGGACCGAGTACACTGCCCTGTGGTACACCAAAATTGATTCTGATAGGTTGAGACGATTTGTATGATGGTAACTTAACAAATTGCTTTCTGTCTGTTAGGTACGATTTGAACCAATCAAATGCCTTATTCTTTATTCCAATTTTATGAAGCTTAGCTAGGAGGATTCGACGAGAGACTGTGTCAAATGCCTTAGCTAAGTCTAGAAATATTGCCAGACATTTATCACCTTTGTCTAGGGCTTCTGTTATGTGTGATGTTAATTCTAGAATAGCTGAATCTGTGCTGAGCCCTTCTCTGAACCCATGCTGGTTAGGCGAGAGAATATTGTATTTTGTAAGATAGTCAGTAAGTCTTTTTTTTACGATTTTTTCTATGATTTTGGAGAGTGATGATAAAATGGAGATAGGTCTATAGTTTGATATCTCAGTAGGAGTTCCAGACTTAAAAATTGGTTGGACCAAAGCAAGTTTGAGTTTGTACGGAAATATACCTTTGTCGAGACTGAGGTTAATGATATGTTCCAGTGGTAGATTTATAAAAGGTTCAATAATTTTGAGTATATTTGAGGATATTTTATCATGATTACATGAATGGGAGGGCTTTAGTTGTTTTATAGTTTGTGAAATTTCAGCAGAGTTGGTGGGGTTGAGTGTGAATGAATTGTTTGTTTCACAAGCAGAGATATTTATATTGTTGGCAAGAGCATTTTCATCGGTAGATGTTTTATTTAAAATTTGTGATGCTAAGTTTTTTCCAATATTACAAAAATATTCATTTATGTGATTGGTCACAGTGTCAGGGTCGACTTTTAGTGAAGTGTCTAGTCCGTTGATGTTTAATTTATTGATTGTTGGTGTTGAATGGTCAGTGTCAGATATTTCTTTAATAATTTGCCAAATTTTTTTATTATTATTACCGGCTCTGGACAATTTATGTTTATAGTAGTTTTCTTTAGTGATTCTGATGAGATTGTTACAAATATTTCTGTATTTTTTATAAAATGTTTGGGCTTGTGTATTTGGATTGTTAATTAAGTTTTTGTGGAGTTTGTCCCGTTTTTTAATACAAAAAATTAAACCATCTGTTATCCATGGTTTTAGTTTTTTATTTTTTGAGTTGTTCAAAGGGGATTCAACGGTAACAGCCTGAATATGTTTCAATAGTATTTCAGAAAATTTATTAAATGCAACATCTACATCTGAAGAATTTACAACAGAGAGCCAATTTTCTAATTTAATTTTGGAGGTTAGTTCCTCAAAATTGATCGTAGTCTTTAATGTATTTTCACATGAGGTAATGGGAGTGGATTTTTTATTCATGAGGCCAATTACTATTGAGAAGTGATCAGTTATAGTTGATTGATAAACAATTCCTTTAGAATTTTTTTTTGTTCTTAGGAATATGTGGTCAATACATGATTTGGTCATGTCGGTTACTCTAGTTGGGACATTAATATAAGAAACAAGCCCGTATTGAGTCATTAGGTTTTTATAGTCGAGTGTTTGTGTTGACATGGGCTTAAGTAAATCTATGTTAATGTCGCCTATTACCATTAGTTCTTCATTTGTTCTACAGTTCAATAATGCCACGTCTAAAGATTTAAGGAAGGCTGAAACATTTTGTTGTTTAGGTGACCTGTATAGTGCAAGAATGGTGGTCTGGTTTATTTTAATTTTAAGGCAGTTGGCATTGTCGACGGATAATTCAGAGATGGTCGGGTAGAGATCGGATTTTACATAGACGATTACTCCATCTGACTGTGTCTTGTTATTCAATGTATTGAAAACAGTAAATCCTGTAATTTTTTTGTGAGTATAATTTGATTTGATCCAACATTCTGTTAAAATTATTATGTCAAATATATTATTCAAGTCAGCAAGCGTTACTAGTAGACTGTTGAAGTTCTTATCTATGCTGCGAATATTTGTAGAGAATAATTTTAATTGTGTATATGGCTTTAGTGTATCTATACAAGTTGATGCAACATTAGTTTCAGAGGTAATTATATTACCATGATTTTCTATTTGTACATTGATATCATTCATTTCTAAATCCATGGTTTTCTATTTGTAAAAAACAAAAACAAAAAAAAACAAAAAAAATGAATATTTAAGCAAAAGTTAATTTTAGAACGAGCAGGTCGATAGAGTATAGGTAAGTTTGATAAATAGATAAGAACATGGTAAGTGATTATGCGGGAAAGATATGAGTGCAATAAGTACGTTATAATATAATAAAAAGTTGTAATGATTTTTGGAATGTGCAAAGATGTAATTAGAACGGAGCTTGAGTAAATTTCAGTTTTGCATTTGCAGTAGATTTCTTTCCAAGTTTTATTTATTATTGAGATAAATGTTGTAAATGTTGTCAGTAAACCTAGAGTAGAGAAGCGACTGAAGATATTATTGCTGGTGAGGAATATTTGTGTTAATAAAAATGTTATTATTGGTTTATACAGTAAGAATGTCGAATAATACGATATGACATTATATTTTGTCAGAATAAGTATGTTAATACCAGAGTGAACCATTACAGAAAGTATGAATACATTGTTTTCGGTATAAACATTATGAATGGTGTTGAATTTATAAAAACATGCGAGTGAAAAAATATGTATGGAGTGATCTACCATTTTCTTAAGGAATATTAAAAAGGCTTGAGATTTGGCCCAAAAAGGTGAAATATGGTAGGAATAATTAGAAGTTAGATAGGCAATTATTATAATAATTATGCTGATACAAGAAAGTAAGAATACAGTTTTGAGCATATAAATGTTAAAAACATATTGGCTTGATTGAAGACAGAAAATTACATTTTTATACATATTGCTGTTGGTGGTGTGATTCATAAAACAACAAGAAATAACATGCGATGTAATTAATAATAATAATAAGAATAATAGTGGGAGTACAATAATTTGAGTTCGTAAAATCTTCTCGAAAATGTAGGTATGTTCCGATAAAAAACAAGCGAAGGAAATGTTTACATAATTATCAATCATAAAGCATATTATAACAATGGAGTGGATAATAGCTAGGTAAGTGCTTTTGGCGATAATACTTTGGTACCATAAGTAGGTTTGCATTGATAGGTGTGATAAGAAACAATAATTAAATACAGTAACATGTGAAAAATGCAAAAGTATGATTAAAAAATATGTAAATAAAACAGTAGTAATGGTTTTTGGGAAATACAAAAACATTATTTTGACAGAGCTCGAGCATTTGTAGTTAATGTAAATTCTGTAAATACAAGTGAGTATAATAATAGTTAACCAAAATAAAAAGATTATTACAGAAAATAGGAGCATCCAACAGTGAGTAAATAAGGTATTAATACTCAGATTCCTACGAGAACATGCATGAAGAATAATATTTACACAGTAAACTGATATTATCTTAAAGAATACTAAAACAGCGTGATTTTTTTTGGTTAGAGGAAGAGTAAGGTTAGAATTTTTAATTGTAAGATTTGTAATTTTTGTAATATTTTTTCTGTTACTAGAGAATGAATTATTTTGATAAATCTTAGGTATTATACTTAGTGTGTGTGAATTGTAGATAGTGGTAATATTCGAATAAAAACTTTTAATGACAGTATTATTTATGGAGATATATAATTTTTTCTTAGAGAGAGTTAAAGAAATGTGAGTTACATTCAAAGGAGATAACGTATAATAAAAAAAGTGAATACTGATATAAACAATTTTCATACTGATTTTGTTGCTGCATGAAAGAACTACTAAAAAGAGTAAGAATGAATTATTATGAATTAATACATTATTTTTAAAGACAAAGAAAAAACGCATAATATGAAAACTTGCGGTGAAAATGATATTAGCCGGATTATTTTCGTTTATCGGTGAAGTAAATGTTGAGGTACTTTTTATCATCTGTCACAGTTGTTGACGTTTTTCTCGATCGAGATCCATGATGTTTTTAATCGTAATAATTTTGGATGTATCCGTTTGTCTTAGCAGAATGCGCCCCGAGGATGTCCAAGAGTATTTATAGTTATAATCTCTGGCAAATTTTTTAGTTTGAGAGAGTAGGAATTTTCCTTTTTGCGTTAAATGATCCGACACGTAAATCCGTTTTGCTTCTTGCGATAGCCCTAAATCTGCTGTATTGAGTTTGCTTGAACTGGAGGTAGAGGATTTTTTATATTCTTTGATTTTGAGTAGGAAGTCATCTCGAGATTTAATACTATTGAACGACACTATTATAGATCTGGGATTTTTTTCAGACAATTTTGGTCCTAGTCTGTACATTTTATTAATTTCAGATTGTAAAGGTATCGTGTTCTCTCCGTAATTAATGATTTTTGATATTTTTTTAAGAGTTTCCATAATATTTTCATTGGTTGCTTCAGGGATGCCTCTGATGTCGATATTGCACATCTGTGTAATGTACTCCAGCCGGTCAATTTTGTCGTCCTGAAGAGAAGTAGTTTTTTCTAATACAGCGTTTTGTTTTTTTAATTCTAATATATCAGTATTGATAATTTCTTGTGAGGATTCAATTTCAGTTATGCGTTTTTTTAGCTGGTCTTGCTGATCCGCTAAAAAATTAATTGAATCAAGGATTTCTTTATTTTGTGCGATAATTGATTCATATTTTTGTTCAACAAAATCCATTATGGATTTTTTGAAATTATTTAGTTCCATAATGAAATAATTCGACGTAAGTAAACCGCTTGCGCCATCTTTGTTTGAGGAAGGAAATTTCTCCTCGTCTGTTGACTGCTCGACTGCCGATTTAGAAGGTTGGGTTAGCTGCTTGGTAGATTTGCCGCTAGATGGCTCTTGATCTATTTTCATATCACATATCGTATTTTTGCTCTTTTTTTTCGTAAAATTTTTTGAACATTTTTTACATTTCCATTGAGAATTACGAGCACCACGTAGATTTTCCCCAATCTCTGCACAAACAAGATGGTAGCCGTTTTCACAGACTACACACGCTATGAATTCGGCTGGACTGTCAATATTTTTGTCACAAACGATGCATAATGTATTCATGTTGAAATTAATTTATAAAGTGATTTCGCTGTGAATAAAATTGATTGTATGATATTTTCAACACAGATATGGCACTTTTGTATTTTTTAACAGCTGGCTTGTTTTAGTACAGAATGACAGTTTTATTTTTATTATTTATTTTTGACAGTTAACATGCAATTTCTTTGGGAAGACAAAAAACATGAAAAAATAACACTTCGCAAGATATAAATGCACTGATTAGAAGCGCGATCTTTGAATTGGAATAGTTTAGGTCTTTAAGTTTAGTACACTACAGTTTTATGTTGGTTTTTAATAAATTATAGCAGACGTAAGAATATGTCAACACTAGACTTTTGTAGTAGGTAGGTAGACATTATCAAGAATTTTGTGTGAAATATAAATTAAAAAGAGATAAAGAATATTTTCTAATTTCCTCACCAAGATATCTGTGCTGAGGGAACTGGGTCGACTTCATCGTGTTCATCAGGTGCTTCCCCACCTTCCACTTCCCCATCTCCTTCCCGTCCCCACTGCCTTCTGCCTCACAACATACCCCAATTGGGGATGCCATAGTCTCACTGACTCCAGACGGGTGTGGTATTAAAAAAATGTTTTGAGTAGGGTTTTTTCAGTAACTTTTACGACATGTTTTTAAAATACTAGTTAAGAAGTTATTTTATGATAATTTCTTAATTTAACAACTCAGATCCGTAAGCTTGTTTTAAAGATAATATAACACTACCAGACATGTGCATGATGCGTACCTTACTTATTCAATCTTCTTACATTAATTAAAAATAATAACTACACCTTTACGGGTAAATAAATGAAACTTTAAATAGTAACATGAGATACATACATAATATTATAGCGGGTAATGAGTAGCACTTAAATGCCACTTGAATTCTTCAAGGCTACTGTTAAAGATGTCAACAGTTTTGGAAGCGTTATTTAACAACACCATACCTCGTGTCATGCTATCCCGTGCCAGTACGTCAGTTCTGCTATGTGGGATACATAGAAGATCGTTTGACCGTCCCTGGCTGTAGTTGTTCGGCACATACAACTTATAACATTCTAGGAGGTATGGGCTATCCATTAAATTATTAATGATTTTGTACGCCGTTACTGCAAGGGCACCACTCTTCCTCGATTAGAGACTTTGGCAACGCGTTTCTGTGAGCAGATCTTCATGATGCATGAATCGCGGGTACTCCCCGTGCATTCTCATATCTAAGAAACTTTTTTTGAATCTGTTCCAATTTCTCAATGTATTTTTCTGGTATGGGGCCCAAACAGCAGAGGCGTATTAAATTTTAGACCTTATAATGAAATTAGTAGACATCATTGCTTCAGGTTTTGAAAACTGTTTGCACGATCTCATGACAAACCCTAGAAGTTTGTAGCATGATGTTGTCAACTGCAATATATGGTCCGAAAATATAAGTTTGGGATCAAAGACTATCCCCTAGATCCTTAATGGATTTCACTGGTGATAATATATCTTTTTTAATGCTATATTGATGGGGTCTCGAACTTTTATAGACTATCCCCTAGGTCCTTAATGGATTTCACTGGTGATAATATATCTTTTTTAATGCTATATTGATGGGGTCTCGAACTTTTATATGACATTGCGACAATTTTTTTTTAAGAATATTTTATTTTCATCAGCCCATGATGAAATTGAGTCTAAATCGTTTCGTAATTTAACACAATCTTGCCCGTTACAAATGCTCTTAAGTGATTTCAGATCATTAGCAAAAAGCAGGCAAGTGGAATGTTTGATGCATTCTTGAAAAATAGTTGAGGTTCCAGGTTTGACCCCTGTGGTACTCCAAAGAATGCAGAAAATTCCCTAGACCTATATCCGTCGATGCATACATACTGTTTCCTATTTCTCAGATATGTGGCAAAAAATTTAAGAAGAGGCTTGTCGAAACTTATTCTGTGCAATATCCGTAATAACTTATAGTGATCGACTCGGTCAAACGCCTTAGCGAAGTCCGTGTAGATTACATTGATTTGTTGTTGAGCATCTAATCCTCTCGCCACTCTTTGAGAGAGTTCTAGAAGATTAGAGACGGTGGACTTCTTTTGTAAAAATCCGTGTTGATTGCCCCAAAGAAACGGCTGAATTAGTATTTTCAGCTTTCCGCAAAATTATCATTTCGAATTATTTAGGAAGAATTGATAGTACCGCTATTGGTCTGTAGTTCTGGACATCCGTTTTGGTCCCATATTTGTGAATTGAGCTTATCTTAGTAAGTTTCCAGGATTGAAGAAAAGTGGAAGTGGTAATACTGATATTAAAGATAAAATAAATTGGATTGTACAAATGTTCTCACAACAAGATAATTATATGAGGTCTGGCCCCGTGGCCTTGTTAGGTTTCTGTTCCCGATTACAAGTTTTGACTTCTTCAGGCATAATTTTTTCCAGAGCGATGGAACCTGCAAAGTCCAAAATAATAGCATGTGACCCTTTCACTTTGGAACCACGTGCAGGTTCCAAAATGAAAGAGAAGTTTTGTATGATTAAAGAAGATGCCACCATTTGAAATCTTTGACAACAGAAATCTCCATAATTATCATTTCTTGGAGTTCCACAGCCCGGCGAACAAGGTCTTTTAACACAAATACTTAAATACGAAAAAATAATATTAATATAATTCAATACCCAAAAAAATACCAGCTGTTACATCGCTTTATTAATCATCATTTTAATCCCAATGATTTATATAAATGTAGGAATATCACGAATGCGTTGTTCTTATATAAAATTTAGAACTGTACCTACCATTGATTCTACGTATCAATTGGAAAGGATTATATTTCGATGCCTTGAACGCCACATTAGATCGAATGATTTATTTAATACACCACATCATAAATCTAATTACGCGCAAAATTCATTAATATGAGTTATATTCAAAACTTTCATACACCCAGTTTTGAGATGTAGATAATTTAAACCGTATCTTAAATACATGTATAAATCAAACTCACTGATTCTATCTCTTGAAGCGATTATTTTATAAAATATTATAACACAATTGTTGGTAAAAGGTTATTTATTTAAGAAAGTAAGTTCACAGATCACATAATATGGTAAAAATAGTCACAATGTATCAATTCACTAATTAACTGAGCAAGGGATCGGAGGGAACCTTGCCGTTAGGCTTTGGGAACAACAAAACTGACTGTGGTTCTGCTTAGAGGGTCGTACCATAGGACGAAGCGCAACTAAGGCAGCAGTCGGGGGTCTGGTTGGTGCTTTACTTATGGTAGTAGAATACTCCTTAGAGGGTCGTGCCAGAGGACGAAGCGCAACTAACAGAGCGTACTAGCCTAGAGCGAGCTGCAGACGAACTGACTAATTTAGGGCGCGCAGCCTGTTATATAGCCCATTCCTTGTTGCGGGGTGTGGTTTATGTAGCGGCTCGAGGGTGGGAGATGCGCAGAAGGCGTCGGCGCATCCTGGTTTGCTTAGGGATGGGTGAGCAGGATGGCGCTGTACGGGGGAAAGAGATGGTGTAGTGGCAAGCGTAAAAACGGCGCGCTACAATATGTATTTTTACTGTTATTATTGTCTGTATGTGCAATTGTTTATTATTTTCTTTTGTTTTTGTTTAAATTGTAGTATATACGTCAACTAAATATCGATGAAGACCTATATAAAATTTTATAATTAATGAAACTTAATTGGTTTACCATATATTGATTTTACATTGAAACTGTTTTATAAATAATTGTTTTTTTCCTAAACATAATAAAATAGTTATGTTAAGAACTACATATCAATACAAAATACTTCAATATTGTCCTGGATGAAGAAACTCTGACAATAATAGAGTTTTAGTACAACTTTACCGCTTACAAAGACTGCAAGAAGTCCATTATGAAGCATAAACTTCAGTCCACTTCAGTCTTTTGCCAGCAGCTATGGGTACACTGCGCGTTTTGACCAAAAAGCTCTGTTAAGCGATTATTGTTGCATGTTACTGCAAACGTAATATCCTTTCATATAAGTTATTAGGTATTCTCTTTGCATTACTCTGAAAGCTTTTAACTTCCTTTGTCTGACTATATGTTACACATTTAATTGTTTATATTATGGAACTAGACACTTTTTTTTTAAATGAAAGATGGCTTTGTTTAATTTTTGGGTGTCCTATCCATCAAATTTCAAAATATTTTCCATAGACTAAATATTTCAATGCAAAAAATCAATAATATTGCGTATCGTATTCAGAATTCTGCCTAAGATACCTTTCTTTCCTGCCATACAAAAAAGTAGATGATCTTAGTTAAGAGAGGCACAAGCTAGAGAAAGATAAATCGAAATATCAAAAAGTCAATGCTAATTCATAAATCGTAGCTGCTATCTAAAGTTGTATGATATTCAGTTACGTAATATCTAATTGTCCGACTCTTCTGTAGTAGCAAACAAACTAACCACAATTTTCAACATCACTGAATAGAGTGTTTCAAAATATTATCTCTGGTTTCATGAATTCACTCTCAGTAGTTCAGTAGTAAAATGAACTGATATATTTGACGGACGAGGGTTGCGTTGTGCTCAGTTAATTTATTTATTTGTTCAAAGTCGTAGAGGTTTTGTTTGCATAAACGAGGTTTATTATAATGCTAGAAAACGGCCACTTACATAACAGTCTTTTAAAAATAGATATAAATATTCTGAACAAGAAGATGTTTGAATTCAGTATATTAGTTACATAGGTTAAAAAAAAAATACAATTAATAAGTATATTTTTAGGTGGGTACCTATTATGTGTTAGTATGTAGTGTCTTATTTATGGTATGCATATTAAGTAATTTCCGGGTGATGTGTGTAGTGGGAAGGTGTGTGTGTGTATATGAGTATGTGTGTATGTATATGTTTGCGCATTGAACAATTTATATTATTCACATGATGCTCTTTTTAAATTTGGACAGTGAATCGGAGAAAATGTTGATGTTAGAATTTAGACCAATATTATTGAAGAGCACTATTGATTGGAGAATAAGTTCCTGAATTTGTCTTGAAATTAAGCGTGTGGACTAGTTCTGTACGCGTTTACGTCTTAATGGTTTGTTAAAATTAACTAGGGATAGAAGTTCGGTACAGTTAATGTTATTATTTAAAATTTTGTGTATAAATATCGAATCAGCTATTGTTGGCCTTTGTTGCAAAGTTTGAAATGTTATTCAAAGTTATTGTTGAATTTGAAGGTAAGATATTTTATAAATTTATTTTGAATATGTTCTATGCCATCAATGTATAATTTGTACATTAATTACTACGGTTCATACATTCATTAACTTAAGCCAGTGTTTTAAAACTGTGATACATATAAAAGCTTTTAAACCACTCCGCAAGATGTTGGCAGGGAAGTACTTCTCTGCATGACCGACAGAGGCGCTGGGATCGTTTCTACCAAACCTAGCAGTTGGCGCTACAGTGAGCGTCAAATCTAATCCTACTTCCTTCCAGATAAGTTGGCTAATTCAGATAAACCAGATTGTCAACAAAAACAACTAATTATCGATGTATTCTCCATTTGCAAAGTGTCGGAGTATTTTAAAGTGCAGAACACTGCTAAAACACATCGTAATATAGATATTTATTAGATGGTTATTGCCCTGCTGGTATTTGTAGCCTTTTCCGGGACTTGGGTCCGTCACCTTAGATATGTAAATATATTTATCATATTTTACCAACCCTGAGTGTCGCACTTACTTCTGAAAATGTTAAATTTTCGCGAAACCCTTAATAATAGCAGTTTCAGAAATAATGCCAAATGGATTTAGTGAAAATAGAAGAACAAACGTTTGTTAGCCACTATTTAATTAACTGTGAACTTCATACCCTCGAGTGGTGCTCGTTCTTCATTTTTCTACTATCTGTCTTGAATACTCAAAAGCAGACGTTTTTCAAAAATTTTCGCGAGGCAGAATTGGTTTCACTTTAACTCCACACAGAAAAATAATATCCCGAGAGGGTTGTTATCTTCGGGGATGCTGTGTGAAAGGTTTTCTCGAGGAGACAAAAGAGTGAACATTGAACATGGGTCTTAAAAAGATCAATTTTTAAGAAGAGAGGAAACACAGAGGCTGCAAATCGTCCTTAACCGAGTTATTACGCTATATTTTTAATTTGAGTGGCGAGTATGGGTACCGCCGCCCCGGAAAACATTTATTGGATAAACAACACCTCTGTCATAGGTTACCAAGTAATTCGCTACGTTTGGTGACTTAGCAGGGGTGCCCGGGTTCATGGGGTGAGGATAGTCCGAGTCTTGGCGGTGGATGCATCTGCGCACAGGCCCGGATCGGGAGAGAGTGGTTGAGTGAGTCCGTTTGACTTTTTCAGCCGTACTCTCTCGGAACATTGATTTGAACCACAGTGGGAGGGATGGATTCATACGTCCGCCATATTCCTACCCACCCCTAATAGCCTCTTCTTTCCCAGAACTTATTCTCCTTTCTTTCCTAAAAAACCCTCCACACAGCATCTTCAAAGCTGACATAAGCCCCGAGGGAAATTATTCTCCTTAGGCCTCCTCTGTGGAGTTAATTAATTATTTTTACTATCCATTTTTTTTTTATTAAATGTTATCCGTGAGCCAAAATTTTACGATATCATCATCTGTTATTCATTTTTATCTCATTTTTAATCATCAAACATGTTTCGTGCCCCAATATTGTTTCTAAAAAACTTTTTTCTAGTTTTACCTTACTGTATCTGTTAAATCCGCTCTAGCAAACGAAAGCCTCAATTCTCAGTAATGATTCCGGTTAAATAACGAGACACGATAGTCATTGGCACTAGAACATTTAGTTAAACCGCTTAAGGACGTTTATCGAACGGTTGGTCCACGCAAATTCAATTTAATGTTACCAATGAATGAATCCTAACTATAAATACAAAGGTTTTCAGACTTACGACGAGAACGAAGACAGAAAAAATGTTTTAAAACGAAAATTCCACGCAAGAGTCCAAACCGATCCCAACCGTCTGGAGCCAGTGAAACTATGGCTCCCAAAAAAATGTTATGAAGCTGACAAGCCAGGTACTTTCCTACCTTCCTTTTCCCCATCTCCTTACCTTCCCCACTACCTTCAGCCTCTCAAACGTACCCCAATTGGGGATTCAATAGACTCACTGGCTCCAGACGGAAGCAGCTGGGACTCTTGTGAGGTATCCACATACAAAAGCTAGAGGTATCTAACGGAGAGGAGATGCGGGAGATTAAAGTGGGGAAATAAGGCAGACTGGTGGCTAGCTAGCTTTGGTCGCCAAATAATGCTGCCACAGGTCACGCCAAGTGGTTCGCTACTTTTGGTGACAGGGGTACGCGGATTCATGGGGTGAGGTTTGTCCGAGTTTTGGCGGCGGATGCATCTGCCCACATGCATGGCTGGCCGGATCGATAGAGAATGGTTGAAGGAGTCCATTTGACTTCTCCAGCCGTACTCTCTCGGAATATCGCCTTGCAACGCATTGAGAGGGATGGAATTTTTCGTCCGTCCCTCCTGGACACACTGACCCCCAGACACCTACCCACCCCTCATACCCTTTTCCTTCTCAGTACTCCTTCCGTTCCTAAAAAGGCCCTCTACATGGCACTCTCAAAGATGACAGAGGCCATGAGTGGAATGTGTGGAGCTAATGTAAAAAAACGTTAAATTCTGGCATTTCGTTAGGGCGATATCTTCCACCATGGGACGTGCTAGTTTGAGAGTTATTCTAGTTTGCATGCCTGAAGTAAGCAACATTTTTACTTGAATACAAAAAAAAACATTTTCAAGTATTAAAATTATTTCTAGTAACAGGTAATCACTTTTGTTGGGCCTGTCTTCAAATTTTGACACCAATTTAATTCAGTCAGTAATTTGGCGCCATCAGTTTTCTTTTTTCAAATCGGAATTGATAAATTCCGCTTCTATGGAGAACCTGATCAATGGCAATAAAAAATAATCAATCAGAAAGGAAACGCCGACTGAAATGGCTTTAGCTATGTAAAGTGACCAGATCTGACCATTCCTACTTCCTTCAGTGTCACAAACTTTGCAAATGGAGATGCGATGAATACTGACTTGGTACCAGTATGGTACTCTCGCGGAATCAGGTAAACGTAATAAACATACGTGTTCATATTAAGAAAATTGTATTTGAGATGGTTTAACAACATGCTCAGATTTAAAAAAATGTATATTATATTTATCCATGTAAAGTATGTTTACATTGGGTTTATCGATGCCTGTCTCAATACTATATTACGAGTAACTGTGTCTTGACACAGGTATATGAATATTACAGAATGCTAGTAGAACGTCTACAAAACAAAATTCCAGAGAAAAGATGATCAATCTTCCCTGGACAAAGTAAGCAGAAAAATGGCAAGGGCTCTGGGAGAAGAGAGTTGGCTCGAAATGCATCTGTAAAAGAAGTACCATGTGGCGTGTTTCTGTATCCAAAAGTCGAACCGATCGGACGTAAATTTCAAATTCAGAAATTCGATCGGTCAGCACAAATACAAAATCAAATGGAATAGCGATATACGGTGTCAGGCAGGGGTTGCAATGTTGATTGGCTTTCCCGAAAGGAATTCAATTTCAAATTCAGAAATGCGGTCTCTCAGTACATTTTCCACGTTATTTATTTATTTATTTGGTACAATCTTATATATAAAAATCTGGTGTCACGGTGTTTGTGGTCGCACTCCTCCGAAACGGCTTGACCGATTTCTATGAAATTTTTTATGTATATTTGGTAGGTATAAAAATAGTTTTTTATAGTATATTTCATACCGCTAGGTGATAAGGGTATCCTTATCCAGAAAAAAAAATCTATTTTTCGACAATTTTTATTTTGTATTTTTTTTTTATCTGGCATCAAAAAATATCTATAACCTCAAATTTTAACCCTCCCATTTTTGAATCAAGATTTAAGTATTTTTGAATGAACAAATTTAACCGTCTTTCGTATTTTAAACAGTACGAAATTATTTAAATCGTTGAATGACAGATGGCGCTACGTCCACCTCATCGAACTTTCATCCACACATGCGCAAGACATTTACGAGAAGCGTTGCGTCATTTTGATATTTTTTCATTCGCCGTCATTTTCTCGCGTGGGCAAACCATCGAGCTTATTTGTATTGGCTAAAGACGGACTGACAAAAATATCGTACACTCAATTGCTCCTCGAAACTCATATTGATTTTCTTTATTTCATTTTCCTACTTTAGTTTTTTGTTTTTATCGACGGTCATCGTTTACAGCGCTCCTTTTCTCTTTCTGTTATAGATCCCATCCCCACACACAATACATTCGTTATTTTTTATTTAACAACCAAAATATTCACTAGAAATAATTTATATGGCAGAACAACGTTTGTCGGGTCAGCTAGTAACTTATATTTTATAACATTTTATTTTATTTATTTAAAATTGTTAATAACTTGTTGAACTCTCCTGAACTTCTTTCGTTTACATGTTTTTATGTTCCTACCGAGTAGATCAGTTCGTCAAATCACAAATCACCTTACCATTGTAACAATACAGGATCTAATGGTGAATTATGTTATATTATAATAAATCGCCTGCATATACTTGGTAATTTTGTTGATGATGTGATAAATATTGAAAGATTTTATCATCATACAAACAGTATTTAATTAAATCTCTTTGTCAGCGCTTCTCAGTTGGATTATAATTTAATATACTTTGAATGTTTATATTCTTCATCAATGTTTACTTCTAGAGTTTTTAAATTTATTCTTATTACGTACGTTTACGTACGTTTTAATTTTTAAGTTCATAATATCTTGTATACAATCACGTGCGTGAGGTTTTCTTGTTCTTCATATTTGTATTTATAATAGCTTTTAATTTTTACTTTAGGCTGTCACTTCAATATGTGCTTATTAATATTTTGTCTTATGAATATATTTTTTCTTAAGTAGGTATGTGTATTCTTTATCCATTTCAAATTATTTTAATTACAATGAAAAGGCCGTTAATCGGCGATAGTTGAAAATAAATAAATAATTTGACAATGGGGGCCTCATTGGATGGCTTACCCGTGATGAGGCCCCAATTTTACAATTAAAAAATAAATACATATACGTCTCATCAATTGGTGAAATACGATGTCAAGCAGTGCAATAGAAACAGAGTACATAGATACAGATACAATAGATACATAGTATAAAGTGGATTGACTGTGCCGATATATTAGTCAATGTTTGCTGTAATACCCTAGATATTTATGAAAGAGCTTACCCATAGATGGCTTTAGATAAAAGTCTATAAGGTTACCCATAGACGGCGTTTAATTGTCGATATTGTAGAGACCGATTATATAATAAATAAGGTGGGAACCTCAAGGTCGGGGTCCACATTATTTCAACCGCCTGCTAAATAAGATATTAGAGCCCATTATATCTGTCACAATCAGGTTCAAAGTGATTTGTTGACCCCGGAATTTTTATTAATAGTTTGAGACAACCCCGGAGTTACAACAAACACAGACACTGGCGACGACGGTTTCCATTAATACCTACATGGAAAGCGCTCTTCCTTCTATTTATGGGTGGATGCATTACCTGTTCAGTTGGAAGAAGCGATGGGTCTAGAAATCATTAAAATGTAACAAAAATGCTGAAGTAGTGACGACCTTGATATTTACTGATTCCATTATTGACGGCCTCTGTGGTCAACGGGAAGGTTACTACAAATCCGGAGTTGGCAGGTTTAAATCCCAACGGGCGCAAATAAATTTTCCTCATTCCCATTATTTCCTCTACCCACCTCTTCATCCTCACAATAGACCCCAATTGGGGGCGCATAGTCTCACTGAACCCCGACGATCAGAGCGTGTGCGATATCTGAATAATATGTTTTATTTTGTGTGGGTGAAAAACAGACTCGTCTAACACACAGAAAAGGGTTAGACATATTTATTGCTACTAAATACCTACTAGTTTTTTTGTTACTACCAAATAAAACCCTTGCTTAAGGGTATTGTTTTCTTGCGGTGCCATCACTACAGTATTTTTTTTCAATTACAGTACACATTAAAAATTTTTCTTTCAATTGAAACACTTAAAATAATTTATATGTCACTGGCAGAATCTATTATAAGATATGGATTAACAATATGAGGAAATACTTCTATAACCAATCTGAAACAAGTACAAGTTGTACAATACGCAATTGTAAAATTATTAGTCGTCCCTAATATTTTCAAACAGAGACATGATACACCGTTGCTGTTTCAGAGTGCCAAAATTTTACCTGTTAAAGCAATACTATGTCACAAAATTATAATTCAACATATATTTACCCCGCAGCATAAAGAGAAATTAGAACATAAATACAGCACTAGATTCACGCGCAACGACGGGTTAATAGTTCCGAAATTTAACAATAAGTACGGACAGAGAACGTTTGAATACATCATACCGAAGATATTTAATTTATTACCTGACAATATAAAGAAATGTAATTCTATGAATAAGGTAAAATATATGGTGAAAAATTGGTTATCAGAAAAAAAAAATTATATTGATATTGATGTGTATAAAAAAAATGTTGAATCTGTAGATATAAGATGTAAATTTCAAATGTAAAAAATCTATATGTAACTAAAATATAAGCACCTGCTGACAAGCCAATTCAATTGGCTTAGCAGGACTTGTTTGTTGATTTTAATATGTAAAAAAAAAAAAAATAAAAAAAAATAAATAAATAAAAAAAAAATTTAAAAAAAATAAAATAAAAATAAAATAAAATTTTACATTAACTCCACACAGGAGGCCCTGAGGAAAATAATTTCCCTCAGGGCCTATGTCATCTGGGATGCTGTGTGGAGGGTCTTTTTGAGGAGAGGAAGGAATGAACATTGGTCTTGAAGAGACCAATGTTGTAGGAAGGAGGAAACGCAGATGCCGGCAAATCATTCCACAGCCGAGCTGTTGAACACAAGAACGAGTCGAAGAAACGACCCATTCTCATGTGACAAATGTCAACCGTGTACAAATGTTGGGCACGCGTTTGGCGTGTTTCCCGACTATGCACCGGTGCCGAAGGGATCAATGATGCTAGTTTCTCGGAGAATCTTCCATTGTAATACCGGTAGAACAAGGATAGCATTCCCACCCGACGCCTGTGCTCTAGAGATTGCAATCCGTCTGTTAAGATGGGAGAATCTATCAAACGGCCCGCCCTTTTCTGCACAGAGTCGAGGATATTTTTCAGATATTTTGGAGCTCCAGACCAGAGATGGCTGCCAAATTCAACCGTGGGGGGTACTTGTGATTTGTACAAGGTTAGCAGTTGTGTACTATTAAAGTATCTGCGGGCCCTGTACAGTACGCCCAGTTTTTGGGAGGCTAACTTTACTCTGACTTCGATGGAGCCCCCATACCTGAGCTGGTCACTTAGGGTTACACCAAGCATATCGATGGAGGGCCTGTTCGGAAGATTGCTTCCGTTGAAAGAGACTAGATTTTCATTTCGATCCCTTTAAGACGTAGCAAAGGGCAAAGGATTCCGCTTGGAGTCGAGCCGAGTCTGTTGATCCTGAGAACTTCAACCAACTTCCTACCACCAATCATCCCAAAATTGAATAAATTGTGGGTTAGACATTAGACAAGTCTGACCCCACCCACACATGAATCATTTATGAGCCGTACGAGCGTGAAAATTTCAAAATTGGGATATAGTGTATAGGATGTAAATTTAAAAAGAATCTTTTCAAACTTAAGTTCTTACCTCTAACACATTTTAACAGACAAATATTTTAATTTGTATGTACGTACAATGTATGTAGCTTAAGCAGGGAATTTCTGGCGCTTTCTATCGCGTAGAAAGCCTGTGAATAGATGTGGTCGAATTCCAGCTTTGCTTTTGCAGACCTTTTTTAAAACTGTAGCTGTACATTGTACAAGTCAAGTTACACCCCGTGATTTTTCCTTAAAACCTACTGCTGTTTAGTAATTTTCTGAAGGTTTAACTTCCTACCCCTATAAGATTTTTTCCATCGTCAGGTACTAAATATTTAATATTAGTTGTCAAAAGTTGGCAACATTGGCTAGATGCGCATTGATTGGCCAAGAATTCGGTGGGAGAGGGGGAGGCTGTCAGCTGAGGGCTGCGGGCGCCTTTCCAAGCTCTTCTGGTTTTAATTCTTCAATGGGTCGGTCATGGTCTCTTCCCCTAGACCTTTTTGCATTCAAATAATTATCTGCAACACTTGTTTTAAAATATAATAAAATTTTATATATCTGAATCAACTCAGCGATGTTTCTTGACGATGTCTCCGCTCAGCCCAGATGTAACCCGGTGACGTGGTAAATTTACGTAAATCTTATATAATTATGTGTTATCCAATCAGCCCTTTCTGTTATTATCTTTTAGAATCAGTAACTTTGAGTTCACAAATAGATTTATGGCTTTTTCTAGGAGCGTTGGGCCATAAATACATTCCCAAGATTTTTAAAAAGCAACAAGAGATCTTTTCATTTAATATAACCCTCCCTGCATTTATTCTAATATTAACTAAGCGATTATCGTCTTGAATTAAGCCTGCAAACGAACTGCGAATACCAGACTTTCCGATTCAGTTAGTTTTATGGAGGTTTGTGACTACATAAATTGGTGTTGTAAGTACATAAATGAACATTGTGGTTTTACTCTTTATTAATATATCCATAGATCTGTATTCAGGCGGTTCGATACCGTCATTAACTAACACTCTTCAATTTATTTAGTTTTCATTCCATTGCTTTACCTAATTAATTAATTTCACAACTTGGCGGTAATCTGGTAAATTTATTTAATTACGTAAACCAATGGAATGAAAATAAAAATAAATTGGAGAGGTTTTTCGTTATATCCGAGCCCGCCATGTTCGTTCCCCGTTGCAGCTGTCCGCTTCTGTTGTCCGCCTGATCTTAACACAAGTTAGCCGCAACTCAATAAGCCGAGCTCGGAAACATTACGAATGGCTGTAGAATGATGGATTAATTACTGCAAATTTTATTATGTTTTTTTTTTAAATTTTTATTATGAATTCCTCACAAGAGTCTCAGCTGCTTCCTTCGGGAGCCAGTGAGACTATAGCATCCCCAATTTTTAGGATAGTGGGGATGGGAAGGAGATGGGGAAGAGGAAGGTATGGAAGCGCCTGGCTATTCAGATCTGGTCACCAAACACGGCTAAAGCCATTTCAAGCAACGTTTAAATTCTGAATGGTGGTCTTACAAAAGGGCGAAACTAAGAGTATCTTCCACTCTGGAACGTGCCGCAAATGCCATATATATTATTTTAATTGAATTAATCGTGAAAAAACACAATTTAATCAAATAAATTTTATTCGATCCCGCGACCTTCGGATTGCAAGTCAAAAGCCTTACCGCTAGACCACGCTGGCCGTCAGTGCAGGCAAGTACTGTCTGTAAAAATGAGGAGGTGCTAGCAAACTGTTATAAAACGAACAACTTATTGTGGTACAGAAGTTTGAATTTTAGATAACCTCAATTTTGTTTGTTCTACTGTTGCCAAATAACACACTTCATCTCAATTCAATATCACTGTCCAATCTCTCGGCGATAAATTTATTGTGGTTTATATATAGTTATAGTTCTAGATAACTTTAAAGTACCTAGACCAAACCTAGCCAAATACGTTTTAAGATTTTCACGGCCAAAAGTATTTTCGTTATTTGTTTTTGTGTGTTATGCCGTGTTGCGCTACGTCCTTCTTTAGCCAACGTTTCAGACAGCAAAGAAGGAGGTAGCGCAACACGGCATAACACCCAAAAACAAATAACGAAAAAACCTAGCCAAATTTAAAATAGGTACAAAAGCAACTCGTCTTTTACCACGATGTCGGTATTAATTTTCTTTTAATTGTTTAAAGACAACGTTAAAAAAGAAATCATTTTTATTTCCGTAATCACACACGTGGAAAAAACTCACATAATATTACAAGGTGGATATTATGATTCCTGAAAGTTTGCTGAAACAATGTATTTGTCGGTACTTTGTGATAAAATTATAACGGTGACTGATTTTTGAGGTAATATGCCGTCTGCGCTTCATCCTTCCTCCTCGACCAGTATGAAAGACACCGCTCGAGAGAGTGAAAAGAAAAGACAGTTAACTAAATTAACGGTTCCGAAGCAGGTCGGCGTAAAAATAAATATAGTGATCCAAACAAAGTACTATCGTATCAGATAAGAAGAAGATAAAACTGAACAATGTAAACGGTGCATGAAAATAAAAAAGACAGAGAAAAATTAAAAAAAAAACGTAACGAACCCAGGATCTCTTGTTTTACTCTGACATGTATGGACTTGAGAACCAGGGCTCGTATCCTAGTTGCGTCGGTTACCTTTTTTATTTATTTTTATGTGTCCCATTCTGTTTCACGTTTTTTTCGATTTATTAGTATTATCTTCTTTTTCAATGAAACAATATTACTATGTTTCATCCACTGGAAAAGAGGAGGGCTTGTCTTTCAAAATCATACGTTGACAGTGCCCCTTTTGTAGTTTTGTTTTGAATATTACGTGTGCAAAATTTCATCAACCTCAGAATAACACTATAGATTAGTACCTATATAAATCAAATCCAAGCCACCCATCTGCCCCCCTGCCCGCCTGCCGGACCGCAACGTACCTGCATTATAATGTTCAAATAAGAAAGACGGGTAACAAATTACAGCTACAGTCAAAAGAACACAAATAAAATCTTTGGTGTAAACGGTTATCTAATGCATTATCTAATCCTCTTCATGGTATTCGAGTTAATATATCAATGTAAAAATTTCAGTTTTTTGACTAGTATTTGTGATGAATGCCAACCTTCAACCTACGAGAAGCCTACAAGAAAAAAATTTTTCCTCTAAATATTATGTAGAGAAAATGGTACATTCGGCGACATCTGTCCGAGCAGTTGGGAACTATACAGAAATCTGCATAGAGACTGGAGCGAGAGAACCCCCACATCATAGTATATCGAAAACAAAGGAAGTTTAAATTCTACCAATAAGAGAGTGGACTTTGATCATTTTGGGCGGCCTTGAATTAATTCTCACAGGGACTTAGGTTGAATGAACTGTATTAAAAACAATACTGAGGACAAAGAGTTGAAAGATTATCGACTCCGGGTCGTGTTTACATAAGACGCGATCGGGAACTGGGGGTTTTGGGTACCTACAATTTTAAACGTAAACACAAAAAAATCTTAGACGGGAATGTTGGAAATAAATAAATGAAAAATTATCAATAAGGGCACGGAAAACGTAACATGAATGGTCCCAGGGGTCGATTTAATTAAAACCGATCTGGAATGATCACAAAAAACGGGTAGGATCTCGGAAATTTTCACAAACTGAATATAATAACCTGAAAAAGTGGGAAAATCTATTGATATGGAAATGGAATGGTGAAACGAAGTTATTAGAGCCAAATATCTCAAAAGAAAACTGATTGGAACTACTTAAATTGACTTTAATAAGTACCGATATAAGGATTACTCTGATCTGACAACACTATTCACGATAAACAGGATATTGAAAATATTGCATATCAAAGGCCACGGTACATTTTGGTCACTCTACAATTAAATCAAATCACAGGAAAAGATGCTTAACGTAGCCTGACACTGGGAAATGCGTGAGAACCGTCGAAGGAATCGCTAACCGTTTGACTAGAGAAAAAAAGGTTGGCTATCACTTTGTTGATATGACTTTATCCAAATAAAATTATAGAACATGATTTCAAGCAATTAAGGGTATCATTAACACGAAACGACCTAAACAAAATTATACAAGTTAAATACGAATATTTACTCTAAAATAAAAACATTACTTTTATGGGGTAGGCATTAAAAAATGAATTACGAGCAAGTACATGAAATTTTTAAAATAAATACCTGTCAATGAGAAAATTTATGTGATTTTTTACGAGAGAGAGACACTAAACTAATTTGGTTCTAAGACATGAGATAGGGAATTAGCAGAGATTTGACAAAAGGTCATATACGGAGGAACCGAATTTGGTCCTTTTCCTATGAAAGTCTGGGCGATCAGGGGTGATTTTTCTATGAAAGGAGAGCTCTAAAAAGTTTTTAAAAGACCATGGTTTGATAAAGAAAGGGAATTCGTTGGGAGATTGAGGGAGAGTTCGGATGAAGTAACGGGAAGTGCGCGATCGAGAAAAATGTAAAGGTGCGCGAAGAAGACTAGTAAACTGGTGCTTCTAGTAGAGTTGAAAAATGTCTTCAAGTGTTTGCAAAGAAATAGTAAATTCAGTGTTTTATTTTCCCTTTAAAATTGAGGAATAAAAATTTCAAAGACGATCAACGGAGAGTCCGGAAAAGTGCCTAAATAATACTTCGTGAAAGTTCGGATGTTTTATAATGAAAGTGTTTAAAGTCAGTAAATGAGAATTAAATGACATTCGGGGTTCTTTCTTACAACTTATATTTAGTGGTTTTATAACATTTAACAAAAATCCAGTGTCTTAAAATAAATCAAATTACCGGATAAAGGAAAATATAACACGCGATTTTAAAATTAACTATGGGTGATATAATAATTAAAACTTTGACCTTACTTTGAATAACATGACATATGTGAAATAAATAACAATAACGAATTGTTCGAGTCACGTTTAAGCTACGGTGGTTCAATAATAGAGCGGTTAAGGATCCTTTGTGAATTGAATAACGAGATTGTAATAAACAGTAGTGATGATAATTCGTACACTTGGAAAACGTGCGTATCTACGGTTATTGATTCTAAAGTGATATTGAAATGTTGTGAATAAATGGTGATTTGCCTAATTCCGGACAATAGAATTAAACATCTGATTTGTTATTTGATGAATCACCTCTCGAAGGCGAATGAAATAAAACAGTAATTAATACGAGGTTGAGGAACTAAGCGAAATGCCGAAGTGAATTTTAAATAGACAGATATTTGAAGAGTTTTTTTCATCATCAGAGTCTTTTCTCAAAAAGGGCCGATAGGAACCCATTAGCTAGGAAACGAAAAAAAAGGAAAACCTCGATCACAATGTCGAAGTTATGAAAGTTCCGACTGGGAAAAAATTGTAATCGATCGAGGGCGGTAAGATAAAACCAATTATTAATTATTTTCAGAGACAAAGAAGAAAGGGACGAGCGTGCATCACCAATAAATCAATCGGAGCTTTGGAGTTTTGTACTAACACACTGCAACTAATTAAAAGATTATGTTATTTTCCACGCAGGATAACAATGCCCACCAGCTCGAAAGCAAGCCAACCAGGAAATATCTACTCTGAGTTAGGCTACATATGTAGGTTTTGCTTCAGTTAGGTAAATACGCTAATTTATTATAACTCATATAAAACGAATCGAGGCGCATAGGACGTAATAAATGACTATGGTGGAAGCTCTTTATTCTATATTTCGTGTGCGGGGGTATACAAGCGTCTCAAAATTAGGTCAAACAAACAAATACCTACTTATAAATTAGGTCATACAAGTACTTGTTTTAGTTAGGTAGGTCTATTGTATATTTAAGCGCGTATAAGAATAGGCGTCATACGATATCAGTTTGACTCGTAACCGAAATACCTATATTTCTCAAAAACAAGTCAAGCAAGGAATACCTTAGTTGAAACTAGGTCACCCAGGTAGCTCTTAGGTTAGCAAGGTACCTACTTAAATGATTAATGTTCGGGCAAAACTAGGTCAAACAAATAGAAAAGAATTAGTTAAACGATGAATTGTGCTTCAAAAGGACAATGACCGTAGAAATAAACAATCTCCAAAGTAGGTCAGTATACCGAAGGTCAACTATGTGAAGTGTAAACAAATAAACCATAACAAATGACGTACCTATTTAATATCGTTCATTGGAGGTAATCATTTATTGGCTCAATGTAATTAGGTATTTATTACACGATGTGAATAGAAATATGCCTCTCAAACAACTTAGGGTATAATAATAATAAAAATAATAATTTATCCCAGAATATATGCAGGGAAAGTGCGATACAATACGTTCCATATTTTAAAATTACAAATAATAATAATAATAAGACGAGGGAAAATAATTAACGACAACACATAAATTAAATAAACAAATAACCATGAGAAATGAAATTCGTAACGCTAAAATCAATGGAAATAGCCAATTGGTAGGTATAACTAATACCTACCGAATCCTTTCACCAGCGTGATTAGGGTATGTTATATGACCTTCGATTGTGTATCTAAAATTCGATTAGAGTTCAATGACACGGTCACCTAGATTCCATCAACGAATAAACAAAACAAAAGCACAAATGTCAAGGGGCAGGTTTATCAATCATAGCTTACGACGGAAACTTCGCCCAATATGTGAAGGTAAAATCGACGTTAAATTCAATCAATTCTAAACGACTTGATTTTACTACAGCGATCGCCAATAGGTAGCATTGATTCAGCGCGAAAAATTTCGCAAAGTAAAGTACTGCGACTAGCTTCAAACTCAAAGAGAGCTCATCACAATTATTCAGGAGGTCATTAATTCAATGACAACTTGACTTATCTCGTTTTAAATCTTTCTTATAGCAAGTAGGTATCCAAGAACCCATAAATACCCATAATCCTAAAACCTAATACACGAGGAGCTAGTGACCTCATTTAAAAAACACTGGTGTTCAAATACTCATACAGTCCTGAATCCTAACTTGTCTTCGAATGTAAGCTTCAAGGCTCCTGTATGTAGGTATGGGCCATCTGGAAATGTAAGTGTCAACCTTTCTCGAACGGACGGCTTTGATCTTGTGGCGGTATTGTCGAGGTGGGCATGCGGGGAAGAGGAAGGACGTATGCGGACAGTACGCTGACGCGGCATTAAAGCCACAGGTTATTTGCATACCGTGAGTCTTGTCGAACCTGAAAGCAAACATAAGGTTCACGAGGTGAGTTTTATGTCAGCTAGTCAGAGGTGGAGTGTAACGCTGGGTCGGTCACGTGGAAGGAAGGATCTGCCCGTCACAAGCTTACGCCACATTCAACGGATAGAGGCATGATAAGGGAAGACATGAAATACCCCTTCTAGATTCAGTAGAGTTAAATTCAATCCGGAGGAGTCGGAAGTCGGAGTAAGACAGAAAAACGGCATGAAGGCTTGGTATTCTCCCTGCTGGCGTGAAGGGCCCCTTTCATAGCATGAGACGCTCGTCGAAGAGAGTAAAACTCGGATCTAAGGATAAGTCTAGCAAACGTACTGGGAGAATCCGGGTTTGTAATTGTTGTTCATCGGTTTTCACTTGGTTAGCGGAGGAGCCGACTTTTCAGCAAACATATTATCCCCCTCCCCATATCCCTCCATTCCTGCTCTTTCAACAATTTTGCGAATACTAACCAATAACACTAACTATGACTACAAACACATTATGTTAGGATAAGTTGCAGACAAGGACTTCAATTGAGAAAACTGGACTCTCGAATACGAACATTCTACACTGGTAAGGTAAGGTTTTTTTATTTCTTGAAATGATGTAATTTATTAACTGTTGTTTATGTTATCGATGTATCAGCGGTGATAGGAAGAATTAAATAAACACACTAAATTCCTACGGAAATCAAATAGACACAAAGTCTAAGGCGGGGTTAGTTTATCAAACTCGGTAAAAGATACTCAAATAATAATAATTAATAAATCGGAAGATTCTCACCCTTTCTCTAAAAGAATCTATGGGTTACCACACGTAATACATTATCTTCTCTACATATGTGTGCATATTAAGTATGCAAACAGATGTAAAATCTAAAACAAAAAAATACACAACGCAGATTATAGAAGTAATGTGAACTAAAATCTTAAATCTTGATTACTGTGAAAAAATCGCAGGGATTTAAGAAGATAGGGTAGGTTTAGCTAGATTATAAAGTATAGGGGTTTAGAAATCACGAGCCTGAGGTAGAAATAAACCGAAAGGAGGGTTGAGTCAGGCCATCATACCTAGTGGTGTGATCAGTAGGACATAAGGGTAGAATTATGAGCGTGGCTACGAGACAGGAGCTACGAGATTTAAACTACGAGGTAGAAGCTTAGAAAAGTAAATCAGCTAGGTAGGGTTCATCACAATTGGTGTCAAAAGCCAAGGGTGGGGGACCATTACAACTGTTGCCGCGGACCAGGAGAGTAAAGGTTACAAGTTGAGAGAATTCTGAGATATTATAAAAATAAAATAAAATGAACAAATAAATGAAATTATAATTAATTGGAAAAAAAAAGTGAATATTTTAAACGAAAAGTGAAAAACGTGCCATTAAAACAACTTCAGATTACATAAAACAAGTGGAAAAAAAAATCGCATCATTAAATTATACAGTAGAAATATAACAATAAATCAAAAAAATAATTTAAACGAAAAGTGAAAAACGTGCCATTAAAACATCTTCATTAAACGTGAAACAAGTGGAAAAAAAAACGAACCATTAAATAAAACAGTCGAAAAAAAAAAATAATAACTCAAAAACCAAATATTTTAAAACAAAAAGTGAAAAACGTGCCTTATACCAGATAAAAATCATAAATCTCATAACACCCAGGAATGTTGACCCAGATTTAGAAGGGTGGTGCGTATTGATAAATAAAAAAGCTGTTATATAAACAACATTGCATACCTCCGACGGACTAAAACACTCGAATTCAAATCAGTCAAATAACACTAATAATAAAACGCGGTTATGTAAACAAACAATTGAATAAACACTGTCGCGAGGAAGTGGTGATATGGTCACAAACACGTACGGTTGTGACAAGGTTTTGTGACCGAAATCTTTGTTATTGAACAACTCGAGATGTTACTGTGAAAAAAAAGATATACTTACGATAGTTAATCAAATAACGTTGTTTATGTTAATAGTGGTCGAGGGTATTATTATTTCCTTCGAGTTGAAGGATTTTATAAATAAATACATCTTCAACATGGTGACATAAAAATAAATAAAATCAACATAACATACAAGGCAAAGGACGAATAAAAATAAAATAAAATATTTACACATAAATAAAGTGAGATTTTCAAATCGTTGCGTTCAAACGTGTAACAGGGATGGATTGGAGATACATCATTACATGGATGCCGGCTGAATAAATTAAAAATTTAGACTTACCGGGGGTTGGCATATTTCTCGGGTAACCGGATTATTTCCGATTTGCAATATAGAGCCAATAAGTGGAGCGGTTTAAAACGCATCCGAATTTAGGAGGGGGTAACTTGTTTAAAACGGGGTTTAGGTACATTATACATTTGTATATACGTGCAAATAAATAAATAAACAAACAAAGCCGGGTTGCATTAAAAATTATTGCACATAGCTATGTTGCAGATTGTTTAGGGAAATATTGTATAAATAATGACTCCCTGAATTATAATAACGATGATTGAAGGTGATTCAATTCCTAATAAGCGGCCCGTGAGCTTATAAATACCTCAATTCATTGGAAAAAATTAAATGAGATCGGTGAAGTAAAATCTTAGGGGGGGGAGGTTACGGAAGTAGAGTCTTAGGGGGGGAGTTTGTGGAAGTAAAAATCTTAGGGGGGTAGGACGAAGAGTAGGTACAGCCTCTGACGTAAGTTAGCCGACTTAAATAGGTCATTGAGTAGACAAGAGTACATTGAAAAATGGTTTCAGCACAGAGGAAAACCGAACAAAATTCTACGATATAAAATAGTGAAAGGCAGGGGCGCGCAACAAGTTTGAAGAAAAGAACAAAAAGGGAAGATTTAAGGAAGATTTAAGGAAGATTGCACAAAATTAGATCTATGTTTAGTTCTAATTCCATCAACTAACACTAGGAGGCGTGTTTACCGCTGGAATTATAACTATAGGGGGGCTGTGATGAATGCCAACCTTCAACCTACGAGAAGCCTACAAGAAAAAAATTTTTCCTCTAAATATTATGTAGAGAAAATGGTACATTCGGCGACATCTGTCCGAGCAGTTGGGAACTATACAGAAATCTGCATAGAGACTGGAGCGAGAGAACCCCCACATCATAGTATATCGAAAACAAAGGAAGTTTAAATTCTACCAATAAGAGAGTGGACTTTGATCATTTTGGGCGGCCTTGAATTAATTCTCACAGGGACTTAGGTTGAATGAACTGTATTAAAAACAATACTGAGGACAAAGAGTTGAAAGATTATCGACTCCGGGTCGTGTTTACATAAGACGCGATCGGGAACTGGGGGTTTTGGGTACCTACAATTTTAAACGTAAACACAAAAAAATCTTAGACGGGAATGTTGGAAATAAATAAATGAAAAATTATCAATAAGGGCACGGAAAACGTAACATGAATGGTCCCAGGGGTCGATTTAATTAAAACCGATCTGGAATGATCACAAAAAACGGGTAGGATCTCGGAAATTTTCACAAACTGAATATAATAACCTGAAAAAGTGGGAAAATCTATTGATATGGAAATGGAATGGTGAAACGAAGTTATTAGAGCCAAATATCTCAAAAGAAAACTGATTGGAACTACTTAAATTGACTTTAATAAGTACCGATATAAGGATTACTCTGATCTGACAACACTATTCACGATAAACAGGATATTGAAAATATTGCATATCAAAGGCCACGGTACATTTTGGTCACTCTACAATTAAATCAAATCACAGGAAAAGATGCTTAACGTAGCCTGACACTGGGAAATGCGTGAGAACCGTCGAAGGAATCGCTAACCGTTTGACTAGAGAAAAAAAGGTTGGCTATCACTTTGTTGATATGACTTTATCCAAATAAAATTATAGAACATGATTTCAAGCAATTAAGGGTATCATTAACACGAAACGACCTAAACAAAATTATACAAGTTAAATACGAATATTTACTCTAAAATAAAAACATTACTTTTATGGGGTAGGCATTAAAAAATGAATTACGAGCAAGTACATGAAATTTTTAAAATAAATACCTGTCAATGAGAAAATTTATGTGATTTTTTACGAGAGAGAGACACTAAACTAATTTGGTTCTAAGACATGAGATAGGGAATTAGCAGAGATTTGACAAAAGGTCATATACGGAGGAACCGAATTTGGTCCTTTTCCTATGAAAGTCTGGGCGATCAGGGGTGATTTTTCTATGAAAGGAGAGCTCTAAAAAGTTTTTAAAAGACCATGGTTTGATAAAGAAAGGGAATTCGTTGGGAGATTGAGGGAGAGTTCGGATGAAGTAACGGGAAGTGCGCGATCGAGAAAAATGTAAAGGTGCGCGAAGAAGACTAGTAAACTGGTGCTTCTAGTAGAGTTGAAAAATGTCTACAAGTGTTTGCAAAGAAATAGTAAATTCAGTGTTTTATTTTCCCTTTAAAATTGAGGAATAAAAATTTCAAAGACGATCAACGGAGAGTCCGGAAAAGTGCCTAAATAATACTTCGTGAAAGTTCGGATGTTTTATAATGAAAGTGTTTAAAGTCAGTAAATGAGAATTAAATGACATTCGGGGTTCTTTCTTACAACTTATATTTAGTGGTTTTATAACATTTAACAAAAATCCAGTGTCTTAAAATAAATCAAATTACCGGATAAAGGAAAATATAACACGCGATTTTAAAATTAACTATGGGTGATATAATAATTAAAACTTTGACCTTACTTTGAATAACATGACATATGTGAAATAAATAACAATAACGAATTGTTCGAGTCACGTTTAAGCTACGGTGGTTCAATAATAGAGCGGTTAAGGATCCTTTGTGAATTGAATAACGAGATTGTAATAAACAGTAGTGATGATAATTCGTACACTTGGAAAACGTGCGTATCTACGGTTATTGATTCTAAAGTGATATTGAAATGTTGTGAATAAATGGTGATTTGCCTAATTCCGGACAATAGAATTAAACATCTGATTTGTTATTTGATGAATCACCTCTCGAAGGCGAATGAAATAAAACAGTAATTAATACGAGGTTGAGGAACTAAGCGAAATGCCGAAGTGAATTTTAAATAGACAGATATTTGAAGAGTTTTTTTCATCATCAGAGTCTTTTCTCAAAAAGGGCCGATAGGAACCCATTAGCTAGGAAACGAAAAAAAAGGAAAACCTCGATCACAATGTCGAAGTTATGAAAGTTCCGACTGGGAAAAAATTGTAATCGATCGAGGGCGGTAAGATAAAACCAATTATTAATTATTTTCAGAGACAAAGAAGAAAGGGACGAGCGTGCATCACCAATAAATCAATCGGAGCTTTGGAGTTTTGTACTAACACACTGCAACTAATTAAAAGATTATGTTATTTTCCACGCAGGATAACAATGCCCACCAGCTCGAAAGCAAGCCAACCAGGAAATATCTACTCTGAGTTAGGCTACATATGTAGGTTTTGCTTCAGTTAGGTAAATACGCTAATTTATTATAACTCATATAAAACGAATCGAGGCGCATAGGACGTAATAAATGACTATGGTGGAAGCTCTTTATTCTATATTTCGTGTGCGGGGGTATACAAGCGTCTCAAAATTAGGTCAAACAAACAAATACCTACTTATAAATTAGGTCATACAAGTACTTGTTTTAGTTAGGTAGGTCTATTGTATATTTAAGCGCGTATAAGAATAGGCGTCATACGATATCAGTTTGACTCGTAACCGAAATACCTATATTTCTCAAAAACAAGTCAAGCAAGGAATACCTTAGTTGAAACTAGGTCACCCAGGTAGCTCTTAGGTTAGCAAGGTACCTACTTAAATGATTAATGTTCGGGCAAAACTAGGTCAAACAAATAGAAAAGAATTAGTTAAACGATGAATTGTGCTTCAAAAGGACAATGACCGTAGAAATAAACAATCTCCAAAGTAGGTCAGTATACCGAAGGTCAACTATGTGAAGTGTAAACAAATAAACCATAACAAATGACGTACCTATTTAATATCGTTCATTGGAGGTAATCATTTATTGGCTCAATGTAATTAGGTATTTATTACACGATGTGAATAGAAATATGCCTCTCAAACAACTTAGGGTATAATAATAATAAAAATAATAATTTATCCCAGAATATATGCAGGGAAAGTGCGATACAATACGTTCCATATTTTAAAATTACAAATAATAATAATAATAAGACGAGGGAAAATAATTAACGACAACACATAAATTAAATAAACAAATAACCATGAGAAATGAAATTCGTAACGCTAAAATCAATGGAAATAGCCAATTGGTAGGTATAACTAATACCTACCGAATCCTTTCACCAGCGTGATTAGGGTATGTTATATGACCTTCGATTGTGTATCTAAAATTCGATTAGAGTTCAATGACACGGTCACCTAGATTCCATCAACGAATAAACAAAACAAAAGCACAAATGTCAAGGGGCAGGTTTATCAATCATAGCTTACGACGGAAACTTCGCCCAATATGTGAAGGTAAAATCGACGTTAAATTCAATCAATTCTAAACGACTTGATTTTACTACAGCGATCGCCAATAGGTAGCATTGATTCAGCGCGAAAAATTTCGCAAAGTAAAGTACTGCGACTAGCTTCAAACTCAAAGAGAGCTCATCACAATTATTCAGGAGGTCATTAATTCAATGACAACTTGACTTATCTCGTTTTAAATCTTTCTTATAGCAAGTAGGTATCCAAGAACCCATAAATACCCATAATCCTAAAACCTAATACACGAGGAGCTAGTGACCTCATTTAAAAAACACTGGTGTTCAAATACTCATACAGTCCTGAATCCTAACTTGTCTTCGAATGTAAGCTTCAAGGCTCCTGTATGTAGGTATGGGCCATCTGGAAATGTAAGTGTCAACCTTTCTCGAACGGACGGCTTTGATCTTGTGGCGGTATTGTCGAGGTGGGCATGCGGGGAAGAGGAAGGACGTATGCGGACAGTACGCTGACGCGGCATTAAAGCCACAGGTTATTTGCATACCGTGAGTCTTGTCGAACCTGAAAGCAAACATAAGGTTCACGAGGTGAGTTTTATGTCAGCTAGTCAGAGGTGGAGTGTAACGCTGGGTCGGTCACGTGGAAGGAAGGATCTGCCCGTCACAAGCTTACGCCACATTCAACGGATAGAGGCATGATAAGGGAAGACATGAAATACCCCTTCTAGATTCAGTAGAGTTAAATTCAATCCGGAGGAGTCGGAAGTCGGAGTAAGACAGAAAAACGGCATGAAGGCTTGGTATTCTCCCTGCTGGCGTGAAGGGCCCCTTTCATAGCATGAGACGCTCGTCGAAGAGAGTAAAACTCGGATCTAAGGATAAGTCTAGCAAACGTACTGGGAGAATCCGGGTTTGTAATTGTTGTTCATCGGTTTTCACTTGGTTAGCGGAGGAGCCGACTTTTCAGCAAACATATTATCCCCCTCCCCATATCCCTCCATTCCTGCTCTTTCAACAATTTTGCGAATACTAACCAATAACACTAACTATGACTACAAACACATTATGTTAGGATAAGTTGCAGACAAGGACTTCAATTGAGAAAACTGGACTCTCGAATACGAACATTCTACACTGGTAAGGTAAGGTTTTTTTATTTCTTGAAATGATGTAATTTATTAACTGTTGTTTATGTTATCGATGTATCAGCGGTGATAGGAAGAATTAAATAAACACACTAAATTCCTACGGAAATCAAATAGACACAAAGTCTAAGGCGGGGTTAGTTTATCAAACTCGGTAAAAGATACTCAAATAATAATAATTAATAAATCGGAAGATTCTCACCCTTTCTCTAAAAGAATCTATGGGTTACCACACGTAATACATTATCTTCTCTACATATGTGTGCATATTAAGTATGCAAACAGATGTAAAATCTAAAACAAAAAAATACACAACGCAGATTATAGAAGTAATGTGAACTAAAATCTTAAATCTTGATTACTGTGAAAAAATCGCAGGGATTTAAGAAGATAGGGTAGGTTTAGCTAGATTATAAAGTATAGGGGTTTAGAAATCACGAGCCTGAGGTAGAAATAAACCGAAAGGAGGGTTGAGTCAGGCCATCATACCTAGTGGTGTGATCAGTAGGACATAAGGGTAGAATTATGAGCGTGGCTACGAGACAGGAGCTACGAGATTTAAACTACGAGGTAGAAGCTTAGAAAAGTAAATCAGCTAGGTAGGGTTCATCACAATTGGTGTCAAAAGCCAAGGGTGGGGGACCATTACATATTCCACCATCCCATTTTTTCATATTACTATTTCAATAGATTATTTATTCACGGCACTCCTCGCCAGGAATTTCTGTCCTGAGGCGGATTGTAGAATGTTGTGTTAGTAAATCATCTCAGCTTTAAGTTTTTTATTTTTATTTTTTTATTATTTATTAAATTAAAAATAATTTAAGATATGGGTTGTCTCACAAAGCTGTGACAGATCAGTTTGTCTGTGGGTTCTACTATTTAATATTATTACATGACACACATTTGCTTAAGTTACAATATTAATACCTAATATAAGATTTAGGATAGATAAATGTGTTGTTCATTTATTAATCACTTTTTTGTCAGTTTAGGGTAGGGTTCTATAATATTTTTTAAATTAATGTTTTGATTCAATATGTTATAAATCAAAGGTATCATATTACATTCGAGCGTTCTGCTACCATGCTTATTTGATATTCGTGGTATTTTTAGGCCTTTGTTTTCGGTAAATCTTGTTGTGTGACTATGCACCAATAACTTTTTATACGCGCTTTCTCCCGAATTATCCATAAATATAATGTACCAGAGAAGCCCTTTAATTGGAAGTAGGCCCTCAGACCCATACAGTAATTTTAAGTTGTTTCTTTGTTTGTAAATGCTAGGTTTAACTTTTTTTTAAATTAAAGCAGTTTGTAAATTTTGAATGTATTTAATATTCATTATGCTCGAGTGTCCCCAAGTTCGAATTCCATATCTAAGTATGGATTCGACCATAAAATGATATATAAGTTTGAGAGTGCGTCGTGGCAACACAAATTTTAATTTATAAAAATTACTCTCGAAACATCGGAGCTGGTTACAAATTTTGATCACTTGTTTATCCCATTTAAAGTTATTAACTACGATTATGCCAAGGTAAGTATATTCATTTGTAAAATCAATTTTTTCACAGTAGCAAATATCATCAATGTTTCAATGCATACATTTAAAATTATATGCAGTTATTTTAGGTAAATTCCACATTTCCAACCTCGGTGATCTGATATACATACATTTAGTTTTTTGACATTAATAATTAGTCCTACATTATGAGACCATTTGAGTAGATCGTAAAAGTCTCATTGTAATTCTTTAATAGCTATCTCCGGGTTTTCATTTGATTTGGCCTAAAATTGACCCTTGCGGTACTCCTGATTTGATACATCTAAAATTATTCATTGCATTCAAAATCTTTACATACATTTTTCTATTTGTTAAATAGTTTTTAAAATAGATGGTAGTTTACCACGGATTCCTATGATATCAAGTACCTTGATTAATTGTGTGTGGCTGAGCGCATCGAAAGCTTTAGGAAAATCAATAAATAATACCAGTACATGTTTTCTAGCGTTAAGCTGTGAATTTATATGATTTGAAAATTTTTCGATATCTTTATCTTTATATTTGTTCTCGATGTTTGTTGATTTATTTGATCTTTCTTCGTTGAATGTAGGTTTAGTTTATGTAACACTATAATTACTCAAGGTACCTTTAGTTCATGTTATGAAGACATAAAATAGTTATTTCACTTTGCACTGTAAAAGTTAAAGGTGCTCACCGCAAGAGCTTTCCGAAACCTTGGATCAAGACATAAAGGGAGGCTCAATACGACTTATTAATCCAAAAATCAATCATCATTATCATTTTCAAAGCAGTTTTGTTAAAGTTCCTCAGAACGACCAATATAACACACCGCAAGGATCTTTTATTGTAATGAAGATCGAACCGAATAGTTATCGGGTTGGTAAAATTCACTTAGTATGGAAATTCGCTGGGAAAACTATCGATCGGCTCTTCCTAAGGTAGTGTCTGATACCATAGATAAGTCCTGGATCTACTCCAAAGCCTGGAAGGGTTGTTCATCCCTGATAAGGTCTATTATCCCTAATATGGCGTCGGGGGAGGAAATGAAAACCACCGGGACAAGTCCTACCTTTATTATTCCAATGTAATAATATACAATGGTGTTGATAAATTTAAAACCTGACAAATTGTTAAAATACCATACAATTACGAGTATATTTATTTGTTGAAATTTTTAAAAGGGGTTTCGGGATTGATGTAAATTAATCTGGAATGTAAAAACACTTAAATAATGTTTGTTTGAAACAAATTTTATTTATATATGTACATTATTTGTGTTGAGGCACTACTAATTCTTAAAAAATAATATAATTATACAAACTGTTAAGGGATATACCCCACATATTTTGACCAGTGATTCCTTACATTATTTGGAGTAAAATATGTAAACAAATTTGGGAGGCGGGAATGGGTACCGCCGCCCCGGGAACCTTTATTGGATAACCAACACCTCTGCCATAGGTCACCCCAAGTAGTTCGCTACGTTTGGTGATTTAGCCAGGGTGCCCGGGTTCATGGGGTTTGTCTAGGTTTTGGAGGCGGATGACCAGGACATACTGAACCCCAGATTCCTACCCACCCCCTAAACCCTTTTCCTTCCCAGAACTCTCCCTTGCACAGGGCAGTTCCCATTCAACTTCGAACGGAGGACACTAAGTCAGAGTCACATTTAATTTAATTTTAAACCATTGTATTTGTGTCTAATTCTTGAAAATCAATAAATCCGACAATCAACATTCGTAAAAAAAGTCTTTCTATAAAAAATCGTCATACTTTTCGGCTCAATTTCTGTTGCAAAAAGATAATTAGACTTAGTACTATTGAAAACAATTATTTAACGCAACAACAGATGGTTTTTTTCTCCCACCATATTTCAGAAATCTCAGGAATAAGTTTTTATTTTTTTCCGTTGCAGCGCAGCAAAGTAATTTTATTTTACGACGTGACAAGTTTAGTCATCCCTAAGATTGCACATTTCATTATTCGCCTCCCACCCTTGTCCCATTTTCCCAGTTTTCTAGGGTTTTTCCCAGGATATTCTTAGGGGGGAGTATGCACCCTTGTCTGACCTATTTAAACCTGTCGTCAGACTTTGCATTTTAAAGCCGCGTTCCCAATCCAAGTGTTTGACATTTCCAGACGCTGGTGTTTTTTACTCCCAACCCAGAGTTTTACTTTTGACAATGTCGACAACCTTTGGAGTGACTGTTATTGGATAGAATAATTCACAAGGCTATCCCTTCAGATCTTACATCAGATAAAATGTGGAAAAGGTTTTTTTAATAATATTAATACATCATTTTCAATGTTTAATGATTAACTATTTTAATAATTGAAAAAGTATTTTTCTGTTAAATTTATTTGGTGTATTTATATGTTTTAGTTAAATAATCATTTGATATTATTATTTTGATTTAGGTTCATATTTTGACGGCCTCTATGACCAAGATCGTGGGTTTGAATCCCGGCGTTCGCAAATAAAAGTTATATTTAAATAATTTCTTTTATTTTACAATTAATTAATTAAAAAAAATACACATACTTATTTTTTTATTTTATTTATTTTTAAATTAATATTTTATTTGTTACAGATTGTTGGTTTTTTTGGTTACCAAACTAGGCTAATGCCCGTGTTGTGGTAGTCATACATTTAATGTTTTAAATAGGAATTAAAAAACACTATTCTATTGAAACAGATAATAAACATACAAAATAAAAATTAAGAAATACATAAAAGTAAGTGAAAAATAAAGAAAAAAAAATATGTTTTAAAGAAAAATAGAAATGAAAATTCAATTTCGAATTTTGAAATACAGAAACTAATAATATGAAGTATATTTGCTGCATGTTCCAGAGTGGAAGATACCTTCAGTATCGCCGTAGTGTAAGACCACCGTTCAAATTGAAGCGTTGCCTAAAATGGCTTTTACGGTGTTTGGTGACCAGATCTGAATAGCCAGGTACTTCCCGACCTTTTTCTTCCCCACCTCCTTCCCGTCCCCACTATTTCAGCCTCACAACAGACCCCAATTGAGGATTCCCTAGTCTCACTGACTACCTACGGAAGCAGTTGGAACTCTTGTGAGGTATTCACATAAAAAATATATAATAAAGATATTTTTTTGTTCCTTTTTTTTTTATACAATATTTTACATTTTGTAGTATAATTTAATAAGGGTTGCCTTATTGGGTGGCTTACCCGTGCTAAGGCCCCGTGTTGTCTTTATTATCTACTAGCAGACCCGGGAATACGTTTCTGTGATTAACGAAACACGACGCCACGCCATTACCCAACCTTTATAACCAACGCCATCTGTTAAATAAAATCCACACCGCCCGCTTAACCAGATATATTATATAGATATATCATATATTTCAACCAATTTACTCAAAATCTTGACAAATTATATACCTAAAAACCTTCCTCATGAATTATTCTATCTATTGGTGAAAACCGCATGAAAATCCGTTGCGTAGTTTAAGAGATCTAAGCACGCATACATATTATAAAACAAAGTCGGGTTAGTTACACCTTTTATAACTCAAGAACGGCTAGACCCATCTTTATGATCTTTAATTTGTTGGATTTGTCTCCGTCCCGAATAGCAGAATGTCTATTAAAACATCGGAAAAATTCACGAAAATTAACATTATGAAGAAAATTCTTGTCCTCATACATTTTGAATGGAACGAATTCTCATCTTTTAAAAGAGGTGCAGCCATTATAATATTGAAAAGTGAGTGAATTCCAAAAATTTAAGAACGTCAAATGTCAATGAGCTGATTGTTTTGCTTTTGTTCTTAAACATAAAATCTTTCTTACACACTAAATGACAATAGTCAAAAATGAGACAAACGGTGAATGTATATCTGCACCCCTCCAAAGGAAAAATACAATCTACGGAAATGAAAATGAATCGCCGAAATTTATGTACGCGCATAACTTCCGAACGATTGCATCAAATTGGATAATTCTTTTTGTTTTTGTTCGTTATTGTCTGGACAAGGTTTGTTTTAAAACTACTGATGAGCTCTGGCATTATGAAATTTGTATAAAAAATTGCAGTAGGTGGCACGCGAGCTGTTTAAAAACTGAATGCATGGAATGCGGGAGGGGGGAGGGGAACTCGGGAGGGGGGAATGAAGTGGGGAGAGGGAAAGTGGAGAAGGCAGAGTGGAAACGCGAGAGGGGAAGGGGACACGGGAGAGGAAGGACTGGCGGAAGGGGAGCGGGACGAATGGGAAAGGACACGCAGAGAGAAATAATTTATTTATTAAATGGCATAGCAATGCATGCCGGAAACCAGCTAGTACAATAATAAATGTTGAAACAAGATTGTTGATTTTGTCAAAATATTTACATTTCATTATGGCACCCATCTAAAAAAAAATGTTTTGTTTTATTTTCCGTATCAGCTATCTGAGAGAATCACGGAAAGATTTTTGTAAAACTATTTAAAAATACGTTTTGGCAGAAAATCAACTTTTTATTCATTACTCAAAAATCTCTGCATCGCTTATGTTCGCTACATACACGAAGCTGATATATTTATATTTTTGAATGTAGCTATTACTTTGTGGTTATCCATTATAGAAAAATGAAATAATTTAACTTTGTATAAACCACTTATTTGATGCGCAAATCCGACCGGTTTCGGAACAAACGTTCCTTCGTCAGGGAAAGCTTATACAAAGTTAAATTATTTCATTTTTTTTTTTGATATATTTATGTTTAAAAATTCTTAGAAGTGTACGTATGTTCTACGAATTTAACGTGAGGTTTCTTTCTTAAGAGCACCGCTCAATTAACACGTTGATTAAAATTCCAAGATTCTCCCATGTTACCTTAGTGTTTATCTTACCGCCACAGTATCTCTGAGGCTCTAGATAAACATTCATCAACCCTTCCCGAAGCAAGCTTGTTGTTTTATCTGGCGGAGGTTGTATATTTCACCTAATAGACCGCAGCCCCCTGTATTACTGTATCACGGAATTGAATTCCTAATTTGGGAATGATGAATGACCGTTGGGCATGATTATTTACAGAAGGGTTTGCTTTGGTGGAGTTAGACTTGAATATGATTTACAGTTAACTATTTTGCTCAACCTCAACGTTGGGAACCCATTCGTATTACAAATTATATTCAGTGTACCTTGACGGGATACTACTACGAACTACAGAGCTTTGCAACTTGCAGCGTGTAGTGTTGCTCTCTCAATAAGAGACGTGTAACCAATTTAATATTTTGTAAAACTCAAATTGAGAATCTGTTAACTATTTTTTTTTAATTTTAATTCTCCTTTCGCAATGTGTCTCAAAGATCAAGAGTCTCAGAGCTTTATTAAAAATACGTTTATCGTTTATCGCTGATTAGAAATTGCTTTGGGGCTATTTTTTATAAACGAGCCCTTGCCCGGAATAATGTTGTATCCAACAAAATTATCGATGTTGATTATTATAATAAAACGAATATAAAACTGTATTTCTATTAAAACTATTTCAGCTCGTTAGAGCCATCTTCAGACTGGTCTGAAGTCACCAGTCTGAAGATGGCTGAAGATGAACATTATTCTATCAATAACACAACATCCATATATTTCTATTTTTGAGACTGACAATTCATGGTGGAATTCCATTATAATATATTATAATAAAACGAATATAAAACTTTATTCTACTTAATTTTATTTGACCGTAACCGGTTTCAGCTCGTTAGAGCCATCGACTGGTCTGAAGTCAACATAATTAAGTAGAATAAAGTTTTATATTCGTTTTATTATAATATATTATAATGGAATTCCACCATGAATTGTCAGTCTCAAAAATAGAAATATATCGATGTTGTGTTATTCATAGAATAATGTTGGTCACATTAATATGCATCTTTTAAGGTCGGGATTATGGTAATGAAATTTTTTTAGGCATGTGGCAGCATTTTAAAGTTTGGTTTGTGGAAGAACGTTGTATAGTGCTCTTTATCTAAATCACTGAGCATGGTTTAATTTATGGGAATAAATGGAGAAAACAAATGTCTTATGGCTTCACCTAGAAAGACTTCAAAGCCAAGAACCTGAAGGATGCAGATAAGTAGAATTTGTCCAGAAAAAATATTATTAAGCCTGCTTTTTAGCAGTTGAAACAGTTTTATGGAATAATGTTGTATGTTGATCTCAAGACAATATCTCGAACATAAATGGTTTCATTTTTTTCATATCGTTTTTTTTTTCTTTTAATACTCAAATACATCAAAGACATGTGTACAAAAAATGTTTTGTGGAATAACCCTGTATGTTAAATTTTTACACAATATTTTTCCACAAATTCTGCAAACAATTTAGTAACGAACTCTAATTTAATTGCCTTTCTAGACGAATTTTCATTTAAAACTCTTAAGAATTGTATCTTTTATGAAATTTAAATATTACTACGCATTATATAAGTGGTTTATACAAAGTTGTATTGTTTCATTGTTCTTAAATATTACGTGTTATGAAACATAACAGATTTCGTTTTTTTCAATTTTTCTTCGAGTAAAAACATTGTTGGATGCAACATTCTTGCCTCAGCATAGGTGAGCTACCCAGTGAGGCCGACATTGCTGAATTTTATTTGAAATGTAAGATATTATATCAAATAAGTAAGTAAATAAATAATAATACAGCTATTTATTCGTTGATTCCATATTTTTTGCAAATGTAATGAAATAATCTGATTTGATTTGACATAAATAAATGCTTTCAAAAGTAACAGGGATCAGGTAGTATATCGTAGGTACTCCCTTATCGAGGGATCAATTATTATTTGTAAATTATATTACCTGTTAAAATAAAATTATTCTTAGCTCAGATTTTCAGGAATTTTTAAATTGATATCTGATTAAAACTTTTATTATACTGCTAGCATTGGCGCTACTTGCGGCCAACGCCAAACCCAAAACCTGGAAAGGACATGCAATAAACAGGCCAGCGGCTAGCTCACACAGCCGGCGCGAACAAGGTTCCTCTTAAACCCAGGGCGAGTGTTTGTGGTTCGCTTGTAAATTCCTACTTCCCTTCCTTTCCTCAAAATCTCCAGGTCTCCTTCCTCAATCAGAACACAGTTGTTATGCACGTAAAAGGGTTTATTCATTTAAAGGTGAACAGGATTATACACAAGCCAGCCTCGGCACTAAACACATGGTTATTTGGCTAACTAAAATGCTATCGTTCTATCAACTCTCTCTCTACGCGTATATAGTGAAGTTAAATGTCAGTTCTTAGCACACAGAGGGGAAGGAAGGTTCATTTGTACTCACAGGCAGGATATAGGTAGTCGTCAGAAGGTACTGGTATTATATACTTCACACAATTAAAATAAAACATCGCGAAGTCAGTTTACGGCGGGCGCCCTAGCGCACCCGCTAGGACGCACTTGTTGTTCGCCCGAGGCCCGGTTGGGGAATGAATGCCGGGAGCCGCTCGGCGCTTGGCTACTTGTGTCGAGCGGTGCGGGGAAAAGGGGGCGGAGGGCCTGTGTAAGGGGTCAATTCGCTATTAGCTCGCACGGGAATCAATTCCGTAACGTAACAATACGTAAACAAATCGTTGGATTGAAATCAAATCATTGGATTGGAGTCGATTCATACTGGATTTTATTAATTAATTCGCGATCGAATAAACGCCATGAATCGATTCACGTTGAGATGCTCAAAGAGAACGATGGAATATAAATATTTCTTGAATTGAGATAATTCATGTAGAGGAGGTAGGTGTTGTTATATTTTCTTGAAAAGGGTATATTTTTCCAAACAAACAAAATAAAAAGTATTTGCGTGCCTTTTGAAATAATTAAAAAAAATAAGGACTGCTGAATATACACAAAAGAAAATTGGAAAAAAATATCTTTTTTGGGAAGAATTCTGCAAAAACTACCTAGTAAAACTGCAAACACTACCTACAAATCTATTATTGCTCCAAATTTTAACTGTTGCTTAACTATCCTTTTTCTATGTAACAAAATATGTTTCAAATTCTCCAAAACAGGGCAATGAGAATAATACTACGACGAAATAGATTTTCAAAAGCAAACAAAATGTTAAAGGAACAGAATTGGCTAACCGTGAAACAGATTCTGACCTTGAATACGATGATATTTATTTTATTTATTTATTTTATTTATTTATTATTACATTTATTACATACAAGATATAACAATATAAAAGGAAGCTTTGACTGCCCAACTAGGAAGGTTTCCCGTTTTAGGACAGTCAAATTGGCAGGTTGCGTGTACATAATTTCATATTAATGGATTCAATAATAATTAACAATAATGGTACATATTGGGGGAGTTACTTAGATATTAGGTACAATATCAGATATAAGTTGTGTTATTCTAGGTATACATCAGTAATAAACAATAAAATCCAGGTAGGTACATGTAAAATATAAAATAAAATAAAAATATAACATATAAATGTAAGAAAGAAAAATAAAAAAAGTATTTTTTTAGGAAAATACAAATAAGCAGTAATAAAAAATAAAATCCAGCTAGGTACATGTAAAATATAAAATAAAAATATAATATATAAATGTAAGAAAGAAAAATAAAAAAATATTTTTTAGGAAAATACAAGATACAAAATCGAAGAAATCAACTCAGACTACGTTTTTTAATAATTTTTCGGAATCTGTCCTACCTAAGTCTAATAACCATTTTGTAATTTTAGTACCGAAGGATGATAATTCACACAGTTTAAATTGAGAGGGGATTTTGTTGTATATTTTTGGTCCCAGGTATGAGAAAACTTTTTGATAAGCCGCAGTATTGCTTGTTGGAATAGAAAGGTCGTTTCTGCTCTTACTTCTGGTTTGATGATTATGATCGACTGTTATCGTTTTGTTTATATTTTTGTGGACGCAGATTGTTATTTTTTTTATGTAACACTGTCGAACATCAAGCACATTAAACTCCTTGAAGAGAGCGTCGCTCGAGTATCTGAAGGGTTTCTTCATAATGACGCGTAGAATGGATTTCTGTGCCTTCAGTAGCGGGTATAATATTGTTAATCCTGTTCCACCCCATCCAATACAACCGTAGGTTATGACGGAGTTACAGAGTCCGTAGTATATTTTTTTAATGTCTTGAGTTTTTATAATTTCCCGCAATGCTATAAATATATAAATAAGCTTGCGCACTTTATTAGCTGTGTTTTCAATTTGTTGTTTCCATTTAAGGTGGTTATCCACTATTATACCTAAATATTTAATAGATTTAACACATTCAAGGGTTTCGCATTTACAAGTATGGTTATATTTCCAAGGCTACACTTAATATTATGTATTGTGAGGTGATGAGGTATTTTGGGTTGACCTGCAAGGGTAGCGCTAAATGTGAGATATTTTGTTTTTTGTATGTTTAGTGTAAGCAAATTACTGTCCAGCCACTGTTTTACTCTGTTTATACCTGTGTTCGGAAGGTGGTGTGTTTCTTTCCAATCATCTCCTTCAAACAAAATAACTGTATCGTCAGTGAACGTGATAATTTTGCCACCAATGTGTTGGTTACAAAGTTCGTTTATGTATATAATAAAGAGAAGGGGCCCAAGTGTACTTCCTTGTGGTACCCCAAAAGTGTATTTTAGTGAAGTGCTAATAGCCTCGTTAATTCTGGTTTGTTGAAATCTATTAGATATATAACTTTCTATCCATTGAAAAGCTTTTCCCTTTATTCCTATATTTCTAAGTCTCTGTAAAAGAATTTTATGAGATATTGTGTCAAATGCCTTGGCCAGGTCCAGGAAAAGGGTGTGGCGACACGTCATTATAAATTTCGCCACCAAAAGAGGAATCGAGAAACATCTCCTAATATCCGCGCGCATCGGCAAACCTACTTGCCTAGGTACCTTCGTACCTATACTGGCCGCGATGTACTTTCTCGCCTCCCGTGCCAGCCCGACGATAATAATATCGCCCCGCCTAGAAAGGTTTCGAGACAGCACCGTACAATATCTGTACGGCGCCGAATATTCTCGAAGTGGCTCGTATTACCTACCGCGAGGTAGTTACTCTACCGCGGCTATATAAGCAGCCGATCGCTCGCCCGCTGCAGTTCAGTCCAGTTCAGTCTCACACTTACAGTCGGCCAACATCTCAGCATGTAACGTGCTCCTGCAGGCATCTACACACATCCAGGGCAGCTTCCTCGAGGTCCATCACCACGTCTCAGCCACAAGGCCCATCGTGCCTTCAGCCCCGCAGAACAGCAACATCCCGCGACTCACAAGGCTTGCGTCACCTTCAGTCCGGGGATCAGCTCACCACTTCATGGCACCCCGAAGCTCACCGTGCTTCGCTGCCATGGAACACGCTCCGCCTCGCCAGGACTACCTGCTGGTGGCTCAGCTCACCGAGCCACACACCGTTTACCTTCGCGACTTAAAGCGTCGAGCAACGGCCTGGAATATAGGTCATCTCCACCGCCATGGTGTCGAGCAACTCGCTGACCTTCACCTCACCATCTCCACCTCCGTACGCCTGCAGCATCATCTACGGCACTCCGCATTACATCATGTTACCGACCACCGACCATCTACTACGTAGCCCAATAAACGACTGACTCACCACTTCGACATGACCCCTTTCATTTCTCTCTACCGATCCGGCCCGCTCCCTCAACTGGTGACCCCGACGTGACAATAGTTTTCTTGCCACGGTTCATATTTCCTGCAATAGTTTCCGTGAGACATGCGATGGCATCATCCGTTCCCTTACCCGACCGAAAGCCGTATTGGTTTGGACTTAGAATGTTATGTTCCTCCACATATTCGTTTAACCTAGTTTTGAAAAGCTTTTCAATGACTTTGGATATCGCGCTTAAAAGTGATATTGGCCTATAGTTTTCTACAAGAGATTTAGGTCCACTTTTGTGAATTGGGACAATTATTGATTTTTTAAAGTGATCAGGAAATATTCCTGATGCAAAACTTAAGTTGTAAATATATGTTATCGGAGCAGAAATCTGATTTTTAATTTTTTTTAGTATTTGTATATTTAGACTATCTGGACCCTTTGCATGTGTAGTATTAAGGCTGTTGATTATTTTTAAGTCCTCTTCTACAGTAGTTGGTTTAATATCAAATGAAAAAGATTGTTCCTTTGTTTCAATTGTCGATGCTAAAGAGTCTTCCGTTTTCTGGGTTTCTAATAAAATTTTTTTGCTAGATTTGACCCAACAGATGCAAAATATTGATTAGTATGACATGCAATTGATCGATTGTCAGTTATAATCAAATTTCCGGTATTTAATTCAGTTACAGATGTACTGGTATTTCTTTTACTATTAGTTATGTCTCTGACAACATTCCACATGTTTTTGCTGGAATTATCCTTATCAAGTAAGAATTTATAATAACGCTCTTTACATTTGCGAATAACGGTTTTGCAAATATTACGGTATCGGTAATAGCTTTGCTGTTTAGTATCGTTCAATGGGTCTCGTTTAGCTATTTTATGAAGGTGATTTCTTTTGTGTATAGATTTAACAATGCCGTTGGTAATCCATGGGGTGAGATGTATTTTACTATATGGAATGCGTTTAGTTATTGTGTGTTTTGTTATGAATGTATTGATTTCATTAATAAAATAGTTTAGTGCATTGTTAACTTCAGTCTATTTATAAACATATTCCCAATTTTTATTATTAAGATCATTTAATAAAGCCTCATAATCGATAATCTGTTTGTGATTAATTTTATGTTTTTTGGGTGTTGAGTTTGGGATACTGATTGCAGTGGTGTAATTATCAGTGATTATATTATTACAAATGCATTTGAATTTGTTATATTTCTGGTATATATATGATCCAAACATGAGCTTGAGCTACCTTGTACCCTAGTTGGAGAATTAATATTGGAAATAAAGTTACTTTCAGCCATAGCACATAAGTAGTCGTCGGACTGCCTATGCAATACTTCTCCTATAGTATTCATACATAAAATAATTAACACCATTTTACCAAAATACTTCTCAAATAAAATTATATTCAATAAGGACATTCACAGACATAAAACAAGGACGTGCAAGGAAATCAGGCTTCAAAAAAAGGACAAAGCGAATACGCAGAACAGTTTACTGTACAAAGTGATGAAGTTATATAACACGCTACCAAAAACTTTTCCACACGTATTGTAGGAGCTACATAAAACTACATAAAATTTAGTTTGCCATATGAAATATTATAATTTATTAGAAATTTGTAAACTTAAACGTACAAATTACTAAAATAAAATTAATAAATAAAAATGGGACGTGTGGGATCCTCCCCGCATACTGGATTAAAACATTATTATTATTATTATATTTCGTTGCAATAAAGTACAAAATGTTTCGTTCACTCTCTAAGTCGGCAAAACCATGATACCTATAGCTATGGCCTTACTGGCTATTAACATAACCTTATCTTCGAATGTGTATTTCCAGAATTGATTTAATGCAATTTAGCCATTGGCGTAATGTATTGATAGGAAACGTGGTCAGAATATGTTAACTGCGGGCTATCGTAAATCAAAGCGTAATTTTATTGCTACACAGAACACACAGTTACATCCGAAAAAATTATAACTAGAGTCCAACAAAGCAGCACAAATTAAATTGGAAAGCTGCATCTTTATCATCATAACGTAATATGAAGATCACTCGTTTTTTAAGTGCCCTATGGAAATAACGTACCCAGGTTTTTTTTACATTAGCTCTACAGGACGTCGCGTCTACAGGACGCTCTGAGGAAAATAGTTTCTCTCAGAGAATGTGTTATCTTTGGGGATGCTGTGTGGAGTTTTTTTTTTCAAAGGTAGGATGAAGATCTGGGAAGGAAAATGGTAGAGGGGTGGGTCGATATCATGACCATGAGGGTCAGTGTGTCCAGTGGTGAGGGACGTTTGAATGCATTCCTCCCATTATGGTGCATGGTGATGGGTCGGGAGAGTCCTGCTGGAGAGGTCTCCCTCAATCAGCATCTCCAAATCCGGGCCATCACACAGTAAGTGGGCAGACGCATCCATCGCCAAGAATCCTCACCCCATGAACCCGGAAATCCTCGATAAGTCACCAAACGTAGCTAACTACTTAGGGTGACCTATGTTGGTTGTCAATTACAAGATCATATTTCTCCAGCTTTCTGCACTTATCCCAAAATATAATAAAATTAATGAATAACAAGGAGGTTTTCAATAAATTCGAAAAAACGGGATGCAAACTTTCGAATGTAATGATTGTGACGCACACTATGTAGGTATGCCAACTAGAAATTTTAAAACTGGAATCAGGGAACATGAACTCTGAACGAAATAATAACTAATTTTTATAAGAAAAACTCTCTTTTTATAACTTTTGAAGGTTATTTCCATCAATGTAATATATCGTTGAAAAAGAAGATAATAATAATAATCTAAACGAAAATACGGAAGAGAACAAGACACAGAAAAAGATAATGGTGGCAACTGGGACACGAACCCAGAACCTCTCGTCCCGTTCCGGATAGACGAAATTAAGTAACAAATGTACATGTGAATTAAAACTATTCAAAATAAAATAATATACTTGTTTGGTACGTTCCATAGTGGATGATGCTCTCAGTACCGCCTTGGTTAAAGAACACCATTCAGAAACGAAACGTTACTTGAAATTACTTTATCCATGTTTGGTGACCAGATCTAAATATCCAGGTACTTCCCCACCTTTCTCTGACCCATCCCCTTCCCCTACCCCATTAGTTTCACATACCCCAATTAGGAACGCTATAGTCTTACTGGCCCTTGGGAGCAGTTGTGATTCTAGAATGGCAGTCACTTAAGAAAATATAGGTACACCTACATCCTGTTTTTTCCCATTCTGTCAGCGTACTATTTAAGATTTGAAATGAGTCGGTGGCCATCCATTTTGGTATCCGAACTTTTTCGCAAAATCTCACAACCACAATAAAATTACATTTTTGCATTTTTTTCTTGGATTATCGTGAAAACCAGATCAAAAATACCATGATATGAGGGTGGATACGGTGTATAAAGCAAGCTTTGAGAAACGGTCTTCGAATTATTGGTTGTTTCACAAACGAACATTATCATTGATGGGCAATTTATTGATCCATTGATTTTTGTATAAATTTTAAAAAATCACTGGTTTTGGCATGTCCGCGTCAATCAAGGTATTTATTATAAGGCACAATATACTTGCTGCTTGCGACAAAACTAGCTCAATGAGAAAAAAAAGTAAAATTAATACCAAAGTAATTAAGGCAAAGCTAATGCTAATTCACTATTTTAAATTAATCTTTCCTACGAATCGGATTACATTACAAACACAAAAAATATGAATTTTTATTGGTAAACTATGTTTTAAGACAAGATTTATATGCATAGCACAAAGGGTAACAGTTATTATAAGCAATAATTATTAGCCTGAAACACTCATCTACATTAAAAAAATCTCCCGAGAAAAGATACATGCCGCCGACGGGATTTGAACCCGCGTCCTCGACGTAGCTCAGTGGATAAAGAGCAGTCGACCGGATATCAGAAGGACGCGAGTTCAAGTCCCGTCGGTGGCATGTATCTTTTCTCGGGAGATTTTTTCAATGTAGATGAGTGTTTTAGGCTAATAATTATTGCTTATAATAATTGTTACAAAAATATGCTTTGGATAATTTATGGCTTTTCCTACCGTATTCAATGAGTAGATTTAAAATAAGTTTAATCTAAAAATAATAAGTAATTTTTTTTTGTCCCTTACGGGGTACCTAAACCATTCATCCGATTGCCACAAAACTTTGGTTATTTATCGTACGCCAGTGAAGGTTTCTATAAGTGGTGATTAAAAAATTATTTCCTTTTCATCCGATTGTAATGACACTTCGGTGATTTGATGTGCGCACGTCCACGAAGGTTTCCACATGTATACTGATGAGCTCTGGCATTATAAAATTTATATACAAAATTTGCAATAAGTGGCGTGTGAGTTATTGAAAAAATTAGTGTACTTCATATAGCTTAGCTGCAGGAAGAGAAGGGAGAGGAGGAGGGGTAAGCGGTAGGGGAAGAGGGGAACAAAATAGGAGGGTTCACAGGATGAGGAATAAAGAAGGGGAAGGCAGGGAAGGTTGAAGAGGAACGCGGGAAGTGGAGTCGTAGGACGATTTTTTATTATAAACTTTTGAAGCGTACAAGAAACAGTAGAGAACTCCAGTACAATTTTTAAATTTTTTTTTTTTTATTAATTATGTCCTTCTAACTTAAATAAATGCGTTTTTATTTTTATTTTTAGAGTTACTTTTAATAGTTAAAATAATTGTCAAAGTTTTAATTTTTCAAGATCCCCCGAAAACCACCGTATGTATGGTGAATCGTGTGACGTCACCGCTTCTGAAAATTAGTATAGGATGGGGAAATCAGCTGATCAACTGCCGCCATTTTGAATTCCGTTGTTCGAAGTATTCTTCCTAGAAGTAGCATTACTATTTTTTTTGTGCAATAGTTTTTGAATATTTTCAATAATAGAGATAAACTAATAAGAGATACCTTTATTTTTGAAACATTATTTAGGCCTAAATAATGATTCGATAAACACAACAATTAGATCTCTATAAACAGTATGTGAATAAACGAATAAATTAATACGATGGCTTGTGTCATATCATACATTCCCATACAATGACTTTACGGTGACGTCATGACACGTCGAACAGTGACGTCACCAGTAAAATTTGTTTTTACGACCCGATTAAAAATGGGCTTTTTAATAATTTTTTAAAAACTCTGCGTTTAATATTATTAAATAAAATTTATATATTCAGAATCAGCGTTTATTGGTCTATATGAACATATTTTTTTAAAGCGACAAAATTTTTCACTCGAGTTCCCTATTTTATAAAAAAAAAATTAATATCTAACATTATTTGGGGCAGTTTCCATTAATTTTTTTTTCTTTCTTATAAAATTATTATAAAAATAAATAAAAACCGCTTCTCTGTTTGAAATTGTTACCTCTGGACACCGTTTGCCAAGCAAATTGTTACCTGTATTTTTGGCGATATAGGGCACACTAAGAGTAGATCCCCATTGGCTTGTGGCTTCCTCTTAATATTAATAGTTTGACCTTCCACATGATCATCATTATAATAACTAGACTGTCCTCGTCGTGTTAACGCCTGTCGTATTAATTATATACATTCCAGCTTTAAGAGCTAATCGTTTGTCATCCAACTGCCCCGTTATTGTTTAAACCCGTTTGTCAACTGAACAATGATTTATTTTGGGTGAACGATTTATTACTAGCCCTGAATAGACCAGTTATTAATTTCTAGTAGATAATTAAATATTTGACAACTACTGAACCATTAATAATGTAACCGAAGATACTAGGACATTATGAAAATAGCTCTCTAAATAAGGGCCATTTCTATTTTAGGGTAGGCTGAGAGGATAATCGACAAACATTTCTGCAACAAAATACCACCAGCATCGTAAATTCATCATAAATATATTTTTTTACGTTTTTTATTTTTCTTGCTAGGGCAATCCAAATGATCTTTTTATAATTTTAAATAAATTTAAAAAAAATTAAAAGTGGTTCAACGAATTAAACACAAAAACAATTAACAATCCTGACGAGTTACAAAACTCATTTTAACTGAACTGCTGAACTGCTAGTAATAATTTCCTGTCTGATCGCTGTATTTTTTTTATAAGTAAAACTTCTTTAGCCCCGTTAGTGATTTAAATTTGAATGAATCGGAATTGCGTCACTGAAATTTATTATTTGGTGATTCCTCGGTTTTAATATAATGCGGTAAATTTGCGCTTCGGTGCGAGAATCCGATAACGCAGCGGGTAAGGCGCTCGACGAGTTCAGCGGCCAGATAGACAGACATCCAGCGAACGGATGTTCGAATCCTACGAAATCCAAAAAATAAACATTTTTATTTTTGTGAAATCAATATCCAATCTTCAAACCATTTATAAATAAACAGGTAAAAGAAAAAAAAGCGACATCTAGCGACTTTATAGTTTCACTTTTATCGAGTGTGATTGCAAACTCTGATTTTTTTTCTTCTTGTATTTTCGTTCTTTGAATTTTTATTTCATTTGTTTGTTTTTTCAGTATTAAACACGTTCAAACTTATAGTATATCGTGATAGTTATACTACCTATATTTATGGAAAAGACCTCTGGGGGTCAAGCACAAAGAAATCAAAAACTTTATAATATCGGATCGATACACAGGTGTAACTTCCGACGATTTTATACCGATATACCGAGCATAGTTTCACTGTTGACAGCCGAACCGATATTGACAGAGAATAAATAATAAATCGATGCATCGGTAGTCTGCATTTACTTTTTGACACTAAGAGTTCATCACGACGGCCGGCGCAATCTAGCGGTAAGGCTCTTGACTAGCAATCCGAAGATCGAGGGACCGAATCCCGGTGTGGCAAATAAATTTTATTTGATTACTTTGTGTTATTCCACAATTTATTCATTTAAAATAACATATAGTATATTTGCGGCATGTTCCAGAGTGGAACCTACTCTCAGTATCGCCCTGGTGTAAGACCACCATTCAGAATTGAAACGTTACTTGAAATGACATTAGCCGTGTTTGGTGACCAGATCTGAATAGCCAGGTACTTCCCCACCTTCCTCTTCCCTATCTCCTTCCCCTCCCCACTACCTTCAGCCTCACAACATACCCCGATTGGGGATGCCATAGTCTCATCCAGACGGGAGCAGCTGAGACTCTTGTGAGGTATCACTATAAAAAATGAAAATAAAAAATTAATGAGATCTTTAGTCGTAAGTAATTACTTATTTTGTTCATATGCAGAAAGCTAGAATTGTAACGTAAAATATGATTTAAAGAAAAATCTGAATATTAAATTTCAAATTAGTCGTAATCACAAAAGGAAGAAAGCATACGAAATCGTTACTTGAAACGTAAAAACCTTCTGTAAACACGCAACAATATTTTATCTTAACATTTCCAACTTCCGCTCATTATTTACATTTTGTAAACTGTGCTGAAACCGTTTAGATCTCCGTCCCCTAATTTAAAAACTCCCAAGATCCTTCAAGTTTTCCTGAAAGGGATGAAATATATTACGGAGGGTCTATTTAATTGTCGTCATCCCTTACATCTACGTTCCTACCCTAACATAAACAATGCACACATTGTCCACTGGGCCCCGGCACCAACCTTTCAAATACAAAGCCTCGTTTATTTTACGAGAATTGAAAAGCGTCGTTGTTTTTACGAGTGAGACTTTAAAAGAAGGCTATTTCTCGGATAACTGGTACCCTTCCTGGAAAAAGGACATATAGACCAGTTTGTAGGCGGGTGGTACAAAGCGCTGGGTTCATGCCTAAGAGAAGCATGTTAATTCTTTTGCAAATTACGTGCATAAACTCTCCAAAAATGTGACTAACGCACAAAAATTCAAACTGCACGACACTGTCGAGAGTCAGGGGAACTATGGCATCCCCAATTCCCTGGTATTTTAGGAGGCTGACGGGACTGGGGAAGGAAAGAAGATGGGGAGGTGGAAGGAAGTTTCAATTCTGAATTGTGGTCTTTGCAAAATGAGGTACTTGAGAGGAGTGGCGGGGGTTACGAAATGGGAACATATAAGAAACTCGACGATCTGAACAGAGATGATCTAAACATTGAACTACTGCTACTCTTCATAGAAAAATCGCAACTGAGGTGGCTTGGGCATGTACTAAGAATGTCTGATGACCAAATTCCGAGGAAGATACTGAGTGCGATACCAGAGGGTAGAGGTCCAGTGTGCCGCCTCAGACACAGTTGGGCGAGGCAACTCCAGAAACTGTGTGAGGAGATGATAGGTCTACCATGGACGGAGGCCGAACAATCAGCACAAGACAGGGACATACGGAGGAGCCTTGTCAATGCAATGGGTCCCCGACCCGAATAGGATAAGGGGAAGAAGATATGATGATGGTCTTTCGCAATGGTGCGATCCAGTACGTACCAGTACAAAGAGTGTAACAGGACATACCAGAAAGATTTTAACCAGCGATTCATGAGCATATTATTTGAAGTGACAAACGTAGAAGTTATTTTGCTCTCCGATGATATGATTTTTAAATAAAAACAATGTTTTTCTATTACACATCGCCACTGGTCACACCGCTATACTTCGCGATGGATCTGATGGAACGAGACGGAGTATCGTGTTTCCCGCTAAGCTGGGCCGAACCAAGAGTTATGAGGTTAAAACCTGGACTGACCGATACAGACTTAGACTGACATATACTGACCGATACAGACCAAATATTCAACAGTTGTGATGTACTAGACATACGCCAATTATATGTTAATACACTACTTAAGAGCGTTTAACCAGCCAGCGGACGAAAATCCACATTTCGTCGAAAGTTGTTCTTCCGATCGTGCAGGGCGGTTACAATGAGAAAGATTGATTATTCTCCGTACCAGCTTTTTTAAATTATAACTCGATATCGAATTTATTTCAATCCAAATTAGCTTTAATTTATACCTTCATCCAAAAATGCTGAAAGGCGTAATGATAAAACTATTAAAATAGTGTACTTTTTGTAGTTATTTTTTGATTATAAGTATTTATCATTTTTCAATAATGTCTAAATTTAATAAGAATGTTAAAAAAATCTGAAATATATTAGTTTGTAAATGCGCAAATAAATACACAAATGGACCAATTTTCGTCAAGAAACACATGTACGTACATATTTTTTAATGATTTTATTGAAACTAAAATTAAAATTCTAATACATAACTTTGCTAGAAAATGTATTGATTTATTTTACTGCATGATTACATTATTTGAAATGGGTGTGGTATAATACAAAAACTTTTTTGAAAATTTAACAAATCTGCCAACGACCTATGGAATAACCTTATTATACTAAAAATTAAAAAAAATCTAAAAATTTATTACATAACTATGCTAGATAAAAGAACAATCTTTCGATATCAATTTATAATTTTTTGTGGAAAAGAGTCAATACGTCTAAAAACTTTTTTGAAAATGACGTATTTCCGGCTTTCTCTGGTAATGCCCTCTTAACTACATTTTTGACCAAAAACGAACTCTAACAAACACAAAATATCCGGATATAGACCGGTTCGACAAGCGCACAAAGAAAACATAAAAACTCCGACGGTAAACACTACCTTTGGATAAAGATACCATAAATACCATGCTATAAAAGCATTCAACAGTCTTTCACTTGAAACAAAATTAAATTCAGACACAAAATAAAATAAAAAAAACGAGTTTGCTTTAGACCACACGGCTGAAGTAAAACTTCACTAACTTATATCTCCCTCTCAATTTCCGTTCGCCTCGCCCGACCACACTTTTCATAACGCTCTCGTCACGCATTCACTAGTTACTAGCCAAGCCAAGCGTAAAAGCCGAACCGTTCGCCTCACCTGATCACATGTTCGTAACGCTCTCGTCACGCATTCACCAGCTTACTCCCCAAGTCAAGCGTGCGTAAAGAAATTTTACTTCAAAAATCTGTAAAAGGGTATATCCCGATAGGAGTATCCACCCCTCCACTGCAGAGTTGTAGACGTTTGCAAAGGGCCAGAAGTAGTATAATTTTTCTTGAACTGATTATCAATTTCATTAACCTGTCCGGCGCGGCGCCTAGGAGTCGAAAGGTCTTAAGAAAATCGGTACAGGTCAGACTTCAAGGATTCATCTGCTCAGTGTAAATAATGGATTAAATTTAACTATTTTTGCCCTTTTAGAACAAAATAAACTATAATACATAAATATAATATAGACCCTTCTTCTGAGGAAACGTTCAACTGGTGCAGCGCAGTTTTAACTTTTGAGTGGTTCCTCGTCTTTTTAGCTTTGGCGAAGCACATAACTATCGTAATTATTTTTCCTCGCTGCTCGTAGTATCTACTAGTGGAGGAGATTAACGAGTCTGTTTGGTCGTTTTTCTAGAGCTATGGGATAGCTAGCGAACTTTTAATGAACAAATGTAGGAACGATTTTTTAAAAAAATAATTGGAGAGACGTCAAACGTATCTGAAAGAAGAAAATGTTTCCTTTAGCAGGAACTTATTTTGATATCATGAAATAAAAAGTTAGGAGCAACGTAATTATTTCGAAGGTATAAAAACTAATTAAAGTAAGTATGGCTTGTCCTTGTGCCTTATTTATCCAAGAGTTTCCGTATTTTCGGTCAAATTAGTCGTACAAACAAATTGAAAGTCTTTCTTAAACAAAAATGATACTCAATCATTTGTCTAAGTTTGTAAATTGAAAAAATTGATAAAACTGAGAAAATTAGCACAACGTAGCCCGCGTGTGATAAAAGCCTTACATTTCTTTTTTCTTGTGCCCTGTCCGTTCAACTGACGTTGGCTATCATGTTGGCTATGCGGACTTTGTTTACTGCGGCCCGGAACAGCTCTACAGTAGACTGGCCAAACCACTGTCTCAAGTTTTTCAGCCATGAGGTTCTCCTTCTTCCAGGGCCCCGTCTTCTGGCAATCTTTCCCTGCATTATGAGGTGCAAGATCTCATACTTCTCTAGATATCTCATCACATGTCCAAGATGTTGAAGTTTTCGGATTTTTATAGTTTTAATAACTTCTTTTTCTTTATTCATCCGAACCATAACATCTTCATTCGTAACCCTGTCCATCCAGCTTATATTAAGTATTCTTCTGTAGATCCACACCTCGAATGCATCAAGTTGCCTTACATTTCTAGTTTCACCCTAAATTATAAAGAAAACATCGGGTAGGTAAAACAGATTTAAAGAAAAATTAATAAATATAAATAATTTGTTAAAAAATGTTGAAAATTAAGTAAGTTGATCTGGTCCACTGAGCACAGTGATAATGGCACTTCTCCGGCAAAAAAGAGATCCTGGGTTTGATTACCAGAAGCTATTTTTTTCTATTTAACATTTTTCGTTTAAGAGTCGTTAATAATGTCTTCAGTGATTACAAATCATATATATTGTCATCAAATTTAATTTTGTAGACTTCCGTTTTAATTGTTTAATTTCTGATATATATTTCGAAAATATTATTTTTTAATTTACAAAAACAGGGTATTTATAAAATAAGTTCGCATAGCAAATTATGTGCCTAGCAAAACTTGTTTATAAATAGACTGTTTTTAGAAATTAAATAATACCGAATCTTTAAAAGAGTTAAAATATAACTATTCCCGGTTAGGAACGGACGTCAGTCACTTATGAACAGATTTATTTATAACCGAGTAGTTCCGGGCAATTTCACTTATTCAAGATTTTTTCAAAATCTTTTATTGTTTTATAAAATATGAATATTTCTAAAAATGACGTCGACAGAAAAGCCAGTTCTCAAAATTTTTGATGATAGGTTAAGAATATCATGGAAAATGGAAAAAATATGTACGAAACATTTAGACAGCGCCAGCGCTTGAAAATCACGCCTAACCAAAACATCCTGAATTATTTAGCATCATCACAGTCAGGAATATCCATATATAATATTTTTTATGTGAATAAAAAAGGTACGAAAACAATCCAAAATTATTCATAATTATTCATGTAAAAAAAAATTAAATTGCCTACGATCAGTACGAGCTTCCGAAATGCTTTTCATACGAAGGGGGTTCAACATTGAAACAATATTATTTATTCATAAATATTATTATTTTCTGTTGATAGCTAAGTCAACCGGGTAAAAAAAATGAACAGATTATAAATTTGTAAAATAATATTATAAATATGTGAATTGAAAATAATGCTATTTATTCGTAAAAATATAATTTTGTTAAATTGTATGGCCATACAAGAAATGTGCATATACATTTATGAAAATCGTATATATCTAACCTACGCATGTTCTCTAGGACAGCTGCTTTTATTGAGAGAAAAGTTTTTGGTCTCTTTTTAAAAAAAAAATTATTTTTCCAAGAAATATGAAAATTTGTAGAGTTTTGTTATTCGAGTATTTTCCAAATAAATAAGTGTTTCTCACAGTGAAAATAAGTCATGTTTTAGATTTTCAGTTAATAAATGCAGTAGTTCTCTTAGGACACATTTCATCTTTGGGGGTGTTGTGTGGAGGGTTTTTTTAGGGAAAGCAAAGAGAGAAATTCTGGGACGTATGAATCCATCCCCCTCACTGCAATCCGGCTGGAAAAGTCTAGGTTAGGTCTCCCTCAATCAGTTTCTCTGGATTCGGCCCCCTTCGCAATAGGTGGCCAAACGCATTTCACCAAGACCAAGACAAACATAATCCATGATCCCGAGACCCCTGACAAGTCAATAAACGATGCTAACCACTTGGGGTGACCTATGGCAGAAGTGTTGGTTACACAATAAATGGTTCCCGGGGCGGCGGTATCCCAATTTGACAGTTGGCAATTGACAATTGGCAATTCACATACGGTAGAAGTGAAATTTTCAGAATGTTAAATTAGACCACCACCACGAGTCATTTTGAGTTCTCCAGCTGTACTCTCTCGGAACATCGCCTTGCATTGCAGTGGGAGGGATGGATTCATATGTCCGCCACTCCTGACCCCAAGACTCCTACCTATCCCTAATATCCTTTTCCTTTCGAGAACTTAATTTCTTAAAAAGACCCCCCCCCCCCCCCCACAGCAACCCCAAAGATGACATAGGCTCATTATTTTCCTCAGGGCCTCCTGTACGGAGCAAATCTAAAAAAATTGACATATGTATATTTTTTTAAATAAAAATTTTAAAAACAAGTAAATTAATTTAATTTATTTGTTTTTTCAGGTTCTCCATAAAACAGTTATACACCAAATTATTACGGAGAAGATTACAAAATTTACGAGAAAAAAAGTCCATGGGGGCAGTTTCACCACCTCAAAAGATAATTACCGAACTCTATAAAGGTAACATTGAAGATGTCGATGCTCAATGCAGAATCGTTAAGCAGTCGAATTGCTCTGTTTAATGGCGCATTCTGAAAGGGAGAAGTTCTCACTTTCGGAGCATAAAAAAGTGTGTGTGATCTCCCACGAGTATACGCGGTAGGGACATATATGTTAATCTCCTTTTACATAGGTGGATTCAGTACAATACCTGAGATCAGCTTAAAAAAATGTTTCGCCAAAAATATTTTTTGGCGGGCTTCTAAGGTATTGAGATCGAGCATTGTTAAGAAGAACGATGGATACAGGAATATATATTCCCTCATATACAGGTAACGCATAAATCTTTTTTGTACTCTTTCTATTTCTAGGATATGGTTTTGTTCAGAGGGTGCCCAAATAATTGAGCTGTATTCCAGAATGCTGCGGACAAGTGCTTCATATGTTCTTTGTAAATGGATATACCACATTCCTACGCGGAAGGGTATAAGTTATTATTTAAATATTGTGTTTCAACATTAACTGATCTCTAAGGCTGAGAATGTTTACCATAAATAATAATAATAATGTGCTTAAACTAAAAATAGGAACCGCGCCTAAAGGGTTGAGTAGAATGGCAAGTTTTCCCTAAAATTAAACGGTCTCCAAGGCCGAGAGGGCCTGTAATAAAGGGCGTCATGACCGGGATTGGGCCGACTAACTTGGGCCATTCCTTTCGGCCCATTGTTCTCGGCCTATGACAAACTGCCCTTTAAACAGAAATTTGAATCACGAAAGTTTACAGAAAGAAAATTGTGGAAATTAATAGGGGTTCGCACCCAGGGGTCAGGTCACCCCTAAGGACCGTAGAAGATTAGTTAAACTAAGAATTTTCTAGAAAAATCATGAATTTTCATTTTTGAATGGTTTTTAAGACTTTAAATGTTTTTGAAAGACGCTGTGAATCCACTAGCAAATTTTTTATGCAAAAAACTTTATTTCAGAATAAAGGTAGAAAAGATGATAAGATAAACGTATAATTTATTATGATCACGTATCATTTGCTTGTTGTTTGGAATGGGAAATAACATATATAATTATCGTGATTTATTTTTCGGTCATAATGCATTGTTTAGTTTGGGCACGTAGAGCGAATGAACGAAGAAAGGAGTGTAAGAAGAATATTTGACGCAAATGTGAATGGTAGAAGGGGTCGGGGACGCCCGAGGAAGACATGGCTCGATCAAGTGAATCAAATACTTGAGCGGCCATGGGCTAGGCACGATGGGGCAAGGAGGGGCGCTTGCCCCACCCTGGCTGGCCGACGCATGTCCTCTGGTTTGTCGACCGAGTCGCGTTTTCAAACTTAAAGCACATCATAGGATGATTTTTCCTTCTTCCATTCATATTCGTTCATTCATTCGACCTCCGTAGTCCAGTGGCTAAGACTCTTGACTCACATTCCGGAGGTCGCGGGTTCGAACCCGGCGTGCGCAAATAAATTTTATTTGATTAATTTGTGTTATTTCACAATTAATTCATTTAATATAATATATAGTATATTTGCGGCATGTTCCAGAGTGGAAGATACTATTAGTATCGCCCTGGTGTAAGACCACCATTCAGAATTGAAACGTTGCTTGAAAATGACTTTAGCCGTGTTTAGTGACCAGATCTGAATAGCCAGGTACTTCCCAACCTTCCTCTTCCCCACCTCCTTCCCCTCCCCACTACCCTCAGCCTCACAACATACCCCAATTGGGGATGCCATAGTCTCACTGGCTCCAGACGGGAGCAGTTGAGATTCTTGTGCGGCGGTATTCACTGTAAAAAAAAAAAAAAATATTCTTTTTTCGTTATCTACTCTAGATTTTTTAAATTTTGCCCCACCGTAAATCAAAACTTGTGTTAAATCAAGACCCATGAGACGGGTCATGTCAAGAGCCAGAATAATAGAAGAGGTTTTTTTTACATTAACTCCACACAGGAGGCCCTGGGGAAAATAATTTCCCTCATCTATGTCATCTTTGGGGATGCTGTGTGAAGGGTCTTCTTAGGAAAGGAAGGAGAGGAAGTTCTGGGAAGGAAAAGGGTATAAGGGGTGGGTAGGAATCTGGAAGACAGTGTGTCCAGGTGTAACGGATGTATGAATCCATCCCTTCCACTGCGGTGCAAGATTTTGAGAGAGTACGGCTGGAGAAGTCAAAAAGACTGCCTCAACCATTATCTCTCGATCAGTCGGTGGGCAGACGTATCCGCCGAGAAGATGCATGAATTTGAATAAGGCAAAGAGTGTGTGCCAAGACCGAGGTGTTTGGCGGTCCGTCCTCTCTGCCTACCTCTGCGGTGAAACGGCGTTATGGTTATTAGTTTGTTAGTAATTATGCGTATTTTGCTTCCTCTGTTTTCCAGGATTTCAGACAACCTTAAGGCTCTGCACCCGGGTCCGAAAAGAAAAAGTTGGAGAGACACGAAATTACGAATGTTAGAGGAGAGCGCTAACATTTACAGCGACACAATCGATGCAAAAATGTTTAATAAAACACGACTCGTTTAAAATAGTTTAAAACAGCATTTAAAGAAACACTGTGATTTTTTTCATTCATATACCTTGTAAAATAACTGAAACAAACGTGTTAATAATAATTTTTGGAGCATACTTTGCGATTTTTTTCTATCGAAGGAATTTTATATAATTTGCGTTTCGGCGCGGGCAAAGTCTAGATATTTTCTTCAAGAATAACATATATTTTTTTAAGAGTTTTAAAACTTACCGTGCTTAAGGGAAATATGTAATAAATCGGTACAAATCCGGGTTGCGGACCCTTAATGTATCCATCACTTGAGCAGATGTCCTGATGTTGGACACACAGTGGTGGAGAACACATGCCAACACGGCATAATAAACCGAAAATGAATCTTTTTAATGCTTTATGCCGTGAAAATTTCAATTTATATCCAAGTAGGTGCATTTCGTACTTATTTACATAATACGGCAATATTTTTTAAATGTATCTCTAATGCAAGCTTATTTAAAATAAAAATACAATAAAAAATTTAAAAGTCATAAGTAAAATAGAACTTCTTTTTAAAAAAACACTCCACACAGCATCTCCAAAGATGACAAACACCCTGAGGGATTTTTTCCTTATGGCCCCCTTTGTGAAACTAATGACAATTTTTATTTTTTATTTTAATTAGATAACTACTTTTCTTCTTTATTTTTCTTAACGAACTTCCTAATTTTGATTTATTTGAATACATAATAATAATAGTTTATTCCAGATTGTAAGCTTCTATCCTTAGGGTCTTCGGGTACGTTCCCCTACTTCCCAATGACTATAGTCAAGGCACAACCGAGAAACCGGATAAAGGGCACGGACGTTGAGATTCATTCACGGCAGACCGACCACCACACTCATTCTGGCTGATACTGCCAGATGACGAGAGAGGTATCCCACCCGACACAAGCGTCCTTTATATCACAATATTCGTTTTCATTATCTTTTCTTGCAGATGCTTGCAGCATACGCAAGATGCCATTGCCCTGCGAGCAGCCCCCTTTTATGTTTATCTGTCATCTTTGACCGGTCAGTGGTTGAGTTGGCATAGCGCTTGGGTCCCACCCGAGCGTCGCGTGTTCAATTCTTCGGCTGGCTAAGTCCTCCATCACAACACAAGCAACATTTTCGGCTTTCTGTGGTGGTAGTAGGAGATTTTCAAACATTGTTGGGTTATTCGTAACCCGGGAATGTTTGTCTTTCTTTAAAAAAAAAAATAATAAAAAATCTTTTTTAATTTTATCCCTGACTTGATTTATATTATTCGCATTTTATATATTATGTAAGCACTTGCATACTGCTTCCTAACACCATATGCAGGGACCCTGGAGGTCTAGATTCGTTCAAACATAAATGTAGATTTGTTCTTTCAAAAAAATTAGAGTCCTTGCGAGAGCCTTGAAGGAGGAACCATCTGTTACTTATACCAGGGCGGGTAAGTGGTGGATAACCTCCAAGTCCCTCAAGGAACATTTCCGGTAGGCAGAAAAGTTGGCCGTAAGTGTTATTGTAAGCAATCTATAACTTTTTTATTACGAAAAATTGAATTTCGCTTATATTCTGTAATCATCCCATCCCAAAATGGGTATTATAACTTATTGTGATTTCGGAATCAGTCATCCGTGACAGAAATTGAGAACTCTTGTTCGTTCATACTATTGTTTTACTTAAACGCCCACCTTGGTAGATATGAAACTAATAATAGCTCGAATAAAACTAGTTTGACAACAAGTCTAAAACGTTCTGAGTCTAGACAGAAGTGATTTTAACTTTGAGCTCAAAGGTTACCGATTCAGATTTTAGGTACACTTTTGAAGCAATGCAAATAGACTTATATTATAAAACTTTTCATCGTGTAAAGCACTTTCAATTATTTGAGTATAGTAAGATTGCGAAACCTGGAACGTCAATATACATCACTATTTGCACAATATGTTGAAATAGGGAGATGCAAGGTACACATCATAAGAAAGTTTTCAGAATTCTTAATAACAATGAGAAGTTTTGGTTTAATCGAAACTGGACATTAATAAACAAAACAATACACAGTACAGTAAGCTTTCATTGGACGTTTTTTGAAGAAAAACTTCTTTACGCACGCTTGACTTGGAGAGTAAGCTGATGAATGGGTGACGAGAGCGTTACGAAATGCGAGGTGAACGGTAGTTGAGAGGGAGATATCAGTTAGTGAAGATAGAAAGAGAGAAAGAGTTACGTTTCGTATTGCTGTAGGGGCAAGAGAGAGAGGTGCGAGCATACATTTTCTTTCTCTCTTTCTCTCATAGCCAGTTACCTTTCTATATCTAATACAAAGTGCAGGCCTATTGTCTGTATCACACTGTAGGAGCAAGAGAGAGCAGTGTGCGCGCACATTTTCTTTCTATTTTCCTATCATATAGATGGAACTAAAGAAGTTGTACTTTAGTTGTGTGGTCTAAAGCACACTCGTTTTTTTTATCCTTGTACAGTGGCAGACATTCTCAGTAAAGCCCTGGTGCAAGACCACCATTCAGAATTGAAAAGTACAGCGAGTAGTGATTCTGAAAAAAAAAATATTTAAAATACAGGCTTCGGTTGTACGTATTTTACGTGTAATTATAATATACAAGGAGTAATTTTGTTTTTCAAACAAAAAGTATATTTTTCAACATCAGCCCTCGCAACCGAGTAATAATATAATAACGTGATCTGGTTCTAGCAGCACGGTAACACACGAAACAGCACCCGTATCACGTGATCCCGCCGTGACTTTTAGGAGTGGGATCAGTGGCGACGTGTGATAAAAAACATTTTTTGTGATTTACAAATATATCAGCGGACAGCAAAACGACATCTATTTTTTGTACTCCAAACAAGCTCGGGAATCGCAGGTTACAATCCTTCGGGTACGTGCTGTTACATCCTGAAAAAGTAAATATAGTTTCTTTTAAACCATTCATTTTTCCTTTACTTTAACGTTTTTTTTTTTAATATTTTATTTAGTATGTTTATTATCATCTGTTTCAATAGAATAGTACTTTTTAAATCCTATATAAAATACTATATGTACGGCTACCACAACACGGGCATTAGTCTAGAATGGTAGTTAAAAATAATCTATAATAAATGAAATATTATGAATTAAAAAAAAAATTCCAAAACACTCATAAATTTGTAAATTTATGCAAAAAAGTGTAATGTCTTTATTTTCACTAAAGTTTAATGTAACTATTTAGTCTAATTTTCAAGTTAAAACTTTAATTACGTCAGTGTTTAACCGTCCTTACAAACCTAACAGTTCGAAACATTAAACGTTTCACAAGACTAAAGCGAAGTCAAAATTTAAATTTACAAGGAAATTTAACCATTATTTCATCTGATAAAATGTACCTACATGGGAGCACACATGGTCTAGTGTAGCGTAGAAGGTATTTGAGTCACATTTCTTGTCTTCTTAGAACAATTGAAATTTAATTAGATCACATTAAGTTAACTAAGCACAACCCTTTCGTTCGGGTGACCCTAAAAGGGGGCTAACAACATTTGGTACAAGAACAAGTCATTTAAATTTATATTACAAATTATGCAAACGCCAAGAGAGCTAATAATTTGTGTGTTCATAATTGAGAGATGTTCAAAGATAAAGAATAAATACATGAATTATTTTTACGGTTCCATGCCAACTCAGAATGAAACCAACTCAGAAACACATCAGAAAGGTCATTAAAAGATATGAAAAAATAATTTTAATATAGCCGGTAACCCTATCCTAACTTAACCAATGTAATCAATTTTTTTTATCATCAATCATCACTCTTAATGACCTTTCTGAGGTGATTCTGAGTTGGCCGGTCACCATTTTTACATTATCTCTATACTTGAAGCTCTAAAAAAAAAAATCCTCAAGGCATTTATGTTACATTCAGGGATTTTGAATGGAGGGTCTTTTTAGGGAAAAGAAGGAGAGGAAGTTCTGGGAAGGAAAAATACATGAGGGGTTTTGTAGGAATCTTGGGATCAATGTGGGTCGAGAGAGTCCGGCTGAAAAGGTGAAAAGTTCTCCTTTAACTAGTCTCTCCGATCCGGCCTTCCACGGTAAACATACCCAAGACCAAGACAAAACCATCAACCCAAAAACCCGGGCGCCCATGCTAAGTATCAAACAACTTGGATGGCCTATGGCAGAGGTATTGATTATTCAATAAATATTTAAAATTTTCGGGGTGGCGATACCTATACCAGCCTCCCAAATACTGATGCGAAACTTTTGTTAAATTCTAAAAATTAGAATTAAGACGACACATCGTTTCACAAACAAACGTTTTTCACAAACAATTCAGTATATAAATGGATTAATCTAATTGAGCAACTCCTGTCATCTGAGGAACGGGCGCTGGCGCCCGGGAAAAAATTCTTGTATTTTTTTTATCGCGATTTTAACCCTTATCTAAAGAAACTGTGTAAAAGATAAGGTTAGAATCGCTTGCGCCAATTGGTTTGGAAACTACTTTTTATTTGATCAATCCAACTTCTCTGAATGCTTTCAAATGAAATTTCTATGACATTTGCGCGTAACTTTTTGCAGCAGTCACTGGCAGAACTAATAATAAATAAATAAATAAAGGTCTTTATTCCAGAAAGTAGAAATAATACCCGCTCCGCAGGTTTTTGATGCAAGGCCCTGCGGGCGGATTTTAGTTCGGCTTCGCCCAGTTTGAGTGTAGGTAGTAGGTAACCATTTTATAAATCCGATAAGAACTGGTTCCAAAAAAAGTCAGTTCCTTAGATCCTCTGTGATTCAGTGACAGCTAGTCACCGAGTTAAAGAAACCGTGACAGGCAATGACGCCATATTTATGTAATCTCTCCATATTCGGAAGGTTATTTAAATTCTATAAATCCGTAGTACTTAAAACTAGGGAAGAAACGTCCACGTGCGAGCTGCTGATGTAAGTGGCTAATCTTGTGTCGAATTCTTGAATTCGAAACCGAATTATAACACTAGCTTTGTGTGAAATTCCACGTACACGGATGTGATTTGGGGCGCGGCGCGTATGGCGTGGCGTCCGACATATACTCGTTGCTGAATTATCCTCGCAGACGCAACGGTTTTAATTTTATATTTTCAAAAGATTACCAAGGTCATTATTTCTTTGTAAACTACATTTTCATTCATTTTTTATGTAGGGTACGTAGTACGTATTCAGTTTTATGTATATATGATAATATCAGTTTATTATTCGTATGAATATATTTTTTTGGCAGTTGTTTCCCAAATGGGAGATTTTATTTATCATTTTCAGTAAGTTAGCTACCTTGGAAAAACTACATATTAATGAATTAATTCGATATTATCATATAGAATACATAAATAATAAAATATGTCAAAATAATTAAATATATACTGGTTTACGTAAAAGAATGGCGAAAAAAATTGATTTTATACTAATATTTTACCAGAACTCAACAACGTAATTTTCGCATTGTTTCGAAAAGATAATTCCACGATCAACTGGTTTAATTTTCAAAAACAACAGATTTTCCACTTTATCATTTTAGCTAAAAATACCTTAACAAAATACCTACGGAAGATTATTTTATTATGATTGGATTATTAATTATTTAAATCGTGGAAATATTGTTGAATTATTACCAACTTTTTTTTTTATTTATGGTTTTTAATAGCTTGCCTAAAATCGAATGAAGAACATCAAGTTTAGCAACATTTAGGTAATAAAATCAAAATTATTTTTACATGAAAAATAAAACTTCATGTTAAAGAAAATTTCAATTTATAGATGAACGAGAACTTTGCCGAATAAAAAGAGGCTTGAAACTAATAAGAAAAATGGATCATTCGCTTAAAATTATATATTCTAATTAATGAACCATAATGGGGTTGGTAGAAATTTTTATTTTTTTAATATTTCTTTCAAGTTTACCCAAGAATTAATGTTTTTTTTTTAATTCTTCTGAAGTACTTAATGTTCTGAAGAAAATAACTCGAAGGGATACTAAGTAGACGCTGGATGATTCTATAAAAATATAGAAAAAAGAAAAATTTGCTTCTTCTCATTACAGCAACCACGGAGGTATATTAAAAAAATAAAACTTTATTGTTTATTATACATTTCTCCCATGTTCTTTGAGATCAATTTCGAAAATATGGTGTTAAAACGTAGATAAAGTCAGGGGCAAAAAGTGCCTTTCAACAATAAATTTCAATTTTCCAAAAAGTTCACAACAACTGTGCTAAGTCCCACGCAGGGGTGTCATAATCGATCCCGGCCTCCTATCGCCCCGAATATCTCTAATCCCGCCAAGGATCCGACCAGTGCTCAATCACGTCCTTTTATAAGCACCCGACCCAGCCCCGGCCGCCTTGAAGGACCTAACGGGGCCTAATCGCACGAGTACGTAACTCAAATCAGTAGAACACATCTAACACAAATCTTATCCCGGGATACAGGGACGTACGTTTGGGCAACCCTGAATAATTGAATTGAATTTAACTTTGTAATATTCCTCTCCTTCAACTTAACACCTGACGTTTATTGTTTTCAGTTACTGTATTATTGGTGCCTTTTTTTGGAATAACAATCAAAAAACATTATGAAAGTCACCTTTGATTTTGCATTAACCAAACTAGTTTATTTTCGAGTAGAGGCCATAGAGATACACCGAGTTTTTGAAGTTAAGATGAATATATACGTGAAATCCTATTTAGATACTATTTTGTTTAATCTTTACGACGAATCGGCTTACAGTATGAACATAAAAAAATATGCTACGGATAAATCTAAGCTTTTACTAGCTTTTCTATGTATTGGAATTACAATAAAATTATTATTTACGTAACAAAAAATATAAGCGTAAACCACAAATAAAAATGTTTTTTCATGACTTAACTATGAAGTAATACAAGAAACAATTTTTTTTTAATACCCCTTTATGGCTAAGACTATTTTTGAGGTTTTTTATGTTCTAACTTTTTTTTCGTTCTTATAAAATTATGCACAAAATAAATAAAAATCACTTTTTCGCTTACTATCCTGGTGCAAAAAGACGCTCGATTTTTAAATTTTGCAGGCATGAGATTCGAAATATTTCTGGCGTTTATATTCCTCTTAAACTTCTTTGGCACAGTTGTGATTTGAAACTCGATGAAATGGAAACGAATGACACTAAAACGAGACAAACATATACATCTACTAGATAAAGCCTGCGAGAGAATGAGATAGAATGAAACCTTGTCTACATACAGTACCTTACGAAGCGTCGCGCTCTGTCGCTTTGATAATGAGCTCATTTTCAAGGCTCTTACTGGTTGAGGTTGCGTGATTTTGATGGTGGCGTGAAGGTTTACACTTCAACCGCGTGTGAACTGCACTTTTTTGAAGTGAAACTTCTACGCCCCGCTGTGATTTGCATTTCGGATGAAACGGAAATGACGATTGCTGCACCTGCGACGCATCAACTGTGCTCATTGGCCCCTTTGAATATGATGTCATTTTTGAAGGCTCCTATTGGTTGAGATATGAAACGGAAATTACGCAAGGTTTGCGCTCATTGGTCGTTTTGATTATGACCTCACTTTTCAAGTATTGGATGAGATTGTTTTGGTAAAGTCTTGCTTCTACCGCGGGTAAACTGCATTCATTTTTTTAATATATATTATCACTGTGCTGTTTTTATCGTGTAAGAATTTTGAGTTATCCGTGACAGGTACCCGAATTTTGTAATAGAGAATTTGATGATGCCAGAGTGGTAGACACTTTCAGTATCGCCCTGGTGATAGACCATCATTCGGAACCGAAATATTGCTTGAAATGGCTATTAACGTGTCGGGTGACCAGGTCTGAATATCAAGGTACTTTTCAACCTTTCCATTCTTACGTCACTCGCCCCTTTCGGCATCTCAACACAAATTCAATTGGAGATGCCAAGTGCTCAATTTCTTAAATCAACTTTGAAACATAATATTGTTAGTCTTTGTCATCTGTTACCTAACAACAACTAATTATGTAAGTAATTTTAGGAGCACACTAACAATACGTGCTGTATCGGACAGACGACAGCAGTTCTGAATTAAGAGAGCAATTGTATATGTATTCATTTAAAATTAACCGCGTTCTACTACAAAGTCACAAACTACCTACGACAATAAATAATTTAATTAGTAGTTTGCTAACAACTACGCCAAACTTCGAATTAATTTTAAAATAGTTGGCAATTACCAAAATTTTATGTAAATTACCAACAATCAGAAAACCGAATCGATTTATAATTGCGTTCTTACAACTTTATAACATTAATTAAAAAAATAACATTTCCTAGCCATAAGGGTTATTCTGTATCTTTTGTTTTTAGGCAGCGTTACGAGACAATTGAGATAAAAATACAAAATCCGACAGATGTCGGAAGGCGTCCCTTGTGTGTTATCGGCTGTCAATTCATCGATCAATTAATAATTTACAAGATATTTTGTTGGGTATATAATAATTTGGTTTCAATTTAATTACTACAAGAAACAATATTTATGACGGGGGAGATTTTTTTTACACAGGAGGCCTTGAAGAAAATAATTCCCCTCAGGGCCTATGTCATCTTTGGTGATGCTGTATGGAGGGTATTTTTAAGTAAAGGAAAGAGAAGAAGTTCTGAGAAGGAATGAGGGGTGGGTAGGAATCTGGGGGTCAATGTGTCCGGAAGTGACGGAAGAATAAATTCATCTTTTCCACCGCGGTCCAAATCCTGCTGAGAGTCCTGCTGGAGCGATCAAAAGATCTCCCTCAACTAGTCTCTCCGGTCCAGGCTGCCAGGCAGCTGGTGGGCAGAAGCATCCGGAAAAACCTGACCCCATGAACCCGGGCACCCCTTCTAAGTCACCAAACGCAGCGAACCGCTTGGGGTGACCTATGGCAAATGGTTATCTAATAAATGGTTTCCGGGGCGGCGGTACCCATACCCACCTCCTAAATTGTAAATGTGATAAAATGTACATTAAATTTCATTTTTATCTCAATTCAAGTTAAGTTTGGGAACTACGCATAAACCGAATACGATAAATTTACAAATGTTTATCGGACGGAATTCAGAAAGGGTTACCGTATTATCAACATTATAAATTAGAAGTAAAGCCCGGGTAATAAATAAGCGTATGAAATGGACGAATGATGTCAATATGTTCATCGTTCGTTCATATTTTTATGTAACTAAACTAGAAACAGATATGTTATTGTATAGGAAAAAATTACATTTACTTTTCTCACAAAATTATCCGGTTGCCCAAGTAAACGAACAAAGATTAGCTGACCAAAAAAGGTCAATTTTCAAAAATAATTTAATTCCTGTAGTAACATTAAATCACATAAGAAAAGAAGTAGCAGATAGATTGCATTTGGAGAATAATTTAGATCAAATTAATACGAGTAGTAATGTTATATTAGATGTATTGAATGAAGATAGTTTAGATAATATTCTAGTAGAAGAATCCAATGATATTAGAGTAGATTCAAATAACTTAGACATTATTCATAATCTTAGGGAAATCAATATTGCAAATTTAAACTTACTAGATGATAATGTAATAGAATTAGCTAACTTGCTTCAAAATAATATAAATAGATATATAGATATAGAGCCCACAGTTAGACCAAAATTACCAAAATTGCATACGTCAAAGAAATTATCTAAATTAATTTCTGAATTAAATAATTTAATTTTACCAACAATAATATTTGACGATATTAGTTTTTTAGATCTTCATACAATAGTGTACGCTAGTGCTATCACTATATGTAATAAGTTAGGAGTTAAATTAATGCCCTCTGATGATAGATCATATAGTTATAGTAAACCAGAATGGCAGATTAGATTAGAAAATGATGTAGTATTTTTAAGAAGTAGTATAGCTAGAGTAATTGAATATAAAAATGGAAATAGAAGTAGGAATATTTTGAGATATGTAGATGAAATTGGGAGAAAATTTGGTTATAGCATTGGTAGTAATAATAATGAAAATATAATCAATGATTTATTAGATTTATTAAAACAAAAATTAGGTGTAAAAGCTAGTAGATTAAAAAGATATAATTATACGTATAATAAAAGAAATAATAATAGATTATTTCAGAAAAATGAGAAAATATTTTATTCCAAACTTGACGATAAACAGAATATTATTTCGAATAATAATATTCCGTTGCCATCTGAATCAGATATGCGCGATTTTTGGACAAACATTTGGAGTAAAGATATAAAACATAATGAGGCAGGTAACTGGATAGAAAATGAAGAACTCAATTGTTCAGACATTGAACAAATGAGTTTTTCTGATATATCGGTTGAATTGTTAGCCAAAATTATAAAAAATACTCATAATTGGAAAGCCACGGGTTGCGATTGGATACATAATTTTTGGTACAAACGTCTAACTACTTTACATCCTCTTTTTGCAAAAAATCTTTCAAAACTTGTCAGAGAACCTCAAAATTTTCCTAATTTTCTAACTAAGGGCATTACTTATATGTTGCCTAAAAGCGAACATATTAATAATCCCTCTCAATATAGACCCATTACATGTCTACCGACAATATACAAAATTTTAACCTCTTGCTTGACAGATTTAATATATACTCATTTGGATGAAAAAAATATTTTATCTGAACAACAAAAAGGTTGTCGCAGAAAACATATTGGATGTAAAGAACAGTTAGTTATTGATTCTGTAATTTTAAAACAAATTCAAAATCAAAAGCGTAATTTACATACTTGTTATATAGATTATCAAAAAGCTTTTGATAGTGTCCCGCACTCGTGGCTAATCAAAATATTAAAAATATATAAAGTTAACCCAATTATAATTAGCTTTTTGAAAAATATTATGTCCTTTCGGAATACAGATTTGCTAGTTAATTTAAAAGGTAAGAAAATAGTAGTACCGGGCATTTCAATAAAAAGAGGGATTTTTCAAGGAGACTCATTGAGCCCTCTTTGGTTTTGCTTAGCATTGAATCCCCTTTCTAAAATGTTAATTAAAAGCAAGTTTGGAATAAAAATTAAGGGTAATACAAGAGAGAGTAGTATAGTTTCACATCTATTATATATGGATGATATAAAATTATTTTCAAATTCTGAATCAAATTTAGAGAAAATGATTAAGGTAGTTAAAATTTTTTCAGATGATATTAAAATGACTTTTGGTTTAGATAAATGTAAAACTATCCATATAGAGAAAGGCAAAATTGTAGATGGAGACGAGGGTATATTTAGAAATTTCAAAATTCAAAGTATGAAAGGGGATGAGGTTTATAAATATTTAGGATACCCGCAATCGAATAGATTAGATCACACTAGTATTAAAAATGATATTAGGATTAAATTTCAAACTAGGATCAGAAAAATTTTAAAATGCAATCTATCTGCTAAAAATTTAGTAAAAGCAATAAATACTTGGGCAATACCTCTACTAACGTACTCATTTGGCATAATTAAATGGTCCAATACAGATTTAGATAGTTTAGAACGATTAATTAGAACTACGTTAACAAAATTTAATTGCCATCATCCAAATTCAGCTATAGAACGAATTAATTTACCTAGAAATTTAGGAGGTAGAGGTGTAGTCAAAATAACATCTTTGAAACACAATCAGGTAGAAATGCTTAGAAATTTTTTCCATAGGAAAGCTAATAGCTCAGAAATGCACAAAATAATTTGCAAGGCAGATAGAAATATTACACCTTTAAATTTATATGACGAGAAAGCCAACATTCTTATAAATACTAACCAGGAATTATTAGATTCCTGGTCAAATAAAATTATTCACGCAAAACACTTCAATTATCTCAACCAAACGTATGTTGACAAACTTTCGTCAAACAAATGGTTGAGTATTGGAGAGTTGAGCGCAGAAATAGAAGGATTTATGCTTGCCATTCAAGATAGAGTCATTAATACTAAAAATTATAGAAAGCATATAATCAAAGATATAAATCAAATTGATGATTTATGTAGAAAATGTTTGGGTTTTCCCGAAACTATAGAACATATTATATCGGGATGTTCTATATTAGCGCCTTCCGAGTATACATTTAGGCACAATCAGGTATTAAAAATAATTCACCAAAGTTTGGTAATTAAACATAACTTGATTGATTGCCGTAATGTAGTACCATATTATGAATATGAACCAAATTCATTTATTGAAAATGAATTTTATAAAATATATTATGATAAAACTATACTAACAGACAGAACAATTAGTCATAATAGACCTGATATAGTTTTACATGACAAAATTAAAAAAAATAACTTATATCATTGATGTAGCTATTCCAAATTCCTGTAATATTCAAAAAACTGTTTCTGAAAAAATTAGAAAATACACAGATTTAGGAAATGAGATTAAAAGAATTTGGCATTCTCGGACTATAAAAATATTACCATTTGTTATTTCGGCCACTGGCATAATACCTAGGAATCTGATTCAAAATTTAAGCATATTAGATTTGTCAAAGAATTTGTATATAAAAATGCAAAAAGCAGTAATTTTAAATACATGTAGGATTACAAAAGATTTTTTAAATATTTATATTGAGGGATCAGTAGGATTTATAGGTTCAATTAGAAATGCCACAGAGCCGAACCCTCTGATATGAAAATATCTGGAGTCGGTGAATTATATTCCCATTTGGTCTCTAGTGGGTTGACATGTTGTTCTTGTATTGTTTTGTGTTTATAATACTTATATAGTGCAATTGCATAACGTGGATTCACTAGATGATCATTTGGGGAAGTGTATGAAAGGGTTTAGTTTTTCCTTCTTAATTTTTTTTTTTTTTTTTTTTTTTGGGGGGAAAATTTAACCCGGACATTTAAATCTGGTGCGTATAATTTTTAGTTTAGTAATTTGTACATTGAAGTTTACAAATTTCTAATTGATTAAAATATTTCATATTCACTATATTTTTTCAAGTTTTATGTAGCTCCTACAATACATCTTGAACTTTTCAATTGGTGTGGACTTTAAAGTTTCTGGTAGTGTGTTATACAACTTCATTCCCTTGTACAGTAGACTGTTCTGCGTATTCGCTTTGTCCTTTTTTTGTAGCCTAATTTCCTTGCACGTCCTTGTTATATCTGTGAATGTCTTTATTGTATACAATTTTATTTGAGAAGTATTTTGGTAACGTGTTGTTCAATATTTTGTGGATAAATACCATCGTGTTCAAGGTCAGCATCTGTTTCACGGTCAACCAATTTAGTTCCTTTATCATTTTAATTACTTTGAAAATCTGTTTCGTCGAAGAATTATTCTCATAGTCCTGTTTTGGAGAATTTGTAACTTATTTTGTTCTCTTTTGTTACATAGGAAAAGTATACTCGAGCAGTAGTTGAAGTGTGGAGCAATAATTGAATTGTATATGGTGATTGCAGTTTTTCTAGAAATTTTTGGCCGAATTCATCCATAAAAAGATATCTTTTTGCCAATTTTCTTTTGGGTGTATTCAGCATGTCTATTGAAGTTTAGTTTGGAATCTTATATAACTCCTAAGTATTTCATTTCAGTAACATTTTCAATAATTTCACCATCAATTTTAATTTTGCTTTCACTGGATGTCTTCTTGTATCCGATCACCATATATTTTGTTTTTTTTTTTTGTATTTAATTTAAGCTTATTTATTTTTAGCCATCTTGATACATCATTTAGTAACGCCGGGGACTAGAGCTAATTAATAAATAAAGTAAAAATTTATTGACATTTCTTGTCTGACACATCTTATTAAAACGCTGTATATGATAAGCATTAAAAAAACCGTACCAATCTCAACCATAAAGCTTATCTGATTCTATTTTTCCCAAACTCATCTGCGAAGATTTCGCTTTCTCAAAAGCCTCCCCCATATAAAATTGATCCAAGTCACACCACTGTAGTTGCTTCAAAGCTCAAATCTACCGAAAAAGTAACCAGGTACTCCAGTAGAGTGAATCGTAAATCTAGAATCTTAAAAGAATACTTTAGGGCTAGGGCGACCTTTGTCAAGAAAGTCGTAAAGGACATTGTTAAGATTTGCCGCTTAAGTACCAGGCATCGTGATTGAAAGATTAAGCGTAATTTTGAAGAGAGGTTCCACCCTCTGTGACGCATTTTGGAACTCTAAAATGTAATATAAAGAGATTTAAAAAAATGATCGCAGAAAATGTCGAAGAATAGAAACACAATTCATTGGCTTGTCCTGGCTTTTTTTGCAGAACAAAGGGTTTTTAGTTAGTATGCTTTTAAATTGATGAACTCTGAACTTCTCGTTCAGGAAGTAAGAAGATTGTTTTTTCAAAGAAAATTGGATTTTTTTTCGGATACGGAAATAACAACCAAAAGCTTGTTTTTCTGGGAACTCTTAAAATCCTCCTAGTGAAACTGGGCAGAAATTACTCTATTGTATACTGATAAAATTATAAATGGGCAGCTTTCTAGATTTGTTGGAGAGTTCAATTTTACATATTATTTTACAAATTATTGGACCTCCGTAGTCCAGTGGCTAAGACTCTTGACTCACATTCCGGAGGTCGCGGGTTCGAACCCGGCATGCGCAAATAAATTTTATTTGATTAATTTGTGTTATTTCACAATTAATTAATTTAAAATAATATATAGTATATTTGCGGCATGTTCCAGAGTGGAAGATACTATCAGTATCGCCCTGGTGTAAGACCACCATTCAGAATTGAAACGTTGCTTGAAAATGGCTTTAGCCGTGTTTAGTGACCAGATCTGAATAGCCAGGTACTTCCCAACCTTCCTCTTCCCCACCTCCTTCCCCTCCCCGCTACCTTCAGCCTCACAACATACCCCAATTGGGGATGCCATAGTCTCACTGGCTCCAGACGGGAGCAGTTGAGATTCTTGTGCGGTATTCACTGTAAAAAAAAAAAAAAAAAAAATCTACAACTGAATGTGTCTGAGTTTACGCGTGGTAAAACTGTGCACACCTGCATATGAGAAATATTGCAAGATCTTTAGTCCGTCGAAGTTGGTAGTTCGTCTGCTATCAACAATAATAAAGCAGATACGTTTTTACATTTTCACGTCCAAAAGTATTTTCGTTATTAGTTTTGGGGTGTTATACCGTGTTAAAATATCTGTTGATTGGCTAAAAAAAGGGTAGCGCACCTTTTTTGGCTAAAAAAAGGTAGCGCACCTTTTTTTTAGCCAATCAACAGATATTTTACACTTATAATAATAACATTAATAATGTACATAATATCCAATAACAGATTTTCACATAATTTTAATCATAACTAAAAAGTAAAACAAAAAAGTTAACAAAAATATAACCCTGAAAAATATTTAAAAAAATATAATATAAAAACACAAAAAAAAACTATAATAATCTGCTTACTAAATTTCAAAACATGAAATAGTCAGAGTCAGAAATCTATACTCACTCCACAACAACAATAATAATAATATGTACATTGTGCATACCTACAACTCTGCCCTGATGATGGACACTGCAACGCTGTCCGAAACGTTGGCTAAAGAATGACGTAGCGCAACACGGCATAACACCCCAAAAATTAATAATGAAAATAATAAAGCATATTTTATTTTATTTTATTTTAATTATTTGTTTTATATACCATATTAGGGGCATTGCCCAGGAGAAATCCTGAATGTATAGCTGAGCAATGACCCTTTCGTCAATAGTATAAACTATAAACGATAAAAACGATAAAATGTATAAAACTGTTAAAGTCTATTGATAATAACTGTTTTTATTAATATTATTAGTATACGTGGATATGCGTCTCCATCGAAGCCATAGTTAAGTTAGCCTCTCAAAAACTGGGCGTACTGTACAGGGCCCGCATATACTAATAATACACCTCTGCTAACCCTGTACAAATCACAAGTGCGCCCCACGGTTGAATTTGGCAGCCAACTCTGGTCTAGAGCCCCAAAATACCTGAAGAAACCCTAGACTCCGTGCAAAAACTTGCGGTCCTTTTGATAGATTCTCCTAACTTAACAAACGGATTGCAATCTTAAGAGCACAGGCGTGGGGTGGGAATGCTATCCTTGGGAGGATGCTCCGAGAAACTAGCGTCATTGATTCTTACGGAACCGGTACGTGGTCGGGAAACACGCCAAACGCGTGCCCAACATATGTACACGGTTGACATTTGTCACATGAGAACGGGTCGCTTCTTCGACTCGTTCTTGTGTTCAACAGCTGAGCTGTGGATCGATTTTCCGACCTTTGTGTTTCCTCCTTCCTAGAACATGGGTCTCTTCATGACGAATGTTCATTTCTTCTCATCCTCAAAAAGACCTTCCATATAGCATATCAGATGACATAGGAGGGAAATTATTTTCCTCAGGCCCTTTGTATGGAGTTAATATAAAAAAAGTAGTATTTTTGTGTCAACGAAAGACAAACAAGTTTTGCAAAAAATTGTTATCAAAATTTACTTACAGTATCGACGATTACTAATGCGTTTGTTGACATTAAACATACCTGAAACAAAAAGAACAACGAATTAGACAAATTTAATCATATGTGGTCTGGAGTGGAAAACATAAAGGCGATTTAATATTAAAGTCTATTGAGGCACAATTGAAATCAATTCAGTGATAATAAAAGTAAAGGCAGGGCTTAGAAAATTAAGTGCTGCAAGTTCGGCGAAAATGTCTATTCTGGTCACTAGTCTCCAAACATTGTTAAAACCATTTTTACAACAATTGACGGCTTTCGTGGTCGAGGGGTAGGCTTCTCCTCCATCTCTCCAAATTCTGGAAAGTAAATTTTATTTGATTAATTTTTCTTACTTCATAATTTATTCATTAAAAATAATGATATAGCATATTTGTGTCACGTTCAAAGGTGGAAGATAATCTCTGTGTCTCCCTGTTATAAGACCAACATTCAGAATTAAAACATTGCTCGAAATGGGTTAAGCCATGTTTGGTGACCAGATCTGAATATCCAGATACTTTATTACTTTCCTCTCCCCTGTCTCCTTACCCTTTCCACTATATTTAGCCTCACAACATGCTCTAATCGGGGATGCAATAGTCTTACTGGTTCCGGACGGTTGGGAACATTTGGAAGTCTTGTACGGTATTCACATAAAAGTATTTTCTATTTTGAATGGCAGTGTTTCCTCAGGGCAATGCTAAATTTGTATTTTAAACTCTTTTGATGAAATAAATAAAGTCTTTTCTTAGTGTTAATTACGAAATGTTGTCTTTTTTAACATTAAAAAACTCTGATTTGTGAATGAAAATAATCAAAAAGTACTGGAAATCATTAAAAATTATCAGGGATTCTTCAGATAAAATAAACAAAAATTTTAACAAAACAAAAAAAACGACATCCAAAAATTCACTAAAAAGTAAAAAAATAATTTCGTATTCTTCTACAACTTCATAATCAACTTTCTTTTTTTAATCACCAATATGTAGGTACGATTGTTATTTTTGGAGTCGGTGTCAGCAAGTCGCTTGTGCGACACAAGCACATCTCACCTATAACTATGTATGTAGTTACAAACCTACCTTGACTGACACCGACTCCAAAAGTAACAATCGTACCTACATATTGATGATTACAAAAAGTAAGTTGATTATGAAGTTGTAGAAGAATACGAAATTATTTTTTTACTTTTTAGTGCATTTTTTTAAGTCGTTTTTTTTGTTTTGTTAAAATTTTTGTTTATTTTTTGATTTTTAGTGTATCTAAAGTACACTTACTAATTTGTCTGAAAAACCTACTAAACGTGCTGCTCATATGAGACAGACATAATTTGACCATAACGACATTAGGGTCAAATTAAGAGATTCGGCCGAGTTTCGTTAATTTGTCATGGATCCGATAATCTGAACCTAACCAAACTCTCATCAAATTATCCTTGAAGTACATCCTTTCCAATTAAAAAAAGATCATTGAAATCGGTTGGCGTGATATTGAGTTATTCGTCCATTTGTCGCGCACATACTTAATGCAAATTTAAGACTTATATGGTTTTCTCCTGGATGCCATTGTCGGAACTGGACCAAATTAAAATGGGACCACACGGGAAGCACCAGCTTTCAAATAAAAAAAGAATCATCAATATCGGTTCACCCAGTCAAAAGTTCTGAGGTAACAAACATAAAAAAAAATAAAAAAATACAGTCGAATTGAGAACCTCCTCCTTTTTGAAGTCGTTTAATAAACACTTTCGTGAACATTTTTTGATGATTACAAGCGCCCACTTGTTTTTGAAAAAAATATTTATCATATAATGAATAACATATCATTTTGTTTAAACCACTATATTTAATATAGTGGTTTAAACAAAGTGATATGTTATTCATTATATAATTAATGATGCCACAAAATAATGAATTTTGCGAAGTTTGAAGAAGTAAAATATTTATCAAACCAATTTAAAAATAGCTTTCAAAAGATTTGTTTTTCCGCGAATTACTGTCGATGTTTGTAAATCTAAACACATCAGAAATCTTTTGATCAATGTTTAAGGTATTCGAAATTAACAGTTATTATAATAATACTAAAAATTTAACCCTTCAAGCTATTTTGTTCGCATTTTGGAACTCATAAGGTCTCATGGAAATCGTTGTATCTCCATTTCTATAATGGTTAGAAATATGATCTAAAAGGTATCAGAAAGAAAAAACCACGCTTCATTTTAAAATCTAAAAGTTTACCACAAAATAGTTATATTGTATTTTTTTTTTACATGAGCTGCACACAAAAGGCCCTAAGGAAAATAATTTCCCTCAGGGCCTATGTCATCTTTGGGGATGCTGTGTGGAGGGTTTTTTAAGGAAAGGAAGAAGAGGAGAGTTCCGGGAAGGAAAAGGGTGAAAGGCGTGGGTAGGAATCTGGGGTTCAGTGTATCCTGGTCATCCGCCTCCAAGACCTAGACAAACCTCACCCCATGAACCCGGCCACCCCTGCTTAATCACCAAATGTAGCGAACCACTTGGGGTGAACTATGGCAGAGGTGTTGGTTATCCAATAAAGGTTCCCGGGACGGTGGTACCCATTCCCGCCTCCCAATTTGAGATTGTATACCTTTATGAATCCAAAGTTTCCGACCGCAATTAGAAAAAAATAAATAAGACTTTGGGAATTTTTCATTAATTATTTTCACATGAAACGGCAAAAACTGAGTTGACAATGACATTCATGATATATTTGCCTAATAAAATATATTATATATTTTCGTCATCAGTAATATTAGAAAAAAACGTGAGGTGAGCCATTTTTAAAACTTTTTATGTTTGCATTCTAAATTTGAATATTTAGAAAATAAAATGATTATTTTTAGTTTTAAAACTTGAAAGCGTATTTTAATTACTTCAGATACGTTAAAAAATATTTAATTTATTTTGGATTTTAGTGCAAAGCGGAAATAATTTGAACTTCCGCCAAAATAGGTCCGATGTTTGAGGGGTTAACAAAATGCTGTTGTTCTGAACATATTTTACCCCCAGCTGCGAGACATTTGTCGGAAGCTACAGTGGAATCAGTACTGTAACACAATCCGACATTAGGGATGGTAGGAAACATAATAGAAATTTGCATATTATAATCGATATTCTGTGTACCAAGCAGATATTTGAGAGAAAACTATTATTTATATGTATTACAAATTTGTGAAAGGAAGCATTGCTAGCAGTTTAGAGTGGAGTTATGGTACTAACCCTGGTTTATGGCAATGAGGCATGGACTTGGCAGAGCAAATACACAATACGACTAAATGCTGTGGATCCAAGGGACATATTAATGTGACCTAACCGTGTACGACCGAAATATGAATAAGGAGATTGTTAGAAAGCAAGAACAATAAATCGTATTTAACCTTCATTTAGTCGCGCGTTGGTCTCTCAGATCGACAAATCAATAATTCGTTGTTTTCTCAAAAAATGACATCACTGGTACTTTGAGCTTTTTAGTGGTTTCGTAATTTGTAGTTAAGCGTTAGTTCCAAAAAAATAATATCACTGGGACTTTGAGGTTTTTAGGGGTTTCGTAATTTTGTAGTTAAGCGTTAGTTCCAAAAAAATAATATCACTGGGACTTTGAGGTTTTTAGTGGTTTCGTAATTTGTAGTTAAGCGTTAGTTCCGAAAAAATAATATCACTGGGACTTTGAAGTTTTTAGTAGCTTCGTAATTTGTAGTAAGGCGTTAGTGTCGAGTGGACTTGTTATACTTTATTAGTGTTATCGGTCCGTGAGACCGACGCGAGTATAAATGTTACTATTTGAGGTAAGGAACAATTACTACCCAAACATCCTCATAATGATTAATTCCTATTATTATAATATTTTATCATTCTTGATTCTCTCATTTATAAGATTTCAGAGTTTGAAAACGTTTATTTTTCTTATTAAAGTTAGAGTACAAAAAATTATGTTATTTTTAAGAGGACGAGTTAAAATTCTGTTTCTACCAAATGAAGTAAAAATTCTAATATTTTTTTTCGTTTGTTTATACCCCTTTCTAAATAATAAATACCAATAATGCTTAAAAAGTATATAATTAAAATAATACAGACGAGATGAAATCTCGGTCTGAGACACCGTGCGCGAGTATACGCGTGACGCCGCGCCGTTGTGCGCGATAAACGAAGGTTAAGTATATTGAACAAGATTAATACAGAGAAGCTGTTAATGTTCGGACAATTATAAAGGTTTGTTCGGAATTATCCGAGTTAATAGAATATGTGCAGGTGGCGCAATTTGATGGAAGAATAAGTTAGGAACGTCTAAGGAAGACATGAAACAACCCACTAAAACAAATACGTAATACAATCGAGTTACGTCAAAAGTGCGAATGAGAAAATCATCACCTTGTTTGGATATATAATAGTTCTAACTAATATTTAAAAAAATGAGCTTTGAATACAAAACCGTTTTTTTGGTCATTTCTACAACCTAGACCCTGGATTAAGGAACATATGCTTTACTGATTAATATTTCTATTTCTTTGAGTGATAATTCATGGTGGAATTCCATTATAATATATTATCTAATAAAACAGATATAAAATTTTATTCCACTTAATTTTATTTGACCTTAACCGGTTTCAGCTCGTCAAAGCCATCTTCAAACTGGTACAAATAATTCTTAGTCTATGGTGTATATAAACCGTAGACTAAGAATTATTTGTACCAGTCTAAAGATGGCTTTGACGAGCTGAAACCGGTTACGGTCAAATAAAATTAAGTGGAATAAAGTTTTATATTTAGACATCTCCAGCCGGACCCATCGCCTTGTACCGCAGTGGGAGGGATAGATTCATACGTCAGTATCTAGTAGACACACTGCATAGTTACGAATCCAACCACATTTCATTTTTGACCAGTCGCTATTGTATTCTGTTCCCGTATAATAAATTATTATAATATTATGATACTGTAAGCCTTACGGTAATCCGGCATATTTACACGACCCCCGCCCTAAAAGGCAACTGGCTTGTATTAAACGCGACTCAACACTAATTGATATAAGCGCTGATTCAGAGTGGCAAGGGAAGGAAAGGAAAGGCAAATGAAGATATTATTAATATTATTCCAGTTTTGGGTCAACGATGTCGTTATGACTTGTCTTATGTACAATCTTAAATATGAAGCAGAAGATACCTGTTTGGATGAAACAACAAACTCTCGAAAAATAGCCTTTCGCATCGTGCTGGTGGAAATATATTATTGAAGTGAAACTTCTATAGCACCGCTGTGATTTGGAGTTCGAACTGGGCTCATCGGACGCTTTGGTAATGATGTCAATTTTAAATGCTCCTGTTGGTTGAGATATGAAAGGTCTGCGCTCATGGATCGCTTTGATTATGACCTCACTTTTCACGTATCGGTTGAGATTGTTTTGGTAAAGTTTCGCTTCTACCGCGTGTAAACTGCACTCGAATTTTTTTTGTCATTTTGGGACATAGAAAAATATTCATTTTGTAATGCAAATTAATTCAACCAAATTTTATGGAGTTGTAAAAAAACCTATGCAATAATTTTGTCAAGAACCCGATGTTCCTTTAACGTCAATTTTTGGTTGACATACAGGGTGTCCCAAAAGAAAGTGTATACTTGTTTTGCTTTCTGTGTGAACGCAACTTTTCCGAGGGGCGCGGGGGGTATGTCAATCAGTAGTATGGCTCTTGGGAATTTAGTCGCTATGAAGCATTTCTCGGGAGCGACCGCGCGTTCTGCGTGCGTGAATTTTACAAAAATGGTGATTCAGCGACTGTAGCGCGTAGAAGATTCTGCAGTATTTGAGGTTTTCGTCAATTCAATACGTCAAGCATTCCTCACATTAGAAAATGGGTCAAAAAGTTTGGAGAGATCGGTAGAACACTGGCAAAATCAAAATCCGGGCGACCAAAGTCATTGAGAACGGTAGAAAACGTAGAGAGTGTGTATCAGTCTTTTTGTGACGACTCAAACTTTTTGATTCGAAAGCGCGCAAGTGCTTTAAATGTGCATAGATCATCGTTACACAACATTTTGCACAAATACCAAATGCTGCACCCCTACAAACTTACTGGCTATAACCAAAGAACATGGTTCCAGCAAGACGGAGCAATATTACATTACATACGTCCAATACGTCTCTGCCACAATGTGAAATTTTCCCTGGCAAATTGATCTTCAGGAGAGGTGACATAAATTGGCCTCCTCGTGGTCCTGACTTAACCCCGATGGACTTTTTCCTGTGGGGTTATCTCAAATCTAAAGTGTACGCCAAAAATCCGACTTCCCTGATGCAATTAAAAGAAAATATCATTATAAATTTTACTCTTCGATTAAATTAATGCCGCGAACGCGAGGGTTGACATTTGGACGATATTATTTTGAAGAAATAAATTCCCAAATTAATTATTGTAGTATTTAACAAACATTTTTTCGATAGAACCCTTACTTTTTTAAGAATCTATCCACTAAATATAAACTTTCTTTTGGGACACCCTGTATTTAGTTGACAAATTCAACAATAATTAATATAAAAACACCATGTGTAGCTTAATTTACTGACCTCTACTATTTTATTTATAAAAACAAATTTAAATACAATTTCTGTGCGCAAATTCAGACCATCTTGGTTCTTTTCTGGTATCTTTTTGGTTCTTCACATTTTTTCGACAATTTTCAACCCTTTTCATAGCATGAAGGTCCGTAACGTCGGTAAAAAATAGGTTTACATCGCTATTCGCTTGTTTCACAATGTTATGCCTTGCTTTTAACCTAATATAATTTTTAAATACATTATTTATTTATCACTTCATATTTTTCACGAGTTCTGGAGGTTTGGGCAACAATTAGAATTTGGCCAAAATTTAAAAATAAATTGGAATAATAATATGTGTATTCTGTAATGCACATTTTTAGTAACTATTTTTTTTTATCTTTACATAAAGACTGAAACCTCAAATTGTAATACACAATTAATGAAGACATATTTAGATTTTTTTGTTTCAGATTTTCGATCGAGTTCCGCTAATATTGTCTTTATTAATTGAATACCACATTTTTCTTTTTTTTGTTATTTGTTTTTGGGGTGTTATGCCGTGTTGCTCTACCTCCTCTTTTAACCAACGTTTCGGACAACGTTACAGTGTCCATCATCAGGGCAGATATGTAAATATTAGTGGTGAAATGTGTGCTTAAGTACTTCGAAGCAATACCGTATTGCCAACTCAACTCCACTGCGAGCTGGCATTACAGTATACTTCAAGATGGTTTAATGTTAATAGGATTTTTCGTGAATAGAATCTCTATTAATGTTAATTGGATTACAATTTTCGTCTTAATTTCAATTGTTAATGCAAATTGTTTAATTGTTTTAAAGAAAATTCTACTGTAAAGTATTACTAGTAATATAGTAACTCGTACCTATTATCATGGTAACGCGCTCATGTTGTCTTGGGATCGGAAGGAAGTACTGAAATAGCTTAGTAACGGGATGGTTAAAATAAAAGCAAACAATCTCAGGTTATGAATAACCTGACAACATTTAAATAACTCCTACTATCATCATCATAAGCAGAAAATTTTGATTGTGCAATGGTGAAGAACTAAGTCAGAAGAAAATTGAACCCAACACTTTGAACCACTTGATTCATAAATGATCTAACCGTTTTAATTATCTTCGCAAGCGGTAGATTTTATTTTAACAATCAACCTTTTAATATGCAAAGTTACTCCCAACCCTTTTCGACATTCCTTTTTTTAATTCTTTCCGACTTATAAATAATTTTCGGTTCGTGGAATTTTAATGATGTAAAAATAACATTTACAAAAAAAACATTTTCTTGTCGTTACATTCTTAAAAAAACAGGTTTTGCATTTTTTTAAATTAAATAAAAACAAACCAATTCCCTAATATTTTGAGGATTTTATTTTAATTTTAGAGCGGTTTTTATTGTTTATGTCTTTGTAATTGTTCAAAAGCCACATTTCCACTCCATTGTGGAAAAAATCATAATTTTTTTGTGATCGGAGACCATCATGAAGATCTTGTAACTCAGCATTAGCGTGTGTCAATTATTTCAACTTTTGAATTCAGAAACGCCCGGGGTCTCAAAAGTTGCGTCTTACAAAGAAAATGATAACTGCATTTATAACACAAAACATTTTTTTTAATGGTTATTAGCCCGCTAAAATGCATTGAAAATAAGAAAACAAACCTAAAACCATTTTTTTTTTAATTTTTAAATTTTTTTTTTCAGTAATCTAACCTTTTAACGTTTGTTTATTATTAAAAAATGCGTATAACTGACAAAAATGAAAAAAAAGATCAACTTTATGAATACAAGTAAGTCAACAAGAATTCTGATTTTATCCAGAAAAAGTGTTATTTTCCCCTTTTATTTTTTTAACAAACACATCACATATGTGTAAAAAAAATTTTTTTTTGGTTCTTTGTACTGCAGTTATGTAATGAAAAATAAGTTTGGTACAAAATATAAAATATGAACCCTTTGTTTTATTTTTTTTTTCCAAATCACGAAATCTATTTTTTTCGAAACTACCGGCCATTTTAGCGGGCTAATAGTGAATAATAATTTCATTTTTTTTTAGGTTTTCGAATAGCTACAGATCATACAAAACTGTTGAGACCCTGGGCGTTTAAATATAAGGCTATTTGTTTTCTCTCTATGAAGAGCGACACACGCTACTCAGCATGGCTAAAAATAGTTTATCTCTGTTTATATTAAAGTAGGCGTGAATAGCCAGAAATTTCCAAGATATTAATAAATTTTTATTCCTCTCATTTCCTTCCCAATTTATTTAAACTAACATGTAATATTATTGCCACAGAATTCAACAGCCGTGGATTTCACTGGACTTACAATATACTCACCGTGATATGCAAAAACAAAATTTTCAAAAAAAAAGACTTAAAAAAAATAAATTCCAAAACAAAGTAGTATGCACTAAAAAGTAAAAACAATAATTGCGTATTCTTCTACAACTTAATAAACAACTTACTTTTTCTATTCATCAATTTGTAGATACGATTGTTATTTTTGGAGTCGGTGTCAGCCAAGGTAGGTTTGTAACTATATTCATAGTTATAGGTGAGATGTGCTTTTGTCGCACACGCGAATTGCACCGATAGTTTAAAAGCTGTGAAAAGTTCTCATAAATAATACCCTCTCCGGTTATTTCTCCAGCTTCACTTTCGAACATTCCCTTCGGAATTTTGATTAAAATTGATTTACCAATCTTAAAAATAATTACATCATTGAGAACCAATTTTGAAAAAATCACAAAATTACAAAATCTAAGACCAACCGTCGAATCATCTACACAACATTAATATCAATTTAAGATGAAGATATCGTCAGAAATAACCCAACACACCAGCACAAAACAACATTGAAAAGCTCGTTTCTGTGGTAATAGATGTTTCCTTCACTTATTCTTAGACTTCTAAAACCATCAAATCAAAAACTCTTTCGCCTGATAAATTACTTGCAATAATACTTATTTCTACTTATCGATAGTTTCTCAACACCGTCAATCTATTCGACAGAAAGCAGACAGGCAATAAAAATCAAATTACTCGGGCAAATCGTTCGTATCACCCACCGTCAAGACCCGAGCCGTCTTATATTCGATGTTTTTATTATCAAATACCATTTTTCACTTCAATAAGTTGTCAGATACAAATACACTTATCTATAGCACCGTTACCCACAACAAGTGGTCACTTTTATCAATCCATTTGGAATAATAAACCTTCGCTATCAAAGATTTCGACCGCAAAATACATCGAGTACCATTCAACCAGAAATTCCACTCGCGTTTTGGTTTCGCTTGCGTATTTTTGCACGCTTGTTGAACTTTTTAAGGCTATTGGCTTTGGTTTGCAGTATTCAAATGTAATTTTGTTGGAATAATCTTAATAATTATTATTCAGACTTTTCTGTGGGTGTTAAAACCATACGAAAAGGTTAAAGTACTTATTTGAACATTCTTGGGGTTATTTGAGAAGCGTTTCAATATTTATTTAAAATTCTATTGAAGTTATTTGTTCAGCGGTAAGTTTAAATATAAAACAATTTAATTTGAACCCTTTGTCCAACGAGACCAACCCACGCACTTCGAATATTTCAATAATTTCATAATCAACGGTGCCTTTCTGCGGCAATATTATCTATTTTTAAACATTATTCCAGCAATTTTCGTGAAGTTAGTAATGCTATAATTGTTTTTCATGTTTCTTTACTAAAAACCTGTATTTTCACCACATACAATAGAATCCGTTTATTATGACTCTATTGACCGATCGCTTAATATGACGTAATTACAGAGTGAAGTTTGATTTTCATATATAATTCTTTATGATAAAGTCGGATATAATGACTTCGCTTATAGTGACATGTCGCTTATTGTGGCTCATTTTTAATAAAGTATGTCCTAATTTAATGGAAAATTATGTCGGTTATATTGACCGAGATGATTCCTTACACCTTCGGCAGTGTTTGGGTGGGTCACGTGACGCCCGACGACTTTCGACGCATTAGTGGCACATCACGAGTCTTAATAATATGCTGTGTTTCTCTCTATTAAAATAAATACTTTCATACATACGTTAAACAGGAGGTTGTTTATTTTCTACAAAATGCTTTGTATGACTTCCGCTTAGTGTGACGTGTTTGTCATTTCCCTTCGATGTCATTATAAACGGATTCTACTTTATATTATAATAACATCGACTCGGGAGTGTTTTCATTCATTCAGCACGAAAGAAAACATTTTAAACTGTTTCTTATTTTCCCCTTTTAAAATTTCCTTCTTCCGCTCTTTTTGAGGGGTATTCCAATATTTGTTTGGATGAACTTTGCAGATCTTAATTATTCATACTGCCAAATTTTCGTAATTGCACGAATTTCCTAATTTATTTTGTGCTTTTGGGTTTCGAAGAATAAGTCCAATTGTAAGTCCATCGAATTCTTCCACGGGCAAATTCGGGTACGAATTATGGGTAATCACTGAAACTATCTCGTTATGCTAAAAAGCCTTACTTAAATTAATGAGGTTACCAAATTAAAAACAAACAGCCGGCCAAAATCCCGAGTTTAATCAACTCCAAAATTCCCTGAAATATTTACATGGCTCAAAATTCATTGGCCAATATTATTTTTCATCAATCTCGTGTTAGCATCGTGGAACATTCATCATTACTTGTTATCTCGCATCTAATTTGATCGCCTGAACCCCAATATATTACCAATATGATAATTCACCTTCATTAGCATAATATTACGTGCGACCCTTGAACCCGCTTGTTATTCAGCGGCAGCAAACAACATTGCTCCAGCGGGAATTAACCTGAAAGATGACCAATAGAATCATTCATATTCATTAATTAAAATGATTCAGTTACATAGTCACATGTCTAACTGATTGTTTCACTAAATATCAAGTTGTTTTCTATGGGTGTTAGGCATTTGGAATAATGTAAAATAACCCTTAACTCATCCCTAGCAGACATTGTTCGCTTCATTCGTATTCATATAAACCAGGTATTTACAGATAGTGGAAATGCAAAACGATCGAGTTAAAACAGAACTTCGCCGATTAAAATCGATTTGTAAAAGGAGTCTGAGGCGGACAGATCGACGCCGGGCGGTTGGAGTAGCTTTAATTTTTAAATATTATTTTTTTTGTATTTAATTCGTAGAATTCCATTAAATTTAAAAAAAAAATAATTTATATCAAATTTATTAATGTTATTATTAAGTTACGCAAGTAGATTAGTACTTATTTTTTCCACAGCTATTTCAGCTTACACGTGGTTAAAATTCTTTGAGACGACTTATTTAGATGATTCCAAATTTAAATTCTTTGAAGGTGACTAAATTGATTTGTTACCGGTTAACCAAATTGTTGAGAAAACAAGATTTTCTATTATGTGGGGTACTTTTAAATCTGTTCTGCCCCTCTAAATGGTAATGTTTTTTTAATTGTTCTAGTATGTAGTAGGTACCTATATCGCGGTTCCAAGTCCTCAGCTTTTTCAAATCGAAACGACAGTGTTGGAGATATAGCAACTCGTTCACCAAGGGTCGAGTTTTCCATAAACATTTTTAAAAAGTGTTTTGGTGGTAATGTTTGCTAGTGAGGTGGCACACTGGTTTTGCAGAAATTGCGACATATTTAGCCCGCAAGCGTCCAGAACGATCTGCTGCCGTGCGGTAAGGCAGCCAGCTTTTTGCTGATCTGCAGATCATGCTCAAATTTTGGCCAATTTGGCCGATTTTCTTGCCTTCCTTTGCCAATTCGTTATTCTTCTTATTTGTGTGCCGTATCCGGCCACCCCGACGTTGGCGATCACTCTTGAAAATGTTTTTCTATCTTGCGCTGCCCGGAATAGCTTCTCCATACTTCGAAAACCGTCCACTCTAATATATTTCGCAGCCAAGACATTTGTCTCCAACCAGGCCCTCGGCGACCCTCTATCTTGCCTTTCAATATTAAATGGTGCAAGTGATACTTCTCCCCTCGAAGTATATGACCTAGATAAATAATTTTCCTAATTTTTATTAATGTAAGCAGTTCTCTATCTGCTCTAGCCCGCCTGAGAATTTCTGTGTTGGCGATCATGTCGGTCCAAGGGACCTTGAGAATTCTCCGGTGAAGCCACATTTCAAAAGCCTCTAACCTGTTCATGGTATTTACTTTCAAGGTCCATGTTTCACATCCATACAGCAAGACCAACTACACATAACATTTTAGCATTCTCTGCCTTAGTTTTAAGCTGATATTGTCATTGCAGAAGAGGGATTTCATTTTAATGAACGCAGTTCTTGCTTTTTTTATTTGTTTTTGGGGTGTTATGCCGTGTTGCGCTACCTCCTTCTTTAGCCAACGTTTCGGACAGCGTTACAGTGTCCATCATCAGGGAAGATGTGTAAATGTTTAATGGTGAAATGTGTGCAGTTCTTGCTGCTTTAATTCTGCACCTAACCTCTACATCTGGGTCAAGAGTCTCCGTGAGAATACTGCCGAGGTATCTAAATCTTTCCACCTTTTCGACATTGCAACCATTTAACTGAATTACTGATTCAGAGTGATCTAGTCGTCCAAATGTCATCCATTTAGTTTTATTGACGTTGATTGTAAGGCTCAGTTGCTCACCAGCATTATTAACAAGATTTAAGAGGACTTGGAGGTTATCGATACGGTCAGCTAGTAATACAGTATCATCTGCATATTTTATGTTGTTAATGACAACTCCGTTGATCTTCAGACCCTTCTCAGTATTACTTAATACTTCTCAGTATTACTAAAGACATAGTTGGAATAGAGATTAAACAATAGTGGCGACAGGATACAGCCTTGTCTTACTCCACGCTGAATGACAATTGCATTAGATCTCTCATTCCCATGTCTTATTTCTACTGTTAGGAGCTAATACAGATTTTTAATGAAATTCTGGTCTTCGGTATCAACGTTACAATCCGCAAGCATTTTCATTAGGTCAGCATGTTTTACCCTATTAGATGCCTTTTCATAGTCAATAAAATAGGCAAAGACTTCCTTTCTTTGGTCACAACACTTTTGCAATAGTCCGTCGATAGACAATAATGCTTCACGCGTCCCAAACGCATTTCTGAAGCCAAACGGAGTGTCATCCAAGTCCTGCTCGCATTTATTCCGTATCCTAGCATGTATTATTTTAAAGAATAATTTAAGGAGATGACTCATCAGGCTTATTAATCGATAGTCACTGCACTAGGGTATTGTTTTTTATGTGAGATCATTATTCGCTCAAATGTTTAAATATCTCGGATGTGTCTGATTCGCTTAGGTTCAATAAGTAGAATGTGTAGTTTTCCAGAATCAACAGTCGCACACAGTTGATGTCAGCTTGCCTACAGAGGCAGAAACCTCCTTTGTGCCTGAAGTTGCCTAGAGTTAAATACATACACAGTGTTATTCCGAGATTGATGAAAATTTTCTCACTTAACCTTCAAAACAAGAGGAAGGTGACTATCCACGTGAGATTTAAAAAAACTACCCCATCCACTTTTCACAAAATTATTCAGATTTACATTTTATATAAAACGATGCGGTATTTTTTCCGCATTTCCAAGAAGGAAAGGCACGGGATATTATATATAGGAACTAAAGTGGATGAATTATAGCAGACAATTGTTGGTGAAAAGAGTATTTCCCTCTTTATTTTTCCTAGAAGGTTAAATTTAAAAAAACAACCCTATAATATATGACGTGATCAGTGGTTACCATCCAAATGAAAAATGCAGTGAAAATTTCGTAGAAGCGTGAGCCATCTTCCGATAAATTTATCACAGCTAATTGGTTGGCGATAATACTCGATAAGCACTTAACATTGAAGATTTGATTGATTTTCGAGTAAAAAATATGTAGTAAAGCCGCGATGACATTGAACGAGTTTACAAGCTACTAGCTGACGAATCCACCATCTGCTAGTAAACTATTACTAGCCAACTAGCAGATTGTGAACAATCAATGAAAAAAGTTGAAAGGGGGTCAACGTTGCTCGCTACTCGCCAGCGTGTGCCACAAGATGGCGGCCTGCCAATTGCTGATTTCGTACCTGTCAAACAGCTGACAGAATTAGTTCGCGCGGGAGTCGTTATTCTCGTCACTCGTGGCGCTAGCTGTGAGATCAGTTTTCTACAAAATATCGACACAATTAGTTCGCGCGGGAGACATTAACTCATGTTATCAAAAAGAAGATCGTATCAGAAATTTAAAAAAATTTAAATACATCGTTTTGAACCCATTTGGCACCCTTTTATTTCCGTAGGACTTTTAAAATAACATTTTTTTAAAATGACCCGCCTTAGTATTTAGGTCACGGAGGAACGAACGAGTGTGGTTAGATGAGGTAATTACATTATAAAGCGCCCTTGAGGTGATTTTCTCACGAAAATGGCGCTATAGAAGTTATCCAATTATTATTATTATTACATAGTTAAATGAAACAATGTTACATTGTTTGAACCACTTGTTTAAGGCCGACCGGTTTCGAAACGACCGTTCCTTCCTCAGGGCAAATGTACTCTGATTTGACAATTACAAAATAGTGGGTGGGAGCAATGGATTATTACCAAGGATTTGTTAGGGGTGGAGGCGTTGCTAGGAATTAATGAAGAGTGGGTGGGGGAACATATCCATGATTGGGCTGTAAGATAATATTTTTTGTTTGTTGATAATAGATTCATTATTTTTAAGGGATTTTTTAAAAGTATAATTATATAGTTTTTTCGGAGAGTTTGTTTAGTGAATAGAGTGTAAATGTTCAAATCCTTTTCTAGAAAGGATTTGAACATTTCCGTCCGAAGGTAGTGGTACAATGGCACCTTAGGTATGAGTTGGGGACATTTTGAGGCTGAAATAGGACGGAAAATAACAAAATGGTAAAGGGGAATGTGAAAACGTAGGAGGATACCCGGCGTTTTTGAATTTTTTTAAACACGGTTAATAAAATTTTAAGCAAAGTTTCGGTTCCTATTGGTGGTCTTTTCCCTGGTCGATATTGAAAGTAGCCTGTAACACGACTTTCTAACAAAGTTTGTTTTCTGACATAGTTTTTTATTTCTTTCCTAAAAATAATTAATTTTACTTTCGTTCTTAACAAATAACGGCCTCCGTGGTCCCGAGGTAAGACTCTCAATCCGAAGGTCACGGGTTTGAACCCGGCATGCGCAAATAAATTGTATTTTATTAATTTTTGGTACAATGAATTAATTAAAAACAAAGTATATTGTATTTGCGACACGTTCTAGAGTGGAAGAACTCTCAGTATGGTGTAAGACCACCATTCAGAATTGAAACGTTGCTTGAAATGTCTTTAGCCGTGTTTGGTGACCATATCTGAATAGCAAAGTACTTTTCTAGCTTCCCCTTTGTCATCTCCTTCCCCTTCCCACTACGTTCAGCCAGCAGCGATCCCATAGTCTTATTAACTCCAGACGGAAGCAGAAGGGGACTCTTGTGCGGTGTTCATCTTCTTATGTGTAAAAATAAAACGCTGAATGTGTTGCTAAGCGCATAACGACTGCGCCAAATTGGATAATTTTTTTTATGTGTGTTCGTTATTGTCGGGACAAGGTTTTTATAAAACTTTTGATGAGCTCTGGCATTATGAAATTTGTATAAAAAAATTGCTATTGGTGGCACGCGAGGAAGCGGCTATTGCTATGGAAAGCGGGAGGGAGGGAGAGAGGGTGAGGGGAACCTGGGAGGGGGAGGGGGGAGGGGGACCTGGGAGGGCGGAGGGGAACTCGGGAGGGGTGTTCGCGGGATGGGGGAAGGGGAGGGGAGAGTGGAGTGGGGAGAGGGAAGGTGGAGGTGACGGAGTGGGAACGGGAGAAAAAAGGGGAGGCGGAAGGGGAACAGGACGAATGGGAAAGGACACTCAGGGAGAAACAATTTCTTTATTAAATGGCATAGCAACGCATACCGGGACCAGCTAGTATAAAATAAAAATATAAGAAATTGACACCTTAAGCACAATTTTTTATTTTATTTTTCAAGTACGACCGAATCCTATTATATTTTAATATTGTATCCCATTCAACCCTTATATTGACCATCAAAACATCCCTTGTTCAGACTATCCTGGGTTAATACCTCCTATTCGCAACACAACAGTCAAAATTTACACAGGGATATTCAATAATGCACGTTTAGTTTAACGGGGCGTTGCGTCGCTTCATTATTAATATTATCAGTAGATTACTAATTGAGGTTTAGTTATTGGCAGCCAATCTGCAATATATTTCAATAGGAAATCCATTCCATAACCGGGCTATATCGTTAAGCTGGGAAAACGACGTGAAATTTCCCAGTGATACCTGTAATATTAACCCATCAGGCCTCGGGCATATTTTGTCGGAAGGTCAAAATATTTTCGCTTACAAATAAATGGAATTTTTCTCAATGCATCCGAAAACTAAAAACAGTTTTTGAAAGGTTATCACCTTTCTGCATATCTGCTTTCCAATTTTATAATTCAAGATAACCGTACATTTATTGAAATACAAAATATTTTAATGCAAATTTAAAAAAAGTTTTAAAAATGGCTCGTCTTACGTTTATTCTAACCAAAATTACTGATAAAAAAAAATAAAAACATATACAAATAAAATTTGGCAACTTTATTATAAAGGTTATTTCAACTCATTCTTTTGTCGTTTCAATAAGCCGCCGCTACCTGAATTTCTACCGATTTCTTACTTATCTCCCTTAAATATTTGATGTTATTTTGAAGATAATATCTAGACGCGTTCCACGCCAAAACTTTGCTTTAAATGAAATTCTCTCGATACAAAAAAAAATCGTGAAGTATGCTTCGAAAATTATTATAAACACGTTTGTTTCAGTTATTTTACAAGTTATGGTTGTGAAAAAATTTACAATGTTTCTTTAAATGATACTTAAGACACTTTCAACGAGGTTTTTGCTCTATTTTAAACGAGTCGTGTTTTATTAAACATTTTTCACAATTTTCGCATCGATTTTATCGCTTTTAATGTTAGCGCGCTCCTCTAACATTCGTATTTACATATCTATCCATCTTCTTCTTTTTGAGCGCGAATGCGACGCCTTAAGAATAATGATTATTTTGTGGTTAACCACTGGAGCGCTTTTTGCCACAATACGGCACCATTTAAAATACCTCGGATTTCTTTGCTGCCACTTTTAGGCAAATTTTACCTATAAATGCATTAATTTTTTTTTCAATATTTCCATATTAATATTAGAGGGTATGATTTTTTTAATGTCGGCGGAAAATATTCAAAATGGTCACCAAAAAATCACCAAAAAAGTTAAAAATCGCACTGTCGCTCGAGAGGTTAACTTTTATATTTGAGTATAACCTGTGGTGTTTTCTCTTTCTAACACTATTAAGATAGTAAGGGAAACAACGATTTCCATGAGATCCATATGAGTCTGAAAAGCGAACAACTTAGCCTGAAGGGTTAAAAGAAGAGTATATCTTTACCACAAAACTATTACTGACTAGTCTTGCCTTTGTGTTCATACTCTTATCTTGAAATCTTTTATCTGATTTGTCTGGTAAATCCTATTGAAAACATATGGGATCTAACAGAATGTTTTATAATTCTTTGATTCAAAATTAATTAAAGAATTACCGGTTAGCAGCTGCAACACATTGCTGCATACGAGATTACGGAAAAGTTACGCTCTGAGCTCAAAAATATTACTAGAGTTACCTGAAAATTCCAGATAAAAAATCTGAAAAAAATGTTAATTCCAAGGCGTTCAGTTTTTTTGGTTCCAGTTGATCTCCGAGAGTGGCCCCCCATATTCAACATGCAGTCGTTTTAGGGAAAGTAAGGTAAATCTACTAATTAAGTGTTCCGTAGGGGAATTCAGAGAAGATGTGCCGCCGATTATTATTATTATTTTTTTAAACGGATCCGGTTTAGCATTAGTTCCCGTGAGTACTTAGGCCATGGACCCATTGTACTTTCTCCCATTTTTTTAACAATAACCCAGTCCCTTTAATAAAGTTCACCAAAGTTGTCATTGGATATGTGGCTAAGTCTTCTGGTTCTATAACATATCTCCCCTGGTATCTGAGCCTAGTTCCCACCAGGGCAGGACATTGGCACCATAAGTGAATTGGAGTCTCTTCATCCTCTTCACATTTTCCACATCTATTGGTGCTTTCCACTCCCAATAGCTGCATGTGTCTCCTGAAATGGCATGTCCCGTTAATAGGCCTACCAGTTCCCTCAGCGAGTTTCTGTCCATATCGAGTAGTTTCCTGGTCCGTCTGGGGTCGGGTCCGTTTATGAGTACTTTGGATTGCCTCATTCCGGGTGCCCTCTCCCATTCCTTCCAGTGCTGGGATTTAATCCACCTCTGGATATGTAATTTGGTGTGGCAAGCTGCTACTCCTACGGCCGGCTCAGATCCCACAAGTGGTGCTTTCGCCCCTTTCCTTGCTAGTTCATCAGCCCGCTCGTTGCCCTCAATACCCTTATATCCTGGTACCCATATCAAGGCTATTTTATTGATGGTATCGAGTTCTATAAGAACGGTTCTGCATTCCATCATCAGTCTGGAGTTGCATCTTTTACTTTTCAGTACCTTAAGGGCCGCCTGCCTAACAGAACAAAAAGTTATGTTCTTATTGCTGTACCCGATACGAATATTCTCCCGTGCGCAGGCCAAGATGGCTTTCATCGCAGGCCAAGATGGCTTTCGCCCACATGAGAGCAGAGGCTTTTCTGCTTACAGTTTCCACCTGGTTTTTATAGCTCAGTTTGGCATCTATGATGACTCCGAGGAACTTGACCATGTCAGAGGGTTCTACTTCCTTTCCGTAGAAGGTTGGATTGCTCCATCCCTCTAGTTTCCTTTTGCGTGCCGCCGATTAACGAAAGCGTAAAGCATATTTTCATTCAAATGGATCAAGGAAAAAACTACTTGGTAAATAAAGCGCAAAAAATTACAATCATCAAACAATATTAATAGGCTTGCGTCTGCGTGGTTGAATTTAAGAACTTAACTTTGAGTGCGTTGTCTGCCGCCGCGGCGTACGCGCCGCACCATATAACATAACATCTGTGTACGTGAAATTTCAAACAAATCTACCGTTACCTGTATCGAATTCAAAAATTCAGGTCGCATGAGAACGCGCCCCCCTAGGTATAAGTACTACGATTTTGTAAATTTGAGTATAAGATATACAGGGTGTCCGGGGGTAAAGTGCATTAAATTCGGGAGGTAATTCTACATGATATTGTAAGTAAAAAAGATAAAAAACTTTTTTCGAAATTCCAACTTTTACGGGTAGTTTTGTGGTAAAAACATAAATTTGACCGGCGGCGTGCGCGGCCAGCTTTATTATTTTCCACTGTTACCATACGGGCCAGTCACCACCATTTATTGTTGCCACGATCGCGCCCGGCAGGCTCCCGGCAAGTAAGATCGTACCTCACACTAAGGATTTTTAGTAGGTAGATCTTTTTGTATGGGAAAAAAATGTTGGAATTTCGAAAAAAGTTATTAATCTTTTTTACTCCTACCATCATGTAGAATCACCTCCCGAAGTTAATGCACTTTACCCCCGGACACTCTGTATACATATGTTATGAGAAGATTGACGGTATTACTAAGTTGAGAATAATAGTATCACGCGGCAATATATATATTACATATGAGTCATTGCCTTTCCCGGTTACTTTGTCCCGGTGACTAGCTATCACTGGATCACAGTGGATCGAAGGAATGGGCTATTCTTGAAACCAATTACTATCGGATATATAAAATGGTAACCAACAGTTACTGGGCGAAACCGAACCAAAAACCTGCGGAGACGGTTTTTTAACATTTATAATAATTATACATAGGGGGGGGGGACTAACTATCGAGGGATCAACTGATTGATCAACAGAATGATTTACGGAAGATTTATAATATTTTATTTTATTATTAACGTGATTTTATTCTGGTGGTTCGAAATCCAACATCGATAATATTAAAATCACGATTTCCATTTCCCTGAAATAAGGTTCGGTTCAAATATTGGAATAGGAAACTCGTTCAAACCGAAGTGAAAAATATTCTCTCAAGGAAATTTATTTACAGTACAAATCGAAATTATAAATTAATACGTGGAACGCCGAAGTTTGAATAATTTGTTTCCTAAATTTCAGAAGATATCGTCTTTCCTATTAGTAAACGTCGTGCCGTGACATATTTTTATATTTTCCAGAAAACGATATTTCTTTGTTTATTTAAAACCGAGGATAATATTTTTTTGTCAATAACCCATAAAAGACGGGTGGTATTTTATAAATATCGGAAAAACAAATGTAATGAAAAAAATTATATTTGAAATAATTGACAGACTTCTACAATATCAACTTTAGTTTTTTTTTTTAAAGAAAACATTCCCGGGTTACGAATAACCCAACAATGTTTGAAAATCTCCTACTACCACCACAGAAAGCCGAAAATGTTGCTTGTGTTGTGATGGAGGACTTAGCCAGCCGAGGAATCGAACATGCGACGCCCGGGTGGGACCCAAGCGCTGTGCCCACTTAACCACTGACCAGTCATATATATGTTGTTCAGTTATATATTATGTTGTTCAGTTACTCTTTGTAATCCCAGTACCGTGTTACAAATGTTTTATCTGGTGTGTCGCAAAACGAATCATTATTTTTTTAGTTACATCTCCAACATGCATTGACGTGTCTGGATCAGAAACCACTTCCTTTTGTTTTGTTTGTGGTCAATGTTTTGTTAAACTTTTTTTTGAAGAACTGTACTTTTGCCCCGCTGGAGGCATCAAATGCTAAAACCAGAACTGCTTCATACTATTACAGAACAAGCCATAATATTTTTTTATCCAAGGTAAAGCTAGATTATGATTTGGAGCCCTTATTTCGAGCACTAACTCAGAATTTACAAATAGTGAATTTGTTCACAGTTGAATCGTTGTAAACCATGGTGAATATGTTCACTATGGTTTACAACGATTCAACTGTTCATCCACTTTTCGTCCTAATTTCTCATAACAGCAGAATGTTTTAATTTATTTTAGTTGTTTTTTTTTTAACTTAAACCGCTCAATAAAATATTGAAGTATTTTTTATTTTGATAGGAATACTGGCCTTTTCCCATATTTGCAGAACATCACAGGCAGTGGAAGTGGTAGATTGATTATTGTTTTCCCTCACAATAGTTTTATCATTAAAAAACAAACTATAACTTTTTTTAACAAACGCTAATCTTGTTTGAGATTAAGTTTATGTAAGCTGTCCAATTAGCCATAAGTGTACCATTTTCCGACTTCTTATAACACTTTCGCTGGTAGATTTCAATTTATGGCATGGTCGTAAATTCGGTCTAAAAACGAAAAACACGTAATTACTCAAAGACTCTAGTAGCGATTGTAACACGATTAAACATGCTTCATACGGTTTAAAGGTCAGGAGGGTAGTGTGTTTAACCTAACTGCGGATTATTCAATTCTGCAGGTAGTGACATATTTGGTTTGGCGCGTTGCAATCATTGCCCTAAACCAGGGGTCGGATTTGAGGCTCGCGAACCGTATGCGGTTCTTTGCATAGGCGTTTACGGTTCTTCAGACATCAACAACGAACTAAGACTTAGACAGCATAAGTGTTACCAACTCAGCTCATGGAACACTTGATTTATTGAACGTGTCTTCTGTTCAACAAAGTACGATAATGGTTTCGAAACTTTCGGAACACAAGGCTGGTTTAAAGTTAACTTATCTGGAACTAGAATTTTAAGGAGTCTAGGCGAGATTTTTTATTATTATAAAATATTTTTTTGAATGTTTAACTTCGAACCCCCGCAAGATAATTTGCATCAAGTATACTATATATAATATTAGTTATCATAAGCAATAAATATTAGCCTGAAACACTCATCTACATTTAAAAATCTCCCGAGAAAAGACACACGCCGCCGACGGGACTCGAACCCGCGTCCTTCTGATATCCGGTGAACTGCTCTTAACCACTAAGCTACGTCGGTTTATCTCCTACCCGCCAAATAATTCAGTATATACTAGTGTTTCATTCAACAATTACTGCTTATTACATTTTTCCCCCTGCAAACAAACAACTTTATTTTTATATGGGAAAGGCATTGTGAGTGTTAAATCCCCCACTAGGTGGCGTCGAGACAAATTATGTCTAATGTTTTGGTGAAATCCTTTAACTCTCCAAATATTAATTATTATTTTTTAATTGATAAACTAATGTTTACGGCAAGATTTTTATGCATAGCAAATCTTTTCTCGGGAGATCTTTTTCAATAAAAATGAGTGTTTGAGGCCAATAATTATTGCTTATAATAATTGTTACCTTTTGCGCTGTGCATAAAAATCTCGTCTTAAACATTAGTTTATCAATTAAAAAATAAAAATTAATATTAGTTGTTAAAAGTTGGCAAGATTGGCTGGACATGCATTGATTGGCCAGGATTTCGGTGAGAGGGGTAGGGGCGATCAGCTGGAGGCTGACCGAGGTTTACCCGCCGCGCCGCAAAGAATAAACGTATAAAAGCAGATTTATCCTAACAGCACAAAAGTTTATCATCTAAATTCTGCTTCATTGATGTTAAATATATCAATATACAAAGTGATTCTATTTTATAACAAGATGGCTCTCTCTTTTTTCAGAAATTCAATTAAAATTAAATCTGATAATGTTATTATCGAGTTCAGCAAGTATTTTAGAACGTATTTTAGTTACAGCTGTTTAACAGTTTGACAGTTTGAAAATGACCTTACAAGTCGAAACAGCTTTAACTAAAATACATTGCAGAACTCGATAATAACATTACCAAATTGAACTTTAATAAAATTTCTAAAAAATAAAATGAAGTTCTACGAATTAAACACAAAAACAATTAATGAGATGGCTCTCACTTGCACAACCATTGTCAAGTTAGTTCTGCAAGCCGGGTGATAAAACAGTCTATGCTCTCGTCGTGAGCAAAAGGAAGTGACCTTGAATGCAGAATAAATTCCGTTGCAAAGTAGAGCCCTGAGGAACTCCCGAGAGCACAAGAAACAATTTTGATAAAAATATTTTAAGTGATACAAAATGTTTTCTATCAGTAAAATATCTGGCAAAGAATATAAGAAACCGATAAGAAAAATCTGTCATTGACAATTTATTTAATAAAATGTCATGGTTTACGGTATCAAAGGCCTTTGAGAAATCATTGTATGAGAAATCTACTTGCTAGTCTTTTTCTAAAGATTCGGAAACATAATCCATGAATTCGTAGATTCGTGCCTGAAGATCGGAACTTTTCTGATGATAAGATCGGCTCTACTTGAAACTGCATGTGTTTATGAAGCTTTTCACAGATGTCCTTGATCCACTTTTCAAAAAGTATAAATTTTCGAGATTTTTAGGGAATCGGGAAATATATCAGTTTCTAAAGAGAGGTTAAATATAAAGCTCAGAGGCACTTATAAAAATGGAAAATATCCTAAAAAGACCGAAAGAAAATCTGGCCATACGGAATGTGTCTTTATGACTTATACCATAGACATAAGAATAAATAGACCAGAAGATACAGGTGAGGGGTAAAACCAAACTATGGGGGGCGAAGAGAGGAAAGATACTGTGATTTGTTGAAAAATCAATCTGACAGTATATAGGCATCTCGCATTATAATATCACCATTTAGTTCTTAAAAGCAAAATCTGCTTTGAATGAATAGACCTTTTTACATGGGAGCGCGAATTGCTTGCCACGTTAATAACATATTTGCTAAGGCCAAATACTTGCCCCAAAAACATTCGCCCAATTCACATAGGAATATTTTGTTGCCATGTTTAGTTAAGACACTTTTACAAATGTTTCATAATTTACTTACCCCTGTAACCAGCGATGAGGACACTGGAGAACCGCCCACATTCGCTATGTGTACATTGATATGTAGGTATATTGTATAGCACAAGCTACCGTTTTGGCGTGTTATTTCGTTAAATGTATAGATGTTAGCTTCGCGCTGGTCACGGCAAGAATGATGACGTCACACATTTTAGATTCAACCGAGGCTCTATCCCCTCCTAATGATAATCTAACTTCACACTGTTATAATAATAAAAAAATATGTTAACGGCTGGTACGTTTTTAGATTTTCACAGCCAAAAGTTTTTAATTTTTTTTTATATGAATACCGCACAAGAGTCCCAACAGCTACCGTCTGAAGCCAGTGAGACTGTGGCATCCCCAATTGGAGTATGTTGTGAGGCTGAAGGTATTTGGGAGGGGAAGGAGATAGGGAAGAGGAAGGTGGGGAAGTACCTGGCTATTCAGATCGGATCACCAAACACTGCTAATGCCATTTCAAGCAACGTTTCAATTCTGAATGGTGGTCTTACACCAGGGCTATACTGAGAGTATCTTCCACTCTGGAACGTGCCGCAAATATACTATATATTATTTTAAATGAATAAACTGTGAAATAACACAAATCACACAAATAAAATTTATTTGCCACGCCGGGATTCGATCCCGCGACCTTCGGTGTGCGAGTCAAGAGCCTTACCGGCCGTCCAGTATTTTCGTTATTTGTTTTTGGGGTGTTATGCCGTATTGCGCTACCTCCTTCTTTATCCAACGTTTCGAACAGCGTTGCAGTGTCCATCATCAGGCCACATTTGCCGGATCTGCCCTGATGATGGACACTGCAACGCTGCCAGAAATGTTGGCTAAAGAAGGAGGTAGCGCAACAGGGCATAACACCCCAAAAACAAATAACTAAATTGTTAACGGCTTTTTCATTAATATTTGGGAGGCGGGTATGGGTACCGCCGCCCCGGGAACCATTTATTGGATAACCAACACCTTTGCCATAGGTTACTCCAAGTGGTTCGCTACGTTTGGTGACTTAGCAGGGATGCCCGGGTTCATGGGGTAAGGTTTGTCCGGGTCTTGGCGGCGGATGCGTCTGCTCACCAGCTGTATGGCGGATCGGGAGAGAGGCTCTAGTTGAGGGAGTCCCTTTGAATTCTCCAGCCGTACTCTCTCAGAACACCGCTTTGCACCATAGTGGGATGATGGAGAGATGGATTCATATGTCCATCACTCCTGGACAAACTGACCCAGATTCCTACCCACCTCTAATACCCTTTTCCTTTCCAGAACTTCCCCTCTTTCCTTGCCTAAAAAGACCCTCCACACAGCATCCCCAAAGATGACATAGGCACTGTGGGGAATTATTTTCTCAGGGCCTCCTGCGTGAAGCTAATGTAAGAAAAAAAAATTATAAAAAAAAATGTGAGCGCCCTTGGATAAATTCGTCTCCATGACTGTTATAAGAGAGGTACTGAAGTTTGCTTCCATTTTTTAATATTCGTTAAAAAAATAAGCATTTGAATGGATTATATTTATTAATCACATACTTCATGAAACAAAAAGAGGCATTTAATAATTCTCCATTTACTTACGACGTGGGCGATTGCCTCGAGGATATTTGCTTATTTTTAAATATAATTTCAGCGAAGGACCTTTATTGCAAGAAGCCGAAAAAGAGTATTTTTGAATCAAGTAAGAAAATAACATCGCAGACCCTTGACATGAAATGTGAGACTGTTTTTTTGAGCGAAAATCAAAATATTTTTACGTTAATCTAGCAGAATATAAGAATCCTCAGAAAATAAGAATCAGTGATTATAGTTTTTTTCTAGGATGGGATTTTTTCGTTCTGGTTCTTAAACACTTTTTATATAGCCTCACTGAGATTATTTTTTTTTATTTACATTAACTTTATACAGGATGCGTCGATGAAGATAATTCTCCTCAGTCCCTATAACTTCTCCGGGGATGTGTGTGGGGAATCTTATAAGAAAAAAAAACGAGTGTGTTTTAGATGATAGGAAGAAAGAAAGAAAATGTGCGCGCACTGCTCTCTCTTGCTCCTACAGTGTGATGTAGACAATAGGCCTGTACTGTGTCTTAGATATACGAAACGTAACTGGCTACACCAGGCTAGGCTTGCATTCAATAAAAGGTCGAAAATAATAGAATCAAATAATATAGACCTGAAACTGAGAATACACCTCATCAAGACCTATGTATGGAGTATCTTGATGTACGGCTGTGAAACATGGTGCCTATCCGAAAGAGATAAACGGAGACTAGAGGCTTTTGAGATGTGGTCCTATAGAAGACTATTAGGATTTTCCTGGAGAGACCACATAACAAATGAAGAGATTCTCCAAAGAATCGAAGGAGGAAGGCACCTGCTTAGGACCTTGTCCGAAAGGCGCGCAAGATGGATCGGCCATGTAATAAGACAAGAAGGCCTCTTGCATGCCATAATGGAGGGTATGACGGAGGGGACAAACGCTAGGGGACGCCCACGCCGAGAGTACCTGGAGGACCTGCTGGTGGACGTGCGCTGCTCATCATATGCAGACTTCAAAAGAGCCGCACAAGACAGGGAAGAGTGGAAGAAACGAATAGATGACATTGCTGCAAACCAATCTCAGGATTGAAACCAGAGAGAGAGAACTGGCTATGAGAGAAAGAGAGAAAGAAAATGTGTGCTCGCACCTCTCTCTTTTGCCCCTACATTAATATACGAAACGTAACTCTCTCTTTCTATCTTCACTAACTTATATCTCCCTCTCAAGTTGAGAAAAGCAAGGCGAACGGTAGTTGAGAGTCTCAACTACCGTTCGCCTCGCTTTTCGTAACGCTCTCGTCACGCATTCCCCAGCTTACTCCCCAAGTCAAGCGTGCGCAAAGAAGTTTTACTTCAAAAAGGAGAGGAAGTTCTGGGTTGGAAAATGTGATATGTGGTTAGGAATACGGGGTCAGTGTATCCAGAAAGGGACGTATAAAGCCATCATTCCCACTGTTAGTGTATGTTCTGTTGCTAAAGTGCTGCTTGAGAGGTTAAAAGGTCTCCCTCAAGTAATCTCTGCCGATCCGACGTTCCATCGTTCGTATCCTCCGCCAAGACTCGGACAAACCTCACCCCATGAACCCGGCACTCCTGCACAGTCACAAAATGTAGAGAACCACTTGGGGTAACTAATGGCAATCCATTAAGTGGGGCGGTGATACCCATACACGTCCCTTGTTTAAACGCAAGTGGATTTCTAGTGTAATAACTTAGGTTTTTGGTCAATCACAACACATAATTAATTTACTCTTCTTAAGTCAGTTCGTCATTTCCGTGGATCCTGACCCCTACTCCAATTTCCATGGTGGAGAAGTCTCTTCTTTTCCTTGCGGTTCTGCGCTGCGCCGACACACATGTACCGTATCAGTTTGGCGAACAACGTGTCCAAAGTATCTTAAATGATTATAGGCAAATAGTTGAAAGCTTATTGTGAATGCCTAGTTCTTTCATAATGCATACATACATTTGGTATCCATGGAATCCTGAGGATTTTTCTCCAGCGCCACATTTCGAGGTATCTTTCCGCTTTTATACTAGATTGGAATGTGCGTACCTTGACGGAAAATTAGCCTCGTGGTTGATGCACTAAGTCTTTAACAAGTAAAATAAAATAAACTTGTGGAAAAACAAATCGCTGACATTACTTCCTTACATTGTTAACCTTTGACTATCAATATGTTATGCTACAAAATATTTCAGGCCCATGCACATAAGTCAAAAATCAGCAGGAGTATCACAAAAAAATGGGGTTTAAAGTTCACGCATTTGTGGTAGCCTGGATGTTACGAACATAAACAGTAAGCTGGAGGAACATGAGTTGAGATGTTATGGGCACATAAGACGGAGGCCACCAGACCACACAGTGAAGTAGGCAATGTCTATGGAGCTTCATCGACAGTCATCCAAAGGAAGGCCAAAGAACTCCTGGATGATTCAATGCTCTAAAATATTACCGAGAAACTGCCTGGATTAAAGCGATATCCAGAACCAAAGAAGATGAACGAACGAGAAAAACCAAAAATCAAACCTGAGAACGAGAAAAACCGACCCCAACAGCCTAACTAGGCGATGAGTTGGGATAGTGCAATAAAAAAAGAAGATAGAAATACATAAGTCGATTTCGAACAGCATAATTTCAAGAAAACAAGTGTTTTCCAGAGATTGTTAGGTAGGAATGATAACGGAAGATATGAAAACCTAACGTTAACCGGGGTATATAATAATAATTACTTCCAAACTGTAATCTAGGGCAGCAGGTTTTGTCATGTTGGCTGACTGGTAAAATTCTGCCCGTCAATGATACAAACGGTTGTATATATCTCCTATGCCTTAACCCATTTCGGAAGCATTGGTATTTTGAACCTAGTAATTTATGTAATTATAAAGAGACAATCATGTACAGAATAGACTATACGTTTTTTAAAGCTCGCTTAAATGTATTTATAATTCCGTATTCTGGAAAGTTATTGCTGTGTACAAAATCAGAAATTGTATGTTTTGCTCAAAACTACAAAGTATACGAAATGCTTTGTTGCTTTATCGTTTATTCCATAGTAATAGGCTGTAATTCGATTCTGTATATCCGACTTTGTAAGTATTTTAAACTTTAGCTGCTACAAAAAATAACTTCCTACATAAATTAAAAATAAGAGTGGTCCGCTGTAGGCAGAACCCCATTATAAATTCCATTAATAATGCATAACTTCTGAAATTATTGTAAGGTCTTCCTTTTTTCGATCGAGATTAAACAAAAAGTTTCTATTATTCTGTTGTTCTAAATTGTTTTCGGCGCTTTCGAATAAAGAATTCTTATTTTTCTCAACTTTTTTTATTCGCTTACTTTAGCGAAAGATAATCCATTTTTTGCTTTAAAACTAAGATTTGGCTTAAAGATATTGCTTCCAGCAATGGCATCGATTTATCTTAAATAGAAATGGAAAAACCTTTCTTAAGGCCGTTCTTCTTAGCAAAAAAGGATTTTGTTTATCTTTTCAGAGATATCGGATCCTACCATCCAATGTTGTCCAAGAAAAAATATAAAAATGTTAGTGTTTGTTTGTTTACGAGTCTTCTTTTTCCGTAATAAAATGATTTTTCAGTTTACATATTTTTTATTTATTTATTTATTTAATACAAACGGCATAAGTATGCCATAAACATTAATTAAATGTCACAAATTCATATTCAAAACATTAGTAATGGTAAAACAGTGTATGTATAACAGTTAATTGTGACAATACATTGGGAAGTGACACCAGAGATACATTTACATGTAAAAATCTATAATACAAATAAAATTAATAGCGATTAAAAAAATATGATAGCATAGCCTTCTTGTACCTATGTTCCGTGCAGTTAAATAGATCTATCACATCTGCATATCTATAAGTAACTTCATGCAACCTAGGTAAAAGTGAGTGTTTCGTATACTCAGTCCGATTATTGTTACATTTAAAAAGGATTTTAGATCGAGTGGTTCTCGTGGGAATATGAAATTCAATGAGCTTAGTTAGATCAGGACTGTCTATTCTACCATTTACAATTTTGAACATTAATATCAAGTAAATTTAATTCTTTCATCAAGTATATTTTATACTTTATGTTTTCAATGGGAATACCGAGGTTAAAATTAATGTGTCTTAAGAATTTGTGCTGAATTTTTTCGATTGAATCTGAATGTATTTTAAAATGGGGGGACCAGATCGAGGAGTTATATTCGAGTTGACTACGTACTAAGGATGTATACAAAATTTTTAAAGTTGAAATATTCTTGAAACCTCTGGAATTTCTAAGAACGAAGCCAAGCATTTTGATACCTTTATTATAGATTGAGTTTATATGGGATATAAAGTTTAATTTAGAGTCGAAAGTTATGCCCAGGTCATTAATTTCTTCGACAGAGGTAAGGATAGAGTTGTTTAGTTCATATGGATGAATAATTGGTTGACTTATTCTGTAAAAACTTATTGAATAACACTTATTTATGTTCAGATAAAGTTTGTTAACAGAACACCAACTAATTAATATATTTAAATTATTTTGTAGACAGGCACAATCTTCAGCGGTTTTGATGATTTTAAATATTTTTAAATCATCTGCAAAAAGCAATACATTTACATCTTTATCAAATATGTCAACAATATCATTTATGAACAGTAAAAACAAAATTGGGCCTAAATGGGACCTTGAGGTACACCACTGGAACAAATTAATTTTAATTAATTAATTTAAAGGATGTTTTCACACTGTAGTGAAGAGGGAAAGAATAAATTATTTGTTTTATGTCCATTTATGTACAATAATTTCGTAGAATTATAATCTTACGTTAAAATATGCTAATTATGTAAATAATAAAAATTAAAGTATCTGCATAATTTCAATATAGATATTTTTAACTAACTAATTAACCATCACGCTGTTTCACCGCAGGGGTAGGCAGAGAAGACGGACCGCCAAACAACTCGAGCTTGGCAAACACTCCTTGACTCGTTCACATTCATACATCGACTCATACATGCTCTTCTGTTATTTCGACTTTTCACATGGCCCGACTCAAGTATCTGATTCACTTGGTCATGCCATGTCTTCATCGGGCGTCCCCGACTTCTTCTACCATTCACATTTGCGTCATATATTCTCCTTACACTCCTTTCCTCGTTTATTCTCTCTACATTCCCAAACCATCTTAGCGTTCCTTTCTTAATCTTACTCATTACGCTTACATCAGCCTTGCATTCTTCGCGGATCTCCACATTTTTTCACACGATCGTACATGGTTTTACCACACATGCGCCTCAGGGATCTCATCTCTACAGCTTTCAGTCTACTTCCATCCTTCCTCTGCCAGTTTCATGCCTCACTGCCATACATCAGGGTAGGTACCAGCACTCCATTATGGACGGCTAACTTCGCTTCTTTGGACGGTTTTTTGTTGGCGCCAACGGCGTTCAGTCCTCCATTAATAGAGTTAGGTGCATTTACCCTTCTTTCGATATCTCTGTCAGCCCTCCCATCTCTCGTAAACACACTTCCCAAGTACACAAACTCATCCACCTGCTCCAAATGCTCATCATTCACAACTATGTTGCACATTGTTTTCATACTCTCTCTTTCAAATAGATATTTTTATTTTATTTTTATTTTAACTTTATGAGTAAAACCTCAAATCGTAATTTTTTAATAAATGAAGACAATATAAGCGAAACTCAATTGAAAATCTGAAAACAGAAAAATCAGAAAAAGATATTGGCACCTCTTTCCGGGCAAAGGTGTCCCAGAGGTGCCAATATCTTTTTTCTGATTTTTCTGTTTTCAGATTTTCGATTGAGTTTCGCTTGTATTGTCTTCATTTAATTAAAAATTATATAGAACCCACGAAGAAGAATTTTTTACTATCGTTCCTCTCAGGAGGAAAATAATTCCCCTAAGGGCTTATGTCATCCTTGGGGCCGCTGTTAGGAGGGTCTTTTTAGGAAATGAAGGAGAGAAAGTTCAGGGAAAGGAAAAAGGTATACGGGTGGGGAGGAATCTGGCTGTCCAAGAATGACGGACTTATGAATCCATCCCTCCCACTGGATGCAAGACAGTGGTCGAAAAAGTCCTGCTGGAGAAATCCAAGGGTCCCCCTCAACCAATCCCTTTCGATCCGGCTTGCCATGCAGTTGGTGGGCAGACGCTTCCGCCGCCTAGACCCGGACAAATCTCCCCGTAAACCTGGGCACCCTTGCAAAGTCACTAAACATAGCAAATCACTAAATAGTTTCCGAGGCAGCGGTACCCATACTCACCTTCCAAATTGAGAATAGTCGTCCCTTTACATATTTTTGATGTATGTTATGTCCTTTTGTAACTCCATGTGCGTTTATAGATTTCGTGCAGTTGAACACAACTACTAATTCTGAGAAAGCATTTCCAAACGCATGCAATCTAGGTACAAGCGAGTATATAAATGACTCAGTTCTGATATTGTTGTTGCATTTAAAGATTTTGGATCGAGTAGCTCTTGTTGGTACACGGAATGAAATTAAGCTTCTTAAATCAGGGCTGTCTATAATATCTACCATTAACAATTTTATACATAAATTTCAAGTCGGAATTAAGTCCTCTATTTGAAAGTTTTAATAATTTTAATTCTTTCGTCAAATGGCTGTGATTTATTGTTTCTATATCGAGTTTATGAATCGGAGAGGATTTGACGACTTCGAACTAGAGAAGTATAAGAGATCTTTAATGTTTAAAATTTTTGTCAATCCCTGCCATTACAGAGAATGAAGTCAAGCATTTTAATTTATATTTAGTATCAGTATTTGGAATGTGTAAAAGAATATTACAATAAATGTATACCTATTTAAGATTAACTGCACTTCAGAGCTCAACAAAGTCTATTTGGGGCTACCATAGCCCAACTGGCTCCAGATGGGAATAGTTGTAACTCTTGTGCGATATTTACAAAAAAATATAAAATTTTAGTGCGGATTACTGTGATGGTGTAAGTCAAAAATAGTGATATGAACAATTAAATAATTTAGAAAATCATTAAAAAAACATTTGTATGATAAAACTCTCTTTACAATATTCAAAGTCACATAGACTTAAGCACTCCCAACATTCCTGCAGCCTGTACTTAAAAAATGGATTGTAATAAAAGTGTAGTAAAACGTAGGTACTGAAAAACATTTTGATGTGGCAGTTATTTCAGCATTATATCAGCAAGATATTAGGATAAAATCCCAAAATCGAAAGAAATCCTCTACCTAGGAATAACTAACTTTGCAACCTTCCTGAAATCTAAAAATTATCTAAAATATTAACGAATTTCAGCTATTGAAAAATTATCTTAAATTTGTTGTAAGAGTTCGGTATTGTTATTGTTGTTACATTATTTTATTATATGAGCTTGAATTCCTTTGTCAAATACAAAAACCAAGTATTTTTACAATGCGGAAAATCAATTATAATTATTTTGCTTTATAATATACTTGGTAAATATAATTATTTTTCATTAATTTATTGCAAGTAAACACATAATACATGTAAACAAAATAATAAATTATTTTAAATTTAAAAAAAAAAAAACGAAAATGATCAGGTAACAAAATGATCATCCCGTATCGCTGAGGATTTACCGTTCTGGGAAGGGTCTTTAGAAGGTAGGTTTGCTATTGAGCTGCAATAATCATTATAATGATATTGATTACATACATACTACACCAATACAACTCCGCTGCCAGTTTAGAGAACCTTGTAAATGCCTCCTCTCCTACACGAACTCCTGCTGTGTCCTTCTATTTCCTTGTTTAAGGCTGCGGTGTTTGCCTCCACAGCATCTAGTCCCCTAAACTTAAGCTTTCCAACACTCCTGCGTCCTGCAGGCTTATTAAAGAGAAACCTCTTTGTTGTTGGTTCTGATTATGTACACAAGAGCTGGTAATAACTAATAACCTTGTCAAAGCCACCGCGTATTTTGAGGCCATGTTAGGGTGAACAATGAACAATGTCATGCCTTTGTACACAGCGAACTCCCGTTCAAAACGGAATCAATTCCAAAATTTCGTTAAAAAGTCAAACCACAGTTTATCACCTGATTCCGCAACTTTTCATCCCCCAACAAAATAACTACTAAAACCTAACCTAACCTAACAAAAAAATGTTACAAAAATAATACAGACATCCTACGAAGACAAAAATTATGGTTCAAAAATACTAAAAAGGAACAAAAATTATATAGACATCTTGTAAAGACAAGAAATTATTATTCTAAAATATGAAGCGCCCTTGTGGTGATTTGAGGTGGTTGCGCCAAAAACGGCGCTCTACAAATTATTCAATTATTATTATTAATAAAATGGGACAAAAATAGTACAGACATCCTGTAAAGTTAGTTAAGGATAGATTTCGGTAGATATTTTGTTGAAGGATGTTTTGTCCGTAGGATATTTTGTCGGGGATATTATGTTGGAGATAATTTGTCGTGAGATGATAACGCGCATTACCGTAACAATTATATTCGGCCAAATAACACACAAATGTGCACCATATCTCCCCACAGAATATACAAACAATAGGACGTTTTTTGTCGGGAAAATATACAGAAAAAACAAAACACGAAGTTGAGTAACTAGTTTTTTATTTATTTATGTATTATATGTAAACTAAATAAACAGTGCTAAATCACGCCAAACAACAGCCTGCTGATGGCCTCTGTTTTATGGCTTTTGTGAATTACCGAATAAATTTTTGAAATTTCAATCATTGAAAGAGGTTTTAATTCTTCCGTTTACCATAAAAATATAATATTACGAATCATGATGTAATACCTAAAATATATATTTTATGTAATTTTTGCTTGCTAATGGTAATAACCAATACTTACATTAGTTTGTAAATATAAAACTTTAAATTACAACTTATACAAATATAGTAAATAACAAATGGGGATTTACAAAATTACTGGTATCTTTTAATTTAAAATGACGCCACGAAATGGTTTTGTAATGATAAATAATAAAAATAATAATAATTTGACTAATTTATATAGCGCCGTTTTTGTAAAAAATCACCTCAGGGCGCTGTACAAATAATTATGATACTGGCTTAAAACTAAGATTTACAATTATAACTAGTGACTTACATCTAAGCCTTAAAGCTAGTGACTTATATTACTGGCTTGCAAATAAGATTTACAATTATAACTAGTGACTTACATTTAAGAATTATAACTAGATTGAAGAAGTAATAACAATTTGGGAGACGGGTATCGATAACGGGAACCATTTATGAAACACCTCTGCCATAGATCATCCCATGTGGTTCGCTACGTTTTGTAACTTAGCAGGGATGCCCGGGTTCATGGGTTGAGGTTTGTCCAGGTCTTAGCGGCGAATGCTTCTGCCCACCTCCTGCGTGGCGGCCGGATCGAGAGAGACCAGTAGAGGGAGGCCTTTTGACTTTTCTAGCCAGACTCTCTCAACCCATTGGCTTTGCTCCGCAGTTGACGGGATGGATTCATACGTACGTCACTCCTAGACACATTGACCCCAGATTCTTACCCACCCCTTACACCTTTTTCCTTCCCAGAACTTCCTATCCTTACTTTCCTTAAGAAGATCCTCCACAAAGCTTCCCTAAGATGGCAAAGGCCTTGAGGGAAGTTATTTTCCTCAGAGCCTCCTATGTGGAGCTGTTTATAAAACAATTTATTAACTGAAATGTTTGCGTTTATATATTGTAATCATTATATTTTTTATTCTGCCAAAGGGTGATTCCATTATCGCGGGTGCAACATTTAGACGCATATAAAGCTTCTTAATAATAAAACAAAAAAACATTTTTAATGAAATTATTATTGTAAGAGCTACGTTTTAACACGTTTGCTTTTTATTAGTTTATAAGTAATTTATTGAAATATTTAAATAGTCAGGAGGGAGGTTCAAAGTGCGATCGCGGGTGCAACCAATTTGGCCCATCCTTTCCAGATCATAAGACGAAAACACAAAAGTCTATTAATTGTGATACATTTATTATGTTATGCCTTGATATTTCAACTAAAAAAATAAACAAATACTCGTATATAGAAAACAAAAACAAGCAATGAATTATTAGCTTTTCAAACAATCGCGGGTGCAACATCAAATTATCGCGGGTGCAACTCGTCTAGTTTAAGTGTATATAAACATCAATAAACCCTGATAGCAATGCTTATTACTAATCAGTACACTTCTTGGTCATTTATACTAATTATTTCTTTACGGCTACGTCAAAATTTGCCGAAAATTCTATGAACATATTACATCCATCAATCCTTTTCAAAAAAAAAAAGTTTTTTTTTTCTTATTTTGTAGAATTCCTTTTTATATTTTGTAATTCGTAAGAGGTTCTAGATTGTTATCTTCCCAATCACTTTCTGTTTCAGTGGTGGTTTTCGGAGATTTCAAAACCAATGTGCATTTGAAACGAGACAGTGAGATTCGCGCCACGGAAATGCTATCGCCGTCTTTAGATTGAAAGAAATGTTTTGATTGAATGCCTGATTTATTTTTCAGCCTTTTCTATTTATCATCCAACGTGAGCATCTTTTTTTTACCTGCTTTTTTTAATATAAAAAAGATGTTTCAGAGAGACTGCGTGCCAAATCATAGAATTTCTAAAAAAAAAGCTGAATATAATATAAACACACCTATTAAATATAAATCACTAGTAATACACAGCATAAATTATTATTGAAGGCATATAAAACAATAAAATATAAATAACACAATAAGGGTAGTTGTCAAAGAGTTGCACCCGCGATTCTAACAACACAATCGCGGGTGCAACCAATTTGAGTCAACGTTTATTTTAATTCAGCTAACATTATACTCTTAAAAACGTTTTATTCAAGTTTGCCTGTGATTTCTTCTTACTTTTACAAAGTTTCAAAACTTCTGTGAAAAACACAAACTTTTATATCTTTTGTATCGCGGGTGCAAGAGGCTAAACAGTGACTTCTTGTAGTCAATGATGCTTAAAAAATAACAACAAGAACTTACATCTTTTGGCACATAAGAATAAATTAATATTGTCACTACACTTTTAGCAGTAAAATATAACTTCAAACTATCGGTAACAGCTGTTTCGCGCCAGTGTTGCACGGTGTGATTTTGCAGTTTAAATACCGATTCTTCGAATGATAATGTTTCCAAGCTCGCAAAAAATTTCAATGTGAAGTAAAATCCAATTTTTTTTTATTATTAAATATTGACCTTCTTCTTTGCACTGATATTAAAAAACGTAACAAATACTGCGATTTAAAAATTACTGTCGAGAACCGTCTATAGCGGAATCGCCCCAAAGTAGTTTGTCAGCAGGTCAATCCCACAATATTAATAATAACTCTAAAGCACACACATAATGAAAAATTACAATTTAGAAAAGACACATGAAAGAATAAAATTACATGTGACTACGGTACATTTGAAGATAATTATATTTTAATTTGAATACTCGTACATTAAATAATATCGTTGAATAACTAAATTTTACGGATGCATATATTTTTCCCCATTATTTTTTAATAATAAACACATACATTCATAGGAGTGTGATTTTATTATTTGAAATTGAACAATTTTTCCAAAAATTTAAAATGTCGTTTTAATGGTACAAGGTTGATTTTAGAAAAAAATATTGAAATTCATGAAAAAAATCAGATATCTAAACGCGTCAGAAATAGTGTGTTTTACCTTACTACCTACATTTGGTTTCGAAATATAGAAAAAATATATTTCAGTTAGTTATGTAACATAGGAAAATTATTAGAGATCAAATACAGAAATTTCGGTGTCCAGACGGTTGATCCCCGGACAGTTGGCCCCCGATATTATAATGATTTTACTAATATTATAAAGGCCAAAGTTTGTATGGACGTATGTATGTATGGAAGTTGGATGCTTGTTACTCTTTCACGCTTAAACTACTGAATGGATTTTAATAAAACTTTACAATAATATAGCTCATACATCCAAATAACATATAGGTATAATAACATCAGAGCTCTGGCATAATGAAATTTGTATAAAAAATTTCAATAATTGGCATGATTAGTAAGATATCTATAATTCTTTATTCAATTCAAATTATTAGGGGAGTACTCTAAATAATTGCGGGCGGGGGGTGGGGGGAGGGGGGGAGGAGGAGTGGAGGGAGAGGGGGAGCGTGGAAGAGGTGGGGCGGAGGGGGGTGGGGAGAGGGGGGAGATGAAGTGGGAATCCCTAGTACCATGCGAACGAAGCCGTGGGCAAAAGATAGTTATAAATAATACAACATTATTATTTTTTCTGCATTATTATCAAAAATTATCTTCAAAAATAACTTTAATAATAAGTTGGTATGGATATCAAACGTATTTATTTACATTGTTTTTTTTTTTTTGTACTTACACGCTGGTACTCGTATATACGTATAAGTACTTTTGTTATTCGGCGGTACATTTTTTTTTAATGCTGATAAGTTTATATATTGAAATGCATAAATATATATACAATTTCACGTGCACTGATAAACCCCTCCGTCGATATGTTCTGAAGCAATTGGGCGGTTTGTGTTAACCCATGCGCCTACCAGTTTGATATCAATATTCCATGCATCATTCTATCCATTCCATTCTACGTCAAACAATGGCATTATAATACCCGAGTGCTCCATACGGGCATTAATGTATTTAATATTTATTTCAATTCCGGGAATAACTGCTACTGAAGCTGGAATTATAAAGTTGCTTTCGCGATACTTCAAAGCGTTGGCGGTGTTTTATTTTTTATTTGTTAAGCTATAGAACAGTTTAAAACGGAGTCGTATTTCTATTTTGAAAAAGCATTCTTCAAACCATTCGAATACTTTCTCTTTTCTTCGTTGTTAGATTCTCTTCAATTTTAGTTCAAACCAAATATAAAAATCTTTGCTTCAAACATTTTTTTGACATGTTCTTAATTTCGATACCTACGGTTTTTCCCACTACTACTACTTCATTTAGAAATTCTGGTTATCCATTGGAGCGACAGCGCAATTTAAAACTTTTTTCTCCGATTTTTCGAGATTTTTCGGTGACTATTTTGAATATTTTCCGCCAACATTAAAAAATTCCACCTTTGAATTTTAATATGGCGACATACAGACTGATTATTGTTCAATATTGATAATGAATTCACCTGTCTTCTGTCGATTACCACATATATTCGTAGGATTTATAAAAATATAATAAAATCGTTAAATTCTACTTAATTACTTATAAATAGGGGAAAATTTGCCATAATTGGCAGCAAAGCAATCCGAGGTATTTTAAGTAGTGCCATATTGTGGCAAAAAGCGCTCCAATGGTTATAATAATATGCTAAAGTAACCTCATTCTAATTTATTTGGAAGTTTTTATAGGGTTTAAATAAGTAAATTGATTTATTTTCAATGCAAGACGATGCTTTATTTAATATCTATTTTATTTATAAAAACTAATCTATCTATCAAAACTAATCTTAAAAATATCTAATCATGGGTTCGTACTATACAAGTGTTAAGTTCTGAAACAGCTTTAAACTAAAATCCATTTTCCCAAAGTCGTCGCATTGCTAATCATCCCAATTGTCCTTGTCCTTCCATGAATGGCCCTTCTTACTATAAAAAGAAGAAGAAGATGTTGCCTACGTACTTGGCACACTTGCACAATATTATTGCACAAAATTGAAATTACCTACTTATTAAGTCAGTCGAAAATTGTCGTGAAATCGATTACAGCTCGCTCTTGAACTATCGCTTAAAATTCGTAAAAAATACAAATTAATACATAAAGTGATAGTTGAGTGTAACCAACCCTTGTGCTATCATCCTTGAAGACAAGCCGTCATCAAGATTTGGACCCAAGCATCATATGACCACAGCAAAGGTAGTACTTTCTCCCCCCAAGTTAACTCATCCTGCGAGTGATAATAAAAACGCCATCAATTGTCTTACATCATCTAAACTACAGATTTACAGTTCATCCCCTCTAGTGTCACAGTATCGTTCGTGACAATAAGTATTTAATAAATAAATATAAAAACAAACTGTTGCATCCAAATTTAAATGCATACGTTACCATTATTATCTTTGATGAATTCACAATAGGGATGATTTGGCTGCAATCAGGTATTCAAATTCTCGAAATTAGCTAACTGGAAATGCTAAGCAGGCGTATTAATGAACTATCGAAATTTTAATAATGTGTATCTACTCGTATTAACCTAATTTCGGCCAAATTTCGGATAAATTAAAATATCATTTTAATACGTTTGTGGTTATCGGGAATTGGCATAATTCTATTACTAAGGGAAATGTCGACAAAATGCGGGTTGAATTATTAATTCCTAACTTTTGCCCCCGGCTTCGCTCGCATAGTATTAGGGGGTTTTCCACGCCGCCTCCTACACCTACCCCCACTCCACCTCCCCTCCATCCATTTTTCCCCGTCCACTTCCCCTCCACGTTGTTTTGCTTCTAGTGTCACATTTATTTTTTTGTTTATGATGGAAGAAAACAGTTTGAAGATACAAGAGTTAGCTTATAGGCCTGTGGTTTTCCTTTTTTGTAAATTAAGATTATTTCTGACTCCAACCATTGCGATGGTATCTCAGCTGTTTCTAATATGTATATGGTTAAATAAATATGTTAGGGGTGGAGTTAGTAATTCGTAGTTGACCTTTATGGCTTCATTCGTAATGTCGTCTGGTCCTGGACTTTTACCTATCTTTAACCTTTGTATTTCTTCTATGACTTTATGTTCATAATATTATTAATAATCAATTAATAATTTATTAACGTAATATCAAAAAATTATGAATTTCTGAAAAAGATCAGTAAAATTATGTTAAAGGGACTTATTTTTAACCAGTGATTCCTAACATTATTTGGATTAAAAATATATAAATGATATTCTGGTCTCCGGCGACTGTACCTACTCTTCGACAAATGACGTGTTACATAAATAAAAAAATATTTTTATTCGAAACTAAAAATGATGGTACGTTGGAACTAAACAAATCGAAAAATTTCTTTGACATCGCCACTGATCTCGTCCGCCAGGTTGGGCTGTCGGTAGTTACTGTACGATTAGGGTAGGCGTTTGGTATAGTTTTTTCAAAAGTGTATTTTGACAAATTGGCGTTATTTTTAAAATTATTATCTAACCCGGGAAAACCTTGTGCCATACAAATTATTTGTAGTGAATATTTTGGTTGATAAATAAAAAAATAACCAAATTTGCCTTGCGTCTTGTTGGCATTGTTCACCGTAATAAACGCACAAAAATAGATAAATTAAAATAAACCGCATAAAATTTTGCACGCACAGCGTTGTGATACACAAATGCCGAATGAAATGTCAAAATGACACGACGCTTCTCGTGAATGACTTGCGTATGTGTGGATGAAAGTTTGATGAGGCGGACGTAGCGCCATCTGTCATTCCACAACATAAATAAATTCGTTCCGTTTCAAATACGAACGACGATTAAATTTTTTCATCCAAAAATACTAAAATCGGGATTAAAAATGAGAGGGTGTGGGTGAGAGGGTGAATATTTGGGGTGATAGGTTTTTTTGATGCCAAATAAAATAATAAAATATACAACAAAAAAACATTGTCAAAAATAGAAAAAAAATCTGGATAGGGACACCCTAAACATCTAGCGGTATGAAATATACTTTTATACGACCTATTCTCATACTTACCAAATATGCATAAACAAATCATACAAATCGGTCTAGCCGTTTCGGAGGAGTGCGACCACAAAACTGTGACACGAGATTTTATACATATATATGGATAAAAATCAGTGCTCAAAAGTGCGAACAACTATTTTTTTATAAATTTTGAAAGTTATACCCATCAATATTATATATTATTGAAGCAGAAGATAACCCTAATAATCTAAACGATAATATGAAAAAGAACAAGACACAGAATAATAGAAAAAGATATTGGTCGCAACTGGCACACGAATCCAAAACCTCTCATCTAGCCGGGACGTGTACTTTTACTAATTTAACCAGTGCCATGTTCTGTCAAACCGTCATAATTGTCAATCTCATATTTAAATTTTTTTACGATTAACAATACTATTTGTTTTATATATATTATTTTTAACAGGTTACATAAATATAATGTACATTTATATTATGATACAATAATTTACGCATAATATATTTTAAAATATCTAAACCACTCTTTCACATCTTAATACAATCTTCGACTAATTTCCACGTCATACTAAATTCCAGTAGCAACAATTATCTTTTTCTGTGTCTTATTCTCTTTTATATTTCGTTTAGATTATTAGTGTTATCTTCCTCTTCAATGATAGAGGTATTATTTAGATTTGTAATTAAAAACGTCAGATAGAAAAAAAAGTGTGCAATTCACACGCGGTTGAAGTGAAACCTTCAGAAAACTTAAGTAGACAAGAGTGGGGACGCTACGAAGCATCGTACAAATAAGAGACACGTATGCTACGAAAAACCGCACAAAGATACCGATTATACTATCTCATTCTCTCGCAGGATAAATCCTATAGATGTATGTGTTTGTCTCTTTTAGTGTCACAATTTTTCGTTTCATCGAGTTTCAAATCACAACGGTGCTAAAAAAGTTTTCATTTAAGGCGCCGCAACCGGGCTCAAAAAGAATAAGATGGAGAAATATGAAATATGAAATTACGAGTGTTACAGGGCCGCGCTAGTATTAAAAGCGACGAAATCGATGCGAAAATTGGGAAAATATTTAATAAAACATGACTCGTTGAAAATAGAGCAAAAATCTCGTGGAAGGTATTTTAAATATTATTTAAAGAAATACTGTGAATTTTTTCACTACTATAACTTGTAAAATAACTGAAACCAACGTGTATATAATAATTTTCGGGGCATACTTTGCGATTTTTTTCTACCGAGGGAATTTTATATAATTTGCGTTTCAGCGTGGAACGCGTCTAGATATTATCTTCAAAAATAACATATATTTTTTTGAGGGCTTAAAAATTTCACATGTTTAAGGGAGATATGTAAAAAATTGGTAGAAATTCGGGTAGCGGCGCCTTAAAAAATAATATTTTTGAAAGTTTAATAATTATTTTGAAAAATTAAGATAAATTCCTATGTGTTATAGGGTTTTAATCAGTAGATTACACCTAGTTTCAATCGACTTCTAAAATCAGGGTTCTCGTAAAGAAGTTTGAGTCTTGAAAGAAGTCTAAATCGTCTAACTGCCAATATTTGGCTTTTTGACTAATGAGTTTGCTGACCTCGATAATGGGAGACTACCATTCTGCAAATAGGTGTTTTCGTGCAACATATTGTGTTTACGACTTAAAAATGAGAAATATTTATTATTTAAAAGAGTGAGTGTGCAACTAAAAAGCTTTTTTAATTGCCTTCCTTTGTTTTAATTTCCTGTTTAAATTATGTAAAATTTGTTTAATTTCGTTGTAATTTCTTGGTGAGCTTTAAAATGATTAAAAAGACTCGGTAATATTTCTTCCTCTACATTTTCATTACGAAGAAAAGGAAAATTGGGTCACAGATATTATTATTAATTCTGAAATAAATGTACATTAGTCCTTAATTTCTCCTTAAAGTGAACATAAACAACTTCAGAAATGTAACTACATGTATTTTTCTAATTTATTTTCCGCATAAAAATATAAATATATTTTACCAGGATAGCAGAAAAGCAGACGATATGAAATTCAAGGAGGCAATTTCACAATTGCTAATCAAGCCCTTATTCAGGAAGCACTTAACATAAGCCTTCAGATACTGCTAATAAACTTTATTCAAAAGGAGATATCTTTTTGGAAGGTTTCAGGGGTATTCAACTAAATTTCTGTTTTTTAAGTAATACTTCTTTAGGCACGCTTGACTTGGGGAGTAAGCTGGTGAATGCATGACGAGAATGTTAAGAAAAGCGAGGCGAACGATAGTTGAGAGGGAGATATATGTTAGTGAAGATAGAAGGAGAGAGAGATACGTTTACTGTAGGGGCAAGAGAGAGGGGTGCAAGCACACATTTTCTTACTCCCTTTCTCGCATAGCCTGTTACGTTTTGTATATCTAAGACAGTGCAGGCCTATTGTCTGTATCACGCATTTTTTTTCTCTCTTCCTATCATATAGAAGTTTTACCTTAGTCGTGTGGTCTGAAGCACACTCGTTTTTTTTTACAATAGCTCCATACACGAAGCCCTGAGGAAAACAATTTCCCACGTCATCTTTGGGAATGCTGTGTTGGGGGTCTTTTTAAGGAAAGAAAGGAGAGGAAGTTTTATGAAGGAAAGGGAATGGGAGGTGGGTAAGAATTTGTCGATCAAATCCAGGAGTGACGGAGGTATGAATCCATAACTCGCACTGTGATGCAAGGCTATGGGTCAAGGGTCCGGCTGGAGAGTTTAAAAGGACTCCCTCAATCAGTCTCTACCGATCCGGCCCGCCGTACCATCTTTCATAGGGTTTTTGGTACCCATAACTGCCTCCTAAATTGTATTTTTGGCGACCAGATCTGAAAAATCAGGAACTTCTCAATTTTCCTCTTTTTCGTCTCATTCCATGCTCCGCTCCCTTCCTAATGACTCCGAAGTAGTTTTGAGACTTTTGTGAAAAATCATATTGTTTCTGAATTTCATGAGAAATCATGTCAAAAAATCTTGAAAAAATAAGTCTCGTAAATGTCAGCGAGTCAGATGTAAATGCAGTTTAACCCTTCATACGTTGAAATCAAAATAGAATTTTGTCTAAATGATTAAAAGCAGACAATTTTTTTAAGATCCATATTTAGGTAATACGATTATACCTATTGAACGAACCAAGAATTGGTTGTCAATGACGACCGATATATTTGAAGTGGCAAATAGATTATTTTTATCGCATCTTTTAATTTAATATTATTTAATTTAGGCCGCGGGCCGCATGTTTGTTTACGGGGACAGAATATGATCGTGGCGGGCTGTGTCTTTGATACGCCTGCTCTAGCGGTTATTAGCAGCGTCTGTTTTTAATCTTCGAGAAAGCGTGACCTTGCCATAACGGGGTTATAACCGCTGTTAGAGCTAATTCATTAAACAAAAACCCTCATCTCTAGATACCTACTGGCGTACGAAAACACAGCACTTTTATCTTACAAAAATGTGTCTAAATACGACGTATTTTTTTTTTCATCTACCCTCGAATACACGTGGTGTGATAGCGAATACAAAATGTTGTAAAGGTTGGTTTAGTCACATCGATCAACTTACCCTATTTTATTATATCGCAACAAGAAAAGCGATCGGCTCCAGACGTCACTAGACACTTTTAACAGACGGAAGGAAGAATGAATTCTTGCAACTCACCCCAGTTGGGACCAAGCGGGCTGAAGAAGATGTTACTCGTGGCTTCCTAAGTGAACCAAATTTGGCGGTAACATCGATTTTAGTTAATAAATACTTAATTTTGGTTTACCATTAACATAATTATATTAGATAACTTGTTCGTTAGGAAAAAACGATCTGGCGCCCATATTAGCTTAACTATACATTAGAAATACTTAACAATGTGACATATGAAGTTAATTCCTAGAAATTGTCTTCGAGTTTTTAGCCAGCCCTGAATATATAGTACAATAGAGTTCGTTAGTTCACTCCTTTACGTAGACATCTTTAACGTTGTTGACATAAACTCTTTTATTTCATAATAGGATTGGCTTCTATATTTTGGGATTTTATAATAATCTTTATTCACATTACATTTGAAAAAAAAATTGGCTATTTAATTCTGTACCCGAGAAGCGTGCGGATGCAAGTCCAAGTAATTGTTCATTAGAGTCAACTATTTTTTCTGTAACTACGGTCTCATAACTTTTTTGGATATCCGTGCTGATAGATAACAAAAAACTAATGATTAAATCAGTTAGTTTTGTTTTAAAAACGAGCAAATAAAACAAAATATTTTATATCTAAAGCCTTTAAAAATATTGTTTAAAAAAAACGCTGACTTAAGTCAAACAAAAACATGGACTTAAGTCCTTCTGCTTCAAAATGAAGTGGAATATTTTGTTATGACATGTAGTGTATTATGAAAGAATCGATTTGTGATAATTGTTTACTTCCAAAGAAGCGTAGTAATGTATATTTTGAGTCATAATACTACATAATACGCAGGATTTGAGTCATAATACTCAAAATGCAGAAATCATAAAGATGCAAGTCCATATGTACATCTTTCTGCTTCTAAGATAGTTGTTGCATCAAAAGCACATCCGTACACATTTTTGAAAATCCTATGTTCCTTCATTATATGACCTGTATCTTTTTGCCACTGATAAACATGATAATTTACTTCAAGTCTGCTACAAAAACGTATTTCTTCAAATTTTGGACTTGCATCCGTATGCTTCTTGGGTACAGAATTGATACCAAAATCATTATTTCTGCTACATTGGCGAAATCAACCATTACAATTTGGTAGTTTAATACCAAACCTCAAAGGACGTGCTGCCTATTTATGAAGATGTACCTACATAACTGAACCTAAATAGCTTACGTACCCTATATGCATTCACATCCAGCACCTTGCGCGGGGCTTATACCGTAAAATCATAAATTCACAAGATACAAAAAAAATACAGTAAAACTCCGCCATACCGTTCAACTAATGGAAAATAAAATCACAGTAAAAATCATCAGAGGGAGGAAAACATAAGCCACCGCGTGATCTCTTCACAATGCGAGGCTTTCCCATCACGAGATGAAAGATTCTGACTGACAACTACAACAGAAGCGTGGATTTTGGGGACCCGTGAGAGGCTTTTATAAAATAGCGTTGATATAAAATCAGTTTTTCTCGGAACCCACTTGTTAAAATTTAGGGTTGGCGCTTATCGCAATATTTTTGTTTTGTGAATCTCCGACATTATTTTTAATTAAAATAAAACAATTCACAGTTGCATTCCAGTGCTACAACAGTGCGGTCGTATAGTTTCGTTACAGTGCACCTGCCTCGAGTATCGAGTATTGTTCTACACTTCGTACCTAAAGTACCTCGCCCAGGCGGGCGGGTATTAGAAAGAACATGGATGACATTCTCGAAGATATTAAGAGCGATATTGCGAAGATCACATCTGTTAAAGATTCAAGAATAAAACTGAGTTTGGAGAACAACTTAAAGAAACTAGAAGAACAAATTAAAGTAGAAAATCTTATCCTACAAAAAAAATTATTAATCTACAAGAGCAAATTATAACAAACAACGAACACTATAATGAGAAATTAGAAAATTTTGTGACAAAAAATATAAAAACATATGCGCAAGCCACAACAATGAATAAAATCGAGAAACAAACTCCACAAAAACACGCCATCATAATATCAACAACTAAAAACTTGAAGGCTGAAGAAATGAGAAAAAGAATCGAAAAAAACATAGATGTAACTAAAATGCAAGTCGGTGTAACTGAATTTAAAAAAATTGGTGATCAAAAACTCATAATCTCATGTGTAAAAAAAGAAGACGCACAAAAATTGGTCACAAAAATAAATGGAACATTCGGCGAAGATATCAACGCTGAAGAAACAAAAAAGAGAAAACCAATAATGATCGTAAAAAGATTGCAATCAAATTTAACAGAGGATGAAATTGTTTTAGGCATAACCCAGCAAAATGAGGGTTTACAAAGTTACTGTAAAGATGATTTTAAACTCATAAAAGAAATCAAACTAAAAAAATTCGACCAACAAAGAACGTCCCAACAAGACGTATCAAACTACTTAATACAAACGTCAGGAGCCATTAGAAAAATCCTTCTTAACTTTGGAAAAATAAACATAAAATACCAAAGAGTCCCAATTGACGACCTTAACCCTCTGACGCAGTGTTACCACTGCTTGAAATATGGACACACTGCCCTAAGATGCCTTAACAGAACACAACCACCTACCTGCCCCCATTGTGCACAAGACCATACCCTAGAAAAATGCACAGAGAGAAACAATAAACCAATCTGCTACAACTGTTCCAGTAACAATAAAAAATTCAGGGCGAACATCCTGGACGACCACCATGCTGACAGCATCAATTGCACATACAGACATAAAATGCTTCAAATTGCCAAAGAGAGAATAGATTATGAATGAAATTTCACAACTTTTATTAGTGATAAAAAAAAAAACACAAATGCTCTCAAAAAATCCGTCCTCCAAAAAATCTTATCCCAAATAAACAAATGTATTCATGGCCACTAATACATTCATCATTATTATTTCTTCGATATGGATGATTTCGTGTTAAATGCTATAGATAAAACCATGTCAATAGACGAAAGAATATATACATCAGTGAACGAAACAAACAACATTTTAGCGATGAATCCCGAAGTTAGCTTAATCATATTTCATATGAATATAAGAAGCATCGAACGTCATTTAGACGAACTCCTGGTAACAATAAAATCACTTAACAGACTGGACTGCATAATATTAACAGAGACTCACTCATCGAGCGATATAAACTATAATATTCCGGGTTATACATACTATGCAACAAATACCCGAATTAACAAGAACAGCGGAATCGCAATATTTGTCTCAAATAAATATGTTGTGACTTTTAACAGAGAAATTCACATGCACAATGTAAACGTCCTAAATATGGAAATCAGTTACCAAAAGTATACCTATAGCATATTCGCTATATATAGAACTCACGCCTCAATATTACCGATATATGTAGATGAACTAAAACGCATTCTTCTTGCGAACAGAAATAAGAAAACCATTGTTATCGGAGACGTAAACCTGAATATAGCAAATGATTACTCGTCTTATGATAAAGATAATTATCTTAATATGATGGCAGAATTAAATTATATATCATGTATTAATTCATTTACGAGAATTATTCCAGGTCAACGACCTTCGTGCATAGATCATGTTTTTACAAATATTCAAGACATAAAAAACATAGCATCTGCAGTTATACAAACGACAATCACTGATCATTTCGGGTGCATTTTTACATACAATTATGAAAAGAAATATTCACCATTGACTACCCGAATTCCGGAGAATGAAAGCGGCCGACGAAAAACGCTTAACATAAATGCCCTAGTACATAATCTAGACAAAGAGAAATGGCACGATATTTTTAATTGTAATGATACGAATGAATGCTTCGAACTATTTGAAAAAAAATTATCAACGCACGTAAGTACTGCACATTCTATTGATTCCAGAAAACAATCATCAAAATTTAAACCGGTTAAACCATGGATAACTTTTGGATTAATTGTATCAATCAGACACAAAGAAGCAATATACAAAAAATTAATCCAACAACCTACAAACGAAACCTTAAAAAAATACCTAAAAGCATACAAAAACAAACTAACGTATTTAATAAAAAACACAAAAGAAAACTATTTTCGGCGAAAACTAGAAGCAACGGAGAACGATGCAAAAAAAGTCTGGAATGTTGTAAATGAAATTATAGATAAGAAAAAACATAAAAAAAATGATATACATAGTATTACACATAATAATATCAAAATACGATGCGAAGAAAATCCATCAGCTGCTGCAAACATATTTAACAACTTTTTTGCAAATGTAGGCAAAAATCTTGCAAATCAAATACAAAAAATACCGTCTAATGACGAACAGAACATTAACGTCAATATCTTAAACAAAATTGACATGTTTCCCCTTACTTCAGCCCAGGAAATCGAACACATCATTTCAAGCATGAAGGGAAAATCGGCACCAGGTTTCGATGGAATTACTGTCGAAACACTAAAAGCTATCAAAAAACATATTTCAAAACCATTAACGCATTTAATCAACATTAGTCTTCAAAGCGGAATATTCCCAACGATATATAAACAAACCATCATCACTCCAATCCATAAATCTGGCAACCCAGAAGAAGTGACAAATTATCGTCCAATATCGCTGATTTCAAACATTGCCAAAATCTTTGAAAAAATTATCAAAAAAAGATTAACCGAATTTATTAACAAAAATAACCTAATTCATGACAACCAATATGGATTTATGAAATCTAGAAGTACCCAAGATGCGATTGCCAAATTATCGAACATTATTCAGAACACATTAGACAAATCTTTGAAATGCCTAGGAATCTTCATAGATCTTAAAAAAGCTTTCGATAGTATTTCTCATGATAAACTTATTAAAAAATTAAACTGTGTTGGGATAAACGATAAAGCTCTAAAATGGATAAAAAGCTATTTATTTGAACGACACCAAGTAGTCAAGATAAACAACTCCCTAAGTCTACCACTAACAAGTAATTTTGGGATACCTCAAGGCACAGTCCTAGGCCCCCTACTATTTATAATATATGTTAACGATATTTTTAAACTACCACATAACGCAGACATAATATCATATGCCGATGACACAGCTATCATAGTGAATGGGATCGACTGGAATAGAGTAAACGAACAAGCAAATAATATCATGAACATCTTAAAACATTGGTTTGACACAAATCTTCTCTCATTGAACACTAACAAAACATACTACATACACTTCTCAATCAACAAACTAAAAACACTCCCCAACACTAAAATAATTATCCACAATAACAAATGTAATAAAATCACATGTATCCAAGGCTGTTCAACATTGAAATCAGTACCAGAAATTAAATATCTCGGAGTGATAATAGAACAACATATGAAGTGGAAGAGCCATATCTGTGAATTGGTTAAGCGTATCAGAAAGTGCATATATATATTCATAAGATTAAGAAATATTCTAAAACTCAACAATCTAAAAAGAGTATACTATGCACTAATCCAGTCTTTAATTCAATATGGAATAATTGGATGGGGGGGTCATACAACAATATTCTAACCTCTGTCAAAGTGATCCAGAAACTAATCATTAAAGTAATCCTAAAGAAACCCTCCACTTATCCAACAGAAAAGCTTTTCGCAGATTTCACGGTGCCTCGAGTAGAGAATATCTTCAAGAAAAATGCAATTATCCAAATTTACAAAGATAATATCATCAAGAAATTTGAAACTCACCAATCAAAAAGATATGAAGACAACATCAAAACACCAAAATTTAATACCAAACTAATGCAAAACAATTATATCTATTTAGGAATAAAGTTTTTCAACAACCTTCCCATTGAAATAAAAAAAACCAAAGACATCAATAAACTGAAACTCAAACTGAAGTTACACTTCATCAGGAATAATTAACTAAATAATTACCTGTTTTTCTCTTTCTTACTATTTATTTTTAATACATATTCATCTCTATTTTATTTAGATTTTTAGAATTTCTCCTAAGTGCACAATATCTTAATATGTAACCGTATCCTATGTATGTACACCTACACATATAGATGATCCAGAAGTCTCAATTTATCCTATTATATATTTACTTATTACATAATGTTGTTCTATTTCAGTTATAGTTAGTGTAACTCGCTCATCAAGCACAAGAACTAGCTTCTTCTTTGGTGAGATTGCAATGTTTAAATAATTTCTGTACCGCTATGTAATTTCTAAAACTCCACTGTACAATTATATAACTATATTAAATAAAATAAAAAAAAAAAAAAAAAAAAAAAACCTAATTTAATTTTTTTTTATTTGGAAAACCAAGAGTTTACCTTACTAATAAAGCATACAAGTATCTAAGTCATCAACGATAAGGCCAAAACTAACTTACGCAAGCCCCATCTAGGCCCACGCTTCAAATTCTCATTCGAAAAAACTTCAAACGTTCTAGAATAAAGTCATACGTTTATCCCTGGGCGCACCCAAATGATACGGTTACCCAAACAACACAAATATTCTGATATCCCCCTGTTAAAAAATACGTCTTTAATCTCGCGGAAACATGTTATGCAGGAATTTTTATCCATAATAACGCGCCCATAAACTGCCTCGCCCGGTGCGACGAAAAAGTACGTACCACGCGTAAAAAACCTAAACAAAGCCTCCGTAAAGATTAACTTTCCCATCTTGCAGCCATTTCCCCATAAAAATCATTTTTAACGAACAACAACATTAACCATTTATTTCAAAAACCATATATAATAAACTAATGATGAAAGAGAAAGAGGCCCATAGCTCAGGATGCCAGTAAATCAAAAAGTTTAAAAAAAGTATTTGAGTCACAATAATTATACATATTATAGGTTTCCACATGGGTATTGTATAGTACACATATAAGGGTAGTGATTAGAAACATGAAAAAGAAAAAAATACAATACATGAAACAACCCTGTGTATAAACTACTTATTTAATAAAAAAATTCAGTTGGTTGCGAAAATAATGGTTCCTTCAATTTTTTGTCTCAATTGCCCTTGAGTCATTCGGCACAATGCCGATTTATATAACGTTTTTGTGAGGTTTAAGGACGGAAGCACTCATAAGATCGGGTCACCTTATACTAATAAAACTAATACAGGGTTTTAAAGAACGCACTTTAATCAGTGATTTTCATCATAATTTTGAGTAAATTACAATAAACATCTTGCCCATTATTATGTTTCGATTTCCTTTGATCACCTACAGTTTTTGATTTTTTAACTCGTATTTTTTTGCATTATTTTTGTATAAATAAACTCGAACATTTTTATGTTTTATAAAGCATTAAAATATAATAATATACAAGGTGTCCGGAAACTCGTAGTACAAGCGGGAAACTGGAGACTCCACATCACATTTGGAGTCGATTTTGTGGTATAACTTTTTTTGATTTGAGCTTTCGTTATCGAGTAAATCGGATCCGAAGTTGGAATTTTTTTGGTTAAATTTGAAAAAATTGTTCACTAGGGGGTTGATTTCAGCTATGTAATGTCTTATAAAATGCATCGAAGGGTAAACCGAGCTCAAAAGTTTTTTAACCCTTTAGTTGCCGAAAAAATGGAAAAATAGAAAAAAAATAATATTAAAATCGAAATGCTGAGATCGAAAAAAATAAGTTTTTTGGGTTCTCTACTTGATGTAGATTCACCAGTTTCCCGCTTGTACTACGAGTTTCCGGACACGTTGTATACATATATAATATAAAAATATAATATTTAAATATATAAAAATATAAAACAAAAGCAAGTATTGGATATCCAGTGAAATGCTGTCGTATGTTGATAATAAATATAACTAACGATTAGCGGGTAATTGGTTGATTTATTCGGTTTTATGATTATAACGCACTAGTTTTAATGAATCTATAAATAGAGTGAAAATAAGCTACGCTAAAATACATATATTTACTAATGTTTTTAATATTTTTTTTAAAGAGACATACAGCTTAAACATAAAATACAACGATAAATACATACAGGTATATTAAGTTAACTGACATCAAGCCAAACAAGTCTCTTATTTTAATGTTGTTTGGAGATGGAGTTTTATAGTATCTAAAAAAAAAATAGGTGAAGGGGAGATGAAGAGGAATATTGGATAAGGACAGAAGGTACTCCCGATACCCTCCACACTCTTCTATTAATTTTTGATTGTACGAGTTACTTCTATTATTGTATGTGGTAGTGGGAAGTAAAAATAATTTTACAAATAAATATTTATAAAAATTTACTAAATCAATGTAAATAATGCAGTCATATTAAATAGTCAAAGTTAATTTCATTTTGAAATTGAAGGTACAGGTAGATAAACTAGTAGAAAAACGAAAGAGTAGGGAAGGCAATACAATTAAAAAATTTAAACACTTTTAATCGTTATAAATATTTTATGTTGATAACGTAATAAAATAAAATTACGAATGTGCTTTAGACCACACGACTTGAAGTAAAACCTCTGCTTTATTTATATGATAGGAAGAGAGAAAGAAAATGCGCGTGCGCACTGCTCTCTCTTGCTCTTACAGTGTGATACATACGATAGGCCTGCACTGTGTCTTAGATATACCAAACGTAACTGGCTGTGAGAGAAAGAGAAAAAAAAATGTGTGCTCGCACTTCTCTCTCTTGCCCTTACAGTAATATACGAAACGTAACTCTCTCGCTCTTTCTATCTTCACTAACTTATATCTCCCTCTCAACCACCGTTCGCCTCGCTTTTCGTAATACTCTCATCACGCATTCACCAGCTTACTCCCCAAGTCCAGCGTGCGTAAAGAAGTTTTACTTCAATAACACGAATTTTTGAGGATTATCATTTTCTGCCTCCCACAATTTTAGAATTGTTATGAGCTGTTTTGTATTTATTTTAACAGAGATAATCGTGAATTTATTGGCTGATAATCGGTAATGTCGATTATTGGCAATCAATCAATGCGACAAAAATTGCTTCTGCCATTGGAAATTTTACGTCGCAATGTCACGAACAGGGTATCCATTGTAAATATTTGGCCGGAAAAATATAAATAAAACGTTACCAATGATTAAATGTTGAATACCTCAACCTTACTTTAAATAAAACACGAAAGCAGACCGATTTGAATGTTGAACCACTATTATTTTAATATTATCAATGACTGATCTTCGATAATTCCGTTTCAAATAAATCAAAAAATATCTCAATATCTTTAACATTTGCCTTGACGTTATCGTACCGAAGGTCAAAAGCTGAAACCCATTTTAATTTATATCAGAATTGAAAAAACCTGAACGTCAAATTAATGCCCAAGTGCCTACCGTTCCGACATTGGGATTTAATTCCACAAGTAATATCACCATATTAAAAATATCAAAATAATTATCACCTTTGGGCAGCTGTGCGACGTACAGTAATTGTATCAGATAAAAGCCTGAAAAATAAGAAATCCCAAACAATTCGTGACGAATTTCTATCTCGTGAAGTATGCCTTTTAAATAAATCCAATTCACCCAAAAAAGGTTCTAGAAAGTTGGTACACAGAACAAAAAATACACTGGGCCTTCTAGTAGTCCTCGTTTACCAGTATTTCTAACATATTCTTAACGTTTTTCACACAAAATTATTTGACAAGTAATATTATTTCTTGTATTTTTTCCAATTCACAAATACCTAATTTCCAAGTATATTATTGTATACTAGCTGGTTCCCGGCATGCGTTGCTATGCCATTTAATAAAGAAATTGTTTCTCCCTGCATGTCCTTTCCCATTCGTCCCGTTCCCCTTATGCCTCCCCTTCCTCTCTCGCATCCCTTTCCCCTCTCGCGTTCCGACTCCACTCCCCCCTTTCCCCGTCCCGTAACCCCCTATTTCTTGTATATTTTCCAATTCACAAATACCTAATTTCCAAATATATTATTATTTATGGAACCTTGTTCCCAGCATGCGTTGCTGTGCCATTTAATAAAGAAATTGTTTCTCCCTGCATGTCCTTTCCCATTCGTCCCGTTCCCCTTATGCCTCCCCTTCCTCTCTCGCATCCCCTTCCCCTCTCGCGTTCCGACTCCACTCCCCCCTTTCCCCGTCCCGTAACCCCCTATTTCTTGTATATTTTCCAATTCACAAATACCTAATTTCCAAATATATTATTATTTATGGAACCTTGTTCCCAGCATGCGTTGCTGTGCCATTTAATAAAGAAATTGTTTCTCCCTGCGTGTCCTTTCCCATTCGTCCCGTTCTCCTTATGCCTCCCCTTCCTCTCCCGTATCCCCTTTCCCTCCCGCGTTCCCACTCCACTCCCCCCTTTTCCCCGTCCCGCAACCCCCCCTCTTGAGTTCGCCTCCCCTCTCTCATATTTGCCTCCCCCCTCCCACGAATCCCGCACTCGAGTTCCCCTCCCCCTTCCCGGGTTCCCCTCCCCCCTCGCGCATACCATACATTCATTCCCGGTACATTCATTTTTTAAGCAGCTCGCGTGCCACCTATTGCAATTTTTTATACAAATTTCATAATGCTATATATTATTCTGATGTTTGAGCAATATTATTGTAAAATTTCATTAAAATCCATTTCATTTAGTTTTGGCGTGAAACAGTAACAAACATACATCCATAAGTACAAACTTTCGTCTTTATTTTTTTTTTTTATTTGAATTTTATTTTAGTAATTTGTACATTTAAGTTTACAAATTTCTAATTGATTATAATATTTCATATATTGCAGTTTTTTTTTTTTTTTAATTATAATATTTTAAATTCACAAAATTTTTTGAAATCACAAAATTTTTTGTTTTTGTTTTATGTAGCTCCTACAATCCATCTTGAACTTTTCAATTGGTGAGGACTTAAGAGTTTCTGGTAGTGTGTTATATAACTTAATTCCTTTGTACAGCAGACTGTTTTGCGTATTCGTTTTGTCCTTTTTGTTTAATCTTATTTCCTTGCAAGTCCTTGTGTAATGTCTGTGAATGTCCTTATTGTATACGATGATTTATAATATAAGTAAGATTAATATATATGTAACTTAAACCCACGCTTTAAGGAGTTCCTGTTCAATCAATCTGTCAGTCCCAGAGGTCCCAGCCAAAGTAAAATGCTGAGAAGACTGCGTCATAAGATTATGGCAAAATTATTAAAACTTTAAAATATTCAAGGATTATATTGCCTCTCCTTGAATGAATGAATCTTCAGTAGTGAAGAGGGCTCTTTGTTGCGTGGGCACGAGGGAAGAAACTAATATGTTGAAATAAATTTAAGCGTACAGCCGTGTTTTATTTTTTTAAGGTATAGTGAATGAACATTTGAGAGAACCTTTTCTCAAAATATATTGATTTTGTAGCTATTAAAGTAGTGACAATGGTAATTATGATGTCATCAAAAAGAAAAAATACCTAACTTAATTAATCGATTTTTTAAAAATATGTATAAAGAAGGTGGTTAAAACCGAAACCATGGTTGCAATGACGTGATCAGGTGATACTTCTAAATATGTCGCGCGCCATGATCTATAGGTATTGTAGTCGACCTTGTCGCTCCGCGAATAAAGACGTTACTGAAATGAAAACCAATATAAATAATATTGTCGATAGTTACATCACGATCATTGACTGTAATTTTCAAGAAGATAGAGGTCATACAATGATTAAGTTGGTCTTGGGTTAGGTTCGGTAAGGCAAAATGAGGTACAATTTGTTTGTAATTTTAATTTGTATAATTTTTGCGAGAACGACCTCAAAAATGTTAGCACTTTCAGGTTAACGGTTTTGGAAGATTTGGTCATCTGGGATTTCGAGTTTCGAGAATTAAGCGAATGGGTACACTTGGGAACTTGATTGGTGGCGTGGATTTAATATTAGATACTGTTATTTTTCGAAATTCTACGGTATTTTTATAACGCTAATCTCATCGTAAAAAATATTTAACGTCATTTTTATTTTATTTTATTATATTAGGAACACTTACAAGTTAAAGAACATTAAAAAAATAAAAACAATAATAGCTGATGTTCACGTCATGTACAAATAATAAATATAAAGCAAATAATCTTTCATATAATGAATAACTTATTACTTTGTATAAAACCACTATTTTTAAAACAATATCAACATGTTACGACAACAATGTTGTCTTCATCAGGATATGTTACTATGATAAATGATAAACAAGTATAGACAAATTAGAATAAATTATAACATAGACAAAATATTAAAAAGTAGAGGTGATTAATTACTTACTAATCATAAAAATAGTTATACAAAATTAAATTTAAAAATTATTTATGGAAAAATAAAATTGCATTTAGATAATAATTTTTTTTTAAGAATAATTAATTAAAATAATTAGTCTGAATCAAAAAATCAATAATTATAATTAGTTGTAAGTATTAATAAGAAAATATTATTTTTATGAAAAATGATGCCACAAAATAAATTTGCGAAGTTTGAAGAAGCAAATAATCTTTAACTGTTTTTCCCGTAATATTATACAGATATTTTACAATTTGGGAGGCGGGAATGGGTACCGCCGCCCCGGGAACCTTTATTGGATAACCAACACCTCTGCCATAGGTCACCCCAAGTGGTTTGCTACGTTTGGTGATTTAGCAGGGGTGCCCGGGTTAATGGGGTGAGGTTTGTCTAGGTCTTGGAGGCGGATGACCAGGACATACTGAACCCCAAATTCCTACCCACCCCTTAAACCCTTTTCCTTCCCAGAACTCTCCTCTCCTTCCTTTCCTTAAAAAAACCCTCCACACAGCATCCCCAAAGATGACATAGGCTCTGAGGGAAATTATTTTCCTCAGGGTCTCCTGTGTGGAGCTCATGTAAAAAAAAAAGATGGGAACATAAACTGTCTAAACATAATCTAGGTAATATGTACATAACTGTCATAAGCTAAAAAAACTTAGTCTAGATAAAATTTGTTTAAAAGATCCTAAAACGCTCGACAGGATATCAGCAGCAATACACTTTTTTTTATTTTTTTTTTTTATTTTTTTTTTTTTTTTATTTCATATATTTTTTATTAGTAACAGATATTTGGGTTTTTTTTGGCTACCACACTAGGCTAAGCCCGTGTTGTGGTAGTCGTACATTTAATATTTTAACATTTCAAAAAATATTAAGAAATACTTAAAACTAAAGAGAAAAAAAAAAGACCATATTTTAAAGAAAAGTAAAAATGAAAATTCAAATTCAAATTTTGAAATACAAAAATTAATAATAAAAATTAAATGTTAAGAACTCAAGTGTTCTGTATAAATTAAAACATATAATTATATAAATCAAAATTAAAAACATATATAAATTTAGTGAAAAACTAAGAGAAAAAAATAACAACATTTTAAAGTAAAATAGAAATACAAATGGAAATTAAAATTTTGAAATGCAAAAATTAATAATTAAAATGTAGTGTTAGAACTCATGAATTCTTTAAAGTGCGTTCGTCCCCTTTCAAAAATCCAATGTTGTACACGTGTTATAAAAAGAAAATTAGAATTACTTGACTTTATGTCAGTACTCAGAGCATTATATATTTTAGGAGCGATGAACCAGAATTGTCGTTGAGCGAATGAGGTGTTAGTTTTTGGGACCACGCAACCCAGGTTTGATGAAAAGCGGGTGTGTGCTTGATGTTGTGGAGCAATTAGTAGATTATTTTTTCGTATATAACAAATGCTTGTTTTAGTAAATAGCTGTCGAATATCTAAGACCCTGATTTTTGCAAAGAGTTCATTTGACGGATGGGTAGGTTGACATTTAAATATAATTCTCAGAATTAGTTTTTGAACTAAAATTATTGGTCTAATAATGGATTCAGCACAACCACCCCATCCCACTATACCGTATATTGCTATGGATTGGAAAAGGGCAAAGTATACGCTTCTTAGAGTCTGTAAATCTAAGATAGACCTAAGGGAGTAGAATATATGGCAGAGTTTACGAAGTTTTTTTACTGTGTCACCGATGTGAGCTTCCCAACGTAGTTGGTTGTCTATGATTATTCCCAAATATTTAACTATTTTTGATGATTTGAGGGTCGAACACGTACAATTAATATTAGATGTGGTTTCCGGATTGTCTAAATTGAGTGGACACGAGTGGATGATTGGTTTAGGGCAGTTGTTGGGTATATCGTATTTGCGTATGGAAAATGTCATATATTGTGTTTTGTCGATGTTAAGTGTGAGGAGGTTTGTGTCAAGCCAATGCTTTACTTTTATTAGAGCATTATTAGTTTTGTTAATAACTGATTGCCATGTTTCATCTTCGAATATTAAGACCGTGTCATCAGCAAATGATAATATTTTTCCACCAATATTCATGGCACATAGTGAGTTGATGTATATAAGAAATAGAATTGGTCCTAGTATGCTACCTTGGGGTACACCACAGGACACAGATAGTTTATTGCTTATATGTATTTTGTCAGATTGGATGAGAGTTTGTTGTGTTCGGCTTGATAGATAGTTTTCAAACCATGTGTAGGCTACTTCAGTTATTCCAATTTGCTGCAGTTTTTTTAGCAGTAATGAATGTGAGACCGTATCAAATGCTTTTGCGAGATCGAGAAAAACAGCAAGTGGTTTGCGACCAATGTCAAGATTATAGGAAACGATCTTTGTGAGGGCGGCTATTGCATCTGAAGTACTTCTAGCTTTGCGAAAACCGTATTGATTGTCAGATAATATTTTGTTATCTTCAAGAAACTTACAGAGTCTATTTTTCACCGCTTTTTCTACAACTTTAGATATTATGCTTAGTAAGGATATCGGTCGGTAGTTATTTACAAATAATTTGTCCCCCGCTTTAAAGATTGGAATTAATGTGGCCTGTTTTAGGGAGTTAGGAAAAATGCCAGTTTTGAAGCTTAAGTTGATTATGTGTTTAAGAGGGGATGCGATGTAATTTTGAATGTGTTTGATTATTTTTGTCGAGATATGATCAATTCCTGTGGAGTTACTGTTTTTAAGTATATCATAATGACTGCAAGTTCTTAATACAAAAAAAATTTTGCTTGAGATAAGTGAAAGCATTTTCTATATTATGAAACAATGACAATGTCTCAGGACTCTAATATTAATTGATGACAAAGGAGCTGACCAGTCAATTAAACCGAACAGTCATATCCACAATGTCTCTCCTACTTTTTTAGAGTATTACGTCTACCCATTTTTTAGAGCTGCCCGTGTGTCCATGTCATAATAATGCACACGACCCTTGAAGTGCAAATTAACGTACTCAACATGCAAATTCATGCTATTGTATTGTATTTTGTTATTATTTTGTTATCTACACTCAAAGATTCATTTGAATGGTGTAAATATGCCGTAATCTTGGAATATGCTGTAGGTGTGGCGTCCACAGACCGATGCCGAAAAAAAAAAAGATTCTTAATAATTTCACAGTAAGTCATCGGTTGAAAGTTTTGCAGCTTCTTTAAACACAATATTTCTGCTTCCTATTTAATAATTACTAAACTCACGCTTCAGCAATATTAGATGTTTACCTCTGCATCAAGATTCAAGTAAGCGTTGCATAAGATACCCTCTTGTGCAAACACACTGAATGCACATTAATTCCCATGCATGCTTAACCCAACTTGGCACTTAACACTGCGTAATCTAACTTATCTTATTAGTGAGCTAGTCTATCTGATTTACTTCACACCCGCAATCAGCGCGCATCAAACCGAGGGAGAATATCGCAACACAGCCTACACGAGTATACCTAGTGTACTGGGGAATATTAACATTCAGGCTTTGACGCCGCCGCTGGCTTCCGGTGTGGAATTCGAACTCCAGCCACTGACAGTTATGGCTTCCTTCCTGTCGAGCGCCACATAACCGCCGCTGTTCCTGTTTCAAGTGTTACTTCCGCCTGCGGGGGTGTTTACGAGCCTCCTTCTAAGTGGCGGGGATGATTTGAATGAATTGTGCAGTCCGTCAGAGATAAACTATAGAAAATCAGTATTCTTGATCACCAGATATTAATTTGATAAAATTGGTGTCATAAGAAATGTAAACTTCTTATTTTTATCCTGTTTCATTGCGATTCCGTCATAGAACTATTTTAATGCCTTAACCACTCGGACCCATAAGCTTATTTTCAAGCTAACTACAACATTATCAGACGCATATTTTGGCGTACGAGGCGTATCTGACTTATTGAGTTAACGTTGGCATGCTTGGGAAGAAATAAAAGGAGATAATTTGGTATTTTAATGTTAATAAAAAAATTCTTTTAAAATGGCAAGCATAATATGAATCCTCTGTGGAGTCGAATATAAATGTCTATTCACTTGCAAATCCCACGTAATGGAGAAGTGAGATGTGTCATTTTTCAAAATTTAATTTCTTGTAATCAATAATTTTTTTTTGGTTCTATGTTTTTACGTGAATACCACACAAGAAACCAAACTGCTCCCAACCGTCTGGAGCCAGTAAGAAGTTGGGGAGGTGAGGAACAGGAAGGTGGGGTGTACCTGACTATTAAGGTCTGGCCATAAAACACGTCTAAAGTCATTTTAAGTAACGTTTCAATTCTGAATGATGGTCTTACATTAGGAGGATACTGGTGACTACTTGCGATAAGTTTCTACCACTCTGGAATGAGCCGAAAGCGTGTGTTTATTTTAAATCATTACGCATGCCGGGATTTGAAGCTGTGACCTTCAGATTGCTAGTAGTTGATAAAGAGCTGTAGAGAATATATTTGAGAACCTTACCATTTTATCTTAGAGGCCGTTTCAAGTCGTCATCATTATAAACAATCGGTAACCTCCTGAAGTAAAGCGGAACTGAAATAATAGAACTAAGTCCATGAAAGTGTAAATAACTTTAAATTCTTCAAAAATTGACCTCAATCGAAGGAGATTTTTATTTACACTTTTTAAAGACAGTAAATTTTGAAAAGCAAACATATCTTCACTCGCCTCGGGTTTTGGGGATTTTATACCTAATGCTTAATTTTCAGGATATCTTTTTGCCCTGGTCTGTTTTGTTATATTAATATATTTAATAGCCACGCCTTTTGTCTGTTTTAGGGTACGTAAACACGTCAGGGATTATACATTTCACTTACAATTAAAAAGCATGTTTCGTGCTGGCAATCATTTCATTCTAATTACACAATTGGGATTACTAGCATGAAAAAACTCTTGCCCAAATGGACAAAACGCCAAAAAACGAGCAAATTACAGCAAATAACAGCACGAAAACAGCAAAAACGACAGCGAAGATCGTGTAAGCAGCAGAACAAACAACATTAATCAATTAGGACTGAACTAGATAATGAATGTTGTGGAAACTTGTTCATTTTTAACGGAGGTATAAAAAAACTGGCCCCATAAACTAATTATGCACAGAAGGAGTGCGAAAACTGTGGCATGAACTCGGGTTATTAAAAATAAATTACAGTCGGAACAACATTTTTTGGCAAAATGGCAATGGCGCTTGTGATTTATTTTTTTGAATTTTTAATTCATTGTTTTTGAAAGACAGACAAATATTCCCAGGTTACGAATAACGGAACCAGATCATTCGTTACCGTTTCACCCGTTGACCATAGGTTTTTTGTGATTATTGTTTGACATTTGAAAAAACTGTGGTAAAACGTTGTAACGTACGTCGAAGCCTTTCGACATTATTAATTCGTAATATGACCTTTAAATCTATGCCAGTTTGCAGATGGTATACCTATCCTTTTAAATAAGAATTTTCATGGTAGAGCAAAACATTACGAAGAAACTAAATGAAAAGGTCGAATACGGAAATCGAAGTTTTTTTAAGTAAAACGAGCATTTTAACCTCAATTTTGCTAATTTATACGTAAAATTCGAAAGGACTCTTCTGCAAATCGTGTTAAGATGACAATATACCCTAAAATATATTCAGAATCTTAACGACGTAAGTAAAGAAGCCGTGTATACAAATTGCGACTCGCGACCCGTGTATTGAACAGACCTACTGTCGAATTTGCCGCATCAAAGAAAAGAAGAAGAAGAAAAATAATGTGGGAATCTTAACGACGTAAGTCAAGAAAGCGTGTATACAAATATACGCCACGGCACGGCGTATTGTACGAACGTACGCTCGAATTCACCCTAGCAGGCCTGGAGATTCGACCTTTCTGCCGCGTTCATTTTAATTAATTCTGAAGAACGTGTTACAAATATTCAAAATGTGACTCCAAGTCGTCCTCCCGAAGTTATTAATTCATCGTCTAGAAAAATAAAATCTGGTCCTTACCGCTAACTTTATAGTTGAAAAACGGGTTATAAAGCTTTAAAATCGTTGTACGTAAAATATGTTTTTGTTTTTATTTATCTAAACTATAAATAACTAGCATTCCTTGAGCGGCATGGAAATAAAAAGTTATTATAGTTATAAATTCGTCGGAAATTATTAAAATGTGAGTTTTGAGCAAACAAAAATTATTATGGTTGTGTACCGCCTAAAATTCCTCATATTGGCGAACAAAAAGCATTATTTGAATTACAAAACAGTGAAAAGGCTTTGTCTGTTTTTACACATATTTGAAAGGCAGTAAAGCATAATGTACTCATTGACTATTTTTAACAACTATCATCATTAAAGTTTTCACTAGTTATTACTCTTGTTTTAATAAATTTCCAACATTTAACTTTAAATAGAACGTTAGCTTTACACTACGCTGGTTTCTTCAAATTCCGTGTTCGTTAATCCCCCTCCAAGCTGACAATTTTTAAAGCCAAAAGATTTTATTAATTTGGCTTTTATCTCAAAAACTCCACTCTTTTATTTGATCATTGCAAACATTCTGCATTAATTCCTAAGAAATGTTAACAATAAACTCGGTCTACCTGAAGAGACAGTAATATACAACCAATGGATGAAAGAATTGAAATTATTAAAACTCTCAGATAGAAAACTTATTTTCGACTTGACTTTTATTATTAAAAATAATGTTAATGGTGTTATAGACAGTTCTCATTTATTTAGATTAATTACCTTCCATTTACCAACAAGGTTTTCATGACAACAAACTCCCTTTGAAAAGTCATTAAAAGTGAAGAATTTTTTAAATAGCCCATAATCTGACTGTAACCTAACACAACCTATTTAAGTTTCTTTTGTTTTTTTTTTCATCACTTTGTCCTTTTTAGGGGTTTTTCATTGATCTCTTTCAGCCAGATTTTTATTATTGATTTGTACTTAAATTTTTGTGTAGTTTAATATCTTGGGAAGGATATTGCGGAGTTTTGTTGCAATGTTAGTTTAGTTTCTTTGTTAAAATGCGGTTTTATTCGGCGAAATGTTTTCGATGTTAATTTTATTCGATCTTATATGATAGATACACGGTCTTGTGGAGGATTTAGTATTTTTAAATAGTTTCATTAATATATCTATGGCATAATATTCGTTGTATATTTTGTATGTCAAGGTTATTTAAAATTTCAATGTCAGGTGACCTAATGGGTAATTTGCGTATGGTCTTTATGACTTTTTTAAATGATACTCAGGTTGTGTTTCTACTTATGTGACCTAGATTACAGTTGATGATGTCATGTAGTAGATGTGTTCAACTTCACCGAATATAGTTACAAAAAAGCTGTAATAAAGGTAATCAATGTTAACATATTACCTACTATTCTACTGCGTGAATTGTATACAATTTGAAAAGCATATTTTTACTTCATGATTACTGTTTCACGAAAGTTTTATCCACTGGAGTGATTATGGTCGAAAAATTGACCACTTTTATTTTTCTGCGATTGATAGCGGTCCAAAATTGTACCACATTTTCCTACCATTCGTAAACCATTTACTGTAATTATTTAAAACTTTTTCTTATTTTAAAACGATACTATTGATTATGATCATAGATGTCGCAAATCCGCACTTAGTAGACTATTTTAAAATGGTTTTAAAAATAAAATTTTGAAATATTTTTTCCGCAGAATTTTTGATCAGCTGTTTAAGTTATTTTTCCATAGATATGCACCTTTCATTATCAAGTATACCACAAACAACATACATATAACATATAATATAAGAATAAGTACCCCTCACGGCAGTTTCAAAGTAAAAAAAAAAACAAGCAGGATTCGCGTGGTTATACAACGTGTCCGGAAACTCGTAGTACAAGCGGAAAACTGGAAAATCTACATCACGTAGAGAACCCAAAAAAACTTATTTTTTTCGATCTGAGCATTTTGATTTTAATATTATTTTTTTTTCTATTTTTCCATTTTTTCGGCAACTAAAGGGTTAAAAAAATTTAGAAACCGGTTTACCCATCGATGCATTTTATAAGACATTACACAGCTGAAATCAACCCCCTAGAGAAATTTTTTTTCAAATTTAACCAAAAAAATTCCAACTTCGGACCCGATTTACTCGAAAACGAAAGCTCAAATCAAAAAAGTTATATCACAAATGGACTCCGGATGTGATGTAGATTTACCAGTTTCCCGCTTGTACTACGAGTTTTCGGACACCGTGTATAATTTACAATTTTTTTGATATTTTTTTTATAAAACCTACAAATATGAGATTTACTTATACGGTAATCAGTTTTTGTGTCTCCGTGTTAAATTTCGAACGTATGATTTTTTTGATGTTGGCGAAAAATTTGAAAAATGATCTTTTGGGAAATCTCGAGTAATCGAGGCTAATTTATTTATTTCGCGTGATCGCTCCAGTGGTTATTTACATCACATGTTTGTAAAAGCCTTTAATTATAATAAACTTTATTTGTGCAATTTTTTACACTTGGTATAAAAAATAATTGTTCCACACACCTGGTCAAAAGCACCGCTTTGCAGATTATAGCACGATAGCATGATAAAGTAATTAAGCCTTCACGTTGCAGCGCAGGTGGCGCCCTGTTCAAACACGGAGCTAGCAGCAACTAACGTTATTTGGACGTCAAATGTTTACCAGAGCACTGTCAATATTTCATCTTCAAGGGAGTGGGAGATAACGTTACCTCCTGCATGTCGTGCTTCCCTGTTCAAGTTTAAATATTTTTCTATGAAGGTGGGGTTCTGTTTGTTTTATTTCTAGCTTCATGCTGCAGTTGGCAAAGTTTTTTTTTACTTTCTTCAATGGTTCTGAGTATGACGTAAATATTATGGTTGCAGTTTTACTGGGAGAATGGAAACAATGGGGTTGCATCCCTCTTGGTTTCAGACAAAACAAACATTGGAGTGGCGAGTAATGCGATGAAGCTACCTGCTAGTAATTATTGTTTTATTTAAATTAATATTTCCCGCAGAAAGGAAACTAGTACAATTACCGTAATGCATCCTGAGCGCCATTTTTGTTAATTAACTTTAACATGAGTTTTTTCTTCGGTTTATATTATTGAGAAAGAAGATAATATCTACTAATAAATCTAAGCGAAACATTAAACGATCTCGCTTAGATAGAGATGTTGGGTTTGATACTCAGTTGCGACCGTTATCTTTTGAAGTGAAACTTCTATAGCCCCGCTACGATATACTGTTGACGAAAAGGTCACTGCTCAGCTACAATTTAGGGTTTCTCTTGGAATGCAGCTGGTTTTCAGCAGTGCCTCGATAACATTTCACGATATCGGTCCACTCTCGAGCTGATTTCTAAGGCGAGAGCACGCATGTATGATTTACCATATTGCTCTGCAGTCGAAAGCACAGGTACTTGTGGGGTATCTAAAATACCTAACAATGGCAAATGCGCGGTTTACTGCCCACTCTAACTAAAATTATTATTTTATTTATTTTACCACGAATGTTGCAGCTATGAATGGTTTCAGGTAAATTGAATATACTGATAAAGAAATGATCGAAAATTACATTAAAATGCAAACATGACAAAAAAATCTAAGGTACTTACTCAAAACTTTAATCAAAAAACTCTTCTGATATTTCTATGGGATCGGTCACGAGTACCTACGCGAGTGGTAAAAAACGTCAATTTTCCATCCCACCCACGTGTCACGAGTGCTAGTTAAGTCCTCTATCAATGTAAAAGCAACGTTTTCCGCAAAAGGGGGTAGGTAGGTAGTAGAAGGAGAAATCAAATATTGTTAGGATGCCATTGAGTCAAAAAGAGTGGGACGTTACAAAAATAATCATTTTATGAAGAATCAACTATATATTTTCACTTGCACAATTTCGGACAACTTTATCATAACGATGTTTTGTTGAATATTTTTATATACCTTGAATTCCATCGCTACACGAGAATAATTCACGCAGTTATTCGCATTCCCAGCAATTCAATCACGGATTTTGATTGCTCGTTGGATGCTGACGGATGACGGACGGATTTTTTTGGCAAGTGAAATGCTCGTACAGCTATGTGTCGGGGTTAACAGAAAAATGTATTTGGAAATTTCGCGAAAAACGCGTGCGCCAAAAATACTCCCAAGCCTTGCTTTGACGAGGCATTATTAATATTTACTAACTCCATACAGAAGGCCACGAGCAAAATAATTGGCTTTAGGGCCCGTGTCGTCTTTGGGGATGCCGTGTAGAAAGTATTTTTTAAGGAAAGTTCTGGGAAGGAAAAAATATGTGGGTGGTAGAAATTTGGGAGTGTGTGTTCGAGAGTGGAGTCCAGAATGAATCCAACTCTCCCACAGGGGGAACGAATAACTTTAAAAGAAATATTTTATTTCTTCCTTCCGATGGTATAACGACTTTTTTAATGTGATTGCGGTAAAAGAGTCTCAACAAGATGGAGCCAGTGGAACGAAGGTATACACAATTATTATCAGGGTTTATTGCAAAGGCTGGGTTTTGAACGGAGCAAAAAAATTGTGGGAGATGGGTAACGAAAATGGTTTATTGTATGGCTACTTGAATTTGATTTCAAAATAAGGCTAAAGCCAATTCAAGGAAGATAACAATATAATACGTTTCGATTCTGAATGGTGAACTTTTACCGTACGATACTGAGAACTGGTACCTTACACTGAAAAGTAAAACTAAACTAAGATTTTTGGAACTATAACAGTGTTTTTTTTAGTCCACAGCTAAAGAGCTAACCGCTTTGCCGGTCGTCACTCTTCTACCTCACAAAAATACATTGCAGATCTTTGATGCTGTCAGAACTAAACCATATATCATTCAAATCCATCAACAAGAATAAAAACAAAAATATTCGTTCCAGCAGCAATGAAAAACCTTCACAATTTCCACACAACTACATATATCAAATTATCTTACATCCCCTTACACACCCACGAGACTTTCATAATGAAAAGTGTTCAAAACTAAAAGCCTACAAGCTAAAAGCTGTTGCTTTCACTAACTCAACCGAAGCACTACTCTCTTGCCTCAAATTTATATCTTCCCTTAAGAGGCTGGGGCCATCGTACTGAGGGGATGCTATATTATTGTAATGACGTTGGTAGGGTGGGGTGAAACATCGGCTAAGGAAGTGAGCCCGTTAGCGAAGGGTAACTTTGCTACTGAGTAGATGTTTTAATGAGTAGAAAATTATTGGTTGCTTGTTTTTTTCTACGAAATCACTGATGTCAAAAAAAAATTTTAAATGTATTTTGTGTAATTGCTAAAAAACGACTTTATTGGTGTTACACTGTAAGCCAAAAAGTACATCTTTATAATATTTTTGATTGAAATGTGTGTTAAATTTTACACAAAATTTTTGATAACTTTGATTGGTATTCTAATTTATGTTGGTGTACGTAGAAATCATGTTTATAAATGTTGAGTTTACTCGGAAAAGAGAATTATAATTTTATTTTATTTTATTTTAGTTTATTAAGGAAACAAACAGTTATACATATTTTCATAATAGAGTAACATATTACATGGTTGCATTAACCATTGAAGTTTCCGCTAAAATTTATAATATATGTATATATAAACATAGATTAAAACATAAAAGAAATCATAAAGTGGTAGAAAAAAAAGAAAAATATATATATGTACAACAGAAATGAAAAAAAATACCCAAATTAAAGCATGTGGGATATGTAAATCATCCAATAATACAATATTAACAAGAAATATTTTATTATCTTCAATTTTTTTTCTACAAGTGGACCTCATTTAGATCTTCCGAGCTGGGGATTTCATTTACATATCAAAATGTAATTATATGAATAATATAACAAATTTATGTACTAAAATAATTATAAATATACTATCCGGTTTTTAGGCCCTGCTTTAGGCCCTGCAGGCGGCTTTTATTTCGGCTTCGCGTTTGAGTGTTGATGACGATTTTACAAATCCGATTGGAACTGATTCCAAAAAATAGCCGGATCCTTGGATTCACTGTGATCCAGTGACAGCTAATCACCTGGAGAAAGTAACCGTGACAGGCAATGATGTCATATGCAAAATATAGCCGCGTGATACTATTATTTACAACTCCAAGTATTACCTTCAATCTTTCCATATCCGGAGAGGTACTTAAATTCTATAAACCCGTAGTACTTATACCTAGGGAAGGCACGTCCTCATGCGAAATGCTAACGTAAGTGGCCATCCTTTGACGAATTTTTGAATTTGAAAGCGAATTACAAAAGTAGCTTTTATAGCGTTTTAATAATATAGATGGCAGCATGCGTATGTATCCAGTTGTGAATCGAGTGTGCACGACAGACGCAAGGCTATTAATTCTGTTTGAAGATTGGTGATTTAGTGCTCTTTTAATGTATGTTGAGTGGATTCTGTTGCAGTATGTATTTGATCTCAGTATGTTTTCTGTATCAGATCTCCCTATGTTTTAAATCAAGGTTTTTACTTGAAGTAATGATGTCGTGATTGTGAATGAATGGCATTTTGTTGTGGGGTTTAGTACAGTATCAATGCTTTTTTGTCCTAAGTTTTTGTTCGTAGTTTCTTGTTGAGTATGTGTTTAACCCCGAGAACTGGTGATTCTCATATGTGGGTTAGTTGTTATTTCTTGTATTTTGAATTTACGCTCGTAAAGGATTATTGTTTAAGAATAGAGTTGATCACATGTTGTTAAGATTATTAAAGATATCATCATTGCTTCTTACGGGGTCTTTCATTACGATTTTCATGATGGTTTTTTGGGTTTCATTAGGTAGTGAACTAAGAATATTGTCATTTGCGCTGACCCATCCGATAGTTACAATAATGATGATAATTTATTTTAATTTCAATGCTTATTCTGCTCTAAAATTTAGTTCTTTTGTATATTTACCTACAACTTCTTTTTTTATCGGACTTCACAATCTAAGATTATTTGACTGTTTTTTTTTATTTCTTTTGGTACAATAACTTACATCTTAGAACATAAATTGATAATGTTGGCCTCACAGCATGGCTTACCCGTACTGAGGCCCCCATGTACTTTCCGATCCGTGTAATTAAATCCAAAATTAAACGAATTTTTACATTCCCTAGATTTCTACTCAAACTATAGCATATCAAATTGTGTATTTTGCTTCAGATTTTCAGCTCATTGTGTTAATTGTTGTGCTCATTGCACTCAATTGTGCTATTTTTCGAAAAAAAAACGGTGCAATCAACATACAAATAATTTAAATAACTTGCTACTACACGGTAAGCCAAATAAATAAGTTGCATTGCCAAATAAATAAATTGTTTCTTCCTGCGTGTCCTTTCACATGCGTGTCCTTTCCAGCCCCCTTTCCCTCCCTCGTTCCCCTTCCGCCTTCCCCTCTCACGCGTCCCTCTGTTCCGCGAATCACCCACCACCCATGGACCCTCTCTATTTCATTCACCTTCCCGGATTTTCATGCCCTCCCGCAATCCCTCCTTGCCGCTAAACCGTACGAAATACACTTTTTTTAAAATTTTGTATATAAATTTCATAACGCAAGAGCTCACTGTTATATATGGGAACCTTCGCGGGTATGCGCACAACAATTCACCAAAGTTTCATCGCAATCGGATGAACGGTACTTTTTTACATTAACTCCACGCAGGAGGCTCTGAGGAAAATAATTTCCCTCAGGGCCTATGTCATCTAGGATGCTGTGTGGAGGGTCTTTGAAGAGGGGAAAGAATGAACATTGGTCTTGAAGAGACCCATGTTGAAGGAAGGAGGAAACACAGAGGCCGGCAAATCATTCCACAGCCGGGCTGTTGAACACAAGAACGAGTCGAAGAAATGACCCGTTCTCATGTGACAAATGTCAACCGTGTACAAATGTTGGGCACGCGTTTGGAGTATTTCCCGACTATGCACTGGTGCCGAAGGGATCAATGATGCTAGTTTCTCGGAGCATCTTCCATTGTAATACCGGTAGAACAAGGACAGCATTCCCACCTGACGCCAATGCTCTAAAGATTGCAATCGGTCTGTTAAGATGGGAGAATCTATCAAACGGACCGCCCGTTTCTGCACAGAGTCGAGGGTATTTTTCAGCTATTTTGGATCTCCAGACCAGAGGTGGCTGCCAAATTCAACCATGCGGCGCACTTGTGATTTGTACAGGGTTAGCAATGGCAGCGCATAAAATATTAATAAACAAACAAATGTCGATTTTTACATGTAAGATAAAATTTGTAATAAATAATATTAATATAATAATAGTATCTATCTACCTATATAATTTACATAAGAGCTAGCAATTTTGTGAGAAAAAAATAACCTCAAAGACGCAAACATACTAAGTGGTGACAAGTTTAAAAGATAATGCTCCTTCAGCCTTACAAGTTTTCTGATAAATTCAATCTTACCCACCACTCCAGACTATCCCTACTTTACTTCGGATTCTCTTCAGTTTTCTACTCTTACATTAAAACGGAGAATTATTGTGATTCATGCGTCCTTATAAAAACACGTTTGCGGCCGTTAAATTTTATTCGGAGTAGTGGGGAGCAGAGCGAGAGACTTGTACCCGCGAATGAAATATTGCCACTGAAGAATTTCTGTGCGTTGCTCTTTAATTGAATAAAGCAATCTTGATGGAAAATACCTACACTGGATTTTCGTTAACTTGTGGTTCTATAGACGTAGATATTCGTCGATCGAAAAGTGGTATTTATATCTGATTCGCACTATGTAAAAACATTGAATGTTTTATTTAATTAATCTCTCATTTTTTTATTTATATATATATTACAATATATTACAAAATTATACTTTGTCTGTCCATTTGGGAAGGATACCCGTTTCAGGACAGCCAAATTGTATATTTCGTTCATAATTATTCTTAACAGAGGAATGGATTCGTTCAAGATATCACAGGAATGAGCTTCTATCAAGACAACTTTTGAGAACATTAAAAATTGTATTCTGAATGAAGGGATGGTTTCTTTATGTATTGTCTTTGAAAGAATCGCAAAGATGTGATTTTTTCAAGGTCATTTTGGAGAATATTAATAATAGCATTCATAGTGGATGAGTGATTTCGTTAGTGAGATCACAAGTAGTGGATTTTTTCTAGGTCATTTTAGAGAACATTTACAATTGTGTAAATAAAATTTACACAGAGGGTTTGGGAGGTGGGTTTGGGTACCGCCCTCAAGTGATTCATTAAGCTTGACTTAGAAGGGGTGTCCGGCTTCATGGAGTGAGGTTTTTCAAGGTCTTGGCGACGGATGCGTCTGCCCACCAGCTGCATGGTAGGCCGAATCGGGAGAGACTGGTTGAGGGAGAAGTTTTGACCTCTCTTGTTATTATCGCCTTACACTGCAGTAGGAGAATTAAATTCATACATCCGTCACTCCTTGACAAACTGACCAACCCTCATACCTATTTCCTTCCCAGAACTTCCTCTCCATCCTTTTCTTAAGGCTCCGCAACGGGGCTCGAAAAGAAGACCATGGAGAGATGCGAAATTACGAATGTTAGAGGAGAGCGCTTACATTTACAGCGACAAAATCGATGCAAAAATTGCGAACTCGTTTAAAATAGAGCATAAATCTCGCGGGGAGCGTCTTAAGTATCATTTAAAGAAACATATTGATCTTTTTCACAAATATGATTTACATGATAATAGAAACAAACTTGTATTTAATGATTTTTTGAGAATACTTAGCGTTTTTTTTTCTATCGAGGGAATTTCATATAATTTGCATTTCGGCGCGGGCAGCATCTAGACATTATCTTCAAAAATAAGATTAATTTTTTTAAGAGCTTATAAGCTTCAAATGTTTATAGGAGATATGTAAGAAATCCGTAGAAATTCGGGTTGCGGGTCCATAAAAAACCTCCACATTGTGTCCCCTAAGATGACATAGGCCCTTAAGTTATTTTTTTCAGGGCCTCCTGTGTTTAGTTAATTTAAAAAAAAAATAATAATTAACTTCATAATTCAACAAAATTCCGTTCATTAACTTTGGACTTTGACATGAAAAGTCACTTACATCATTTTGCTTGAATTTTGAGATTTATTTTCTTTGCTCAGAAGAAGCCAGAGTAAAATTTGAAAATCTTCATTTCTCCGCTATACTCAACATCACAATATCACCCAAATTACAGGGTTAGAATTAGGTACATTCAAGAGTTTCAACCAAACATTGAAGACCAAAGTAAAAGAAACTTTAATGTTTGGTGACCGATAAAGGGTATTTATGATTAATTAAATAAATTAATAATTAATAATTTCCAAAAATATATTTACCAAAAAATAAATTAAAATCTGTGCAAAGGCAAAAAGAAGAATTATTGACATCTGATTTTTTGTATTTATATTTCCGCGTTCTTCCCCTCTATACACCGGTGCCAAAGGGATCAATGACTGCTAGTTTCTCGGAACATCATTTATTAAAATACCGGTATAACAAGGATAGCATACCCACCTGAGTTAATTTATTCGTCAGGAATGTGAGTAGCGACCTAATTATGACGAATGTAGGTATGACTTCTATTTTCCATGTGAGAGACAGCATGAAAAGGACAAAAGAAAATGAAACATTGTCCAGTCGGTCTTCGGCATCTCCTGTCATCCGAGATAATAGTTACAATTATTACAGTTTGGTTGTTACATTTTGGGACAGTTGCTTCATAAAACTGAAATAATCATTGAACTTGAATAGAACTTACACAGAACATAAAAATAAACTTAAAATATTTGACGAATACGTAATTTTTTTTAAACAACCCGTTCTTAGACAGGAATTTGTTACGCCTTCTTGTTTATTATTTCTATTTTTGAAACTGACTCACGGTGGAATTAGATTAATCTATGTATATAAATAAATCAAAATATGCTTGCTTCTGTCTATGTACGGGAGTTGTCTACACATTGCTAAACCGTTCGTCCGATTGCGATGTAACTTGGGGATTTGATGCTCGCGATGATTTCTATATACAATAGTGAACTCTGGCGTCATGAAATTCTGCGTTGTTCACCATTCATCCGATTGCGATGAAACTAGGGATTTGATGTGCGCATTCCCGAGTTTGGAGTGGGGAGGGGAACGCTGAAGGGGGAAGGGGAACGCGGAGGGGGGGTTCGCGGCACGGGGGAAGCGGGAGAGGAAGGGGTAACGGGACGAATAGGAAAGGACACGCAGGGAGAAACAATTTCTTTAAGTGGCATTGCAACGTACGCCGGTAACTCGCTGGTAATATAATAAAACAAATATGAAACTTATTTATTAAAGTGTAAATAAGTTTAAAATTTGTTTTATTATATTACAATCATGTTTATTATAAGCAAGAGCGGAGCAGTAGATATACAGGCGTGTAGGTATTAATAGTTCTATCTTTTCCGTTATCAAAATGAAATTCCATCGTAATTTAACAAAAATTACGAATTTCGCAAATTTAATCTGTACGTAAAGTATTGTTTCGCCAGTTCTCGGAGCGTAATCCATAAATTACCCCGGGGAAAGATTTACGAGACGCGAAATATTATAAATAAAATAATGTATATGAATATTTACAGGGTATTTAGTAAACATCCAAACTTTCTTTTAATGACGGAGATTTTAATACCTTCCTCATTTACTGCTTCAGCGTCTTCACCTACACGGTGTTTACGAAATAATCCATTCCTCTTATTTAAGTTATTTTTTTATTTTTTAATTTATTTGTTTATTTAGCACAATATCATACATTTATATACATTATTTATTAAATTTTGACTGCCCAACTAGGAGTATTATCCCGTTTTAGGACAGTCAAATAATTATGGGTATGAACATGTGGAGAATGATTTGTACAAAAAGGAAAGAAAATTGATGAAATAAAAAGAGTGGTTATGTTATAAAATAATATATATTTTATAACATAACCACTCTTTATGTACAAGTTCAGAGTTATTACTCACAAGAGTCCTAACTGCTCCCTAACGCCTAAAGCCAGTGAGAGTATTGCGGTATGTTGTGAGTCTTAAGGTAATGGGGAGGGGAATAAAAAGGGAGAGGTGAAGTTGGGGAAGTGCCTGGCTACTCAGATCTGGTCAGCAAACACGGCTAAAGCCATTTCAAGCAAAGTTTCATTTCTGAATGTGGTCTTACACCAGGGCGCTACAGAGTGTATCTTCCACTCTGGAACGTGCCGCAAACATACCTTATATTATTTTTAATTATTAAATTCTGAAATAACACAATTCATTTACATAATTTACTTTTGCACGCCAGCATTTGAATCCGTGACCTTCGGGTTGCAAATCGAGAACCTTACCCCTCGACCCACATTACGAAAATTACTGGGGGCACAATTAGACCTTATTGTTTCGACACGTCTTTGTAACTAGAATTGTGAGACCCCGCATTAAGAAATTATATCGAATTATGTGTAACAATTAATGATTTTTTGAACAGTTGAAAGTTTTTAAGCTCTTAAAATAATTATGTTTTTAAGCTCTTAAAACAATATTTTTTAAGATAATCTCTATTAATTTTCCGGACTGAAAAATGAATTATATGAAATTTCCTCGATAGAAAAAAAAGAGTATACTTCAAAAATTATAAATACACCTCTCTGGTTTTGCTATTATATTATTATCTGGTATGGGATGAAAAAATTCACAGCTTTTCAAATTCATTTTTTAAAAATGAATTTGGTTCATAATATTCATAATACGGTACTATATTACTATAGTCATATGTTTATTATTATCTGTTTTTTAACCGTTTGCACGAATGTAATCATAAAACCTTTATATACACTGAAAATGTACTTTCTTAGTTTGAATGGTGCAAATTTCGTTGAATAATACATTATTATTTTGATTTCATATTTTACAGAGGACCCTGTAATAAAAGCTGATATTCTCGAAGACCCAAACTATGACGTAGTAATTAATCGATCCTTCGTTGATGAAAGACTACCATCCAGGATAGAAAATTAGCTTCGATTCAGCCAGATGGGTACTACATTATTAAAGCTCGATCATTTCATAGATAGTGTTCGAACGACATTCTTGTAAAAGAAAGGCCAAATCTTTAAGAAGAACGCCTGCGCGGATTTTTTTTATACAGAACGTAATTTTGATTTGGGACCAAAATACCCAACAATACAAAAAGTATAGCAAATATCTTTTGTGATTTAAATTATAAAGTATAAGGCATTAAAGAAATCAATTGTAATGACTTTGGAGGCAATTTTTTGGGAGTTAATTGTAACTTATCAAAAAAAAATTGTTTGTATTTATTATAGAAATATGATGAAATATAAAAATTAAAAAAAAATATTTAAAAAGTAATTTTGGGGTAATTTTAATTTACAAATGACCGATTTAGGAAAAACTGATGCCGTTAGTTCGATCTGCATGAGGGCCGAGAAATAAGATTCGACCCGTTCTCATAAAACCAACATCAACTTTTTTTTTTTTTTACATGAGCTCCACACAGGAGGTCCTGAGGAACATAATTTCCCTCAGGGCCTATGTCATCTTTATGCTCACCTATGATGCTGTGTGGAGGGTTTTTTTAAGGAAAGGAAGGAGAGGAGAGTTCTGGGAAGGAAAAGGGTTTAAGGGGTGGGTAGGAATCTTGGGTTCAGTATGTCCTGGTCATCCACCTCCAAGACCTAGACAAACCTCACCCCATGAATCCGGGCACCCCTGCTAAATCACCAAACGTAGCGAACCACTTGGGGTGACCTATGGCAGAGGTGTTGGTTATCCAATAAAGGTTCCCGGGGCGGCGGTACCCATTCCCGCCTCCCAAACTGTGAACGGATATCCCGTTTGTGTACGATTAGTTACTCGCACAGATAATGCATAGGGGATAAATGCTGCTAACTCCTTCGAGCAGACTCAATTTAAATACCTTTATTAAAAACTCAGCATACCCGCATTGCGTCTACCGATTGCTATTGGAGATGGAAACCGATCTGTTAACAAAAACCACCTTCCTTCACACAGAATCTAGTTGATTTTTTAGTTATTTAGTGGATCCAGCCCAGAGGTGGCTCTCAAATTCGATTGTTGCACATATTTGAGATTTGCATAGGGTTAGTAGCTGATCCTTATTAAAAATCTGTTGTTAATTTAGGTTAGATTGTGGGCTATTTTTCTATTTTTTTCATAAATTTGAATGATCTTTCAAAGGGATGTTGAAATTGAGTGATTCTGAGTTATCATGAAATCGATTAGTGCATACTTCCGTCACTCCTGGACGCACTGACCCCCAGATTTCTAACACCCGTCCTACCTGTTTCCTTCCCAGAACGTCTCCTTCTTCCTTTCCTTAAAAGGATCGAAATCAAAATCTAGTCTACTTCAACGGAAGCAATCTTCCGAACAGGCCCTCCATTGATATGCTTGGTGTAACTTTAAGTGACCAGTTCAGATATGGGGGATCCATTGAAGCCACAGTAAAGTTAGTCTCTAAAAAATTGGGCGTACTGGACAGGGCCCGCAGATACTTAAATAGTACACAACTGCTTACCCTGCACAAATCATAAGTGCGCCCCACGGTTGAATTTGGCAGCCACCTCTGGTCTAGAGCTCCAAAATATCTGAAAAATATCCTCGACTCTGTGAAGAAAACTGTGCGGCGGTCTGTTTGATCGATTCTCCCACCTTAACAGACAGATTGCAGTCTTCAGAGCACAGGCGTCGGGTGAGAATGCTATCCTTGTTCTACCGGTATTTCAATGGAAGATGCTTCTTGGAACTAGCGTCATTGATCCCTTCAGCACCGGTGCCTAGTCGGGAAACACGCCAAACGCGTGCCCAACATATGTACATGGTTGACATTTGTCACATGAGAACGGGTCGCTTCTTCGACGCGTTCTTGTATTCAACAGCTCGGTTGTGAAACGATTTGCCAGCCTCTGTATTTCCTCCTTCCTACAACATGGGTCTCTTCAAGACTAATGTTCATTCCTTCCTCTCCTCAAAAAGACCCTCCACACAGCTTCTCCGATGACTTATGCCCTGAGGGAAATTATTTTCCTATGGGCCTCTTGTCTGGAGTTAATGTAAGAAAAAGTACATCTTCCCCAAAGATGACACGAGGGATAAAAATTCATAAGGGCCTCCTGTGTATGTTAAAAATAATGTTTATTTTTGTAGATTCACGACATGAAAACCTTACGGTAAAATTCCTCGAAAAATCGCCAAAATATAAATATTGATCAATGTTATTCTGTTTACTACGAAGCTCAATCTTTGTTATTGTATTCTAATAATTCGAGTATTATTATTTGTGTACAAGAACCCTAAGCCATCGCCACGGAAACGGCGGGCCCTTACAACCTAATACCGTTTCACTTGAAGGGCAGATAAAAGTGACTTACATGCTCTTATTCAATTGCCACAGTCTCAAGTATATTTAAGAGGCTGTCGGGGAAATCTAAAGGCTTTCAAAAATGAGCACTTTATGGGATTTATATTGGTACACAGGATACAGAAAATCATATTTATTTTTCAAATATGCTTTTCCTAATTAAATTTAATACTTACTTGAATAATCTTTTTATTTTTGATACTGACAATTCGTAACGGAATTCCATTGTATGTTATTTTGGGGATTATGTGTGTTTTGTGTAAGTGTGTAGATGGCAAAGCGAATAAGTAAGACGATTCAATACTTACAAGTTTATTAACACTGTTTACAGACACATACATCTCCAATTTAAATATATGCAATAATAAAGTAATGTGAAGGGCGAACAAATATTAAAGACCAGCGACTCCTGACCGAGAGTTAAAGCAGAATGAATCGTTAGTTTTTGATGCAAGCGAGGCCAGTTGCTTGAGGAAAGGTCTGCATCCAATTGGTACCTGAGGGACCAATCAGGTGGCCGGATGATGCAGATCAGTGTCCTTTGTTCGTCCTCCACATTTATAAAAGATTTTATATTTGATTTATTAAAAGGCATTATAAAAGGATCATTACCGGTTTCACCTATCACGGCCGTCTTAAGAATGGAACAATTTTTCCTTAAAACCATTTCTAATTGTTTATTGAGTGAGTTTGTTTTGTATAAACTTATATGTACAAATAATAAGTTTTAAGATTTTCACGGCCAAAAGCATTTTCGTTATTTGTTTTTGGGGTGTTATGCCGTGTTGCGCTACCTCCTTCTTTAGCCAACGTTTCGGACATCGTTGCAGTGTCCATCATCAGGGCAGATCCGGCAGATCCGGTAGATGTGTCATATATGTACAAGGTCATTCAGTATTTATAAGATTGTATTCATTGTATTATATTATTAGAAACGACAAAAATTTACATAGTCGTATTAGCGCAATAATTAGAGCACTTCACCGGCATTTTTCGCGAACTTATCTATTAGTTGAGTCATTAACCTTCCTATACTGGCGCGTTGGTCTCTCAGACCGACAAACCAATAATTCGTTGTTTTCTCAAAATACGACAACAATTGAACTTTGAGGTTTTTAGAAGCTTATTAATTTGTTGGTAGGCATTGTTTAGTGCGGCGCGTGCATTGGTGCTGAGTGTACTTGTGACACTTTTTTGCTCTTATCGGTCTTTAAGATAAGTAACAATTACTGCCCAAAAATTCTAATAATGATTAATTCTTATTTTTAAAATAGTTTATTACTTTTGATGCTTTCATGAATTAGATTTAAGAGTTTTTTTTTTAATTAACGTAATAAAAATATTATGTTATTTTTAAGAGGCTGAGTTAAAAGTGTGTTTCCACCAAATAAAGCAAAAGTTAAATATTTTCCTTTTCTTTTCATTCAATTATACCCCCTTCATAATGCTATAAATAATGCTTAAATGTATATTATAATTTAAATAATACAGAAGAGATGAAATCTAGGTCTGAGACACCGTGCGCGAGTATAAGTATTGAGATGTTGGGCGCGAGTACACAAAGGTTAATATTTGTCTTCAATGATAACAAATATAAATGCCTATCTGGGATTTAATACTCAAAGTGCCTGTGTGAAAGAAGTAAATTGCTCTACAGTGAAGATTGTTTATCGATTTCTTGGCGAAAATAACGCCAGAACAATATTTGGTATTCTACATTAGGTGACAATTTTACCACTCCAAAGCTTCTAAAATAATAGGTATCTAGTCATAGCATTCAAATAAGGGACCTATGAGTACCTACTTTCTGGTACACATATTAAATCTTACATGACGAGTTATAGCTTTAATCCGAGATATAAAAGTGATTAAGAATAATAGAACGCAAGTGATGCACCAAAGAACACCAGTTTTTCTCGTGTTCCATTTCACCTCAACGCCTCAATAAAAATTGTTTGCTTTTAGGAATAGCTCATATAGGTCTCATAGAAGTTGGGAACAGCTCACTTAAGTCTTATAAAGTTGAATCTCCCTCACTGTCGTGGTGAGAAATATGATCTAAACAGTGTTATAGTCTTTATATTCAAATCTAAAAGTTAACCACAGAAAAATTACTTAAAATATGCTCCTCTTTTAATTATTTTTTTAATGAACCGATAAAAAGTGAGATGACATAAGCATTCACAATACATTTGTCTATGTATGTGTGTTTTTTTTTCTTTATCAGTAATTTTAGTTATACAGTACGAATTTAGTGCAATTTTTTTTTGTACAGAATTTTTTCTGTTTGCATGAAAAAAAATTATATTTCAGAAGGTGTATGTTTATTTCTAATAACCACATTCGAAAGCGTTTTAATCACCTTTCAAAAACAGTTTTAGGTTTTTGGTTACATTCAGAAATGTTTCCGTTATGTGTATTTTATTGAGAAGCGAAAATTTTATGACCTTTCGAAAGAATATCGCCGAGGCTTGAAGGGATATTACAGTTAGTATTTATTCTGTCTTAGTCAAGACAGGTTCCTAAAATTTATTAAGTAAATTAGTTGTGGCGAATTGTTCCGAGACATGTTTATTTATTTAATAAGGATACGATACTTACGAAGATTTGGCACAACTGTTTTTGAATTTCGGATAATAAAAATGATAATATTTACATGTTTCTTTTACAGGAATAAAAGTGGACAGAAAATAATATATCTTGGCTAAAAGCATACCTTATCAGTGGGTTACAATTGCGGAAATTTACTGCAGAAGAAACAGCTCATTTTTTCTCAGAATCTTAGAGACATTTTCAGCATGATGACAGTCGGCACCCCGCATTCGAGCGTTAATGGGGCGCATACACAGATTTATAAATGGTTCAGAATATATCTTCCAAGGAAACCCATTATATTTGTATTTTGGAGACCGAAACAAAATGTTATTTTTAGGTGCCCACAACAAAATATTCCCTGCAATTTAGATATATTGCATACGCATTTAATAAAAATATAAATTAATTTACAGATGCTGCAAGAATAGTGGAATGTGATGTACAAACATGTTAATATAATAACATTGTAATACTTATGTTTTAAATGGTATTTTACGGAAAATTCACCGCCCGCAAATCATCGACCACATTCCCCGCGGAATTCAGAATAAACTATTGTATATAATTTAGCTCAGGCTAAAAAACGGAAAAAAATTAAATGGCAGTTCTATTTGGTCAGATTAGGTTGGGTTGGGTTAAGTAAGGATAGGTTAGGTTGGATTTTTAACTCGTTACTATTAATGTGCGTAATACAAACAGTCCTAAGCACCAATTTGGGAGGCGGGTCTGTGTACCGCACCCCAGGATCCATTTATTGGATAACAAACACTTCTGTCATAGGTCACCCCAAGTGGTTCGCTACGTTTGGTGACTTAGCAGGGGTGCCCGAGATCATTGGGTGAGGTTTGTTCAGATCTTGGCGGCGGATGCTTCTGCTGCGTGGCGGGCCGGATGGAAAGTGACTGGTTGAGGGAGGCCTTTGGACCTTTCCAGCCAGACTCACTCGACCCATCGCCTTGTAGTGTGGTTGGAGGAATGGATTCATACGTCCGTCACCCCCAAACACACTGACCTCTAGATTCCTACCCACCCTTCACATCTTTTTCCTTGGCAGAACTTCCTATCCGTCCTTTTATTAAAAGACCATCCACACAGCACCCCCTAAGTTGACGAAGGCCCTGAAGGAAATTATTTTCCTTAGGGCCTCCTGTTTAACTCCCGACGGGCCAAGATGCCGAACATAACGTCCGTAACCAAGTGGGTCGGCCGATGACTTCATGCAATTTTTTTTTATGGACGTTTAATCCATGGAGATCCTTTTTTTGTTATTTGTTCATTTCATTGGGCAGGTAATATTACCTACATTTGACGAAATATTTTTTCCTTCGATCAACGATTTTGTTTCACATTTTTTTTAAACGGCACATTATGTTTTAGTCATTTGCGCAGGAATACCTAAAATACTAAAAATATGTTCATGTATTTAAGTAGATATTTAAGTAGATAAAGAAAAAATCAGACATTTTTTTGTATCTGTTGTGTGCGCAGAATTTTTCACGATGAATTGTGGTCTATGAATGTTTCTGGAACCATTTAGAATACTGCACCCTATTCCACTTATTTATATACCGTTAGAAAAAAAAATTCTACTTAAAATATTTTTTCTCATACATTTCATGAGTTTATGAGGTATCCACATACCAGATTGTAAGTAATTGAAGCAAAATTATTAAATACGTATCGTGTAAATATTAGCCAACACAAACACTTATTACTAGGGATGTGTTCAGGATGATAGAATATTTCTTCAAGATTTATCGCCTTGTCTCGGAAGATGTCAGCAATTCTATAAAGTTCAGCTACTTTAACACGTCGTACGAGTGATGTAATAAAGCTCTCCAACGATCACACGAACCCAGCAATAAAACGTGCAATCATTTCAACCCCTTGCACTATTTTGAGACTGCTTCTACCAACGTAACTACTTTTAAAACGAAACAAAATAATATGTAGGTACTTTTAGACATCTAACACGTGAACAAAAGTATTAGGTACCAACTTAATAAAAGGATTAATCGAGAGATACGAACCCATCGGTCATGAAGTAAAAACACGACGTGCAATAGTCATTAGCCATCCCAATTCAAGGAATGAGCTACAGTGCTCAGACTGAAAGACCTAGGGAATAATGTCACGAAGAGTGCATTAGAGAAATAGGATCACATCACGGACATATGAATATATCTGGACCTGCCCTAAGTGATAAAAACGTATTTTTTCCCCCTCCACATGGCGCCGGCTGAAGCTCCTCCTTGGAACCGACTCGCTCCATGGAGAGGGGATATAAGGGGGCCTCGCTTGAATCTAATGTGTGACGTCATCATTCTTGCCGTGAACAGCGAGAAGCTATCATCCATACATTTAACGAAATAACGGCAGCTTGTGCTATACAATATATCTACATATCAATGTGCACATAGCGAATGTGGGCGGTTCTCCAATGTGCTCGTCGCTGGTTACAGGGGTAAGTAAATTATGAAACATTTGTAAAAGTGTTTTAACTAAATAAGGCAACAAAATATTGCTATGTGTATTGGGGCGAGTCTTTTTGGGGCGAGCATTTGGCCTTAGCAAATATGTTATGAACGTGGCAAGCAATTCGCGCTCCCATGTAAAAAGGTCTATTCATTCAAAGCAGATTTTGCTTTTAAGAACTAAATGGTGATATTGTAATGCGAGATGCCTATATACTGTCAGATTGATTGTTCAACGAATAACAGTCATCTTTCCCCTCTTCGCACTCCATAGTTTGGTTTTACCCCTCATCTGCAACTTCTTGTCTATCCATTTGGATGTCTATGGATCACATCTTGGAGTATTTAGATCTTTCTTCAGCACTCGAGGCTATACTGAGATGGAATTTCTATATCCCTAAGTACTCGTGTAACGAAAAATTGGACCATTAAAACTGGGCCTTCGGGGGCCTTTGGGGAACATAGAAGAGCTTCGTCGGTGCTCTTCCGTAGGGCGTGCACATTTCTTGGAGCATCTTTCGTTGAATCATCGGTAGAACAAATACAGTACCCCTAAAGATTGCAAATCTTTCCAAAAGTGGCTGCCAAATTTAACCATGGGCGCGCCTGCGATTTGTAGAGGGTTAGCAGTTGTGTTCCATTAAAGTGTCTGCGGGCCCTGTACAGTCTCTCTCTCTCAGCTTTTATGAGACTAACTTAATTCTGGTTTCAATAGAGCCCACGTATCTGAGCTGGTCAATTAGAGTTACACCAATCATCTCAATCATGCCAATCACGGAAGGCCAGTTGGGAAGACTTCAATTACTTTTTATAATTTAAGGGAAAATTAATAGAAAGCGAAGTAGAGTAAATCACATTTCATGGCTTCGTTATGTTTTGTGGAAATGTAGGAGTGAAAGTTCCGGCAAGGAAAAAGGTACGAGGGGTGGGTAGGAATTTGGTGGTCATTGTCTCCAGGAGAGATGAACGAATGCATCCATCCCTTCCACTGCGGTGCAAGATGGTAAGAGCACTGCCGGATAGGTCAAAGAGTCTACCCCAACTGGCTTCTCCCGATCTGGCCGGCCGTGCACCAGGACAAACCTCACCCCACGAACCGGTGAAGTCGCAAATGGTAGCGAACGGTAGAGATGTTAATTACTCGATGAATGGTTCCCGAGGTGGCGGTACACATTCTCGCCTCCTAATTCAATTGAATCTACGTTTCTAGTATGAGTTCCACAGAGTTGTGTTGGACTGATACTTGTGACGATACTCAACTTCCGATGTGACAGGGCGCCAGAAGAAGAAAAAGACATACTTTATTTTACTGTTGTAATATTTTATTTCATAACTAGCATAGGGCTCATTAAGCGCATTATTAATTTCATCTAAGAATTTAGGCGATGAAATTCTTGGCCGTGAATTGAGGCCAAGCATTATCCCAATTAGGGGAAGCAATATATCTCCAAAGTTGGGACCGAAGGGACCCCGCTCCAGATGACATATTATTTAACTGCCATTTTTCATGTTCAAGTCACAGATTTGTTTAGGAGACGGAAAAAAATTCTTTCTTTTTGGAGAAGATTTGGCTAGAAGTAAATGAATGAGAGTTTAACACGATTTATTACTCAGAATTAAGTTTCAAACAAATTTGAAAAAATTTCCGCTTCGCACTTTATCCATTTTCATTATCAAGATTTAATTTATTACTCAAATGTTTTATATCAATAAATGTTCTGATTATTTTTATAATACTTATTGATTATTAATTTTTCATTGTTATGTTTTTGTTTGGCTTCAAATAAACATCGTTATATTACATACTGCTGAACATTTGCGAACCTTTTTTTTTAAAGAAAGACAAACATTCCCAGGTTACGAATAATCCGACAATTTTTGAAAATCTCCTACTATCACCAGAGTAAGTCTAAAATGTTGCTCGAGTCGTGATGGAGGACTTAGCCACCCGAGGAATCGAACATGGAACGCCTGGGTGGGACCCAAACGCGATGCCGACTCAAACACTCACCGGTCATCACTGAAGCGTTTTGATAAAAATATGAAATGTGTAAAATCAATTGTGGGCGTAAAAAAAATAATGTTTTTGTGAAGTGCTCACAGTCATAAGTGGTAAAATGGCTTATAACATTTATTTAAAAAAATGTTATTGATAATTTAACAAATATTATTAGTTTATTTACTTCTGTTCGAGAAGACTCCAGGTCAGATATGTATCATGATATGTTAATTTCATCTTCTTCGTATTTATTGATTTCCAAATCTTTAGGTTTCATAATACTTTGATGTCGTTTTTAGGCTTGTTTATTTCTATTGAGTTTTTATATTTCATTTGGAAGGGCATTTTGGGATGAGATTCGAGGTTTTTGTCCTTATGCTGTAGGTGTATTAGTCAAAAAGTTACTAAATTTTTCTTTGAATTTGAGCGAAGAATTTTTGAGTTTGAAACACTGAAAAATCAAAGTATTTAAAAAATTATTTTGGTGGAGATCTAATGGGTACTTTCAGGAAAATGTATGTTATATTTATCTGTGTTTTGGCGAGCTGCTTCATATGGATGTTTAAGGCGATGTTTAAGGATGTTAACGGGCGGTCCGTTTAATAGATTCTCCTATCTTAACAGACAGATTGCAATCTTAAGAGTACAGGCGTCGGGTGGGAATGCTATCCTTGTTCTTCTTCTGTAATTACAATGGAAGATGCGTCAGCGAGGAACCGAGGAACTAGCGTCATTGATCCCTTGGGCACCGGTGCGTAGTAGGGAAATACGCCAAACGCGTGCCCAACATTTGTACACGGTTGACATTTATCACATGAAAACGGGTCGTTTTTTCGACTCGTTCTTGTGTTCAACAGCTCGGCTGTGGAATGATTTGCCGGCCTCTGTGTTTCATCCTTCCTACAACATGGGTCTCTTCAAGACCAATGTTCATTCCTTCCTCTCCTCAAATCCTCCACACAGCATCCCAGATGACACAGGACCTGAGAGAAATTATTTTCTTCATGGCCTCCTGTGTGGAGTTAATGTAAAAAAGGCAGATTCCCATGCAATCATCCCATGTTCCATACGTGATTCGCAAAAAGCATTGTGGACTTCATACCGATCATTTTTACTTAGTATAGTCAGGAGGGTCTGAAGTAAATAGTAGGCCAACGTGATTCAGTGTCCTGGCCTGGGTTGATGTGGCTTTAGTTGAAGGAAGTTCCTGATCCCACTCTGTGCGGTGACAGCCTCAATAAACAGTAAATCATCCGTCGAGTCGCTTTGAAGGCTTTCTTTTGAGTCGCGGGAAGCGGAAATGAGATTAGTTTGAACGTTATTGATTTGAGCGGGAATCGAATAACAGCCTCATTATTCGAGAGCGGCAAGGTCTTACGCCAAATGGAAAACTGATGGTGAAAGAATTGAAGAAAAAGTGTTATTTATTAACCATTTCGTAGCCTACGGGGATACCCAAAATCTTTTTATACTGCTATCATAATATTTAATAAAGACCTTGTGATTTTGGTGTTTTCGAAGTGAAAACTTCTTTGGCACTGTTGTGATTTGAAACTCGATGAAACGAAAAAGCGACACTAAAAATAGACAAACAAATACATCTACAGGATTTATCCTGCGAGAGAATAAGATAGAATAATCGGTCTCCTCTTTGTGAGGTGCTTTGTAGCCTCCCCACTCTTGTCTTCTTTAGTTTTCCGATTGTTTCACTTCAACCGCGTGTGAATTGTACACATGTATTTGTTTATGTTCCTATCAAACCTACAACTAAATATATAATCCCAAGTAATATTATAATTGCGAAAGTGTGTTTGTTTATCCGATCTTTCAAGTTGCAGCGGAGCCATAAATCGACATGTTTTTTTTGCAAAGAAATAGTTAGGGGACTGAGAAGTGACAAAAGCTACTTTTTATTCAAAAAAACATACCGCTAGGAAAACCCTTTGTACAGTAATTCAACATAAAAAAAACTAAAGGTGGACAGTAGATTTTTTTTAATTAGTAGGCATCATTCCTTTACACAAATAATATTGCTTGCACGTTGGAACCGTATTTCCGCCATCGCACACATGTCTTGGGTCATGGGTGATCCATGTCAATTTATTTGTTCGGCTATTATACGAGAATCAGCCGGTTCACTTTTCGTTAATTTCTGGCTTTCATGCTACCTCGTTCACTCGGAGTGAAACGTCTGAATAAGAAATGAAACAAAAGTGCCGAATGAAATCATTAGTGAACCGATCCTTCGGTGTTGGATTTTGGCATTTGGCGCGAAATGAAAGCAAAATGAAACATCTGAACACGGAATGAACATTGCTCATTCCGTCTAGCAACATTACTGAAACATACAGGTTGACCTGTTAAAACATCAAAATGCTGTTCGTTCGGCTAATTGTTTCACTTTTCGGAATAACGCGTATAGATCTCATATGTAAATATGATCTAAACGGAATTGGAAATAGAAAACAACACGCTATATATTCAAACTTAAAAGTTAACCGCAAAAAAAAAATTGTTTACTTTTGTGTAATCTAAGTTTCCGACCGCAATTTGAAAAAAAAATAGGTAGAAAACCACTTAGGGTGACCTATGGCAGAGGTTTTGGATATCGATTAAATGATACCCGGGGCGGCAGTACCCATACCCGCCTTCCAAATTATTTATAACATAAATATTTTTGAAAAAATCCAGTATAAAAGTATGAAAGAACTTATTCATTTATTTTAAATTACATAAAAAAAATATTATCATTTAATTTATGAAAACAGTTTATTATAAACAAATTCTTATACATTATTATGCGTAACAATTGATTCTATATATTATAAAACTATTAGAAGGCGAAACAGCTGTCACGCTTAGTAATAATTTCATAGTAGAACTTGTTTGAAATAAATTGCTTTTATAAATTAAATACCCGTTAATATTATTAAATATATTAGAGAAGAAATAAAAATTAAAATGGAGGTCTACTAAATAAACTTGATAACTATAAATACGATAAAAATAATTGACAAATCACGGGATTTATTGCTTTTAAAGCTTTGCTTCAAAATACATTACATTTAGACTAGTATATGATGATGGTAACAAATTCAAAGAAATGCTAGTTAGAATGATCTTTACCCACTTGATGAATTATATTTTAAATGGAAACACGTATGTACTTATTTTCCTTGTAAAATATATTCTTTGGTTCCTTAGGTATAAATAAAGGTTGTATTATTTCTTCAATTTAATTCCAAGATTTTCCACTGCATCTGAAAGCAATAATTATATTTATACCCAAGCCTTGTTCACAAAGGAAGATCCTGACTTCTTTTTCTAACCAATGAGAATACTCAGCAAAAGCAAAACGATATCGTCAGGATGCAATTCCCCTGTGAACCCTCCAGTCAAACTCCGTACAAAATCAGGTTTGCAATATCTGCATCGCAATAAAAGAGTTCAGCCGTGAACAAAGCATTTCAAAGTAAGTATGTCAGTTGTCAGTGTGATAAATTGGTATTTTATTTTATTTTCTATCACATTACTAACGCATAATATAATTGCGAAACGTTCGAGATTGAAGAGTATCTACTCGCCCAGGTGCAGGTCCCCAGTCAAAACTAAAACGTTATTGGAAATGGGTTTTTCGTGTTTGATGAGAAATAAATTTTTTCATAAGAAGCAATTACTTTGTGGTTAGACATTATATTATAAAAATAAATAAAACACTTTGTATTTAACCACGAATTTATTATATTACATATCGACCGGTTTCGCTTACATCAAGCTTCTTCAGGATATAAGTAATAATAACTAAATGTTAATAATAATAAGTGAGAGCTATGGCTTATATATAAGTTGAGTGACAGAGGGAGAAAGAAAATGACCAAGAACATAATAAGAAAGAGACAAAGTATTTGACAGAGGTAAAGTGGATAATCAATTAGTGGGAGGGAGACAACAATACAATAATCAATTAGTGGGAGGGAGACAACAGTATAGATCTAATCACAAATAAAAACCAACAGTTAACGGTAATAAATGAGATATTAAACAAATTTTGATGTATTTTACATTAAAAGATAAAGGACGATATTTAGATATATGATAAAATTAATAATGAAGGACATCAGACTAACCCTAAAACACATACATAATATCATGGGTTAGGATGGATTGCTGGAAATAAGTTAAAAATAGGGCTATAAGGTGAATTTTTTTGATTTGATAAATTGATTTGGTTATTGAGTAAGAATTCTGACATATTTGTATTTAATGATTTCCTAATCTCTAAAGCTTCTAAATTGTCTAGTTTTATACCTATATTATTTTTATGTAATATGCGAGTTCCTGAAATTTTATTAAAAGTATGATGTTTTAGAAATTTTATTAAAAGTATGACGTGAAGATATGACAAACCCTACCTATAGGCATTTGGTTTCAAGTAAAAATAATAACATTGTTTGATTTTGAAGGATGGCATTTATCCAGTTCCTTACTCTCCTTAACCACAAATTTGCTAGAAAATTATTTAAAATTTGGAACTTTTGAATTCGAGTTGGTACATATTTTTGAAAACAGAAGAAGAAATGGGAATACCTTGGAAGAAAGTTGTTGGTATTTTTCGTGTACATAATCTCGTTTTAAATTAAAAAGGAGGAATTCGACTATCTCGGAAGTACATAATACCGTTTTGCGCTGATTCGTTTTGTCGTTGCGATAATTACCTCGAGGTCGTCACCATTATCACTCACGGCTCTACAACTCCTGGTGGGTCTTGGCCCCCTTAAGAGTCTTCCACCACCATAGACATATGAATATTAATAGACCAGAACATAAAGGTGAGGGGAAGAAACCAACTACAGCGGGGCGCAGAGCGGGAAGATGACTTCGGTGATATGTGATTCGTCAATAACTCAATCTGAGAGTATATGGGCATCTCGCATTATAATATCACCATTTAGTTCTTAAAAGTAAACCCTGCTCTTTGATGAATAGACCCTTTTACATGGGAGCGCGACTTGCTCGCCGCGAAATGAACAAATTTACAAATTCCAAATACAGCAAAGTAAAGTTCGCCTATTTTCAAAGTCCAATATTTTGTTGACGTATTTAGTTAAGACACTTTTACAAATGTTTCAAAATTTACTTACCCCACAAAACAGCGACGGGCACACGCCATGTGTCTCGAGTGATAGTGTGTGTTACAAAAACGACCATATTGTGTGATCTGAATAAGCTTATAATAAAGTGAAATAATGCTTGCCTATGGAATGTAATACGATAATTGGGTTTATTCTCTTTTTCACTTCTATTTTTACACGTTTTCAAAACACAAGCCACTATTTTTGCCCTGTTATTTCGTAAAATGCACCGACGAGTGCTCGACGCTGGCTCGCAGAAGAATGATGAAGTCACATTTTTTAGATTCACGCGAAGCCATACTCGATCCCAGCCGGTTCCAATGGAACCGGTATGGGGAGGGGGAAATAATACGCTTTTATCGCTTAGGGCAGGTCTATTAATATTCATATGTCTATGTCCACCACTCATATCGGTTTTGTGCCAGCTCTGTCCTGTTTAAAAGCTCCAAGGTAGATACGTCTTTGAGGACGTTGTCGCTCCATCTTGGCCTTTCCAGGCTCGTCCGCCCTCTGAGTTAAGCATGGACTTTGGTGCTTGATGCTCGGTCATTCTCTCCACAAGACCCAGCCACCGAAGTCTTCCCAGTTTTGTAATATATTTATAACTAGTTGACCCGGCAAACTTCGTACCGCCTCAGAATCAATAACTGTTGTTTTAATTTATTAGCCAAATTAAATTAAGTTTTCGTTAGTATCGTGTTTTTTTTTTGTTAGTATCAGAGATGGCGTTATACACCGATTTATAATTTTTGGTGATTTTCTTAGTATTCCACTTACGGGAATTGCGTTTCTTTTTCTTTATTCGTATGAGGGAGATTTATTATAATTATTGTATTTTTTCCTTGGAGGGATGCAGACATACGTTCACCGTTTGTCTCATTTTCGACTATTGACATTTAGTGTGTAAGAAAAAGGGCCGCATTATATGTTTAAAAACAGCATTGACATTTAACTTTTTTGAATTTTTGTAATTCACTCACTATTCAATATTATACTTATCACAATATTGCTGCAGCTCTTCAATATGAGAATTCGTTTCATACAAAATGTTGAGGTAAAGAATTATCTCCATAATATTTTTTTTCGTGAATGTTTCCGATGTTTTAATAGCTATTCTGCTATTCGGGGCGGAGACAAATCCAACAAATCAAAGATTGTAAAAATCGGTACAGCCGTTCTGCAGTTATAAATGGTGTAACTAATCCGACATTGTTTTACATATTAATAAGATTTCTTTGAGATATGGCAATGGAACTTCGGGAGGTGATTCTACATGATGGTAGGAGTAAAATAGATTAACAACTTTTTCCGAAATTCCAACTTTTTTCCCATACAAAAGGACATACCTACTAAAAATCTTTAGTGTGAGGTACGATGTTACTTGCTGAGAGCCTGCCGGGCGCCCGACTCGATTGTGATTGGCCCGTATTGTAACAACGGAAAATAATAAATCTGGCCGCACACGCCGGACTAATTTTATCTTTTTACCACAAAACTACCCCAAAAATTGGAATTTCGAAAAAAAGTTATTTATCTATTTTACTTGTACTATCATGTAGAATCACCTCCCAAAGTTAATGCACTTTACCCCCGGATACCTTGTCTAACTATGTCGTGGTTGTGTCGTGTGCTCTTTCGCAGAGTAAGTGATTGGTTATCCCTTTTCCTTGCATATAATGTTTTTCCTACACATGTCACTTCCAGCAAACACCATTTCGTTTCGTTTATAGTATTATTTTATTCCATTACAATTGCATCTGAAGCTGTAATTTGTAAGTTGTTTTGGATGCAACAAACATAGTTCCGTTATTTAAGTCTTTGATAGTTATTTTCAAATGAGTCCTGAGTGAAAACAATTTCTAAGAGAGCAAACTTAAGTTAAAATTTTAAAAAATAATTAAAACTAATAAATGTGGTTGTTTTACTACTGTTTACTAGATTTCCATTGTTATGACATCATCTTATCCGACTGAAAATGAGAAAACCTGTGTTTTAAATTAAATTCCGCGACACGGGAAAGTTCTACACTCTTTTACAAAGTTCGGGCAATAAAACAATTCTCCCGTTATTAAAATGATATCCTCCAATGTTTATAGTAACTACATAAGGTTTAAATTATTAGGAATTTGTAATAAATAGAAACATTAACGTAAATCTGCTTTCTAGCTGAAAAATAACGAGAAAGCTCTCAAGTATTGTGCGAAACATTGCAGTTACTTTACAGATCTTAAAATTTTTAAGAATTTGGTTTTTTCTTTAGAAAAGCTTGCTATTTTTAGAAAATTTTAATAGGAGGCGTCAACTAATATCTACAGGAATTCCAAAAACTGAACAAATCGGACTAATATCTATGAGAACCAAAATGTGGACGAATATCTATAGCACTGGCAGAGGTTGGATTTGCAATTATGTATAGCATATTGGAATAATGTAATATTGCGTCCCAAATATGGGACTATTGGACACATTTAGCTGATTATTAAGGATTTGGGTTTTTGTTTTAACAGCTTTCTTTATTCCGAGTGCTTCTAAATTATTTAGTCTATTACCATGACAATTTCTATGTCAGTTAGGTCTCCTCAAAAAGACCCTCCACACAGCATCCCAGATGACATAGGCCCTGAGGAAAATAATTTCCCTGTGTGGAGTTAATGTGAAAAAAAAAATTATTGTCCTCGTAAACAGCAAAATAATATTATGCAAAAACTTCACGTACGTACTTTAAACGTTTAAGCCTTTACGTAATTAGTAATTGCGTAATTGAAATAATTTATGCTTTTCCGTACAACCTCTTGCTCAGTTGCCCTCTGTAGATATTAATCCAACCTACGCTCCATAGATATAAGTCACCACTGGGACAGTCAACAGTCATAGATATTTGTCCAACATATGAGCTGTAGATATTCGTCCGACATACAGTCTGTAGATATTAGTATCTGGAGTCTTTTAATATTATATTTTTCTGGATGTCAGCACAACTATATTAATATGCTTCAATGTTAGCTGTAAGAGCTATTCCTCTAGCACAGTGGTTCCCAAAGTGGTCCGTACCGACCGCCAAGAGTCCCCAGGATCATTCAGGGGGTCCATGGAAAATAAAAATTGATTTGGGGGTGCCTGAATGACGTCAGGGTGTCCGCGGCAAGGTTTTTACACATTTTTATTCAGATGGAAGTTTCGTCGGGGGAGGGACGTAATGGGATGTGATGGGACGGGATGTTTCGCCCCACCCCATCCTACCCCGTTCCACCCCATATCACTCCCCCCCCACCCGCCGTTGTGCTATACGCCCCGGGGTCCGTGGGCCAAAAGAGTTTGGGAACCACTGCTCTAGCAAGTGCTAATGTACCTACATATTAATAAAACACCTACTTTTAACCACTTTTATTGTACGCCAACACGTTTTGTAAGCAATGCTTACTTTATCGGGGTTTACTTAAAACTAATAACAACAGGATACTTAAATATGTCAATGGATGGGCAGGAGTTGAATAGGGGGGAGGGTTAATGTAGCGTAATTTACAAATTTATCAGCCATACTATTTCTCAGAATGCTGACAACATTTGCATCTAGCCTAAAGGGCTCAAGTCACTGGAAAATTTATGTAACACCATTTTCCTACCCACGCCCGATTTTGTTGTAAAATTCAACTATCGCCAATATCAAATGGAGGTAATTTTTTGAATAACACATCATTTCCAAGCTAACAAAGCGTTATCCGAGTTTGATGTAGTAATTTCAGAAGGTTGACCTAATAATATATCCAATTTGAGAGGAAATGGTAAAAACGGTGCGTCGATTTCATGCAAATAAATTATTTTTATAACGTTTAAATTGAAATGAACTTCGAAATACTGCAAAAATATTCACTCAGGGAGTATCGTATTGCAAAATGGTATTGTTTCTATCCCCTTCGGTCATATTTAACTGCATCGTACTTAAAAATCATTTTGGGAGGTGGGTTTGGGTACCGGAACCATTTATTTTATAACCAACACCTCTGCCAAGGGTCAACCCAAGTGTTTAGCTACGTTTGGTGATTTAGCAGGGGTGTCCGGGTTCATGGATTGAGGTTTGTCAAGGTCTTGTGGCCGATGTCAAGGTCTGCCCACCTGCGGGCCACGTATGGAGCATTAGTTAAAAAAAGATTAGTTAAAAAAGACTAAAATTTATCTTAATTTTTTTTAACGCATATTTATATTGATTGCTATCTTTGTGTGCCACCGGACAACTCAACACAGTGGCACTTAAAAATTCCTTTAAATGGTAACATAAAGTCGTGAAAAGTTAAGTAAAAAAAACTGGATTAAGTGATTGCGCTAGGTTAGGTTATGGACTATTTTTTATCAGTTTTAATTTACTTTACTTTACTTTGTCACTTTTCAAAGGTGCTAAGTTCGACTGTGTTGAGTTGACATGGAACCATCTATATGTAGAACTAATTTGCAATCTAGCTAGTGCCTTGGATGATACGATTTTATATTTTCACAGCAAAAAGCATTATAGGTAATTATTTTTGGGGTGTTGTGCCATGTGGCACTACCTCCCTGCCCTGATGATGGACACTATAACGCTGTCCAAAACTTTGGCTGAAGAGGGAGGTAGCGTAACACGACATAACACTCCAAAAATAAATAACGAGAGTGCCTTGTATAATCATTTCCATTTGGGATGAATGTTTAAATTTTTGTGTTTTCATTTTAAGAATAATTTAATTAGCAAAACCTCAAATTTTAGGACAATATTAGTGACTCTGTGGTAGAGTGAAGCCCTAGCAAGGGTGATGACCTGGGTTCAATTACTAGATAATATCGTTCCATCTATTAAATCGCTATTTCCTCAATTACAAACAAAATGGCGACTGCAAAAGGTTCAAAGTGATGTTGGAACCTTGAAAAATAAATAGAACCTTTAAAAGTATGTTGTTAGAACTTCGTTATACAAGTATCTACGAAAATGCAACCAATATGGTTTTGAACACAGAAATGGTATTGAAATCAAAGAACATTTTTGAAAAAAAAATTGAATGTGTTTGAATTACGATTTTGAATTTGAACCTTGTCCAAATAAATTGAGGAATGCTTCCATTCCAAATCAAATATAATAACGCTTAATCACTACCTCCCCATTAACATCAATCTTCTCAGATGCATAACTAATTTAGCGTTAGTAATACAGCCTTTGAATATAATGCCAAGCGTTTAAAGTTACATCACTCCCTAGAATGACTACAATGTATTCCACATCATCAATAGATTCAAAGCAATCTACTCTCTCTGCTTGAATAAAGTGCTTATGCAAGCGAAATACAATCACACTGGTGATTTTGCAATTGATATATTAAATAAAAACTGATTAACTTGACACGAGTAAAAGGCAAAGCTTTAGAAATATTTCATTTGAAATTATCATTAATATGCCACCCAAATGAGTTTTACTCATGTAATTTTTTTTTTAGGAATTCAAACTTTCCCGGGTTACGAAAAACCTAACAATATTTTAAATACTCCTAACAATATAATTAGAGTAACATGTTGCTTGTGTATTGGTGGAGGACTCATCTGGGTGAAATATAAAAATGATCCACGGCGTGACCTCTGGGTGGGGATTTTTTTTTACGTTATCTCCACACAGGAGGCCTTGAGGAAAATAATTTCCCTCAGGGCCTATATCATCTGGGATGCTGTATGGAGGGTCTTTTTGAGGAGAGGAAGGAATGAACATTGGTCTTGATTGTAGGAAGGAGGAAACACAGAGGCCGGCAAATCTTTCCACAGCCGAGCTGTTGAATACAAGAACGAGTCGAAGAAGCGACCCACTTGAATTGAATGATGACACTTGAATTCGAATGGAAATTTTCATTGAAGTGGAGTTTTATATATATATTTTTCATTATCTCCACATAGGAGGTCCTGAGGAAAATAATTTTCCTCAGGGCCTATGACATCTGAGATGCTGGGTGGAGGGTCTTTTTGAGGAGAGGAAGGAATGAACATTGGTCTTGAAGAGACCCATGTTGTAGAAAACAAAGTCGAAACAGTCGAAGAAGCGACCCATTCTCGTGTGACAAATGTCAACCGTGTACAAATGTTGGGCACGCGTTTGGCGTGTTTCCCGACTATGCACCTGTGCCGAAGGGATCAATGACGCTAATTCCTCGGAGCATCTTCCATTGTAATACCGGTAGAACAAGGATAGCATTCCCGCCCGACGCCTATGCTCTAAGAATTGCAATCCGTCTGTTAAGATGGGAGAATCTATCAAACAGACCGCTCGTTTCTGCACAGTCGAGGGTATTTTTCAGGTATTTTGGAGCTCCAGACCAGAGGTGGCTGCCAAATTCAACCATGGGGCGCACTTGTGATTTGTACAGGGGTTAGTAGTTGTGTACTCTTAGAGTATCTTTTATAATAATACTCTTTTATCCACTCAGCTACAAACCGGTCCTCATTTGTCAAATATTTCTCATTTTCGTTCAGCAGCTATTATTTATGTTGTTGCTGTTGCCCATATTAATTAGTTCTCTCAGTATCGCTCTGGTTATAGACTAACTTTTGGAAAAGCAAATTTTCGAAAAAAAATTTCGGCCCTATTTGTTACCAGATTTGAACAGCAAGATTCTTCCCAACCTTCAGTTTTCTTATGTCTTTATTAAGCTCCTTGCTAATTTTCAGTCCCACAACACGTTTGTTACGTTGGACTTAAAAAGAAGCCATTATTAAAATGCTTTACCTATTATGATCATAGATGATGCAAATCCGAACTTCATAGACTATTTTATAAAGATGTTAAAAATATTTTTTTTTTCACGCAGAATTTCTGATCAGCTGTTTACGGCTAAAATTAAGTCCCTTTTCCATAGATATGCACATTTTATTATCAAGTGTACCACAGACATTGGAGGGGACCCACCACTTTCCCACGGCTGTGTGAGGAAACTGATTGTTTAACCTCCTTAGCCGCACACGTCAGGACTCTAATTTTTTGTAAAAAAGAAGCTACGTTTATTAGTTAGTTAGGAAGTTAGTTAGTTACATTTATTTTTGAAACGAATCTAGACCCTCCAATGTCCCTGCATGCATGATTGTTAGTAAAAAAGTAAAATGTATGCATACTTACATTTGCAGTAATTAACAAGATAAAAATAGTTCGCCTGTTGGTTCAGCATCTAGTTGAGTGAAATAATAAATAAAAAGAAAAATATTTACAGGTGTAAGTATGATTAAAACCAAAGAAAATATATAAAAAGAAAGATATTGGGGGCAGTTTGTCCCACTATCACGGGGCAGTCCCGGCGAGAATGAGCGGGCGAGCGGCCTGGCCGCAACGTGCCCAAACGCCCGCGTCCCTTAGCCAGTTTCCCAAAAGTACCCTTGAAGAAGTGTACCACAGACAGTATACGGAATTCGAAAACATTCCATGTTCACTTGAATAAGTACCTCTCACGGCAGTTTCAAAGTAACAACCACGCAAGACTCGCGCTGATATAAACTTTACGATTTTTTAATATTTTTTTTATAAATACTACAAATATGAGATAAACGGTAAAATACAGGTTAGTTCATTGCCTATAGAGCACTATAAGTTTTTATGTCTCCATGTTAAAATTCAAAGGTGTGATTTTTTTTATGTGGGTGAAAAATTTAAAAAATGATTTCTGAAAATGTCGAGCAAACGGAGAAAAAAAAATTTAAATGCGCTGTCGATTCAGTGGTTAAAAATAATCTGTTTTGCGCGTAGGCTTTGTCAGATTTTGGTAGTATGAATTTAATTTCATTGCCTGTCTTTATGTTGATTATTTAGTATGCGTCCTTATTCACTGAAATCTCTGTACAAATAAGTATGTCAATAAATATTATACGTTGCTCAAAGCAATTATTTTTTTTATATGAATTTCTTCCAAACCAATAAAAAACTCAAACGAAGTAAGTACCTATGACAGTTGACGAGAATATTAATAACATGTATTTCATATATTTCACGTCAACTTGATGAATAAAGAATGCTCGTGTGATACGTATTTGACTTACTTTAAGCAAGTGATTTCTTAAATTATTAGGAGTAAAAAAATTCAATTAAATTTTCACTTCAAAAAAACATCAAACAATCGGAGACCAAAATGTCATTTACATTGTTTACCCCAAATAATGTCAGGAATCACTGGTTAAAGAAAGTCAAGTACGTTTCTTAACACACTGTATTTATATTTGACATGCAATAATATCAAACAGTATTAATACACTTGCATCTGCGTGGTTGAATTCCAGAACCCGACTTCCATTGCACGTCCGACGTCACGCCTTATGCGCCGCGCCACAAATCTGCGTTCGTGAAATTTCAAGCAAAGCTACCCTTGTAATTCGGTTTTTAGTTCAAGAATCTGCCAAAAGATGTCGCTACTTCCATCAGCAGCTCGCATATGGACGTTTATTTCCTAGGTATAAGTACTAGGATTTAAAGGCGGCTATATGCAATATATATTACATAGCGTCATTGCGTGTCTCGGTTACTTTGTATCGGTTACTTTGTCTCCGTGACTAGCGACTAGCTGTCACTGGATCACAGTGGATCCGAGGAACTGGCTGTCTTTGGAAACATTTCCTATCGGATTTATAAAATGGTCACCAACACTCAAACTGGGCGAAGCTGAAGTAAAAGCCGACGGTAGGGCCTAGCAGCGAAAACTGCTAGTATTATGTAATACTTCAAACATATTTTTCCTCAATGGGCATATCGAAGCACTTATATTAATCAAGCTTAAGATCAAAGCAACGCCATATTAATTAACTTAAATATTACTTGATTGAAAATTTATTAATTCTAATAATGTGACTCCAAGGTTATTCATACAACATTAAGCGCTACATTAAGCAGAATTGACTTTCGTTAATCCGAATATATTTCTGAAAATTTTATTTCCACCATATTAATTACTCCGCTTAAAATGTTGGCCGTTCGCTGAAACGTTTGAAGTTATTAACTGCCGACATTTTTGTTAATATTCCAGACGAATAACGCCTTGAGCAGTGGCGGAACTGAGTGTTCCCAGAATCGTGAATTTTTTTTTAAGATTGCAATTTTGTAATTTTCGGTTAAATTTATTCCAAGGCTTTAAAAAAATTTAGAAGAAGTGAAACTAGAAAATCGCTGGTTGTCGCTTTCTTTTGGCTGTTTATTTTTAAGTTTTGGGAGGCGGAATTGGGTACCGCCGCCCCGGGAACCTTTATTGGATAACCAACACCTCTGCCATAGGTCACCCCAAGTGATTTAGCAGAGATGCGCGGATTCATGGGGTGAGGTTTGTCCAGGTATTGGAGGCGGATGACCAGGACACACTGAACCCCAGATTCCTACCCACCCCATAAACCCTTTTCCTTCTAAGAACTCTCCTCTCCTTCCTCAACCCTCCACACAGCATCCCCAAAGATGACATAGGCCCTGAGGGAAATTATTTTCCTGAGGGCCTCCTGTGTGAAGCTCATGTAAAAAAAAAAGAAAAAGTGGTTAGAAAATATTGATTTACAAAATAATAATTTTTTATTTTTTTGGATTTAGTACGATTCGAACCTCCGACCGCTGGATTTCTCTGGCCGTTGATATTTGCTGCGCACTATACCGCTGCGCTATGGGCGCGCGCGGTGAGGCGCGAATTTACCGCATTATATTCCGACGACTCGTAAAAAACAAAGTGGCCAATGAGCGCAGACCTATGTATAACTTTTTTTCCAACAAACTGCAAGATTGGTCGCTCGTGCGTGATATAATACGAACAGGTATGTTGATCCTCGTTACCAACCCATACCGCCCACACCACTGGAACTGCTACGCCCCTAACCAAAATATGGGAGAATGTACTACCCCTTAATTCCAGCTAAGTACGAAAGATTGACGCGAGATAAAATCCCTAATCCCTTAAAAGATTCCCTAAGAGATCCATTAAATCGTTCAGTGAACGAACGTTAACTTGATGAATAAGGAATTTTCGTGTGAATAACGCCCCCTTATTTTATTCAAGACATTTTTCCCGGCTAACACGAGACGATGTAAATTGACGGGCAATAAATATTTTTTTATGATTTTCTTGATATAGTAGTTTTATAAGTTCAGATAAAAAGTAGATTTTATTTGAAATGAATAATGTATTTCTGTCGTACAAACATTACCGCCCACACGATTTTTATTACTACGCTTTGTTTTATTTACTTTCTTGGTTTCGTACCCGGCTTTGTTTCTACTTTCAATTTGACAGGCGGGTATGGGTACCGCCGCTCCGGAATCCATTTATTAGATAACTAACCCCCCTAGCAAAGGTCACCCGAAGTGGTTCGCTACGTTTGGTGACTTAGGTGTACATGTTCAAGGGGGGAATTTTGTCTAGGTCTTGGCGGCAGATCCGTTTACCCAGCTTCTGCGTGGCGGGACGAATCGGGAGAGACTGGTTGAGGGAAACCTTTGAACTCTTCAGCAGGACTCTTTCGACCCTTTTCAGTGATAGAAATGGATTCATATGCCGTCACTCCTGGACACACTGGCCCCTAGATTCCTATCCACCCATAAAACCTTTTATTTTTCTCTAGAAACTTCATCTACATCCATTCCCTGAAAAGACCCATCACGTAGCCTAAAGATGACATACGCCCCGAGGTAAATTATTTTTCTCAGTGCCTCCTGCGTGAAGCTAATGTAAAAAATACCAATTATTTCATATCTTTAATAACTATTACTTAATGTTTTTTAAGTAGAGATATTTTCATCCGTAAGCACATTATACGATATAAATGTATAAAGTTATGTTCTGCCCATGAATGATAGGGATACAAAAAATTTCCATTATTCTGTGCATAAGAATAAAATCCCAGTGTACCAATAACATACTTACTTTTTACAATACACTCAGCAATGTTGAATAAATTAGATTTACAAGTGACGAATCTGAACACTTTGTATTGGGTGGTTATGTACCAATTAAAATTACGGAAGTGTGGGTGAAACGTCAATTAATATCATCTGTCAAAGTTTACCCCGAGGTCTCTGATCTGATTAAGACGATGTCATAAGTTATCGCTAATAATTCAAACACTTGGCTTTGCATGATATACAAATAATCATATAATAATAATAATAATTAAATCTGATAATAAATATATGATTAATTTATTATTTATTATATATTATATGATTAATTTCTTATACCTTACAAATTAGAATTTATTACATATAAGAAATAACTGATTAAATGAATTTATTATATAAAAGAATTTAGGACATATAATATTTTTCAAAAAATTGTTTATAAATATTTATGCCCAAAAGAAATTTTAAGAAATATAAGCAATTTAAAAAAAAATCAGGCAATGGTGAAAAATTTGTCAATGTGAAGAGAATCAAGAATCGAAAGAATTTCCCCTTTGAATATCTCATCACCGACGCCAAATACATCATCTCGGAGGAGATTTGGTTCAGGAGCTACTCATCCCTACCGGGAGAACCATTGGCAGGTTAGTCCTACAGGCAGGAAGAGGAATAATCTTTTATGACGCTGTCTAAGATAGTCATCTGGAACATAAAGACTCACGCCCTCCAAAATGGCTGAGTTCTCAATATAGCCTCGCAGCAGTCTGAATAAGTGGGTGGCGGCATACCACTCTCTTCTGAGCTGCAGGGAGTAAACTCCCAGCATGCCCAGAAAAAAGTTCGTGGGGTAGAGCCATGGATAGTGGCCATACTCCCCCGGCCATTACACGCATCAGTATTCGCATCAGTATTTACTGATGCGAATTACTGACGACAACCGTCAGTATTTGTGAGCCATTACACGTGTCAGTATACTGACGTCAGTATCGTTGCGAAACCTTGCGGAACAGACGCTTTTAAAGTGATGAATCCGAAAAGAAAAACCTCTGTTGCTATAATTTTGACGTTCGCTACAAAGAAACGAGTGAAGAACCGGCTTCGCAAAAAAGAAAAATTCTTACACTTGAATTTAATGGATGAAATTTTGCTAACTGATCCAAACGACTTATTATTTTAGGATAAACAATGATAATTTCAACAAATTGCTAGATGTGGTTGTTCCACATATTTTGAAACAAAATACAGCCACGAGAGCCTCGATCACGCCAAGAGAAAAATTAGCTGTAACACTACGATTTTTGGATATACACTATGATCGATTTTTTTGAGTTGATCTATACTTGCATCGCAAACCTATTTATTTTTATTCGTACATCTTCCCTCATAATATTTGGATTTACGCTGACCATTATTCCCTTCAATTCCTCCAATACAATTTGGGAGGCGGGAATGGGTACCGCCGCCCCGGGAACCTTTATTGGATAACCAACACCTCTGCCATATGTCACCAAAAGTGGTTGGCTACGTTTGGTGATTTAGCAGGGGTTCCCGGGTTCATGGGGTTAGGTTTGTCTAGATCTTGGAGGCGGATGACCAAGACACACTGAACTCCAGATTCCTACCCACCCCTTAAACCCTTTTCCTTCCAAGAACTCTCCTCTCCCTACTTTCATTTAAAAAACCCTCCACACAGCATCCCCAAAGATGACATAGGCCCTGAGGGAAATTATTTTCCTCAGGTGGAGCTTATGTACTAAAAAAAAAATAAAAAATGGCCCTATTCCTCTTTACAGTATTTTTCTAGTCCTTGTGACGCTTATTCCATAGTATATCATGCATCTCATAAGCGTTGATGAATGTAGCTAGGACGTTTCGCGGCGGAGCTGGAGATGCGACATCGCTGTCCGACATAGCTAGAGGCGATAAGACAGCACCGTCCTCCATGGCGCACAAGAAATACTGACGTACTGATGCGGCGAGCCATTACACGCATCAGTACAGCATCAGTATCCCCACCTCTTTTTGGCCACGCCCCAATACTGATGAGGCCGATCCAAATATCTAGATGCGCGTCAGTAATTTTGTCGATGCGTCAGTATTAGCCATTACACGCATCAGTATTCGCATCAGTATTCAAATACTGATGCGAATACTGATACGTGTAATGGGGGGATCATGTAGAGAAATCTTAGAAACTACTCATATGTACGTAGGTAATATTTCAAACATCAAATTAACTAGATTATTATCTTTTTTTTTTTTTTCATAAGAAGCAATAATTACTTTGTGGTTAGACATTATATTATAAAAATAAATAAAACGCTTTGTATTTAACCACGAATTTATTATATTACATATCGACCGGTTTCGCAACAGTGTCAACACTAGAGTAAAATAACATTTAAGATTTTTAAATGGAAAGGGTTTCTCTGAGCTTGCAAATCACCTAATCTCAACAGATCATACTTCTAATAAAATTTCAGGAACTCGCATATTACATAAAAATAATGTAGGTATAAAACTAGACAATTTAGAAGCTTAAGAGATTAGGAAATCATTAAATACAAATATGTCAGAATTCTTACTCAATAACCAAATCAATTTATCAAATCAAAAAAATTCACCCTATAGCCTATTTTTAACTTATTTCCAGCAATCCATCCTAGCCCATGATATTATGTATGTGTTTTAGTGTTAGTCTGATGTCCTTCATTATTAATATTATCATATATCTAAATATCGTCCTTTATCTTATAATGTAAAATACATCAAAATTTGTTTAATATCTCATTTATTACCGTTAACTGTTGGTTTTTATTTGTGATTAGATGTATACTGTTGTCTCACTCCCACTAATTGATTATTGTATTGTTGTCTCCCTCCCACTAATTGATTATCCACTTTACCTCTGTCAAATACTTTGTCTCTTTCTAATTATGTTCTTGGTCATTTTCTTTCTCCCTCTGTCACTCAACTTATATATAAGCCATAGCTCTCACTTATTATTATTAACATTTAGTTATTATTACTTATATCCTGAAGAAGCTTGATGTAAGCGAAACCGGTCGATATGTAATATAATAAATTCATGGTTAAATACAAAGTGTTTTATTTATTTTTATAATAGATTATTATCGTTGGCGTTATGATAATTGACTTGAATTAGTTTCGAGAGGCAGTTGTTTTTGGTTCTTGTTCGAGGTGGAGGGGAAGAATTATTTTCCTCAGGGCCTCCCGTGTAAAGCTGATTACACTTACCACTTATTTCATTTTAAAAATTCTGTCATTAAAATGAACCATTACGCCCTTTCTCCGCAGGGGAAGGCACAGAGGACGGACCGCCAAACAACTCGGTCTTGGCACACACTCTTTGCTTCGTTCACATTCACACATCGTCTCATACATACCCTTCTATTATTCTGACTGTTAACTTGGCCCGATATAAGTACCTGATTCACTTGATCGTGCCATGTCTTTCTCGGGCATCCCTGACTTCTTCTCCCTTTCTCATTTGCGTCATATATTCTTCTTACACACCTTTCTTCGTTATTTTGCTCTACATACCTATTATTGAAGATACGTTACAGAGATCTTGTATTTTTACAATGTCAACGTATAGATGTCGTAATTTTTCAAAATTACCAATATTTGTGTTGTAAAGGTTAATTATATAATTTCAGCATCCTTCAATAGATATCATTAGTATAGCGAGTAATACGAAAGTTTCCTGTAACTCCACAGATGATAGTTAATTTTGACATAAGAAGAGTACCATCTATAGTCGTTAGTGCCTTTACAATAACTTAATAAATTATCTAATAATCAAGCTTTTTGGGAAGCAACACGTCTTAAGTTTTATAAATCATTGGAAAGTAACAGCTATAACAATATTCAATCATCATCATCATCTGTGGCTCTACAACCCAGGTCGGGTCTTGGCCTCCAGCAGAGCCTGCCTCCATGACTGTCGGTGTTGTGCTGCGTTGCGCCAGTTTCGGATGCCGATGGTGCTTGCATCCTTCACCACTCCATCCAGCCATCGAAGCTTTGGTCTTCCAACTCTTCTCCGACCCCCAGGTGCACCATCCATAATTCGCTTTGGGATATCTCCTTCGCTCATTCTCTGGATATGTCCAGCCCACCTGAGTCTTCCAGTTTTGATTTCCTTGGAGATATTAGGGTCCTCGTAAAGATCGTATAGCTAAAATATTCAATAGGTAAAAGTATTATTTTGAAGGCGATGAATGATCCTGAAGCAAATATTTTTTTTGCAAATTCTTTCGGTTTTACAAAAACTGTAATTATAATATGCTGTGATTTTCAGTGATCTAGGCTGGTGTAATTATAACATTCCGTATTTGGCGGATGTCATTTGGTAGTCCTGCCAGGATACTTACGTGGACTTCAAACACGTTGCCAAAAGGATGGTCGGTATATTTAAATAAATAATATGATGAACGTTTGACTTGCATTTATTTACACAAAACCGACACGGGTTATTATTACATTTATCAGAAGGATTTAACATACGTAGAAAGCAGCGTACAAATGCGACTCGACGACCGGGCCGTGGAAACAGAATGACAGGCGAGTTCGCCGTGGTTCTAGTGCGGGGTTTCTAATGTTGCCCATTCAACAAAACATTTTTATGGCTATTCAATTCGTTCGCTGCCTTCCGCTACACGTACTTTGTTTGTTTGGGGAATTAGGCAAGTATTTTTTTATATAAAAAAGCTCCCGTAAAATGATGAATTATTAACAAATTTTTCTTTCGGAAGATTTTTTGATTGATTCGTGTACAGACCATGATTCTTAGTAAGAATCCAAAATTTTGTCGGTTTAAGTTATGACCAACCCCAAGTTTTACAAAGTTGTTAGCAGTTACAAAATTTCATCACATTTATCTTGCCTTCAGAACTAAAAATTAAAAATCATCATTAATGGTTTTTTAATGATGTTGTGTTGAATCACTTACCTAAAGCTCCTGGTCTGAGTCCCAGCATGAAGATCACAAGTAGGAAAAAGGCTAAACTGCGTTCTATCCTGTTGCACCAGGTCTTTATCCCGTTTCTTCTTAATCGGTTGTTGCTCTTCGTTGAATCCATTGTTCCTGCTTGTCCTCACGACGCACTCTCAACTGTCGATGTCACGCGAAGGTGTGATGGACCTGCGAATAGAAGAAAAAAAAATTATTGAAGTGAAACTTCTTTACGCATGAATCAGTGATGGAATCGAAGTTGAGAGGGAGATATAAGTTACTGAAGTTTTACTTCAGTCGTGTGGTCTAAAGCATACTCGTTTTTTTGTTGAAAGCAATCACTTTGTGGTTTGATGTATTTATTAAAAATAAAACACTTGTTTTGAGTGAGTTTTAATTTATTTATTTACCGACCGGTTTCGCTTTGCCCAAGCATCACCAGGGTACAAATTAATGCTAAACAAGAAATACATTTGGGTACCGCGCGCCGCCCCGGGAATCATTTATTGGATAACCTGCCATAGGTCACCCCACGCAATGTTTGGTAACTTGGCAGGGGGGCCCGGGTTCATGGGAGGCTTGTCCAGGTCTTGACGGCGGATGCATCTACCCACTTGCTGCATGTCGGGCCGGATCGAGAGAGATGGTTGAGGGAGGCCTTTTGACCTTTCCAGGCGGATTCTCTCGACCCATCGCTTAGTAGCGCAGTTGGAGGGATAGATTCATAAGTAAGTTACTCCTGGAGACACTGACCATAGATTCCTACCCATCATTCATACATTTTTCCTTCCCAGAACTTCCTATACTTCCGTTCTTTAAAAAGACCTTCTACGCAGCATCCTCTAAGATGACACAGACTCTGAGAAAAATAATTTCCCTCAGGCGTGGAGCCAACGTAAAAAAAACCTATTGTATGCTTATATATAAATATAGGGATATAACAAAATAAAAATATAACGAAAAGTAAGTCTTAATTTACATCAGTACATCGGAAGTGAGAAAAACCAACAAACAATTATGCAAACTAAAGGGATATTATAATACATCAACAGCGACAAAGCATTAACTGGGAATTTTTTAATCTGCCCATTAACTGCGTGGCAGGCTGGATCGGGAGAAACCGGCTGAAGGAGACCTTTTGATTTCTCCAGCAGGACTCTCTCGAAACATTGCCTTGCACCGCAGTGGGAGGGTTGGAATTGTTTGTTCGTTAGTCCTGGATACACTGATCCCCCAGATCACCCACCCTTTTCCTTCCCAGAACTTCCTGTCTTTCCCTTTCTGAAAAGACCCTTCGTACAGCATCCCCGTAGATGACATACGCCCTGAGGGGAATTATTTTCCTCAAAGCCTCCTGTGTGGAACTAGTGTATAAAAAAAAAACAAAACTTTGTCCTTCGTTCAAATGATTTCGACATAAATTCCGGGGCGTACCTAGAAAGAGTAGTTCTGTAGAAAAATTAATACTTATCATAAAATAAATAATCTAGGATACGACAAAGTGTTTGCTGTTCGCTTTCCCAATATCTTTTTGGCCTTACTATAAATTATTTATTTGCAATGGTAGGTACCACGTATCGTATCCCCTCGTATGGTGCTGATTCCATTCTTGGCAAGAGTGCGGAAACTAACCCTTGACCCATATACAGTAAAGCAGGCTCCGTTCCTAACTACAAGTAGGTATTATGGATACCGTAGGTAGTGTATTCTCTCTAAGCCTTGCTTGTCGATAGCTGATAGCTTTTGGAGTGGCGATGAAAACATAATAACAGCGTTATCTCGCCAGGAAGTAAATTAGTTAACACAATATCCTACCAATCAAACAACTTTCGCTGTTAATAATATTTAGGACTCGACGTATTCTTATATAATAATCTTATATTTTAAATTATTTGACATTTTCAAGGCCAAAAACTTCTGGAATCCACAAAAGCCCCATCTATATACATATATAAAAATCAAAATATTTTTGTTTTTGGGTATGTATGTATAGGGCCTATGCGTTGCTAAACCATTCATCCGATTGCGATGAAAATTTGGAGGTTTGATGTGCGCATGCCCGCGATAGTTTCTGTATACAATAGTGAGCTCTGGCATCATGAAATTACGCGTTGCTAAACCGTTCATCCGATTGCGATGAAACTTGGTAATTTGATGCAGGGGTGGTGGAAGGAGAGTAAGGGGGTGGGGGAGAGGGGGGTGGGGAGAAGGAGGAGGCGGAGTGGGAACCCCCCTTACACCATGCGAGTGAAGTTGCGGGAAAAAGCTAGTAAATTATATATATAGTATTGTTTGGTTTTGGGAGAGGTCTTTTTCCGCGCACTTTTTGGTTGACGCAAAAACGACCAGTACGCCCTTTGCGTTTCACCCACCTCAAGGTTCACTTTCGGTTGAAGCAAATTGGGACTGAAAACTGTAAGCAAATTTTTTTCGACAAAATGAAATATATACAGGGATTTATTCTCCGATACGAATCGGCGGCGAAAACTAGAAGCTCTACTCGAATCACTCGATTCGGCTCGGTTGTATTTCCCGCCGACAGATAGCGTTTCAAAAAAAAAATGACAAAAAAAGACTTAGCATTTTCCTCAAAGGAAAATGCTAGGTCTATGGTCAAAATCTTAGATGTCAAATTTTTAGCCTAACAAAACGGAACTCTCGGCGGTTTCGGTCGTTGTTTTTCGGAAAACGACATTACCGCCGAAAAACCGATTCCGGGCTAGATGTTTTTTGAAAATACGATAGCCGGATAGATTCCGCAACTTTTAACACCAATAAAACATATGATTCTCATATAAAATACGTCAGGAGATGCTGACGAAACACGAAATTTTCCGAAAAAAAATCATCAAAATACGCGCTCACAGATTCCATCGGAAGTTTAAATATTCCTGGCCAGTTCAAATTAATACGTTTTTCATTCGGGGTAGGTACCTACTTATTTCGGTAGTATTGCAAATATGATGAAAAAAGCTAAGATTGCCGGAATCTAAGGAAATGCGCAGGTACCTACCTGAATGGGTACCTACACAACGAATTAGGTTTTAATGCAATAAATACTACGGTAAGGTTGTTTCGATGATACAGAATAATGGAACTTTTTTTAAGTTAATTTTCACGTTCTGTGATGGTTCTACTCAAATTCTATTGTTTTATCATTACAGACCAGTTACATCACAAAACTGAAATAATTACAGAACTCGAACGGAACTTTATAGAACTGAAAATTTACTAGAAAAATTTAAAGAATTGTCAATTTTTTTTATTAATTATTATTTTTTATTTTTAAGTGTGTTCTATTTGAACATTGTATATATATATATATATTACGCGTGTTCTAGGTAGGTACTTACTTGCGGGGACTTTTTTCATTTAAAAATCAAAACATGATATTGAATGAATTTATTTGTAGTGAAAATTATTTTATGCTCAACAGCATAATGGCGTCGTTTTGGTGAAATATTACAACAAAGTACCTACTTAGTACTTACACTTGCAAAATGAAATACAATACAACTACAATAGTGAGCTCCGGCATAATGAAATTTTGCACTGCTAAACCGTGCAACCGATTGTTATTATTAATGGACTATTTGTGCGTAAATAAATTAATTATATACAGCGGGTACCCGGCATGCGTTGCGAGGCCACTTTAACTTCGGGGTCAACTAAACCGTAATGGTTCCCTACCAAGTCCCGGGAAACAACATTATAAAATTATGCACTTTATAAAATTACATACAACGGGTACCCGGCATGCGTTGCAAGGCCGCTTTAACCTCGGGGTCAATAAAACTGTAATGTTTCCATCCGAAGTCCTGGGAAACTACATTATAATGCAAGCGCCTGCACTATGTAACATTATATACTACGGGTACCCGGCATGCGTTCCAAGGCCACTTTAACCTCAGGGTCAACTAAACTCTAATGGTTCCATCCCAAGTCCCCGGAAACTACATTATAATGCAAGCGCCCGCACTATATAACATTATATACAACGGGTACCCGGCATGCGTTGCAAGGTCACTGTAACCTAGGGGTCAACTTTACTGTAATGGTTTCATCCAGATTCCCGGGAAATAAAATTTTAATGCAAGCGCCTGCAATTTATAACATAATATACAACGGGTACACGGCATGCGTTGCAAGGTCACTGTAACCTCGGGGTCAACTTAACTGTAATGGTTCCATCCCAATTCCCGGGAAATAACATTTTAAAGCAAGCGCCTGCACTATATAACATTATATACAACGGGTACCCGGTATGCGTTGCAAGGTCACTGTAACCTAGGGGTCAACTTTACTGTAATGGTTTCATCCCGATTCCCGGGAAATAAAATTTTAATGCAAGCGCCTGCAATTTATAACATAATATACAACGGTTACTCGGCATGCGTTGCAAGGTCACTGTAACCTCGGGGTCAACTTAACTGTAATGGTTCCATTCCAATTCCTGGGAAATTACATTTAAATGCAAGCGCTGCACTACATAACATTATATACAACGGGTACCCGGCATGCGTTGCAAGGTCACTGTAACCTCAGGTTTCTTCATATATTTAATTTAACACACACTCTTCCTCGCTTCATCCACGTTCACACGTCAAATCGCATAGTGTTTAAACCCGTCAGTTGCTTCTGCAACGGGCAAAACCTAGTATATATAGTATTGTTCACTTTGGGGAAAACTCACTCACTTTTTTGTCGGCGCAAAAATGACCAGTACGCCCTTTGCGTTTCACCAACCTCAAGGTTCACTTTCGGTCGAAGCAAATTCAGACAAGAAGCTGGGATCCTTTTTTTTTCGACAAAAAAAATATATACAGGGATTTATTCTCCGATACGAATCGGCGGCGAAAACTAGAAGCTCTACTCGAATCACTCGATTCGGCTCGGTTGTATTTCCCGCCGACAGACGGCGTTTGAAAAAAAAAAGTGACGAAAAAACCCGCTAATTTCACAAGGGAAAATGCTATATAGGACTGTTGACATAGGTCAGGATCTCAGATGTCAAATTTTTAGCCTAACAAAACGGAACTCTCGGCGGTTTCGGTCGTTGTTTTTCGGAAAACGACATTACCGCCGAAAAACCGATTCCGGGCTAGATGTTTTTTGAAAATACGATAGCCGGATAGATTCCGCAACTTTTAACACCAATAAAACATATGATTCTCATATAAAATACGTCAGGAGATGCTGACAAAACTCGAAATTTTCCGAAAAAAAAATCATCAAAATACGCGCTCACAGATTCCATCGGAAGTTTAAATATTTGCTGGCCAGTTCAAATTAACACGTTTTTCATTCGGGGTAGGTACCTACTTATTTCGGTAGTATTGCAAATATGATGAAAAAAGCTAAGATTGCCGGAATCTAAGGAAATGCGCAGGTACCTACCTGAATGGGTACCTACACAACGAATTAGGTTTTAATGCAATAAATACTAAGGTAAGGTTGTTTCGATGATACTGAATAATTCAACTTTTTTTAAGTTAATTTTCACGTTCTGTGATGGTTCTACTCAAATTCTATTGTTTTATCATTACAGACCAGTTACATCACAAAACTGAAATAATTACAGAACTCGAACGGAACTTTATAGAACTGAAAATTTACTAGAAAAATTTAAAGAATTGTCAACTTTTTTTTATGAATTATTTTATTTTTATTTTTAAGTGTGTTCTATTTGGACATTGTTAAATAAAAAAAATAATTACGCGTGTTCTAGGTAGGTACTTACTTGCAGGGACTTTTTTCATTTAAAAATCAAAACATGATATTGAATGAATTTATTTGTAGTGAAAATTATTTTATGCTCAACAGCATAATGGCGTCGTTTTGGTGAAATATTACAACAAAGTACCTACTTAGTACTTACACTTGCAAAATGAAATACAATACAACTACAATAGTGAGCTCCGGCATAATGAAATTTTGCACTGCTAAACCGTGCAACCGATTGTTATTGTTAATGGACTATTTGTGCGTAAATAAATTAATTATATACAGCGGGTACCCGGCATGCGTTGCGAGGCCACTTTAACTTCGGGGTCAACTAAACCGTAATGGTTCCCTACCAAGTCCCGGGAAACAACATTATAAAATTATGCACTTTATAAAATTATATACAACGGGTACCCGGCATGCGTTGCAAGGCCGCTTTAACCTCGGGGTCAATAAAACTGTAATGTTTCCATCCGAAGTCCTGGGAAACTACATTATAATGCAAGCGCCTGCACTATGTAACATTATATACTACGGGTACCCGGCATGCGTTGCAACTGCACTTTAACCTCAGGGTCAACTAAACTGTAATGATTCCATCCCAAGTCCCCGGAAACTACATTATAATGCAAGCGCCTGCACTATATAACATTATATACAACGGGTACCCGGCATGCGTTGCAAGGTCACTGTAACCTCGGGGTCAACTTAATTATAATGGTTCCATCCCAAGTCCCGGGAAACTACATTATAATGCAAGCGCCTGCACTATATAAAATTATATACAACGGGTACCCGGCGTGCGTTGCAAGGCCACTTTAACCTCGGGGTCAATAAAACTGTAATGTTTCCGTCCCAAGTCCCGGGAAACTGCATTATAATGCAAGCGCCTGCACTATTTAACATTATATATAACGGGTATCTGGCATAAGTAAGTGAAGTTTTACTTCAGTCGTGTGGTCTAAAGCACACTTTTTTTAATTTATTTTCACGTTCTGTGTTATTTTGTCTTCGATCGCGATGAAACTTTGGGGATTTCATGTGCGCATCGCCTCAATTCTTTCTGTATAAAATAGTGAGCTCTGGCATCATGAAATTATGCATTGCTAAACCGTTCATCCGATTGCGATGAAACTTTGGGGATTTGATTGCTGCATCCCTTCGATTCTTTCTGTATAAAATAGTGAGCTTGGGCATCATAAGATTATGCATTGCTAAACCGTTCTTCCGATTGCGTTTGGGGATTTGATGTGCGCAGGCCGGCAATGGTTTTTGTGCACAACAGTGAGCTCTGGTATCATGAAATTACGCATTGCTAAACCAATTAACCGATTGCAATGAAAATTTGATATTTAACCGATTTATATTTAATTTAACACACACTCCTCCTCGCTTCATCCACGTTCACACGTCAAATCGCATAGTGTTTAAACCCGTTTATTGCTTTTGCAATGGGCCCAGCTAGTATATATATATTAATGTTTGGTTTTGGGGTAGGTCAGGAAAACTCACTTTTTTTTTTAGCCCTCCGGGTACAGGCGAAAATCGACCACTCTGCCTGTCGAGTTTCACCGACCGCAGAGGTCGATTTGGCCGAGCAAGGCTTGTGGACCGGGATTTCATACAAACGGCCGTTCCAAAAAAACGCGTTTTGGTGATCCGATAATCGACTCTTTTCCCCCTCGATCCGCAAGACCTCACGGCGTATTGTCGCTTAAAAAAAAAAAAGACGCTTACGCCCTTTCGATTTCCGTCGCCCGCCTCGACCCGCAGGCGATAATCGACCTCAGATCCTCGAGTTTCGCCGACCGCAGAGATCAATTTGGCCCGAAAGGGGGCACGGACGGCGTTCTCTGCGGGTCAGACCAGATTTCATATAAAAAAGATGACGCAGGGTCAACAGCGCTCCCAAACGGCGAAAACTACAATTAGATCTCTCACCGACGAAGAAATTCGACCTCAGTTATATTTCTCGCCGACAGGTTCACCCGTTAAAAAACGTCGAACCGTTTAGTAAAGAGATTTCCCATACAAAACTGATTTTTCTAGGGATTTATTCGAATTTTTTTAACGGCGTTTTCGAAAATAGCGGAGAAAAATTGACATTTTAAAGGCCCTTTGCGGGAACTTAGATTGCGGCGAAAACAAACATTTTGCACGAAATGTTTTTGATTAAATAGAAGGTATACAAGTTTAAGAAACTTTTAAAATGAAAACATGTGTAGCTTCCCATTTAAAATGTTACACTATATTGCATCAAATATTGAAATTTACTGACATTTTCTGAAATCGATCTATCATCAACAATGCATAATTTTCCAGCCAGTTAATATAAACTCGAGGTAGGTACTGGCGTTAAAAATGTGAATGATTTAAATGCAGAAAATCGCGGTAGGTACCTACCGTTCTATTGAATTATTGCTAATTCTCTAAGTATTTATTGAGAAAACGCGTAAGTAGGTACCTACACCAACATTATTTTTCTCGGTATGTACTAGGTAGGTACCATCTTACGAGATTTTTTCCTTTAAATGTTAAATCGAAAATTAATGATATGAAATGAAAAAAATCATCCAAGATGGTAATTTTTGAAATATGTAGGAACACGGAGGTTGCTTCTGGATAACCACTGTTGGTATGAATGTTATTTTTAAATTAGTAAAGTTCATTTTCACGTAATGTGCGGTTTTTATTTATTCAATTATCTTCAAAACTTATAATATTTATTATTATTTATTTAAACTATTATTTCAAAACAGAAATAATTACGGAACTTGAATATAATTTGAACAGAACTTTCACAGAACGTTAAAATTAACTTGAAAAATTGAAGATTTTTAAATAAATTTTTTGAAAAACCCAGCCTAAATATATTTCATATGTTTTTTTTACGTATGTGCAGGTACCTCTACATAGAATCTATGCAGGTACCTACATGCACATAACAACTCAAAATCTGATGATATTGCTTATGATTTTTTTGTAAATGTATAATAAAATTGCTTGAAGTGGAATGGTATAATTTTTTTCAAAAATATTAAATTTACATACCGCTTTTTTTGTATTTTGTATTTTAATGATAATCATTCAACGTGGAATTGGTATCGCCGCCCCGGGAACCATTCATTGGTTTCTATATACAATAGTGAGCTCTGGCATCATGAAATTATGCATTGCTAAACTTTTTTTTTACATTAACTCCACACAGGAGGCACCGAGGAAAACAATTTCCCTAGAGGCCTATGTCATCTTTGAGGATGCTGTGTGGAGGGTTTTTTGAGGGAAAGAAAGGAGAAAAAGATATAAGAAGGAAAAGGGTATGAGGGGTGGGTAGGAATCTGGGGGTCAGTGTGGCCAGGAGTAACGGACGTATGAATCTATTCCTCACACTGCGGTGCGAGGCGAAGGGTTGGGAGAATCTGGCTGGAGAGATAAAAAGCCTCCCTCAATCAGTCTCCTCCGATCCAGCCCGCCATGCAGTGGTAGGTCAAACGTATCCGCCACCAAGACCTAGACAAACCTCATCCCATGAACCCGGGCACCCCTGCTAAGTCATCAAACGTAGCGAACCACTTAGGTGACCTTTGACAGCGGTGTTGGTTCATCCGATTGCGATGAGACTTTTGGAATTTGATGTGTGCATTCCCGCGATGGTTTCTGAATACAATAATGATCAATCGGGATCCAATAATGAACCGGGCGACCGAAGTAGGTGCACATTTCTCGCTTTTTGAAAACTAAATGTACCGGGAATGAATTAATGAGGCGCGAGAGGGGGGGAGGAAAAAGCTCCACACAGGAGACCCTGAGGAAAATAATTTCCCTCACGGTCATGTCATCTTTGGAGATGCTGGATGGAGGGTTTTTTAAGGCAAAGAAGGAGATGAGAGTTCTGAGAAGGAAAAGGGTTTAAGGGGTGGGTAGGAATCTGGGGTTCAGTGTGTCCTGGTCATCCGCCTCCAAGACCTAGACAAACCTCACCCCATAAATCCGGGCACCCCTACTAAATCACCAAACGTAGCGAACCACTTAGGGTGACCTACGGCATGAGTGTTGGTTATCCAATAAAGGTCATCTTTGGGGATTTTTATTTCTACATAACATTATATACAACGGTTACCCGGCATGCGTTGCAAGATCACTGTAACCTCGGGGTCAACTTAACTGTAACGGTTCCATTCCAAGTTCCGGGAAACTACATTATAATGCAAGCGCCTTGCAAACGTCTGCACTATATTATAACATTATATACAACGGGTTCCCGGCATGCGTTGCAAGGTCACTGTAACCTCGGGGTCAACTTAACTGTAATGGTTCCATCCCCATTCCCGGGAAATAACATTTTAAAGCAAGTGCCTGCAATATATAAAATGATATACAACGGTTGCTCGGCATGCGTTGCAAGGTCACTGTAACCTCATGGTCAACTTAACTGTAATGGTTCTATTCAAATTCCTGGGAAATTACATTTTAATGCAAGCGCTGCACTACATAACATTATATACAACGGGTACACGGCATGCGTTGCGAGGTCACTGTAACCTCAGGTTTCTTCTTATATTTAATTCAACACACACTCCTCCTCGCTTCATCCACGTTCACACGCAAATCGCATAATTTTTTAACCCGTTAGTTGCATTTTTGCAACGGGCCCCGCTAGTATATATTAATGCTTGGTTTTGGGGTAGGTCAGGGAAAAGCTCACTTTTTAAAAACTCACTCACTATTTTTTTGACGCAAAAACGACCAGTACGCCCTTTGCGTTTCACCCACCTCAAGGTTCACTTTCGGTCGAAGCAAATTCAGACAAGAAGCTGGGATCCTTTTTTTTTCGACAAAAAAAATATATACAGGGATTTATTCTCCGATACGAATCGGCGGCGAAAACTAGAAGCTCTACTCGAATCACTCGATTCGGCTCGGTTGTATTTCCCGCCGACAGACGGCGTTTGAAAAAAAAAAGTGACGAAAAAACCCGCTAATTTCACAAAGGAAAATGCTATATAGGACTATTGACATAGGTCAGGATCTCAGATGTCAAATTTTTAGCCTAACAAAACGGAACTCTCGGCGGTTTCGGTCGTTGTTTTTCGGAAAACGACATTACCGCCGAAAAAACCGATTCCGGGCTAGATGTTTTTTGAAAATACGATAGCCGGATAGATTCCGCAACTTTTAACACCAATATAACATGCCCATCCCATGTAAAAAAAGTCAGGAGATGCTGACAAAACTCGAAATTTTCCGAAAAATAATCATCAAAATACGCGCTCAAATATTCCATCGGAAGTTTAAATATTGGTGGCCAGTTCAAATTAACACGCTATTCATTCGGGGTAGGTACCTACTTATTTCGGTAGTATTGCAAATATGATGAAAAAAGCAAATATTGCCGGAATCTAAGGAAACGCGCAGGTACCTACCTGAATGGGTACCTACACAACGAATTAGGTTTTAATGCAATAAATACTAAGGTAAGGTTGTTTCGATGATACTGAATAATTCAACTTTTTTTAAGTTAATTTTCACGTTCTGAGTTGCTTCTACTGAAATTCTGTTTTTTCTCAATATAGGCCAGTTACATCACAAAACTGAAATAATTACAGAACTCGAACGGAACTTTCTAGAACTGAAAATTTACTAGAAAAATTTTAAGAATTGACAATTTTTTTTTATTAATTATATTTTTTTTTTTATAAGTGTGTTCTATTTGGACATTGTTAAATTAAAAAAATAATTACGCGTGTTCTAGGTAGGTACTTACTTGCAGGGACTTTTTTCATTTAAAAATCAAAACATGATATTGAATGAATTTATTTATAGTGAAAATTATTTTATGCTCAACAGAATAATGGCGTCGTTTTGGTGAAATATTACAACAAAGTACCTACTTAGTACTTACACTTGCAAAATGAAATACAATACAACTACAATAGTGAGCTCCGGCATAATGAAATTTTGCACTGCTAAACCGTGCAACCGATTGTTATTGTTAATGGACTATTTGTGCGTAAATAAATTAATTATATACAGCGGGTACCCGGCATGCGTTGCGAGGCCACTTTAACTTCGGGGTCAACTAAACCGTAATGGTTCCCTACCAAGTCCCCGGGAAACAACATTATAAAATTATATACAACGGGTACCCGGCATGCGTTGCAAGGCCGCTTTAACCTCGGGGTCAATAAAACTGTAATGTTTCCATCCGAAGTCCTGGGAAACTACATTATAATGCAAGCGCCTGCACTATATAACAGTATATACAACGGGTACCCGGCATGCGTTGCAAGGTCACTGTAACCTCGGGGTCAACTTAATTATAATGGTTCCATCCCAAGTACCGGGAAACTACATTATAATGCAAGCACCTGCACTATATAAAATTATATACAACGGGTACCCGGTATGCGTTGCAAGGAGACTTTAACTTAGGGGTCAACTTTACTGTAATGGTTTCATCCCGATTCCCGGGAAATAAAATTTTAATGCAAGCGCCTGCAATTTATAACATAATATACAACGGGTACACGGCATGCGTTGCAAGGTCACTGTAACCTCGGGGTCAACTTAACTGTAATGGTTCCATCCCAATTCCCGGGAAATAATATTTTAAAGCAAGTGCCTGCAATATATAACATGATAAACAACGGTTACTCGGCATGCGTTGCAAGGTCACTGTAACCTCGGGATCAACTTAACTGTAATGGTTCCATTCCAATTCCTGGGAAATTACATTTTAATGCAAGCGCTGCACTACATAACATTATATACAACGGGTACCCGGCATGCGTTGCAAGGCCACTGTGAACTCAGGTTTCTTCATATATTTAATTTAACACACACTCCTCCTCGCTTCATCCACGTTCACACGTCAAATCGCATAGTGTCTTAACCCGTCAGTTGCTTCTGCAACGGGCAAAACCTAGTATATAGTATTGTTTGGTTTTGTGGTAGGTCAGGGAAAACTCACTTTTTCCCCCTCACTTTTTAAAAACTCACTCACTATTTTTTTGACGCAAAAACGACCAGTACGCCCTTTGCGTTTCACCCACCTCAAGGTTCACTTTCGGTCGAAGCAAATTCAGACAAGAAGCTGGGATCCTTTTTTTTTCGACAAAAAAAATATATACAGGGATTTATTCTCCGATACGAATCGGCGGCGAAAACTAGAAGCTCTACTCGAATCACTCGATTCGGCTCGGTTGTATTTCCCGCCGACAGAAAAAACCCGCTAATTTCACAAAGGAAAATGCTATATAGGACTATTGACATAGGTCAGGATCTCAGATGTCAAATTTTTAGCCTAACAAAACGGAACTCTCGGCGGTTTCGGTCGTTGTTTTTCGGAAAACGACATTACCGCCGAAAAACCGATTCCGGGCTAGATGTTTTTTGAAAATACGATAGCCGGATAGATTCCGCAACTTTTAACACGAATATAACATGCCCATCCCATGTAAAAAAGTCAGGAGATGCTGACAAAACTCGAAATTTTCCGAAAAATAATCATCAAAATACGCGCTCAAAGATTCCATCGGAAGTTTAAATATTGGTGGCCAGTTCAAATTAACACGCTATTCATTCGGGGTAGGTACCTACTTATTTCGGTAGTATTGCAAATATGATGAAAAAAGCAAATATTGCCGGAATCTAAGGAAACGCGCAGGTACCTACCTGAATGGGTACCTACACAACGAATTAGGTTTTAATGCAATAAATACTAAGGTAAGGTTGTTTCGATGATACTGAATAATTCAACTTTTTTTAAGTTAATTTTCACGTTCTGAGTTGCTTCTACTGAAATTCTGTTTTTTCTCAATATAGGCCAGTTACATCACAAAACTGAAATAATTACAGAACTCGAACGGAACTTTCTAGAACTGAAAATTTACTAGAAAAATTTTAAGAATTGACAATTTTTTTTTATTAATTATATTTTTTTTTTATAAGTGTGTTCTATTTGGACATTGTTAAATAAAAAAAATAATTACGCGTGTTCTAGGTAGGTACTTACTTGCAGGGACTTTTTTCATTTAAAAATCAAAAAATGATATTGAATGAATTTATTTATAGTGAAAATTATTTTATGCTCAACAGCATAATGGCGTCGTTTTGGTGAAATATTACAACAAAGTACCTACTTAGTACTTACACTTGCAAAATGAAATACAATACAACTACAATAGTGAGCTCCGGCATAATGAAATTTTGCACTGCTAAACCGTGCAACCGATTGTTATTGTTAATGGACTATTTGTGCGTAAATAAATTAATTATATACAGCGGGTACCCGGCATGCGTTGCGAGGCCACTTTAACTTCGGGGTCAACTAAACCGTAATGGTTCCCTACCAAGTCCCGGGAAACAACATTATAAAATTATGCACTTTATAAAATTATATACAACGGGTACCCGGCATGCGTTGCAAGGCCGCTTTAACCTCGGGGTCAATAAAACTGTAATGTTTCCATCCGAAGTCCTGGGAAACTACATTATAATGCAAGCGCCTGCACTATATAACAGTATATACAACGGGTACCCGGCATGCGTTGCAAGGTCACTGTAACCTCGGGGTCAACTTAATTATAATGGTTCCATCCCAAGTACCGGGAAACTACATTATAATGCAAGCACCTGCACTATATAAAATTATATACAACGGGTACCCGGTATGCGTTGCAAGGCGACTTTAACCTAGGGGTCAACTTTACTGTAATGGTTTCATCCCGATTCCCGGGAAATAAAATTTTAATGCAAGCGCCTGCAATTTATAACATAATATACAACGGGTACACGGCATGCGTTGCAAGGTCACTGTAACCTCGGGGTCAACTTAACTGTAATGGTTCCATCCCAATTCCCGGGAAATAATATTTTAAAGCAAGTGCCTGCAATATATAACATGATATACAACGGTTACTCGGCATGCGTTGCAAGGTCACTGTAACCTCGGGATCAACTTAACTGTAATGGTTCCATTCCAATTCCTGGGAAATTACATTTTAATGCAAGCGCTGCACTACATAACATTATATACAACGGGTACCCGGCATGCGTTGCAAGGCCACTGTGAACTCAGGTTTCTTCATATATTTAATTTAACACACGCTCCTCCTCGCTTCATCCACGTTCACACGTCAAATCGCATAGTGTCTTAACCCGTCAGTTGCTTCTGCAACGGGCAAAACCTAGTATATATATTAATGCACAGTTTTATCGACGACTTGGGTTCTCCTTGATGATGCGAAAATCGACTTCTCTGCCCTTGCGTTTCAACCACCTTAAGGTTCGCTTTCGCTTGAGGACAAAAATTCAGCCACGAAAATTAAGACACGAAATGGGGAGGTTTTTTTTTTCGACAAAATAAAATATATATAGAGATTTATTCTCTGATACGAATCAGCGGCGAACACTAGAACTTCTAATTAAATCACTCAATTCGGCTAGGTTCTATTTCCCGCCGACAGATAGCGTTTCAAAAAAAAAAAGTGTCAAAAAAGGCGTTTGTTTCAATACCATTTTTCCTTTATACGGGAATATTGAGTCAGGTCAGGATCTTAGATGTCAAATATTTAGCCTAACAAAACGGAACTCTCAGCGGTTTCGGTCGTCGTTTTGCCGAAAACTTCATTGCCGCTGAAAAACCGATTCCGGGTTAGATGTTTTAAAAAAAATTGATAGCCGGAAAGATTCCGCAACTTTTAACACCAATTATACATGCCCATCCCATGTAAAAATGTTCAGGAGAAGATACCAAAACTCGAAGTTTTCCAAAAAAAATCACCAAAACACGTGCTTAGACATTTCTTCAGAAGTGTAAATTTTACTGGCCAGGTAAATTCAAATGTAATTCATTGCTGAGTAGGTACTTATTTCGGTAGTATTGCAAATATGATGAAAAAGCAAAAAGATTGCAGGAATTTTTAAGGAAATGCGCAGGTAGGTACCTACGCGAATAGGTAGCTACACAATGTATTAGGTTTAAATGCAATAAATACTAAGGTAAGGTTGTTTCGATGATATTGAACAATGTAACTTTTTTTTTAAAGTTAATTTTCAGGTTCTGTGTTAGTTCTATTCAAGTTCTGTTTTTTATCATTATAGGCCAGTTACATCACAAATCTGAAATAATTACAAAACTTTCCAAAACAGAAAATTTACTAGAAAAATTTGAAGAATTGTAATTTTTTTTTTAAATAACCCAGGCTTATTATTTTATTTATTTTGAAATGTGTTGATTATTTATGAATGGTTCTATTTGGACATTGTTAAATAATAGTAAAAACAATATAACGTGTGTTCTAGGTAGGTACTTACTAGCAGGGCCTTTTTTCCTTTAAAAATCAAAACATGATATTGAATAAATTTATTTGTAGTATTGCAAATTTTATGAAAAAAGCAAAAAGATTGACGGAAATTTTTAAGTATGTAGCTACACAATTAATTAGGTTATAATGCAATACAACGCGTACCTGGCATGCGTTGCAAGTCCACTGTAACCTCGGGGTCAACTCAACTGTAATAGTTCCATCACAAGTCCCGGGAAACTACATCATAATGCAAGCGCCTGCTCTATATAACATTATATACAACGGGTACCCGGCATGCGTTGCAAGTCCACTCTAACCTCGGGGTCAATTAAACTGTTATGGTTCCATCCCAAGCCCCGGGAAACTACATTAAAATGCAAGCGCCTGCACTATATAACATTATATACAACGGGTACCCGGCATGCGTTGCAAGTCCACTCTAACCTCGGGGTCAATTAAACTGTTATGGTTCCATCTCAAGCCCCGGAAAACTACATTATAATGCAAGCGCCTGAAACTATATAACTTTATATACAACGGGTACCCGGCATGCGTTGCAAAGTCACTGTAACCTCGGGGTCATCTTAACTGTAATGGTTCCATTCCAAGTTCAGGGAAGCTACATTATAATGCAAGCGCCTGCACTATATAACATTATATACAACGGGTACCCGGCATGCGTTGCAAGGTCACTTTAACCTTGGGGTCAATTAAACTGTAATGGTTCCATCCTAAGTTCCGGGAAACCACATTATAATGCAAGCGCCTGCACTATATAACATAATATACAACGGGTACCCGGCATGCGTTGCAAGCCCACTTTAACCTCGGCTCAACTAAACTGTAATGGTTCCATCCTAAGTTCCGGGAAACCACATTATAATGCAAGCGCCTGCACTATATAACATAATATACAACGGGTACCCGGCATGCGTTGCAAGCCCACTTTAACCTCGGCTCAACTAAACTGTAATGGTTCCATCCCAAGTCCCGGGAAACTACATTATAATGCAAGCGCCTGCACTATATTACATTACATACAACGGGTACCTGGCATGCGTTGCAATATCAAGCTCCTGCACTATATTTTATTTTATTTTTTATTATTTATAACATTATATATAACGGGTACCCGGCATCAATTAGATGAAGTTTTACTTCAGTCGTGTATTCTAAAGCACACTTTTTTTAAAGTTAATTTTCACGTTCTGTGTTAGTTCTTCTTCGATTGCGATGAAACTTTGGGGACTTGGTGTGCGCATCCCTTCGATTCTTTCTGTATAAAATGGTGAGCTCTGGCTTCATGAAATTATGCATTGCTAAACCGTTTATCCGATTGCGATGAAACTTTGGGGATTTGATGTGCGCATGCCGGCGATGGTTTCTCTGTATAAAAGTGAGCTCTGGCATCATGAAATTATGCATTGCTACTTCTACACCATTTAACCGATTGCGATGAAAATTTAATATTTAACCGATCGAAATTTAATTTAACACACACTCCTCCTCGCTTCATCCACGTTCACACGTCAAATCGCATAGTGTTTTAACCCGTTAGTTGCCTCTGCAACGGGCAAAAGCTAGTATATATTAATGCAGAGACAAGAGCGCTAAGCTTAACAGCTCTCGGTTTCCTTAGCGGATTATCTTTATTTTATTTATTAGCGTTATAAATAGTTTTATAAATTCGTATATGACAGTGTTAAGAATATGCATGTCATTTACCAATAAAATAACCATAAATTGAAATTTAGAACCTTATTACAAATATACAACAATGCCTATACCTGATATAAAAAATTCTGAAAGTGTATCTTCTTACGTAAATCTACAAATAGTGTTGAGTGAAATTTTTCCAAGGATTACATTTAAATTTTAATGGATTTCAATAATATCTTTCAAAAGGTGATTTTATTTAAATTCGAACAGCTAAAAAAGTAAGAGGAAATATGGTGAACTAAAAAAAAGAGAAATAAAGAAATCAATGAAATATTATTTTTTAGTTAAATATGTGGTATTCGATGGAGTATTATTTTTTATGAATGCTATGATTTAATAAAGGTTAGTGTTAAACACAACGATATTTGGGCATAATCTATTGAATGTGCTACAGATTCATCTTATAAACACATTTTCAAGATAATTTGAATTGCTTTTAGGGATATAAAATGTGTCCGGAAATCGAGTAACTCTTAACGGACATCTGAAATTAATATTTTGTAGTGAGTATGGGCTTTCGATGAAGTTATGAATAATCTTATGGAGCAATAAAAGGTCTCTGATATCTCGGCGTTTATAGGGAGATTTAAGGTTTTCATTATTTCGCACGCGATAAGTGACATGTTTCATATTTTTTTCTGAATTCTTTCTAGATTTGCTTTGTATGTAGCACAATGAGGGTTCCACACTGTAGAAGTTAACTACTAAACTTCACCCTACAAGAGAACAAAACGCCGAAAACCACATTACTATAACTTATTAATAAACGAAAATACCAGCCCTAAAAGGATTGATGCGTTCAACACGGTTTTCGCTTACATAAATACATACTTCACCACAATCCATACATTTGCCCTGACGATGGACACTACAACGCAATCCAAAATGTTAGCTAAAGAGGGAAGAAGTATTAGGCGGCACAATACCTCAAATGTACGACGTGAAACCTAGAAAAGATTATAATTTTAAAATAATTCATGTTATTTTCTCATCACACATCATTGTCTCCGTAGTGCTTACTTCATTATAATGCATGGTCTTAAAACTGTTCTTCTATTACACGGCTTTTTTTTTTCATTTTTCGTTTCTACTTTCATCATTTGCTCTTCATATTATACCAAGTCAGTGGACATCTTCAATTTACGTTTAAACAAATATAAAATATTGTTACTGAGACAGTTCAGTTATATACAATGAGTGCTGTGTATTTCTTGTTATTTATATGTAATGTAAAGCCCCAAAAAAGTGCGTTAATAGATAATAAATAAATGTTATTTGTACAATTGTGGATCCACAGCTATTAGACGGTTGAACTTACTACGTCCCTGAGGCAACCCGTCGCTTTTAACCACTCATAAACTAACCGATCGTTTTCTAACCGAAATAATATCCAGTATAAACCATCGGTAAAAACAAACATCAATTAATGGAATTATTCACTTTGTCATATTTGTCATCTCAACAGTGCAGCAAAACACGTAAAATGAACCACACATAAAAATAATGACGAGTAATAATGATTCGCGTGGTAACCCAATAAATGACTTCATCGAATTAACTTTACGATAGGTGATAAAAACATTACATGCATCACAAACGATAAATGTCAAAAGCAATTTTTGAGGTTTAATTGCAACGTTGATGAAAACATGCCTCAAAGCTGCCAAAACAATGGATTTAGATAATGAAAACTGTCACGTCCAATAAAATGAAGAATTCAGTCCCCAACAAATTTTATTAACCGAATGATGTTTTCACAATATGTGACACCGAAAGGATGTAGAAAAATGTTGTGTGGTTACTGGCTTCGATAATGAATAATTATGAATATTTCGTCATGTTTTTTCACCTACTGCTACTATTTTCGGAAAGATTACAGGAACATATTTTATCGAGCGTTAACTGATATTTCAGACATGCATAAAAATGCGAACTTAGTATTTGTTATAAATGGTTTCTCTATTATGCCCAATACTATCTCTCTTCCAAATGCTCTTAACGAACTGGAAGAAGTAGCACACCGCACTTCTATAGTAGCTGCCAAAATATTGGCAGGGGGTAGATAGGACCTTATTCAAGAAAATGTAATATTTATTGATGTTATTTTATTATAGTTTTACTTAATTATGAATACAAAACTGTTATTTTGTTTTTTGGGCTAGTAAACGGCTTATAGAACTAGAGAACACCATTTAATAAAAAAAATTATTAAATTAGATTTAATTTAAATTTAATTAAATGAAGACAATAATAGCGAAACTCAATCGAAAATCTGGAAACGTGAAAATCAAAAAAATATATTGGCACTTCTGAGACTCGAACTCAGGACCTTCGGCTTTCCGGGCTGCAACCGGCGTTTTTCACACAATTTATCCAAAAAGTATTTTTTAATTACACTAGTAATAATTTTGAGTTATGGTCAGAGCCAATGTCAGTTTATAATGTGCGTATCTTAATTTTTACCAAATTCCAGTCAATTATCGGGCTATCTACCGAATGCAAAAGAACCTGTCGATTTCGAGAAAGGATTTATCGATTTTTGGAAGCCAAAGTTGCACTGGAAAATTCCTTTATAAAAATGCTAAAAATAGCTAATTCTAGACAGAATAGTCAAAATAAAAATAAATAAAAACAGATCGTCCTTTTTACATAGAAGCAAGCCACAAAATGTATGGATTATTAAATTTCTTGTGGAGTAATTATCGCGAAAAGCTCCCCAGTGTATTTGCCAGAATTATTATTTCTATTTTCCTGTATTCAAAAATCCCATTAGACTAACAAAGAAATCTAAAGTCCTTGAACAAAAAGTTAACTAACCTTCTTATTTCGAGCAAAATATGCATTATTTGTGAGGTTTTTAATAGTATAAAACGCTTGAGATGTCGGCTTGTATAATTCAGGCATTTATATTCGGCAAGACGGTTTCTTTCCTTCAATGCTCCACTGGGTAGTTCTGACATTTTATTGCGGATTTACTGGCGCAGTAATTAATTTATGGATGAAACTTTATATTAATTTAATTTAACTGCGGTTTTAACGGCGAGTTCAAGCTTTAGTTCTAGTTATGAGATGTATTAATAGATCCCGTTTTAAACGATAAACTTTGCTGCTATAAGAAAAAGAGTGCTACCAAATGTATTCCTACAATTGTTTTAAGATATCTGATAAAGACACAAGATTTTAGTCGCATAATTGTTAATATTTTATTAATAATTCAATAAACGCTTTGAAATGAGTGATAGGAGGGGTGGGAAGGACCGGGCTATTCATATATGGTCACCAAAAATGGATTCATCATGTGAAATTACCTTTCAATTGTGATTGATGTTCTACCACCAGGGTGATACTGAGCGTATCTATTCCTCTGGAACGTATAGCAAATTTATTGTATGTTCTTTCATTGTGTTCAAAATTGAAAGGCTATCGACATCTGTGTGTTGTTTAAATAAATATATTGTAGACCAACAAGATGGTGTGAGTGTTTGCTAAGAGTTAAGTCGGTATGTTAGAGAGTTTAGTTTTTTAGTTTCCCCTTCCATGGCAGCTCTGTTTATGTATTTTTCTGTTAGATTATAAATAGATTAACATCTTGTTTTTAGAGTTCTTCTCCGAAAAAAGTTTAAATAGTAAACAATCGCCAGTTGGACCCGGTGTAGTATAGTAATTCTCACCGTTTGTTAACACAAAAAACATGTTCCTTGTGATAAAATAAAAATAAAATGATTCGAGGATGCCTACATTTTTAATACATAGTATATTACAGCCTCCGTGGTTGAGTAGTTAAAACTGTCGGTTACCAATTCGGAGGTCGGATATTAGAATTCCGAATCCCAGTGTGGGCAATTTATTTTTATTCGGTTATTTGCGTTCACAATTTATTCATTAATTCCGAGTCGTGGATATTTTAAGTATTGCCCTGGTGAAAGACCTCTGATCAGAACCAAAACGTTGCTTTAAACGGCTTTATCCATGTTCGGTAACCAGATATGTATAACCCTGTTTTTGCTTCCTCCTTACCTCTTCCCCATCTCTTTCTTTTTTAGCTTCACAACATTACCCAACTTTTGGAAGCTATAATCTCACTCATTGTTGGGACAGACATGCTAACTATTATTTTTTTATATATTTACCGCACAAGAGTCCCAACTGCTCCGTCTGAAGCCAGTGAGGTTATGGCATCCCAATTGGAGTATGTTAATGGAGAGGGGAAGGAGATGCTAAAGAGGAAAGTGGGGAAGTGCCTGACTATTCAGATCTGGTCACCAAACACAGCTAAAACCATTTCAAGCAACGTTTCATTTCTGAATGGTGGTCTTACACCAGGGCGATACTGGGAGTAGATATCTTCCACTCTGGGACTTGCCGCAATCAAACTATATAAATTATTTTAAAATAATTATGGTTAATTTGTGAAATAACACAAATTAATCAAATAAAATGTATTTACAGATGTTAAAAGATGTTTTATAGATGTTTTTATCACATAAGTTATAAGTGGAAAATAACTTTGAAATAACAAAAAAATACTTCTCAACCGTTAAACGGAGTTTTAGTTACACATTGGATAAAGGCTGTGCATTTTCATTATGCAGACCCGGACAAACCTCACCCCATGAAACCAGGCATCCCTGCTAAGTCACTAAACGTGGCGAATCACTTGGGTGACCTATGGCAGAGATGTTGTATTATACAATAAATGGTTAAACTTTGGCAGGATAAGCAACGTATATATTATATTTCCATGAACTTTTTTTTTATTAGTTTCTGATTAGTAAGATTTTCACATATGCTATCAATTGTATAAAATATTCACGACGTTTTTTTAGTAGGGCTGTAAAAAATAATAAAGTTATTAATCTTGAGCATTACGAAAGTTGACAACGATTGTATTTTTTAATATTTTTTATATCGCGCTACATATTCACATTTTATAGACAGAGTAAACGAAATAATGTCTTACAAACAATTATTCCGAGAACAATTTTTAAAGAGATTTAATTTATTATTCATATATTCATTACCCATGAGCATTAGACTTAAGTTTTGACGCACATGAGAAATTTACATACGTTGGTACTAAATTTTAATAAATATTTAAAACCACATACATAAACGTTGGAAATATATTTTTTACGTTCCAGTGGGATGTTTAAGGCGTTTCTTATGAATTTAGTGCTTTCACGGTACCTTCTTTGGAAACTGGGAGGAGGATAAAAAGAAAATTTTTGATTTAGTTTTCAAACTTAAATGACATCTTAATCAATTAATCAATAGAGAACTCCAGTTCATTTTTTAATTTTTTTTAATGAATAATGACCTTCTAACTTAAATAACTGCATTTTTATTTTAATTTTTAGAGTTAGTTTTAATAATTAAAATAATTGTCAAAGTTTTAATTTTTCAAGATTCCCCGAAAACCACCGTATGAATGGTGAATCGTGTGACGTCATCACTCCTGAAAAATTATTATAGGATTGGACAATCAGCTGATCAACTGCCGCCATTTTGAATTTCGTTGTTCGAAGTATTCTCCCTAGAAGTATCATCACTATTATTTGGTGCAGTAATTTTTTAAATATTTTCTATAATAGAGATAAACTAATAAGAGATACCTTTATTTTTGAAACATTATTTACGCCTTAATAACGTTTCAATAAACACAACCACTAAATCTCTATAAACAGTATGCAAAAAAATTAATAAATTAATACGATGGCTTGTGTCATACCAAATTCCCATACAATGACTTTACGGTGACATCACGATACGACGAACAACGACGGCACCACTAAACATTTCAATAATGCCAACTTGACGGCTTGTGGACTTTTTAATAATTTTTTGAAAACTCAGCGTTTAATATTATTAAATAAAACTTATACATTCAGAAACAGCGTTTATTTGTCTATATACTCTATACGAACATATTTTTTAAAGCCATAATATTTTTCACTGGAGTTCCTTATTACTTCAATTACTAATGGCTTGTAACTATTATTTGATGAACACATGTGTGTTCTAAAGAAGCAATTTAAATCGGTCTGTCTTGCCGTGCCCAAAATTTTTGCTTGCTTTTTTATTTTTTTTCTTGGTTGTGATGCTTTACTTGAATGAATTTCTCAATGAAATTTTGTTTGGTGGTTATTCTTTTTTCTTCAATTCTTTCTTTACAATCGACCATCGACCAAGGATTCAAATCGAGGAGTTGGAATTTTCATGTCTTGAAGTCATCTGTGGACAAATTTTGCGTTGTGGCAGAGAGCCTTGTCGTACATGAATGTTCTATCACCATTTGGAAACCACGGTTGACATTTAAAAATACAACGACTGAAAATACCTATATCTAATTAAAAAAAAAAAATTAGATAGATAAATTAGTACAAAAAAGGGTTAAAGTTACATCCCAATATAAAGTTGAGTGAATTTGTGTTTGAGTGTAATAAATTGCAGCTTAACACAAATTTAAAATAAAAATATCTTTACACCTTATCTGAGTAAGCAGAGAAGACGGACTGCCAAACAACTCGGTATTGGCACACACTCCTTGCCTCATAATATTCGCACATCTTTACATATATACTCCTCTATTATTCTGACTCTTGACGTGTCCCGACTCAAGTGTCTGATTTATTTGATCGTGCCATGTCTTCCTCGGGCGTTCCCGCAATCTTCTAATAATCACCTTAAATCTTTCTTCGTTCACTTGCCCTTCATTCTGATTTAGAACTTATGTAGATCCACTTATTTATTATAGACCTGATTTTTTTTACATACCAAAGAAGGGCAACTTCTTCCTAGTGAGGTTTTGCATCCGTGACCTTTGAGTTTAGATCTAAAGGTCTTACCGATCTATTATGGAGGCCGTCAAATATTTTTGTCTTATAATGTGCTTGCTTTGAACTCTGTCATGAATGGAAGCGTGAAGGAATTACAATATTTTAAAATCTGTTATATTAAACTCATAATTTTCCATCAATAATTAAATTGAGCAAGCTGCTTTGATATTCTCAAACTCAGCACGTAATTATAATTGGATCCCGAACCACCCTGTGAGGGTAAAACGCCACGAGTTTGATCCGGCGGGGGTGAGAAGGAGTCTAAATGTTTGAGGCAGAAGCGTATTCCACAAGGAATACTACACCATCTTGCAGAATTTGTAGGGCTCCGAGTGTAAATAAAATATACACTCACATTTGTGTCAGTTAACCCCAACTAGCGAATTCCTAATACTTTATTGGCAATGCCACAGAGGGCCGTAAAATCGGATATTTAAACGGGATTTTCGCGAATAAACTCCAATTTATATTCAGCCTCGAAATATGGCTAAACAAAACGAGCGTAATAAATATAACAAAGTATTTTTGACTTACGCTAAAGTCTTAGTTTTAAAATACTGCGCGTCGTGGGAGCCATTCACGTCTGGAATTTATTCCCTTCATATGGCCCATATAAGCATAAGCACCCGACTAGCTTCAATATGCGCTAAATTCTAATTTTAAACCTATTTGCGAGGGTAGAGTTTGGTTACTACCTGAGTAATTAGTAAATTCAAACATACCTGTCTTGTGTTTTACCTGTACTAATTCGCAATGAAAATATTTATTTACCAGAGCAGACTCAAAACTCAGAAATCGGTTTTTAGTAAAGCCTGAAGCAGTAAGCATTACTTATTAAACATGTCGATAATAGTTCTTTAAACTAAGTTGTATTGTATTGTATTGTAATGTAATATTGCCATCAAATGGCCAAAATCAAATGTGATAGAAAGCTAAAACGCACCTAGAATCGGCGTTTAATGGGGGCCTTTCAAAATTAAAAAAAAAAACAATAATTACAATTAATTTACATTTGAATGTTTGCTAATTGAGCAAAAGTGTTTATTAATTTCGAATTAAAATGGTGCCACAAAATAAATTTGCTGTTTTTGAAAAAGGAATTCATGTATTGTCAGGTTAATCGTATCCAGAAAATATTTGTGTTTCTAAAATAATAACACTTTTTTCCAATTGTCCGATGAAAATGTGTATATTACTCAGATAACAGGAATCCTGAACACACTTAGCAAAGCCATGTAGAATTATTCGAATAAATGTTTAACTTTAATACACATGGGGAGACTCAAAAGAAACGAGAATTTCTTTATAACTTTATTATTTTTCAATATTTTTAGAGCAAAATTTGGTCACCTTTAAAGTGTTCACCATTAGAGTGTAAGCACTAACTTGTCTAACCTTTTTTCCACTGTTCAAAACAATTTTGAAATCCACTATTGAATGTCTTATGGCTTTCACCGTTTTTTATTTCACTTCTTCAACAGCATGTGATAACATTTCCCTTTCAAGTTCCTTTTCATCCCAGGGAGCAGAAAAAAGTCACAGGGAGATAGGTGGAGTGAATAAGGCGGGTGAACAATTTGGGTCATTCCATGCTTGCTTAAATACTGCTTCACAGTGAGCAAGTGCGTTGTCCTGGTTGAAGAACAAGTCCCCTGAAAAAATCTGGGTCCTCTTCCAGCTGAATTTTCAATTCGTGGGAGGCTTGAAGGCAAAGAGAGGAGACTTTCGCGTTTTTCATCGAAAGAAAAAATCTTTATTTTCTTAAAATTAAACTTTGGACACATCGACGCGGCTTCGCACACTAACCAATAAAGAGTTGCCGTACAACAACTGACCATACAAAACTTGTTCCCTCTCCACTTCTCTCCTCTACCACCCAAGTCTCATTACTTTTGGGTTTCCCTACGTACATCACTAGTAGGAGTAAGCGGAGAACAGATAATATTTTGTAGGTAAAATTTGGAACCATTTTCTTTGCTTCTTCTTTAAATCTAGATTTTTTTACGTAAATGGGGAGAGCCTGAACTATCAACAAATCAGTACCAATTTTGAAAAATTGCTATTTAAATAATTTTGTGTTAAAATATTTTATAATTGTAGGTAGGTACTTTATCGCTTGTCTTAATTCTGCAAACACTTCCAATTTTTAAAATGATGACACTTGAATTCGAATCGAAATTTTCATTGAAGTGAAGTTTTATATATATAAATATATATACATTTACATTTATTACATTTATTTTTTACATTATCTCCACACAGGCCAGAGATGCTGGGTGGTGGATCTTTTTGAGGAGAGGAAGGAACATTGAACATTGGTCATGAAGAGACCCATATTATTATTAATTATTTATTTGAGACACAAACAGGATATTTATAAAACATGTTTCTGGGTAATATATAATAAATTAAAATACAAATATAAATATCCCTAGACTAATGTGTCTGCATTGTAGAAAACAAAGTCGAAACAGTCGAAGAAGCGACCCGTTTTCGTGTAACAAATTTCAACCGTGTACATATTTTGGACTCGCGTTTGGCGTGTTTCCCGATTATGCACCGGTGCCGAAGGAATCAATAGCGCTAGTTCCTCGGAGCATCTTCTATTGAAATACCTATAGAACAAATAAAGCATTCCCACCTGACGCCTGTGCTCTAAATATTGGAATCAGTTTATTAACTTAGGAGAATCCATTTGTTAAATTAGTATTTATGATCAGTAAGTAGAATGATTTGCTAATCAAAAAACCAAAGTAAATAGTCATTGGGCAATCAGATCTCAATTTACTTAACTGTGTTATTCTCTTACAACCGAATAATGCACGTTGTGCCGAATAATCTGTCAACGCTACGACAAAAATAAAATAAAGTTGAAAAATCAGCCACGTTTCCGTGAAAGCTCACACACATTAAATATAATGTTATGTTCTAAACCCGTAATGAAAATTGCCTTCCACGAATCGTTAGACGTTGAACCGGATTTAGTATGCGCGAGCAAACGCTACGGATTGCTGCACGCGAAGTGAACTTCAATTAGGCAGGACGTTAGTAAGGTGCATTCTGCAGAAGGTTCAAAGGGGAAAATATTTACAAAATAATAGCAAGCTCAATTATTGTAGTACGAACTTTCAGAAATTAATATGAAACATTCCTGGATTATTGTAGAGGTAGTATGTGTAAGAATGTAGCGTGCATGTTCAAGGAAATAAATTAACTTACCCATATTGAGAGTGTACGGAACGTGGAGGCCAGCAGAAAAACTGAAAATAAGCGCAGGACTATTACAATGCCTTGATAAAGATGTTTTTCGCATCGAGAACGGTTAAAAGTGCCACGTAATGCGCAGCTGGGGTTTGTTGTACAGTAGGTACGCATAGCACTGTATGGAGTGTACTCGGTTACCGAGGCGTCCATACTAGGAGGGTATCTTCCGCCACACATTGTGAGGAAGAGTACTCTTGTATCGGAGCTTGTAAGGTTGCGGTGGACGTTGTGTAGTATTCTAGGTACACCCTGGTGCTGCGAGTGGCCAAGTTTTTTCGCGACTAGCAATCGAGGTGGTCTACGATCCAGGTGTTGTCTGCTCTCGAGTTGCGGAATTCGAGGTTGGCCTCATTGTTTCTGAAAAAGGCGGACTGCGTTCTAGATATTATGTGAGCTTGAGTTACTGAATATCCGGCACAGGCATCCAAGGCCGGGACGGTCACTGTAAACTTGGGCTTATACTGGCTTGTTATTGTATCGTCATGGATTGCTGCATGTCCTTCACCGGCATTCAAGTCCGGAACGTTCGCTACGAAGTCAAGAGTAGACGTCCGTTCCATTTTGTGGGACATCGCAGCAGGTCTGCAGTATAGTGGGCTTACTGTCATTGCATGGCATGCATATCTCAACGGTGTCTTCTGTTGAAAGGCATAGGGTCATCATCAGAGCAGAGAGTCCAGAGCAAGATGGCCAGGGGTAGTGGGCGCAGCGACTTCAAACCCTCGCTTCGGTTAGCGACAAGTTCAGAGAAGCCTGAGGAAAGGGGGCTCAGATAGAAGGTTGTAGTAGATCAAAGTTGGCAATTTAATAAGACTCGGGGATATTAATGTGTAAAGTTTATAATTGTTAACATTAATCGATTTATGTTCTTACTAAACCAGCTTCTTATTCATTAATATCCCTCAAATCCGTAGTTTATACATAGGTAGTAGAGAGCAATTAAAAAAGAAATGTCAAGGAATGGTCCGTTTTATAATTAACTCAAAACTGTTAAAAATTCGGATCCGCAACTCTTTGGATCGACGACATAACATAATATCACTTTTAAACTCAAAATCTACCTAATTTCACAAAACTATTGTTTTAAGTCCTAATTTAACACAAAAGGTTCATGAAAATACTAAACATCTGATTAGAACTCACCTACCAAATGCGTGTTTAGTTTTCCTCGGTGAACGATGAAAATTTTCAGTTAAGTGGGAGAGCCATGAAAACTTTTCCATTTTTCTTTCGGAAATATTACCTTTAAGCACGGTGATACATCACGAAAGTTTGAAAGTTTGAGTTGACCAACAGAGAATGATTGCTATAAGTTTTGATAAATTGAAACATGGTGATTTCGTTTCATTTCATGTCGGGGGAGAAACAACAACGTTGAACGATAAAAATAATGGCAAACGTTGTTGAAGTTTTCAGGGAAATTTGTGTAATTTATAATGGACTGCTTTATTATTTTCTTGGTTATTTTACTTTAACTTTTAAAATCAGATAATTTGAGTGTAATTTCAACACACACTTGTGATTAACTAGAAAGCAGTTGTTTTAACATAAAATTAAATTTAATGATTTAACAACAGTTGTTTAGTTGAATACCTGTACTTCAATTCATATAAGTACCCATGATAAATTACAACGGAAAACACGCACTCTGTGCAAATACCAAAATCATTTCTATAAACCATTTCAGGACAGAAACAAGTTATTTAATATTTATATTAACATTCTAAAATATTTGTTGAATTTGACTTTTTACAAAAATAATTGGTATTTTTGTTCTATTAATTAATAAATTAACGTGATAAGATGACATTTAAATTAGTTCAAGAAGTAATTACTGTCTTATTCCCTTCTTGAACTATCAGTTTTTGCCAGTGTTGAAAAAGACTTATTTAATATCAACGATACAAATATACCATAAACAATGGTAGCATATCACTCTGGCCACAGCCTTCTGGATTACTACTAGCCGCGCTGTTGGAAGTCTTGCAACGTTGCGTGTAGTCTTACAATTCTCAGTCATTCGTTCACATTCCTATACAAATGTGAGCATTTTTTATGTTGCGTTGGTGGTTTTTATTAAAAATATTGCGATTCTGTTCTCAGATTGTAATCAGTGCTAAATGAAACATCAAGGTAATCAATTGATACACAGTTTTTTCAGTAAATATAACATTTAATATGATGTACAATGCCCTTTTACACGTTTCAAGTGTCAACACATAACATAAAATGTTGTTTTTTCAGATTCCTTCTTTACAGAATACTCGTCGTTCATGATTAAAACATATTGTGATTATGTTCATAATCAAAATTATTCATTTTATCGTAATCAGTTTTTTATGTGTTTTGAAAAGTTATTTATTAATGTACATTTTTGACTAATTCTCAAATACTTCTTCTACGCAAATTCTACAAATAAGTTCAAATGTTTTTTGGGGTTTCCCCATGCCCACACAGACAATCCTCGTCAAGTTATGTGAATGTGAAAACCTCCAGAGCAGAGTCTAAGCTTAAAAATGCAAGGTGGCAGAGAATATTACCATGTACAATATTATCACAAACAAATTTGAGAATCCTCAATATTGCCTATTCTTTTTTAATGAATGTGGAACTATCTTTTTATTGACGACCTTTATTTCTAAATTTTAACAAACAGTTATTCTTTTGGCATTTATATAAAATAAATAAAGGTTTTAAGTGATAACATCTAACACTATAATATGCAGATATTTTTTTTAACTGTTACCCAATTCATTCAATAACTTGATCTTTTAAAGGACAATTTCTTTCTTACAATGAATAAATATCAAATTGTAATGCTAGAAGTGCCGATGTCCAATTTCTGAATGAGGTTGAAGATGATTGTTTATCAATTTTTTGACACAAAAAACGCTGAAAAAATATTTTGACTTGTACATTAGATAGGCTACAATTTCATCACTCTATATCCAGAGCACCTAACAAAGGTATTCAGAACATTCAAATAAGAGTACTTTCTGGTACGTTAATCAAATTACCAAAATTGACATAGGCAATTCTAGCATTAACGACCAGAAATATACACTTCCTCTTTAAAAATCCTACTACAAACACATGAAATACAATAACAGTCTTTCACCTATCAAATATAACATTGGTTCACACCATAAACAAAATGCAGTGTTGCCAAGTCTAACACCACGGCTTGTAAATAGAGAAGGCGTTGCTCTGGCATAAAAAAATTTAAAAATAAATTAAAAAAGAATATCTATTAATTTAAAAAAAAGTTAAATGATATCAGAGCGCAAGGTTCTTAGAAAATATTTGTAGAAAATACCTCGCAAAGAGGGTATAAACTGAATGTAAAAGCTTTGATGGATGTAAAATTAAGAGATACCTAAACCTACTAAGTTATTTGTTTTCATTATATCAAAAATGTCGCCACAAGGTATTTTTGCAAAGTTTGAAGAAGATGTTTATAATTTTGAGGATAATCTATGGGGAAAGGACAAATCAAATATTGAAGTCATTAAGTCTATAAACTTACATAGAACTGAAAAAATGCGAGAATTGTTGAGAGACAGCAAATACAAACGGCAAACGATATATGAAATTGAAGAAAGAATGATTTTTATAATTGAAGAAGACGTAGAGATTAATATTGATTGAAAATATTGGAGCGTATTGTATCGTATTGTATGTACCTTGGGTGCAATTAAATAAATCGACCACATCTGTTTATCTATCACTAACTTCGTGCAGCCTTTGTACTAGCGAGTATTTAAAATACTCAGTCCTACATAGTGTTGTTCCATTTAAAATGGTTATTGGAATAACACAGATCTCACCTAGCAAGACTATATTCTCACGACAGCAATAACTCTAATGCTCGTTTTCGGTACTTGTTTTTGCCTTAAATGCTGTATAGATTTTAGGAAATAATTGGTTTGCACAATTAGGGCGGCGGGTAAAGGTACCGCCGTCACGGGAACAGTTTTTTGGATAACCATAACCACTGCCATAGGTCACCCCAAGAGGCCCTCTAGTTTGGCGATTTAGCAGGGGTGCCGGGTTCATGGGGTGAAGTTTGTCCGGGTCTTGACGGCGGATGCGTCAGGCTGGATCGGGAAAGTATGGTTGAGGTAGACCCTTCGACTTCTTTAGCCGTACTCTCGCGGAACATTACCTTGCAACACAGAGAAATAGAGGGATTCATACGTCCATCACTCCTGGACACACTGAGCCCCTCAGATTCCTATCCACCCCTAATACACTTTTCCTTCCTAGAACTTCCTCTCTCTCCTTTCCTAAAAAGACTCTCCACAGAGCACACCCAAAGATAGGCCCTGAGGTGAATTATTTTCGTCAGACCCTCCTGTTTTGATCTAATGTAAAAAAAGGTAATGGTACTTTGTGGCGTTGCCGAAATTACTATGTCAGCAAATGACGTCATAGAGGATATAAGATTTTTCTGCTAAAAGGGGACAGAAAAGTGAAGTAATTTTTTCAGCGCCACGCGTTCTGGTTCGATGACAGGTGCAACGATAATCTGATAAAATTTATCGTACAAAAAAATGTACAAAGCCTAGTTTATTTTAACAAAATACCAACAACCAATCTACTTTAAAATATAATTTCCTCCTTTTAAATTAGAGTGAGCAAAAGAAAAGCACACAAGAGTGAAGAGATTTATTTTGTTTGCTTCAAACATAATTTAGATTTTCGAGGCAGATATTTTATCTCACGACACAATACTGAAAGCTTTCAAAGATGCTTCAATAAAAGAAATATCCTTCATTCTATGCGATAAAAGAAACCGGGATACATCCGGCTGAAAAAAACTAAGGGAAAATATCCGCACTTTCTTTTACGTACCACGTTGGGAACATGACAATATTATATTGTGTTTAGTGTTCATTGTTGGTTGGGAAATAAATCAAATGTATTGCAGGAACTCTAAAGAACTACGGATGGGGATTTAAATTTTGATAAAGATTTGTTTTTTCTATAGTGTAGCGGAGAGACTGGGTGAAAAGGACACATTGAAATTGGCTTACCGAAGTGCCTAAAAGTAAAGCTTTACGTGGTTGGAAAATATTTAAATCGTGATCAAAATTTACTTGGCACCTTTTTCTACGGTTTCATCTATCAGCATGTTACGACACCTACTAAAAAGAAAGCAAATAAAAAAAAATCAGAGTGTAAAATTCACACGCGGTAGAAGTGAAACTAGAAAGTCGCTAGTTGTCGCTTTCTTTTTTATTGGATATTCATTTCACAAAATAAAACTGTTTTTTTTTTGGATATCGTTGGATTCGAACCCCAGTTCTCTGGTCGCTGAGACTTATCAGGTAGCTTGCCAACTACGCTATGGAAGGCACGTGCCGAGGTGCGAATGTACCGCATGATATTAGAACTGAGTTGTATTCGTAGTAGTATTCGTCTAGAACTGAGTTGTGACGCTTTTCCAGTCACTAACGGCGCTAAAGCATTTTCACTCCAATAAATATAAGAATAGCGTCAAAGATTTCAACAACCACTGAAATCGAATGGCTTGATGCTGAACATGGTTTCTGGAAATCTCGGTATAAAAGTACAAAATAAAATTCAACAACGAACTACCGGGGCCATGACATAAAGATATTAAAAATCGCCCAACCGTCATTATTATTCCAACTAAGCAAAAATAATTGTGATTTTAATTTCTACTAAAGCGTTTGTGGCCAAATTTTGGAAAATTTGAAAACACCTACGAATGTCCGCTGGCCAAAATGTGGAAAATTTGAAGAGATATTTTAAAACACGTGTTCGTTATTATTTCAAAAGTTTTCGCGCAACGGCATCTTTAATTAATCGCAAAACTAATTTAGTAGTTTCACACTTTAACAAGAGATTTCTCGCATCTCTCTGAATTTTTTGTTGTTATCCGCGAAATTATTAAAATATTTTTTTCTTGTAAATCAGTGATCAAAATAAGTAAATCATGTATGTAAATATTATATGAATAAAAAGGTATTTTTCTTGTTTAACAACTATACTAATATTTATAGAACTCGTAATATATAATATTGTTCCAAGTAGGTACCACAAACGGTAATTTTTGTGAATACGTAAAATATGGGATAAATAGTTAAATATAGGTGAATTCAATGGCTCTTCAACACTACAATAAGTATTTATGTTTATATGTTAAAAATCAGATGTTTCTTATTAGAGCGGGCGGAAAATTTCCAAGCCGAACGGTTAAAAATTTCCTAGGGCGCAAGGCTGAAGTTGATTCGGACTTCGGGCTGACTCCGGTGGTTAGGTGTAATGCAGAAAAATCAAAATAATATGAATGAAACTTATCAGTACCTATCCACAACATGGTAAATGATAAAAAGCTGTAGTAAAACGATGCAAAGAGACATACCTAACTTGTTACGGTAACTTCATAGATAATGAATTTTTCACTGGTTTTTCTTTTGAATTTAGTACAATTTGCGTGGCATTTGCGGCTTACGATATTTCAAAACAAATGTCATAGATAAAGGTCAAAGAAACAATAAAAATAATTGTTTACCGGACACCAAAAGCCTAACTCCGAGGCGCTAGTACCTAATTAACCCAGTTTAACGAAACGTGTACTTTCATCCAGCCATATCCACTCCACGATGGTTGTAGAAGTTGAATTATAAATGTATTTCTATAATATTGTCTTATGAACACTTTATAATTAGCTTCTCCGGTGAGTGAAAACGCTTTCGACTTTCTAAGCCCCATATACGCGTGGAGTGAGACGCTTTGGTAAACCCACCCTCAATCTAAAGTGAAAGTTCATATTCGTAATTCGTAATTCGCAGAGTGGATTGAAGTGTAACGTCTCATATTTTAGAGCTACATTATTTCGAGTAAATCCAAGAATTCAAAGCAGGTGGATGGAGAATTTGCGAGATTGGATTTAACAATAAAATATGTTTTGAATATATTCTGGAATTTAATCGTGAATTTTGTTGTGTCAAAGAATGCGTGAAAATATTTATGGAAGTGAGTAGATAAAATGCTTATTACGCTCAATAAGTAGCCAACAACAAGTAATTTTAGCCATGCTGAGATAGGCAGGGGGGATATTTAGGAATGCTAATCTGTTTGGGCAATAATTTGCGGAATTTCAACTAACTTGTAAGGAATGCTAATTTGATTCATTAAAATTGGTAAAAACTTTTGACATGTCTCGATGCAATAAGTTATTGGTTCACTTGATTATATATATATTAAAGAAGGTATTCCCGATATATTTGATTCATCTTCGTTTGACCATCCAAACTATCTAAACGTCCAATTCTGTTATTCAGAAAAGGGATGTTTAAAATCAAAGCATGATTTATCTACACTACATGAACTCGACGTTTTCCAACATATTTTTGTACCGGAAGGTCATATTAGCATGGTGAAATTACACATCCCTGCTTTACACCATTCATGGTACAAATCTCACCAAAATCGACCTAATTAGTATGACAAACATTTTATTGTCTGTAGAATAGTTAGATAACGATGGTATAGAACCGCCAGAATACAGATTTATGGACATATGAATAAAGAATAAATGTTCATTTAACAAAACTAAATTATATGCTCACAAACATCCACAATGCTAGCTCAATTGGAAGGTCTCGTGTTTCCAGTTCGTTTGTAGATTTAATTCAAGACGATTATCGCTTAGTTATTGATGGAATAAATGTAGGAAGGGTTAGAATAAACGAAAAGATTGTATTTTAATAAGTATTATTGTTACAACTTTTTCGATTTACAAGACCATTTTTTTAATTACATTGAAAAAAATGGAGTTTAATAATTAATTAAACACAAATACAGTTAATACATATCTTGCGCATATTAAATATCTTGGGAATGTATTTATGGCTCGATGTTTCTAGGGGAAAAGCCTTAAAACTCTTTGTGAACTCAAAGTTACTGATTTTAAAATATAATAAAAGGACTGATTGGATAACGCATAATTATATAAAGTTTACGTACGTTATCCCTCACCGGGTCACACCTGGGTAGACGATATCGTCAGGAAACATCACTAAGTTAATTTCTAATCAATTTGCTTCGATTCTAATTTTTAAAACACGTGTTGCCCATAACTGGTCAATGCCAAAAGGTCTAGGCGAAAGGACCATGACCGACCCTTTAGTTAGGCCCTCCGTTCATGGAGATACTTACAATATACGTAATTGTGACGAAACCACAAGTACCCTGCTGATATACTACTTTTTAATGCTAATCTCCATACACGGCGCTATCCGAAATATACCGAACTTGATCATTTTTCACGTGCAGCCGTGGAATGAACACGCTGTCAAGCGACGTCATATGATTTTTTTTCCAACATCAATCCAGACCTTCTCCACTAAATCCTTTCTTACGTATTCTGGTAACGTAAAGTTATATAAACATGCATTTTTTCCACTTTCAGAACAAATCTAACATTACTTTCATGTTCCGACAACATTTCTGTCAAACGTGAAACGGATAAGTATCAGACAAATTATGCGACGCGTCGCGTGCGATCAGCACTGTCGATATCGTGATACTGATTGGAAACCGACAGCCACCGCGTAGCTCCGTGAACGGACACCAGCAAAATCGTACGGGGGGTACTTACGATCGGCGCGTACGATACGCTCACGAGGATCTAGCATCTTGTAATTATATCCGTGAACGGAGGTACTAAAAACCATGAAGAAACTGGAAAGGCGCCCGCAACCCTCGGCTGACCGCCCCCCCTCTCCCACCGAATTCATGACCAATCAACGCGCTTCTATCCAATTCCAATTTTGCCGACTTTTGACAACTAATATTATATATCGAGTACCTGGCGCAAATCATCGTATGATGGAAGTTAAAATTCAAGAAAGTATTGTATAACATACATGTAGTTCTTTGTATATTTTGCGTTATTACTTTTATAGTATCTCGTAAATTGATTTTAGGTTCGTTTCAATGTATTCTTCCAAAAGGTTTACACGCTACTTTGTGTAGTTACATTATAACTTGTACGTTTTTTGGAAGGTGGCTTAATCTCCCTGTAAGAAGCATCGGCTTTGAGTTTTGGCCGACCTGGGCTTAAGTTGTTGCCTGTTCAGCAAATAGTTGATGAGTCTTAAAAATTTGATTAGGTAATCAAAATGTTGTAACGGACTCAAGTTTATAAAAAAATATATTTAATGCAGTCATTTGTTATCTCAGATTACTGCCTTAATGGATGTTTCAAAGCTACATAACTTACAACAAATATTAAGTAGCACATTTAAATTGCTTGCGTAGGCTTAGAAATTATTGACAGAAAAAGCTTTATAAATTAAGATCAAAGCACATTGTTAAATAGCTTTATCATAAAACTGCATAATAATAAAATGATAAACCAGCATGTAATTCAGATTAAAATAATCTTTAAAGGGGTGGAAAAAGGTCGAAATCCTTTCAAAATTATTTTGACTGTGAGAACATAATTATTTTTTCATATAAGTTCCTACTACTGTTTTTTTTTACATTAGCTCCACGCGGGAAGCCCTTACGAAAATAATTCCTCTCGGGGCCTGTTTCATCTTTAGGGATGCTACGTGGAGGATCTTTTTTAGGAAAGGAAGGAGAAGAAGTTCTGGGAAAGAAAAGGGTGTAAGGGGTGGATAGGAATCTGGGGGCTCAGTGTGTCCAGGAGTGACGGATATATGAATCCATCCATCCCACTGTGATGCAAGGCAATGTTGCGAGAGAGTACGACTAAAGAATTCAAAGGGACTCCCTCAATCATTCTCTACCAATCCGATCTGCCATGCAGCCGGTGGGCAGACGCATCCGCCGCCAAGACAAACCTCACCCCATGGATAATATTTATTAGGTATTATACTATACGCGATGCATCTTAATTCTCATCGAACAAAACACAAATTAAAACTGATGATATAATTTGATCACCAACAAGCGCGTTATGCTGGAGTTAGAGCTCGATGGACACATCTAGCATTTTTCATGTCGACGAAAGCTTAGCTCAAAAAACGAAAGCTAGCTGGGTAATAAGACATAATCTAATCACGATTCATAGAATTAGGCTTAAACGTAGGCTTCGGTTGGTAATAAATGAAGCCGAATGTTGACGGCTTAAGGCGCTAACCGGATAAGGCTCGACTCCGGAAATAATCAACCCCACATCAGATAAATTTAAAAAAAGGATATTTTAATTTCGTAATAAAAAATTGGTACCCATAGTGCTTTTTCCCCTTCGCCCTCGGTTAAAAATAGTCGTTTTTTGGTTGGCTGAGTATTAACTTGATAATAATTGTGAAGGGAGTTGACTTGTTTTTTTGAAAGAAAATATGCTTGATAGGGAGATCTAAGGAGGAGCCATTGAAGCCATGCAATAAAATAGTGTTTCCAGAGATGTAGATACTAGTATCTAGTGAAAAACCACCATTCGAAATCGAAAAGTCCCGTCGCTTCATAATATTTTTGTCATGTTGGGTGACCAGACCTGAATGTCAAGATAATTCTCAATCTTCCTTCTTACATATATCTTTCCCTGCCCACGCTATTTAATCTCACAACGAAACTCATTTGGCGCAGCCGGGAACTTAGGGCTTTGGTAAGTCAGGACTGCTGTGTAGTATTCATGTTTAAAAAGTTTTAAAAATAAATATTATATTAGACAAACACCAAAAAGAGGCGCTTCAGTTTCAACACGCTTCTTTAAAAAGGCATTATAAAAAATGTATTATGGTCCTTAGGTTCTCAGCTAAGAACATAGATGAAAATACATTATTTCCATGTAAATATGACGACTTTCAACTTATTTTTAAAATTGAAGAAGAACATAATAATATTAATCTAAACGAAAATATGAAAGAGAACAAGACACAGAAAAAGACAATGGTCGCAACTGGGACCCAGACCTTTCGTCTAATCGGGATGTGCGCGTTAACGAATTTCGCTTTTGCCACCTTCTGTCAAACCGTCATATTTGTCAATGTCATATTTCAAGACCTTAGAATTAATAATATTATCTGACGTATTTTTTAAAATTAACAATATTATGTTCAATTTATTTTTTCAAATATTTTTTAAATTTTTATAATTTTTTTTCTTTTTTAGAATGAGTTGAAGATAATATAGTTAATTCTAAAATTTGAAATACGCGATATATATTTTTTATATATTTATTTAACAATCTAGATCGGGTTTTTCTTCGTGACATACTTTAATATATATTTTTATTTATATATATATATATATATATATATATATATATATATTTTATAATTTAAGATTTTTTTATATGAACACCTCACATGAGTCCCAGCTGCTCCCGTCTGGAGCCAGTGAAACTATGGCATCCCCAACTGGGGTATGTTGTGAGACTGATGCTAGTGGGGAGGGGAAGGAAATGGAAAATTGGAAGGTGGGAAAGTACCTGGCTATACTGGCGATACTGAGAGTATCTTCCACTCTAGAACGTGCCGCAAACATACGGATTGCGAGTCAAGAGCCTTACCCCACGACACGCCGGCCGTCAAGACGCAATAATAAACAGACTACGATATTTAGTACAATACATTTATAATACAAACTAATAAACTAATGACAGTTAAAATGTAAGAGGCTGTAGACATGCGTACAAAATTAATATTGTTATTTCGGAAGTTGACCGAAACAAAATGTTAATTAATATTCGGCCCCGTTTCGTGGAAGACAATTCAATTAGTTGATGTCTGTTACATCTAATTACACTTAAAGTTTCCTTCGTAAATTACTTCCATTTGTTATATTTCGAGGCGTCAATCCTGCTGCTGTTACGAGGGGAGTTCTTGAATGTTTTTGACAACAACCACTTTCAGGATTATTGCAACTAAATTTCAGGGATAAGTAATAATTATTAATGACTTTAATCAGTCAAAGTTCAATATTTTTAAGTGACTCTCTAATTATTTTTTGGTTCCCAATTTTAGTGACGTTACATAAATCAGTTTTTTGTGCGTTTTTACTGAGGTGCTTAAAAATCAAGCATCAAGTCATCGGAAGCAAAAAATCATTATAAAATGGATTAAACTGTTATATTTTGCCTATGTGAGAAGTCAACTTGAGTACAATTCTCCCGTCTGGAACCCGCATTATTATATACATGTACAAGCTGTTGAATGAATACAAAACCAATTCTTACATTTTCTTAATTTTAAAATAAGTATTCCAGCAATTATGTTGAACTACAATACTCTGAATTGATTAGTTGATAATCTAAATGATTTAGTTGATAGTCCGGAATTGACTGATTTGATAAGCTTTCGGATACCGCTATGTAATACTAGAAGTCAGGATTTATTTCAGTGCAGAAATTCTGGGACTAATTACCATATGTATTCCTCTTTGCCCAGAATACTAACGGAGGGAAACAATTATACCAAGTCAGTGGACATCTTTAATTTAACTTTAAACAAATAATATAAAATATTGTTACTGATGCAGTTCAGTTATGTTCAATAAATACTGTATATCTCTTACCATTCTTATGTAAAAGCCCCGAAAAAGGGCGATAATTGATAAATAAATAAATAAAGCCTGTTTAAGGTGCCGCTACCGGGCTAAAAAAGAAGAAGATGAAGAGATATGAAATTATGAATGTTATTATTTAAAGCGACAAAATCGATCCGAAAATTGTGAAAATGTTTAATAAAACACGACTCATTAAAAATAGAGCAAAAATCTCGCGGGGGTTGTCTTAAACAGCATTTAAGGAAATACAGTGAATTTTTTCAAACATGTAACTGTTAAAATAACTGAAACAAACGTGTTTATAATAATTTTTGGAGCATACTTCGCGATTTTTCTCTATCGAGGGAGCTTTATATAATTTGCCTTTCGGCGCGGGGAATGTCTAGATATTATCTTCAAGAAAAACGTTCATTTTTAAGAGCTTTAAAATTTAACGTGTTTAAGGGAGGTATGTAAGAAATCGGTTGAAATTCGGGAAGAAAATATCATACGAGGGATCAATATTTGTTCCTATTTGAAGCAACTGGCCAATGATGAAATGAGAACTTGAATATTAAACTTTCACAGAACTTGAACATGAACATTTGAATTTAAGAGCGACCTCCTGTAGAGACATGGCCTGAAGATTTTTTAGTAAATTTTACATACCCACCGTTTTGCTTTCTCAACATCTTTTCTACAGTGGCGACGCTCCTTCCATACAGAGAAGCTTGGACAGAAGTTAATGATGTAAACAAATAATTCAACGAAATTGAATTATTACCTGCTCGAAGTTAAGTGCTCTTAGTATGTAGAGTGGAAGATACTCTCAGTATCGCCCTGGTGTGAGACCACCATTCAGAATTGAAACGTTGCTTGAAATGGCTTTAGCCGTGTTTGGTGACCAGATCTGAATAGCCAGGTACTTCCTCACCTTCCTCTTCCCTATCTCCTTCCCCTCCCCACTACCGTCAGTCTCACAACATACCCCAATTGGGGATGCCATAGTCCCACTGGCTCCAGACGGGAGCAGTTGGGACTCTTGTGCGGTATTCATGTAAAAAAAAAGGTACCAACTATAAAATAAATCAGTATTTTGAATTAACTAATATATTTTGCTTCTAAATTTGTGAGGCGCGTATTGATACCGCCACCACGGGAACTCTTTATTGGATAACCAACACCTCTGCCATAGATTACCCAAAGTGGTTTTGCTTCATTTAGTAACTTAGAAGATGTGCTTAGCGGGATCATAGGGTGAGGTTTGTCTATCGCAATTGCATCTGCCATCCTACGGCGTGGCGGGCCAGATCGGGAGAGATTGGTTGCAAGACCATTTGTGACCATTTGCGACCAAGAGAGACCATCTCCAGCAGGACTTTTAAACCCATCGCCTTGTACCGTAGTGGGAGGGATGGATTCGTACGTCCGACACTCATGGATCCACTGTCTCCCAAATACCCACCTACCCACCCTCATTTATATTTTCTTCCCAGAACTTAATTTTTTTTCCCTAAAAAGACCCTCTTCGTAGTATCCCCAAAGATGACACATGCCCTGCGGGAACTCCCATATGGAGCGGATGTAAAAAAAATTGTATTTTGGATAATTAGCATTCGTTAATTACATCATTCAAAAATACAACAATGTTAGATTTCCTCCATGTATTGATGCCAGGATTTTAAATTATTAACAAAGAACAGGTTTCTTATGACTACAAATCAGAAAAATACTATTTTTAATTTACTTTTTAATATTTATATAATAATCTAAAATGTTACTTCTGATTTCATGTTATTGTAATTAGTACGTTGTCTGTTCAATCAAGACTTTAATTTACAGTTTGTTTACATTTTCATTGATCCACTTTGAATAGGACAAAAGAGCCTTCGGAGCACGCAGGATAATAGAATATTATATTGCGCGGATATATAGTAATTAATATCGTATTGTTTTCGTTCAATGGCCATTTTAACACCTTCCATTAAAAACATTACAAAAACACAATTTATTTTTCAGGCTGTCTGTTAATAAAACGGTGTCGGCTAAAGTTCAAATAAATTAGTTGAAAACCAATCAGTGCTTCGTGTGTTTAATTACGGCTAACATTATTCGTAAACTCACTCGGTTTCAATTCTCTATGGAAATTCAAACCATAGTAAAGTGGTTTGTGGCCTCACTAAATCAAATGCTGTAATAAATTAACCCCTCAGGCCCCAAACATATTTTGTCAGAGGCTCAAAATATTTTAATTTCACAAAAAAATTCAAATAAATGAAAAATTTCTGAATGCATCCAAAACCAAAAACTGTTTTTGAAAGGTAATAAAATATGCTTTCAAATTTTATAAATCAAAATAAACATATAATTATGAAAATTTAAAAAATTTAAAAGGAAACAAAAAAAACGAGTGTGCTTTAGACCACACGACTGAAGTAAAACTCCACTACCTTATATCTCCCTCTCAACTTCTGTTCGCCTTGCCCGACCGTTCACCACGCCCGATCACACTTTTCATAACGCTCTCGTCACGCATTCACTAGCTTAAGTTTTTTGTAAAAAAAAAAACACTTATTTATTTTATAAGACCAATATATTTCAAACGTTATTGTTACCTAATTTTTTTGTCGTTCTACGTAAAAATAATTTTTTAAAAATTCCTAAAGTTTCATAATTTTTTTTCAAATTGCGAAACGAAACTTTGGTTTCATGAAGATCTACATTTTACTTCTTTTGTGGTTAACTTTTAAATGTTAATAGAAAGCGTGGTGTTTTTTTTCTTTTTAGCACCATTTTTTCATTGTATTCCTCACCACGATATTAATGGAGACACAGTAATTTCTATGAGACCTATATGAGTTGTTCCGAAAAGCGAATATTCGTACTAAGTACTATATAAAATATTAAAGTAAATTTGGTGAAATTTTCGTAAAAATATTAAATTAATTTTCAAAAAGAAAGATGCTAGATCAGATTGTGGGTTAGTTCTTCTTGCGGATGGTCCAGTTATATTTATAATTAATTAGAAGCTTTTTTTAATGCAAAACATTAACTTAAATGATATCGATCGTCCAGTTGATTAGACAAATATCTCTGAAATATCGAAATATTTCAGATGAGTATGCAGTTGTATGTAAACGTATACCTACACTCTACTACAATACTTAGAAAACTCATAAACGCTACCAAATCAAAATGAAAAAACTTGTAGTGAATCAAACAAAATATTGATATTATCTGGATCACTAGTAGGATATTTAAAAATGTCATACTATTGTACCGGATCGTTATGCCTCCCGGTGTTATTTTATAGCATATTTAATATATGATTTTAGATTTTCACGGCCAAAAGTATTTTTGTTATTTGTTTTTGGGGTGTTATGCGTAAAACGCTACCTCCTCCTTTAGCCAACGTTTCGGACAGCTTTACAGTGTCCATCATCAGGGCAGATTAGCAATGTGGTTTTTAATTATACTAGGATTTATCCTGCGACAAGTCAAGATGTGTGCATAACCAAAAGTTGGTTTAATTTAAATTCAATTAGTTTATTGAAATACCGTATCTATACTATACTTAATCAGTTACCTACATAAAAAAGAAATTTCTGATAAAAACCTAGACTCCGTGTGCAAACGAGCGCGATTCGTTTGATAGACTAAAAAAAGGATTGCGGTATTTGGAGCTCGGACGTCATGTGAGCTGCCCTTGTTCTATCGGTATTTCAACAGAAGACGCTCCAAGGAACTAACATCATTGGTTCAACATTTGTGCAATGTTGACATTTCAATTTGGGAGGTGGGTACCGCCGCCCTGGGAACCATTTGTTAGATAATCAACACCTCTTTCATAGGTCACCCCTATCCGGGTATTGGCGGAAAATGCGTCTGCCCACCAGCTGCATGGCAGGCCGGGGAGAGAGAGAATGGTTGACGGAGTTGACTCTCGGAACATCGCCTTGCACCGCAGTAGGAGGAATGGATTCATACGTCCTTCACTCCTGGACACACTGACCTCCATATTCCTAATCACCCCTAAAACCCTTTTCTTTCCACTTCCTCTCCTTCCTTCCTGATGATGGACACTGTATCGCTGTCCGAAATGTTGGCTAAAGGAGGAGGTTGCGCAACACGGCATAACACCCCAAAAACAAATAACAAACAAACATATTTAATATGTTCAGGCACTTGTAAATAAAATTTGATTTGTGGCGAGCATTCGAATATTGCTTAACTCAGTATTTGAATATGTCTGACTAAACAACTCGACAATCAATATTACGATAGTACCAAATTGACTGAGAAGAGGCTTGATCTCTTGGTAATTGTAATTGATGCAAATTTTAGTGTTTGAATGAAGTATCTTAAATACTTTACGTTTGTTATTTTATTGCATCGTTGTAAATTTAATTTGAAGTAAACCAATGGTGCCTACTCGGCAACTTTTAAAGCACCATTGTGTGTGAAATTCACCTTAAAGTCTTCGCCGGGTGACAGACCTTGACGTACCCTCTGACCTTAAACGGCGTCCCGGGTTCGCATTACAAATTTCCTAACAGCCCTTAAGATTTCGGGCATGTTTTACAAACATTTCTCCTCGTGTGATTTTCGCGCCTAAATGTGACAGCTGACAGCTCTAATGGCGGAGCTTCCGTATCCGAAGTTTTCGTTTTTTGCCGCCAGGGGGAAAAGTGTTCTTGCAGAAATAAATAACATACATTGTTGCCAACCTTCAGATAGGACGGTGGTATTCAAAATATTTATAGAGGCGCCATATATATACCGGTCTTTTTTATTTACCGTCACACCTTCATTAGTTTTTCTCAGTTTTACATGAATGGGAAAATATTTTTTTTATCATATCTTTACGTGTTGACTTGGAAGAAAAGGGACTGCGAAAATGTTTCACGATATATATATTAGTTGCCCACAGGAGGCCCTGAGGAAAATAATCCTCCTCAGGGCCTACGTCGTCTTTGGGGATGCTGTGTGGAGTATTTTTTAGGGAAGGTAGTACAGGAAGTTCCTGGAAAGAAAAGGGTATGAGGGGTGGGTAGGTGTCCAGGAGTGACGAACGTATAAATCCAACCCTCCCACTGCGGTGCAAGACAATAATACTCCGAGAGAGTAAGGTTGCAGAAATCTAATTTACTCCCCCAACCATTCTCTCCCGATCCGGCCTGCCAGGCAGCTGGTGGGCAGACGCATCCAATGCCGAAATCCAGACAAACCTCATCCCATGAACCGGGCGCGTATTTCCTTTTCCGTGTTCAATAGGAGGCAACCATGCCTCGAAATCAACACGGGTTTGTAACGCATTTCACCTTTCAAACCCGTGTTCAATAGAAGGCAAGCGGCATCCAACTGTGCACGGGTTTGTTTCGCCAATTCTCTTTCCTTACCCGTGTTCAAAACGAGGCACGCTTCCTCCAAACGTGATTATAACAAATATATAAAAAAGTAAGTATAATAAAAAAGTGTTTTATATTATATTTTTTTAATAGTTTTTTTATTATTATTCACTTTTTGGTAAAAGCGAATTTAGTCCACCTCACTGATTATAAAACAATAAAATAAAATCTCGTCAAAATAAAAACATAAAAGTACTTCGAATAATTGCGTTGAGGTTCAAACTACGAAAGCTGCATATCATCATAATTTAGATATACATCCCAGGTTTTGAATGTTTTGTTTGGCAAAGCAGGGTTTTGTCTAGCGGGTATGTGTAATAATTATTCTAATACATTTATTTCCATGTTTTGTTATTATTTATACATTTACTATTTATTACATACTATTAATACATAGACTAGTCAATAATGCATTCGCTTAATATCATGAAAAAATTATTGTTTTATATGGCAATAATAATTTTTTATTTTTCATGCACCGCCGAGGACGCGTACCTCGTACTGAACACGGGTTTTGAAAGAGAATTGGCCTTACAAACCCGTGCGCAATTGGATGCCGCTTGTCTTCTATTGAATTTGATTGAACGCGGGTTTGGATGGTGAAATAGCTTTACAAACCCATGTTGATTTCGAGGCACGGTTACCTCCTATTGAACATGGAGAAGGAAATACGCAACCCGGGCACTCCTGCTAAGTCACCAAACATAGCGAACCACTTGGGGTAACTTATGACAGAGGTGTTGGTTATCCAATAAATGGTTCTCGGGGCGGCGGTACCCATACCCGCCTCCCAAACGGAAAATGAATCAAATTATCCTTTATCAATTTGTAAGATTAATGTAAGGATTAGGTATAATTATGTATATTCCGTTGACGAGCCTGCAAACAAAATAAATAAATTGCATTAAAGCAAATATCATTCGAATGTGGTTTGACATTAGAGATAAATTAATCAAAAGGCTTCAAACTAAAATTGCACAATTATCTTGATCATTATAAATACGACATCTTTTGTTTCCTGGATTTGACATTATATTGTTTTTACGGTGACTTATATAGGAATAATTTGACATTTATTTTGAATACGACTGACAAAGTGTATTGTGTGATTTTCATTGTTGATCGAAAAAGTAATGTGAATATTCAGTTCAAATATAACACGATGAGATGTCCGTAATTGTAAAGACTTATGTTTTGTTTTTTTAAAAGGTTTTGCAATTATAATGATTGTATGTTGTTATTTTTATGATTAAAAGTCTGAGGATTTTTTTTACAATAGATTCAAACAGGAGGCCCCAAGGAAAACTATTTCCTCCAGGACCTACGTGATCTTTGGGGATGCTGTGTGGAGGATTTTTTTAGGGAAAGGAAGGAGAGGAAGATATGGGAAGGAAGAAGGTATGATGGGTGGCTAGGAATCTGGGGGTCAGTGTGGCCAGGAGTTCTTCTGGAAAGGGAAAATGTTTAGACATTTTTTTTAGGGGCGGTGGATAGGAAACTGGAGGTCATTGTGCCCAGGGGTGAGGGACGTATGAATCCATTCCTCCCACTACGGTGAAAGACGATAGGTTGAGAGAGCCCGGATGGAGAAAACAAATGGTCTCCCTTAAGCAGTCTCATCCAATCAGTCTTACCCGTCACGCAGTAGGTGGGCAACGCGTGCGTCGCCAAGACTGAGACAAACCTCACCATGAACTCGGACACCCCTGCTAAGTCACTTAAGATAGCGAACCACTTGGGGTGATCTATTTTTTGGTAGGGGTTTTGGTAATCCAATAAATTCACAGGGCGGCGGTACCCATACCCGCCTCCAAAATTGAAAAATACTAGAATGCTTGGGTAGTTTTAGGTAACACGAGTGGTTTCTTAAAATTTATGTTTTTAATTTGTAATTATGGTAAACGAAAAAGTAAATGCTCTCCTCGATTATATAAGCAGATTAAAAAACAGAGTGTGCAATTCACACGCGGTAGAAGTGAAACTTTCAAAAAACTAAAACTATTCTCTCGCAGGCTATTCATCGTCTACGGTTAGCAAAGGAATAGCCTGCGAGGGAAAGAACTTTCTTGATGATGTGTTTGTCGCTTTTTAGTGTCGCTATTTTTCGTTTCATCGAGTTTCAAAATTACATATCTGCTGGAGAAGTTTTCACTTCATAAAGCTGGCGACGGTGATAACCGGAGTTTACGAAATATTCGGAAATGTTTTTCTTTCAAAAAAAATAAATAAATAGGTACGTCAATATGGGTACGTCACAAGAAAACCATAACGTACCGGTTAAACTTCCTACTCTATCCCTAAAATAATATCTCTGAAATATTGTAATTATACCGCATAACGTAAACCATCCCAAAACATGGAGCGCTATTGTAATCTGTCTCTTGCGAACGTAATTAAAAGTTTTCCGATACGAGAAAGGGCGGAAACTCCCCCAGTTGTGCAGCTCGGGATTATAAAAATTATATCTTATCTATTGGTTACAGTGTGATACAAAGGCGGCGAAATTTAATACATCAAAATAATTTTGTTCTTTATCAGAAATTTATTTTTGTTCGACAGTCATTGTTAACTCCCGACGCAAAAAGAGGGGTGTTATAAGTTTGAATGTGTGTGTGTCTGTGGCATCGAAACTCCTAAACGAATGGACCGATTATGATGCGGTATTTTTGTTTGTTTGAAAACTGACGATTTGGTGATGGTTTTTAGCTACAATTCATGAAAATCTGTTCAGTTTTAAGGTCATCCGCTCTTTTTTGTGTCGGGAGCTACTTAAAATTTTCAAAATTGTTCTTATTGTTCATGGATAGCAAGCAATTATTTCAACCTAAGGGCTTGGTTGGAAAATAGAAACAGAACTTGTCCACTATATATAATGACGATTTGAAAAAAATTGTAAGCTTATGATGGGTGAGAACCTCTAAGACATGGCATATGTGAAAAAAAGTCAAAGAGGACACCAGCGGGATTATTGACCGAGGGTACCGAGGTCTACTTTTTGCTCAGACAACTTGACCGCTTGCTCTTCGTCTTTCCGTAAATTTATTGGTTACGTCCCGGTTCCGATTATCAAAAAAACATTACTGTGAACACAAAAAAAAAAATTATTAGTAAAACTCTCTTTTTATAATTTTGGTGGTTAACCCATTAATGTAATATATCATTGAATAAAAAGAAGATAAGTTTGCGAGATTATCCCTTGTTTAACCCTCCGCCCGTCGCGCCTTTTTTTTAAAGCGAGGTGTCGCGCGGGGTCGATTAGGACCCCAAAAATAAATATGTCTTAATTGTTGTTACAGCAAAATGTATTTTATGTGTTATTTTAACTGATTATAGACAGGTGATATTGGTGATAATGACTGCATTGAAATAAAAAGAAATATTAAAAATTAGATATTTATTTTCAATGTAAAAGCTTAAAAATCAACAAGAAACATTTTTTATAATTTTGAATCATACTTTTTTAAAGTGAACTTAAAAAAAATCTAACCAATTTCTATCAAATTATAACTATTTGAGATTGAAACAGACTAATTATTATTACAACAACAAAAAATCAACGAAATACGACGAAAAAACATATAAACTTGATTTTTCATGGCATTTTGTTGATTTTTTTGATCCTGACGCCGAAACACAAGTCTATATCTCACGTGCGCAGACTGAATGTTCGCGGCGCTAGCGTCAAGTATAGTCCCTTTTAGGAAACTACCTAAAGTAAGGAATCTGTAAGAAAATTTAAAATGTACATAATTAGCATTTCTGTAAAACCGGGGCTTTTAAAGACCCCAAGCGACGGGTTTTTTTTTACATGAGCTCCACACAGGAGGCCCTGAGGAAAATAATTTCCCTCAGGACCTATGTCATCTTTGAGGATGCTGTATAGAGGATTTTTTTAAGGAAAGGAAGGAGAGGAGAGTTCTGGGAAGGAAAAGGGTTTAATTGGTGGGTAGGAATCTGGGGTTCAGTGCTTCCTGGTCACCGCCTCCAAGATTTAGACAAACCTCACCCCATGAACACGGGCACCCCTGCTAAATCACCAAACGTAGCGAACCACTTGGGGTGACCTATGGCAGAGGTGTTGGTTGGGTTGAGGGTTAAGTGAAAATACTTTGTTTTGTACTGGGAATATTGTTGTTTTGTACTGGGAATTTATTCAGATGAATATTAAGTTGAACAGGGTTTAGATTCTATTCTGAGCACTGGAGTTTCAAATTGTAGAAAGATAAGAATTGTAGAAAGAATGACAATGCAATAAGCGACAAGCTTATTTATAGACCAAAAAAGAAAGTTTACAATTACAGAGTGCTAGTAGACAAAAAATGCGCTGAAATGTTTCGGAAAGGGGGACATAGACGCGAAAGTTATGATTAAAGGACTCTACACGTCGAGATTAAGCAAAATGATAAAATGAGCCAAATGAAGTTAAATATTTTAAATATGACAATCATAACACACAATGCTATCTGTTCGAAGGTTTTTGTTGGATCAAAAAATGGATGATAATAGCCAGATGAGTAGTGACAACCAATCAGAGACGAAACATCTTTAAAATACTTTTAGCTTTGCTTAGTTCGTTTTGATACTTTTCGCGGTATCACAAAAAACAACAATTAAATTCCTCAGATATGATTTTAGATTTTCACGGCCAAAAATTTTATGGTTATTTCCCTTTGGAGTGTTATGGAGGAGGTAGCGCAACACGGCATAACACCCCAAAAGGAAACAATTAAATTCCTGTCCGAAGAAAAGATGAGCACTTACAAAACTTTCATTTAGTTCCATTTTTCGGCGCCCCACCGCCACTGTCCGTGAAAGCGCTGCGGGATCTCGAATTATCCATAAATTCCGAAAGAACGAGAGAGCAGGCATTGTTTACGGCCCTATCCCTTATCTTAAGTGCTCGTTAGAGCGGGACGAAACGATCGACTCCGGCATGTCTTTATTAATACGATGCGCTAATTATATTGATATTTCCTGACAACCGCCGCTCTCTGCTTTGCTCCTGATACAATTGATTCAATTTCGTGCTTTTATTTCACACTATTTCTCTCTTTACCGCTTTGTTGTATTGGGCTGGTTAAATTGGGAGGTTTTGTGCTAAACGGAATGGTTTTCTTTACTTAATTACTAATGGAGTAATAATATTTAAATCTAAATACATCTTCTTTGTATCTGTGGTACTCAATTAAATTGCATTTTAATTGCTTTTATTGTGCTTATATTCCTTTTCATTGGTCACTAGAGATTTTGCAATATGTTTTGAATCTCAACTGTCTCCGTTCTTTATTTTATATGTGAAATGAGTCATAACAACCCTTAGCTTGTCCTATTTATGACATTAGATACTCTTTAAGATAGGTTGTGAGACTCAAAAAAATGGGGGGAAACGTCGGAGGGATGGATGAACCCGGGCTTGCAAATCTAACATAAAAAAATGATTTTTTAGGTAAATTAACTCAATTTTTCCATTGTAGAAATTTAGAGTAATGGGATGAGCGAATAACAATAAAAATTAAGGTTGTCCAATTCACATGCGGTAGAAATAAAACCTTCAGAGAACTAATCTACCTATCCTATCCGATATACTATCTCATTTAATACTTAAGAGTTAGAATGATGGCTAAATGTTGGAAATACGAAGTCATCATTATGTTGGATATATCGATTTAGAGAAAGCATACGACTTAGTACCGCGTCATCTTCTGTGGGAGGTGCTTAAAGAATACGGAGTTGAAGGCAAATTGCTAAAAGGCATAGCATCACTATATGAAAATAATAGCAGTAGGGTCCGCGTAAACGGTCAAGTTTCAAAAGAATTTGAAGTGGATATCGGCCTCAGACAAGGGTGCCCTATGTCGCCAATCCTCTTCACTATATTCATGGACCGAATCAGCCGAAACAGCCAAACACCTGGATGCAGCACTGGTAGGCAGTACTAGAATAAGCTCCCTACTATTTGCTGACGACATCGCGAGATTAACGACTTTACAGGAGGGACTACAAGACTGTTTCAACGAAGAGTGCACGGTGGCGGGAATGAAGATACATCAAAAACAGAAGTGATGGTTATACGAAGGGACAAACTCAGTGCAACATACTCGCAAATGGGACCCAGCTGAAACAGGTGGACAGGTTCAAATACCTTGGGGTCGAATTCTCCAGCGATGGTCGGCAAGACGGAGAAATTTATAGAAAAATAAGTGCGGCAAGCAGTGTATTGCGTCTTCTCTACAGCTCAGTGATAAGAAAAGCCGAGCTCAGCATCAAGATGAAGATGGCAGTATTTAAAACGGTATACCGCCCGACGCTCACTTACGGCCACCAGACATGGATGCTAAATGAACGAACACGCTCTAGAGTCCAAGCTGCCGAAATGAGGTATGTACTTGAAAGGAGTGGCAGGGGTTACGAAATGGGATCATAGAAGAAACTCGACGATCCGAGATTATTTAAACATTAAACCACTGCTACTCTTCATAGAAAAATCGCAACTGAGATGGCTTGGGCATGTACTAAGAATGTCTGATGACCGAATTCCGAGGAAGATACTGAGTGCGATTCCTGAAGGTAGACGTTTAGTGGGCCGCCCCAGACACAGTTGGGCGAGGCAATTCCAGAAACTGTGTGAGGAGAGGATGGGTCTACCATGGACAGAGGCCGAACCATCAGCACAAGACAGGGACGTGTGGAGGAGCCTTGTCGATGCAATGACCCAAATAGGATAAGGGGAAGAAGATGATGATGATGAGAATTATGGCTTAACAATATAGATGCTGAAACTTTATTTATTTAATTTAATTCAATTATTACACTTTTGTATATTTTTTTCAAACTGTTTAGAAAACTTTTAATTGTGGTTTTGCTTTGAAAGCCCACTTTTTGTTCTTTCTAGGTACAAAAATAAAATGAATATAACTATATTACCCACGCACAGACTGCGCCTTAGTGGGTTCCCATTACTCTTGTGATTTACATAATATTGTATTTATCAAATATAAAAATTGGGAAAAATAAAGGAATTTTTTTTTTAATTTTCTCGCAGACTAAATCCTGTAGATGTTTATGTTTGCCTCTTTTAAGTGTCGCTATTTTAGTTTCATTGACTTTGAAATCACAACGGTGCTAAATAAGATTTCACATCAATGAAACATGAGCGACTGAATTGGTGGTAGTAGGAGATTTTCAAATATTGGTTGTCTTTCTTTTATAGAAAATGAAATTATTAATGCGAGAAATTGTTATTAATAAATGCAAAAAAATACAAAAATGTCTTAAAGTATTAAAATTAAACATTTTTTTCTTTGCCAAATTTGGGTATACAACAATTGTATCTATGTAGAATCAAACACTCTGCCACGAAGTAACAAATATAATTATTATAAATTTTGTTAGTTGTGCACGTGAGATTTTATTCAACGAGAACAGTAATTCCAATCTTGTTGATTAGACCAATGCTGCTAGATCACAAGAGTAGATTCAATTAAAATATCTATGAAACAGGCTTACGACCCGTTCTATCCATTCATGACGAAAATTGGTTTGCTGATCAGATGAACGTTAGTAAACAAGGTATTCTAAGGTGGCAGCCAAATTCAATCGTTAGACATAGGTAGAACTATATTACTTAGGATTTACTAGCTAAGCAGTTGGGATTTGTATACGACCAACTGTAAAAACAACGTTTTTTACCGTGTTTGCAATTATAATAGAAGCTAAGTAAATCGAAGGTGACCCATAAAATCACAACAATAGCTTTCTTTCTCGTCGAAGATGATAGAATTTTACATTAAACAGCTGATACAGCATTTCAGGGTCATTTATAATCAATAACTCCTCGTCCCAGAAATTCCAAAGATTTAATGCATTTGTATGTGCCTAATCAGACAACGGGTCAAAATGTATGCAAGCATTAAGGTTACGTTAATCGAAAACAGCGCATTGCGCATAACAATAACTAGTACCACAAAACATTACATTAAAGTCAAATAAACTTGCGTGGATAACACTAACAGTCCTCTTTTATTATCGTAGAATATTTACATCATGTAAATTTATTATTTATTCCCGTAATATTGTGCTTTTGCATACTAAATATTCAAACTATTGCAACATAATAGTACTTAATTTTCCGAAATCATTTTGAAAAGTTGATATAAAAGTCGTGTTATATATTAATCTGAAGGATTAAAATTCCTAAAAAGCATGTATTCTCTGGCAGACGGCTGACGCTATCAATTAGCAATCTGGGGGTCACGGTTCAAATCCCTGTGTGTGCAAGTATTTTTAAAAAATTTTATATTATTTCGCAATTTATTCTTAAAGTAAAATTTTTTTACATTAGCTCCACATGTAAACCATTTCCCTCGGGGCCTATGTCATCTTTGGGAACGCTGTGTGGAGGGTCTTTTTAGGGGACGAAAGGAGAGGAAGTTCTGGGAGGAAAAAAGGTCCTTTTACCTTTTTCCTAAGGTAAAAGGGGTAGATAGGAATCTGGGGTCCAATATGTTCAGGAGTGACAAACGTAAGAACCCGTTCCTCCCACTGCGGTGGAAGTCAATTGATCAAGAATCCGACAGGAAAGGTCAAACGAACTCCCTCAACTAGTCTCTCCCGATCCGGCCTGCCGCCCAATAGATAGGCAAACGCATCCGCCACCAAAACCTAATCAAACATCACCCCGAGAGTATATTTGCGATACGTTCCAAGGTGGAAGATACTTCAGAATAAGACCACCATTCTTGAAATGAAACGTCGTTTAAAATGACTTTAGTTGTGTTTTGTGACCAGATCTGAATAGCCAGGTTATTTCCTACCTTCCTTTTCCACATCTACAACCCCTCCCTAATACTTACAGCCTCTCAACATACCCAATTGTGGAGTATGTTGTGAGGTGAATTGTGGGATATATTTTATTTTTACTTTGAATAAAGTTTTTTTTTAACATTACTCTTCGGTGCTTACTTTATTGTGGGATATATTTTATTTTTACTTTGAATAAAGTTTTTTTTTTAACATTACTCTTCGGTGCTTACTTTATTGGATTCTGATTTTGTCAAACGAAAAAGGAACTGGAGTGTAAAAAAATAGTTGGAGTGTAAAAATAACACCCACCCTGTGAAACAATAACCAGATGCGTTAAAAACGCACCCCATGTGTGGAAATACAATATGGCGTGTGAAAATAGCCTTTAGCGCTTAAAAATGTGCGTCCTAGCTTAATGGTCCGCCGTAAAATCGCATGAAAGGGGTTGGCCCAAATTAAAAAAAAATATATTTTATTTATTATAAAAAAAAAGAAATAAAATTTATTATAAACAAAAGAAAAAAGTGGTACATAAAACCTTTGTTGCAAAACGCAATCTGAATACATGTTAATTTAATACATTAAAATGTTAGTGGGTTTAGTATTATTAAAACTTATAATAAATATTATATCGTCACAATACAAATTACAGGTAAAAATAGTGATAGAACTGAAATAAATTTCAATTTTTATGTGAATAACAATTGGGCATAATAATGTTATTTCTGAATTTTGAAACAGCAGATTGACAAAATTGACAGAAAAAATATGGTTGATATGGTTAAAACGTAGAGTTACGGTGAGATAAGAAATCGTGGGTTCGAGTCCCCATTACCATTTCGGCAATATTATTTATTTCTTCAAACATGAAAAACTTATTTTGTGGCACCACTTTAATTCAAAATAAATACAATACTTAGGGCAGGTTGTTGAACAAATCATGAAATTAATTAATTAGTCAATTTCTAGGTTCAGTGTAAGTTCTATTCTAGTTCTGTTATTATATTTAAAATTTTAAATTTCTAAGATTTATTACCTTTAAGCTGAATATTCCTATTCAAAATATGAACTTTTTTTGATGAAACAACTCAACTTAATTACGCTGTCAGATAGGCGGATCATCTCTCACCTTGTACTATTAAATAAAATCATTAATAATTGCATCGACAACCCTGAAATTCTCGCCAAAATAAAATTTTACGTACCGACCAGAAATACGAGGCACAGTGCTACCTTCTTCTGTGACAATTTAAAAACAAACTATGAGGCTCATACACCTATAAATAGATTACATCATTTTGGCAATAAATTTGGGAATATTGTAGACATATTTGCAGATTCTGTATTAGTTATAAAACGAAGTCTTTATAATTACTTTAATGAAATGTATGATTTTAATTTTAATTGATTTTATTTTTTACTCATTAATTTAATTATCAGATTTAAATGTCCGGGTTAAATTTTCCCCACAGGAAAAACTAAACCCTTTCACACATTTCCCCAAATGATCATCTAGTCAACCCACGCTATGCAATTGCACTATATAAGTATTATAAATACAAAATAATACAAGAACACCATGTCAACTTACTAGAGACCAAATGGGAATATAATTCACCGACTCCAGATATTTTCATATCAGAGGGTTCGGCTCTGTGGCATTTCTAATTGAACCTATAAATCCTACTGATCCCTCATTATAAATATTTAAAAAATCTTTTGTAATCCTACATGTATTTAAAATTACTGATTTTTGCATTTTTATATACAAATTCTTTGATAAATCAAATATGGTTAAATTTTGAATCAGATTCCCAGGTATTATGCCAGTGGCCGAAATAACAAATAGTAATATTTTTATAGTCCGAGAATGCCAAATTCTTTTAATCTCATTTCCTAAATCTGTGTATTTTCTAATTTTTTCAGAAACAGTTTTTTGAATATTACAGGAATTTTGAATAGAAATAAAATTGTTTAATACGTACCTGCCTAACTATAATTATCTATCTTTGTAAAAGCCCACTAGGGCATAAATAAATAAATATCACGATTGGCCAGTTGCTTCGTAAAACTGAAAAAATCACAGAACTTGAAAAGATCGTGAAAATTAACTTAAAATAATTTGATGAATTGTTCTAATTTTATACCACCCTAAGTTTTAAACATTTTTGTTGTGTAAAAATTAACATATTTCGTAAGCAATGCTTACTTTATTGAGGTTTACTTAACAACTAATTAAAATAAAAGACACAGAAGTCAATGTCGCAGTAGCGGCGAGCGAGCGGCCCGGGTCAGTCGTTATACCAGTACTCGCTATAGTCACAGTACCCAGTCAGTGCCGCGCGATCTCATGTCGATCGCTGCAATCAATCCGCTCTGCCCCAACACTAAACAATATTTTCTATCCGAAATCAGTTCGCTTCGAATCGCCCTTTCAAACTTTGACTTACGCGCGACTTTCGAAATTAAAACGAATTAGTGATGACAACGAACAGAAGTCAATGAACAACAAATTGAAAAAATGAAACCAAAAACATTCTTTAAATCTAGAAATTGTAACATATTTAATGCAGAAGAAATACTGGGATATTAATAGAGTGTAAAGAAACCGTTAAATGTTATAAATATCTAAAAAATATTTTTGAATGACTCTTTAAAATATTTGTTCCCTTTGGAAATTACGCACAATTGCTTCCCCCCCATTCGACTCTCGCGCAGCCACTGGCATCTTAAGGTCAATTGTTTTAATTAGTTTTAAGAAAGCCCAGACAAAGCAAACATTTTTTAGGAATCACGTTGGTTTTTTTAAACAATAAAAGTGATTAAATCCTGGTATTTATTTAATTTTGTATAATATTATAATTTTTTTTTTTTTAAATAAAACAGTAAATTTACAACCGCCACTTTTATTTTTATATCTAATGCCGACTCATAGATTAAACGGTTTGTGGCCAAACCTGGTCGGCATTTGGTATAAAAATAATTGTGGCACTTTTTTGTGATTTATTTATTTAAAATTATAATGTCATATCCCAAAGTTTCTGCTTTAACCAGTTTAATTTCATACTGGAAACAATGATGAGCATATGGATATTTATTTAGCTGTAGTCCTCACTCTAGCCATTTTTAAATTCAATTATTATAATAATAAACATAAAAGTTTTACGTGGAATAATTTCATATCAAAAGCTTATATTAAGCGGAGAGTTCAATATTAAAATTATTGTTTCATGCTTTGGAGCATTCAATAATGCATGCACACGAACAGGAATACAATGTAATGTTTGAGTGCATGAAACAAAAACATGCGCGAGTGTGCGGTTTTGAAGTTATGTTTGTTCGTAATTATACTTTTAAACTATACCAGTCGAATAACGTAGCATAAGAAGTTCTTTAATTTAAAAGTTCACTAAAACAATCGACAAAGAAGGTTGCGTCAATGTATATTTATGGTGATGAAATTAGGTTATGTGCACTACGCAGTGTTTCGATTTTTCAAAAATGGAACACGATGACATTTTTTCAACCCTACACAGGATTCCTTGAAGAAAATAATTTCCCTCATTTCCTATGTTTGATGGCCGGCGTGGTCCAGCGGTTGCTCTTGACTCGCATTCCGAAGGTCGCGGAATCGTATCCTGGCGTGGTAAATAAATTTTATTTTTATTAATTTATATTATTTCACAATTTATATATTTAAAATAATATACAGTATATTTGAGGCACGTTCCAGAGTGAAAGCTACTCTCAGTATAGCTCTGGTGTAAGACCACCATTCAGAATTGAAACGTTGCTTGAAATGGCTTTAGCCGTGTTTGGTGACCAGATCTGAATAGCCAGGTACTTCTCCACCTTCCTCTTCCCTATCTTCTTCCCCTCCCCACTAACTTCAGTCTCACAACATACCCCAATTGGAGATGCCATAGTCCCACTGGCTCCAGACGGGAGCAGTTGGGACTCTTGTGCGGTATTCGTGTAAAAAAAGTCATTTCCGAAGATGTTGTGTGAGAGGTATTTTTAAGGAAAGGAAGCAGAGGAAGTCCTAGGTAGGAAAAAGGTATGAGGGGTAGATAGGATTTTAGAGTTCAGCGTGTCTAGCAGTGATGGAGGTATTAATCCATCCCTCCCGCTGCGGTGCAAGACGCTGGGTCCATAAACACCAGCTGGAGAGATCAAAGATCTCCCCGGAATCCGGAAAAATGATCCGGCCCGCCTCGCAGTTAGTTGTCAGATGTAACCACTGCCAAGACCCGAGTAAACCTCACCCCGTATTAACCCCCTCACCACAATTACTCACCCCTTACAATTTGGGAGGCGGGTATGGGTACCGCCGCCCCGGGAACCTTTATTGGATAACCAACACCTCTGCCATAGGTCACCCCAAGTGGTTCGCTACGTTTTTGTTTTAGCAGGGATGCCCGGGTTCGTGGGGTCAGGTTTGTCTAGGTCTTGGAGGCGGATGACCAGGACACACTGAACCCCAGATTCCTACCCACCCCTTAAACCTATTTCCTTCCCAGAACTCTCCTCTCCTTCTTCCTAAAAAAACCCCCCACACAGCATCCCCAAAGATGACATAGGCCCTGAGGGAAATTATTTTCCTCTGGACCTCCTGTGTGGAGCTCATGTAAAAAAAATAATAAAAAAAACGGGCACCCAAGTCACCAAACGTAGCGAATCACTTGGGGTTACGTATGGCAGTGGTGTTAGTTGTCCAATAAATGGTTCCCGGGGCGGTGGTACCTGTACCCTCCTCCCAGACTGGAGAACTAATTATTAACAACAACCATTTAATTTTTTTTTAAGAAACATATGTTTTATTCTAAGCACCGGAGCATCAAATAGTTATCAACCGAAAAAAAATATTTTTAGATCCATGTTATGCAAATATATCGTCTTAATTTTTATAATGTACAAACTTTCACCCGCGGGTTCGCTACCATGGTTTTAGGGGGAAATCTATATATATAAAAATCAAAATATTCTTGTTTATTATTTTACAGATGCCCAGGCCTTGTTAAACCATTTATTTGATTGCGATGAAACTTTGGGGATTTGATGTGCATAGATATGCCCGCGATCGTTTCTATATACAAGAGTGAGTTCTGGCAATTTTCATAATGCCAGAGCTCACCAGTACATATGGAAACCTTCGCTAGCTTGCTCGCAACAACTCACCAAAGTTTCCTTGCAATCGGATGAATGTTTTAGCAACGTATTTTCATGACGCCTGAGCTCAATGTTATATATATAGAAACCGTGGTATGCATGCGCACATCAAATCTTCAAAGTTTCGCAATCGAATGAATGGTCAGCAACGCCTAATTTGACGATGGCAGAACTCACTATTGCATAATATGGAAACCATCGCGGGCATGCACACATCAAATCCCCAAAGTTTCGTCGCTACCGGATGAAAGGAATATATATAAATACATACAAACCCAGAAGCAAACATAGTTTGATTTTTATATATGTTTTTTGACATTTTCACGACGAATAAAATAAATATACTAAATAAATATTATGATTATTATTATCTACATATCCACACACGTATTCTATCTATTATGGTGGATACTATCAGTGTGGATTAAATGTCCTGATTCTGAATCGAAACACGTTGCTTGAAAATACTTTAAACCAGGTTAAAAGTTTAAAAAACTCCTTCTTTCTCTACTGCTTGTCCTATGCATTTCTTTTAGCCTCACAATACACCCTAAGCAAGGAGTGTCGTAGGTCCATTGACAGGGTAGTTAAATTTATTGCGTTTAAAAAAAAAGCAATTTTCAATCTATTAGAAGAACTGAAAAATCAATCAACATAAAGAATGGGGATTGATTGTGAATGAATTTACTATAAAGAATTTCCAATAATATTAGGGCTTGAAGTTATTTTGTTCGATCAAGGTTCATTCTATCTCTGAAATAGGTCAAGTATTTTTATCAGCTCCAAAATACAGAGAGAACTGGCTTCTATTTTCATCTCCTCCATTCTTAACAGATGATCATCGATTGTTCCTACCGTACAATACAGAACCTACTCAACGTTTAACAGAGGCGCATTTATATCTTTTTAAGTGTTGTGTGGATTTCCAAAGCTGGGGTTTTAAAATGAGACACAGGCAAAATCATATGACTTTGGTTTGAAAATTAGACCACTAAGAACTATTTTGTATTGTCGTTATTTGTTTTTGGGGTGTTTGTATTGCTTCAATTAAATACTGCGAGTGGAACTCATATTTGCCTTTAAAACAATCGAGCACTTTTTAATTAGTGTTTTTATTGGTCCAGAAGAAATAAAGTATCAGGCTTATAAAAACTACTTTACAGTCGAAAATCTCCTACTTACGAAGACCTTTTCGGCTACGGTTTTATTGTGTAATGTGGAAAATAAAACTGTTTAGAAAATGATAAGTTTTAAGATTTTCACGGCCAAAAGCATTTTCGTTATTTGTTTTTGGGGTGTTATGCCGTGTTGCGCTACCTCCTTCTTTAGCCAACGTTTCGGACATCGTTGCAGTGTCCATCATCAGGGCAGATCCGACAGATCCGGTAGATGTGACAACCACATCTACCGGATCTGCCGGATCTGCCCTGATGATGGACACTGCAACGATGTCCGAAAGGTTGGCTAAAGAAGGAGGTAGCGCAACACGGCATAACACCCCAAAACCAAATAACGAAAATGTTTAGAAAATGATTGTAAAATATTTAAATATTTTTAAATGAAACACGCTTTTTGGATTTTTTCACATAATGGATCACAGCAGGCGGCTAGTGTTAAACGGAAATTTAAACCTTATCGATATCCATATAAGAAGTGCTATTTAAAAAAAATTAAATGAAGACAATATAAGCGAAACTCAATCGAAAATCTGAAGACAGAAAAAGATATTGGCTCCAGTGGGACAAAGGATCCTGGGTTCGTGTCCCAGTGGAGCTAATATCTTTTTCTGATTTTTCTGTCTCCAGATTTTTGATTGAGTTTCGCTAATATTGTCTTCATTTAATTAAATATTATAATTTGAGAAAACAACTAATACTTTTGCAACATTTCAACGGAAGTAGGTTCAGAGGGGCAAGTTAAATGCTCTGACTACCATGATAGAAACAACGAGATGGGCCATGAATTTACCATTGCAATAATGGTAGTCAAAAGTTTTTTTTTAATAAGTCAAGTAGGCCTCATACGTCATTACACGTGTTTAGAAATGTTGTAGGCAGATTTAAAACAAGCTTCTTGGTCAGGAATGAAAGTAGCTATTAGCTGTGTCTTTTTTTGATAATTTTTAATAATGACAACCGTAAACAAGAGAAAAAACCTAACCATAAACCACTCGCACCTAACAATCGTCCAACAAAAAAGCTATATAACAATATTTTAAATCGGGATCGTCGTCTCTCACCTAGTTTATCTATTTTTTGTAAACATGAAAACCTGTAGATTAATAAGCTCTGGTGTCGTGAATTTTGAACCGGCTTTTATATATTTAATGGGTCAAGGTAACGTCATTATTAAAGCTCTTTTTGATAACGCTGCCATTTTGGAGTCACAATGTTGAGTCACAAAAGTCTCTATGTTTCTGCTGACTAACGAAAACGACGTCAGCATAAATTGTTTTATTTTTCTGCTTGTGGAACCAACCTGCCAATAGTTCTGCCAGTCGCGAGGAGTACATTGTAACCGAATATCGGCATATTTTACGTAAGTGATGAGAGATGAAAAAGGAAAAAGCTTTCGAATCTTCAAAGAAACTCTCCTTATCAACACTATATTTACCGCCGTGCACAAATCCTTTGAAGCATTTTTTATTAGAATGCCGTACTATATAAATACCTAAGTATTCTGTCGACTATCGCGTGAAGGTGGAGAAGAAAAAACTTATGTTAATATTGACAAATTATTTCAAAACACTTCAGCACTTCCGTGGTGCAAGCGTAAGGGTCTCGACTAACAATCCGAAGGTTGAAGGTTCATATTTTATTTGTTTAATTTGGGTTATTTCAAAATTAATGTGTAGTATATTTGCAGCATGTTCCAGAGTGGAAGCAGATAGGTATCGCCCTGAGTAAAACCATCTTTCAGAATATAAGCGTTGCTTGAAATAGCTTTATCCATGTTTGATCTTCACGTACTTCCCCAACTTCCTTCTCCCAATTTTCTTCCCCTCCCTATTTACTTTAATCCTCACTAATGAGCAATTTTTTTATCACACTTGACGTTCAAAATAAGACGAAAATTACAGACTTTATTTGATCACGAAAAACTCTGCGTAATTTCCTGGAAATGCCGGGAGTTCCTATTTGTAATATGTATAGGAATAAGTTCGTTTATTGCATCCATGAAAGTTTGAGATGTAGTAATTGGCTTAGAGTTTTGAAAGTTTACAAAACATTCTTTCAGAGATCGGTGTATTTATTTCTGAATTATTATTGTATAATTACTGCCCTCATTGTTTATTATTATCCTTCTTCAAAGGTTCGGGCCTTCGCTAAGAGTGTTCCTATATACCGACAATCTATGGGACGGTAAAACAGGGAGCTGTTGCACGTCCATAAGTGGTTTTCTGCCTACACGTTAATACCCTATTTAATATTTTGGTTTTTTATAAAAAATCCGGTTCCCTTAGTTTCTCTTTTTCTGTAAAATAATTTAATAGCAAACAAGGGTTGCTCGCCTTTCGTTCTCTTGAACGTGAAACCGGCCTCCAAGAGTAATTTGTCGCATTTAAAGTGTTTACCTAAATTGTGAATAAAATAATTCAGTAGTCAATCTCGTGAAGTGTTTATTATTTTAAGAAGGACCCTACAAATCTTAACAGCAGATGCATTATTACTGAACTAAAAGTTCCCGATTCCATTCTGCGATTAAGTTAGCAGCTAAATGTTCACATTTAAGTACTTACACAAAACGATAGATATATGTAAATCGTAATTGGCTTTGGATTTGAATGATAATATCGGTTATATGTATCATCATAAGTTTCATCGATACGCTAAATTATAATAATAACATATATTATAATGTTCATGTTCAAGGTTGAACAAGGTCAATCTACGATTCCATGACTTCTCAGATCAATACGTTTACTGTAACTGCTGTTGCGTGTATTAAAGTCATAAAATACTTATTCCAAATAGTTTGAGCCATCAAGAAAATTCATGGGACTGATCAAACATTCTCGTTTATCGGGACATGAAAGGTTTTAAGGGATTTACTGTTCCCAGGCGATGTTTGTAAAGACTTATACTGCCGTCTATTTTTGAAAAGTTGTGCAAACACCGATCATAAGACGACAATGTACCCTAAAATATATTTAGAATCTTAACGACATAAGTGGAGAAGCCGTGTTTACAAATTGCGGCTCACGACCCGTATATTGGACGGACCTACTCGAATTTGCCCTATCAAAGAAAAGAAGAAGAAGACAAATAAAGTGGGAATCTTAACGACATAAGTGAAGAAAGCGTGTAAAGATATATGCGCCCGCGGCACGGTGTATTGGACGAACGTACGGTAAAATTCACCCTAGCAGGCCTGGAGATTCGACCTTTCCGCAGCGTTCATTTTAATTAATTCTGAAGAACGTGTTACAAATATTTAAAATGTGTCTCCATGTCTCACTCCCGAAGTAATAATTCATCGTCTAGAAAAATTAAATCTGGTGCTTACCGCTAACTTTATAGTTGAAAAACAGGTTATAAAGTTTTAAAATCGTTGTACGTAAAATATATTAATGGTAAGGTATTGTTTTTATTAATCTTAAATACAAAGAACTTACATCTCCAGTTATTATAGTTACGAATTCGCCGGAAATGATTGAAATGTGAGTTTTGAGCAAAAAAAAAATTGTTAGGGTTATGTACCGCCTTAAGTTTTATTTCATTTTTAGCCATGGATTATAAAACTTATTTAATTTGCGCTCACAACAAATATTTCTCGATTCAGCTAGAAACGCGTTAAAAAAGTTATATTAAAAACATAGAAGAGATTAGTGATTACAATACTCTTTATTGGAGTTTTCCCGAGCGTGTTTCAAGTAATCTAAATCACTGGGATTAAAGACCATCACGTAAAAATAACCTGTATGCCATCTTAAAACCTAAAAATAAAAATACAGACATCAAAAGGGTTAAGAATTATTGTACCGTATCAGATTCAGTCATTTTAATTACAAAAATCCTCCATCACCCATTTCATTCGATCCATGACTTACGGGACATCTTGCATAAGTATTAACTTGCTAACTAAACTAACCATCGTGTCGTTTCCCCGCAGGGGTAGGCAGAGAGGACGGACGGCCAAACAACTCGATCTTGGCACACAATCCTTGCCTCATTCACATTCATACATCGTCTCTTACATGCTCTTCTATTATTCCGACCCTTCACGTGTCCCGACTCAAGAATCGGATTCACTTGGTCGTGCCATGTCTTCCTCGGGCGTCCCCGACTTCTTCTACCATTCACATTTGCGTCATATATTATCCTTACACTCCTTTCCTCGTTAATCATTCTACATGCCCAAACCATCTGAGCGTCCGTTTCTTAATCTTACTCATTACGCTTACATCTACGTTTTCATCGTATTTGGGAGGCGGGAATGGGTACCGCCGCCCCGGGAACCTTTATTGCATAACCAACACCTCTGCCATAGGTCACCCCAAGTGTGTTCATGGGGTGAGGTTTGTCTAGCCAGGACACACTGAACCCCAGCTTCCTACCCACCCCTTACACCCTTTTCCTTCCCAGAATTCTCCTCTCCTTCCTAAATCAGCCTTGCATTTTTTGCGGATCTCTCATTTCTCACACGATCGTACATGGTTTTATCAAACATACGCCTCAAGGACCTCATTTCTACAGCATTTTGTCTGCCATGAGTATTAACAATCCATAATATCGTTTTGGTTTTATTATCCCTGATCTTTTTATAACATTAAGGACAAACTTTATTTTTCTGGTAGTCACATTTGGGTACCCATAATTCACTTTTATCTTAATTGTATCGCTTCGTTAAAAATACGTTTTATTAGAAAAGTTTTACTTGCTTTATTAACATTCAGTACCTCTTTAAAGCATCATAATAACAACTTATCACCAACCATTAAAAGTTACCCTAAGTAATAAAGAACTTCAATAATATTAAGTTTTCATAGTACTACAACGTATGGCACTCATATTTGATAGATTGCACTTTACCTTGACAAAGAGACTTAATAAGTTAATGAAGAATATTTATTATTAATATGCTCTCATCGCCAGTCTCTGTGGAAAAGAAAAATGAAACCGCTGAATAACCGGTCACATTTTTTATTTGTTTGCATTAAAATATGAGTATGCCTTTGTATTTTCCGAAATCTTCGACCAAGTATATCTAGACAGGGCATGTAGGTCTTAAAAATGACACCAAAACCAAAAATATTTATCAAAAAGAAAGTCCATTATCTCACAGTCAAAAGATCGCAAGAAGCTTTGGTTTGTACCTTTAGTTGGTCTGCGTCTGGTTTTCCAGCAAGTTCGCGGTAAAGGAATTACTGGCTTTGTGAAGATCATTTTTAAAACACAAATTTCGGGCAGTTAGAGATATTTTAGGTATGGGCTATCCGGACTTTATTATTAACAATTTAATCAGCTATATGAATATATAAAAAATTATGTATTAATATGAATTCGAGTTAGCGTATCGAGAAAAGTAACAATTGACAAAAAATGTTTAATTTCTTCCTAGTAAAACAACTACGTCACGCAAGAGATGCAACGGAATTCGGTAGTTGTATTATGAAATTTCTCGTAAAGGTGGTGTCACTTTGAGATTGGATTTGGGTATGGGAGGGCTTATCTATAGTTAATATATCGATGTCCGAAATGAACTCAATCCACTGAAGAAATAAAGCGAAAGAAATTTGTTTTTCACTGGTCTCCTAATGTACAATATTTTGATTCATTTGTTTGTTACAACAATGATGAAGCCATTTTCGAAAATCTCAAAACTTACGAATCAATATCAGAACGTTGAACTTAGATTATTTTAAAATTATTTTTAAAGTATCTTAATTTCTCTCAAGAAAGATTAAGCGCCAAATTAGAAAAAAAACGTTCTTTTACATTCTCTTTAAAATTATTTCATTGGATTAAAAAGAGCAATTTAATTATAAGAAATGTGAGCTTTAATCCACTATTCATTAATTAAAAATGAATAAAAATGAAGTAAAAAAAAACCAAGTCCGCACTCAGCCATGTCCCGAGGGATTTTTCGAGGTTTCAGTTAGAACAGACTAATTCGTTTTGTAGAAAAATGTTAAGGGTAGTAAATGGAGTAGATATAGTTGGAAGGAAAATTTTGTTACAAACAGAAGTCTAATCGAAACATTTATTTGAATGAAACACTTATCGTTACGCAATTTAAATGTTGTTTCTGTAAAATGTGGTTTGTTTTATGACATGCTCGTAACAGATTTTAAAATCATTAAACAAATGGGTGGGTGGTGAATTTTTAGAGTACAATAGTGCTAAGATTGAAAAAAAAACATTATTAATGATGTTGAAAATGAATTATAAATTTGTTTTTTTTTTAACATTTGAAATTCTTTCAGTTTGGGGTCAACTATTTAGGCAAATTATTTATATTTTAGTTTGAAATTGTCCTTAGAGGCTAGGTTTGTCCGAATCTTGGTGTCGGATGCGTCTGTCCAACAGATGCGTGGTGGGCCTGATTTTTGAGTCTTTTTGATCTCTGAAGTCACTCTCGACCCGTTGACTTGTATTGTGGTTGGAGGGGTAAATGCATTCGTTACTCCTGGACCCCATATATTTTCCTTCACGAATTCATTCCATTCTTATCTTAGAAATTCCCTTAACATATCATCCCCGACGATGAAGTGAAGTTAAGGTATAAAAATAACTACGTTCAAAAACATTTGATCATTTTAAGTGATTGACCTAATTTCAAGCACGCAGAAACCTCCACGATACTTTTTCATTCCTAAGTCCCAAAGAGGCCTGCAAAATTGATTTTCTTTTCAAGAAATAATTTTGATATATGAAAATGAATACATCCGAAGTAACGAAAAAAATCATAGTTTGGCGTACTGACCACGTGTAGTGTGCGTGCTGTGATAGAATCGTGAAGCGGTGATTCTATGAATGCCAATTAAAGAGAACTGCGTGAGATAATTAGTTAGTTACACCAAAATAATGTACTTTCCAAAATGTATTGTAAGCGTCAAACTTTAAAAGAGTTTTTCAACACAATCCATGTTTTATGCGGAAAAATAAATAGGATCATTAAACCGGGATCAATTAATTAAAAGATACCAACAAATTCCTAAAATGGAATGGAATAAGTAGGAAGACCATTTTCTAAATTAAATAAAAAATTCATGTTTCATTGAAAAAGAAAATAATACTAACAAATCTAAACAAAAATGTGAAAAAGAACAAGATACAAAATGAAAAAGCTAATAGTGGCAAATGGGGCAAGAACCCAAGATCTCTCGTTTTTGCCAATCCCTTTTTAAACAGAAAAATTAATAGTACTATTAAACAGACAGCTTTTTTATATAATAATATCGAAATATATATGTCAACAAATTCCTAAAATAGAATGTAATAGTAGGAAAGCCATTTTTTATGTTTCATAAATAATTCATATTCCATTAAAAAGAAGATAATACTAATAAATCCAAACAAAAATCTGAAAAAAAAACACACAAAATTATAAAGCTTATGCTCGCAAATGGGGCTCAAACCCGGGATCTCTCGTCTTTGCCTTAACTATTTCGGCAACTGACACCTCTTATTTTTAAGTAATTTTTGTCAATTTCATATTTTAATTTCAAAATTACCAATATTACGAGTATCTTCGACTATTTTTCTCTTACGTGATTGGCAGCTAAATGATAACATATCTTCGAAGAACTGGTTTGTAACCTAGATATTGTCTCGTATAAACAAATCATTTTTTTGTGATTAGTTTTTGGGGTATTATGCCGTGTTACGCTACCTCGTTCTTTAGCCAACGTTTCGTAATCAAATTTTATTTATTTAGGACTCCAATAATTAACCTTTTTCAAAAAATTTCAAATGTTCAATTATTTTCGTAGTTACGAGTGAAAATTCATATTTCAGTTCGTGGAGAGTGCTGTATTTACATATTAGGTTTACAGAAAATTTATTAATACCAAAAACAAACAAAACAATTTTCCAAAAAGGACCCTTTTACATGGCCATTAAAGTATACAACAACCTTCCACGTGATAGTAAACAAATACAAGATACACTCAGATTTAAGTCATCACTAAAAACATTCCTTCTGAACAGGTCTCATTACACATTAAGTGAATACCTCACATAGGTACAACTGTTTTTATATTTATGTTTATATAATAAATTAAAACAAATTCACTTTGTATTACACCACTTTTATATTTATATTTCATTTGTGTTCAAATCTGTACAACATGTTAGGTTAACTGGAAGAAATAGGATATAGGTACCTATAAGTTATACCTTTTGTACTAAATGTAAATTTTGTACAATAAATGATTTTGATTTTTATTTTGATTACTCCTTTTAAAATATATGTTTTTTGTTCAAAAACATCAGTGCCATCACCACTTATACCTGCCTATTGAGTGCTTGATGAAAACTTCCAAAAGCTTCTTCCAAGCTTTGTGTCTAAACGCGTTTCGGCCTAACATGATTACCTAGTCGATCAAAGGGAATTTAAGGTGGCCTTGAGTCCCTTGGTTCCACCTGTCCTGTGTCACTGAATTACGAGAATAGTCTATTGGTTGTCCGTCCTTCCTTGTATACATGTCCTGCTCAATTCCATTTGCCTTTCGGTGTACTCAATTATGGAGGTTAAGTTTGTTTACTTCGTTACCGTTTCGTACGACAAACAGATTCATGTACTCGTACGCTGTCAGGTGACTCTTATTTGATGTTGTGTAATATTTAAGTTGTAATAGAGGAGACTTCAGGCTAGTTTTTGTTTACATTAAGCTATTACGAAGATAGTAAAACGGAAAACAAAAAATTAGTTTCCCTCGTTTGAAGTCGGCTACTTTGTGTAATAATTCACCCTCATCGCTTTAACTAGTAATATACGACGACAGGTATATGGAAGGTTCTATTAAAATAAATATGTTATGAGGCGTTTGCTTACGAATTACTGAATAGTAATATATTCCTATTTTCGTGATCACAAAATAACACACAAATACCATTTTAATAATTCCATTTTAGTGTTCCAAGACAGCACGTATTGTGGAATTTAGGAAATATAAAATAAATAATAAATAAATTATGGAAATCAATGACAACGACTTATAGTTGCTTAACACTAACTTGCCGGTGCTATTAACAGATTAGACAGATCATGTCTACATTTATTATTTCTGTAAATATCATAGGGTTTATAATTTAGGTGTTTATGTGTAATACCTACGTATTGGAAAAAAATTATTTAAAACAAACAGAAAGAAAAGTTTTGTCGAAAAATCGGGAAAGTATGTCTGCGTGCGTTGATAATTTGTCCGGTGCGTGGTGCATAGTGAGCGAAAGGGGTTCCAAATCACGCTCACCGTCCCACGATGCGCATTTGTCAATAGTAACCTGTGGCCTGTCGGCTGTAATGGACGTAAAGCGCATTTTATGAATGGCTGATGTTTTTTTCCTCATTTACAGCACATTTATAAATCCAATAGGAATTGGTTCCAAAATTAGCCCGTTCCTCGTATTCACTATCAATGTGTCAACCAGGATGGCTAGTCACCGCGACAAAATAACCGGGTTGGGCGATGACGTCTAATGTAATACACAGCCGCTTGATACAACTGAGTGTTACCGTCAATCTTTCCAAATCAGAGAGATACTCCAGGTTCACAAATTCATAGAACTTACCTAGGAAGGACACGATCCTATCGTCTTGCCGACGAAAGTGGCGACATCTTGTGACGAATTCTTGAATAAGAAACCGAATCACAACGGTAGCTTTGTCTGAAAATCCACGTATACAGATGTTATTTGTGGCGCGGCGTGTAAGGCGTGGCGTCGGATATATAATCGAAACCGGGTTCCAAAATTCAACCACGCAGACGCTACGCTATTAATAACGTCCGATTCTCTTCATTTTGATTAAACTCTAATTGTGTACCCCATGTGATGAGTACCTACACAGAAGTGGAACTCGAGGGAGCACAGTAAGATAAGGGTAAAATTAATATTTCATTTTAAATAAGATACCATGCAATACTTATAAACATATGTTGATGCTATTAAGAATAGTCATTTAACACAAATTATTTTAAAATAATATAACGTTTAATATTCTAATTCTTTTCTCACTATTCAAGAACTTCAAAATTTAATGGACTGTTAAACTTATAACCCAAGTTTTACGGCAGATAACAATAAAATTATATTTTATACAAACGAGAGGTTGGAGATTAAATATACACCAAAACGGCATAAAATGCATTTCGTTGATGTTTCATACGGTTAGGGTTAGCATCGTAAATTCTCCTTTTATCGCTGTGAGACTCCTCCGTAGATAAATTACCATGCACTGGCCATAACCGGGGCGGAATTACAATTATTATTGCACCGGTTATAGCCACACAGATAAAATAATAAACAGGTATAGAAACCGAGGAACAACATACCTTTTGGTCTGGAATTGAGTTATTTGATCGTTATCTTAACTGTAATGCAGAAATTCAGTGTGCAGGGGTAAGAAAACCTTTCGAATAATAAGCATCATTTGCACTAATGGGTCTGTATGCATGCATTTTCTAGAACGATGTAAATATTCCCTACGAGCGACGCGCAAATAAATTTTGACCAATGCATGGAAATAAGTGGAAGCATAAATTATGTAAGTAACGGAGTTATAAAGGTGTGTGTGATATATGTGATTATCCATGTAGTGGATAATTCGGAAACTTTCGGGTCCGCCGAACTTTGACGAACGTCTCACGAGTCGGACAGCGGTCTCGTCCATGGGAGCTCGGCAGAACCATTCTAGCAACCTGAGTAATCATTTTCTACCTAGTCAATAATACAGTACTTTTCAATCCATTGTAACATCACAATAAAAGACGAAAAGAACTTACGTTGTACATCTTATTATTTGTGGGCTAGTAAGGCCACATTAAAGAACATTACAGTGTGGTTGTAACTTAAAAGGATTTTAGCAATTCAATTTGTAAATCCAGGATAGAAATGAAACCATTCAATCATCGTTATCATTTATTGGATTCCATGACACGGAAAATGCTGTTTCTTAAATTAGAGACTCTTATCATTAAGTGATCGATCCAAATATATCTCAGGTCGCGGTCCAAGGTTCCTTGTGAGAATCTTTTGGGATGATGAAGCTAACAAAATAATAATTAAGAAGAAATAAATCTGGGATGTGTGACAGTAATGTTCAAGCACCTTGAATATTGAGAAATTTGTCGGGCGCCAGGTCAGTCCAGTAAACATGACCATTGAATTAGAACATCGTAATCTTTATATTCTAAAAACCAGTATCAGGTAAAAAGTAACTAACGCCTCACGATGTCAGCCGAAGATCCCGGAACCACCTCCTTCTTCTCGCAAAATCCGTTGAGTGCCACCGTCGTTCCCATTCACCAGATGTCGCCACTGTCTCCAGTATGAACAACGCGAGTAACTCGAATGCGTCAGCTAAGTCAACATCCAAATGCACACTTCTTACGAGTCAACATTGATAGTTAATTGGGATAACAAGTAAAACTGTTAAGTTTTACTGACCGGAAGTGGTTAGGTTAGGTTGTTTCTATGGTTATGGTTCTCTATGATTTTCCCTGACTTCGTCGTTTTGACTTCAAGGTAGTAATTTTCTATGAATTTTTTTGTATTTCTTTGGCATTAATTATGTAACAATTTCTAGACATTTTTGTTTTCTTCTTCTTCTTTGTGTGTCGTATCAGGTCCCCCCAACGACGTTGGCGATCACTCTTGAAAATGTCTCTCTGTCTTGCGTTGCCCGGAATAGCTCCTCCATACTTCTAAAGGTCCACTCTCGTATATTTCGCAGCCAAGACATTTATCTCCTACCAGGAGATAAATTTATTATTTAATTAAATGAAGACAATATTAGCGAAACTCAATCGAAATCTGGAGACAGAAAAATCAGAAAAGATATTGGCTCCGCTGGGACTCGAACCCAGAACCCTTTTCTTACATGGAAACAGCTCTACCGATTAAGCTACGGACCCCATATTAATTCGGTCACTTTTAACTGTATCATACTTCGACTAAGAACTACCAACATTATCCTCACTTACTTAACGCACATATTATTGGCTGCTATCTTTATATATGATTACAAGATTCAACTCGAACTAAATGCAATCTAGATAGTGTCTGGATAAATTTTTTTATCCATTTTATTTGTAATACGCGACATCTATTGAATTTTTCTGCAAGTCTAGGATGAATATTTATTATTAATTTTTTAAACTTTATGAGTAAAATCTCAAATTATAATATTTAATTAAATGAAGACAATATTAGCGAAACTCAATCGAAATCTGGAGACAGAAAAATCAGAAAAGATATTGGCTCCGCTGGGACTCGAACCCAGAACCCTTTTCTTACATGGAAACAGCTCTACCGATTAAGCTACGGAGCCCATATTAATTCGGTCACTTTTAATTGTATCATACTTCGACTAAGAACTACCAACATTATCCTCACTTACTTAACGCACATATTATTGGCTGCTATCTTTATATATGATTACAAGATTCAACTCGAACTAAATGCAATCTAGATAGTGTCTGGATAAATTTTTTTATCCATTTTATTTGTAATACGCGACATCTATTGACTTTTTCTGCAAGTCTAGTCTTAATAAAATGGATAAAAAAATTTATCCAGACACTATCTAGATTGCATTTAGTTCGAGTTGAATCTTGTAATCATATATAAAGATAGCAGCCAATAATATGTGCGTTAAGTAAGTGAGGATAATGTTGGTAGTTCTTAGTCGTAGTATGATACAGTTAAAAGTGACCGAATTAATATAAGCTCCGTAGCTTAATCGGTAGAGCTGTTTCCATGTAAGAAAAGGGTTCTGGGTTCGAGTCTCAGCGGAGCCAATATCTTTTCTGATTTTTCTGTCTCCAGATTTCGATTGAGTTTCGCTTATATTGTCTTCATTTAATTAAATATTATAATTTGAGATTTTACTCATAAAGTTTAAAAAATTAATAATAAATTTATTATTTGTTTTTGAGGAGTTTTAATTTTCAATGTACATTTGCTGCTTTAATAATAAAAAAAAGCCACCGGTTTCGACTTAAATTTCCTATTTGCAACTTTATTTCTGTCACGGTTTATGTAGATTGGAAACAATGATCAGTTACATAAATTTTATTTTTTTACATAGCTCCACACAGGAAAAAAAATCCCTCAGGGCCTATGTCATCTTTGGAGATGTTGTGTGGGGAGTATTTTAAGGGAAAGAAACGAGAGAAAGTTTTGGGAAGGAAAAATGTATGAGGGATGGGTTGGAATCTGGGGTCAATAATAATAATAATTGGCTAATTTACACATCGTCGTTTTTGGGAAAAATCACCACAAGTGCGCTGAAATGTGTCCAGGGTGAAGGACATATAAATCCATCCCTCCCACTACGGTGCAAGGCGCTGGGTCGAGAGAGTCTGGCTAGAGAGTTCTAAAGTCTCCCTCGACCAGTCGCAGAAGGTGGGGGAACGCATCCACCGCCAAGACCTAGACAAACCTCACCCCATAAACCCGGGCTCCCTTGAAAATTCACCAAGTGTGCGCGAACCACTTGGGGTGATCTATGACTAAGTTGCTATCCAATTAATGGTACCCGTAATCGCCTCCCAAACATTTTTAAATGCCGTACTGCATGTAATAAATACCTGTAGTTATACGAACCAATACAATTATTCTATACTAGATGGGATATCCGGCTTCGCTCGGGGAGTTAATAAGAGATTGAAATGACGTTCGAACCCATGATGAATTTTGCTTTGTATACCCCTACAATTGGAAAACCCCACCCATACAAAAAGGCTTCAAATGGTCCATAATGTTCCAGAACATTCCATAACATTCGAAAGTGTTCTGGAATATTCTACAATGAAGTTCCCTATTTCCGAACATTCCACAACTTTCAAGAACGTTCTCGAATACTCTCGAATGTTCTACATATACTGTTCTAAAAATTTCCAGAAGTCAACACTTCAAGCCCTTATATCTTCAAACTCACGCCCTTCAGGTAAAAACTGGAACCTTCTTCATGGATGGGGGGAGAGGGCTACTACACCCTATAACTCCCTTGATCGTAACGGGACTCGTTTCTGAGCTTTAGCGGGACACACACATTCATACACTTTCTTTTATAATATAATATTGATAAGTAAAGCTAACGTTTTCAATGTGTTTCAGTAAAATATTAGATGTACAAATTAGATGTACAGGTTAGAAGTTAGAATATATTCATAAAAACATACTCCGAACATATACGATAATAGATAGTGGTCTTCTACCACTATCTATTATCGTATATAATGTAAACACCATAACTCAAGCGCACTCAGCGGTCTCATATGCAATCGTGTGTTGTTGCCCAAACTTATGAAATACCGCTGAAAGCTCCGTTGTAGGTTCATCTCCCTCTTTCTCATGAGCGATGCATGTAACAAAAAGAGACGCCAGCCAAGAGATATGCCTGAAGTAATTATTGAAGAATTATTATGCTGGCTCCTTCTCCAGTAATTTAGTACCGAGAACGGCAAATAGTTCTAGCTTGTAAATAGTTTTACGTCAGTGGGGACTACACTCAAGTTGAAACTAGTGCAGATGTGGTTTTGCAAGAATAACTGTTCTTACTTATGATAATGGTTCTGTTTTGAATATGCATAGAATTACTGCTTCAAATATTGCACGTCATAATAATAAATGATCCAATTTTTTATAAGCAAAACTCTCTTTTTATAACTTTTGAAGGTTATTCCCTTTGATGGAATATATCATCGAAGAAGAAGATAACAATAATAATTTAAACGAAAATATGAATGAATAGTATAGAAGCACAGAAAAATAGAAAAAGACAATGGTCGCAACTGGGACTCGAACCCAGAACTCTCGTCTAACCGGGACGTGCGCGTTAACCAATTTCACTATTGCCACCTTCTGTCAAACCGTCGTATTAGTCAATCTCATATTTCAAATTTTAAGGTTAACAATATAATAACTCTCACAAAGTAAGTTGAAAAGTAAGAAAATCACAAAAAATATAAATCCGTACACAACGCCATCTCTGATACTACTAAAACACGGACAGTTGCGCATCGATAATTGCTCCATTGTTTCATTTTTATCTTAATAAAAACATTGAATTTTATTCAGCTCACAAGCCAACACAACAGTTATTGATTCTGAGGCGGTACGAAGTTCGCCGGGTTATTTAGTTACTAATAAATATCAATTAAACGGATCGATTTTTTTTTAGCTACCTACATTACTAAGGTAGAAAATACTGGAACAACAAAAACAATCTTGTGTAGTAAAACACATGTTTTATAAATTAGTAATCTCTCTTTTTTCGAAATTTTTCCAAATTCTTCCAACAAAAGACTTCTTCTTAGAGATTTTCACAGCAAAAAAATCTGCAGTTTTTTTCAAAAGAAATCTTTGGGTCTAGAATTTTTAATCCCAAGTACTTAAGGGACCGAGTAGGAGGTTGCTGCGGTCTTATTTGTTAAGCTTCATGAACCTTTCTAGTTCGTATGAAATACAAAGGTGTGAATAATAAAATTACTTGGTTAATTTAAATTCTGCTATTTTTGTGAAATGTCACCTGAAGGGCGCTTAAAAAATCTCGAAGAAGTTTTGAAACTTTAAAAATATTATAATAAGCTTTAAGAAATTTAATCTTCTATTCTATTGAGGTTTAACGAGGCTTTGTGAACGGTCTCATTGATGTGTAAATAAGCGAGAAATTAAATATGGATGAATTTATTATTAGAATTGATATTCAAAACGTAAGGATACTAAACAGAAACTTAACAAGAATTAAATTAAGTTTTGAAAACGGATTAGTTTCTCTCTAAGCATACGCAAATGTCGGTTCAATGATGTTTCGTAATTAAAAGGTTAATGGAATGGAACGATGTTTCATAACTGTTGAAGTACATTTATAATTATACATCGAAAGGGGGAAAGATTTGGTAATGTGTGACCTTGATTACATCCTTGTTATAAACGTTTTCTTAAATCAATATTTTTTGTCGGTTCTGGTAATTATTATTTACTAAACTTTTTAAACAATATTATTTAAAAAGATTTTTCTTAACTGGCCCTCTTCTCTCATGGGGCCTTTGGAAAATAAGGTGGAGAGGACTCTTCCCTTGTAAAGCCTTCAGAGAATCGACGGAAAGTGGACTCTCCATCTAATGGAGAGTCCACTATCATCTATCATCTATCGTCATGGAACTAAGGAGTGGAGAGGAGAGATGAGGCCCTCTTCCCCATGGGGCCCACGGGGAACCAAGGAGTGTGGAGAGGAAAGACGAGACCTCGTGGGGCCTTCAGGGAACCATGTGGGAGTGGAGAGGAGAGATGAGACTGGGATGACACATTGTGAAACCAGAAGATATATATCATTTTAAATAAAAAAAAGACTGGGTTACTCTTAAGGCTCTGCAACTGGGCCCGAAAAGAAGAAGATAGAGAGATACGATATTACGAATGTTAGAGGAGAGCGCTAACATTTACAGCGATAAATTGCGAAAATGTTTAATAAAACACGACTCGTTTAAAATATAGCAAAAATCTCGCGGGCATTATCTTAAACAGCATTTAAAGAAACACTGTGAATTTTTTCATACATATAACGTGTTAAAAATAACTTTTGGAGCATACCTTGCGATTTTTTTTCTATCGAGGGAATTTTATATAATTTGCGTTTTGGCGCGGGCAAAGTCTAGATATTATCTTCAAGAATAACATATATTTTTTTAAGAGCTTTAAAACTTACCGTGTTTAAGGGAAATATGTAATAAATCGGTACAAATCCGGGTTGCGGGCCCTTAAAGAAATGAGGTAAAATAAGAGATAGCACTATGGCCATACGGTTTAAACGGGAACTATAAGTAAACCTTCTATTCTCAGAAAATAAAAAACTTATCGTCGGAAATTTTCATAAAAATGAAAGAAAAAAATAATTTTTCCATTTGTTTTACTTAAAGGAACGTTTGAAAGTACCAGCTAAACTGATAATTAATACAATCTTATGAGATAGAAAAACTTTCCTTCACTTATAAACTCGTGCAATTTTTACAACGTTTTATTAGTCTTTTCTTACATCAGCTCCACTTAACTTTCCTCCTGAGGAAAGTAATTCCTGTCAGTGCCTATGTCATCTTTTGGGATGGTGTGCGGAGGGTATTTTTATGAAAGGAGAGGAAGGAAGTTCTGGAAGGAAGTAGACTGTAGTCTGGGGGTCGTGTATCTGGGGGTCGTGTAGTAGTCTGGGGGTCGGTGTATCCAGGAGTAATATTATTATTATGTTTATTATGTATGAATCCATTTCTACCTTTGCGATGTTCCAAAAAATTCCAATTGGAGAGTTCAAAATGTCTCCAAGAACCTGCGCCAAGGGCCTGCCACGCAGTTTTATTTATTTATTTATTTATTTACGGACAATTAGTCCAATTAACAATACATCAATAACACGAATAGAAAAAAAAGAGAAATCACAATGAAAGGAGATTACATATAGATGAAGAGCATTGACAAAATACATATAATATAAAAGTACATAGAGAAGATAACTACAAGTAGCTTGAAGATGGATTTAAAAAGACTTTAAAAAACCACATTGCGTAACGACTGCCGAAAGTCATTTAGGCTTACACCAAAAAATTCAATGCTTTGATTTGTGTTGACTAGTCTCGACATTCTGGATAAAGGAGAATGATATCCATAATTAGTAGAATGTTGATTGAGGAACAACAATTAATTATTTCGGAGTCTACGGGAAGGAATGTTGAACTGGATGAGTTGTAACAAAACAGGTGTGTCAGTAATACTGTTGATAATTTTGAAAATGCATATTAGATCAGAGTCCTTTCTACGTTTTTCTAAAGAGGAAATGTTTAAAGTTTGTTCAATTTCATCATACGAGTATTCTCCTCTTTCAAGTCCTAACCTCCAAGCAATTCCTCGTAGGAAGCGATGTTGTACAGATTCGATGTAACAAATGTGGACAGCATAAAAAGGAGACCAAATGACACTAGCATATTCAAGGTGAGGGCGGACCAGCGAACAGTAAAGAGATTTAAGTGTATTTATATGTTTAAAGTCAGAGGTAATTCTATGAATGAAGCCGAGTAGTTTAAGTGATTTGTTTACGATGTTATTTATGTGATCCCGGAAAGAAAGTTTACAATCCAGAGTGACCCCAAGGTCCTTGATAGATGTGACAGTGGAGAGACAAACATTATTTAGTTTATAATCAAACTGAATAGGTTTTTTAGTTGTATAAAAGGACAAAATTTTGCATTTATCAACATTAAGTTCCAAACTTTAAGTTGGTGCAAACCTTCAAGTCACCAAACCAATTGGGGTGACTGACCTATTATGGCAGAAGATTTGGTTATGCGATAAATACCTTAATTGTCATCCAAATTGAAAATCTGAGTTTTCTCAACGGAAAATGTTAGCAATGTCTTCATCTTCAACATTATATTATTTTTATTTATTTATTTAAACGCCCATAGGGCTTTTATATAGAATGCAGTACATTTTTTTAATTACAGTGAAAAGAATGGGTTTACAAAATACAATACACAATACAAGTAACGTAATATTTGTTAAAATCAAAATATAGGTTACATAAAATATGAGGGTTAAAAAAAGTGAAAATTAAAAAATTTTAGGTTTCATAAAATATAAGCGTTAACAAAATACAGGTAACATAAAATATAAGAAACAAAATATAGTAGTTGACATAAAGTAGGTAATGTTTAAAATTGTTGTTCTCATTAGTTTATAGAATAGGTAGAAATAAATAGTTGGCACATATGGCGTTTGAAGCTTGCTAAGTTCAAATTATTGTCAAATACATCCATATTGTTTAAGTATTTGTTACCAAGACTCTGCAAACGTTGTATTGGAGAATGTAAATCATAGTTCTAATGAGATGTATGTATATAAAATGCCAATGTTTGTCTAGTTGTTCGTGTAGGTACACGTAGATTTATTAATTGCAGGAGTTCATAACTGTCGAATTTAGAGTTTAATAATTTTAATAAAAGAGTTAGGTCGTTTATTTTTCGTCGGTTTTCTAATGTTGGAATATTTAAAGTATTCATTAACGACGGGTAATTTATGTACTCTAAAGGGATGTTAAGTTTAAAACTTACAAAACGTAGAAATTTTCTTTGAATTCTTTCAATAGTATGGATATGAATTTTGTAGAAGGGCGACCAGACTATGGGGTTATATTCTATTAGGCTTCTAACAAGGGATGTGTACAGTAATTTGATGATTTGTAACGATTCAAAAGTTTTTAATTGTTCTTAATACAAATCCTAATGTTTTCATACCCTTATTTGCAGTTTGTTGAATGTGAACCGTGAAGTCTAGTTTCTCATCCATTATTATGCCAAGATCCCGCATTTCCGATACTCTTTCTAAATTTATTTTATTTATTGAATAGTCGAAAAAAGTGATGTTCTTTTTCTGGAAAAGGTCAAAGTTTTGCATTTTTCTACATTTAAATATAGATTGTTTTGTGAGTACCAAATTTTCAGCATGTCTATATTTGATTGAAGAATTTCACAGTGATTAAGGATAGTTATCTCTTTATATAATTTAATGTCATCAGCGAAAAGCAATACTTTGACTTCTTTAAAGCAGTTGACTATGTCGTTTATAAAAATAAGAAATAAAATTGGGTCTGATATAAAAGATTTTGGATTTTTGGAAAATGGTTTGGATATAAAAGATTTTATTTTTACAAATAAAGTTCTACCTGATACGTAACTACTTAGCCAGTTTAACATATTTGCTCTGATTCCCAGAGCATGAAGTTTTCGGATCAGTATTTTGTGGGACACTTTATCAAAAGCCTTTGAGAAATCAGTAGATATATATACAGTCAACTTGTTTGTTTTTAGAAAAAGACTCCAATATATAGTTTGATATATGAAACCTTTTTTACATAAACTGCATATACATTAGGAGGCATTGAGAAAAAAATTCCTCCCAGGGTCAACGTCATTTCTATGAATGTTGTGTGGAGAGACTTTTTACAAAAGGAAGGAGAGGAAGTTCTGGATAGGAAAAAGTTATGAGGTTTGGGTGAGTATCTGGGGTAGGTCAGTGAATCCATCCCTCCCACTGCGGTAAGACGATGTTCCAAGAGAGTCCCGCTTGAGAGATTAAAATGCCTCCTTCAACCAGTCTTTCCCGATCTGGCCTACCACGCAGTTGGTGATGGGCAGACGCATCCGCCGCCAAGATCTGGACAAACCTCACCCCATGAACCCGGGCACCCCTGATAAGTCACCAAACACAGCGAATCACCTGGGGTGATTTATGGCAAAGGTGTTGGTTATCCAAGAAATGGTTCGGGGCAACGGTACCCGTTCCCACTTCCCAAATTTACTCCTGGCTTTGATCTAAAAATACGTAAATACAAACGACGCCCCGATGATTAACATTTAAATGCACAGTAATAATTGGTGATGTTAATAACAATGTTAGCTGAAATTAAATTAAAAAATTGTTCCAAATTTTATGTTGCCAGATATCAGAAATTATGGTATGCAATATTTAAATTGCACAAAATAATTTTGAATTCTTATGATAATTAAAAGAAAACCTCTTTTTAGTAAAAACTTCCGTAGCATTGTTCTTTGTGTTTCGCTGTTTTATGTTACTTTTTTCTGGCGATTAATTTGAATGGCTACGAAATAACAAAACAACCTGCAATTGTAACGAATAACCCAGGGGTGTATTGTTTCCTCAGCTGAAAAAACGCTGACGCCCCGAAATTCCGTTTCAGCTGTCGCATTCAGAACCCACCCCTGTTTCGCATAACCGAATGAACATCCCCAAAGAAAAATAAAAGTAAACAAGGCTCAAACATTTTAGCGTTTTTGGTTACTTTGTATGCAAATTTGAATTATTCTAAGATTCTTTTATTGTGAAAAACGCTTTACTTTAAAATAAATGTGTTTGAGTAATAATTGTGTCTTCCTATGAGCTCCGTAATCAAGGGTTAGACTCTCGACTCATGGTCCGCAGGTCAGATTCAAATCCCGGCACGCAAAATTAAATTTTATTTAATTTATGTGTGTAATTTCACTATATATTTTTTTAAGGTATATTTACGGCACGTTCCAGGGTGAAAGATACGCTCAGTCTCGCCTCGGTGTAAGACCACCATCCCAAATTGAAACTTGCTTGAAATGGCTTTAGCCATGTTTGGTAACTAGATCTGAAAAGCCAGACACTTCTCCGAATTGAAACTTGCTTGAAATGGCTTTAGCCGTGTTTGGTAACTAGATCTGAAAAGCCAGACACTTCTCCACCTTCCACCTCCAGCTCATTCCCCTCGTGGAGATGGCGTAGTCTCACTGGCTCCAAGCTTTTGAGATTAGTTGGGACTCTACTGCGTATTCACATAAAAAAATATTCGTACATACATGGTAACATGCACGGAAACTAAGCAAAGAAACATTATTTGTGAAAATTAAAAAAGAAAACTTTATTTGACATTATTTTCGAGTACGTTTTTGCAATCTAAAAGTAACCTGACAGTATTGAATATTTTGCTTTCGCAACGGTCAAGTGATCGTCTAGCAGAAGATTTGATCTTTTTTATTCGAATTTGGATAGGAAAATGTCATTATTATATTTTGTAAATTATTAGTTGGTTATTGTAATGGAGTTTAAATAAGTAATGAAAAAAATAAATCTTTTCATTGAAGAAGAAGACGACAATAATAATCTAAACGAAAATTTGAAAGAGAACAAGAAACAGAAAAATAAATAAAGATAATGGTCGCAACTTGGACTCAAACCCAGAACCGCGACGTGCGCGTTTACAATTCCGCCATATTTTATTTTTTTACACAGGTGGCACTGAGGAAAACAATTTCCCTCAGGGCCTATGTCATCTTCGGCGATGCTGTGTGGAAGGTTTTTTTAAGGAAGGAAAAGAGAGGAGAGCTATGGGAAGGAAAAGGGTTTAAGCGGTGGGTAGGAATCTGGGGTTCAGTGTGTCCTGGTCAGCCACCTCCAAGACCTAGACAAACATCACCCCATGAACCCGGGCACCCCTACTAAATCTCCAAACGTAGCGAACCACTTGGGGTGACCTATGGCAGAGGTGTTGGTTATCCAATAAAGGTTTCCGGGGCGGCGGTACCCATTCCCGCCTCCCAAATTTGCCACCATCTGTCAAACCTCGTATTAGTCAATCTCATATTTCAAATTTTAGAATTAACAATATTGTCTTCAACAATTTTTTTTAACAATAATAAAATAATAATAATTTTCAAAAGAATAAGGGCATATTCTTCAAAATTTATAAATAGAGTTTCTTCAAAATTTCTTCAAAAAAAATATTCAATAAATATGTTTACATAAAGTTTTTGATTGTCATTATGAATTCAAAATTATATAAATATTAAGTGAAATAAAAAGTTGTAAAAATCTCCAGGTTTGTACTTAACATTCGGTTTTGGTGAAAGAAGCTATTTTACTTTAAAAAAAATGTAACCTCTTTTAATCTAAATATTTTACAAAGCATGCTTTCAAAAGGTAAGGAATATTTTAACGAACTGACAAGAGATTAAATCCGTAAGGTGGGCGTTACTTCCCATAATAACGCGTTATTGTGTTGTGAATTTCATTACATCATTTTCAAGACAATTTCTCGTTCAAATCCCTCGCGTGTTTTTGAACTTTAAACTTCTAATTTCTTCGCGTTGAACATTGACTGTGAGATATTACCTAATGAAACTAAAGTTTAGCAAAGTGCGTATTATGTAGGTGAATTAGTTATCTAATAATTAGCAAGGTTGCGTATACAAGTAAATGTACCAAGGGGTAAACCAAACCACAAATTATCGGAAAAGAATGTAACAACAGCACTTAGAGTTACTTCGTTCCTTTCCCATAACTCGCGTTTTGGTTCCCGTCACGTTGCACGCATGTATATGCAACCTGAGCATGACTCCTGTACGGATGGAAAATCATACAATCGAAAAATTAGCTGCAGGTTTTTGCATAGCTGTATTGTAATAATTATTGCTCCTCTTAACGTAACTTAATCCAATAGCTGTACAATGTAGCATGATAATTTTTTGTGATAGATCAGGCATTAAAGGGTAAAGGAACAAAATTGACTATCTGTGAAACAGAAGCTGTCCTTGAACGCAATGATATGGTATATTATCTATTAATTAAAGATCTTGGTATCCATTAGATTGCAAGCTGTCTTTTCGTGAATACATCAATGACGTTGTTAAAAAATCCCTTAAATTATTTGGCTTCATCAATAGAATTGCCACTAATTTCAATAATATAATTACCGTATCCTTACCGTTCGTTGATTCGCCCTAATCTTGAATGTGCTTGAGTTATTTGGTTTCCGTACTCTGACGTTCACATCAATCATATCGAATCTGTTCAGAGGGGTTTCGTGTGGAATTGCTATAAGGTTAGAGCTAGAAAGAAGAAAAAAGTTATTATTCTTTAGAAAAACGTGGGAAAAACTTTGATCTCATCAGCATTGCTAAAATTATTAACACTCCACAAAATATCGATTCCTTTCATCGATGTCCAGAGTGGGCAGCCTTATCAACTCACGCCAGGGCCTTTTTTGGTGCAAGTCCTAATGGTTTTTGTCAGTTGTTATGCAAGAATTGTGTATTGATGTAAATTCCATCAAAACTTTGTTTCTGTCTTTTTTGTTTCTGTTTATTGTGCATTTTTTTGCCATAGCTGTTATTTTTTTAGAATCCTACATTACATTCCTTTTTCTTGTATTAACTACGTGTAATATGTAATCTGATGAAATTGTACATAATCCGTTAAACAAATAAAGAACACAAGGACGTGCAATAAAATCAGACAACAAAAAAGGACAGAGCCAAAACGCAAAATATTTTACCCTTCAAAGGGATGACATATTATTGTACGCTGGCGAAAACTATAGAGTTTGGAGAAATTAATAGATTAAAAATGTATTGTTGGAGCCACATTAAGCAAAATAAAATTATATATTAAAAGTTCTAATAAATAAGTCAATTACTCAAATAAAAATAAGAAAATAAATAGAAGCACTGCTGAAAACCAGCTGCATTCCAGGTGAAATCCTGAATTGTGGCTGAGCTCATCAATAGAATCAATGATAATCGAACAAAATGTGTAATTTTGTAAAAAAATCTTTTGATGAATAAACGTTTTATTATTATTATAAAACATGAAATTTTTAACCTTGTGTTTAGAGATTCAAATTAATTACCCAATTTTTTGTGAGGCCGCATTCTCGTAATTTTATTTTACTTATTTTATCTCAACTTATCCTTTTTTAACTTGGACGTCATTCATTATTATTTTCTGTTACTATATTTCTTCGTCCATACGCTCTGCGTATTTAACAACTAGGTGTCCTTGCCTTATATTTCGCAACACTTACATCTCTTCGATATAATTAACTTTTGTGGAAGAAGAAGAATTTACTTTTGTTTTAATGGAATTTAACCTTTTTTGCTTCTTCCTACAGATTTTATATTAATATTTAGGGTTTTATTATGCAAAAAACTTCACCCACGGAAAATATTCACACATGAAATCCGTTTTTATTATCATAGTTCCCTAAAAACGAGACCTGCCTACAATATAAATTATTTATTTATATAGTATGTACTCCGTGTTACATACATATTTATAAGAACTCGTGTAAACGGTTTTCCTAATGTGAGTGTCCTTTCACGGAAATAATGTTAAATAAATCATAATATTTCATCAAAAAGTAGCATTATTTACGTTACAGAAAAGGACTTCAATAACTAATAAACTTAAATTGCACTTTCCCATATACCCTCATATTCAAATACATATACCCTCTGACTAACACAATTCGTTTTTTGTGACCTGATTGATTAAGAAAGCATTTTCTTTGGAACCAAAGATGTGGATTTTCCAGATGAAAAACAATATTTAATTTATTGAAAACAATTATTTTTTTTACATTAACTCCACACAGGAGGCCCCGAGGAAAATAATTTCCCTCAGGGCCTATGTCATCTGAGATGCTGTGTGGAGGGTCTTTTTGAGGAGAGAAAGGAATGAACATTGGTCTTGAAGAGACCCATGTTGTAGGAAGGAGGAAACACAGAGGCCGGCAAATCATTCCACAGCCGAGCAGTTGAATACAGGAACGAAGCGAAGAAGCGACCTGTTCTCATCTGACAAATGTCAACCATGTAGAAATATTGGGCACGCGTTTGGTGTGTTTCCCAACTGTGCTCCGGCGCCGAAGGAATCAATGACGCTAGTTCCTCGGAGGATATTCCATTGTAATACCGGTAGAACAAGGATAGCATTCCCACCAGACGCCCGTGCTCTAAAGATCAGACGGACCGCCTGTTTCTGCACAGTCGAGGGTATTTTTTAGGTACTTTGGAGCTCCAGACCAGAGGCGGCTGCCAAATTCAACCGTGGGGATTTGTGATTTGTACATGGTGAGCAGTTGTGTACTATTAAAGTATCTGTGAACCCTGTACAGTGCGCCCAATTTTTGGGAGGCTAACTTTACTCTGGCTTCGATGGAGCCCCCATATCTGAGCTGGTCCCTTAGAGTTACACCAAGGATATCAATTAGAAACAAACAAGACATTTAGAAATTTGATACAGAAAAATCAGAAAAAGTTACGGTCGCTTCTAGGAATTGAACCCAGGATCTGAGCCATTCTGGGGCTCTGCTCTAACCACTGAGCTAACTCGTCCCTTAGAACATAGCCTCGGCAAGGTTTAGGTCCTTTCCTAAAAACGACCGTACCTTTTTATTGTTTTTTTTTCAAACTGTTGTTTGAGAGTCGTTTACTATTGTCTTCAATGATTAAATATTACGAATTGGTATTTAACTCAATAAGTTACTAAAAAATAAACAATTTTAAGTTTTGATTTAGCAATAATTACAATTTTTTGGGTAAGTTTGCGTCATTTCAAAATAATTAGTGATTTCCGTATAATTTATGGTTCTGCCTCGGGTAAGAAGCTTCTTTTTTTTTTTTTATTTTTTTTTTTTATTTAATTTCAATAACAAGGTTTGTACATGTATGTATGATGTATATAATGAGTATGGATTCATTTTTTTTTCACAGACCTCCTCACTAGGATTTCCTGTTCTGATTTTTGATTTTCTGTTCTTTAAAAAACATCTTCGCTTTCATTTTGACTAAAACATTAAAACAATTTGTACGCATTGTTAATAGGTTGTTACCTTTATTGCTTTGTTTTAAAGGTCAAAAAAAATATTATTTTTACTTTGCGTGAAAAGTATGTTTGCCTTTCAAATCAGATAGAAAATAACAAGTAAAGTCGTTAATAATTCCTAGTAATAAAAGTAAAGTACTCACGCAAACAAAAAGCACTTGGTATTGCTGATTGCTAGATAAATATTAACAATTTTTTATGTGAATACCTCACAAGAGTCCCAGCTGCTCCCATCTGGAACCAGTCTTCTTCGAATTGCGAGTCAATCTTACCCTTCGACCACGGAGGCCGTCGAAATATATACATTGTAATAACAATTTAAAATTATAATCAAACTAAATGAATCTTACAGAGAACAGATTTTCATGGTTATTAAAATAGTTAGGTACTCATTAAAGATTGAAAGCGATGTAATAATTTATTTTTAAAAAACCTTTACTACCATAAATCTGATATTGGATTTGAGTGTAAAGGTGGCAGCATTGTGAATTATCTATCCAATAACAGTCACTCCAAAGGTAGCCATCATTGTCAAAAGTACAATTCTGGGATGGGAATAAAAAACTCGAGCCACTGGAAATCTTAAACATTTGGATTGTGGTGAAAAATAACTCTAATAATATTTATTATAGCTTTATCGTTAACACGACGTTTAAATTGATTTGTGTTGTCAAATAGTACAATATGTAAAATAATTGTTCGTGTTGGTCTCACATTTAAAAATCAAAGAGTTTTTTTTATGAAAGATGACATTTAGAAGAACATAGGACAAGGTTTCGACATTCGCTTGACAAGACTTTTTTTCATAATTTTTATAGAGTCCATTGAATGGGGACTATTTTAAATAAATAATGAAAAAACGCTTAAAAAAACTGAATACCGCACAAGGGTCCCTATTCTTCCCGACTCAAAGGGCAAAACATTAATATTAATATAAGTGAGTACTTAAAATCTGTTAAATACTTGCAGAACTTGATAATAACATTGTTAAATTTAATTTTAATTAAATGAAAAAAATAAACATTAGTAAGTCTAAAAACTATCAAATATATTACCATTACGTTATTCGTTTCAAATTCTAAGAAACCAAACTTAATATTTCAGTTATTGGATAACATCTAAGCAACACTCGATTCACAGAAAGGTAATTAGTGCTGAGGGTGATTATTATGGAGAACTTGTCAGAGATAATATCAATTTGATGACTCACTCTATTTCTACATACCTAAGTGGCATTAAAATTAACAATTTCCCATTCTGACTTCTCTCAATCCAATAATCCAATTCAATTTATTAATTTTAAAAAACATTACAAAATTAAAATTTCAAGTAGTTTTAAAAAGAGAAAAAATATTTAAGACGAGATAAGCTGATTTAAACTAACGGCAAATCGAATCGATATTCGAAGTGATTCTATTTAACAATAAGAAAGCTTCCATAGAATAGGTGTGGGATGGATATTTTTTGTTCTTTATTCATTGCAAATTATGGTTACATTATTTGTGGAATTTTCGACCACCATGCTAGGCTGGTGTTATGGTGTTACATTAGGCTGGAGGAACGACAGTTAAGATGGTATGGGCACATGAGACGAAGACCATCAAACCATACAGTGAAGCAAGCAATATCTAAGGAGCTTCATCAACAGTCATCCCAGAGGAAGATCAAAGAACTCCTGGATGACTCAATGCTCCAAAATACTTCAAAGAAACGGCCTGGATAAAGGCGATACTCAGAATCGAAGAAGATTCAGCCTGAGAACGCGAAGAGCCGACCCTAACAGTCTACCTAGGCAATGAGTTGGGACAGCGCAAGGAAGAAGAAAACAGCTCTCCCGACTGGCATGAATATTGGCAAGTTTTTCTGCATGCCGGGAGATAAAACAGTCTATGCTGTCGGTGATGGAGATTACCATCGGGAACATAGAAACTAATGCTCCCCCTGATAGTCAAGTTTTCAAACCATCCACGAATCAGTCTGAAGAAATGTGTTACAATAAGCACATCCCTTCCGACTCGTAGATGGTTCATATCGAGCATGCCTAAGAGAAAATCGGTAGGGTAGAGCCACGGGTAATAATCTGTCTTTCTCTGTGAGTGTCCGATACCGAGTCCTCAATCGGAGTATATTGTGGGGCTGAAAAGAGAAGGAAAGGAGAGGAGAAGTGTTGGGAAGTACTAAATCTGGTCGTCAAATACAGATTCTGCCCGTTGGATAAACGTTTCGATTCTAAATTGTAGTTTTTGACTAGAGCGATACTGAGATCTAAAAAACTACCCTGAAAATGATATAGCCAAACTCCGACAGGAAGTAAAAGAACATACAGCAAATAGTAAACAGTTGCAAAGTGCATAATAATTTTAACAACTGTTGGAGACTTTCTGCGAATCAAAGGAAAAATGTGTACCATTTTGGATTACAAAGCTCTTATTAAAAGTGCGAAAAGGGTAATCAGTGAAAATGACACCGACAATATTTTAACAACGCAAGCAATCGCTTTGGGGTACCAATAATTATTTTTATATTTCCGCTCATCGGTTTGACGGTTTATTTGTTATTTCGGAACAATGCTTCCGCTACCATCAACAGAAAAATAACAACACAATTTTAAAACATTTTCCAAAAATTTCTCCAAAATAATATCTCTAGCCGGTTGATGAAAATAAGTTAAATGCTTCCACTTTTTAAAAATAAAATGAATATAAAACACTGTTTTTCTGTATTTTAAAAATATCTGCTAAAAATAGTGCTTTGCAATTGAAAATAAAACTGCTGCTAAAATTAAATCAAAAGCATTTGTATTTCCTACCTAAATTTGTTATTTACATTATTGTCGTAGAATGTCAAATAATTCAGATACTTTAGCTAAAAACTGTAACTAAGGTATACGCGGAAGTAGCAGATGTTTTCAATGTCCCCGAAATAATTTACAAAAAAACATTTCAAATATTTTTTTAGTATAATTATTAGTACACATTTTCTCTGAAAAATTTAATTTTTCGTTCATTTTAGTAATTTGTTATTATCTACAAAATCCACAGAAAAGGTGATTGCTGTATTTAAAGGTAATTGTACGATAAATAAATATATTAAAGGTATTTGTAACTTTGGCACAGCAGATCCATAGAGGCACACTACAATACTCGCAAATTAACTTTGATTTTTTTTTAATTTTGTGCAACTCATAAACAGTCATTAATGGGCCTTAAAAGAGTACTTATCAGTTATTTAAAATTTAAAACACGTTTTTGGAAAGGCTGTAAGTGACTACTTACTAACTGAAATGGGAGAAAAAATGCAAAGTTGCACACTAGAACTTGTAAAAAATACTATCAAAGTTTTATGAAATGGTAAGACACAGTAAAGCAACGTTTAAACACAGGTGTGAAAAGAAAATAATTGAAAATACTGAAAACGGTTGAACAGCAAAATTTAAACCCGCAAAATCACCTCTTGCCGGTGTAAGAAGCAAGCGAAAGAAGGAAAGCGGAAAAAGATTCAACGGAAGCGTCGCAAAGTAGATTACCTCTATCCTAAGGCTTCGCAAGCCAATCAGGCTTTCGCGCTGACCCCTGTTTAATTCGTGTACCAGCCACGCCACAAAACATCAAAGTTTTTCACCAAACCACCCACCATCCCGGTGATTGTTTTCCCAGGCCGATGTCTACACAAATAAGAGATTGGATCCATTTAAGCAATTTATAACTTTTGGGGTCGGCCTGGCCGAGGCAGCAATAAACTAGTTTTAATCCAGCAAACCTTTTAACATGTGTTGCTAATGGAATGTCTACAAACGTTGAGGTTAGTTACAGAAACATCAAGATTTTACCATGGTTTTAAAATCACGCTCTCCGTTTTACCATATTTGTTGTAGTCCAATTTTTTCCGTCTTCTGTAATTGTAATAATTTTTACTAAATCATTTTCTGAACTCTTACCGAGTAATTAATATAATGCAAATCACAATTGCATCGATATTTACACAATTATCCTCTGGAGCGACAGCGCAATTTAAAAAAATTTTCTCCAATTGCACGAGATTTTTTGGTTGAATATTTTCCGCCAACATTAAAAAAATCATACCTCCGAATTTTATTATCGAGACATATAAACTCATTATAGTTCTATACAGCCAATGAATTCATCTAACATTTGTAGATTATCACATATTTGTAGGATTTATAATAAAAATAGTATACTAGTAAACTTTTACTAAATTACTCACAAATATGGGAAAGTTTGCCAAAATTGGTAGCAAAGCAATCTGAGGTATTTTAAATAGTGCCATATTGTGGCAAAAAGCACTTCAGTGGTTATGCAGAATGAGCTGTTAGACATCGCTAAATCACAGAACAGCAAACGAGTTTGAGTACACAGTAAATAAAGAATTAATTATTACAATCTGAAGCTCTTGAATGCTTGACGCTTCATAATATATTAAAAAACTTTTTTCCGCTTATTATATTTGACAACTAATTAAAGCCATCTTCAGACTGGCCATTCAGAACCCAGTTTTCAAACTTCTGTCTCTTATATTTAAACATTTAATATTATTTTCTCATTCGCTCTTATGCTTATCGCGTAGCGTATTTCAATTCAAGGTACGTTAAGTGATTTTTTTAAAGATAAAATGGCTAACAGTCAGCCCCATGACATCGAAGTCTGAAGTATACCACAGAAGTTCACAGTTTCCAAGAAAGTAATTTTACAAAGCTTGATCTTTGATCAGAAATATAGCGTACTTTCAGCACTTCAAATTGATTGAGACCTCACGAAGTGGGTCCAATATCTTTAGATTGCTTTCTCGAGAATAAATTTCATCTAGAATTTGGAATTACTGACCAGAAACAGCCACGTTTTTGCAACTTGATTATTTGTTTTACAATTTAATAAAAGCAAGTAAGTCATTAAGTTTCACTTTTTATTTCTCTACCCTTGATTCCTTCTTGTAATAAACTTGATCTCGGTTACAAAAGAACATAAAATATTCATGATGAAACGTATAAATTAACGAGGCCTGTATTTTCTTATATACCTACGAGTATATTCCTAATATGTGGTAATAGTATTCTAAATCAAAAAATTAGCTCACGCGTGACAGAGCGGTTATTTTTATTCCTAATTTTGATGAAAACAACACACTAATTTATTTTATTTATGTATTATATATACATATATATATATATATTTTTTTTTCATTAGCTCCACAAGGAAGCCCTGAGCAAAATAATTCCCTTCAGGGCCTATGTCATCTTAGGGGATGCTATGTGGAGGGTTTTTTAGAGAAAAGAAGAAGGGGAAGGATGTAGGTATGAAGGGTGGGTAGGAATCTGAGGTTCAGTGTGTTCAGAAGTGACTGACATATGAATCCATACCTTCAACTGTGATGCGAGGCAATGATGGGTCGAGGGATTCTGGCTAGAGAGGTCAAAAGACCTCCACAACCAGTCTCTCTTGATCCGGCCCACTACGCAGCAGGTGGGCAGACGAATCGGCCACCAAGACCTTGATAAACTTCACCCCATGAACCCGGGCTCTCCTGTTAAGTCACCAAACTCAGCGAACCACTTGGGGTTACTTATAGCAGAAGTGTTGGTTATCCAATAAATGGTTCCATGGGTGGCGGTACCTATACCCGCCTCCCAAATTAATTACTTAGTACGTGGTATATATTACTATGTTGCAAAGTAGTTACAAAGTATTATAATAAATTGAACTAGACGAAACAGTAACTACTGTTTTATTCTTCGATTTATTTGTAAATGAAATTCGTAGGCCTTTTCTTTACATATAATACTCGTATTACAATGTGCCCACCTCTGCTCATTAATATCAGATGAAACTTATTAATAAACTTAGAAATTTAAAGACAGGGAAATAATTTTAATTGGATTATTTATTTTATTCGAGAAGATTTCACGCGAAATTAATGTTTCACTCCAAGTAATGTATCAGACCCATCTTCTAAATTACGTCGGTACCTACTTAAAATTAAAAATTTAATTAGAACGTAAATTTTCTAAGTACATCTTATCTTCTTTTACAACTGAATTATGTGCCTATTCAAATCGACTGTACTTAGAAAAATTTACGTTTATTAGTATCATTCAAACAAATAAATAATTAAGGTTGGTAATTAAAAATGGAAATTACTGCCAAATCTACTCTGTTAGCAAACAAATTACTAACATCTTCAGAAAACTGATTTAAGTTCGTGATATTTATGTCCTTACTTTGTGATAGTGTAATTACACTGTTGTCATTTAATTACAACCATTAATACTTATGTTTCAAGACGTCTGCCAGTTGAAAGCCAACATAAAGCTGTTTCTTATTGCAAACGAATAATGCTTTGTAATAAGAGATTATTTGTATTATATCGGGCATTTGGAAATATTTTCAAAATAAATAAATATTGCACTTTCATAAAACACAAGTAGTTATTTAATTATTGCACTGTTGTAATGAACTTTGTCTATTTACAACTACAACATGTTTATAATTCTTTCATACCGGACAAAATACCAAACAAAATATAAACATGTTTATAATTCTTTCATACCGAACAAAAAACTAAATGCGTAACAAAAAGCAACTGCTCTTGGTTAATCTTTATTATTATTATTATTACTAAGTATAAAATGAAGTCGCTCACGCTGTATGTGCGCTTAGATCTTTTAAACTACGCAACGGTTTTTCATGCGATTTTCACCAATAGATAGAGTGATTCATGAGGAAGGTTTTTAAATATATAATTTGTCAAGGTTTTGTGTAAATCGGCTGAAATACATAATATATCTGGCCAAGCGGCAGCGGACAGCGGGCAGTGGGCTAAGATTCGGGCGGTGTGGATTTGATTTAACAGATGGCGTTGGTTATAAATCTTTCGTTAGCCACAACAACGTGTGCCGGGTCTGCTAGTTATATATACATCCAACCGTTGTTTTACATATGAATTTCTAACACACGTGATTAAGTGGTGTGTTTATTGTTATGAAAGACAATATTTTTAGTACGTCAAGTACGCCTCATACGTCATACATATGCATGGTAATATTATATCATCGTGAAAACAAGCTTATGGGTCCGAACGGTTAAAGAAAGACAAGTATTCCCGTACTACGAATAACCTGACAATATTTGAAAATCTAGTACTACCACTTCAGTAAGCGGAAAATGTAGTTGTGACGTGTGGGACACCAACACGCGATGCCTGGTTGGGACCCAAATGCGATGCCAACTCTGCCATAGTGGTTATAGTATAGTAACGTTATAGGTACGAGACGTCAGGAAAAAATGGAGACGTAACAACGATTTAAATAATTTATTTATATTAAACCCACATTACAGAAAATCATTTTTTTTACAAACAATTGAAATTTAAAGTTTTTTAATGAAATAATTAAAAACACTTTGTTTTTACCACTAAAAAATCAACATGTTTCGAGATTTATTTAAAAAATCAACATGTTACGATGTTCTCTTCATCAGAACATTATTTGTACTAAACACTAACAGCCTTACTAAAAAAAAACCACAGCGCGACCAATTAACTGTGTTATTGCAATAACATAATTATCCCTTGTATACACTAAATCACGTTTTATTACCAATAACGTTTCTTGCGTGCTCACGCTGTTAAAATGCTTAAAGATCTGACAACGTCGCAAATGGTTATAATTTAGTAGGAAAAAATGTTGTTTTAATTATTCTCCGCCAGGAGAATTATTGGCGCGCGTGTGCATCAACGGCCCGCGATGAACACACAGCTTGAAAACCAAGCGTTTATGGCCGGATCAGGCGGGGTGTCGAAAATTTTGTTAGATGTTGTGATTTTACTTAATAATTTCTATTGTAGTGACGAAATAACTGTTCTATTCATATAATTAATATATATACCGTATTATTTGTGTGGTTTACATAAGTTTAATCAAGTTATTGTACAAACGCCGTACTTTCAAAGTTGAACTGTCAGAATACTGTTTTATAGGTTACATAATAGATAAAATTAACATTTTAAGATCTTTATTTTAAGAGAATTCCTTAAAAGTGATAATTTTTTATAATATTAATATCTAATTCATGTGTTCGTAAACGTATAAAAAGAAATTAACGTCTTTAGAGATGCAATAAATCTGTTTTAAAAGTCAGTATTATTTCTAAGTTATTTTTTTGGCAATAAACAAAACTTTTAAATTTTTTATTATTTTTTTATTGTATACACGATGAAAAAGTGAGGTGATAGTTTCCTTCCAAATTTATTACATAAAAGGACTATGTTTTTTAAATTTTGATTTTATTTAAATTTCTCTACATTTTGGTCAAAAATGTTGTGGGAGGAAATTTTTTTCCATTTTTTTCCGAGTTTGAATCTTAAAATATGGCAGTTTTTGAAAGCTAAAGTGTATTTCAAATACACAAATCTAAAAGGTAATTTTATCTAGTTTTCATAAATGGTATTTGTTTTTGCAACACCTTCAAAAATAAGAAATATATAGAACATTCAAAATACTATGGAAAAATTACAAATATTGTTCGAACATCAATGGTTAAAACAGAGATAAACTACCCTCTCAGGCCGCGGAAACCATTCAAAGAACAAATTTTTAATTAGTAATGTTTTCACATCCGCGGCCGTTTGTCAATTGAATAAAATTTTCACTGGGTTTTTTAGTAAGGCTGTTAATGATCAAGTATAGTAAGACAGGCGTGGGTAGAAATGGAAGTAGTGGGGGAGAGAGGTGGAAAGGGGAGGTTCTTAGAAGATCAACAGGGGGAGGGGGGGGGGAGAGAGTTGGAAAGGGGGGTGCTTAGAAGATCAACACGGGGGAGAGAGGTGGAAAGGGGGGGGGGGTGATTAGAAGATCAACAGGGGGTAGGGGGGAGGAGTGAGGTGGAAAGGGGAGGTGCTTAGAAGATCAACATGGGGGAGGGGGGGCGAGAGAGTGGAAAGGGGAGGTGCTTAGAAGATCAAGAGGGGGGAGGGGGGGGGGGGGGGGGGGGGAGAGAGGTGGAAAGGAGGGTGCTTAGAAGATCAAAGACAAAAAATTACAATGGAAATATGTTTAAGATGGGGTTATTCACAAAATTAATTTGATTATTAATAATATTTAAATTTCTACTGACATTTTTCGTAATTACTAATATTTCTAAAAGATCTAAGTGAAAACCACTAACGTTAGTATGTAAAATTTTAAAACCAGTATTTATATCAAATGAATGGAATTTAAAGTTTTTCTTAATTTTCGGAATTGCAGCGTGCTGACTGTTTATTTTTTATGATAGATAAAGTTTATTTATTTGATGAGACAAACTTTGATAAGAAAGGAAACAGCCTAAAACAAAGTTCTCAAATCTGTTAAGTGTACATGAAAATTATATAATCGACGTGTAATGAACTCATTTGTTAATGATTGAGAACATTTCACAACTAAAACACATTCAAATACGATATTCCCAGGATCACAAAGTTAGCTCGGTTGTTCACCCTACTAAATAATAATTAACCGTTTTCCATTAATTAATTATTAACGCAAAAGGTAAAGTTTGACAGTGCTAAGTTATTCATAACGAATGGTGGCGTATTATTACATATTTCCTTGCATTACGCCACCCAACGTATTAACCTGACTTAAGCTATGAACCCTTAACCCGACTTGATCGGGACTAACGCTATTACCGCTATGCCACTTAAACCCTAGTAATGAGGTAATGGGCAGATTAGTACTAAGGCGATTACTTCACACTAGTAACTAGATTTTAACACGTATTTTTTGCGTCGCATAAAATATTATTTTTTGAAGTGATAACTTCTTTAGCATCGTTGTGATTTATAACTCGACGAAATGGATATGTGCAACACTAGAAAGAGAAAAACACGTATATCCATATGATTAAGCCTGCGAAAGAATGAGATAGCAATAAAATATTTATTTAATTCACGGGTACTCGGTTAAAATACAATACGAAAAATCCACAGTCCCACCCGGTCTCCGTTGGTGTAGTGGTATAAAACGCAGCGGCCAGACGAATATTTTTATAATTGTAAGATCAATGTCCAATCTTCGAAACACTCCAAAATGAACAGGCAAAAGAAAATCTAAAAGAATGTGACATCTAAGAAGACGAAGAAAACACAAATATTAATAAGATGACCACATGTGTAGGAAAAGGTGCACGACAGAAATATGGAAAAAATCATCATTAACATTGATAAAAAAATATTTTGTAATCTCCCTATTCTTGTCTACTTTAGTTTTCTGAAGGCTTCACTTCTACCGCGTGTGAATTGCACACTCTGAATTTTTTTAATTTGCTCCATCGAAGCCGGTGTCAAGTTAGCATCTTAGAATGGGCCCGCAGATATTTTAATAGTACATAACTACTAACCCGCGTTCACAAATCGCAATTTGTGCACGCCCCCATTGCTCACTATGGTAGCCACCTCTGGTCTGGAGCCCCAGAATACTTGTAAAAATTCTGAACTTTGTGCAGAAATGCGTGGTCCGTTTGATATATTCTCTCATCTTAACAAACGGCGTCATCTGGGAATGCTATCTTGTTCTACCGGTATTTCAATCGAAGATGCTCCCAGAAACTAACTTTCTACAGATTGGGTCTTTTCAAGATCCGTGTTGTAGAAAGCCGATTAACCCATTACTCTTCTAAAAAAACGTGCTATTGGGAGTGTGCAAGAGTGTGCAATTCACAAGTGGGAGAAGTGAAACCTTCAGAAAACTAAAGTAGACAAGAGTGGGGAGATTACGAAGCACGGCACAAAGAGGAGACCGATGGGCTTCGAAGCACCGCACAAAGAAGAGGCTGATTATACTATCTCATTCTCTCGCAGGCTAAATCCTATAGAGGTACCTGTTTGTCTCTTTTTCGTGTCGCTATTTTTCGTTTCATCGAGTTTCAAATCATAACGGTGCTAAAGAAGTTTTCACTTCAGAAATCCTTCATACAGCGTCCCCAAAGATGAAATAGGCCGTGAGTGAAATTACTTTCCTCAGAGGCTCCTGTATGGAGTTAATTCTCCTGTAGCCGATTGGGGCCGAAGGCAGACCTCAAAATTACTACCTTTTTTATATCTACTTTAATACATGAAATATATATTTTTTTACTTTAGATATTCCTGCACAAAAGATTAATTCATAATGCGTTGTTTAAAAAAATGTGAAAAAATCGTTGGCCGCCGGAAAATATATTTTATCAAATAAAGGTAATGTTCCCTGCCCAATAAATGGACAAATATCGACAAAAAAAAGGGATTTCTGTGGTTTAAATGCCCAAAAACAGAAAAATGCTTGGGGTCGTCGGCCGACCCACGTGGTTACGGACGTTATATTTGGCATCTTGGATTGTCGAGAGTTAACGTAAAAATATGAAAAAAAGTAAGAAGAGATTTGTATAAATTTAGTGAATATAAGCATTTCATTAAAACACTGACGAAAAAAAGACTCAAAACTATAAATCAAAGATGATGAACAAATGTAAATAATGGTGTGAAGTTTATTGATGAAATTCGTCAAGGGGGGCCGCAAATAAATAATTCGTGAGAGAGCCAATGCCATAAAATGAAACCGCGCGTACACCGTTTGTAAACCAGATCAACACAAGCAGCGGATGACTTCGGTTAGGCAGAAGAAGCCACGCCATTTGTGAATATTATTCAAGCGTACACTTTTTCAAAAAGAATAACAGGATTAACAACTTTAAGGATCTTACATTCAATAAAACCGGCAAGCGGCACAACTATCCATAACACAAAAGGATTCCTCAATTTAAAGAATCAGTAACTCAAATTATGTGACGTAATCAGATCACCGTCGCGCGTCGTCCCCAAAACGGCCATTGTCCAAGAAGTGCCACTCAATCAACTAAATGCAAAGCGAGTAATTAATAGTTTACTGGCCAGAGAACTAACTAACCATCACGCCGTTTCTCCGCAGGGGTAGGCAGAGAGGACGGACCGCCAAACATCCCGGTCATGGCACACACTCTTTACCTCACTCACATACATACATCGTCTCATACATTCTCTTTTTTGACATAGCCCGACTCAAGTATCTGATTCACTTGATCGTGCCAAGTCTTCCTCGGGCGTCCCCGATTTCTTCTACCATTCACATCCGCGTCGTATATTCTTCTTACGCTACTTTCTTCGTTCATTCGCTCTACCTACCCAAACCATCTGAGAGTCCCTTTCTTAATCTTACTCATTATGCCTTACATTCTTTGCGGATATCCACATTTCTCACACGATCATTCATTGTTTTACCACACATACGCCTCGGGGATCTCATTTCAACAACATTCAGTTTACTTTCATCCTTCCTCTGCCAGGTCCATGCCTCACTGATAAAACCACTGGCCAGATAAATGTAAGTAAAATCGGCTTATTACTTAAAAGGAAATGATGGGTTTTTAGGTTGTTCTTCTTCTTGTACCCTGTCCGTTCAACGGACGTTGGCTACCATGTTGGCTATGCGAACTTTGTTTACTGCCGCCCGGAACAGCTATTCAGTAGACTGGCCAAACCACTGTTTCAGGTTTTTCAGCCATGAGTTTCTTCTTCCAGGGCCCCGTCTTCCTGCAATCTTTCCCTGCATTATGAGATGCAAGATCTCGTGCTTCTCTGGATGTCTCATGTTTTTAGGATAAGAAAATAATTATTTCTGATGGGAATAATTAGACTAGATATGAATAGCCAGGAACTTCCCCATTTTCCTATTTCCTCTCCATATCTACCCCACTTACCTTCAGCCTCACAACATACCCCAATTGGGAAAGCCAGCATGTCGATTATTTCGTTTTTCGTAGTGTGTACAAAACCATTTATTTTATTTATTTATTTATTTATTTCAACGCCATAAAATGGCTATTACAATCCGGTGATACATGATACACAGTGGTACATTGGAGGGTTATTACAATGATAATAATGTACATTAAACAAAGTACATATATGTATGATAACAACTAGTCTTTAGTTATAGGATACAAATATGTTTTACAACAAAAAAAAATAATATGAGCTCGTACAAAATACACATTTTTATGCAGAATAAACATAAGTAAATAAAGGTGAATTCGTAGAAAAATTCTCAACATCAAGTATAATACACCTACTTTACTTTTATTTGTACATATTGTTGGATTCTAGGAATTGGCTAAAATGGACTAACTTAGTAATGATATTATTGTTACCTTCAGTTGAAACGACTGAAGTTTGAAATGACTATAGGTACTGCCAATTAGTTTTGTTTTTCAGGGCTGCAAGTTCATAATCAATAATAAATCTTTGGTTTAGACACCGTGGAGTGAATTTACGATTATCGAAATATTTATAAAAACTCCAACATTAGACACACCTCTATTACCACATAAAAGCGGTAAAACTATGAACATAAAACAAAAGCACATTCGGGACAATGGTCTAAAAAAACGGTACAAAAACAAATGTTATTCAATTAAGTTATTTGTAAAGTTTAGCTTCTAAAAGGAAAATTGGATAAAATAATTTCGTGTAAGTGCGAGCTTAATTCAAGTATCTACCTTCTTCAAATTAAGCTTTAAAACCCGTACGTGTCCCAACTACGTGAGCCTTAAAAAATTACCAGCTTGTGTTTTTTCTTTCTTTCATTCGAGCGAAACTGGCTTCAAGGTGTGAAGAATTTTGGAGTTATTTTTAAAGTACCTCTAGAACATTTCAAGTTGTGTGCCTTATAAAATTTTTTGCATTAAATGAAATTTTAATTTCGACTTTTTAAATATTTTGCATAATGATTTTGTTATATATTGTGTACACCTTCACTAGACCCTGTTCGTGTCAAATGGAATTATTTTGTTGTTGTTTTTTTAATATTCATCTTTTTCCACATTAACTCCACCCAGGAAAACGGATTAAGCTAATGTAGAAAATTTTCTGAGTAAAATAATTTCCCTCAAAAAATATGTCATCTTTAGGGAGCCTGTGTGGAGCGTATTTTTATAGAAACGAAGAGAAGGGAGTTCTGGGAAGGAAAAAGGTATGAGGGGTGGATGGGAATCTGTGAATCAATGTGTTTAGGAGTGACTGAGAGTCGGAGAGGTAAAAAGGTCTTCCTCAACCAGACTCTCCCGATTTGGCACCATATGCAGGAGATGGGCAAACGCACGTGCCACCAAGACCCAGACCAACCTCATTCCACGAACCCGGGCACCCCTGCTAAGTCCCAGAAGTAGTGGACCACTTGGGATGACCTAGTGCAGGGGTGTGTTATCCAATTCCCAAATTGGTTATCCCTTCTCCCAAATTGAAATGTTTAATTACCCCGATAAATTAATTTTTATAATTACATTCATATTTTTTTATCCTTAGGTTAACCCACTAGTAATACCGTTGTATTATGTAATAGATGTCCGTTTAATTAAAATACGAAATATGGTTACATGTGTAATGAATAAAAATTATACGAGGTTTCTAATGGTTTGAAATGGTTCGGGGATGTACAGTAAAAAAAATTAAGAGATTAAGAGTGCAGAATAATTTTGAAGAAAAGTATCAGTAAATGAACTCAGGCGTGCGTACACAAAGTTTAAGTCAGTGTAATCGTGTAAGGTATCATAGTCTATTATCAGTTCTATTTCTGTTTACCTTTGTCTAAACCATACTCGGATCACCGAGTCAGTTACAATGTGTGTCGAAGATGGCTGATCAGAGGAACGTAAGTGATTCTTTCGCGAGATCTCCTCAGACACAACTAGCCCCAGAGATGCAAGGACGTAAGTCCTTTTTAAATCATATTGTGTACTAACGAAATAGCAATAAACAATCATAGTGATCTTAAAAGTACTAAAAAATCAAACGGAATTGTACTGAGATACTTTTGATACTAATAGTATTTTTTCGGCAATGCATCTTAATACTGTACCGAAATTTCAATAGGATACCCCTTTTAATACGTTATAGAGAAAAAATATTTCAGAGTTACGAATAACCTAATGATAATTGAATATCTCCTACTGCCACTTTATACTTTAATAGCTGGTACCCGGCATGCGTTGCTATGCCATTCAAAGAAATAAATAAAAATCCTTTCCAGTACATCCCCGTTCCCTTCCACCTTCCCCACCTTCCCCCACCCTCGTCTCTTCCCTCTCCGCAAACCCCACCTTCCCCCTGCCTTTCCTCCCTACCACTCAAATATATGAAATACATACATTTTCATTTATACAAATTTCATAACGCCAGAACTCATCATTATATACAGCCTATGTTACTCGCTGATAATGTAGCTATCTATTGGTGAAAGAATTTTTCAAATCGGTTCAGTAGTTTCGGAGCCTATTCAATGCAAACAAACAAACGATCAAATCTTTCCTCTTTATAGTAAATGCTAATATATATTATATTATATATATATATAGTATTATATTATTATTTATAATATACGTGTATAGTAGATAAATGGATTGTGTTATTTATCCAAGATTAAAGGATTTATCTAGCAGAGGACTTGAACTTACAATACCTGGGTGTGAGCCAGACTCATTTTTCAACTCAGCCACTAACCGGAAATATTAGAATTAAAACTGAAACGAGTGCATTTTTTTCTCTATTATTCGTAATTGAAAATTACCCCGATGATAGCCAGGTTCCATTGGGAGAGTTCACAAGAAGACAGATGTCAGACACCAGAAGATAAATCAAATATTCGTATTTCCCAGGTAACTTCTCACCTAAATAAATGATCCAATCCGTCCGATTGATAAAACGTATTCAATTACCGCCGACAGTTTTTCGAATCAATTTATCCCGTCCCCAAATTGGGGGCTAAACGGGACGGGCCCCCGCACTATATTTAGCGTCCCCGGGCCCCGGACTAATTGACATGTGGCTACGGCCCGGAGACCCTGGGGACTTAACCTCTGTCATTGTCAAACCTGGAATCAATCACGCGGGACTAACTGATATACCCCTTGTTCCTCTGGTCCTCTTGTCGCAGACAAGGGATGGACTGAAAAACTACCCTTAAATTAATTCGGACTTAATGGACTTGGACGAAAACCAAATAAAACATGAGTTGACTGAAAGATTTGAGGTTTCTTATTTCACCCCGTTTATTATGCACACTTTTATTTTACCAGTGAGCCATTAATAATCTGCAGATTGATACATAATATAAAAAAAGGAATTAGAAAAAAAACAGTTATTATATCAATTTAACCTTCATAATTATTTGATAAAGCTTATATTTGTCTACGTAAATCCTCGCAAGAATGGTGAGCTCTAGGAAAAAGTAATTTGCACAGTGTTTTTACAACATGTGATATCCAGACCAAAGCGTCTTCTTTCAGCTCCCGTAATTGATTCTTTAATTAAAATTTTTATTTTGAGTTAAAAATCAAAATAAATATTCATCCCAGACTTGCAGAAAAGTCAATAGATGTCGCATATCAAAAATAAAATGGATAAAAATTTCTCCGGACATTCTCTAGATAGCATTTAGTTCGGATTTAATTTTAATCTTGCAATCATATATGAAGATAAAAGTCAGTAATATGTGAGTTAAGAAAATGAAGATAACGTTGGTAGTTCTTAGTCGAAGTATGATTCAGTTAAAAGTGACCGAATAGGATATAGACACCTTAGCCCAGTTGGTAGAGCTGTTACCATGAAAGCAGAAGGTCTTGGGTTGGAGTCCCAGATGTGCCAATATCTTTTTCTAATTTTTCTGCCTCCAATCTTTTGATTGAGTTTCGCATTATTAGCTGTATTACTTTTAAAACGGCAAGTTTTAAGTACCAAAAACGAAAACAGGATTAACGTTTACAAGTATGTTAGGTAAATTAAATCCAGTGATAAACTCGGGCGAAGTTGGGTAGTAAAGAATTAAAAATATTATTATTTTATTATATCACGAAACATTGATAGCACGGTATAATTTGTTATGTCGCTAATCTTGAGAAGGTTTTATATCGATTATAAGCCGCCCCGGGAACCATTCTCTGCCGTAGATCACCAACACCTCTCAACAATAGATCACGATCAAGTGGTTCTGATGACTTAGCAGGGATGCCGGGTTCATGTTTATCCAGGCGGCGGACGTGTTTGCCCATCTACTTCTTGGGAGAGGCCGGTTGAGGGAGACCCTTTAACCTCTTCAGTCGGACTAATTTATACGTCCGTCAACCCTGGGCCCACCCAGATGCCTACCCATCCCTCAATCCTTTTTCTTTCCCAGAACTTCCTGTCCCTATTTTTTTTTTTAAATTATCGTATAGCGTCTTGAAAGATGTCATAGTCCCCGAGGAAAATGATTTTCTTCAGAAAAATGATTTTTCTCAGGGCCTATGTCATCTGGGTTAATGTAAAAGAATCAGTACTTTAACTCAAAGATGACATAGGCCCCGAGGAAAATGATGTTATCAAGCCCTATGTTATCCGGGTTAATGTAAAAAAATCACTAGTGTAACTCAAATATGATATAGGCCCCGAAGGAAATGATGTTATCGGGTCCTATGTCATCGGGGTTAATGTAAAAGAATTACTAGTTTAACTCAAAAGATGACACACCCTTAGGAAATGATTTTTTTCAGGGCCTATGTTATCTGGGTTAATGTGAAAAAATCACTAGTTTTACTAAGGTAACTGTCTACATACAGCTTCTCCAAACTTCGTAAATAGTAAAACACACTGATCACTACCTTAACTTTTTTCTGAAAACAAATTACGATCTTAAAAAAATTAGGTTAGATCGTCCTTCGAATTGGTGGTACCTGCACAGGTACTCAAATGTGTATGAAGATATGCAAACAAAGAAAACCCTACTAAAATAGACCTAAATAAAATCATAAAATAATGTTTTCATTGGACCTTTTACTATCTGAAGCTTACCAAATAACAGTAATGGGCTTGATAAATCTACGTTTGTAATTTAATTAATTAATACAAAAAAGGCCACTGTAAATCGGCTCTATGCTGTCTGCAAAACAAAGTGGATAAGAAATGATTGATTGGATTATTCATTTACTGGTGGCAAAAAGTTGAAAATAATTTTAAAAGCGAATTGGAACTTGGCATTAACCGTTTTCATTCAAAATGTAACCCTTTAATGAATTTTTTTTTATATTTTTGAATGTAGCTATTACTTTGTGGTTATCCATTATAAAATTTTTTTTACTTTGTTTTTTGTTCATACAAGGGGATTGTTGCCATTTTAATTGTGAACTAAAGACTTATAGGTTTCCAATTGACTGAAAGCGTAAGCACGAGGCGTCAACTAAGCAGGCATTCTATCCTTAAAAATAATGAAACGAATAAATTTACTTCGCGGCATTGGTATCTCAAAAATGGTAAACCTAAATTGCCTAAATACATTAAAAAATGGCACTAACCTATATGCGAATGATTTCAGCAAAAATGGTAATTTTAACTTTCGGATGGCATCCACACATCAAAGGGCACCTCACACGATTATATTATATTGTTTATTAAACAAATTAAAGGCGACCCGATGAAAGCAATGTTCAGAATGAAGATCACAGATAGTTTTATTTCATGTCAAAATAAAAAAAAAATATTTGAAAATTACATTATTGTTCAAACGGTCAAACAGCGCAGGCCATTTACGCTGCATTTCAACATGCGCCATACATTTAGTGCATCATAAAATTCACAGAGGAAAGAAAACCAATTATAAGATATAAAATAATATTGATTTTTATATAACCAGCTGATCCGGCGAACTTCGTACCGCCTCAGAATCAATAACTGTTGTGTTAACTTATTAGCTGAATTAAATTCAGTTTTTTTATTAAGTAAAAAAATCACACAATGAAGCAATTATCGATGCGCAACTGTCCGTGTTTTGTTTTTGAGATTTTCTTACTTTTCGCTTACTTACGGGAATTTTCTTTATACGTGTGAGGGAGATTTATTATTATTGTATTTTTCCTTTGGAGGGGTGCAGACATACGTTCGCTGTTTGTCTCATTTTCGACTTTTGACATCTATTGACATTAATTAGTGTGTAAGAAAGAGGGGCAGCAATATACGCAAAATGAACGAGGAATGGCAATAAAAGCAAAACACTCAGCGCCTTGACATTTAACGTTTTTGAATTGTTGGAATTCACTCACTATTCAATATTATATTTATCACAATATTGGTACAGCTCTTTCAAAATATGAGAATTCATTCCATGCAAAATTAATGAGGAAAAGAATTTTCTTCGTAATTTTTTTTTGGTGATTTTTTCCGTTGTTATGATAGCTATTCTGCTATTCGGGTCAGAGATCCAACAAATCAAAGATCATAAAAATCGGTCCAGCCGTTCTTGAGTTATAAATGGTGTAACTAACCCGACTTTGTTTTATATATTATTATTACTTCTAGACAAAAACACTAAAAGAAAAACGTATTATGGTGGTAAACTACTGAATGTAAAAAAATTTTGACGTTAAGCCTCAAAATAGTTACTAGATATTCGAGTATAATTTTTCCGAATAAATATGTCATCTATGAAATATTAATACACTTGATAATTATATTTATGGTTTGAGCATGTAGAACGAATGAACGAAGAAAAGAGCGAAGGTGGAATATATGAAGCGAATGTAAATGGTAGATGAAGTCGGGGATGCCCGAGAAGGCCACATTCAAATTACTCAAATACTTACTTCGTCGTCGAGTCAGAATAACAGAAGTCTATGTGCGAAACTTCGGGGAAATGGCATAGTAAGTTAATCAGTTTGTTGTTTTTGATAAATGAAGACAAAAAATATTAATACAATTAGCACCAATTTAGGATTTGTGAAGATGTCAATAAAATATTTTCCTCAGACTTTCGATTTTTTTTACAATATTAAATATTAGTAAATTTTTTAGCCAATTATACAGATGATCAGAATTTATGTTTTGCATGGAAAACGTTATTATACTTGATAAATAAGGAAGTCGGTGAAAAATTAGTGACGTATTTAATTTATTTTTTATTATTCATATAATAACATGTTGTATTTCTAAACACCATTGGATAATTTGGACCCCTCTGGGTACTGCAATCCATAAAAAACGAAACTAAATAAATAAAAAAATTATATAAAATAAAATACAAGAATTACAAGTGTGCAATTCACACGCGGTAGAACTGAAACCTTAAAACAACTAAAGAAGACAAGAGTGGGGAGGCTAAGATGCAACCCACAAATAGGAGACCGATAAATCTCATTCTCTTGCAGGCTGAATCCTATAGATTAACATGTTTATCTATTTTTAGTGTCGATTTTTAGTTTCGTCGAGTTTCAAATCACAACGGTGAGAAGATTTCACTTCAATAATGCGGCAATGAAAAAATAAGCAAATATTACAGGGTAGTATGCTTGTACATAACGAAGCATGTTTTGTGTATTACGTATATATATTTATTTTTATTTTTTAACAATATAAATAATATACAATGAACAATATAAAAACCTGTCCGCTTTATTGATTGTCTGAATAATCAGTTTTGCAAAGTAAATATCCGAAACTCCACGCAGAGAAAACCGAAATGAGTATTTTGATAACATGAGATGAGAATGAGGTTTTCCACCATTCAATAGATATATAGAATGGTATGTATAAAAATAATTTTATTATTTTTAGCCATTTCATTGACAGATTTAATACTGGAAAAGTCTATTGTCAGGTTGCTCTAAATAATTTTCGGTAATAAAGTTGGAAAGAAATTTATTATTTTTGTTCCTTCCCTCCGGTCCACCCGAATCGAAGGACAGAAACAGGGATTAAATGAAACGGACCGTCTCACAATTTGACATCATGTAAGTTAACCCGGAGTAAATTTGGTCACGTGAACGGTAAACCCCCTAAGTCCGGAAAGAAAACAAAATAAAATTGAAATTCATAAAAATTATCGTTAACAAATACTTTTTTTTTGTAATCGTACAACTTGTCTTAATCTTCCACTCCGCGACGTGCCGCAAGTATATTATAGACCATTTTAAATAAACTTATTGTGACAGAAACAAATTAATTTGAACCTGCGACCTCCAGGTTCATAGTCTAGAGTACCAAAAGCGATTCAGTACCCTTAATATAATATTCAGAAAATGATCGTAATTGACATTCAAAATTGGAATTGATGTATCAAGTATCGCTTAAAATAATTATTTCTGTTATTAAAAACAATTTATGTTGGAAATTCTAATAAAACACAATCATAAAAATATCCGTGAAGGACTAACTTGTCCCTTTATTAAATGCAAAAATACAAGAGTTTTATTAAATTTTCCAGCTAAACAAGCATTCTTCACTATATCGAACGTGTTATTTCATATCATGCATTTTTATCGAAGAGGAAATATTCTTCATTTGAACGGCGCGTCCCCGAAATATTGATTTCTCAACACTTTAATATGAGGTGATTCATGCTCCCAAAAATATAAATTATTTTATTGCACAACGTGAAATTACAATCTGAGATGACTCACGCGGAAATAGAAATTATTTCACAATAGTTTCACAATGGTTTCACTATATTTAAAACATTGTGAAACCGACTCACCTGCCACTATAAAAGGTCTGCGAAGAAAGCAGTTGACATTCAGTCTTCACCATCAGCGATCGGAATAACATCTCTACACAGTTACTACCACAAGATCCTCGACATCGAAACGCTGCTCAATTCAAGACGTCAGTCTCGCCGACACCGGTTGGAACCTCAAGACGTCAGTCTCGCCATCACCTTTCAAGGCTCCAGGACGCAACTCTTTCACCTCAAGCACCCGATGGGATAATACCTACAAGTCGCTGCGCTACCCTTGACCATCTGGCTCCGGGCTGCTAGCCCGGGGCCCCCTTGCATCTTTCTGCCCTGATGATAATGCCTAAGCCCCACGGCCATCCTTGGGCTCCTTTAAACGCAGACCTACCTGATCATGATGCCACGTGCAGCACGCCCAATAGAATGCAGACCGATACCATGGAGCCAATCAAGATGTGAGTGGCTGCGACCGCCCAAGCCTAGGATGCTAACGACCCACCGCCATGCAATGAGAAGCCGGCTCACTTAAGAGTTGCTGCGACCGCCCTAGCCTAGGATGCGAGCGACCCACCGCCATGCAATGAAAAGCCGGCCTACTTAAGAGTTGCTGTGACCGCCCCCGCCTAGGATTCTGTTCCCTTGGATACATAACAAACTCGAGAATATACATCATCTGGAGCGCAGCCCATCTCACATAATACACAACCAGCATCCAGCGCAGCCTACATACTCCGATGCAAGAGCATTCCATCTCACGATGCGTGGCGGAAGATACCCAGCATGGATGCTTCGATAACCAGATACTCTACTGCGGAACTTCAACAGCTGTCAAAGCGAGAATACATCTCTATCAAGACATTGGAATTGTCAGGCGTCTCTGTGTACCGGCGCTTATTGTTTACAGTTTTTGTGCAGGCCTACAGGTCTTGTACACTTCACAATACAAATAAGTCAAATGCGAATTTTCTGTAAGCAAATACAGTTTTGAAAAGCACACGACACGTGGCATAAAAATTGAAGACGCGCTTTTTTAAATTGACGAAACATGTTTTAATTGACGAAACGATCAGCAAGACTAATATCAAAATGCATTATTTTGCCAAGCGAATAAAACACTTTTTAAGGTTCAAAATACCATAAAATTGAGGCAAATGCCGTGAGCTAGTAGGAAATCCACGGTATATTTTTTGGCACTGTAGAGGATAATTCATAAAAAGGTCATATTAACACTATTGTACACGCGCCTCTAAAACGTTCACCAGTGCTCGCGTGGACTTCACTTGTAGCCCATTTTAAATTGAAATATACAGAAAAATAATCGTTTAATTTTGAAATAAAACACATTTATTTTTATAAATGACATTTATTAGGTAAACTGAAAGAAAAATTATAACTTCTCTTTCTTAAAATTAAAATATTAACAAAACTTCAGACTTCGCAAAAAATCACATAATTTTTACTTATTTGCGATCAATCAACTTTTGGTTTAATTCTTACATTTTTTTTTAAACTTTTGTTTTTATTTTACATTACACGAAGGACAAATTAAAATTTGGTGATCATTACATAATATACGCCTGTAGCATTCCGAGCAAGTTTTCCTTGTGTTCCGCCAGTGCACGCATGGTCTACATACGTAGCCCAATAATTTTAAATCGTTATTTTTCGTACGTGCGCCAGCGTCGATCGCTTACGCCACACTGAATGCGTCGAGCAACAACCAATCGGAGCTTACCTAGAGACTCGAAGTTAAATCACGCGATTTCACGAAGTTATGAACAAAAACAATATCCTGGGCTACATATGTAGCTCACGCGTGTACTCTAGGGTTAAAAATAATTCTACCTACTCATTTTCCCACGATGAATTTATGAAAAACATTCGAGGAGAGTGAAACTCAAATACAAAATACATATTAAAAGAACCTCATGAATGTTTTAATTTTTTTTATTCTCTTGTCGCTGCAGAATTCAAAGTGTTACTTTGATATAGGGTTGTTCTCAAAAAACAATACTTCGTTTTCCCTCGCAAGCTTTTTCATTGTCATTTATTACTTCTAGGACCGGTCCCGTTCGTACGGAGACCTCCTTTAGGAATGGGATGAGTCACGAGCCATCCTCTCCAGACCTCCGACCGAAGCCCGACTAGGAGTCTTACATACCTATATTTTTTTTTTACAGAACGAGGCTGCGGGATAAGTTATTTGTGTTTTCTGGATATTTACAAGGACATAATTAAATGGCCTCTTTCAATGTGCTTCTGCTAAAAGGGTTATAAACTGACCTAAATAAAATGCTACATTGTATACGTGTATAAAAATTGAATTTATCTGTTTGTAACAATAATAAATAAGACATGATACCGTTATATAGTCTTTTTTTACATTAGCTCCTCACAGGAGGTACCGAGGAAAACAATTTCCCTAGGGGCCTATGTCATCTTTGAAGATGCTGTGTGGAGGTTTTTTTAAGGGAAAGGAAGTAGAAGAAGATATGGGAAGGAAAAAGGTATGAGGGGTGGGTAGGAATCTAGGGGTCAGTGTGGCCAGGAGGGACGGACGTATGAATCTATTCCTCACACTGCTGTGCAAGGCGAAACGTCGGGAGAATCCGGCTGGAGAGGTCAAAAGGCATCCGCAATCAGTTCCTCCGATCTAGTGATTGAGCAAACGTATCCGCCACCAAGACCTAGACAAACATCATCCCATGAATCCGGGCACCCCTACTAAGTCACCAAACGTAGCGAACAACTTGGGGTGACCTGTGGTAATAAATGGTTCCCGGGGCGGCGGTACCCATACCCGCCTTCCTAATTGACTTAGTAGGGGTTCCCGGAAATACGGGTTGAGGTTTGTCCAGTATTAATTGTAATAGTTTGACAGAAAACATCGTGAAAATCTAATGGAATATTTTACAAACCTAAAACGACACCTTTACAATGCGAACAAATTAAATTATCTTAGAAAGCTCTTCGTGGCTTGACATTATGGCTAAATAAAATATTGCTAAAAGTTTCGGTTAAATCCCAACCTTCTTCAAGACAGTCTTATTATAAACTAACCTAAATTCGGAAATATAACCTAATAATATTTGTTTAAAAATGAGAGAGAGAAATCATGTCATTAAGGCAACCAATGAGATAAAGGGTTTCAAGAAGTAATAATGATCTCATGTTCATTTCACGTACCCTTATTCACAAATCATTTTCTCCCCTAGGGAAGTTATTTATCCTTAACATTGTCACGGTGAATTCATGAATCGCTTAGAAACAATTAACGCATTGACAACTACCCATATGCATTATTAATGACTAAACAATCTGACACATTTAAAAATTGTTGTTGAAATTTTAATTTAATATAAGATAATTAAGAGAATTAGATAGTACGGGCCATTATCCAACCAGCGGATTCATGTTCTTACGATCGTACAGGGCGGTTCCAACGAGAAAGATTAATTATTAATTATTATTTTAATTGATAAACTAACGTTTAAGACAAGATTTTTATGCATAGCATAAAGGGTAACAATTATTATAATCAATAATGATCAGCCTGAAACACTGATCTACATTGAAAAAATCTTCCGAGAAAAGATACATGACGCCAACGGGACTTGAACCCGTGTCCTTCTGATTGCCGGTTAGGTGCTCTCACCACTGAGCCGCCATAACTGACCGGATTTTTTCAATGTAGTGAGTGTTTCAGGCTGATAATTATTGCTTATAATGATGAATCATTCTCGGCCAGCTTTTTTTAAATAATATCTCAATATCGATTTTATTTCATTCAAAATTTGCTTTAATTTATACCTACATTCTAAAACGCTGAAAGGCGTGATGATAAAACTATTAGAATTATGTATTTTTGTAATTATTTTTAAATAAATAAATAAACAGACAAACTGAAGTATTTTCATCACAAAACACATGTGCGGTTCTTTTTTCAAGTGATTTTATTAAAAATAAAATTAAAATTCTGAAACATAGCTTTTCCAGATTATTTATTGATTTATTTTACTGCATGATATATGATTGAAATTTGTGATGTATAATACAAAATTTTGTTTGAAAATTTAACAAATCTGCCAACGACCTACAGTAAAACCTAATTGTACTAAAAATAAACATATTTTCTCAAAACTTAAAACATAGCTTTACCAGATAAAAAAACGGTCTTACGAAATCAATTTATAATTTTTTGTATAAAAGAGTCAATACGTCTAAAATTTAATTTAAAAATGAAATCTTTCCGGTTTTTTCTGGTTATTCCCTAAGAGAAGATAATTAGAAATACAAATGGGACAATTATGGAGCAGAATACGCTTTAAGGTGGGGATTAAAACCGGTTCTTAAAACTTGAAATTCAAACCGTATGAAACTATGAAGTCTGACTGAAATTTGTAGTCTGGTATTCAATTCCACAAAGCAACAACAGTGCACAGTTTCACTTATTAAATTCTTAGTTTAACTCTAGCATTAACTTTCACATGTGAGGTTTGGTTTTTGCCACTGATACATGAAAAAATAATTACATATTCCTAGCTGGTTCTCACATAAAACAATCTCGCTTCTCCATTATTCTCCGGTCCACATACTTGTGCGAGTATGAAATAGTATTCCGCTGTAAGTCTTCCGACTCCCCGCACTTTTTCTCGATTACCTCAATTCCTTAAGGTCACATAACTTCTTGGCCTACGTAGTTCTGGAAGGCTGTGGATGAGAACAACGTAGAGAATTCTTCATTACTATGAACCTACCAAACGTTTGTTAAAATTTAAATATAAATATTTTTTTATTTTTTATACGAAAAACTCTCTTTTATAACTTTTGACGGTTATTTCCATCAACGTAATAGCTTGACAGAAGGTAGCAATAGGGAAATTGGTTAACGTGCACGTTCCGGTTAGACGAGAGGTCTGGGTTCGAGTCCCAGTTGCGACCATTGTCTTTTTTCTGTTTTCTGTGTCTAGTTCTCTTTCATATTTTCGTTTTGATTATTATTGTTATCTTCTTCTTCAATAATATATATTGCGTTGATGAGAATAACCGTCAAAAGTTATAAAAGAGAATTGTCTTTTTGAGGAGAGGAAGGAATAAACACTGGCCTTGAAGAGACCCATGTTGTAGGTAGAAGGAAACACAGAGTCCGGCAAATCGTTCCACAGCTGGCTATTAAACACAAGAACGAGTCGAAGGAGCGACCCGCTCTCATGTGACAAATGTCAACCGTGTACATATGTTGGGCACACGTTTGGCGTGTTTCCCGATGATTCAATGATGCTAGTTCCTCGGAGCATCTTCCATTGTAATACCGGTAGTACAAGGATAGCATTCCCACCCGACGACTGTGCTCTGAAGATTGCAATCCGTCTGTTAAGATGGGAGAATCTATCAAACGAACCGCCCGTTTTTGCACAGAGTGGAGGGTGTTTTTCAGGTATTTTGGAGCTCCAAACCAAAGGGGACTGCGAATCCACGGCAGAGGTGTTGTTATCCCGGGGCAGCGGTACCCATCCCCGCCTCCCAAATTGACTTGACCATATACAGCATTTGAGGCACTTTATAATATGCATTTCTGTGGCATTACTAACATCTGTGCTTCACAATATGAAAAAGCGTTATTAACGATGCCATGATATTTAACACACCCTCCTAAGTTACTTTTCCACCGGGTGTAACGCATTTCTCCTCGATTTATTGAAAAACCTCGGCGTCTGGTATTATTTTCAATTTTCCTTATACATATGAGAGCTAGAAGTACTACCAACTACCATGCCTGCTCGCTTTTTCTACATTTCTCTCCATTTTCAGTATTAATGTTGATTTCATACATATTCTCGTGCGATGTATTAGAGCGTTATTAGAATTTATAGGAGTATGATGCTAAAATTGACTCAAAGCTTTTGATATGATTTTTTTCGGTTTTATTTTGCAGGGAATAAGATATTTGTCATAATTCTAATTTGCAATTTGCAGAGTTTGTAAAGATTTTACCGATTAATGGGTGCTCAATGCAATAAATGAGGAATACCATTGTGTTTTTAAAGCATAAAAAAAACAAATATAAAAATCGATAACTTTTAATAGTAATTACCATCAGTTTCAGTAGAGCATTTTCGCTTTACATTGACTTATAGATATTTATTTTTCCGGGTTAAATTTTCCCCACAGGTAAAATTAAACCCTTTCACACACTTCCCCAAATGATCATCTAATCAAACCACGATATGCAATTGAACTATATAAGTATTATAAATACAAAACAATACAAGAACAAAATGTTCTACTAATCTCAGACAAAATGCTTTTATATTCAGAACATGTAATGTATTTGATAAGAATTTTAATGATATAGACATATTCTCATGTAATTTAAGTACCTTAAAAAAGTATGTCATAGTCAACATTAAATAATTTTTTGACCGTATTGCAAGTTACCATATTATTGCTTTGAATCCTTTCCAGTTGCATACTTGTCATTCGACTTACTATTGTATTTACTCTTGAGTTGTAGGTATGTACAATGTACATATTATTATTATTGGTGTTGTGAAGTGAGAACAAATTTCTGACTCCTACTTCATGTTTGAAATTTTGTAAGCAGATTATTACAGTTTATATTGTGTTTTTATATCTTTTTTTTTTAATAATTTTCAGGGTTATATTTTTGTTAAGTTCTTATAGTACAGGACCCTCACTTTTTGTTTTACTTTTTAATTAAAATTTTAATTATGTGAAAACCTATCATTGGGTATTATGTATATTATTATTGTTATTACTGCAAGTGTAAAATATCTGTTGATTTTCCAAAATAAATAAAATAAAATAAAATAAAAATGTTAGCCTACCCGAGACCAAATGGGAAAATAATTCACCGACTCCAGAGATTTTTTATATCAGAGGGTTCGGCTCTGTGGATAATAGATAAGTATTTTATTTATTAATTATTTACAGGTTCTGTATTTTTTAATTAAATGAAGATAATATCAGCGAAACTCATTCGAAAATGTGGAGACGGAAAAATCAGAAAAATATATTGACACCTCTGGGACTCAAACCCAGGACCCTTTGCTGATATGGCAAGTGCTGCAAAAAAAATTAGGTACTGTATTTTATTAAAAAACAAAATTAACATAAACATATCTAATCATGTAGAAGTTTCCCCAAATATTGAACAAAAACTATCAAAAATCAATCTAAATTTCTACGAGACACTTTAGCAACTTTGGTAAAATATGAAAAGGAACTTAAACGATTTGCGATAATCACAAATCCAGGTTTCTATGTAACTCTGCACCAGCGCAATCATTGTGTGCCCAGAGTCCGCACATGAGACAATTCATCCAGGTTTCTCCTCGAGTTTCTTCAAAAAATAAAACCGTCTCACTGCGGACACAGCACTCGTTCGACTGACAAGTTGAAAAATGTGCAATAGTGATTGAAAGAGATAGACGATCACTGTTTATTGCGACAAGGAGTTTGTTAATGAGAAATGCCGATTTCCCATATTAGGGATACTTTCACATATTTGGTTACTTTCGTCTAGTGTTATAATCCCACTGCTTTTAACTTCACGATATGGGATTCTCAAATAGAGATGTTATAGTAACACTGACTTCAGATAGTTGGAAATTGATGTGTACATAAATCAATATTTTCGAATGATTTTTTCTGTGATAAGTCCCGATGAATGATAATTTGGCGCAAGACAGATAACGCAAACGTACACTGAGGAAAGATGGAATTATATTTTTGAGGCGAATTTGATACAAACCATGCCTTAATCGATCTTCCAGGGGATAGAAAAATCATTAATTTGGGAGACATGTATGTGTACCGCCGCCCTGGGAACCAATTAAATAACGAACATCTCTGCCATAGTTCGCTCCAAGTGGTTCGCTACGTTTAGTGACTTAGCAGGGGAGCCAGGAAGCATGGGTTGAGTTTTGTCTATATCTTCGTGTCGGATGCGTTTGCCCATCTATTGCGTAGCGGGCCGAATCGGGAAAGACAGGTCGAGGGACACATTTTGAAATCTTCAGGCAGACTCTCTCGACCCTTACCCGCAGTGTGACGGCCGGCGTAGTCCAGCGGTAAGGCTCTTGACTCGTACTCCTCTTGTGTTGTTTCACAATTTATTCATTTAAAATAATACATAGTATATTTGCGGCACCTTCCAGAGTGGAAGATACTCTCAGTAGTATCGCCTTGGTGTAAGACCACCATTCAGAATTGAAACGTCGCTTGAAATGGTTTCAGCCGTGTTTGGTGACCAGATCTATAGCCAAGTACTTCCCCACCTTCCTTTTCCATACCTCCTTCTCCTCCCCACTACCTTCAGCCTCACAACATACACCCACACATTGACCCCCAGATTCCTTCCCTCCACTCTACCTTTTCATACCCAGAATGTTCTTCCTTTCATTTCCCTCCCTCCATACAGCACCTTCAAAGGTGACATAGGCCCTCAGGATTTTTCGCCTCAGGGTTTACTGTGTGGAGCTAATTTAAAAAATAAAAAAGCACCAGAAAAAGAAAAGTGACGTTCCAGGTACATTATATTTTGTGAAATTAACAAAGTCGTTTGATTTTGGCTTTCTGTCTCTTTCTTTCGGTTGAAAACCACTGATTAAGACAATGTTGCTTATAATTATTATCCCTGCATCTACCTGAACAGGTACTCTCAACTTTCATCTTCAGGATTAATGGAATCTGGGGCTTAGCTCCATTTGCAAAGCGGAGATTATAATTTATATAAAAGGTAATCCTTTCAATTTTTGGGACAATTAATTCCGGGAATTATTATTTTTTTAAACTCCGTGGAAGATTATATTTTATCATTACTGGCATTGGATTTATAAATATTTAGCCCGTTGATGCTAAAATTTACCATCGGTTGGAAAAAGCTTGACTTTAATCCGATCAGATGAAAAAATATATCCGTCTTAAAGTAAACGGAGTGACTGATCAAATTAAGAAAACATTTTTGAAAATGATTTTACACGAAACATAATTCTTGTAAAGAACATTTTTTTAAGTGCACAACAATTCGCTGTTCAAATTTGTAACTTTAAGCAATGTCCATAGGGTTTTTCTATGAGAATTTGGGAGGCGGGTATGGGTACCGCCACCCTTATAACTACTTATTAGAATATAACCAACACATCTGCCATAAGCATCTAAAGTGTTTCGGTACGTTTGGCGGCTTAGCATGGATATCCGGGTTCATGGGGTTGATGTTTGTCTACGTTTTGGTGGTGAATGCATTTGCCCACCTACTGATGGGCAGGCCGAATCGGGAGAGATAGGTTAAGAGAGATGTAGCCTAGACCTCTCCAGCAGGAGTCATTGACCAACTACTCACTCACAATGACCCCTCTTGCGCTGCAGTATGGATTGCATAGGGATGGATTCATAAGTCCGTCACTCCTGGATACATTGACCCCCCAGGTTCCTACCTACCCCTCATACATTTTTACTTCCCGGAACTTCCTCTCCTTCCTTTCTCTAAAGGCATTCCACAAAGCGTCCTCAAATTTGATATGGGCTCCTTGGTATTTTCGTCAGGGCCTCCCGTGTATTTTATAAAAAAAGAGACTTGTTGTGTGAGAAGAATTTTCACTCTTTATATGAGAGATTGAGTTTGACTCCTTCCTAACTTCCCGTTAGGTACAACTTTTCTTCTTTGTTTACCACAAATTCTTGTGCAAAATTGCAACCGATTGTCAGACAATCGGTTACGTGAAGTGCACCCTGCATTCTTCTTCTTTCGTGTGTTGGGTTGTGAAGGTCTACGAGCCACTCCAGGGCCTTAGTCGTCGCTCTGAGGACCTCATCGAACCCGCCGGGGAACGAATGTAACAGACATTCGTTGACTATATGCTTGGTGGTGTGCACCGCACCGCATTCACACATTGACGACCTTTAAGCACCGTATCCTACATATATATGGAGGATGAGAGTTTACGAGACGGTGATAACCAAGGCTGCCTCTCTGTGGAGATACGAAATGTGCATTTCTTTAGTCAGCCGAAAGCCACTTAAATTATCACCTATATTGTGGAGTGAGAGACATCCTGAGGAGTCGCTGTCAGTTATGTGTCGAAGGACTTGACATCAATCTATCTATCTGTCCAAATACCTATCTTTAAATGTTTATCTAATATATTTATTTTGAAAAATCAACAGATTTTTTTAATGCATAATACACTTTTGAACAGTAAAAATAAAATAAAATAATATTGAAGAATTTATCCTCATTATACTAAGAATAGCAATAATCACTAACATATACCTACAGCTTAACTGAACACATCGATCATGGAAATTGTAAGTGCTGTATAGGACAAAATATTAATTGTTCAGGAGAGCGAACAGAAAGTTTTTTTTAATCATTTTTCGGTTTTTTTGTACTTAGACCAATAATATTGAATTTAAAAAAAATAACATCGGATAGATCTTTCAGAACACACAATTTTTTGTATTTTTTGTAATAACTGAAAATAATTTATTTTTAATTTTTCAGAAAAAATCCCTTTAAAATGCACGTCGTTAAAGAAACACCTATTTTCCTGGAAAGATTGAAAGAGAAAAAAAATGGAGAAAAATGACATATTTGACTCATTTTGAACTTATCGTCCTTTACAACATTTGAAATATCCGCTGTCGTCGTATTTTCAATCAATTTATTTTAATTTTCTATCAATTCATATATCCAAAAATGCTAATTACATCGGAAAGTGTATTCTACATAACTTTTGTTGGATGAACTCAAATTTGCTTTATATCTGAGTCTTATTTTCAAAAATGAAATTGATTGTGGGAAGAATTCTCAGAGGAGCGATATAATACTAACGCATAACGAAATATTTTAAACGGAATAGTATCTATTGTTCGGGCATAACTGACAAATAGTATCCTTTTTCATATTTCCCACATTCCATACTGTCTGACCTACCTACAAAAATATTACCTACCCATTCACCCAGTCACCGGGAGAAGAATTGTCCCGAACCAGTGCAATTTCTACCGCGATACAAGACGTACATGGTCTTATGCAACGAGCAAGAGTTTTTTCATGGTGATAACGGGCAAAGCAGTTTTTTACGTCGTGAGATTTGTGCAATATCCAGCGGGGACAAGAGAAGATTCCAGTTCTAAGGTAGGACTTTCATTATTCTGGTGGCATCCTCTCCCAGTTCATTTTCGTTCCCAATTTTCTTCCAGAGCTTACACAAAATTCACGCGGCCCAAAATCGCCATAAGTTTTATGAGCTATCGAAACAAGTATATTAGATGACATATTCAAAATCTAAATTGATTTGTAAGTGTTTATCGTATGAAGAAGCAAGTCTGTGGCGGCTTGGTTGTTTTTTATACAATTCTATAGTTTTTTTCCGGGATTGATGAAATTTTGCACACTTGACATTAAAAAATGAAAAATGTTACTGTGTACATGTGATTTTGAATATTGTTATATCCAATGTTGATAATTCTTGGAAACGCCGGTGAATTCAGCAAGTAAGAAATAAATTTTATATATTTTTCTCATGTATTTTCTCCTCGAAAACTCAAAGTACCAACAGCTAAATGCAAGCATTGCACTCAGTACTCAGTTTTAGTACCTTTTACCCTACAATTCGTATTCACTTGTTAACACCGCCCTCGACCATAAACTTCTTGCACAGCAGAGCAATTGAGGTTCACGAAAAATACTTCAAACTGGGGTTATTTATGCAAAAGTATACGAAATACTCGAGATATGGAAAATACACCATGAAAACTATGAACTCTCAATAAGTAAAATTTTCTAAATTTTAAATAACCCCCGATACAAAAAAAGAACTGATGACCGTGAAACGCCAGAACAGATTTTCATGAATTGTAGCTATTAACCGTCTCGGTCATGACAGCTTTCAAACAATAAAAAAAACGCATCACAATCGGTCCATTCGTTTAGAAGCTACGATGACACAGCTACACAGACAGACAATCGGTCCATTCGTTTAGGAGCTACGATGACACAGACACACAGAAAGACACACAGGCACGTCAAATTTATAACAAGTCTCCTTTTGCGTCGGGGGTTTAAACCATGAAAAGCATCTGTAATATGAAAAAAAAATGTTGTAGTGGTTACACAGCGTTAGTTTTATGTTAACCCCGAAGAAGTAAGCATTACTTACGAAACATTTGACTGTTTTGAATGGATATATTTACAATTTGGTTGGCGGGTATGGGTACTGCCGTCCGTGGAATCATTTAATGTATTACCAAACCTCTGCCGTAGGTAACACTCAATGGTTCATTTATGCGTTGAGGTTTGTCAAGGTCTTGGCGGCAGTTGCATCTGCAGACCTTCTGCGTGGCGGGTCGGATCGGGAGAGACTAGTTTAGGGAGAATTTTTGACCTCTCCATTCTTCTCCATCTCTTTTCTTCCCATAACTTCCTTTGCTTCCTTTCCTAAAAAGACCCACGACACAGCATCCCCAAAGATGAAATATATTAATTATTTTCCTCAGGACCTCTCGTGCGTAGTAAATGACTCCCATTTGTAATGTAATAAAAAATATCACGAAAGTTGTTAAAACCAAGGGCCAGTTATAACATGGAAATTAAACAATTCGTTAAATTTGAAACTTAATTTTCAAGGTCGGCGTAAGTTCTATTAAACTTCTGTTATTATCCACTATGAGCCAGTTGTTTCACAAAATTGAAATTATAACAGAACATAACAACTTTCACAGGGGTCAACTTTAAAATTTGATGATTTGTCCAAATTCTGTTAAACAACCGGCCCCATTCAAAAAGTTTTAACAAATCTTCAAATATTTTAAGATGAACAAAACCTACACCGAACGTGAAAATTAATTTATAATGAAGACTTGTTTTTTTAATAACCCGTCCTTTTGTCGATTATTTTTTTATTTAAAACGTTGCCACAAAATAAGTTAGCTGAGTTTGAAGAAGAAAAAAAATTGAACCTAATATTATGCCTTTCCGATAGTGCATTACATGTGGGGTTATGAATTATTTACCTTCTAGTCTCTTATGGTAAGTATAGACCAATGTTACCAGGAAGAACTAATAATTTACGTAATAATAGCACTGAATGAGGAATTCTGGCGCCGCTATGTCACATAGTAAACATTTTTACTCGAAAGCTCTACCAAGATCAATATAGTTTCAAAAGCATTTTTACATGTTTTACAATCAAAATTATTTTTAATCATGAGGAAACTAATTTCTCTGGGAAAGGGAAGGACAGGACGTTCTGGGAAGGAAAAGGTATGATGGGTGCGTAGTAGGAATCTGGGGTTCAGTGTGTCCAGGTCAAGTCCGTCGCCAAGTCAAACCTCACTCCATGAACCCTGGCACCCTTGCTAAGTCACCAAACGTAGCGAACCACTTGGGGTGACCTATGGCAGAGGTGTTGGTAATAAATGGTTTCCGGGGCGGCGGTGCCCATTCCCGCCTCCCAAATTGAGAAATGTTCTATCTTCGTTTAATTGTGATAAATTTTTGGTTATTTTGCCGTGTTGCGCTACCTCCTTCGTTAGCCAACGTTTCAATGTTACAGTGTCTATCACCAGGGCAGATGTGTATTCGAAGATTGTGGTTAATTTACATGAGTAGACGTGATGTCGTTTTGCCAGCTCCAATCCTCTATGAGCTATTATTACAACGTAATTTAAAATGGTTTTCTGTGTTTGGTTTTGGTGTAGCCGTCATTTTGTTCCAAGATATATTAAGCTTAGCCTCGTCGTCGTCTCTGTTAATATTAATAGGATTTTTGGGAATTTCAATTTCCTGCGTAATTAGAAGTGCTCTTTGCGTTTTGTGTCTGCCCAGGACTTCAGAAACAAATCCAAAATAATGAGCGGTTTCAATTAAATGTTCGGCAATTGCCGGTTTGTCGGGGTGGCCTAGTTGACGTGCTTGAAGGATCTCGTGCTCTTTTTTGAAATCGTCCTTTCTGAAGGAAAATTTCCTCTGGAAATAATCTGAGTTTACGTACTCAGCTGTTACGGAAGTGACATGATTTATGTAACCCAGACAGAACGGACGATCCCCAAAAAGATATTAGAACACTCGAGTACGTGAACTCGACCACCCCGACAAATCAGCAATTGCCGAGCAATTGAAACCTTTTTTTAATTTTAAGCCTCATCAATAGGTCTTGTATTTTTTTTAAACATGACTGTCTTCGAAACCATGACAAAAAAAAAATACCTACTGAGACTTGCGAAAAACCAAGTTCATGTGTAATCTTTGATTACACGTTTATCCTGATGATGGACACTTTAATGCTTTCCGAAACATAGACTGCTAAAGAAAGAGATAGTGTAAAGGGCATAATATCCCAATATTAAATCACGATAATAAAGAATGTTTTTTTAGGGGTATACAAATTTAATATGAAAAAAACACATTAAAATAATGTTAATGTCTATGATGTTGGATTTATTTCATATATAATACTTTGCCAATAATTTTAAAATATGATTTCGGGCGAGCGCGAACGAAACGCAATCGTGAAGTCCAATTTTTGACAACTTTATCGACCAAGGGGGGCCATATATCGGCAGTAACACGGCGGATGTTGACTTCCAAATGGTCCAACATCTCTGGTTTATCAGCATAGACTTCATATTCATTCACTTCATTCAAAAACCAAGTTCATGTGTAATCTTTGATTACACGTTTATCCTGATGATGGACACTTTAATGCTGTCCGAAACATAGACTGCTAAAGAAGGAGATAGTGTAAAGGGCATAATATCTTAATATTAAATCACGATAATAAAGAATGTGTTTTTAGGGGTATACAAATTTCAAAATGAAAAAAAAACACATTAAAATAATGTAAATGTCTATGATAATGGATTTAGATAATTTGTTGCCATTAATTTTTAAATATGATTTCGGGCTAGTTCGAATGAAGCGCAATCTTGATGTCCAATTTTCGACAACTTTATCGACCAACTGGGGCCATATATCGGCAATAACACGGCGGATGTTGACTTCCAAATGGTCCAACATCTCTGGTTTATCAGCATAGACTTAGTAACTTCATTAAATTGAAATTAAAACAATTTTTTTAACTTATTTCCACATATTTATTTAACCAGTACCGGTTTCATCCTGTTATGGACATCTTCAGGCTGGCAATTGACATTCTTTTGTTAGAGAATAAAATTGAATAAAATTTGGTAGGTAGGTACACAATATTAGAGTAGGTACATATGTTTTGGTGATTACATTAAATATAATTTTTTTTATAAAATTTGGTAGGTAGGTACACAATATTAGAGTAGGTACATATGTTTTGGTGATTACATTAAATATAAATTTTTATAAAATTTGCTAGGTAGGTACACAATATTAGAGTAGGTACATATGTTTTGGTGATTACATTAAATATAAATTTTTATAAAATTTTGTAGATAGGTATACAATATTAGATTAGGTACATATGTTTTGGTGATTACATTAAATATAAATTTTTATAAAATTTGGTAGGTAGGTATACAATATTAGAGTAGGTACATATGTTTTGGTGATTACATTAAATATAAATTTTTATAAAATTTGGTAGGTAGGTATACAATATTAGAGTAGGTACATATGTTTTGGTGATTACATTAAATATAAATTTTTATAAAATTTGGTAGGTAGGTATACAATATTAGAGTAGGTACATATGTTTTGGTGATTACATTTTTGGTGATTACATTAAATATAAATTTTTATAAAATTTTTTTTATAAAATTTGGTAGGTAGGTACACAATATTAGAGTAGGTACATATGTTTTGGTGATTACATTAAATATAAATTTTTATAAAATTTGGTAGGTAGGTACACAATATTAGAGTAGGTACATATGTTTTGGTGATTACATTAAATATAAATTTTTATAAAATTTGGTAGGTAGGTATACAATATTAGAGTAGGTACATATGTTTTGGTGATTACATCAAATATAAATTTTTATAAAATTTGGTAGGTAGGTATAAAATATTAGAGTAGGTACATATGTTTTGGTGATTACATTAAATATAAATTTTTATAAAATTTAAAAGGTAGGTATACAATATTAGAGTAGGTACATATGTTTTGGTGATTACATTAAATATAAATTTTTATAAAATTTGGTAGGTAGGTATACAATATTAGAGTAGGTACATATGTTTTGGTGATTACATTTTTGGTGATTACATTAAATATAAATTTTTATAAAATTTGGTAGGTAGGTACACAATATTAGAGTAGGTACATATGTTTTGGTGATTACATTAAATATAAATTTTTATAAAATTTGGTAGGTAGGTATACAATATTTGAGTAGGTACATATGTTTTGGTGATTACATTAAATAATAATTAACAATATTTACATTGGAAAAAAAAAAAAAAAAAAAAAAAAAAAAAAAAAAAAAAAAAAAAAAAAAAAAAAAAAAAAAAAAAAAAATATCTATATATATCAAATGAAATAATAATATAACAATGGTCACTATAGCAGAATAATCGATGATTCGAAAAAAAAAAAAATAAATATATATATATATTTTGTCAGATTAGAAAATTACATAATCAAACTACACAACTGTTCTCTAAGGTAAATATGTAATGAATAAGCATCCGGAACAAAATGTCCAATAATCATTAATACATACATCGCAAATCACTTAGAATAAAATGTTACCTTAGAGTCTAAGGTAACACTACTCTAAGTAATTACAATGGATATATCAATGGCGACTGAGCACCATGTTCCAACTGCTTATTCATGACATATTTACGATCAATTTTCTTCGTTAGGCGATTAATCTCTAGTAATTCCAATCTGTCTAATTTCTGTCCCTTTTCACAAATGTGAAGAACCTTGACATCTCTATCCTTGTCAAAAGTATGTTGGTTCTCTAGCAAATGTAAGGCTACGTTCGATAAATCTCCCTTTTGATTTACCCAACATGCGAAATGCTCCTTTATACGGGTTGACTAAAGTCATTTGATATTTTTTTTTTTTGTTTTTGTTTTTTTTTTTTTTTTTTTGTTTTTTTTTTTTTGTTTTTTTTTTTTTTTCCAATGTAAATATTGTTAATTATTATTTAATGTAATCACCAAAACATATGTACCTACTCAAATATTGTATACCTACCTACCAAATTTTATAAAAATTTATATTTAATGTAATCACCAAAACATATGTACCTACTCTAATATTGTGTACCTACCTACCAAATTTTATAAAAATTTATATTTAATGTAATCACCAAAAATGTAATCACCAAAACATATGTACCTACTCTAATATTGTATACCTACCTACCAAATTTTATAAAAATTTATATTTAATGTAATCACCAAAACATATGTACCTACTCTAATATTGTATACCTACCTACCAAATTTTATAAAAATTTATATTTAATGTAATCACCAAAACATATGTACCTACTCTAATATTTTATACCTACCTACCAAATTTTATAAAAATTTATATTTGATGTAATCACCAAAACATATGTACCTACTCTAATATTGTATACCTACCTACCAAATTTTATAAAAATTTATATTTAATGTAATCACCAAAACATATGTACCTACTCTAATATTGTGTACCTACCTACCAAATTTTATAAAAATTTATATTTAATGTAATCACCAAAACATATGTACCTACTCTAATATTGTGTACCTACCTACCAAATTTTATAAAAAAAAATTTATAAAAATTTATATTTAATGTAATCACCAAAAATGTAATCACCAAAACATATGTACCTACTCTAATATTGTATACCTACCTACCAAATTTTATAAAAATTTATATTTAATGTAATCACCAAAACATATGTACCTACTCTAATATTGTATACCTACCTACCAAATTTTATAAAAATTTATATTTAATGTAATCACCAAAACATATGTACCTACTCTAATATTGTATACCTACCTACCAAATTTTATAAAAATTTATATTTAATGTAATCACCAAAACATATGTACCTAATCTAATATTGTATACCTATCTACAAAATTTTATAAAAATTTATATTTAATGTAATCACCAAAACATATGTACCTACTCTAATATTGTGTACCTACCTACCAAATTTTATAAAAATTTATATTTAATGTAATCACCAAAACATATGTACCTACTCTAATATTGTGTACCTACCTACCAAATTTTATAAAAAAAATTATATTTAATGTAATCACCAAAACATATGTACCTACTCTAATATTGTGTACCTACCTACCAAATTTTATTCAATTTTATTCTCTAACAAAAGAATGTCAATTGCCAGCCTGAAGATGTCCATAATAGGATGAAACCGGTACTGGTTAAATAAATATGTGGAAATAAGTTAAAAAAATTGTTTTAATTTCAATTTAATACAATATAATTCCACCAAGTATAACAGAACAATAAATAAACTCATTAGTAACTTCACATACCCCCAAATAAAGTAATCTAATGGTGTGAGATCACACGATCGTGAAGGCCAGTTCACGGGTCCATTACGTGAAATTACGCGCTCACCAAATATTTCCAGCATTAAACTAAATAAAATAAAATAAATAAATAAATGCAATAAAATAAATTTGCAAGCGCTGTTCCGACGTCAGTCTATTCATGGTGAAACGGCAAAACGTACTGACTAAAAATCAACTGTCAACTGTCAAATTGATAGTCTGTAGAAATAATGTTGCCATTTTAAAAACTAAACCTTAAAAAAAACACCCTTTACTTTTGGCCGTGAAAATCATAACAAAAAAAACATAACTACTCTTATCTTGTAAGAGGAATAAGACATGCCAATTTCGTAACATGGGAGCTCACCATCCAAGAATTTTGCTGCCCTTCATGCACAGTAACAATTTGTGAAATAAAAAAATAAAAACTAGCAGAATAATAGTACTGGATAGAAGAGATTCGATTCACTTTTCAAGAAACTGCTCCAGTTATCTTCGTTATTTAATGTAATATGTTGAATTAAACCTCGAAAAGTGTACCCTCAAATTACCACCGAATCTGAATACAAACCGCGATAATTAACCTTAAGCCTGAATAAAATATCATTTACAACACTCACCCCACACCATAATACACGTATCCATTACTCCTCCTACTTTAAATTACTCGTATATACTCTTAAAATAATTACTCGAAGTCATACGATATTAGTTAGGTTACACCATCCCCCATTTTGAACTCGCTTAATTGTAATTTTATTTCATCATATTACAGCAGAAGCCAACGTGTTAATTCGAATATCACGAGAATAGCGTGCTTACGACTCTATTGGAACGAACACGGATTCGTCAGTAAGGGACCATTTAGAGGGGTTTAGGCAAGCCTTTGTATTAAATATAACGGCGTTAACCTTCCAGTGGTAAGCTAGGATATTGGAGTCACTGCAACTATTTGAATTCAGTGATTTGACAATGCTAATTGCCAATAATTTTGTTTTTAGACCAATGTTTTTTTTTCTTTACCTCATGAATGGTGCTTTCTTCTCTTTGCTATTATATGATAGACAAACTTAGAAAGGGAAAGTAACCACAAATCCGTAATCCACTATTTGCATAAGCCATTATTGACTATTTCAGTATATCCTAGTATCTGCTTACATCTTCTTATTTCTATTACCCTCGTATTGGTTCTGTAGGCTTCAACTTGCTTCTTCAGGCTTCAACTTGTTTCTTTTCGCATATTCTTTGCTCCCCCAGTTTTGCTTGCATCTTATTGGTTCTCCTAGTCTCCGCTGGCGTCTTCTTGCGTTGTAATCACTTTTTCTTTCATTAACAAATCTACTTTGTTTTCATAACATCATAAAAGACTTCCACGAAACACTTTTTGGAAGCGTGGGCTCAATAAATCGTTTGCACATTGCAAACCTTTACAACCATATTCGTCGAGATAAGCGTCGAGATGCCGAAATTGAAACAGATTTTTTCCCATGTCATTTGATTTTCAAATATTTTCGGGCTGTCTCCTGAGATTATTCCTGATAGTCCATGTGTTTTTACAGATCATAAATACTCTTCACTTTATTCACCACATTTCATATCCAAAGATTTCTGTTATATCTCTTGTTGCCGAGTTCAAACTGTGTAAAATTTAAACTACTGATCTTGCTATGTTTTTGTGGCAACTCTAACTTAATTTTCATTAAAAAAATGCAAAGAAAATGCTGAGAAATATGATAACTAAGACCTCTCTCGTTTAATGAGCGTTTTTGCTAGGCTTTATTAATTCTCACATAACGCAAAAATTACAAAAGGAGGTAATAACTTGTTACTCCATAAAACAGCGGGTGAAATCTAGTTCGCCGCAGGCTTTATGTTAGTTTCGGGAAGTGGTAAATATGAACAAAGGCGGCAGAGGTTTCACGGGTAGTTAGAGTACAAACGTTGGAGAATTGTCGTAAAGCATTTTACAAACCAGTAGTGGGTTAAACTTAGAAAGCTCGCATTGAAATTCGCTGGTTCCATTGTTAAACTCACTGTGTTTGATTCTGTAGACTGAAATGAACATTTAATATACCAATATAATGATTTACATTTCTGCGAGATAATCTTAGGAGTCCCTTGTTGAATTTCAATTTTTGTCATTAAATCATATCAAGTCCTTTAGTTAATCAATTCTAAAGATATTGACTAAAGCTTTCTAGCTTATTTTACGCCTCGATTACATTGAGTGAGTTTACAAGCTACTAGCCAGCGAATTTACTCTCTGCTAGTAAACTCGATCAATATAATCATATTTCTAGCTAACCAGCGGATTGTGAACAATCTACGAAAAAAGTTGAAAGGGCGTCTACTTGGCTTGCTACTCGCTATCGTGTGCGGCGGATGGCAAGATGCCCTCTTGCAGCTGATTTCATAACTTTCAAACTACTGCTTGATCTGGATTATTCGCTGTACAATCTGTTAAGCCTTGGTTACATTGAGCAAATAACTACTAGCTGCGAATATCTCTGTTTTCTAAAAAATGTCTACAGAATTAGTTCGCGCGGGAGTTGTTATTTTAGCTCGGCTTTTCGCTAGCTAGTTCGCTATTAAGCTAGCGGAACGTTTTACGTGTCAGTAGAAACACAATCATTCTGAATCGAAACGTTGCTAGAAATGGATCTAGCCGTGTCAACCGTGATGACCCAAGTACTTTCCAAATTTCTTCTTATGTAATTTCTTCATTACAAACAAATGCTTTAATCCCATACGCTACGGATAATCGCGAACAACACTTACGGGACTATTATGTGATCGCATAAATATATGTGCGTTTGCTTTATCTTAGCACTGCCATATTGAATTTATTTTTTTTCTCTGAATGAAGTTCTTAAGTTCATACCAAAGATATTGACTGTTTAACTTAGTAATTCCTCGAGAGCTTTCTATGAGAGTATTGCAGCTAGACAGATCGATACGGGTTCAAGTTTTATATCTAAAACCCGAACTTTGGTCTTCAGGTGCGGGCAACTATTTAATCACAAAAAAACTATTATCCGTCAGGAAATTTCAGTAATGCATTTGTACAATTCGTAATCTTACGGAAATATGTAACAAATAATCGGTAACTTGTCTTAATTTTTAGAGTTATATTAAATCATTTATTCATAACAAGACTAACTGCAAACGTTGGACTTGTTATTCCCGGATAACTCAACAAACGTGGTCAAAGAACCTTCGAACACAATCTCCTTAAAATGCCTCGAATCTGTACGATACATAATATTAATAATGTGATAGATAATCTATTATATAGAGAGAAAACAATCTGAAAATAACAACACAGTGGACCATGTTCATAAGACAATATGTACTGTAAAAGTTGGACTTTGAAAAATATGTTATTCCTAGATCAAATACGATCAAACAGCTTTCGAACATAATGTTCTTAAAATATGCAACACTAGCTTTTGCCCCTGGCTTCGCTCGCATAGTATTAGGGGGGTTCCCACTCCGCCTTCTCCACCTACCCTATCTCTGCTCCACTCACTAAATGGAACAATTTTGATCATATAATAGCAAATGTAATCTTGTTATAAAACATTATTGAACTTTGTTGCATAATTGACCTTACACATTAGTTAGATATGGTTTTAAAGAGAAATATTTTAGCCACTGGAGCGCTTTATGCCACAACATGGCACTATTTAAAATACCTTGGATTGCCTTGCGGCCAATTTTGGTAAATTTTTCCTTTTTTGTAGGTAATTTAGTAGTAGTTTACGATTTTATAATATATTTTTATAAATCCTACAAATATATTATAATCGATAATAAAATGGATGAATTCATTGGCTATGTAGAACTGTGATCAGTTTGTTTGTCTCCATAAGAAAATTCGGAGGCATAATTGTTTTAATGTGGGCGGAAAATAATCAGCCCCAAAAAATCTTGAGCAATCGGAGAAAAAAGTTTTAAATTGCGCTGTTACTCCAGTGGTTAGATACGGTTTTAAATAGAAAAATCTGAGCGAAAATTCAGATGGTAAAAATTTGTCCTTGTTGTACTCTAAATTTTGAAAAAAGTGCCCAAAATTTGGACAGAGGGTTGCTTACGACTGCTGAAAGTATTATTATTTGCTAAAACGTACACTTCAGAAAATCCTTCGTGTAGATCTAGGTACTCGAAAATAGTTCGCTCATTGTTCAGCGTCAACAAAATCCATCTTCCCACACCCAATATTTGGTCAGTCGTCAGACAGAAACTTGGTTTTTCTCATCAAAAATAATTTTGTTTTCTTGGACTTTAATCTCGCGGAAGGCCCCGGTGTTTGCGCAACGCGAGACGTATTTATTCAAATTAACAGTCAACGGAGCAAAAATGTTGCCAGCCAAATAATAATTCTTCTCCTCACAACTCTTCTCCTTTATGATTGTACAAAATTTGCATTTTTCCGTACATCACCCCCCGACAATGCCAATTTTATTTTGCCTTGTTAAATTTCCTCTTCGTTTACTTCCCCCCTTGCTAACAACGTAGTAGAAAGAGAGGATACGTTTTTACATTATTTCAAGGGTAGAAATTTAATATTAGGATAAGGATAATGAGGTATCTTTTTTATAAATAGAAATAAGGGTTGTTCACGGTTAATGTTTTGAAATTCTCCAGCGTTACTGAAATCCACCTTAGATGAAAGGAGACCGTTTTGACAGTAACTTACTTTGTGGACAACCACATTTGTTATAATTGGGACAGATACTGTTTGGAAGGCGGGAATGGGTAACGCGCCGCTCCGGGAACCATTTATTGGTTATTCAACACCCCTGCCATAGAACACCCCAAGTGGGTCAATGCGTTTGGTAACCTAGCAGGCGTGCCCGGGTATATGGGTTTAGGTTTTTCTAGGTTTTGGCAGCCAATGTCATTGCACACCTACTGCGTATAGACCGAGAGAGATTGGTTGAGGGAGCTCTCACCTAGTCTCTCTCGACCCATTGGATTGCACCACAGTTGGAGGGATCGATTCGTACGTCCGTCACTCCTAGACACATTGACCCCAAGACTCCTACCCACCCCTCATACCTTTTTCCTTCCCACAACTTCCTCTCCTTCCTTTCCCATTACACACAGCTTCTGTGTAATGGGAAAGGAAGGAGAGGAAGTCCTTCATACAGCGTCGGGGCCTTCTGTGTGGAGCTAATGTAAAAAAGGCAATAATTTCAGAAATATGTAAATATTAACAATTTTAGATTTTCACGGCCAAAAATTATTTTTTATTAGTTTTTGGGGTATTATGCCGTGTTGCGCTACCTCCTTCTTTAGCCAACGTTTTGGACAGCGTTGCAGTGTCCATCATCACACATCTGCCCTGATGATGGACACTGCAATGCTGTCCGAAACGTTGGCTAAAGAAGGAGGTAGCGCAACACGGCATAATACCCCAAAAACTAATAACAAAATATGTAAATATTGTTCATAATGACAACAAAATGCGTATAATATCTCAAAAACCACTATGAGACAAGATGTTATAAACAAATCTACAATTTTGAAGGCACTAAGTTTAGCATAGAATAAAAATAGCTGGAGAATAACTTCATATAGAATCACCATACTCAAGTTTAACCCTTTTTCAAACGAAAGCGGTACACAACCCTAACAATTTTTCTTTGCTCAAAAGTCACATTTGAATCATTTCCGATGAATTTTTAACTGTAATAACGTTTTTATTACAACAGAACACTGGAATGTAAGTTCTTTATATTTAAGATTATTAAAAACATTACCATACCATTAATATATTTTACGCACAACGATTTAAAAAAATTATAACCTGTTTTTCAACTGTAAAGTTAATTATTATTTTTAATTGTAAAACTAACGTTTTTAAGACAAGATTTTTTATGCATAGCACAAAGGGTAACAATTATTATAAGCAATAATTATCAGCCTGAAACACTCATCCACATTGAAAAATCTTCCGAGAAAAGATACATGACGCCAACGGGACTTGAACCCGTGTCCTCTCGATTGCCGGTCGATTGCTCTGACCACTGAGCTATGGCGGCTTATCTCGTGTGAATGAAACACTAGCATATATTGAATCATTTGGCGGGTACGGTATTTTTTTCTTCTTCTTTTCTTTTATAAGGCAAATTCGACAGAAGATCCGTCCAATACACGGGTCGCGAGTCGCAATTTGTATACACGGCTTGTTTACTTACGTCATTAAGATTCTGAATATATTTTATGGTATATTGTCGTCTTAAACATCACATTCAAATTCATTTTACTGTTCAGCGGTGCGAAAAGGTAGCACGGTGTTGAAAAAAAAAGGATATATAATACATATGGGTGGAATTGGTTCCTTATTATGAAAATTCCAAAAGTAAAAAGCAGTGCCTTATTACAACGAAAGAGGTTTTTTTTCCATTTTGTTTGGTGGTTCAAAAGCACAGATTGATATTCTGTCAGAATACGCGCAAAAGAATCATCGGTAACGGTTTGACTGCAGTAATAATAGGCATCGTACAATTCTTTAACATATAAAAAAAACTCAAACAATGGATGAATGCTCTTCAAATGGATAAAATTGTTATTTTTTGGTTTTTTGATGCGTTTCTTTTCTTCAATCCACCAAACCATCACCAAAAACAGTAGTTTCTTTGACATAATATCCACTTTAAAATCCAAAACCTTCCTTCCTTGTTAAATTTCTCAGCTGTTCGGTGAGCGTAAACACCTTTATATCCGAACAGAATATCACTGCGCAGAAGTGGGTTATTAGGAGTCCCAAGATACACGCGACAGAAGTTGTAAACCTCACATATCAAAATAATTTAAAATTCTTTAAACATTGCAAACACAGTCAAGAGTCAAAGAAAATTTCACATATTGTGTTATCTTCAATTTGAGGAAATCATTAAATTGTAGAAAGCACTTGTTTTCGGCGCATATTGTAAACATTTTAATGTAAATGATATTAATAAAATTATCGGTTGCTTTTGTTTCGAAAATCACATATGTAACATCTATGCCAAGGTACTCTTTGAATCCAGGAGGAAAAATAGACGTTTTATTTGCTTTCTACGAGCGTCGTAATCAAATTAACAATAAATAATATATTCAATACTTATACGGCAGTTAACAGCTGAAACAAATTTATTTTAATATATCTTTGAAAACAATACGACCTAGCTAATTAGAAACAAATGTTTTACGATTTTTACAACACGGTATCGCATCTAGCCTATCTACGCTTCACATTTCGTCTGCCCTGATGATGAACTCTGCAATGCTGTCCAAAACTTTGGCTAAAGAAGGAGCCAGTGCAACACGACATAATACCCCAAAAATAAATCACGATAATAATAAATATTACTTCAATTTTGATTAGAATAACTTTTGAAGGTTATTCCCATCAATGTAATAAATCATTGAAGAGAAGATTATAATAATAAATCCAATCCAAAAAAGTAACTGTCGCGACTGGGACTCGAACGCAGAATCTCTCGTCTTACCAGGACAACCTCCTCAATGAACTCGGTTATTGAGACTTCTAATTTTTAAGTCATTCGAGTCTCAGTTGCAACCGTTACGTTATTACTTTTCTGTGTCTTGATCTCTTTCATATTTTCATTTTATTCTAAATAATTATTTTGTTCTTCAATATAAACATTACAATTAATCAAACTCTTCCCTTTCAATCTCCACTTGTACATACATAGAGATATTCTTAATTGTGGTCTTTCACCAGGGCGATACTGAAAGTAACCACCTTATAACATGTCGCAAATGTACAAATCATATCAGGTATTTTGTATTATTTTATATACCTAAGCAAAATGACACATTATTTATATATTAAATTAAATTCATTGCACACTTTGGGATTTGAACCCGGATCTTAACCATTTACCAACAGGAAAAAAATACTCACGAATGGACACTTACACTGGATTTCTTTTTCATTCAACGACAGGTGTGATGATAAAATAGGAATGACGATTTTAGAAAAAAACTAGGAAACGTAACTCAGATCTAATTGTACCGTTTTTTTTATAATAAAAAAGCGAATGCAGTTCACACGCTGTAGAAGTAAAACCTTCGCCAATACATTCTCAACCAATTTGATGAAAAGTGTGGTCATAATCAAAGCGGCCAAAGAGCGCAGCTTGATGTTAATGTAGGTACTGTAATGCGTCATTTCGTTTGATCCGAATTTTAAATCACAACGGGGCTAAAGATTAACTCCAAAAATATGTATTAAGTGAATTTGATTAGGTACTATTGTAGAGCGCCCATTAAAAGACTTATAAGTTTTCCTCCCTGATGATTGAAGCATTATTATCAAAGTAAACAACAACAAAAAACAAATATAAACAGCGGAATTGGTTTCAAAACGAAGTTTTATGTGAATTATTAAAAATATAATGAATAAAAAATCACTTTGTTTAAACCACTATTTTTAAAACAAATCAACATTGTTGTCGAAACATGTTGATTTGTTTTAAAAATAGTGGTTTAAACAAAGTGATTTTTTATTCATTATATGAAAAATGATACCACAAAGTTATTTTGCAAAGTTCGAAGAAGTAATTATTAAAAAGTTCTGAGAAGCCCTGAAATCTGTTCTCGAGCTGTGCGCGGTGAGCATTCCTGCTCCAGGAAAATTTGTCCTTAGGTGGCAACACCACAATTCTTCTCCAACGCCGTGATTATAGAGTTTAATGGGGGGACTGTAACGACGTTTTTACTGCCTCAGCACGGGAATAAAAAATCTCCTGGAATCCCGGCGCTGCCCGGGAAAACAAGATCGTTCCCCGCGATAACCGGGATAACGCGGTGGGACGATGTTTATTCGAACTTTTATGCCTCCACTCATAAATTGACAGAGATTTTTTGAAAATATAATGTCGCCTAAATAAAACAGCACCGGTAAAATGATACTATGAAATATGAATTGTCTGAGAGATTTACTAGCTCAAGTTTTGTAATTGGAAACCGCCAAAGTTAGAAAAATCTTAAGGACAAAAAGTACAAGTTTGTTCCTAGTAAAAGTAATGAAGTTTAGTTTTATAAAGGTACAAATATTTTTTAAGACTTTTTCATAAATATTCATCTAAGGACAGTATTTTTTAAATCTTAATATTTAAAACAATGTCGGGTTAGTCACACCATTTATAACTCGAGAATGGCTGGACCGATTTTTATGATCTTTGATTTTGAATAGCAGAATTGCTATTAAAACATCGGAAAAATTCAGGAAAAAAATGATTATGAAGAAAATTCTTTTCCTCATACATTTTGTATGGAACGAATATTTCAAAAGCTGCAGCAATATTGAGTAATGAGTGAATTCCAAAAATTCAAAAACCTCAAATGTCAACGCGCCGATAGTTTTGCTTTTGTTCATTCTGCCCCTCTTTCTTACACACTAAATGTCAACAATCGAAAATGGGACAAACGGTGAACGTTTGTCTGCACCCCTCCGAAGGAAAAATACAATCTTACGAATATTATAAACGCGTAAGTTTTTATAGATGTATGCGTGTTTGTTACTCTTTCACGTAAAAACTACCGAATGGATTTTGATGAAACTTTACAATAATATAGCTCATACATCAGAATAACATATTATAGACATAGGCTATATGTAATGGTAATCTCTGGCTTTTTGAAATTTGCATAAATGAAAATGTGTGTATTTCATATATTTTAGCGGTAGGGAGGAAAGGCAGGGGGAACGGAAAAGGGGGAAGTGGGGTTCACCGAGAGGGAAGATACGAGGGAGGGGGAAGGTGGGGAAGGTAGATGGGAACGGGGATGCACGGGAAAGGACACGCAGGGAAAATCAATTTATTTCTTTGAATGGAAGTGCAATGCATGCCGAGGACCAGCTAGTAATACATATTAAGCCATTAACCCCTAGGTTGCTGGCAGTGAGATTGGAATTGATTACTTGAATTTTCTGATAAAAAGTCGATCATAATAATAGTGTCCCCTAAATAAAATTCAAAAGGTTGAATGAACAGTAGACATCGATGTAATGAGACAAAATTATCAAAAAAATATTTGTTGGTACTATATAGATAATTCACGTGGGTTAGTTGAGTATTTTTGTATCAACCTATGAAAAACATTGTTTAAAAATGGTCTGTTTTCTGAAATAAAAAAAAAAAACGCCGGTTAAATAATATTTATCATTAATTTTTGCCAAAAGTTTCAGAAAGCCAAGCTACCCCAATTTTAATTTAAATTAAATAATTATGCCAACTCAGCCATTGACCGGTCATTATGTTTTTAGTATTTTAAAAATAGTTATCCAATTTTCATCGATCATTTATATTTGGTAGGTCGAAATTTTTAAACCGCAAATATTATATACATAGGTATTTATTTTTTTAAATGGGAACTAGTCCCAACCACTCGAAGCCAGTAAGACTGTGGCATCCCAAATTGGGGTTTGTTGTGGGGCTGAAGTTACCGGGGAGGGGAAGGAGATGGGCAGAATAAGAGATGGGGAAGTACCTGACTATTCACACGTAGTCACCGTACTATTCACACGTACACAGCTTAAGCCATTTCAAGCCACTTTTCAAAACTGAATGATTTTAGATCGGAGCGATACTGAGAGTGTCTTCCACTCTGGAACGTTACGCCAACATACGTCATTATTTTAATGATTAAATTTTAGTATAACACAAATCAATCAAATAATATTTTGTCGCGTTTGACGGGACATAAAACAGTGACCTCCAGATTATAAACCTCCCCATAAATAATAACAAACACATCGATTTTCTATGCCTTTTCTTCAATAGAAATGATTCGAAAATACAGCATCCTTCAAATAGCACAGAACGGGTAGACGCAATAAAATACCATGAAAAATGGATTTTTTGTGTCAAAAATTACTAATGTTAACTAACTAACTAACCATCACGCCGTTTCCCGCAGAGGTAGGCAGAGAGGATGGACCGCCAAACAACTTGGTCTTGGCACACACTCTTTGCCTCACTCACATTTCATACATCGTCTCATACATACTCTTCTATTATTCTGACTTTTGATATGGCCCGACTCAAGTATCTGATTCACTTGATCGTGTCAAGTCTTCCTCGGGTGTCCCCGACTTCTTCTACCATTCACATTTGCGTTATATATTCTTCTCACAGTATTTTATTTTTTCATTCGCTCTACATCCCCAACCACCCTTTCTTAATCTTACACATTTTGCTGACGTCAGCCTGACATTTTTTGCGAATATTCGCATTTCTCACACGATCGTACATGGTTTCACCACACATCCGCTTCACGTATCTCATTTCAGTCTACTTTCATCCTTCCTCTGCCAATTCCATGCCTCGCTGCCATACTTCGGAGTAGGTACCGGGATTCCATTGTGAACTGTTAGCTTCGCTTCTTTTGACAGTTTTTTTTTAGCGCCAATTATTATTAGCCTCTTAGAGTTACCTGCATTTACCCTTCTTTCAATATCTCTATTAGTCTTCCCAATTGTTCGTAAACGTATTACCCAGATCCACAAAATCATTCGCCTGCTCCAAGTATTGATCATTCACAACTATATTGCATACTGTTTTCGTTTTCTCTCTTTGAATCCATGAATTTCATTCATCATTAACTTATTATTCATACACACTTCGTTCGTCCTACTTACACGTCTGTCTGTAAATCTTCCATGGTGTTCGAAATCAGCACCGCATCATCAATGTTATTTATGTAAATCGGTGTTTGGTATGGGACACTTAAGGATTTACGCGAATTCATAGAACGTTGACATAGCAAATTTCATAAAAAAACCCACATTTTATCTGGTCGAATCATTTTTTTTATGTGAGCCTTAAATTACTCTCTCTAGCCTCTTGTTTACTCTAGCGAAGTTGACTTGTTTACTTTTCTGTTAAGAGTATTTATGGCTTCGTGTTTAGTTTGAAACTCCATTAGTTATTTTCTTTTGGAAATTAGTAACTTCGCGGTGAAGCAGTACCTATTAAAATGACAAAAGTATTTTTGTATGGTACTCACTTTATCTTAGCGCAAAGCATTCGTGTGAACAACTTTGTTAATAATTTTAGACAAATAATTATCTCAATTTGGGAGGCTAGTATGGGTACCGCCGTTCCGGGAATCAATTATTAGATAACCAACACCCCGCCGTTGGTCACCCCAAGGTTTCGCTACGTTTTGTGACATAGCAAGGGTGCCCGGGTTCGTGGGGTAAGGTTTGTCCGGATCTTGGCGGTGGATGCGTCTGCCCACCAGCTGCGTGGCAGGCCGGATCGGAAGAGTGCGGTTGAGACTTTATTACCAGCAGGACTCTCTCGGAACATCACCTTGGACCGCAGTGGGACGGATGGATTCATACGTCCGTCACTCCTGGAGATACTGATCTTCAGATTAATACCTAACCCTCATAACTCTTTCCTTCCCAGAACTTCCTCTCATTCCTTTCCTCAAAAGATCCTCCACACAGCATCCTTAAAGACGACATAAGCCCTGAGGGAAATTATTTTCCGCAGGGTCTCCTGTGTTGAGCTAATATGAAAAAAACCTATTATTTATTGATTGTATTTGCATCATAATGCTTGAGCCGCGTTATAGGTCGCATTCTTAAAGTTGAGGCGACTATCATATACTTAGGATTGTGTGCGATGGTACGTAATGTAAACACTTCCGACAGCGATAGTCTTGCGAAACGACACTGTTTTCTAGCTTTAATGAACAGTTGTAACTTTTTGACATCGTAATCATTATCAAAATATTTAGTTGTTCCAAATTTTTTCATTAGGTTAAAAAATCACTTCAAAACGTGTCGGCCAAATTATTATTTTGTAAAATATCAACTACTAATTTTAACTCTCTCCCGCCAAATGTGATCGATTTTTCCAATTAATTTTAATAGAGTTTGATTAAGGCGCCGTAACCGCGCTAAAAAAGAAGATGGAGAGATATGTAATTACGAATGTTAGAGGAGCGCGCTAATATTTAAAGCGATAAAATCGATGCGAAAATTGTGAAAATCTTTAATAAAACACCACTCGTTTAAAATAGAGCAAAAAGTTGTCTTAAACAGCATATAATGAAACACTGTGATTTTTTTCATATAAATTACTTGTACAATAACTGAAACAAACGTGTTTATAATAATTTTTGGAGCATAATTTGCGACTTTTTCTATCGAGGGAATTTTATATTATTTGAATTTCGACGCGGGGAATGTCTAGATACTATCTTCAAGAATAAAATATATTTTTTTAAGAGCTTTAACACTAAAAATGTTTAAGGGAGATATGTAATAAATCGCTAGAAATTCGGGTAGCGGCAGCTTAATTTGCAACCCGAAACTACAAAAATGCTCAACAGTTGCCCGAAAACAAAGTCATATTCTTAAAAGTGAAACAACACGAAAACACACGATTTGGTACAAAATAAAATGTGGTATAAAACAAATAAAGCCTTAAAATAATCCTTTGTATGGGTAGTTATTTTATACGGTAATGATTATATGCTTGTCAAATGTGGGACCCTTTCGGCACTTAGACAAAAAACAGACAGTATTGAACATTAAGTAATGTTATCTTTACCTCATATAACACCATTACGCTTAATGCCTTTTGTCCTAATGTAAAATGAAAAGAGTTTTTAATGGTTTCGTGAAAAAGAACGGCTCCCTTGTTTCAGTACGGAAATAAACATTTTGATTTGCTTTCCTGTATTCGTAAAGGGAATGTTTGACATTCATTTATTTTAATGGCAATTTCTTTACGTCAAGCCAAAATTCAGAAATGGCTTCTTTTTTATTCGAATCTATTTTTAAGATTTTATTAAGAGTTATTTCAAACAAAGTTTAATTTTTTCCCAACAAAGAAACCCATTGATATCGAAATACGTAGATAAATTTAGTTAAGTAAATGTTGTATTCAAAGTGTTTTGTTTTATTTAATTAAAAATGACGCCTTGAAGTGGATTTGTGAATATTAAAGATTTTTAATTAAATGAAGACAATATTAGCGAAACTCAATCGAAATCTGGAGACAGAAAAATCAGAAAAGATATTGGCTCCGCTGGGACTCGAACCCAGAACCCTTTTCTTACATGGAAACAGCTCTACCGATTAAGCTACGGAACCCATATTAATTCGGTCACTTTTAACTGTATCATACTTCGACTAAGAACTACCAACACTATCTTCATTTACTTAACGCACATATTATTGGCTGCTATCTTTATATATGATTACAAGATTCAACTCGAACTAAATGCAATCTAGATAGTGTCTGGATAAATTTTTATCCATTTTATTTGTAATACGCGACATCTATATAATATTGTCTTCATTTAATTAAATATTATAATTTGAGATTTTACTCATAAAGTTTAAAAAATTAATAATAAAAATTAAAGATTTTTATTAAAATATTTCTAGAAAAATATTAATTTTATTTTACTTTGTGTGTATGTTACAATAGAAGTATCACTAAACAAAATTATCTCTACAGAATGTAGAGGAATGTGAGAATGAATTCAAATGAGGAACTAAGGAACGAACTAACCAATTGTTTTAAATTTAATAGATTTTTGAATTCTTAAAAAATCTGTCATGGTAAACACGACTCAAAATATTAGTATTCAAATTTGAACATTTTAAATAACAAACTTTATGTAATTAGACTTGACAATGATCTTTGCGGCTTGACAAATAAACGTAAATTTTGCTATCAATAAAAAAAACTCAATTCAATCTTTGATTTACAACTTCATTTTCTGTATTTTAGTAAAAAGCAGTTATTTTGTGGTTTGACATATTGAATGAAATAAAACAATTATGTACATTCTTCATTCATAACCACGATTTTTTTTTAATTTCGACTGGTTTCGCTTAACGCAAGCATCATCACTATCATCAGGGTTTCAAATTAAAATTGATGCTTATGTTAAGCGAAACCGGTCGGTATTAAAAATTACAGTTTCATTCTTTGTATTTAGTATGCTAAAGGCCGTTAAAAATTATTTGAATTATGGCTAGCCTCAGTTGGTAAAAACAGGTATTTAAAATTTATTTTCATTTTTGCCATAATTTGTTTATCTTCTTGCGAAAAGGCAAACCCCATAATTTTATACCCCACCAAGAAATTCATGTTGTATTAGATTGGTGTCAGATATTTGGCGTCAAACTTTCTACGATTTTACGTCAAATGTGTTTTTTATTTAACTATGTTTTTTTTTTAATTTTTGTCTTTTACTTTGATGGACTCAGTTTCCGAACATAAATACATCTAATATTCGTTGAAACGTTAAGTAAATTTGTATCTCATTAATATTATAATTAGTTTCCAAAATACACATGCTCCGAAACACTCAAACGCCGTAAATAATAATATTCGCTCTACGCCGTAAACGGAACAAACGGCAGAAATGGCGTAGAAGTGTAGCACTTCTGCCGTAGACTCGTAGAATCGTAGAACAACCGTCGTAGTAGGTTCACGGAAGCGTGCATACATTTGAAAGCATTTAGTGGGGCAGATACTATCTAATTTGGTAAAGTGTAATTTATCGTGAACGTTAAACATGTGTTTTGTGAATCTTTACTAATGAGCCGGTTAAATAGAACACGCCATGCAAGCCCTTTGGCGGTGAGAAATATTATATGAATTTGAGCAATTATTAATATTTGTCATCCATCATAAATATTGTTAAATAAAGATTTATAATATATAATACAATTAACAATTGTAAAGGAAATTAAAAATTGTCACACGTCATGCGAATCTAAGCTTTTGTGACTTTCTAGGTATGTCTTCATAGTGGAAAGGATTATTAACCACTCAGGCCTCGTGCCTATTTTGTAGGAAGGTCAAAATATTTCCGCTTTGTAAGGAAATCCAAATAAATGGAATATTTCTGAATACATCCCCAAACTAAAAACTGTTTTAGAAAGGTTTTGAAATATATTTTCAAATAAAATTATTCGAAATAAACATATATTTTTTAAAACGTAAAATTCTTGATGGCTAACGTAAAATGTTTTATAAATTAGGCTTACGTTATAAGAAAAAAAATAAAACAAACTTATTTAATTAGGTAAATATATTATAAACGTTATCGTCGACTCACTTTTTGTCGTTTCGTGTAAAAATAATTAATAAGAAATTTCCAAAGTTTCGTTTTTTTCATATTGCAGTCGGATTCCTTGGCTTCATGGTGTACATATTAATTATTTTGCGGTTATTTTTTTTTATTTAAATATAAAGGGTGTTTTTTTCTCTTTCTAACACCGCTTTGATCACATTTCCAACCATAATAGTTAGGAAGACAACAATTTATAAGAGACCAATAAGAGTATTTCTGAAAAGCGAACAAATTAGCCTGAAGGGTTAAACTCGATTTTCTTCGCATTTGTGAACGTCGTGATTATAATCTAAAAATGATTTTGATTTTCAATCTTTTCAAGTTAATTTTAGTGAACCATGGGGCCAAAAGAGTTCCTTTTGGAGTCTTCTCTACCACACACACTTTTTGGGAGATTAATTCTTAAAATGATCGGAACACACATTATTATACAGCAAATTGTTCTTTTGAGAGTATTCTTCATCATCCGGCGTCCAGTAGTATGTATTACCATTCTTATGTGCTTTGTTTGCCAACAAATCCGCCTCTTTATTTCCGTGTATTCCTACGTGACATGAAACTCATTGCAAATAAATAAAAACACCTTTCTGCTGTAGCGCACAATTAGTTCGATGATACTTAAAATCATTTTCTATAGTTTAAATCATTTCTCTCTTTGAAAAATCTTTTGAGGCGCATCAGAATTAGATTCCAGGTATTTTAAACAGCATAATCCAGCGTTTCTTTGAACCTTTTCTTACTTCTGCATTCATTAAATAATAATTCGTGTTTTATTTTATTACGCATGAAATTAAAGCCGTTCCAACTTGTTATGCTTTCATTGATCCATCGGTGAATATATGTTTGTGGCCTGAAATTTTGTTAAATAACGTATCTCTTACGACGTTACTAATTTCACTCATTAGGGGTTGCCCTTGCGGTAATTGAGATCATCAGTCTCAAATAACACACGTTCTAAATTAATGCACACAGCTCAATCCATAGAAAGTTTTAATTTTATAATGAAAACATTTAAAAAATGCCTAGTTTCATTACAAAATTTTTATAATTATGCAACATATTATCTGGTTCTTTCCCACCTAATGCAACATTTTATCTGGCGCTTTCTCACCTTATGTAACATTTTATCTGGTTCTTTCCCACCTAGTAAAACAGTTTATCTGGTTCTTTCCCACCTTATAAAACATTTAATCTTGCGCTTTCCCACCTTATGAAACATTTTATTTGGTTCTTTCCCACCTAATAAAACAGTTTATCTGGTTCTTTCCCACCTTATAAAACATTTTATCTGGTTCTTTACCGCCTTATAAAACATTTTATCTGATTCTTTCCCACCTTATGCAACATTTTATCTGGCGCTTTCCCACTTTATGAAACATTTAAATTCGTTCTTTCCCACCCAATAAAACAGTTTATCTGGTTCTTTCCCACCTTATAAAACATTTTATCTGGTCCTTTCCCACCTTATAAAACATTTTATCTGGTTCTTTTCCACCTTCTGCAACATTTTATCTGGCGCTTTCCCACCTCATGAAACATTTTATTTCATTCTTTCCCACCTTATAAAACATTTTATGTGGTTCTTTACCATCTTATAAAACATTTTATCTGTTTTTTTAGCACGTTATAAAACATTTTATCGTCTAATCTCTTGCATTCTTCCGCAGCCTATTTTATTGTCAAATTATAAAACTTTAAATTATTAATAAATGAAGACAATATAAGCGACACTCCAGCAAAAATCTGGAAACAGAAAAATCAGAAAAGCGTACGGTCACATCCAGCTATATAACTATTTTTTAACAATAATTTATGGTTTTTACAGAATGTCTTCAGTATTTTTAACCCAAGACCTACGCCTTGCCGGTGTGGAGCTATACCAACTGAGTAATGTGTCTCTATCCGATTCGGTCATGTTTTAACTGTGTCCTTGGTGTGACCGTAACTTTTCCTGAATTTTCTGTTTTCAGATTTTCGGTTGAGTTTCGCTAATATTGTCTAAATTTAATTAAAATATTATAATTTGAGGTTTTACGCAATTAAGAATAAACATACACTTTCCATTAATTTGAAACTAAAACTCTACAAAATATACTTCTATAGGGTGGCGCAAAACTACCGTTATATTTTGAATCTTATTGTAACGTGTAATAAGATTCAAACCATATCGGTAGTTTTGCGCCACCCCATACTTTGTTTCCTTGTGGCCCTAGCTTTTTTTTTGTTTTTTTACATTAGCTCCACACAGGAGGCCCTGAGAAAAATAATTTCCCTCAGGGCCAATGTCATCTTAGGGGACGCTGTGTGGAGGATTTTTGCAAGGAAGTAGAGGAGAGGAAGTTTTGAGATGGAAATAGGTCTAAAGGGTAGGTAGAAATCGGGGGCTTAGTGTGTCTAGGAGTGATGGACATATGAATCCATCCTTTCTACTGAGGTGTAAGGCGATGGGTTGAGAGACTCTGGCTGGAGGATAAAAGATCTCCCTCAACCAGTCTCTCTCGATCCTGCCCAACACGCAGCACGTAGGAAGACGTATCGACCACCAAGATCTGGACAAGCCTCATCTCATGAACCCGGGCACCCCTGCTAAGTTACTAAACGTAGCAAACCACTTGGGGTGACCTATGGCAGAGGTGTTGGTTATCCAATAAATGGTTCTCGGGGCGGCGGTATCCATACCCGCCTCCTAAATTGAAAATTGGAATATATTCTTAGATAAACAAAAATAACTACACATATAATATTTTTTTACTACTATTGTAGGTAAACGGTTGTGCAAAAATGTTATTTACACAACGTCAAGATAGTCTCGTAAAGGAAGTAATTGTTAAAATTTGTTGGTTTTCCTCCCATTTAAATAATTATCATGGTGAAAACAGTTGCCATGCACATGTTGTACTCAATAAAACTGCTTGTTTCACAATTAAAATTATTGAGTTAGTACTAATATTGGCTGATTATTTTAGGATTAGAGGAATTGTATTTAAGTTGTGCAGAACCCATGGAAATCATTAACGTTTCGACCAGATTTGTCACATTCAGTAGCGTGTAACGAATGTATTATCCTTGGGCGAGATGAACATCGTTCCCACTAATGTAGAGACGTACTACAGATGTATACAGAACGATTGTCTGTACAGATCTACTCGACATGAAGGGATGTACAGATGAACACGAAATGAAGGAATGTACATATAACGTTGTACACGACATGAACGGATGTATTATGTACACACAGACGTAGAACGTATGTAGAACGAATGTGTTAACACGGACGTAATAGGAACATGGACGCAAGTATATGCTTTGAGCAATGCGAAAACGTAAAAAAGCAGAACTGCGTGGGAGAAATTATTTAGACCGTAAATTGCAGCGTCCCGTCGTTAGAAATAATGACCGCATATTTTACACTTTAAAATGATAAATCCATTGTTTGCCTTCAGCAAAATTTAAATAATTATACATAACGTAAGATTTTTTACAATAATGGTGTAATGGTATTTCGTGAAAGTGTGGTAATAATATTAGTCTGTGGGTTGCATAATCTGTGTCTGGGTCTTGAAGAAGTCGATTTTTTTTCTTTGCATACCAGCATCATAATAGTTATTTTCTTATCCTAGAAACTCCGAAAAAATGTTGCACATTTTTTTAATGAAACACATCGTTTTGGCACGGTTAGTGATAATAATACGTACGAGTACTTATCCTTTACCGAACCGCGGAATTATATATATTAGGTCCTTATATACGAAATTGGCGTTTTGTATAGGAGGAACAGAAAGTCGATTTTTTTAATATAATATTACGTGCGTACGTATGAAATTGGCGTGTTGTATGGGAAGAACATAAAGTCGATTTTTTTAATATAATGTATTTATTTAATCAAAGTATGTACCATCGTTATCAATGCACTTTTACCATCTCATAGGTAGTTCATCGATCCCTTTACTAAAAAAACCATTCGGACGGGAATCAATAAAATCTTTGAAGGCGGTTTAGACTGCCCCATCGGAGTTGATTTTTTTCCCTTGCAAGAAGTTATTCAAATTTCGAAAAAATGGGAATCTGTTGGGGCAAGATCCAGAGAGTACGATGGATGTCTTAGACATTCCAATTGAAGCTCCTCTAATTTGGTACCCGTTTGTTGTGCAGTGTGTGGTCTAGCGTTCTAACGCGCGTTTGTTGATTTGCTTCACTCAATTCGTGAGGTACCCACCTTTCAAGCTTTTTCACCTTCTTAATTTGCTTCAAGTGGATTAAAATAGTTTTATCACTAACACCGCAGCCTGCAGCTAACTCGAACGTGGTTTGCGATGGATCCGCTTCCACAATAGCCTTCAATTCTTCATTATCCACTTTGGTCTCCGGCCATCCACGGGGCTTGTTCTGCAGGTCGAAATTTCCAGAACGAAAACGTTGGAACCAAAAACGCACTGCGTTTTCTTTTGCGGCATCGTCGCCATGCATGTCATTAATCCTTCGATTCGTTTCTGCAGCACTGGTGCCACGGTGGAACTCGTACTCGTAAATAACGCGATATTTCAAGTTTTCCATTTTGTAAACTAAGTGACGCAAAGAAAAAAAAAACAATTAAGGAAAAAACATATGAATTATAATTTTCGAAACAATAATACATGACTGCTGTATAAATTTGAATTTGGAATTCCTAACCAAAGAGAAGATATTTGAGATCAAAGTTGCCAGTACGGCAAAACGCCAATTTCATATTATGTAAGACATATATATAACTGCGATATTCTATCGTGTTATGTAAATATTTACAAATCTAAGTCAATTACATTTAAAAAGTTTACCTCCTTCCTAAAAAAAAATATTTATTTATTTTTCACAATAGCTCCACAGGGAAGGCCATAATGACTGAGGAAAATAATAAGAGGCTGGAAGAGGAAAATATTTTCCCTCAGGGCCTATATTATCTTTGGGGATGCCGTGTGTATTGTGGTTTTAAAGGAAGAAATGATGTGGAGTTCTGGGAAGGCAAAATGTATCAGGGTGGGTCGGAATCTGGGAGTTAGTATGTCCAGGAGTGACGGATGCATGAATATATCCCTCTTACTGCGGTGCAAGGCGTCGCCGCGTCGTTCCGAGAGATTTAACAGGTCTCACTCAACCAGTCTCTCCTGATCCGGTCTGTATGGGCAGACCGATCCGCCGCTAAGATCCGGACAAACCAATCCAATAAATGGTTTCCGGGGCTGCAGAAACCCCCAATCAAATATTAAAACTTAGTTTGATAATTTCTTGGATTTCCAAAGTTTTAAATAAACATATTTGATGATAATCAAATAGTATGAAATAGAAAAACAGGAGGTTCATGAATAATCAATATCAAGTTATTTTGTTCAAATGAAGCATACTTTGTGATGTGACATTATATTTTAAAATAAAACAATAATTTGGTAAACACCACTTTTATTTCATATACTTTATGCCGAACGGGTGTCGCTACAACCGTAGCTTCTTATTAACGTTTTTGGCTTTCCTTAGTTCTAGTGCCTAGATATATCTATAACACACATGTAACTTAATGTTAGTAGAGTATTATACTGCCCTGAAGAAGCTGCGAAACCCGGTCAGCATAAAGTATATAAAATAAAAGTGGTGTTTACAAAGTTTTATTTTAAATATCAATTTATATTGCCTAGAAGTGATTGGCTTAGGTTTAGATTAAAGAAAAAAATGTACAATACGGTTAACAACATGATACAACAAGAGCTACCTATCACTGAAACCCGTTCACGAACAGATTATCCAAACATTTGCGTTCAATAATAAATACTCGAGAAAGCTCAAAGTTCTCTTAGAATAAAATAATAACAAATCTTTCGAAATCTGTGATGGAATAACAGATTTTTCATAAACAAAATTTTCGTCTGAAATTGAAAATTCTCATAATAATATTTTTCAACAACTGGTAACCCAGGAAGTACGCGTAAACAAATTTCTGCCGATGATCGTTGAAATTATATAATTTCTAAACGTCCGCACTCAAATTATTATTTCGAAGGTTTATTTAATTGAGTTTAATAAAGGTAGCATGGCAGAACGTCTCACAGCACCGGGATATTCAAATTAAAATTCCGAATTTATTCATTATGCTCATCGACATAATATAATTTGGGATTGTGTGATTTTTTTTACAACCAATTACTTAATTGCCTTTTTTGTTTTTATTAAAATTCATGTTTGTTTTTTCTTCACTTCATTAAAGATGCTCTTTTAATTCCACACGATTCTACTCTGTTGTCAACTCAATCAAATATCAGAGTTGTTGGTAAACTCTATAGAGGACATCTAAATGGACAAAATTGATTATTATGTAATATAATTTCATGTGCAATTATCTCCCAAACTATTTGCTTTCCACCTCAATGATCTAAAATCTGCTGCATTTAATCCAGAAAATATTCGTAAACTAAACATATTCGTAGGCTTTATTTTTAATCTTTATGTAAATTCAACACAATCTCCTAAGCGACAACAAATGCGACATAAATCTTAACGGCTGAAACGATTTTTATGATCTTTGATTTGTTGGATTTGTCTCCTCCGTTAATAGATATTAAAACATCAAATTCACGAAAAAACATTATGAAGAAAATTCTTTTCCTCATTCATTTTGTATGGAACGAATTCTCATCTTTTGAAAGAGCTGCAGCAATATTGTGATAAATATAATATTTAAAGGTGAATGAATACCAAAAATCCAAATACGTCAGTTGAGAATGGGCTGATTGTTTTATTTTTGTTCTTAAACATATCATGCTGACGCTCTTTCTTACACACTAAATGTCAGTAGTCGAAAATGAGACAAACGGTGAATGTATGTACCCCTCCAAAGGAAAACTACAATAAATTTAATAAATCTCCCTCACACGTATAAAGAAAATGAAACGCATTTCCCGTAATTAAGTAGAAAAATAATAAAATCACAAAATATATATATATATATATCCGTAAACAACGCTTCTCGGATAGTGACAAAAACCACCAGGTGTTAATTCAATACCAAGGTGGTTAACAGGTCTTCCACTTATCAGACACTTCTTTGTCAAAACTTCCCTAATTTCTAAACCAATTTCGGCTGATCAGTTAACACAACAGGTATTGATTCTGAGGCGGTACGAAGTTCGCCGGGTCTGCTAGTTTAATATAAAACTAAAATCTCAAGCATAGCCAAGAGATTTTATTTGTACATCAGAAATAAGTTTAACAGGCCAAAATCATTTATTACGAACGTTGAGATGTTCCTCATTTTATTTTCACACCATAAGTTTCGTTTACTCTTTAATTTTTTTTTCATGAGCTCCATATAGGAGGCCCTGATGGAAATTATTTCCCTCAGAGCCTACGTCATCTTTGGGGATGCGGTGAGAAGAGTTTATAAGGAAATGAAAGAGACGAGCATTCTGGGAAGGAAAAAGATTTGAGGGGTGGGTAGAACCTAGAAAAACCTTACCCCATGAATCCGGGTATCCCTGCTAATCACCAAACGCAGCGAACCACTTGGGGTGACCTATGGCAGTGGTGTTGGTTATCCAATAAATTGTTCCTGGGGCGGCGGTACCCGAAACCGCCTACCAAATTGGTCTATCGCACCTATTTTACATGGTGCAATTTCACATTTCATTGATTGAGTGAAAGTACAAAAAATAAAAAAAACCTTTTTTTGCTATTTCAGGTTTGGTTTTCGATATCTTTGGAACTAAAGTAATGAACCTTTATTGCTTCACCACGTATTATTTGATTGACAACTCTTTCTGCTATCACAAATCTCAACCCATGCTTCAAACTCGAATAACCTCAGCATTATAAGTTTCATTATATTATAAAAATAAATAAAACACTTTGTATTTAACCACGAATTTATTATATTACATATCGACCGGTTTCGCTTACATCAAGCTCTTTCAGGATATAAGTAATAATAACTAAATGTTAAGTGAGAGCTATGGCTTATATATAAGTTGAGTGACAGAGGGAGAAAGAAAATGACCAAGAACATAATTAGAAAGAGACAAAGTATTTGACAGAGGTAAAGTGGATAATCAATTAGTGGGAGGGAGACAACAATACAATAATCAATTAGTGGGAGGGAGACAACAGTATAGATCTAATCATAAATAAAAACCAACAGTTAACGGTAATAAATGAGATATTAAACAAATTTTGATGTATTTTACATTATAAGATAAAGGACGATATTTAGATATATGATAATATTAATAATGAAGGGCATCAGACTAACACTAAAACACATACATAATATCATGGGTTAGGATGGATTGCTGGAAATAAGTTAAAAATAGGGCTATAAGGTGAATTTTTTTGATTTGATAAATTGATTTGGTTATTGAGTAAGAATTCTGACATATTTGTATTTAATGATTTCCTAATCTCTAAAGCTTCTAAATTGTCTAGTTTTATACCTATATTATTTTTATGTAATATGCGAGTTCCTGAAATTTTATTAAAAGTGAAAAAAATTATAAGTTTCTTTTAAAAAATAACTGTTTCCTTATCCAGTTTACAACTAACCGTTACTTTATCAATATTTCTGACAACATTTTCTGCTACGTAGTCTGAATTTATGTCTCTTTTAACTGAGAAAACTTCCAAAATGTCAAAGGTTGAAGATCGTCCACCAAGAAGAATTATACGTTTTTAAAATACTTGAATTAGATAAGTAATTATTTTTCTCGGGATTGAATAATGGTGTGACTAGTACAATGGTCGGACTTTTATCTAATTATCCAAATATTTTTTTCGGCAGCGTATTTTTTTCAGAAAAGTACTAATGGGTTCTAGTGCCTCGGCCTAGTGACTAATGGTAATGACTTACGACAATAATTTTAATGGCTGTCTGCTGATTGCATATTCTTATCTGATTAATGACAAACAATTCAAAACTTTAAGATATATATTTTATTTATATAAAAACTGCTCAAGGTCCTGCTGCTCCGTTGATTTATGAAAAGTAAAGAGAGGTCACGACAATATTCACTCAAAGATCTCAGGTTTTACCAATGAATTATTTGGGAAATATCTATTATTTATGACATTAATCTTTTCGGAGTCATCATCATTAATTCTCAATTTGGGAGGCAGGGACGGGTACCGCCGCCCCGGGAACTATTTATTGGATAACACCCCTGCCGTAGGTCACCCCAAATGTTTCGCTACTTAGCCGGGGTACTGGGTTTGTCTAGGTCTCGGCGATGGATGCATCTGCCCACGTAAGGCGTAGCGGGCCAGAGAGACTGGTTGAGGGAGACTTTTTGACTCCAGCCGGACTCTCGATTCATCGCCTTGCACCGCAGTGGGAGGAATGGATTCATACATCCTTCACTCCTGGACAAACTAACTCCAGATTCCTACCCTCCCCTCATACCTTTTTCTTTCTCAGAACGTCCTCTCCTTCCTTTTCCTAAAAAACCCTCCATACAGCCACCTCAAAGACGCCATAGACCTCAAGAAATTGTTTACCTCAGAGCCTCTTGTGTGAAGCTGATGTTAATACAGAAAAAAAATCTTTATGTTTAGAGAGAACATTGAAACTCTTAGAAAGTTAATAAAAAAAACACCAAGGGTTTTTATGTTAATATTGAAATAATAACTGAACTTGAATACAGGGTGTCCGGGGGTAAAGTGCATTAACTTCGAGAAGTGATTCTAAATTATGGTTGGAGTAAAAAAGATTAATAACTTTTTCCGAAATTCCAACTTTTTTTTCCCATAATAAAAATCCTTGGTGTAATGTAGCACTTACCCAACAAATTTGCTTTTAGCTTGCCAGGCGCAATTGTTGCAACGTTGCTTAGTGTGATTGGACCTGTATCCATGGAAACCGTTTGTGAACTATAACAAGACCGAGAATTTGACGTTTATACAGATTGTATGTTTTAAACAAAATTTAAAAAAGATAACTGCACTTAAATAACAATCGAAGGCACGTTTTTAACGATAAAATTGTTATAAACTATTTGAACACTAAACTAATGTTATCGCTTTTAACTAGTTTAACAAATTTTCAAAATGTCCACCTCCAGCTTGTAAGCGAGCATGTAATCGTAAAGTAATATTACCTATTATCAATTCGTACGTTGTGGCGTATCTCATTAATGAATGTCTGCCCGTTCTTTGTTGGTAAAGTAAGGCATTGACCGAATAATTCAATGACAAAATTACGCGGTATTGGCATAATAATTCAATGACAAAATTACTCACAAATAAACACAATTTTACAGTCAGGCAAGTCTACAACAAATTAAACAATAGTAAATCTGAAAAAAACACGCTCGAATTAAGATGCTCCTTTAAGTCAGTCTTAATAAATACACACTAGATAAAGACATTAAATCATCAAGTTTTGACTAACAACAATAAAGTTTTTAAAGTGAAACAATACTACGCGAATAAAATTGTTACATTCGAATTCAACACTGGCACTGAGCGCTTGGAGCGGGGATTCGGCAACAGCGGAAAATAATAATGCCGCCCGCACACGCTGGTCTAATTTTATCTTTTTACCAGAAAAATACCCCTAAAAGTTGGAATTTCGAAAAAAGTTATTTATCTTTTTTAATTGTAATATCATGTAGGATCACAAAAAACTACCCCTAAACGTTGGAATTTCGAAAAAGTTATTTTTCTTTTTTACTTGTACTATCATGTAGGATCACCTCCCGAAGTTAATGCACTTTACCCCCGGACACCCTGTATAATCACCGAACTTGAAAATTATCCTTGAAAATTGTAAAATTGTTCAAATTTTATAAAACAACTTGCCCTAAATTTCACTACGCCACAGTTTAACGTCCTTTGCTGAACGATCTATGGTTTCTAAAGCCATAACTGATTCTTGAATCGGAAGCTGGTTAATAATATAATAATTAATGTTACAGTCTAACCTTGCTTTTTAGAACCACCGCCTCTTCTCAACAATAAATTAGTCGGACAGTATTTCGTTCATCATTCATTCTCCTTTTAATATGAAATGCCGCCAACTTGATTAAACATGTATGTTCAATTTAGGTTGAAAATTGGTATTTTTTCCGATTACCCTTTCCTTGTTCAATGAAAAATTTTCATCAGCAGAAATAAAAGCACGTGAACAAGCCTAAATAAACAGTGTTTACCGAATACCTACATCATTGCTAACAAAATTATTTATACCAAAAAATTGCTGAAATTAATTGAAAAAAATAAATTGGTTTTGATTGACATGTAATCAATTTGGGTGGCGGGTATTTGCACCGCGCGCCGCCCCGGGAACCGTTTATAGGATAACCAACACTTTTGCTATATTTTTGTTATTTATTTTTGGGGTGTTATGCCGTGTAGCGCTACCTCCTCCGTTAGCCAATGTTTCGGACAGTAACGCTGTAACACCGTAACGCTGTCCGAAACGTTGGCTAAAGGAGGAGATAGTGCAAAACAGCATAACACCCCAAAAATAAACAAAAACAAAAACTTTGTTTTATTTCATTCAGTATTTTTATTATTTAAGATGCTATGTGAAGGCTTTTTTATGAAAAGGATGGAGATGAAGCTCCTGGAAGAAACTAAATATATGAGGGGGTTGGTAGAAATCTGGGGATCAATGTCTCCAATAATGACTGACATATTATTAATCCATCCCTATCTCTGTTGTGCAAGACGATGGGTCGACAGAGACTGGTTACAGTGGTCAAAGGGTCTCCCCAAACCGGCTTCTCCCGATTCTATATAATCCGCCGCCAAGATTTGAACACACCACATCAAATGGACCCAGGCACCCTTGCTACGTCACCAAACATAGCAAAACACTTGGAACAACCAAATTGTAAAAACCAATAATAATAATTTGAGATGCTCATATCTAAGAACATATTGGCAGTATTAAAACTTATTCGACCCATCTAAAAATGAGATTATCTTTTAATTTGTTGTTTTGATGAGGGTTAATAATAACATTATTACATTAAATTAGTTTTTAAATATCTTCAAAAATGGCTAAATTATGAGCTTTCAAATTGAACATTGCTAAAATTTGTGCAAAAGAGAAATCTTAAGAAGTATAATTCACAATTCGAATGGCAGAACCGCAGAACTTCCGTGGGCTTGTTGCGAGATGATCACAAATATGTGGTACATGTAGAAAATGTCATGGGGGTAGTTTAACTACTTTGTGCCACACGTTCAAAGATATTTGCTGAACTGTTTGTAAATGGCGTTGAAAATGTCGATGGTTCATGCAGAATCATTAAGCGGTTGAGTTGCTCTGTTGATTGGCGCGTACTGATCGGCTGAAGTCCTCACTGTCGAAGTATGAAAAAAGTACATGAGATCTTTCATTTGTGTACCTGTCGGGCACATAAAAGCTAACCTATTTCAAAATTGGCTTAAAGAATTTGCTGTAGAAGTATAATTGTAGAGATTAACTTAAAAATGGTTGATTGGCTTCGCCCCTCTCAATTTAAATTTTACTGTTACAGCTAAAAAAAATGTGTACAGCATAGCAGATAACTCTTAGATGGAAAATAGTCTTACTGCCTCCTGTATATATAATTTTATTACGGAATGCATTTAATGCAAGCGTCCCCATAACTCACTATTTATTGCAGTGCCCCACGCCTTCCTCGACTGCACAGATGAGCTTTTGGACCGGGGCCAAAATCTCTTATGCACTGGCGTTCAACTCCAATGGACTTCATACACATGTATACTGTACGGAATGATTTGTGTAAGTACTTTACGAGTCTCCTATCTAGGGACACCGTAGAAATGACACACGTAATACTCGTAGGTTGATTCTGCAATTTATGTTTTGTGTTTCATGTGAGTATAAATGGTTGAATGCAAAATTAGATGGTTCTACGATGCCAATGTCTAGCAATGATAAGAAAAATGCTTTTTCGCACGCGATTATTTTTTTAATTATTTAAGTTTTTATAATGTTTGTATTATTTTCAATAAAACATTATTTGTTGATACAAACTGGTTTATTATGAGTTAAAGTATTTCCAACAATTATCCTACTGGTCGCACGACCAGTCTATACTGGCTGCTAATCTGCTGAGTAGCTGGAAATTGAACTCTCTCGTCAGTCACTGCTACCCTTACTGTTATCTGTCGGCAACCGACTGAAGCTCTTTTCCTGCTGGCATCTGTTGGCCTCTGATAGAAGCTCTTTCAATACACTAAAATATTTAATCTTGCATGATTGGCAGGAGTCTTCAATCCCAGCCTGCCATATTATATGAGATATCATAAAGGTAAGATAATTACATTATTTAAAGAGAAAAATAATAATATTTAAAAATAACGATAACATATAATCAAAATGTTGTACAAATTAGTGGTATTAAATTAAAATTAATTAAAGTAAATGGTAAAGGGACGTCCACCAGGGAAGTCATCATCATGCACAATCATTGATCATTTAGTGTAGAGCTGAGCAACTAGCATGCAGTTACGACAATGATGTTGGTTGACTTCCTTGTCCTGCCCAAGAAGTTGGCTAGTCAATGGCGAAGTAGGGCGGGGTGTGTGAAGGCACTGTAGAGCCTTGGTAGTTGCATAAGTTGCCCGTATGAATTATTGTAGCACAACCTCAGCTTGTCCCATTCCGCTGCTGGGTATTATGTCCACAGCTCAAATGTGTACACGACAATGCAGTATAAATAATCTTAGTTAATCTTCAGGAAATTTGGGATTCTAAGGATATTTCTAGCTGTTTGGTACTGTTTGGAGTGGAAGGTGTCAGTAATACGGTAGGTAATGTATATAAACATATTTGAATATTTAATTCACACCACCTTATATGGAATCAGGAGATGTTGCCAAACGTACTATGACAACCCTGGCGATGAACTGGGTTCAAGGAATAAGGTTTAACCTAACCTAATAGAACAGCGTTCCCTTTCTTATTTTTCTTTCCAGATCTACTCGATCCCCACATACGCTTCTATTTGGGTAACGTTAAAAGGGGGTGTTTTCACAATTGCTTACTATGAGCTATGCACTATGCATATCGTCTACTTATCAAACTTATGCATAACTACCTAAATTTCAACACCGTTTTAATTTTTTTAAATTAAAATGTGGTGTCTCCTGTTAATTCTGAAAGCAACGAAGTGAAAGATGATTTTTGGACTGGTGTGAACGACGTAATGAGATTAAAAAATTTGAATGAAAGGATTATAATGGCGGGCGATTTGAATGGTTGGGTGGGAATTGGACGTGACGGATTTGATTCAGCCTTAGGTAAGTTCGGGGATAAAAGGACGAATGAAAATGGGAATAGAATACTTGAAGTATGTTTAGAGTGGAACCTGTTTGTATCGAATACCTTTTTCGATCATAAAGGTATCCACCAATATACGTGGGAAAGAGGAAATGAAAGATCAATAATTGATTTTGTAGTAATTGACTCTAGGTTGAGAGCCGTTACCGAGGACACAAGAGTTTTCAGAGGGGCTGAGGTTGAAACAGACCACTTTCTGGTGGTATCAAGAGTAAACCTCTTTCGCGGATGGCGCTCTAAAGTGAAAACGGTATCAGCTCCAACAAGAGTCAAAATAGAAAAACTGCAAAACGATTATGTGAGAAGTGAGTATGAGAATTGTGCAGAAATGAGATTGAATGCCAAAGAAATGGACGGTCTAAGCATAGAGGAAACATGGAACCACATAAAGGTTAGTCTGTGCGAATCTGCTAGAGACGTGTGTGGAATAAGTAAGCAAGGTAGGAAGAAAGGCGATGCATGGTGGGATGACGAGATCAAAGCACTGGTCTCAGAGAAAAAGAAAGCTTGGTTACGTCTGATAGCGACTGACAGTGCTTCAAGCGAAGAGAGAGATAGAGCGAAAGAAGTATACAAGGGATGCAAGAAAAGAGTAAGTGTTGGAGTGAAAGAACGAAAGAAACGCCTGGAAGATGAAGAGGGAATAAAAATGACAAACCACTTCCAAGAAAACATTAAACTGTTTTGGAAGGAAGTCAAAAGGTCCCGGAGTGGCCCAGAGAACGGAAGAATGAAAGTGATAAAATCGAATGATGGAAAAATGTTGACGAATGAAGAAGAAATAAAAGAAAGATGGATGAAATATTTTGAGGAAGTCTTCGAAAGCAACTCGGGTGATAGTGAGTCCAGCGTCGAATCGGGAATGAACGATGACGGAGTGAATGTTATCAAAACCAGTATGGATGAAATAAAAAAAATCGATTAAATGCATGAAGAATGGTAAGGCTGTTGGTTTCGACAATATGGCTGCCGAATATTTTAAAAGAGATAGCCATATTATTCTCACATGGTTGTGCAAACTTTTTAATCAATGTTTAGAGGAGGGTTACACGCCATTAGATTGGAGGAGGGCTGTAATCATGCCGTTGTACAAAGGTAAAGGGTCACGCATGGAATGTGGGAATCATAGGGCTATTAGCCTGCTAAGTTCTGTCGGCAAGCTGTATGGAAGAATATTGATTGAAAGGGTAAGAACGGAAACAAATGATAAAATATGGGATGTGCAAGGTGCCTTTATGAGTGGAAGGGGATGCATGGACCAGATTTTCTCCTTGCGTATGCTCACTGAGAAGTTTCTGGCGAAAAACTAGAAACTTCCGCCTTTGTAGATCTTCAAAAAGCGTACGACCGAGTCGACAGGAAAAAGCTATGGAAGGTGTTGTCCAAGTATGGAGTGAATGCAAATCTCATACAGGCAATTGCGTCTCTGTACGAGGGAAGCGTTGCATGTGTTAGGGTGAACGGTGATTTTACGGAGTGGTTTGACATCACAAAAGGTGTTAAGCAAGGCTGCGTAATGTCACCATGGTTATTCAATCTATACATGGATAATTGTATGCAAGAATTGAAAGATGTGGGATTGGGCGCGAAATTGAATAGTCTGAAAGTATGTTGCCTGTTGTATGCTGATGATGCGGTGCTGATATCTAACACTATGGAAGATCTACAGTCTTTAGTATCTAGGATGAAGTATGTATGAAGAATGAGTTAATGATGAATGTAAGTAAGTCTAAAGTCATGGTGTTTGAAAGAGAGAGTACGAAAACAGTGTGCGATATATTTGTGAATGATGAATACTTGGAGCAGGTGGATGAGTTTGTTTATCTGGGTAGTATGTTTACGAGAGATGGGAAGGCTGATAGAGATATCGAAAGAAGGGTAAATGCCGGTAATTCCATTAATGGAGGACTGAATGCTGTTGGTGCTAATAAAAAACTGTCAAAAAGCGAAGCTAGCAGTCCACAATGGAGTCCTGGTACCTACCCTGATGTATGGCAGTGAGGCATGGAACTGGCAGAGGAAGGATGAAAGTAAACTGAATGCTGTTGAAATGAGATCCCTGAGACGTATGTGTGGTAAAACCATGTATGATCGTGTTAGAAATGTGGATATCCGCAAAGAATGTAAGGCTGATGTAAGTATAATGAGCAAAATTAAGAAAGGGACCCTCAGATGGTTTGGGCACGTAGAGCGAATGAGCGAAGAAAGTAGTGTAAAAAGAATATATGATGCAAATGTGAATGGTAGAAGAAGTCGGGGACGCCCGAGGAAGACATGGCACGATCAAGTGAATCAGATACTTGAGACGGGCCATGTCAAAAGTCAGAATAATAGAAGAGTATGTATGAGACGATGTATGAATGTGAGTGAGGCAAAGAGTGTGTGCCAAGACCGAGTTGTTTGGCGGTCCGTCCTCTCTGCCTACCCCTGCGGGGAAACGGCGTGATGGTTAGTTAGTTAGTCTGCTGAAATCTAATTTGAGTCATGCGCTAAAAATACTTGTCACTATTAATATATGAGAGTATAATGATTAATTAGAATAATCACAGGTGAAGGCTGTGTGACACACCAATCGAGATTTTTTTTAGGTTAATGTTATCAATGCGTTGTTTATTTTCATTTAAGAGAGTAATTCTGGTCTCTTTATAACGAATTATTCCTCAGCGGGACGAAAACACAAAGGTACAAAAGATAGGGAAATTACTACAATTAACCGTTATATGTGAATCTACTGTTTCCAACCGGCTGGAGCCTGTGATATTATGGCATTCCTAATTCAGTTATATTGTGAGCTAAGTAGTGCGCGTGTTCATAGGGCGAGATTTATCCGTGGCTGTTATCCGTGGATTTATTGGTGGCGTAAGTATTTGCCCATCTGCCGCATGGCGGGCCAGATCAAGAGAGTTATTGAGGTAGGCCCTTTGACCTACCCGGTTGGACTTTTTCGACCTGTCGCCTTGCCCCGCAATTGGGAATTCCTCCCATCAACTGCATCAACCCACCCATCATATCTTTTTCAGTCCCAAAACTTCCTCTACTCTAAAATGACATCCGCCATGATGGAAATTGCTTTCCTCTGCGTCTCTTGTATGGAACTAATGTAAAAAAAGAATAAGCAGATGGGGAGGGGAAAGATGGTGAAGAACACCAAACATGGCTGAAGCCATATCAAGCGACGTTTCGGTTCTTAACTGTGGTATGTTACCAGGGCGATACTACAAAGTATTCACCACTCTGGAAGGTGCTGCAGATACACTATTCACGCGACCTCCGGGTTTATAACAAAGAAACGTAATCACTCAACCACGGGGGCCGTCAAAATTTACATCACTTGGCTGGTACAACATTGGAATGTTGTGTCAACAATAATTGCTTCCAACTAACCCAGATAGAAACATAAGCTTATCTGTACCTCGGTTCCATGCCAACTCAGAATCAAGTCAACGCAACACCTTTTCAAAAAGTCTTTAAAAGCTATTAAAAATAAAAATAAAATGGAAAAGTAGCAGATAACTTAACCTAACGTAACCTATTTAACCATTTTTTTTAAATTTATTTACTTTTTCAAATGAGGTGTTCAGATGATTTCGTTCTGAGTTGTCCGGACACCTCGTATCGGTTTCATGGTTTAGATATAATTTTCAAAACTAACAACATAACCACCTCACACGGTTCCTCAGTTCTAATTTTACATATATTTAGTTTGGTAGCTGCCTGAACACTACAGCAGTTACCTGTTTCATTAATGAAATTTGAACAATAATTCATCATCTAACGGTACAGGGTATTGGATAATTCCGTAGCCGTCACTCCGTCGGGGTCACCATATAGTAGTTTAGACTGTAGCACCGTACGTTTCTGACACTACTCCGTTTTGCATATTAATTATTGACAGACACAGGGAGCATTACTTATTAGTAAATACTAAATGTGAAATAACGCATATATCAATGGTGCAATTCGAGATACATTCACAAAAAACGTCAGACATGGCATTAATCATGGAAATAAATATACCTATACATAATTTTTTTCTCGGGAGAATTTTTCAATGTAGATGAGTGTTTCAGGCTATTAGGCTTTATTACTTATAATAATTGTTACCCTTTGTGCTTCACATAAAAATCTTGTCTTAAATATTAGGTAATCAATTAAAAATAATAATTAATATTTGACGAGTTAAGTGTTTCACCAAAAATGTAGACATAATTTATCTCGACGCCACCTAGTGGGAGATTTAGCACTTACAATGCCTTTCTCATATAAAATAAAGTTAAAAATATAATAAGCTATAATTGTTGAATGAAACACAAATATGTATTGAATTATTTGACGGGCAGGAGATAAGCCGACGTAGCTCAATGGATAAGAGCAGTTGACCGAAAATCAGAAGGACGCGGGTTTGAGTCCCGTCGGCGGCATGTATCTTTTTCTGGAGATTTTTTCAATGTAGATGAGTTTTTCAGGCTAATAATTATTACTCATAATAATTTTTACGTAATTTTTTATTAGAAAAACTCTCTTTTTATAACTTATGAAGGTTATTCCCATCAATTAAATATATTTTAATTTTTCTGTGTCTTGTTCTCTTTCATATTATGGTTTAGATTTTTAGTGTTATCTTCTTCTTCTTCAATTATTAAATACACTTTTTCAGATGGCGACAACGATCACAAATACACCTTTCCCTTATCCAGTGGTCGTAGTCTGCGGCGAGCGAGCCAGTGCTGCTCTCTGGCTACTCGAATACGGCTCTTCGACGAATGACGTGTTTAACACATTTTGTTGTGGTAATAAATTATAATATCACTGAATTTAAAAAAATCAGAGTGAATAATTCACAAGCGGTAGAAGTGAAACTAGAATGTCGCTAGATGTCGCTTTCTTTCTTTTGCCTGTTTCTTTTAAAGTGGTTTGAAGGTTGGATAAAGATCTCACAAAAAAAAATGTTTTTTTTGGATTTCGTAAGATTCGAACCTCCGTTTGCTTGATGTCTGTCTCTCTGGCCACCGACGCTTGTCAAGCGTCTTAACCACTGCGATATGGGAGGCATGCGCTGAGGTGTGACTTTACCGCATTATATAAGAACAGAGTATTTGTGTAGAACTGAGTTGTGACGCATTTCCGTTTCATCCGAATTTCAAATCACTAACGGCGCTAAAAAATTACACCAGCTACTTAGGTCCTATATAAGCCAAAGCTATCCTGTGAGGGCGTTACTTTTCTCGTTTGTGTCCGCCAGATGCGCTGTCGGTGGTTATTTTAGCATCCATCAAGTTTCCCATCTATCCTTATATATGGGTAGGCGTTTGTAATTTGACATTTCTTTACCGTTTAGAGTTTTTTCTAGATAATTTAATAAAGCGTGGTTGGTGTTTTTCGGTTTATAATATTATTACGAAAACTTTATTTGCAGACAATTAATGAGTATTTTTCTAACACTTGCACGTCCTCATTTTTATATTCTCGTTTGAATACATCTACCGGATCTGACGGATCTGCTCTGATGATGGACATTGTAACGCTGTCCGAAACGTTGGTTAAAGAATGAGGTAGCACAACACGGCATAACACCCCAAAAACCATAACGAACTCGTTTGCTTTATTTGTACTAGTTGTTTATGCTACATTTTAACAAATTTTAATTTAAAATAATGATAAAAGTTAGTGTTTATAATTACTTCGATTTGTAATTCAACACATCAGTTAGATAAAAAATATTGTTGAAAATTTACTTATAAGTTATTTTGATAAAAAATTATCTTTAAATAATTAAAATGTTATTTGTATCAATTGACGGCGGTAAGGCTCTTGACTAGCGCTCCGAAGGTCGCGGGATCGAATCCCGGCGTGGCAAATAAATTTTATTTGATTAATTTGTGTTATTTCACAATTTATTCATTTAAAATAATATATAGTATAGGTATTTGCGGAATGTTCCAGAGTGGAATACGCTCTCAATATCGTCCTGGTGTAAGACCACCATTCAGAATTGAAACGTTGCTTTAAATGGCGTTCGCCGTATTTGGTGACCATATCTGAATAGCCAGGAACTTCCCCACCTACCTCTTCCCCATCTCCTTCTCTTTCCCATTACCTTCAGCTTCACAACATACCCCAATTGGGGATGCCATAGTCCCGCTGGCTCCAGACGGTAGCAATTGGGACTCTTGTGCGGTATTCATGTAAAAAAAAAATTTAACTTAATTAATATAAAGTGTGATTCATATTATATTTTATTACTTAGCCTCTCAGAAGCTGGACATTCTGTACAGAGCCAGCAAATTCTTTAATAGATTATTAAACATATATGTTGCCCCATATAAATCGCAAGTGCGTCCCATTATTGAATTTTACAGCCAACTCTGGCCGTAAAATACTAGATAAAATCCTTTGACTATGCGGAAACTGCAGTTCGTTCGATAGATTCTCCTATCAAACAACGGGTTGCAAGCTTTAGAACACAAGCGTCAGGGGGGAATGGAAGATGTTCCGAGAACCTAGCGTCATCGATCCCTTCGGTACGTTACATAGTCGGGAAACACGACAAATACGCGCCCAACGTTTGTACACGTTTGACATTTTTCACAACATTTTGTTTCCACGACTCGTTCAAGATTTCAAGAGTTCGGATGTGGAAAGCTTTCCCGGCGTCTGTGTTTCCTCCTTATGTCTCTTTAAGACCCATGTTCGCTCCTACCTCTCCTCAAAAAGATCCTCCACAGAGCATCTACAAAGATGACACAGACCCCGTGGGAAATTATTTTTCTCAGGGCTCCTGTGTGGAGTTGTAATAAAAAAATCCATGTTTCAATTAAAATCATTATAAAGACGTTCAATAGCGGCTGTGTTTACAAAGCATATTTTCATTAAAGCTTCATCCAATCTACTGTTAAGGAAACTGGTGTAGGCTCAAAGCCGTGGTTCAGTCGACAATGCGCTGAAGCAGTGCGACGAAAAAACGCGGCTTACCGAGCCTACAACACATCTAGAACATCCGAAGACAGAACAGCTTACAACAAAATGGCAAAGGAAACCAAGAGAATCATAAATAGGTCAAAATTCGAGCACGACCAGCAGATCAGCAGAAAGCTGACTGCATGCCCGCATGGCAGCAGGCAATTCTGGTCGCTTGCGGGCTCAATAGGTCGCAATTTCTGCAAATCCAGTCTGCCACCTCTTACCAGACCTGACGGCTCACTAGCAAACACCGCCACCGAAAAGGCTAACTTACTAGGTAAAATGTTTGCGGATAACTCAACCCTCGATGACCAAGGTGCTGTCCCAACGTCGGTTCCTCACTGCGGTTTTCATATGAAAAAGCTGAGGATCCGGCATCGGGAAGTACTCCATGTTTTACGAGGGCTTGATGTTAATAAAGCTAGTGGGCCCGACGGAATACCTGCCCTGGTACTGCAGAGGTGCGCTGCAGAATTAGCTCCAATTTTGACGAAGCTTTTTAAAATGTCCCTGAAGACTGGCTCTGTGCCCTCTGGTTGGAAAAAAGCGGTTATCCATCCTATTCCAAAGAAGGGTGACCGCTCCAACCCGGCCAACTACCGCCCCATAGCGATCACATCAGTTCTGTCTAAGGTGATGGAACGTGTGATCAACGACAAACTGCTCACATACCTCGAGAAGAACAAAATTATTAACGACCGTCAATACGGATTCCGTCGGAACCGCTCGTGCGGTGATCTTCTCGCGTATGTGACGCATGTTTGGGGGCGATGCCTGGAACGTTTCGGTGAGACCCAAACGGTTGCACTGGACATCTCCAAGGCCTTTGACCGGGTTTGGCACCGAGGACTTGTCAACAAGCTGCATTCTTACGGACTTCCCGCATCCTTGTGTACGTGGATTGCCGACTTCTTGAGGGGGAGGTCGATTCAGACGGTAGTCGATGGTTTCACCTCTTCCTCACACTCGATAAATGCTGGCGTCCCGCAGGGATCGGTTCCGTCTCCAACTTTGTTTTTGTTGCACATCAACGACCTTTTGTCATGTGCACCAATTCACTGTTATGCGGACGATAGTACAGTTCATGATAGCTTTTTGTTTGACAAGCCCCCAAAGGGCTCACAAACTCCAACAGCTCGTAGGGCTTTGAAGCAAAGAATGGACGGCCACCTCGAGAGTGTTTTCTCTTGGGGTAAAAATAATCTCGTTGAATTTAATGTTTCAAAGACCCAATCTTGTCTGATTACGTCCAAAAGGGATCGAAATGAAAATCTAGTCTCTTTCAACGGAAGCAATCTTCCGAACAGGCCCTCCATTGATATGCTTGGTGTAACCCTAAGTGACCAGCTCAGGTATGGGGGCTCCATCGAAGCCAGAGTAAAGCTAGCCTCCCAAAAACTGGGCGTACTGTACAGGGCCCGCAGATACTTTAATAGTACACAACTGCTAACCCTGTACAAATCGCAAGTGCGCCCCACGGTTGAATTTGGCAGCCACCTCTGGTCTGGAGTTCCAAAATACCTGAAAAATACCCTCGACTCTGTGCAGAAACGGGCGGTCCGTTTGATAGATTCTCCCATCTTAACAGACGGATTGCAATCTTTAGAGCACAGGCGTCGGGTGGGAATGCTATCCTTGTTCTACCGGTATTACAATGGAAGATGCTCCGAGGAACTAGCATCATTGATCCCTTCGGCACCGGTGCATAGTCGGGAAACACGCCAAACGCGTGCCCAACATTTGTACACAGTTGACATTTGTCACATGAGAACGGGTCGTTTCTTCGACTCATTCTTGTGTTCAACAGCTCGGCTGTGGAATGATTTGCCGGCCTCTGTGTTTCCTCCTTCCTACAACATGGGTCTCTTCAAGACCAATGTTCATTCCTTCCTCTCCTCAAAAAGACCCTCCACACAGCATCCCAGATGACATAGGCCCTGAGGGAAATTATTTTCCTCAGGGCCTCCTGTGTGGAGTTAATGTAAAAAAAAAAAAAAAAAATATTTAATAATAATAACATGAAGGTCCGAAACTTTACGTTACCAATTTTATCCAACCAACAGTATTTTTTTATTGATATTTGGCGTTTTTAATGGTGATGGTAACATGATGATGTCACGTTCTTATCGTTACTCTAATGACTGTTGGTATATCTTTGAGGAAATATGGCAACCGTTATTATTATTCAATCAGTTCATTCAATTTATAAAATAATGCTTTTAGTTACTATCTGAATGCTTTACATTTTTCGTTCGATAATATTCAGTTCAGGGATCGTAAAATTCTATTGACTCCCAATCTGAAGGTAGCGGATCGAATCCCGGCGTGCGCAAATAAATTATATTTGAATAATTTGTATTACTTCACATTTAGTTCATAAAACATATTAAGTAGTATATTTGCGATGCATACATACATAGTGAAAAATACTCTCAGTATCGCTCTGGTGTAAGACCACCATTAAGAATTGAAAAGTGTTTGGTGACCAGATCTGAATAGCCATGCACTTCCCCACCTTCTTCTTTCTCCACCTCCTTCCTCTCCACAATTCCTTCACACTCACAACAACCCACATATTTTTATGGGGATGCCAAAGTCTCCCTGGCTGCAGACGGGAGCAGCTGGGACTCTTGTGAGGTATTTCTATAAAAAATGTATATATATATATATTTCGGCATCATGCGTGTCTTATTGTACTGAAAGAAAAAAAGCTATATAATTCTATTGAAACTTTTAGAGGAACTTTATTTCTTGACAAAAATATTCGAAATATGGAAAGACCAGTTTGTCAACTATTTGTTAATACTTGTAAAACCTTTACAGCTTACTAGCTGACCCGGCATATGTTGTTCTGCCTTGTAAATAAAGGATGGAGACACCCTAATCTATTCTGGATAGGGACACCCTAATCACCTAGAGGTATGGAATATACTTTACGACCTATTCTCATACCTACCAAATATATATAAAAAAATTCATAAAATCGGTCGAGCCGTTTCGGAGGAGTGCGACCATCAACACCGTGACACAAGATTTTTATATTATAGCTTATATTAATGTGACTTTTTACCGAAAAAGTAGGTACAATAAAATAATCTATATAAAAATAGCTGTGCCTATCGGTCGTCCAGTTGATTAGTCAGATATCTTCAAATACAAAATTTTGAGATAATGAGGAAAACAATATTCGAATACTCACTATAAATCAGTTATTGATTACACCTGTCTTTTTTTTTTTTACATGAGCTCCACACAGGAGGAAAATAATTTCCCTCAGGGCCTATGTCATCTTTGGGGATGCTGTGTGGAGGTTTTTTTAGGAAAAAGAAGAGGAGAGTACTGGGAAGGAAAAGGGTTTAAGGGGTGGGTGGGAATCTGGGGTTCAGTGTGTCCTGGTCATCCGCCTTCAAGACCTAGACAAATCTCACCCCATAAACCCGGGCACCCCTGCTAAATCACCAAACGTAGCGAACCACTTTGGGTGACCTATGGCAGAGGTGTTGGTTATCCAATAAAGGTTCCCGGGGCGGCGGTACCCATACCCGTCTGTGTTTTACATTTTATAAATACTTTAAAATAACACCGGAAAGCATAACGGTCCGGTTCGTTAGTATAACACTTTGAAATATCCTACTAGTGCCTCAGAATATGTCAACATTTTCTTCAAATCACTACAAGTTTTTCTGCATTATAATTAATTTGATTACATATAACTGCACACTGCACACACAACTCGGACGACCAATCAACTGGACGATCGACATTTTCGAAGCTAGACCACACCAATCGAGAGTTTTTGCTGCGATTTTGTATTTACCAGTCATAGAAACGACCCGTTGTCATGACAAAATTTGTCACGAGAACGGGTAAATATAAAATCGCAGCAGAAACTTTCTATTGATGTGGTCTGGCGTCCAAATAATCAATATTTTAGTTGACATTTAATGTCAACTTTATACTTATGTTGGGCTTTCAGATCGTACGTGATGTCATCTTAGTTCAATTATCTACTGTTTTTTTTTCGAATAAGACATGCGAAAATAAGGAAGAGAACGATCATTGATGACGTAGGTACCACCCAACTCTGGACCTACTATAATATGTCTTTTTCAAAATTCTGCTGACATTTCTAATATTTAAATACTGTTTTAATTCTTCACCATTACAACCATACCTGCCCCTAGCCCATTTAGGTCTAGAAAAAAAGTTCACATACGGTAGATGTGAAACCTCCAGAAACGTAAAGTAGACAAGAATAGGGAGACTATGAAGCACCGCACAAAGAGGAGACCGATTGTTCGACCTCATTCTCTTGCAGGCTAAATCCAAAAACACATACTTCTGTTTTGTCTTCATAGTGTCGCTATTTTTCATTTCATCGAGTTTCAAATCACAACGGTGCTAAAGAAGTTTTCACTTCAATAATAATTGACGGCCGGCGTAATCTAGCGATAAGGCTCTTGACTCGCAATCCGAAGGTCGCGGGATCGAATCCCGGCGTGGCAAATAAATCTTATTTGATTAATTTGTATTTTTTCACAATTAATTCATTTTAAATAATATGCAGTATATGTATTTGCGGCACGCTCCAGAGTAGAATATACTCTTAGTATCGCCCTGGTGTAATATCACCATTCAGAATTGAAACGTTGCTTAAAATGACTTTAGCCGTGTTTGATGACCAGATCTGAAGAGCCAGGTACTTCCCCACTGTCCTCTTCCCCATCTCTTTCCCTCCCCACTACCTTCAGCCTTACAACATACCCCAATTGGGGATGCCATAGTCTCACTGGCTCCAGACCGGAGCAGTTCAGGAGCAGTCTTGAGCGGTGTTCATATAAAAAAAATTACATTAAAAAAAGTCACCGTAAACCAAAATTATTATTTTTATTACAAGTTATGTTAGGAATCACTTGTGTTATTTTTACAACTCATAAACGGTCAGAATGCATTTTAAATGCTGTCGAAAAATTAATCTTTTCCTTGTCAATACTTATGTATAGTTTGCTTTTGTACGTATTTGTTGAATGTTTATATTCATATAAGTAGACACACACTTTACTGTTTTATCAAACAGTAAAGTGTTTGATAAAACATCTCCAAAGTGTTGCTAATCTGTTGATCCAAAATTAAATTATATTAAGTCAAAAAGGTCAAACCGCAAAAGGTAATAACAAAGTTTCGGTATCATAATTCACTAATTACCTGTTCACTAAGAATTAAGGAGCTTTCAAGTATTTAGCTCAACTTTACCAAATTCTGTTTCATTCAAGGGATGAAAAAAATGATTAAAAAAAAACAAAAATTCGCCTTTGTTTGTAAAGATTTATTTTCAAACGATAAGAATGTGCCTACTTACAAAGCACTGATTTGTCCGTTTTTTATTTCAAATACTCATTTGATTAAAAAATCAGTTAGAAAAAACCATCTGATATTTTTAGTAAAATATACCGTCAACGGAAAAAAAATTGCTAAAATATCTCACATAATCCATTCTAGTTTATATATTTGTATCAAATTGCTGCTAAACAAAATTAATCAATACCTTCAATTAACATGATATAATTATAAAGTGACTTACCCGAAAGAAATCTGTACCCATGTTCAAAGTGCGATGAGTAAAATCCACTTATAAAACTACACATACACTAATTTTTTTCATTCACGGTGATTATCTTTAATGAATAGTGGTAAGTTAAATCACTAAAAATCACAAGAAATAAAACCAATACTTTATCGAATATTTGAAAATAATTAAATTACACTACTGTTCATAATTAAATAAACACCCCGCGCAAACGTTCAATATTATTCCTTAATTATTTTTCTCCTAAAAAATGTACACTTTTTGCTAAAGTAAATTTCTAATAACACTCACACATACGTATGATGGACACGATTTGTTAGTAATAGTATATGTATTTATAAATTTCCACTTTTTGGTGTTGTTTTTTCACAACATGTTCCAATTGAGTTAAATAATCCCACGGAATGTAATTGATTGAATTATTATTAATTTCTTTAACAATATTAATTACTCAATAGCCATTGCCGATTCTTATATTTTAATTATGTTTTTAGTACAAGCGTAATCACTTAAAATTTTTACATATTTAAATGTTATTATTGTATAACGTGTTTTAAATCAAATCTAATCAACAAGTTTACAGTCGTTTTAGATTCACAAATCTTTTTTTTTATTTTTTGCAAGAGTATATTGTCGTCACTAATAAATAATATTGATGAATCAATCAATTCAACTCGTAACGGCAATAATTCGTAGCGAGATTCGGCTCAAGGCTCGTAGCTCGTAGCAGGCTACGACAGACGGCGACGGCGGCACGTGACGGCGTCGGTCCTTACGATCGGGCGTCGCGGCGACTACTGGATGAACGGAGTAGGGAGGGTGGCGCCGCGACGCGCAGGCGTCGAAACCGGGACGGCTGGGCCTGAATCAGAAGTGAACCTGCCGCCGGTGAGTTTGACTGATTTCCGATTTGAATACCATTAATTGGATAATACCCACATCCTGTAACAATAATATTTACACATTGTTTTTGAAAAAAATTAAAAAATTTTGCTCTTCTCTCTCAATCTCTTTTTAACTCAAATTATCTTAAAATGCAAACTTAAATGTAATTTGGAAATGTTTTTCTCATCCGTTATATCGTATTTATGTTTTATTTTCATTTATGCACAATTATACTTTCATTTAACGTTCTTTTTTTTGTTTTTTACGTAATTTTATGTATTTATTTTGATAGTTTGGATGATATTTTAAAAGTTATATTTGGTTGACAGCATTTCCCGTGAGACTGATGTGTTTCTAAAATAATTTCTAAAATTTCGTTTTGGATGAAACTACGTAGTTATCATGATTTTTGTATATTTTTTTTCACCTTTTAACAATTTCTTAAAATCCTTTTTCAATCGTATGTACTAATGTACGTACGTAAATATATTTTTAGCTACATATGTATCCTTTTTGGAAATATTCAATATGCTTTTGTCTTTTTTTAGTCTTGATTGTCATAATTTGTATTTTCATGTTTATTTTGCGTAAATTGTACGAACACCTTTTTTTAAAATATATTAAAATTTTAGTATGATTATCCATCTCAAAACAGGCACCGTTTAGTGAGGCGGGTAACAAACTAGCACTCTCATAATATTTTAACTCTTAAGTGCCACAGAAATTAACGGTAAATCTCGGCTCTATAATTAAATAATTGTATATAATTCACTTGAATAGAAGGCCGTTAAAGATTCTTCAACCAAAATTATGTATTTTTTAAATTCTATTTCAGCAGCGGTACATTTATAAAGTAGCATTTATTACGTCACGAATTTCTGAAAAGTTAAAACAATAAAAACACAAAGAATTTATACAAACAACTATATAATATATAAAATATTTCTATACAAACATCTTGCTGAATATGTTGAACAGTGGAATATAGTTTTCTCGGGCACTAACTAGTCGTGGTTATTATTTTTATAATGTGATAGCGCAGTAGGGTTCCATCTGTTCCTAAGCACGGAAACGTTATGAGAGTAAAGGCAATGAAGAGAAAAAGGCGAAGAAGAAAAAAAGGGTCGGGAAGAACTTAATTTTTTTGTACCACCCAGCTGGATATTGAGTCATTTCAGTTTTTATCGTTTTTTTAAAATTTGGATACAACACAGTAATTGCTCTCAAAAATCTAGACGTCTGAAGCAAGTGAGGCTTCCCAATTTAGGGTATGTTGTGAGGCTGAAGCAAGTGGGGAGGGAAAGGAGATGGGGAAGAGGAAAGTTCTAAAGTACCTGGTTATTCAAATCTGATCACCAAAGACGACTAAAGCCATTTCATGCAAAATTTGAAATCTGAATGCTGGTCTTATACTAGAGTGATACTTGGTAGCGTCTTCCACCATGAATACCATTTCCACCATTTCTAAAGAAGAAATTATGAAACAACACGTATTAATCAAATAAAATTTACTTGCGTTCGCTGGGAATTGAACCCGCTACTTCCAGATTACTAGTCGAGGAGCTCACCCCTCACCACGGAGGCCGTCTAAACTGTGTACAATATAATATTTTCTTTAATATTTTTATACTACGTAAGAAAACCTCGAAAATGAGGCATCTTAGATATATACTAAGAACGCCTGAAGACCGGCTTTGGTATAAAATACTTACGATAATTCAGTAAGTAGGCCGCAACATGATGAAAGTAGGAAAGAAACTGCAATAACTGTGCGAAGAGAGACCGGACCTGCAATCAAAGGATGTAAGTCGCTAAAGTAGCCCAACACGGAAGCCTGGTAGCGCTTTATGTATATAAGCGATTCTGATGGTTCCCCAATCTGAATAGAACAAGTGGAAGAAGACCTAGACCTCTGTTACCTACTTTAGTTTTTTAACAATCGCTAACTCGTGAAATTACTAACATCATGGGCATTAATTGTAACAATAATTATAATAGTTTATTCCAGAATGTAGGGGAAGTGCAATGCAATGCATTTCATATTTTGAAATAACAAAAGAAATTAGACAAATAACAGGTTAAGGTTAAAAGTAAATTACAATACATAAATAAAATAAAAACGAATAAGCATGAAAAACATGAGAAACAAATCTGAAAAAATAATTACCACTAAAATGATTTATTTTTTTAAACTTTACGAGTAAAACCTCAAATTGTAATATTTAATTAAATGAAGACAATATTAGCGAAACTCAATCGCAAGATAGAAAAAATTGAAAAAGATGTCGGCACCTCTTGGACACGAACCCAGGACCTACTGCTTACATGTATAAGCAGAAGCAAAATGAATTCATGCAGTTATATGTATTTGTAAATATAAACAAAAATGTTTATTTATTTAATTTATTTATTTAAATACATGTTACATAATTAGACATTTACATAGAATTGGATACATTGAATCACCATACTAGGCGGCTGCCTGTTTCATGGTGACAATGGAGGATATTTACTTTAAGTGAAGTCTATTGTTAACATATGGAACTATTAGTAATGTAATGATGTTGAAAATTGGTAAAGTTATAATAAAAAACTAGTAAAGAGAAAAAGATTTGGGTAAGGATAAGTTTGTGAGAAGATACATATCCTTATTTTAAAATTTATATGTGTGAGTGCATACGCATACGTATATACAGGTGCACACATCCATACACACATAGGCATATACACACACACACTTACACATATATATGCGTCTAGGTACATGAATACATTAATATGTATATATACGGCCATGGACACAGTACCAACACATTTACACACAGTTGTAATTTTTTTTTTTTTTTTTTGAAATGTATGGGAGTTGTTTTACAACTCTCATAATAATTATTCAATCTATTCTAATATGCAGGGTTCTGTTAAAATAAAATAAGAAGAATGGTACTCACTTGGTTTATTGACAAATAACAATTACTAAATAATAATGAACAGAGATGTTGCTTGGTGCACCTATTGTCACGGAGTGACAGGCCGTGCCGCGTCTCTCCCCACCTCGCGTCCCAATGGTGGTGGGAGTATCGACACTCCACATGCCTCCCCTCCTAGAATGATGATCATCCTTCCTGAAGTCCTCCTTGAATCCTCTAGCAGGTGGATGAAATATTGGACTGAAGAGGTATATGTACATGACAGAGAGACAGAAGATTGTATGGAATGATGGGCACAAATGTTCGAAGATATCTCGTGCCTAGTATGCCCATCTTTCAGGGAATCTAACTCGCCTACCCGATCGAGTTTTTCTCTCTGGTGCTTTCTCAGGAATAACTGTTGTGGTCGGTTTAATAGTGGGGATTTCTTTATCCTCCAAATCTGTTGGGAGAAAAGCAGGTTTTAGCCTATCAATGCTTATGTACTTTTGATGGCCACGTATTTCCACCAACATTTTCTTAGAATCCCTCATCAATACTTTGAAGGGTCCTTCATATGGCGCTTGCAAGGGAGCTTTTACTGAGTCTGTTCGAATGAAAACATGAGTGCAAGTTCCCAACAAACCGTGTACAAAAGGTTTATCATGGTTATGGTTTGTAGCTGGTATGGGTTTAATATCTTTCAACATATCGGTGACCTTTCTAGCGAACGTCTCTGGATCTGTTGGTGTTGTCTCGGTGAAAAAATCTCCCGGGAGCTTAAGCGGAGTTCCGTATGTCATTTCCGCGGGTGATGTTTTTGCATCCTGTCGAACGCAAGATCTGAGGCCCAAGAGAATCAATGGAAGTCTCTCTGACCAACTGCTTGTGGAAGCTACTTTTAGAGCCCCTTTTAGTGTTCGATGCCATCGCTCTATTAAGCCGTTTGCTTGCGGGTGGTACGCTGTTGTTCTTAAGTGTTTTACACCACACAATTTCATGAGGTCTTCGAAGAGCTTACTTTCAAATTGACGTCCTTGATCCGACGTTATTGTATCGGGCACCCCAAACCTAGCTATCCAGTTCTCCATGAGAGCGAGAGCAACTGTCTCTGCCATGATATCCTTAATGGGAATCGCTTCTGGCCATCTAGTGAAACGATCTATAATGGTCAATAGGTAGTTGTTGCCACGTGATGGAGGCAAGGGTCCAACAATATCAATATGGATATTTCTAAACCTCTCTTTGGGCAACGGTAGTGTTCCAATAGGACTGTGGGTATGCCTATTTACCTTGGCCTTCTGGCATAATATGCACGTGGTGACGAACTCTTTTACGTCTCTTTGCATCTTAGGCCAAACGAATCTTTGCCTAAGTGTTTTGTAGGTAGCTCCAATGCCGGGGTGACAAATACTGTGCATGTTATCAAGTATACGGTGTCTCCAAGCCTTTGGTATAAATGGTCTTGCAACACCAGTGGACATATCGCACCATAGAGTTGTAGGACTTCCGGGAATCTGGACACGTTCCAAGCGCAGAGAAGTCTCGGTGTTCATGATCGCGATGAGTTCTGAGTCGCTGTTTTGGTCTAACGCCATCTCTTCATAGTTGATAGGCGATGGAATCTGTATCTCTTCAATCCTTGATAATGCATCGGCTACCTGATTTTCGTTTCCGGGTGTGTAAACGATTTTTGTTGTAAATTGCGCGATAAAATCTAACTGTCGTCTTTGCCTTGGCGAATCATTATCCGCTTTTTTGGTGAACGCAAAGCATAAGGGTTTATGATCGGTGTGAGAGAGGTTTTAGGGTGGCACACCTGTTTCCGGCCATACAAGAGCGAGACAGGTGATCCCGCATATAAAAGGAGATGCAGGCCTCTCCTCACTCTCTTTTTCCAACCGCCAACACGTTAGTTAGGACGTATTTATAGCCATTACATATAATAAATATCCATATCGCCAATACGCGCATTATTAATAAATAACCTCGCCTACACTCGAGTCTGTATTTAACAGTGGCGCAGCCTACGGTACACGATTCTGACAATACGGCAGATCGCGTAAAGAATCGACGCGCAAAAAAATTTGGCACAAAAATTTGGCAAAATACGCGGTAACATTATTATTTCGGGTCGGTAAGAAAGGCCGGACCGAAATTATTCCAACACTTCACTGCAAGGAGTGAAGTGCAAGAAGACACTGGAGCCAGCCAGCTTTTCGGAAGGGGGAAGCACGGGAGGTCCAGCGTCAATCGACATCTCTGAGGGTCAAGGATCGGAGATCCAGGTCGCAGGAGTGATCTGGGGTAGCCATCGGTGTTACTGTGTGACGGGTCTGGAAGGAGCCATCAATTCACAGGGTCAAGGAGCAGTTTCCGGAGCAGGGTCCAGGGAGCAGACGGCAGAAGAAGAAGCCTCATTGGGAAGTTTTTGTTTTTTCTGTTTTCTTTCTCTCTATTTGGGTACCTTCTGGGCATTGGGAACATGGAGTCTCGAGGATTGGAGTCCTTCAGTTTGCGTGACGGGAACTGGGAGAACTTCAAAGTCCGCCTCGAACAATTTCTCCTCGTGAATGATGAAAAGTTTGCATCGGATGATAAAAAAAGGGCTATTTTCCTGAATGCATTGAAAGATGATTGTTTTTCCTTATTGGTTAATTTGTGCATTCCTAAAAAGGTAACAGATATTAAGTTAGAAGATTTGATATCTAAACTTGATGAGTATTGTTGTTCAACGAAATGTTTTTTTGAAGAGAGATCTAAGTTTTACAGTGCTAAACAAAGAAATGACGAATCAATCCGTGAGTTTGCAGTGCGGTTAAAGTCTCTTTCTACTAATTGCAAATTTGGGAATAGTTTATCAGTAAATTTAAGGGATTTCTTTGTTTTGGGTTGTAAACCAGGAAAGGTAAGGGAAAAATTATTTCTCGGGGGTGAATTACACTCGTTCGAAAAATGTTTACAAGTCGCCGAGTGCATTGACCTCGTAGCTTCAACTCAAGCGCAGTCCCGAGTTGATAATACGGTTTACGCTAATGTACAGCTCAAGGCCGGTCGACTCTCTTTTAATAATTCGCGTGTGAAAGACAGAGACGTGAAGCGTTTCGGGCATAGCAACAGGGCACGGTCACAGTCGCCAGCGAACGCTGTGAAACAAAATTGTACCGTTTGTGGTCACAATAATCACATCGCGACGGAATGTAGATATAAAAATTATTTATGTAAAATTTGCAGTACGAAGGGTCATCTCGCAAAACAGTGCAAGCGTTCCTCAACACGTAAGAGTGTGAATACTTTGTTGTCGGACACAAAGTTGGGTGAAGTTAATAGTGTCGAACCATTTTTTATTGAAGTTTCACTAGACGGGATCAAGAGTAAATTCATGGTAGATTCTGGAGCATCTTGTTGCGTAATTTCCAAGGAGTGTTATTTCAGTAAATTCAGTAGAATCAAGCTAGTGCACGAAGACATTAGTCTACGGGGTTTTGACAATACGCTCGTGAAAGTGGTAGGTACAATTACGCCACAAGTGGAATTTAACGGTCAGTGTCACAATTTGAAATTTGTTGTTGTCACAAGTGCTTCGTTATCGATAGTGGGGCGTGATTTTATGAATCTTTTTAACGTCGGGATTAACGGAATCGTAAACAGTATAAAACAGAATACTTTGAAGCAGCGATTAGTAAAAAAATTCCCGGAAGTTTTTACGGATAAACTAGGAAAATTTAATAAGTACGAAGTGAATTTAACTTTAAAAGAGACCGCTATTCCGATATTTCGTAATCACAGAGTTATGCCGTTCGCTTTGAAAGAAAAAGTCGAAAGGGAGTTAGATAGTTTACTGTCAGACGGTATTATAGAACAAGTCCAGTTTAGTGAGTTTGCAAGTCCAATTGTTCCAGTAATTAAGAAAAACGGTAGTATTAGATTATGTGGTGATTATAAATCGACAGTGAATAATCAGTTATTAGTTGACAAATATCCATTACCTAGGATAGAGGAGCTATTAACGAAAGTAAATGGTGGGAAAGTTTTTGCAAAAATCGATCTTAAATCGGCGTATAGTCAATTTGTTTTAAAAAAGGAGTGTAGGCGTTTTACAACAATCAATACCCATTTAGGATTGTTTCAGTATAAGCGGTTAGTGTACGGGTTATCTCCCGCGCCAGCTATATTTGCAAAGGCAATGGCAAATTGTTTGTCAGGATTACAGAACATGACGTTTTATTTGGATGATATTATCGTGATAGGGGAAGACGAAGACGATTTAGAGAAAAACGTATGTGTCGTGTTAGAAAGGTTGAAACATTGTAATCTAACAGTGAATAGTGACAAGTGTGAATTCAATTTAAAAGTTATTGAGTTTTTAGGTTATAAAATAAGTGAACAAGGGATTCAACCGTGTGAACGGAATAAAGAAGCCATTTTAAATGCACCAGCACCTAGTGATTTAAATAATTTAAGAAGTTTATTAGGTATGATTAGTTATTATCGTAATTTTATTCCAAATATGGCAAATATATTGTCACCATTATACGAATTGCTTAAAAAAGATGTTAAGTTTCAATGGGGTACGGAACAAGAAAATAGTTTTGCGATAATTAAAAGAATATTAACTTCGGATAGGATTTTAACGCATTTTGACGAAAATATACCTGTGAAACTTGTCACAGATGGTAGTTTTAATGGGGTAGCAGCAACATTACTTCATAGGTTTCAAAATGGCGTAGAAAGACCGATTGGGTTCGCAAGCAGAACTTTAACTAAAGCGGAAAAGAATTATTCTATTCTAGATATTGAAGCAACAGCAATTATTTTTGGAATTAAAAAGTTTTATCAATATTTGTACGGCAGAGAATTTATTTTAGCTGTGGATAATCAGCCGTTAGTGAGAATTTTAGGTGAAAATAAAGAAGTACCTAAGATTGCCGCGTCAAGGTTACAGAGATATGCTATTATGTTAGGTTCGTTTAATTTTAAAATTGAATATGTAAAATCGAAAAATAATTGTTCAGACTTTCTGAGCAGGTGTCCGATTGAGAAGGTTAGCTGTGAAGATGAGATAGAGTCTGATTACATTAATTATTTCGAGAATAATGGGTTTAATTTGTCTTTAGACGTGATAAAAAGCGAAACCGAAAAGGATGATGTGTTAGGTCAAGTGAAAAATTTTCTTATCGAAGGTTGGCCAGCATCAGTAAAAAAGGCACAAAGTGGTAACTTTACTAGAATTTTTTGGGAAAAAAGGTTAGAATTGTCTTTGATAAATGGGTGTGTTTTATATCAACATAGGGTTGTTGTACCTGAGTCTTTAAGACAAGAGGTTTTAAAGATGTTACATAGATCTCATTTAGGGGTTTTTAAGACTAAAGGTATTGCAAAAAGCTTTGTCTGGTGGCCAAAAATTAATCAAGATTTGGAGAAAATAACGGAAAATTGTAGAGATTGTTTAGAAATTAAACCAGAATCACAAAAGAGTTCTTTAGCAGTGTGGCCATATGAACCTGAAGTATGGTTCAGGGTACATATTGATCATGGTAGTTTGTATAACAAAAATTTTTTAGTGGTGGTAGACTCTTCTTCAAAGTGGATTGAGTGTCTGGAAGTAAACAGTCTGTCTTCAAAAGAAAATATCGAAATACTTCATAGATTATTTTCGCAATTTGGTTTTCCAGCAACTTTAGTTAGTGATAATGGTACGTGTTTTTGTTCTGAGGATTTTGAAAATTTTTGTAAGAAAAATGGGATAGAACATATCACTAGTCCAGTCAATCACCCTAGTAGCAACGGGCAAGCTGAAGCTACAGTAAAGACTTGTAAAAATTTCCTTAAAAAAAAATTTGTAAACATAATGGATTTCCTTCAGATTATAAAGAAAAGTTAGGTAACTTTTTAGCAGACTATAGGAATACAGTTCACGCAACAACAGGATGTGAGCCATCTGTATTATTAATGGGTAGAAAAATTAGAACAGTATTTGACTCTCTGATTCCAAGGAAAATTGAGGATAGAACGGGTAGTTCAGGTTCTACTCGACGAAACAAAGTAATAAAAAAGGTTACTCAGAGCCAAAACAATCAGAAAAGACAATATAAGGGTAGAGTTAAATCAGGTTTTAATATAGGTCAGAAAGTAATGACTAGAGATTTCAGATCTCAGGGTAATAGGTTATGGGTCCCTGGGGTTATTGTGGATAAAAAAGGTAGTAAAATATATTTCATAAAAATTAACAAGTCTAATATGGTGTGGAAAAGACATTTAGACCAGCTAAAGGAATTACATGTTTCATGGCAGGAGGAAGATAACCAGGAATTCGCGTCTGACACGTTGGAATTGTCGACGGACGAATTAGATCTCTCCGGTATGTTACGTAATAGAAGTGTCTCTAATTCTGTTTCTCCATGTTTCAGGTCTAACCCATGGCAAGGAAGGCTTCGGCCCAGGTGACAGCACTTCGCAGTCGAAATGGACAGAAATGGACAGAAGGGATACAGAAAGAACAAAAACAAATGTTTTGTTAATTTTAAATGTAATGTGTTAATTTTAAATGTGAAATATGAAATATAAAATATATTGTATGAAATATGTAGCTATAGGTATCACTTATGTAGCCAGGATTCTCCCGTTTAAGTAGGGGAGGATGTGAGAGAGGTTTTAGGGTGGCACACCTGTTTCCGGCCATACAAGAGCGAGACAGGTGATCCCGCATATAAAAGGAGATGCAGGCCTCTCCTCACTCTCTTTTTCCAACCGCCAACACGTTAGTTAGGACGTATTTATAGCCATTACATATAATAAATATCCATATCGCCAATACGCGCATTATTAATAAATAACCTCGCCTACACTCGAGTCTGTATTTAACAATCGGTATATATGGTGACTTCTCTACCCTCAACCTGTCCTCGAAAGTACTTAATTGCTTCGTAAATGGCTGTGAGTTCTCTATCATAAGTACTGTAATTTTTTTGTGCGTTGTTGAGTTTTCGTGAAAAAAATCCGAGCGGTTTCCATTTCCTCTGCTTTTCTGTTCGTTGTTGGAGGGCTGCGCCCACAGCAAAATTTGAAGCATCCACCATAATTGCGAGGTCTGATGATATTTCTGGATGTGTGAGGAGTGTAGCATTAGCCAAATCAACTTTGGTCTGGTCGAATGCCTGAATGAGCTCCTCTGTCCATTGGATTGGTTGCTTGTCTGCTTTTTTTGTATTGGCGATTATGGCGTACAACAATCGTTGAGCCTCCACAGCCTTTGGAATGAACTTTCGGTAATAATTCAGCATACCTAAGTATCTGCGCATGTCCTTTGCTGTTTTTGGTCTTGGGAAATCTTTGATGATCTCCACTTTTTCGGAAAGAGGAGTCGTTCCCTCATTTGAAATTTGGTAGCCAAGGAATTTAATGCTGGATTGACCAAACGTGCTTTTCTCGGCGTTAATGATCAAACCGTGTTCCTCAAGACGTTTGAAGACTGTTTCGAGGTGCTCCATGTGTTCGTTTTCGTCCTCGGATGCAATCATAATATCATCGATATATGCAAAACAAAATTCCAAGCCATTCAGTACTTGATTTATAACGCGTTGAAACGTCTGTGCCGCGTTACAAAGCCCAAATTGTAAATGTGTGAACTCAAAGAGACCAAATGGTGTTATGATGGCGGTCTTTGGGATATCACTCAAACTAATGGGAATTTGGTGGTATGCACGAACCAAATCTATAGTGCTAAAAATGTTGGCTTTAGATAACTTGTGAGCGAAATCGTTCAGTTGTGGAATCGGGTAACGGTCTGGAATCGTCTGAGAATTGAGCCTGCGATAATCTCCGCAGGGTCTCCAACTGCCGTCCGATTTTTGTACCATGTGCAAAGGGCTTGCCCAACAGCTTTTTGATGGTCTACATATTCCTTGTTGTACCATAAGGGCAAATTCCTTCTTTGCTGCCTCTAGCATTAGTGGTGTCATTCTTCTGGCCCTAGCTGAGGTGGGTGGTCCAGTTGTTTCAATACAGTGGGCCACAGAATGTTTTACTCCTACTTCTCGATTGAAGGGTCGTGTAATTGCAGGGTATCGCTGTAGACATTGGTGGTATTTGCTTGTATTGTTGACCGTAGATATACCCGTACTTGCATAGTGAATGCGCTGTCCCGTTGACGTTAGTCCCGTCGTTGCGTCAATGAGTCTCCCTTTCCGAAGGTCCACTAGAAGATTAAAATTTTCTAAAAAAATCTGCCCCCAAAATTGCGCGCTCGACTTCGGCTATGACAAATGTCCATGGAAATGTTCTACGCAATCCGAAGTTAACCATCATTCGGCGTAGTCCGTGTGTCTTGATAGGAGTACCATTTGCAGCGTAGAGTGCCACATTTGGCTCGTGTTGTTTAAATGTTTGCGGTGTTTTGAATTTGCTGGGAATTACAGAAATCTCCGCCCCGGAATCAATCAAAAAGTTTATATTGTTTTGCCGGTCCCAGATGTGCAACCTTTTTCCAATCTGCTCTATGTAAGTTGCATTGACACAGAGCTTCTTTAGTTTTCCGAACTCTTCGTCGTCGGCGGCCAATCACAGGGTGCGATGCACTTTTTCGCAAGTTTTCCGAACTTGTAATGATACCAGCATCGTTCGTAAACTTTTTTTGTTTGATGCCTGTTACGCGATGGTGATCTTAATCGCCTCTGTTTATTAATTTCCATTAGCTTTTCATCGCTTATTTTAGTTGAGTAAGATGAACTAGGAAAACCTCCTTCTACGTGGCATATATCATTGCTGCTATAGACGTCTGCCATTTTGTCGGCGATTTCTGCTAGCTTGTCTAAGTCCTGATCGGCCGATACAGTCAGTATAGCTTGCATGTTATTAGGCAGCCGTTGTAACCACAGCGTCCTGAAGAGTTCCGTGTTGATGATGGTGGGTCCTGCCAGTTCTTTCATCTGACGTAATAACTGAGACGGTGTATTATCTCCAAGCTGAAGTCCGTATACGAGCTTGGCAGTTTTTTTTCTCTCGGACTCTGTAAACCTAGTCACCAATGCCGATTTTAATGTGGCATACATATCCCGTGTGGGTGGGTTCAAAACGATGTCACTAACCATGGTTAGCGTTTCACTGTCCAGGCAACTTACGATGGAGTAGTATTTTGTTGCATCGGAACTAATGCCGGCTATGATAAATTGGGCCTCAATTTGCTTCAACCACAGTTGAGATTTATCCCGCCAAAAAGGCGGCATTCGAACCCCCACTCTTGCAACCTGATGACTAGTGCCCTGGTCCGTCATATCTTTGTCGTTATTTTGCTGCGTGTTAGCCATTAACTCGCTTGGGCAACTTTAATTGTGTGTGTAATGGTGTGCAGTCTCAAATATAATAAATAATAAATGTATAAATTATTACGTGTAATAATAATAAATGTGTAATAATGATATTTGAAATCGATTGACTCCGTGACGTTGTTTATTTGCATTAGTCAAATTACGTTATTAAAGCGCCAAGTGGTACCAATTATATCTATGAATATACTAGTAGACAGAACCCTACGCAAGAAACTAATTATCAGCGATATCGAAACGCGAAAAATTGTTAAGACGGCAAATAAATACTAAATACCGGTCAATAAAAGGGAGAAGGCCTTGTGTTATGCGCTCGAATACATAAAATGCCCTTCTGAAGAGAGGCGATTGTACTAGGTTAGACTCGGCTACTCGGGTTTCGATCTAGCGGGAACAAAATTTAGTATGTGGGTACGCGAGCAAATAATAATGCGATTTCGTAAATAATATTAATTTCGCGTGTTTTTATCTGGGTCACCAAATTTATGGGAGTTGTTTTACAACTCTCATAATAATTATTCAATCTATTCTAATATGCAGGGTTCTGTTAAAATAAAATAAGAAGAATGGTACTCACTTGGTTTATTGACAAATAACAATTACTAAATAATAATGAACAGAGATGTTGCTTGGTGCACCTATTGTCACGGAGTGACAGGCCGTGCCGCGTCTCTCCCCACCTCGCGTCCCAATGGTGGTGGGAGTATCGACACTCCACAAATGTATGAAGGTGTAATTAGAATGGAGCTTGAGTATTTGCAGTAAGTATCTTTCCAAATAGTATTGAGATATATGTTAATAAAAGAGGTGTTATTTTCTAACATGGTGACAGAATATAATTATTTATTAATGTTTTAATGTTTGAATAACTGTACTCATGCTGCTTTTGTAGGTTTATTATAATATTTTTATTAAGTTTATGTGTATGTTTCTTTCTTATCTTTTTTTAAAATTACATTATTGTAAAACTACATTATTGTAAAACTTTGTTGTAAAACTGTAAAACTTTGTTGTAAAACTGCACATCTCGATACAGGAAAGCCCTAGTGAGATGTGCAGCTTATTGCTATATATATTTCTTATTTTATAAATAGATAAATGAATACAATGTAAATATGTACAATAAATAATTCAGGCATATACTCTTTCTATTATTGAAAAGTTTTGATTCATTGTAACAGTTATTGAAAAAAACATACAAATACAAGATAATATAAAAAATGGAAAAAAAAAGATTACAAAAGGCATAGCCTGTTCGACAATATGCGTTGGTATAATTCTATTTTTTAACATATTAATGAAGTGATTTTAAATTAAAACATCATAATATTATAAAGCATTACTTTTATAAGAAAAATTATGTCAAATTGAGCTATAAGCGGGGTAAAAACATAAAATATGACATTAAATATAATAATTAGTCGATGAATATGGAAGTTTAACCTCTCATATCGGGGATGTTCCGAAGGTTAGAAAATTTCCGTTTTGCATTAAAATCATTTTGCATTTGCAAAAACCGTTTTTAATTTTGAATAAATTGAATGACAAATAACCCAAAAACATTAGTAATAAAACATTATTTTATCTTACGTTTTGTTTTCTTTTAACTATTAATAATTAATAACTATTTTAGTATGTGAAACAGGTTATAAACACTGTCATTGTCACTCATCAGAAGGTCAGTAAGCACCTTTTTGAAAGTGAGATATTTGTCCTTAGACTTTATTTCAAATGATAAATTATTAAAAATTTTAGGTGCAAGAAAGTTGAACTGGGACTGGGCCATTGAAGTTTTTGTTGTTGGAATAATATAATTCGATAGGTTTGAATATCTTGTGTTGTATTTTGAATTTATAATTTTTTTTTTTGTAAATTTGAATTTAAAATAAGAGGTAATATTTTTTACATATATGGATTTTATATTAAGAACTTTAAAGTCTTTAAATAGGTCTTTCGTGGGGTGTATATAATGAACTCTGTAAATAGTCCGTATTATTAATTTTTGGGCTTTTATTAATGGATCTAATACAGTTTTGGAGCATCCTCCCCAGATAATTATACCGTACGATAAGATTAACTGACACAGGGAAACATATACTGTTCTCATTGTATTCTTTTGTAGTATATTGCGCAATGATCTAAAGATATAAGCCAGTTTCCTTATACGGCTTGTGACGTTTATTACATGTTCTTCCCATCGCAGTTTGTTATCGATTATTACGCCTAAGTATCTGATGGAGTCTACTCTTTCCAATGGATTGCATAAACAGCTGGATATATTACTACAAGAATGTATTTTTAATACATGATTACTTGAAGGTTGACTTGGATTATTTGTACTGAATGTTAGGTATTTTGTTTTGGTTATGTTTAGCGTTAGTAAATTATCATATCATATCATTATTATGTTAATTGTAAATCTCTAATTCTAAGCCATAGTAAGTATTAAGTCATAATACTCGTATTATAGCAGAATTGTGAGATCATGAATAATATGTACCTATAGTTTATAGCAAAAATAATACACATATGTCACCAGTCATAAGTCATTAAATCTCCCAGTAGGTAGGCAGACGCACCGCCGCCAAGACCTAGAAAATCCACAGTCCATGAACCCGAAAAATTTAACAAACATAACGAACCGCTTGGGATGACCTATATCGGAGGTATTGGTTATCCAATTAATGGTTCCCGGGGCGGCGGAAACTATATCCGCCTCCCAAATCAAAATATTTAACCTGGATTTGAACCAGTGCCGTCTCCGCCACGGATATCGTATAATTATTATAATTTACTTACAGGATTCTCGGAAATACCGCTCACCATGTTCCTATTCAAACATAATCATAAATAACTTCCATCTACCAATTCACGAAAATACACAGCGTGATGCTTTGGGGACAAATTGCTCCACTGTTTTCCACCTTTATTTGTGTCTAAATGAGTGTGAGATTTCTGGATACTCGTTTTGCGTTAGGATCTTTAAATACATTCTTCCTCTGTAATCAAATTAGGCACAAAATACGCTTCCAGGAAACGAGAAATAAATTTATAAATGAACGAGCTTACCATACAAATTAAACATGTTCATGAAAGATCTGTATACTGAGGAAAGTATCTCCAAGTGGTTTGTTTGCCATGCGTTATAGTAGTTAATTTATACGTCTTAAAATATTATTAGATAAGACTGATATTGGTTTAATCGAAAGAATTATTATGGTTTGATCCTTTGAGAAAGGGATAAGTACGCTTCCAGTTTTAGACTAACGATTTAAATTTAGTTGAAGTTTTAGAGTTAACAGTAGAAACTTGATAACAGTTGTGATCAGTGAGGCATTAATAATTTTATTATTTGAACAACCAATAAACTAGTAGTTCTGTGAACAATTGACCTCGTGTCCGAAAAGTACGTTTCAATTTTTTTCGTATTTCATAAAAGACAAATCAAAATTTTGTCTGATATCATGAGATTTATAAGAAGGTACTAAAATACCCACAAATATCTGTCTATACTTGTTTTTCTTTTGTTATTTTTATTGATTTTCATTATATTCTGACGAAGAAACTATTGGTTTCGAAACACGTTGATAATTTTCATTAAGTAAGTGGTATATGCAAAGTGATTTGTTTTATTTTTTTTATTTATTTACATAAAGTTTGATTACAGGTGTCTTTACGATGCCTGTCTCACAAGGGCCTACTGTATCGAGACAGACGTAAGAAGTAAATAAATGCGTACTTAAATAATACATAAATATTTCGTCAACATTATAATATTCTTTCTTTGAGATTAATAGAATAATCTGTAACGTAATTATTTTCATGGTAGTTACTCAATCGGTACCTACTTGCTCAGAAGGAGTTTTATTAATTTCGGGTGCCGTTGGAACGATTGATAACAAATTCATATTGCCGGAAAATTGTTCGATTGTTTTTTGTTTGAGAAAAAAAAAAACGATTAGAAGGGCGACGTCATGACATAACGATGGATTGGTCGGAAGTTTTATTTTGTAAGGAGTTTTGATACTCCTAAATGATTGTATAAATTTGCAATATTATGCGTGTAACAGACGTGATGCCTTTACGAGACTGTTAAATAGTACCGGGTCACGGTACACGCAGGATGTTGATTGTTTTTTCGAGGCGAGGAAAACTTTTATTGTGATGATCACGAGATATCGAGTTACCTATGTAATATTTCAATCTAATGGAAGTGTTTATGATGTCTGGTGTGCCTGGTACCTAAAGTTGGTGTTCTTATGCTTAGAACTGAGATTCTTGTGCCACGTACAATCCAATATCACTGAGGATAACTTTGGTGAAGACTGCAGGCACTTCTTAAATCACATTTACAGTCTAGAACTGCGGTTTATATCCTTTCAATGCTCAGAGATGGCCATCGGACGCATTGTGACGCCTTTGTGGATGGATCTGGAATCTGTGGGTGGACTGCTTCACGGAGTCATGGGTGTGCGAAGCGGCAGCTCTGGGGCTCTTCTCCAGCTATCTGGAACCCTTGTCGCTGAGGTTAGAAGAGGTGCGCCATTTTAACTATGGCAAGCTACGAATGATCATTTGGAGTGGATTCTACTAAAATAACTGAATTATCTCTCTCTCTCTCTCTCTTTCTCTACATTTTTTTGAGTTGACAAAGGTATTTATGTAGATTATGTTTTTGCTTGTCAATAATAACAAGTACATTTTGTTTAATGTGAGTTCGTTTATTTACATCAGATAGTAGCTTTCTTTTTATCCCACGCAGGACCCTGAGATGATGATGAGAGCTCATGCATACGGAATATCTCTGCTAACTGATAAGATGCGTGTCAAATCTTACAAAAAAACAAGAAGAAGGATAATGGGCTGTGAAGATTAATCCCATAAAACGAATAATATATAAATAATTTAGAAAGAAAAGATGAAGTAAAAAAGGTATTGTAGGTAATAATAATTATTGACAACTAATGATAATCAACCTTATCAATGGCATAGATTTTTGTACATCAATAATTTATCTAAAAAAAGCGTTAAAAATCTCCCATCAGATGTCAAACCAGCATTTTACACTAATAATAGTTTAGGTAAGTTTTTAATGAATGGTAAGGACACGGACGATAGGCTAAGCCACTAGGAAATATATTCACTCCAATGCAGTGACTGTCCCGCGTATTATATCGGCAAAACGGCACGTAACATAAACGCCCGTGTCAAATAACATATTAGATATTTACACAGCACTGGCTTTTCGGAATTTGCAAACCACTTAATAGAAACAGACCATTAATTTGATAAAAACTTAGGCGGCACCATAAAAACACAATAGGTGTCAGGTTGGATAACTTGAACTAAGGAAAGCCAAAAACACTGATAGTAAGGTAATTAATAACCAAAAAAATTAAATAAGAGTCCAATACTAAGATTTTTCCCTACTGACAAACAACACTCCCGTTCTCTTCCCAATTCTCCAACAAAACTTATGCCTTCTTCATCCTTCACTTTTGTTAAATCATATATTATCTATAACACACATGTAACTTAATTTTAGTAGTGAATTATACTACCCTTAAGAAGCTCCGGTAGTAGCGAAACCCAGTCGGCATGAAGTATGGATAATAATAGTGGTGTTTACAAAGTTATTATTTTATTTAAAAAAATAATAAATTTGGAAGTTGGGTTTGACAACATTATGTATATTTGTGGCTAATGAACAACGCAGCAAATTCGATACGCGATTACCTCCTATTGCATATTCGCACGCCAATAACGGACACTGGTCTTTTAACCACCAAAGTTTATCAAAGTTTATCAGCCGACCTAAAAGAGAATTCATTCTGTTTTCGATTGCCGCCGATCCAACGGCTCGCGATTTGCTTGGTATCTGCTACCCACTTCCCGATAACTTATCTTGTATAAAATGTAAATTATGGTGTTATTATTATTTAAATGAAAATTACGTTAAAATATTATTTAATAAACCTGTAAGTAAAGAGTAATGCTTATTTGATTTAATTAAACAATACACGTCCATGACCCCCATAAATTACTAAATTTAATGTGTGAGGTTTTTGGTTCTTATTCAAAACTACGTGTGAGTTATTTTACAAATGTTTGGACGTCCTATATTTGCAATACAATTAAGATGTGCATTTTTAAGAAACCGTCTTCAGATTTTAATGATTTAATCGTGGCTGACGGTGTACATATAATACGTCATTTATTTTATTATTATTTTATTTTGCATCATCCTGATTTAAGTTAAGTATATCAAGCTGTACATGCTTGTCTGTGGTAAGACTATGATCTCGTGATAATTAGTTTAGAGAAATGCAACTAGCAGAGGGGCCGAAAGTTTTTCAGATGTCTTTCTAACCACTAAAGTGATCTTTACCGGTTTGACTGACGTTACTAAAACTGACGTTACCAGTATCCACAAAAATTGATTTCTAGGACTCTACCCACCAATGCATTTGTCTATCTTTCCGAGAAACAGAATCAATATGTGAATACGTTAGAACAATTTCACAAGAAATAGGGAAAATTTATACTTCAGGGTACGTCCACGCCCATAACACACTTATTTCGGTTTTTTCTCTACATTGACATTTAAACCCATCTTTTATTTTTACTAGCCCTAATGACCCTAAAATAAATAAAATTAAATACATTTCCCGAAATGGGTTTTAGAGACAGTATGGTGGTTAAAAAAATAATCATAAAAGGTCAACAAAAAATAGATCTTCTTCGCTTTAGTCCTTTCATGTAAGAAAAACTAGTTCGTTTCACGGGGAAATTCCACATTTCAACCTTTGCATAGTTTATCATTCAAAAACTTGAACGTGGAGTGGTAAATATAAACGCAATCGTTTGTCTGGAGAAGTTTATCTCCTTAAAGGTAAATCAGCTTATAAAAGTTTTCATAAATACAAGCCAAGGTATTTATTTACTATCTCACCGTTCCGCTACCCTAGAATTTTATCTCGGATACACAAGACTTTTCTCTTTTTGCAGAAGTGATTTTAATTGGAAATATTTCAAATTCTCATATTTTTTTAATTGAATTTTTCTTTTTTTCTATTTTATTTATGTTTTGATGTTTCCTGCGATATTATTGGTGAAAAATTAAATTTAATTCATGAAAAAGCAAATAGCCTCCATTCATATTCATTTTAGAAATCTGATAGAACATAACTCCATAGTCTGGTCTCCCTTTTACAAAATTCATATTCATAATGTTGAAAGAATTCAAAGAAAATTTGTAGGGTTTTATACATTTTAAATTTAACATCCCTTTGATTTAAATTACCCTTCGTTAATGAATATTTTAAATATTCATATCGATCTAACATTTTTACTAAAATTATTAAACTATAAATTCGATTGTTGTGAACTTCTTCCTTTAATACATTTGCATGTACCTTGTCGAGCAATGTGACAAACATTAACATTTTATATGCATACGAGTACACCTCATTAGACTTATAGTTTGCATTCCCCAACACAACGTTTACATAGTCTTGGAAACAAACACTTATACAATATGGATGTATTTGATAATAATTTGAACTTGGGAAACTTCAAACGCCGTATGTACGAACCATTTCATAAACTATTGTTAACACACCAGTCTTAAACTTTTTTATTAATATTATTGTTGATTTGTAGAATATTCGCAGATTATCTATTTTTACCCAACCTGTATTTTATTTCTTAAATTTTACATTACCTGAATTTTGTAAACTTTTTATTTTCATTGTACTTAACTAAAAAAAGATGTACCTACTGCATTTTTTTTACACGAGCTCCACACAGGAGGCCCAGAGGAAAATAATTTTCCTCAGGGCCTATTTCATCTTTGGGGATGCTGTGTGGAGGGTTTTTTTTAAAGGAAAGGAAGGAGAGGAGAGTTCTGGAGGGAAAAGGGTTTAAGGGGTGGGTAGGAATATGGGGTTCAGTGTATCCAGATCATCCGCCTCCAAGACCTAGACAAACCTCACCCCATGGACCCGGGGACCCCTGTTAAATCACCAAACGTAGCGAACCACTTGGGGTGACCTGTGGCAGAGGTGTTGGTTATCCAATAAAGGTTCCCGGGGCGGCGGTACCCATTCCCGCCCCCCAACTTTGAGAATATGTCTTAGTGAAAGCCAAATGGGCGTGTGGCGGCCACGTCTGCCGAATTCATTGCGCCGCCACTAACCTCCACCGAACTCGCTGGAAACACACTACGAACTACCTACAGCGTACTACCGCTGCCTGGCCGCCTAGGAATAATAATTCCGCCACTTACGCGAAAGGCCTCGAACGCGTGGCTGTGCTATGTAAATGCCCACAGAAGGTTCGAGCGATTTCTCAGCTTTGCGTGAATTCACCCAGCATTACCTACCGTGAGAGTAATTACTCGTCGCGGCTATATAAGTAGCTGATCGCTCGTCCGCTGCAGTCAGTCAGTACCTTAGTATTCATTCATCGGTTGAGTAAGCAACACAGTCCGAGCAGTGCCGCTACCAAATACGTGCCTGCGCGGGGCACTTGTCCACGTAGTTAGCAACTGGTGAATAACGTTTGTCCAGTGTGACACCAGGAACATCTTCAACACCTTCGAGGAACTTCTCCAACCATCATCCGCTGTCCGGCCCGTTCGCGCCCCGACATGTGATGTTTTCGTCCGCGGCACGTAAAGCCCGCCGTGCTTTCTGCTTGGGATGCAACCCGTTCTCTGGCATTTCGAACCCACCGCGTTCCGCTACCAGAGATCATCCTCATCGCCTCTCAAGGTTCCTTCCTGCGTCACGTGTGTGTGTCGACTCAAAGGTCACACAGCCGCCATAACTCGTCAGCACGACGACGGTCGACCGCCTGGACCAAGGTCACTTCTACACCGCCATGGTGTAGAGCAATACGCCGGTCCCCTGAAGACCTGTGATCTTCACCGCCGCAGCTCCCTGACCTTCTTCACTCATCATCACCAGCAGCATTACCCAAGGCACCACTGTCACTCCGCTCCGCTCCGACCTCCGCTACGTAGCTCAATAAAGACAGACTCACTACACCGACTGACGCCTTTCATTTCTCTCTACCCATCTCTACCGATCTAAACTGCTCCCTTAGGCGTTTAAATAGAATAAATAAAAAGTGAAACCTTCAGAAAACTAAAGTAGACAATAGTGAGAAGGCTACGAAGCACAAACAGGAGACCGGTTATACTATCTCATTCTCTCGCAGGCTAATTTACGTCGCTATTTTTCGTTTCATCGAGTTTCAAATCACAAATTAAAGAATTTTTCATTTAAAAATAATTTTAAATCACAAATTAAAGAATTTTTCACTTAAAAAAAGTTCCGGTTAGGTAGAAAAATAATTATTAGAGAAATGAAGTGTTTCCTACACATAAATTGGTACCACAACACATCAGAAAACAACTGTTAAACTAGTTGGGGGGCATACTTTACATACGTGAGCTCAAATGGGGGGTTCAGTAAAATCTCATCAAATCTCATTTAAACTGAGGGGGGGGGGGGGGCAATAAAAATCTCACGTCAACTTTAAAAGAATGAATATTCTTATAGAGAAAATAAAAATATTTAAAAAAATTGTTTTAAAAAAGAAGGTGGTGCTGTTGTCTGTTTTTACTTTTAATTTTAATAAATTTAAATAAATTTGCTAATAAATGTAGTTCTTTAACAACTGTAGTGTAAATCTCACGTGAGGGGGAGGGGGGAGGTCCCACCAAATCTCACTTAATGTCACCGAGGGGAGGGGAGGAGTCTAAAACATCTAAACAAACATCTAACATAGTTAATGGATGCCCCATTGTTAAAACACTTAAGTACTTCTTCACGTCATACGATTATTTTCATCTTCATGTTCAAAATGAATATCTCCATTTACATTATTTAATTTGGTAGGCGGGTATGGGTACCGCCGCCCTGGGAACCATTTATTGGATGACCAACACCTCTGCCACAGGTCACCCCAAGTGGTTCGCCGCGTTTGGTGACTTAGCACGGGTGCCCGGGTTCATGGGGTAATGTTTGTCTGGGTCTTGATGGCGAGTGCGTCGGCCCACCTTCTGCGTGGCGGGCCGGATTGGGAGATGCTGGTTGAGGGAGACCCTTTACAACCGGTTACCGTTGTCCGGGTCGCTCGGTAGTACAGGGGCCCGACCCTCAGGCTCACGACTGAGGGTGGGCTGCCCCATCAACGAGTGCAAAAACCCTGCCGCTGCTGTTGTGCCGGTTCGTGACCGGAGGGGACCCAGCAGTAGCGTTTGGGGCGCATTGGGTGACCTCTCCAGCCGGACTCTCCCAGCCCATCGCCTTGCACCGCAGTGGGTGGGTTGGATTCATACGTCCGTCACTCCTGTACACTCTGATCCCCAGCTTTCCTACCCATCCCTCATACCTTTTCCTTCCCGGACCTTCCTTTCTTCTAATAACCCCAAAAAAAAAAAAAAAAAAAAAACCATATAAAATCATGAATTGCACAAACAACAGTAATATCACTATCACAACGGCGAGAAGCAGGAGTCCCCGGTGCAGGCCAAAGCTGTTGGTGAATTTCACCAACATTCGCGGCCTGCACAAAAACTTAAACTTCGTCCACCAACACCTTCTCTCCCAACGCCCTAACCTTCTCTTCCTTTCCGAAACGCAGATAGCCGAGCCTACAGACGCCACCTATCTGGATTGCCCGGGCTTCACCCTCGTTGGCAAATTCAGACCCAAAGGAGGTGTCTGTCTCTTCAGCCGAGCTGACGTCAACTGTGTGCGACTGTTGAATCTGGAGAACTCCAGATTCGACGTAATGTGGGTGCGTGTCAATCTTGCCAGTACGGTAAGATTTTACGCGTGTCTATACCGCTCACCGAACCTTAGCGTTTCAGATACGTCCGAACTCTTCAAACATCTAAGTAATACTATTGATGACCTCTTGCCCCGCTTCCCTACGGCAGAGTTTCTGGTCCTGGGGGACTTCAATGTTCATAACGAACCTTGGTTAAAGTTCTCAGGACCAACGGACTCGGCTGGACGAGAGGCGGAATCCTTTGCCCTCTGCCATGGACTGGAGCAAATGGTTCAGGGGCCGACAAGGGTTCCTGATGTCCAGACTCACCGCTCCAATCTGTTAGATTTGTTTTTAACCACTGTGCCACACGGCTACAAGATTGACGTCACAGCGCCTTTAGGATCGTCCGACCACTGCCTGGTGACGACGTCAATCCCCGTAACCTTCAGACCGCCAAACGAGCGGCTGAAGAGAAAAGTGTGGCACTATAGATCAGCAGATTGGTTTGGTCTGCGGGCACATTTTAATGCTTTCCCGTGGTCAGCTGTCTGTTTTCGGACCTCGGATCCCTCAAGATGTGCCCAGGAAATTGGTGAAGTCATCACATCCGCGATGGATGGCTTCATCCAATCCACTGTTAAAGAAACTGGTGTGGGCTCAAAGCCGTGGTTCAGTCGACAATGCTCTGAAGCAGTGCGACGAAAAAACGCGGCTTACCGAGCCTACAACACATCTCGAACGTCCGAAAACAGAACAGAATATAACAAAATGGCAAAGGAAAGCAAGAGGATCATTAATAGGTCTAAATTCGAGCACGACCTGCAGATCAGTAGAAAGCTGGCTGCCTGCCCGCACGGCAGCAGAGCGTTCTGGTCGCTTGCGGGCTCAATAGGTCGCAATTTCTGCAAATCCAGTCTGCCACCTCTTACCAGACCTGACGGCTCTCTAGCAAATACCGCCGCCGAAAAGGCTAACTTATTAGGCAAAATGTTCGCGGAAAACTCGACCCTCGATGATCAAGGTGCTACCCCGCCGTCGGTTCCTCACTGCGGTTTTCATATGAAAAAGCTGAGGATCCGGCATCGGGATGTACTCCAAGTCTTACGAGGGCTTGATATTAATAAAGCTAGTGGGCCTGACGGAATACCTGCCCTGGTATTGCAGAGGTGCGCTGCAGAAATAGCTCCAATTTTGACGAAGCTTTTCAAAATGTCTCTGAAGTCTGGTTCTGTGCCCTCTGGTTGGAAAAAAGCGATCATTCACCCTATTCCAAAGAAGGGTGACCGCTCCAACCCAGCCAACTACCTCCCCATAGCGATCACATCAGTTCTGTCTAAGGTAATGGAACGTGTGATCAACGACAAACTGCTCACATACCTCGAGAAGAACAAAATTATTAACGACCGTCAATACGGATTCCGGCGGAACCGCTCGTGCGGTGATCTTCTCGCGTATGTGACGCATGTTTGGGGGCGGTGCCTGGAACGTTTTGGTGAGACCCAAACGGTTGCACTGGATATTTCCAAGGCCTTTGACCGGGTTTGGCACCGAGGGCTTGTCAACAAACTGCTTTCTTACGGACTTCCCGCATCCTTGTGTAAGTGGATTGCCGACTTTTTGAGGGAGAGGTCGATTCAGGTGGTTGCTGACGGTTTCACCTCTTCTTCGCATTCGATAAATGCTGGCGTCCCACAGGGATCGGTTCTGTCACCGACTTTGTTTCTGTTGCACATCAATGACCTCTTGTCATGTGCACCGATTCATTGTTACGCGGATGACAGTACAGTCCATGATAGCTTTTTGTTTGACAAGCCCCCAAAGGGCACACAAACTCCAATAGCTCGGAGGGCTTTGAAGCAAAGAATGGACGGTTACCTCGAGAGTATTTTCTCTTGGGGTAAGAATAACCTCGTCGAATTTAATGTTTCAAAGACCCAATCATGTTTGATAACGTCTAAAAGGGATCGAAATGAAAATCTAGTCTCCTTTAACGGAAGCAACCTTCCGAACAGGACCTCCATTGATATGCTTGGTGTAACTCTAAGTGACCAGCTCAGGTACGGGGGCTCCATCGAAACCAGAGTTAAGTTAGCCTCTCAGAAACTGGGCGTACTGTACAGGGCCCGCAGATACTTTAATAGTACCCAACTGCTAACCCTGTACAAATCGCAAGTGCGCCCCACGGTTGAATTTGGCAGCCACCTCTGGTCTGGAGCTCCAAAATACCTAAAAAAAACCCTTGACTCTGTGCAGAAACGGGCGGTCCGTTTGATAGATTCTCCCATCCTAACAGACGGACTGCAATCTTTAGAGCATAGGCGTCAGGTGGGAATGCTGTCCTTGTTCTACCGGTATTACAATGGAAGATGCTCCGAGGAACTAGCATCATTGATCCCCTCGGCTCCGGTGCATAGTCGGGAAACACGCCAAACACGCGCCCAACATTTGTACACGGTTGACATTACTCACATGAGAACGGGTCGTTTCTATGACTCGTTCTTGAGTTCAACGGCTCGGCTGTGGAACGATTTGCCGGCCTCTGTGTTTCCTCCCTCCTACAACATGGGTCTCTTCAAGACCCATGTTCACTCCTTCCTTTCCTCAAAGAGACCCTCCACACAGCATCTACAAAGATGACATAGGCCCTGAGGGAAATTATTTTCCTCAGGGCCTCCTGTGTGGTGTTAATGTAAAAAAAAAAAAAAAAAAAAAAAAAAAAAAAAAAAAAAAAAAAAAAAAAAAAAAAAAAAACAACATGAAATTTCTCACTGATAGCGACGCCAGTAGTTGTGTAAATGCGGTATTACGTGAGCCTTTTGTGTAGTGATTATTTTATATCTTCTGTCGGAGGCGATATGCGTGCCTTGGCGGTGAGCTTACGGACATCACGATTACCACAGCCTAACTGTTAAGCTTTGTTTATTAATCCTATCCAAGTCGTAACAATAAGTAACCGCTGCTGCCAGCTGAAACTACAAGTGTGAAACTACTTGCTACAAATCTTCTCTTCACGTATGAAATTGATAATGTTTTCTTGGTAAGAAAACCGTAGTGTTGTGGGTTATTAAATATACGATAACGTTTTGGCAAACAACAAAGTATTTGTTTTGTTTTATTGGAAAAACTTTTGAAGTTAAAAGAAACTTTTAAGGATCTCTGTGTCTGAGTGGACCTAGTTATAAGCGTTGTCCCGGTAAGACAGAGATCTTGGGTTTGACTCCCAGTTGCGACCGTTACCTGCCTTACTTTCTGAGCCTTGTTCTGTTTCATTCTATTCATATTCTCCGTCAATTTATTATACTATTTGTTGTTTTCCAAAATGAAAACGGTTTTTTTCTATAGAATCAAAATGTCAGATATAACAACAACAACAAAAAATCTTCTTTTAAATAAAAGTATGTAGGATTGAATGAATTGAAAAGATAAATAAAAAAAAATTAAATTATATTTTGGTAAAGGATTGTTGTAGATTTGATTTCGTAAGATGGCGGCCACGCGGACTTAGTTCGGTGATCCGCTTGGTGGTTATACTTACTTCTTTATCTGACTCCGCTGGGTTACCAAATGTACCGTGATATTAATTGAAAGAAATATTTAATACTGAAGTTAGGGTTTATTTAATTTTCGTAAAACACAACAAGTATATTTATCAGAAGATTTGTAGGGAACGACACTCTCACATACAACCGCTCGTCGGGTAGTCGGAAAATGAATAATCTTAGGTACCTTTGTCAAACGGAAGGAATGCAAGCTCCCGTCAGCTGGGTTGCCAGCGTATGAAACCCAATTATTCGGCTGTTGAGTATCGTTCTCTACAATATTAATAATTTTAATAAATCGGTAATTTTCACAATATCGGACATAACACAATAAATATTACGTACACGATTACAACACATAATATGTTAGTTCCATTTTGAAAATCACGGTCTCACCACACGAATGTGTATTATCAGTATTGCCCTGGTGAAATGCCATTCACAATCATTACTTGAAATGGCTTTAGTCGTGTTTGGTAACCAGATTTGAATAGACGGCCTCCTTGGTCCCGAGGAAAGACTCTCGACTCACAATCCGAAGGTTGCGGGTTTGAACCCGGCGTGCGCGAATACATTTCATTTGATTAATTTTGTGGAATTTCATAATTAATTAATTTAAAAAAAATATGTAGTATATTTGCGGTACGTTCCAGAGTGGAAGATACTCTCATCATCGCCCTGGTGTTAGACCACCATTCGGAAATGAAACGTTGCTTGAAATGGCTTTAGTCGTATTTGGTGACCAGATCTAAATAACCAGGTATTTCCCCACCTTCCTCTTCCCCACTTCCACCTCCTCACCGCTACTTTCAGCCTCATAACATACCCCAACTCGGGATGCCGTAGCCTCACTGGCTCTTGTGCAGTATTCATACAAAAAAATTCCCAACTTTTGTCTTCCATTACTCATTTCCTTCTCCAAACTCTTCAGCCGCGCAATACAACCAAACTAGGGATGCTAGAGATCCACTGGCCTAGTAAAATAAATCCATACGATTTCATTTGGTAATGCCACTATTTTCTCCTTAGAACCATCAATAAATTTATTAAACAATCGATTTTGGATGGTTAGACGTTAAAAATGTAGTACTTAATACACACGTAAATACAATTCACTAAAAACAACAACAAAAAATGTTTCGTAACATCATAAAACATTCTATGGTCTTTTTTTCTAAGAATTACGTGGTTGTAGACAGACAGGCAAAGTTATTAGCTCTATCAAGTATCTATCCTGTACTTTTGTACGTTCCACACAGCATTCAAACACGGATCGATTGCTTTTCTGTAAACAAGCGTATTAGAACTATCAAGCACGTTCAACTTTAAATAAATGAGGCCTGTCAAACTTCTACCCGCCAGCGTAGGGGTGGGCAGCGCCTTCTGGAATTTGCCTCGTGGCCTTCTGCTGTCCTGGAATGAATATTAAAGATAAATAGGGGATTTTCTCTGTTGTGTCTGACATAACCGTGTTTTCACTATTTGAAGATGGCTTTAGGCGCCGACATTCACTTTTTGGAAACCAAAAAAGTATGTTGAGACTCTGTAAAAGATCACTTTTTGTAATTTGGCTATGAACAGATTTTCTAAGCTTTCTGGAAAAACTTCCTTGACACGTGTAGGATTAGATGTGAGCGATGTTTTCTTTACTTTTTAGGTGCATTTTAAAGAGGTGTTAGGTACCGATATCCACTAATAATTACTGTTGTGGAGTATTGGGGTATTTTTTTAAATAAATATTCATTCTCACTTGTTAAAATTTGGATGAAAAGAGGAGCAAGAAGCATTTTTCATCAGGTAAAATGGGGTGGGTTTACGATCTTCAGCAATGATGAAACGACTAAAGAAGAAGAAGAACTGGGCCCAGAATGGATAATGTTTTCTTCCTGGAATGTATCGTATTGCGTCCTGGTGTAAATTTTAATTATACATGTATGTGGAAGATTTTCTATTGACAGAAACCATCGTCAGAAATTTAGTGTTTTCATGAAATAATTATCTTTTGTTATGACGAACGGCGATATTAAGGTAATTTACTTCATGGCGTTCCGCTATCATGGTATGATTTTTTTTTCCTTTGAGTGACATAATAATAATTGAAAATGCCTTTTTAGATAAGTGCATTACGTAACACATCAAACCTCGTTCAAAGTGTTGAGATTTTGGGATAGAAAAAACTTCACACGTTGAAAGTTAACTTAGTTTTTGCCTTTGAAAATGAGCATCAGTTTCTACAGTGCACTTGAGTAACATAAAAAATATGAATTTTCGTTTGAAGTTACACAGCATCTCAGATGACGTAGGCCCTGAGGGAACTAATTTTACTCAGGGCCTCCTGTAAGGAGTTTTGTAAAAATAAATATATATATTTAAGTCGGTGTTATACCCGTTAAAATTGCCAAAACTGCCAAAGATATCATGTTTAATGGATGTAAATATATGACATAACCACATACATTAGTCGTGAAAGCTGAAAAAAATATTTACTTGAATCGTTCGCAATGCAAAAATATAGAAATTAGATCCACAAGGCTGCTTATAAAAATAGCTCTTAAAAGACCATCACTGTAAATAATAATAAAAAGCCTTGAAAACAATTTATAACGGACGCACAAGAGGATTCGAGAGGACTCGCGGATGACTAACTCTTGGGATCGTTGAGGTAACGAAGTTAGTCAGAAACACGTGGCTGTAAATAGCACAGAACAGAGAAGGGTGGAGAAGCTAAATACGACTTTTATCCAACATTAGAAGACGAAATTTTTTTTAATAAATTTACATAAAAAATAAATCACTTTCACCACTGAAAAGCAATGACCTTCCTGACAATTAACCGATAGTTCAACCTCTGGCTTTCTTGAAAATCAAACTTCAGTAAAACTAATTGTTATTCATCCAGATTGGTGCATGTCTTCAGTAAAAGACCATTCATTTTCAATCCGTTGCGCGAAATTTTAAACATTCTTTCGCTAATAGAAAGCTACACTATTTGCGAGTACTATAGGCTATATCTGTATATATTGGTAAGCTCTGGCGTTATGAATAAGCTCTGATGTAATGAAATTATTTATCATACCGTCGCTATAGTTCGTTTTACTCCAACAGACCATTTTTAGCGAAATTGAGTTAAGTATGCAGTAGTTCTCAGAAAGTTATTATGTATACAATGCAAGTGAAAAAAAAATTTAAAAAAATTATTTAGGGGGTTTTCAAAACGCACTTTGTCTTACGTCCTCCAAAATGAAACAACATTTCGAGCGTATTTATCCAACATCCACGCGTTGGCCAAAAGGACTCCCGTTTTTAAACCGGCCGTTCAGTCAAATTTCATAGGAATTTCTCCAACATCCAAGCTGTATCTTATCCAACGTGCGAAATTCAAACTCTCGGTTCCGGGCGTATTGCTCTAACAGACCACACAGCCAATAGCAGCTCAGCGGAGGACCACGTGATTGCTTTCATTCCAAACATTCGTCCGTTTAGCGCCACGAAAGTAAATATCTTCACTTATAATTATGCTAGTTACCAAGTTATTTTAGTGGTTTTCTAGGAGATTTCTTCAGACAAAATGCATAAAGATGTAAACTGTGGAAAAGGATAAAAAATTTTAAGGAAAACATAACAGATAATTAATATTACAATATTTTCTCAGCAAATTGTTTCAACTTGTCGTCCGTTACAGGGTGGTTATAATAAAGTTGTGTATTTTTTGAGAAAATATTGTAATAAATGCCAATTTCTATATTGTGGTGAAATATCGTATTAAAAATTGAAATAACTTTCGTCGCTGTTTTAATTTAATTTAACCAATTAAAATATTAAAACAAATTGACTGAAATTGAAGAAAAATCAATTAACGAAGAGTAAAAAGGACGACATTTTACGGAATACACTCGGGATTTGATCCTTAAGGCGTATGTGTATAAAGAGGTATCGGTATGTTTATCTTCCTATACGTAATTATTTAAATCTTCGGGTAAAAATACCTAGTTATGATATTTAAAACAATTATAAGAATAAGAACATTGAATGAGCTTTTGTTTTAAGCACATTTAATGCGTAGTATCGGTATGTTTATCAACTTTTACGTAATTATTTAAATTTTTGTTCAAAAATACCTACTTGTGAAATTTAAAAAACACAATTATTAGAATAAGGACTGATGTATTATAGTACCTAATATATGTGTCCATCCACCAAATCTTAGTGCAAGCATTCTTCTACTTCAGATACTTAAAACAAGCCAACAATTAGAATAAGGAAATGAAGAAGTTGTAATTTTCAGTACATTTAGTTCCTAAAATATCTGTATATTTATCAGCCAAATCTTCGTGTAAAAATTCTACTTATGATATTTATCAACCTAATTTGCATGTAATTATTCGACTTATGATATTTAAAACAAGCCAATTATTAAAATAAGGAAATCAAGGAGTTTTCATTTTCGGTACATTTAGTTCCTAAAATATCTGTATATTTATCAGCCAAATCTTCATGTAAAAATTCTACTTATGATATTTAAAACAAGGCAATTTTTCGAATAAGTACAACGAAGGAGTTTTTGTTTTTGGCACATTTAGTGAGTAATAGCTTCATGTTTATCTACCTTTACCTAATTATTTAAATCTTTGTGTAAGAATACCTACTTGTAATAGAAAACACAATTATTAAAATAAAGACAATGCAGGAGTTTTTTTTTACTTTTAGTACCTAATATGTATATGTTTATCTACCAAATATTTGTGTCAGAATTCTACCTGAGATATTTAAAACATGTTAATTATTAGAATAAGGAAATAAAGAAGTTTTGTTTTCGGTACATTTAATGCCTAAAGTATCTTATTATTTTAATCAACCAAATCTCAGTGTAACAATGAAAACATTTTTGGTATATTTAGTGCTAAAGAACAGTTGTATTTGTGTACCTATAAATATATTATTATTGAAATCTTCATGGGAGAACTGTACACCGAATGACAATGAAAGCATTTCTATTATTTTATACATTTTATACATAAAAACGTTATTACTATTCGCACATTTTTAATGGTTAGGTATCCCATTCATTTGACTTTTTTTACCTAGATCAATTTCTAGTTCTTTTATTTCAGCCCCTTTTGTAACCTTCTAATAATTTGGCCCGACTAAGTGGTACCTCAAATACTGGAATACATTTGTTATGAAGCTAAAAATGTGGTTAGTGGTTAGGATTGTTTTATGACCTCTTTTTTTACAAGTCTGTATTGTGTAATAGACGTAAATCACATCCCATGTGTTCGAACATAGGATCATTTTTAAAAAGAACTCGTCGTCTATTGTTTTACACATTTATAAAGAACTTGTAGCTATCTATTGTGTTTCAAAATCCTTCGAGTTAACTTTTTATTTTAAAATGTTAAATACTACACTTCTGTTATCACACGACGGCCTCCTGTGGTCGAGGGGTAAGACTCTCAACTAGCGATCCGGATGTCGCAAATTTCAATCCCATCGTGCATAAGTAATTTTTATTTTGGTAGATTTGTTTATTTTGGGGGGCGGGTATGGGTACCGCCGTCCCGGGAACCATTTATTGGATAACCACCATCTCTGCCATAGGTCACCCCGAGTGGTTCGCTACGTTTGGTGACTACGTGGCGAGATAGAGACTGGTTAAGGGAGGCTTTTTGACCTTTCCAGCCGGACTCTCCCGACTCTCGCCTTGCACCTCAATTGGAGAGATGGATTCATACGTCCGTCACTCCCGGACACACTGACCCCCAGATTCCTACCCACCCCTCATACCCTTTTTCTTCCCAAATTTCCTATCCTTACCTTCCTTATAAATACTCCTCCAAAGTGAAATTATTTTCCTCAGGGTCACCTATGTGGAGCTAATCTAAAAATATATATACATATTTCACAACTTTAACCATTAAAAAAACGTACGTGTATATTTGTTTTTTTGTGTTTAAATAGTGAAATAACACAAATCAATAAAAAAATATATACATATAAATATATATATACATGCTGTATTTGCGACACGTTCCAGAGTGGAAGATACTCTCAGTATCACCCTGATGTAAGACCGCCATTTCGAATTGAAGCATTGCTTGAAATGGCTTTAGCCCTGGTTGTTGACTCGATCTGAATAGCCAGGTACTTACCAACCTTCATAACTGCATCCCCTTCCCGCTACATCCAGCCTTACAAAATTGGGTATGCTATGTATAGCCTGACTTGGTCCAGGCGGTTGGGAGCGGTTGGGACTCTTGTGCAGTATTCACATAAAAATAAAGTCACGTAAATCAATCCAACCTTTCGGGTCTGATCATACTAAATCTCCGATTTATATGCCGTAATAAATATGATAAAAATAATACGAGTATATATTATATGGATAATTTGAATAGCATTGTTTTAGTGTAAAAACGCTTTTCAATATATGTTCTCAGGGTCTACGAGGGGATGCTGTGTGTAGGGTCTTTTTGAGGAAAGAAAGAATAGGAAGTTCTTGGATGGATCTTCCTCAACCAGTCTTTCCCGATCCGGCCTGCCACGCAGTTGGTGGGCAGACGCATCCGTCGCCAGGATCCAGACAAAACTCACACCACGAACCCGGCCACCCCTGCTAAGTCACCAAACGTAGCGAACCACCTGGGGTGAACTATGGCAGAGGTGTTGGTTATCCAGTTCCCGTTCCCGTTCCGGTTCCCGGAGCGGCGGTACCCATACCCGCCTCTCAAATAATAACTAATAAACGTAGGACCTATCTGATGACTAGCAGCCCAAAATAAAACACGCCTAAAACATTATAAGTATAATTGTCTGAAAACGTACGTTTTCATTGATGATTTTACGATGTTATTATTTTACAAAAACTTACTCTTGAAACTTGTTTCCCAACCAAGAAACAAATTATTTCTAAAAAATTGTCGAATGTTATAAGAAACTATTTAAAAATCACACCCGAATGTTTAGGTCTCACCGCGAAAACATCTGACACATAAGTACCTATCAAAGTTCAATGAATTGAAATGCTTTCCGATCTCCCTGTAATACCAAGCACGTTAGATAAAGTAACTTCACGCAAGAGTACGCGCTCTTGTCTAACATCCAGTGTCCTTTGTCCAATATCCAACTTTCGCAAACAAGAATTCGTCACTTTGGCCAACATCCAAATTAAAAACGTGTTTTCTGCGTAATTTTATACATTTAGAACATGTTTTACTTAAAAAAAAAACAATTTGTAATACTTTAAAACATTATAGTACACTTACAATTTAGCTAATTTCATTTTATATGCCTTTTTCGTAAAAAAAACTTTAAAGCGCTGTTTCTCACGATTTACGTTTTGGTCTGTTAGAGTAAAACGAACTAAAGCGACGATACGTTTTCTGTCCATAACAAAATCGAGTTTTGGAAACGTCAGAAGAAAAGCAAAACAAACGGTTGCCGTGGAAACGATGTTGCCGCAGTAGTTAATATATATCTCTAAAAATGGATAAGGGGTCGGGGGAAGGGGGGAGGGGGGAGGAGGCGGAGTGGGATCCCCCCTAATATAATGCGAGCGAGCGGTAAAAAACTAGTTTAAAAAAAAAAAAAATTATATTAACTCCACACAGGAGGCCCTGAAGAAAAAAATTTCCCTCAGTGCCTATGTTATCTGGGATGCTGTGTGGAGGGTCTTTTTGAGAAGAGGAAGGAATGAACATTGGTCTTGAAGAGACCCATGTTGTAGGAAGGAGGAAACACAGAGGCCGGCAAATCATTCCACAGCCGAGCTGTTGAACACAAGAACGAGTCGAAGAAACGACCCGTTCTCATGTGACAAATGTCAATCGTGTACAAATGTTGGGCACGCGTTTGGCGTGTTTCCCGACCATGCACCGGTGCCGAAGGGATCAATGACGCTAATTCCTCGGAGCATCTTCCATTGTAATACCGGTAGAACAAGGATAGCATTCCCACCCGACGCCTGTGCTCTAAAGATTGCAATCCGTCTGTTAAGATGGGAGAATCGAGGGTATTTTTCAAATATTTTGGAGCTCCAGACCAGAGGTGGCTGCCAAATTCAATAGTACGGTCATAAATTCAAAATATCCTGTGTACTTTGTAATAGGTACTTGGTCACTTAAATAAGAGATTTTTATTTTTAAATTCTCTTTCACAACTTTATCGATCATAACTAAAGCAGACCCATGATAAACCACGGAATATTTAAATTTATAATGGACTTATTTTTTTTTTTCTTAATTTTCGAGTAAAACCTGAAATTTTTATTTTTATTAGTATTTTAATTAAAGTAAGACAATATAATATTAGCGAAACCTTGTCGAAATCTGAAAACAGAAAAATCAGAAAAAGATATGGTCACATCTGGGACTCGAACCCAGGTACTACACCTTGCCGCGGTGGAGCTCTAAGGTAATGGGTCCCTGTCCGAATCGGTTATATATTATGACTTTATCATAGTTCGACTAAGAACTACCAACATTATTTTCATTTTCTTAACGTATTTTTTTTGTCTAGAATATTTAACGTTTTGTGTACATTTGTTACTTAAATTTTAATTTTTCTGCCACCGGTTTCGACACACCCGTGTCATTCACCCACAAAGCCCAAGAAATACCCATTTTTATTGGCTGCTATCTTTATGTATGACTGCAAGATTTAAACCTGAAATAAATGCCTTCTATAGAGTGTCATGGATAAATTTCATCCATTTTTATCCTTAACATGCGACATCTATTGACATTTCTCCAAGTCTGGGATGAAAATTTATTTTCAATTGTTAAATCCACCTACTCTTTATTCAATACTTTTTCCTTTTACATGAGCTCCACACAGGACGCCCTGAGGAACATAATTTCCCTCGGGGCCTATTTCATCTTTGGGCATGCTGTGTGGAGGGATTTTTAAGGACAGGAAGGAGAGGAGAGTTCTGGGAAGGAAAAGGGTTTAAGGGGTGGGTAGGAATCTGGGGTTCAGTGTGTCCTGGTCATCCGCCTACAATACCTAGACAAACCTCACCTCATGAACCCGGGCACCCCTGCTAAATTACCAAACGTAGTGAACCACCTGGGGTGACCTATGGCAGAAGTGTTTGTTACCCAATAAAGGTTCCCGGGGCGGCGATACCCGTTCCCGCCTCCTAAATTTAAAAATACTAAACTTAACTAAACTTACAATGTACCTGTTTACATATTATGTACAGGCAAGCATGGGTACCGCTGCCCCGGGAACCATTTATTGGATAACCAAAACCTCTGACATATGTCACCCCAAGTGGTTCACTGGGTTAATTATTCATTTGGTAACTTAGCAAAGGTGCCCGGGTTCACGGGGTGAGGTTTATCCAGGTCTTGGCGATGGATTACCTGGACACGCTGAACCCTAGATTCCTACCCATCACTTTAACCTTATCCTTTCCAGATCTTCCTAGCCTTCATTTTCTTTAAAAGACCCTCCACAAAGCATCCCAAAGATAACATAGACCCTGAAGGAAAATATTTTTCTCAGAGCTTCCTGTGGAGCTAATGTAAAAAATATCTACCAGGATTTCACTTATATTGTTGTTAGAGAAATTAACATATAGTTTTTCAAGCAGGGGACATAATATTGTAAAGCCTATGGAAAGACCCCATTATCGGATAAAATATTGTTTTTAAACCTGGTGTTGAATTATTTTGGTTCTTTATTGTTTGTTTTACGGAAAGTAAAAGCAAAAAATTACAACGAGCTAGGTATATACCAACAGTATACAGGTCAGAGATAAAATTATAAATTATCTTCATAAATGTGGTTGGTCGCCCAATAATAAGCAAATTCTAGTGGAGCCAAAAAAGGTATGTTTTTATATAATATTGTTATTTTAACATTTTGATATGATTTGATCAGAAAGTATTTTACATCTATAGAACAATCTACATGCATTTTTTACTGTTCTTATTTTTTGCTAGAGCAATCCCGATGAGTTAAAGAACTCATTTTAGGACAGGAGGAACATACAAATCATGGGTGGGAGGAAATAGTTAAAGTTTCACATACAATACAGACAAAAAAATAAAAGACAGGTTGAGTAGAACAAACAACAATAGAAAACAATTAAAGAAAATAGGAACAAGGTTATACAGATATGGATGATTACAACTAAATGGAAAAGAAAAGAAGAGAAAAGAAACAAGACAATTGAACATGACAAGAAAATCACTAAGTTTCATCCTTTAACATACTTAAAAAATATACTTTTAAAGCATTACTCTGAATTTTTTTATTTTGCTGGGTTCCTTTGTACATATCTGGTAGCGAATTATATAGTGTATAGGCAAAAAAGTTCAGAGATTTTATTCCATATTTTGTAGTGTGTGTTTGAGGTATGCGGATTTTATTGTTATTTCGAGTACTGTGAGTGTGGACGTCTTAATTGTAAAGTGGCGTGATGTTAGTGTGAGTTGATTGTTGGGTAATTTGTGGGATAGTGCTTATGATTTCATGTTTAGGAATTTTTTTTTTTTTCATTTATTTTATCATTTATTTTCGTTATTTGTTTTTGAGGTGTTATGCCGTGTTGCGCTACCTCCTTCTTTAGCCAACGTTTCGAATAGCGTTGCAGTGTCCATCATCAGGGCAGTTCCGGCAAATCCGACACTTCTGTCGGATAACACCTCAAAAACAAATAACGAAAATGCTTTTGACCGTGAAAATCTAAAAACATATCGAACATGCATTTATTTTTAAATCTAATTTATGATTCAACAAATTACTTTATGTTGGCATATCTATGAAAACCTTTTAGCAAAATGTTAGCGCAATATTCCAACGGAATTAATTTCACCATAATAAGTACTTTAATTTAATAATTTCGCTGGTCTCATTTTGTGCCCGCGATGTCGAATATATCCAAATTCTTTTCAAAAACTGGATGAGATAATATATATATTCATGATGAATAATACTTTATGATAACTCGGCGGAAAATTAAATTTGGAAAACAAGGGATATCGTTGAATACTGCATAATGTTAGTATTACAAAAATTATTTATACAAATAAACTATCGGACAATGCTAATGGTTCGGAGTGTTATGCATGCTAATACAAAATTGGCCATAAAAGATAAAAAAAATTCTAGCAATTCGGATGAACTGATTTCCTATTGGTTCATACTAAATATGGGTACACGTATCTCATTGACATTTTTTTATAATACTCACTTTAATGGTTAATCGAATTGATTGATTCCAGCATTCGTTTTATTTCCTTCCTACAATCTGGGTGCCTTCGAAACCTAGATTCACCTCATCATTTCCTTAGAAAGACCCCCTTTTCAGCATTCTCAAAGATGAAAATAACCATGAAAGAAACTCACAGTTTTATGTGTGAAATGTATGTGCGAATGAAACGTAATTCATAAAACAATTGACTGAGCATAGTCTTGTTTTCAGCTTCAAAACTTGCCATTTGGTCGGTCCGTAAATTTGTTTTGTTACGTTTCAGCTCCGGTTTCAAGATTATTTTACCTTAGCTCCACCCCTGAGTAAAATCATTTCCTTCAGGGACTACATTATCCTTGGGGGTGCAGTGTGAAGGGTTTTTTGTGAGAAAGGAAGAAGGAGATCTGGTAAGAAAAAAGGTATGAGAGGTAAGTAGGAATCTGGGAGTCAATGTGTCAAGGAGTGACGGACGTATGACGAATCCCTTCCGTTCTGAGGGAGTGCTGCTGGATAGGTCAAAATATCAAAGACAACTTGTAAATTAAAAGTGTTATAAAATTATTGGGAAAAAATAAAGAAAAAAAGTACATTTTTTTCCGATCCGGCTCGCCACGCAGTAGGTGGGCAGACGCAACTGCCGCCAAGATCTGGACAAAGCTCACTCCATGAACTCGTGCGCCCCTGTTAAGTCACTAAACGTAGTGAACTACTTGGAATGACCCACGGAAGAGATGTTGGTTAACCAATAAATGGTACCCATACCCGCCTCCCAATTTGCTGACAGTTTTAATGATTCAGACATGAAATGAAATCATCATATAGTAGGTGTGTGCGTACCAACTAATAAATCTAATGATTTCGGGTAACGAAATGCAAAACGGTCGAAATAAAACAGTTCTTTGCCACGTTCGGTCACTTGTCTTATCTTTTTTGATGAGATTTGTTCTATTCAATTCTATTCGATAACTGAAGAGGTTATTGCTGATAATCGATTATCGAACCATTGCTTTACTTTAAAAAAAATAACCTTATTTAAGCACCTACCCATTCAAATACTATAAAAAAAATTTCACCATTGTTTTATATACACCCATTTCACGAAAAAATAATTATGTCTTTAAAATCCGAAAACTGACCGAAAAAACCTTATTGACTTTAATTCGACTTCAAGACCTTAATTCGAAGTTTAAGGAAAATATGTTTAAAAAAAACCGGAAGTTTTTTCAGGGACACATTTAAGAATTTCAATACGAGTATATTGCCTAAAACCCATTTCACGTAACATTTTGTCTTTGTCAGCCTTTGCCTGGTAATTCAATCGTCTGTAATAAATCCTGGATTGCATATTATTTTGCGCAGTAATTTTCAAATAAAAAATACCCGCAGTTACTCTGAAAAATCCATTTCTACGTTAAATCCCCGCCAGTCTACATACCTTTAACCCAGGGCCAAAGCCAGAATTTTAGAAAAAAAGGTAAAATACAACGTGTCCTAAGTTTTTTAGGTCTGATACTGAAGAAGATGTTGAATTTGTATCTTGTTTAATTAATTAATGTATTTTTAATGAAAATCAATTCACTTTGTTGAAACCACTATATAATTATCAATGTCAATATGTTCAATGTAATAATTATGTAATTATCAATGTAATAATTATCAATGTCCTGATGAAGATAACGTTGTTATTGAAACATGTTGACATTGATTGGTTTAAACAAAGTGATTTGATTTTCATTATATTATAATGATGCCACAAAGTATGTTTGCTAAGTTTTGGAGAAGTAATTTATTTTAGTTTCTTAGGGAAAAAACACACTTTATTAAAATAATTACATGTTTCTCCAAAAATTCATTTTGTAATTCCAAGAGAAATCATAACCACGTGTATACATAAACATTAGTGTGTAGGTATAGATGGATAAACACATTAAGTATACAGATAGATAACACAAAATTAAACAAAGTTCAGATTTAAAAATGTAACATACACACTGTTGACATACATCTCCTCATATGATCGCTCCTTCCCCCACCCCATCTTTTATCCAAGTACCTATTTCTATCTGAAAGAATGTGACCAATATACCAACTGTTTAACATTTACAACTTTCTACTATTATGTAGTACTATTACAGTACTATAATAGTAGAATTACTTGATTAGAGCAGCCCGTGCAATGATGAAATCCAAAATTGATTTCATAGTGCATTTTATATCGACTATGTTAAAGGAACCTCTTTGCAATGATCAACTTTGCGGTGATCTTTCAGTGTTTTTAATTATATTCTCCTAATGAAGTCTGTGCTATGAACAACATATTGATATCTCAGTGCAATTTGATACAACTCTGATAGGAATCTGGGCGGTGACCACCTGGTAATCCCTCGGTGTATATAATTTCGAATCTCTTATGTGTGACTATGCGTTGAAAACCACCAATATCCATCAAGTTTATAATATAATGGATTCGATAAGGATATAATGGATTCTAATCAATGAGAATATCAGTAGACAAGGAACAAATGAGCAGGAAATAAATACTTATAAACTAAAATCACGGTGAAAATGAGAAATAACTTAAGGATCTGGCACATAAATTTAGTAAATTGAGTACAATAAATATCAGCATCTGAAAAGATATTATCGTGTTCACGTTATACTGAAAAATTGATGTTTACTTTTAGTTTATAATTTTAACGTAGTTAGTTTCGAGTGTGGGATGTGGGATGTGAAACGATATATTTGTGTTTGTGAATAAATATAAATGTGTTGGCCAAGAAAGATTCGTGTAGCGTAATAGCCTCTCTGAGCTAACAGTGCGAGAAAGCTTTCGTGGGTAGAAAAACAATGTTATGAAAGAGGACGGCACTTGCATCAACCGCCCGCGTGCGCTGCTCAAAATAAAAATAATCTTAAGGCGGCCCTGCCTAATAAAATCCCCAAATGAAATTTCAAGCGCATACGAATCCGGAAATATTCACGGTCTGTCGGGACCGACTTAAACGCAAATGACCCGAACACGATCCACGCCGAAGTCAGGCGGAAATTACCGAAGCGAATTTGTCGATTACTGATTGATGATTGGTCGAACTCTCGGCTACCCTTGAACCCACCTCTTTTACAACCGCTTTTGCCGTAACACCTACTAGGTACACTCTCCGCGAGCTTTTTACTTCCCTAGTTGATTAAGCTGCAGTTTTTTCCTGTGAATACTTCGCAAGACTTCAAACTAGCTGGAGTTAGAGTAGAACAGTAGTTTTCGTGATTTTGTGTAACTTTGTGAAGCTGAAAGAAGTGGGAAGGGGAGAAATAAGGAAAGCATGATGGTTGGGAAGGAAGTATACTATTAAGCATAGTAAGGATGCTTTACGATGGCCTACTCCAAAAACAACAAGTGTGCAGTTCACATGCGGTAGAACTGAAACCTTCAGAAAACTAAAGTAGACAAGAGTGGGGAAGCTACAAGGCACTGCACAAAGAGGAGACTGATTATTCTCATTCTCTGGCAGACTAAATCCTATAGATGGATGTGTTTGTCTCTCGGTGCTAAAGAAATTTCAATGTAAAAAAATCATTGTGATTACACATAAACAAAAAATTTGCAGTCTGGTGGGCAGATTTGAGTAGCTAGGTACATCTTATTTATTTATTTATTTATTTATTATTACATTTATTACATACAAGATATAAAAGGAAGCTTTGACTGTCCAACTAGGAAGGTTTCCCGTTTTAGGACAGTCAAATTGGCAGGTTGCGTGTACATAATTTCATTTTAATGGATTCAATAATAATTAACAATAATGGTACATATTGGGGGAGTTACTTAGATATTAGGTACAATATCAGATATAAGTTGTGTTATTCTAGGTATACATCAGTAATAAACAATAAAATCCAGGTAGGTACATGTAAAATATAAAATAAAATAAAAATATAACATATAATGTAAGAAAGAAAAATAAAAAAAAGTATTTTTTTAGGAAAATACAAATTAGCAGTAATAAACAATAAAATCCAGCTAGGTACATGTAAAATATAAAATAAAAATATAATATATAAATGTAAGAAAGAAAAATTAAAAAAATATTTTTTAGGAAAATACAAAATACAAAATCGAAGAAATCAACTCAGACTACGTTTTTTAATAATTTTTCGGAATCTGTCCTACCTAAGTCTAATAACCATTTTGTAATTTTAGTACCGAAGGATGATAATTCACACAGTTTAAATTGAGAGGGGATTTTGTTGTATATTTTTGGTCCCAGGTATGAGAAAACTTTTTGATAAGCCGCAGTATTGCTTGTTGGAATAGAAAGGTCGTTTCTGCTCTTACTTCTGGTTTGATGATTATGATCGACTGTTATCGTTTTGTTTATATTTTTGTGGACGCAGATTGTTATTTTTTTTATGTAACACTGTCCAACATCAAGCACATTAAACTCCTTGAAGAGAGCGTCGCTCGAGTATCTGAAGGGTTTCTTCATAATGACGCGTAGAATGGATTTCTGTGCCTTCAGTAGTGGGTATAATATTGTTAATCCTGTTCCACCCCATCCAATGCAACCGTAGGTTATGACATCCAAACTATCTTCTCCCTAAAATCTTTCCACTCCCGCTCCCTTCAGTCTCACAGCAAACCACCCCAATTGAGAATGCTGTAGATCCACTGGTTACGGGCAGTTGCGAGTCTTGTGAGATATTTAAAAGAAAGGACGTTGCTTTACTCTGTCTCCATAAATTTAAATAAGTTCTTCCAAAGCTACCGACTAAATATAAATAGATAAATAATACCTACCAGCTAATATTTAAGTTCCTAGTCTATTGATTTTACTATGTATACCATTTCTTGATTTATAATGTAGTGCTTCACATATTTTAAAATTATTATACTGTTTTTAAATCTTCCACTATAAATAAGATCTACTATAAATATCTATTTTTTATGCGTTGAAATTGAACCCTTGCGGATACAAACCGTTATCTTAAAAATGTTAGATCAAAGGTTTAGGCTGTTACATTTTACTTCTCTAAATTTTGTAAATTCAATTTGTGGCACCATTTTATTAATGAAATAATTATAACACTTAGTTTTTACCACGATAATCTTTATTTAAAAAGTCAACATGTTCATGCACCATGTTCTCTTCATCAGGACATTATATGTACTAAAACTAAATGATCAAATATAGAAAGACAGGCGTGGGTAGAAATGGAAGTAGTGGGGGAGGAGAGAGGTGGAAAGGGGAGGTGCTTAGAAGATCATTAAGGGGATCAAACTCTCTCCCCCCTCCCTCTCCCCCTTGTTGTTATTATTTCATTGTTACATTTTATTCTATTCATTTTTTATATGAATTCCTCACATGAGTTCCAGCTGCTCCCGACTGGAGACAGTGAGACTGTGGAATCTCCAATTGGGGTATGTTGTGAGGCTGAAGGTAGTGGGGACGGGAAGAAGGTGGGGAAGAGAAAGGTGGGGAAGTGGTCGAGGAAGATGATGGGGAAGGTAGGTATTTGATAGTAGTGAGCACATAAATATACACATTGAGAGATTAAAATATATTTTTTTTGTTTTTATTAAAGGAATAACTTTTATGAGCAAAACCTCAAATCGTAATTCTTAATCTTGGAAGACAATATTAGAGACACTCAAACGAAAATTTGAAACAAATAAATATAAAGTCGCATTAAGGATGTATGCAGCTAAATTTGATCGAATAGAATTAGCTCAGCGGTTAGAGCAGAGCCCCGGCCAGCCCGGCAATACCTAGATGCGACCTTATCTTTTTCTGTGTCAAATTTTCATAACCCACGCAGAAAGAAAAACCTTTCAACACTATAATGACCAACATGCCAAGCTGCGATCGCACGAACCATCACTTTCAATTATTATTAAATAAAAACTGACTTGAATTGACAGCGCGCTTCCGGCCGTCACTCTAGACCTTGTACTGTACTCCCATCTGTCATCTGTAGTAGAGAATTTTAAACGATTTTTTCTGTACATGTAGTTAAATGTATGGTGCATTTGAATAATAGATTTGCATAAAAACAGTTTTATTTCGATAAATCTATTTCCTGCTTAAAATCTCAATAAATAGTTCAAATTGTTTTTTTTTTAATATTTTTCATTTAAAGTATTTTATATTTTATTATTTCACACATCTAGTAAGAAAAATATTAAAAATACTATTTAAGGAACACGATTACATTTACAAATAGGATTAAAAATACATTTGGATGCGGGTATGGGTACCGCCGCCACGGGAACCATTTATTGGACAACCAACACCCCTGCCACAGGTTACAAAAGTGATTTGTTACTTTTGGTAACTTAGCAGGAGTGCCCGGGTTCATGGGATAAGGTTTGTCTAGGTTTTGGTGGCGGATACGTTTGCCCAACCACTGAGTGGCGGGCTAGATCGGAGGAGACTGATTGAGGGAGGCCTTTTGACCTCTCCAGCCGGATTCTCCCGACCCTTCGCCTTGCACCGCAGTATGAGGAATATATTCATGCGTCCGTCACTCCTGGCCACATTAACCCCCAGATTCCTACCCACTAGCGTGTGTCAATTATTTCAACTTTTGAATTCAGAAACGCCCGGGGTCTCAAAAGTTGCGTCTTGCAAAGAAAATGAGAACTGCATTTAAATTAAATTTTTTTTAAATGGTTATTAGCCAGCTAAAATGCATTGAAAATCTGAAAACAAACCTAAAACCATTTTTTTTTTAATTTTTAATAATTTTTTTTTCAGTAATCTAACTTTTTAACGTTTGTTTATTATTAAAAAATGCGTATAACTGACAAAAATGAAAAAAAAGTTCAACTTTATGAATACAAGTAAGTCAACAAGAATTCTGATTTTATCCAGAAAAAGTGTTATTTTCCCCTTTTATTTTTTTAAGCAACACATCACATATGTTAAAAAAAAAAAATTTTTGGTTCTTTGTACTGCAGTTATGCAATGAAAAATAAGTTTGGTACAAAATATAAAATATGAACCCTTTGTTTTATTTTTTTTCCAAATCCCGAAATCTATTTTTTTCGAAACTTCCGGCCATTTTAGCGGGCTAATAGTGAACAATAATTTCATTTTTTTTTACGTTTTCGAATAGCTACAGATCATACGAAACTTTGGAAATTGAAATAAAACAAAAGCTTTTTTTATAACCACAATTTAATTATTTAATATTTGAATTAAAACTTATTATGCACGCTTGACTTTGGGAGTAAGCTGGTGAATGCGTAACGAGAGCATTACGAAAAGTGTGATCGGGCGAGGCGAACGTAAGTTGAGAGAAAGATATAAGTTAGTGAAGATAGAAAGAGAGAGAGTTACGTTTCGTGTAATACTGTAGGGGCAAGAGTGTGTGTAATACTGTAGGTGCGAGCACACATTTTCTTTCTCTTTTTCAATCATAGCCAGTTACGTTTCGTATATCTAAGACACATGCAGGCCTATTGTCTGTATCACACTGTAGGCGCGAGAGAGGGCAGTGCGCGCACATATTCTTTCTCTCTTCTTTTATAAGTTAGTGACGTTTTACTTCAGTGGTGTGGTCTAAAGCACACACGTTTTTTTTTCAAATCCCGACCGGTTAACTTAACTTAAGCATCCTCAGGGTATAAAATTAAACAGTTTTATTTTAAAACCTGAAGATGCTTACGTTAAGCGAAACCGGTCGGTATTGAAAAAATTAAATCATTGAATCGTGGTTACAAACCAAGTTATTGTTTTATTTCAACAGATAAATTGGTTTAAGGTTTAAGGTGACTAAAATAATATTGGTGATTATGTTCGTACTCAAATAAAAAAAAAAATTACAAATAAAACACATGTCCTCCGAAATTTGCTAAGGCTTGGGGCTTCTTTTACGGCATTTGGAAGGTTATTGTAAAGTTTTTGCCCTTCACAAAACGCGCTCTGCACAAAAGTTTTGTTTTGGGAAGCCTAAAATCTCTGGCCTAAAACAAGGTGGCCAGGCCAACCATTTATTGGATAACCAACACCCCTACTTGACCTAGAGGTATTGGTTAACACAGGTCATCCCAAGTGGTTCGCTAAGTTTGATGACTTAGCAGGGGTCCCTTGGTTAACTTTAGCTTTATTGCGTGCAATGCCATATTTGGCCATAAAAACAAACCTCATTTTCATGATGAAAAAAGTGCTAAAATTGTTAATAGGTTCGGCTCTTATCTATCTATATAAATAAAAATGAATCACCGACATGTATGCACGCGCATAACTTTTAAACGATAGCATCAAATTGGATAATTATTTTTTTTGTGTTCGTTATTGTCAGGACAAGGTTTGTACAAAGAAGCGGTGAGCTCCGGCATAATGAAATTTGTACTAAAAAATTGCAATAGGTGGCACGCGAGCTATTTGAAAACTGATGTACGGAATGCGGGAGGCGGGAGGGGAACTCAGGAGAGGGGAGGGGAACTCGAGAGGCGGTTCGCGGGGCGGGGGAAGCGGGAGAGAGGATTGGGGGGAGGGAATTCAAAGAAGGCGGAGTGAGAACGCGTGAGGGGGAGGGGATGCGGAGGAGGAAGGGGAGGCGGAAGGGGAACGGGACAAATGGGAAAGGGCACGCAGAGAGAAATACTTTTTTTATTAAGTGGCATAGCAACGCGCGCCGGGACCTCGCTAGTATTTTGTACATCTTTTTTTCTTACCCTACTTACCCAATACACTGAATAAAATTATCCTTGAAAGGTGTGATCCACAAAAGTGATTGAACAATAAAAGAACAAAATAAATATGTTTCTTTGTGCTATGACATACTTCAAAAGTAAATTTGCTTTCTTAAAGTATGGGCGAGGTCATAAATATTATATCGATGGATTAAAATTCATCGCTTTGCTACCGACCATTGTACCAATTCCATTGTATCGGATTGAGTGTAAACCTGTACCAAGTACGAATTGAATCGCTTACCTCTAAAGGTAACTATTTCATTTAACGATGTCTGAGTTTCAGGGTTTCACACAGACTATTATTCAAACAAAGTTTACTGTTAATAATAATTTATTTTACTTCTGTTAGTGAAAATCTGGCATTGAGTCTGTATTAATTATATCGATCGTCCAGTTGATTACTGCAAAAAATCGAGTTTTGAATTGAGCACGCATTTATGTATAAATTTAAAAGTGTACTTTAATCTGGACAATACTCGGATTACTCGTAAACACCACCAAATCAATTTCGAATATAATGTAGAAAAACTTGCAGTGGTTTAAACAAAATTTAAACAGTTTTTTTCTGGGTCACATTTGGATATTTCTAAATAAAATTTGATTAATGGTGAACATTCGAATGCTTACTAGTATTTGAAGTTGTCTGATTAATCAACTGGGCGATCGGTATTTAACCATTGAAGATATTGTACGTCTCTCAAACAAAAAATGTGAAACAGAAAAGGCAGAAAAAGATTCAGTGGAATCTGGGAATTGATCCCAGGACCCTTTCCTTTCCGGGGCAGTGCTCTGACCACTGAGCTCATGCGACCATGTATACTTACATAATTTTCAACTATTACATACTTCGATAGAGGTAACATCACCAACTTCATTTTCTTAACGCATACTTTTTGGCTGCTGTCTTTATGTAAAATTGGCATATTCTACTCGAATTAAGTTGTAATATAGATACTGTTTTGGATAAAGATTTTGCGAAATTTATTGTCATTTTGTACAAATCTAGAATGAATATTCAATATTTTTTCTATTTGAATAGAACCTCAAATTTTAAGATTTAATCAAAATAGACAATATTAATTATATTGTATGATTATAAGTTGTACACAAATAACGGAAATAAATAAATATGGGAAATTCAAAAGATATATTCCAATATACAATTAATGTTCAAATGTTTCCGTCTCACACAAGAATATTTTTTATGTTAATACAACATGAGAGTTCTGCTCCCTCTGTGGGACTACGTCATCCCTTATAAAATTGTTGTGGATGGTGTCGGGAAGGGCTGAAGATTGGGAAGAATAAGATTGGAAAGTTCTGGGCTGTAGGTTACAAAACACGGTTAAGCGACGTTTTAGTTAATTCTGAATGTTAGTGTTTTATCAGCGCGATTCCTTTCCCAATGCAGTGACTAGTGACATATGAATATATAGTTTTAGCATTGGTTTCTTATTTGTCCGACTACCTCAAATAAACATGTTTTATTAAGAAAAAAAAAGTTTAATTTGAACATATATTTTTTTGAACATTAGGGATATTTCAAAGCTTGAAATGTAAATCATGACAGGAAAGATATTCTGTCTTTGAAATAATTGCTTACTTTTAAAAATTCTAGACAGAAAAGTCGAGAAAATCAGAGCTCTCGGTTCGATAGATTTTGATTCTTCAGAAAACTATTAAGGAGGCCGGTATGGGTATTGCCACCCCGGAAACCATTTATTGCATAACCGACACTCCGGACATACATAGGTCACCCTAAGTTATTTGCTACATTTTTTTTTTTACTTAGCACGGATGTCCAGATTCATCGAGGGGGAGATTTGTCTAGTTCTTGACGAATGCGTTTTCTGAAGATGGATTCTTACGTCCATCACACATGGACATATTGGCCCTCAGATTCCTATCCACCCTCGATCATGTTTCTTTTCCAGAACAAAAAAAAAACCTTTCCTAAAATGATCATCCGCGCAGCACCCCTAAGATGACATAGGCTCTGAGGGATTTTTTTCCGTCTTAACGTATATGCTTACTTGTGCAAATTAGAGCAAATTTAGTTTGCGCAAATTAGTGTTAAATTAAGTTGAGTTAATCAAATTAAAATTAACATTTATAAATATTTTACTGTATTCGAATTAACGATATCAACAACAGAAAACTCAAATAAAGAGAATTATAGGAGATCCCTGTGACGTATGTGTGGTAAAACCATGTATGATCGTGTTAGAAATGTGGATATCCGCAAAGAATGTAAGGCTGATGAGTATACTGAGCAAAATTAAGAAAGGGACCCTCAGATGGTTTGGGCACGTAGAGCGAATGAGCGAAGAAAGTAGTGTAAAAAGAATATATGATGCAAATGTGAATGTTAGAAGAAGTCGGGGACGCCCGAGGAAGCCATGGCACGATCAAGTGAATCAGATAGTTGAGACGGGCCATGTCAAAAGTCAGAATAAAAGAAGAGTATGTATGAGACGATGTATGAATGTCAGTGAGGCAAAGAGTGTATGCCAAGACCGAGTTGTTTGGCGGTCCGTCCTCTCTGCCTACCCCTGCGGGGAAACGGCGTGATGGTTAGTTAGTTAGTTAGTTAGTCCAAACTATGAACTAGAGGCATAAAATATTTTTTGGTCATTTTCTGGTAACCGTGCCCTCATTTTACAGGCGTTTATATTATCTCCCTTTCTATGGTTATTTTTGTTTAACACACTTTAAATAATTCATATTGGTTTACGAGGCAATACATCCTTTGAATAAAAAAAGCTCAATAACAGTAAATTAAACCAAAGTGGAGATAAAATGTGCCTAAACTCAAGGACAGAGCTTCCTTACGACGTACAACGTAGTTCGGACATTCATAAAAATATTTTTCAGCCCATAACATGGAAATGGCTGTAAATATAAATCCATTACCATTGTTAAGACGTCATTTGTTATACTATATTATGGCTGTCCTCTAAGGTTGCCCATTTCACTTCATTCCAGGACATTTCTAAGCCAATTAAGGCTTCGGCGCTGCTGAGAATATCATGGGAAAGGCTTCGATTTTGTCGCCCATGACATTGTTAGCCGGGAATATTCAAATCAGGCTATATCCAAACATGAATGATATTTGATATTCATGGGGACCTTGACGGCAACCTAAGACATATCGAGTAAAGACAGGCTGAGTCAGTAAGGTCGTAAAGTACTCTAATTACTATATTTCGTTGAATTATAATCAATTTACTTCAATGCTCTTTGTGCGGTGATGAATTCATTGTATCCCAATTTATTGTAGATTCGAAGATTGGCTTTTGAAAGCCACATAATTATTTAGATTCTGAAATTTATTGAATTGGAGTGAGATATTTCAATACGAAGCCAAGTAATGATTTGTTACTGTCTGAACAATGGTTTTGTGGTGAAATCTGATATTTAATAATTGAAGAAGTTTGGAGAAATTTCAACAATCACGAATTAAAATTAATGATCACATCTAAATAAACATCCTCCGTGAGCTATTGATTGTATTGAGATAAACATATTGTGTTCTAATAATTATACTATTAAATGTTTCCATAAGAATTTTATTTAATTTTCTTTACTTGCCAGGCGTTTATGGTGATGAAAAGACCATAAATATATAAATAATTTACCCACCTCACTGGATGGGTAATAATACAAATAATTAAAATATTTAGAAAAGTGGAAAAAAGAGTACATAAAAGTATATAATTGAAAGAGGAAGTATATAATTGAAGTATTTATTTATACATAAACATAAGTATATAAATTTAAAAAAAAAAAATTATTGGAAATTGTTAAATGGTTAGAGAGTTGTTAATATCGGTACCATGCCAACTCAGAATCAAGTCAACTCAACACCTCCTTGCTTAAGTCATTAAAAGATACGAAAAAATAATTTAAAAATAATCCTTAACCCTTACCTGAAGTAAGCTTTTCGGACTTAGACCATTGTTTTATATTTTTTATCATCACTCTTAATAACTTTTCTGAAGAGGTTCTGAGTTGGTTTCATTCTGAGTTATCCAGTCACCATAAAAAAACATGGTGTGTACCTATATAATTTTCATTAAACCAAAATTTGTGTTAAGAAAAAACTACATCAGTTGCACATTGTAATGCTGGTATCTAAATCTAAAACTTTTAAATTAGCAACAAAATACTCAAAATAAACATATAAAATAATTTTGTTATTAGTTTTTTGGGTATTATGCCGTGTTACGCTACCTCCTTCTTTAGCCAACGTTTCGGACAGCGTTGCAGTGTCCATCATCAGGGCAGATGTGTAATAGTTAGGAGTGATGTTTGTACTTATCTACTTAGGAGCGATAAGTGCTCCACTCCTCTATGAGCTGGCGACACGGTACAATATACTTCTGCGGCTACAATATACTTCAACATGTTTTTTTGGGTTTAGCCTTGATGTAACCGTCAATTACCGGATACCAAGAACTGTTGAGCTTAGCTCCGTCGTCTCTATTCACCCCTAACTACTACACATCTGCCCTGATGATGGACACTGCAACGCTGTCCGAAACGTTGGCTAGAGAAGGAGGTAGCGTAACACGGCATAATACCCCAAAAACTAAAAACAAAATAATTTTTGGCCGTGAAAATCTAAAATCGTATATAAAGTAACAAAAAAGTTAACAGTTAAAAGAAGGAATTTAGCTCGATTGATTATTAAAATTATTATTATAGTAAAATTAAAATTTTCAGTATTACTGGAACTTAACATCTATGTAAACTATTGTCATCATTTGTAAAATGTTTGTTCGAGGACAGAAACAACTAATAAAAAAAGACAAAGTGACTCGGCTGGATAAACTTATTTTTGCATGCTAAATAAGATTCTATACGCCGGGAGGCAGTGGGACTATCGCAATCACGATATTGTTAATCTTGAGAAAAGAATAATTCTGGATAGAATTTTAGAAATGTTGGTTGGCTTTTCAAATGAATGACAGAAATTTAATTGAAATGTAAATATTAAAATTTTCGAAGTGTTCTTCTGAGAAATCTCTTGTATAATGTACCTACCTATTGATCGGAATTAAATATTTTTTCCTTGGAGACATTGTTGAACAGTAGCTTTGGTGTGTGGATGTGCTTATGTTATAGTGATCATTGTAATTATTTAAATAGGTTTATCTAACAATCGGAATATTATATACCTATTTAAATAATTACAATGATTGACCATCACTATAACATGAGCACATCCACACACCAAAGCCTCTGTTCAACAATGTCTCCCAGGAAAAAATTGTGTTCCAAGATTCACATACCTAGGCTCCCTGATAACAAACGACAATAATACCACAGAGAAGATCCAGAAGCGCATAGTGAACGCAAATCGCTGTTATTTCAGCCTACAAAACCAATTAAATTCAAGACTGCTGTCCAGAAACACGAAGATATTAGTGTACAAAACACTTATCAGACCAGTACTTACGTACGCAGCTGAGACTTGGTTACTAACTAAGAGGAATGAGCGAGCACTGGACGTTTTTGAAAGAAAAATTTTGAAGCGCATCTTCGGACCGGTTCTAGAAAATGGATTTTGGCGCAGACGCTATAACAATGAGCTCTACACTTTGTTTAAGGAGCTAAACGTCGCAAAATTTATAAAATTGGGAAGACTTCGGTGGCTGGGTCATGTGGAGAGAATGACCGAGCATCAAGCACCAAAGTCCCTGCTGAACTCAAGACCAATAGGGCGAAGGAGCCTGGGAAGGCCAAGACTAAGATGGAGCGACAACGTCCTCAAAGACATATCTATCATGGAGCTTCCAAACTGGAGAGAGCTGGCACAAAACCACAAAACCGAGATGAGTGAAGGAAGACTCTTGAGGTGGCCAAGACCCACCAGGGGTTGTAGAGCCAATAGTGATGATGATGATGATCTAACAATCGGAATGAATTTGTAAACTACTGGACAACAGTAATCCACTTAACATAAACCATTGCACGTATAGAAAGATAGGGTTTTAGATTAAATTTGCTTGAACAATTTGAAATCGATAAACGCACGAATGACCCCAATGTAACATTAATAATAAGGTAAGGAAAATTATTTATTTCCCTCTTCTTAGTATGTTTACAAAACCTAAACAATAAATAAGTCATAGCAGTAACGTGATTATTAAACAATTAATAACACGTCAAAATTCAGTGCGGGGAAAACAGATTTCAAAGTACACCATTTAACAGATTATCTAAAGTTTCAATTATTTTCTCAGCAAATTGGTTGAACCGGTAAACAATCAATTTAGACACATTAACAAATAGAAATTTAGAATAGTAAAATAAATAGTCTCAAAGTAGTTTGACCACAGTTAAATAATGACCTTGTAAGCCGAAATAGCTGTCACAAAAAAAAAAAAATTCTTGTAGAACTAAATAACAGCATTTTAAAATTTAATCTAATTTAATATTTAAAAAATAAATAAGTAGAATTCTACCAATTAAATACAAAAACAATTAAAAAGTTTATTTTCATTTAAAAGAATAATTATTTACACCCGTTTTCATACACGAAACCTGTCGGCGTATCCAACAAATTTCTATTTCCGAATTTAACCGAAATGTATAAACACACCACATATTATTCGTTCTATTTACCGTAACGCCGTTATTATACACAAAAATACCCTTTTTCCCTTGCAAGCTTACTATAAAAGGGCGTAAATTACAATTTTTATTATTATTTTCGCTTTCTGCATCACGGGTACTGCTCAGTATTCGGGTGGTGTTAAGAGAATTCAGTGATTATCGATTCTATTGTATTTGCAGGATAGTAGGGGTGAAAATATTCTTCTCCAATCATCCCCAACGCGTTTAATTCCCGGAGGTACCATTTTACCCCAGTGCTATATATATTACGCTACCTTACCTTTCTGCCACCGCGTTTCCTTTCCTTACTATACGCTTGATGCTAATATATAGAGAAGTAATGGAAGAAAAAAGGGACGAGACAATATTACAGAATCGTTCCAAGTGGATTATTAAGGGGAAAATTCGGGTTTGTGATAACAGGGCTAGCAAAAGTGTATATTTTATATAGTTTAGGGATAATATGACATGGTAATGAGAGATCTAATGCAATTGCCATTCAGCGTGGAGTACGAAAAGGTTGTATCCTGTCGCCACTATTGTTTAATCTCTATTCCAACTATGTCTTTAAAAGAGCCCTAAGTAATACTGAGAAGGGTCTGAAGATCAAGGAGTTGTCATTAATAACATAAAATACGCAGATGATACTGTATTACTAACTGACTGTATCGATGACCTCCATGACCTATTAAATCTTGTTAGTAATGCTGGTGAGCAATTGGGCCTAACAATCAACATAAATAAAACTAAATGGATGACATTTGGACGACTAAACCATCCTGAATCAGTGATACAGTTAAATGGTTGCAATGTCGAAAAAGCGGAAAGATTTAGGTACCTCGGCAGTATTCTCACGGAGTCTCTTGACCCTGATGTAGAGGTTAGATGCAGAATTGAAGCTGCAAGAACTGCGATCATTAAAATGAAATCCCTCTTCTGCAATGACAATATCAGCTTAAAACTAAGGCAGAGAATGCTAAAATGTTATGTGTGGTCGGTCTTGCAGTATGGATGTGAAACATGGACCTTGAAAGTAAATACCATGAACAGGTTAGAGGCTTTTGAAATGTGGCTTCACCGGAGAATGCTCAAGGTCCCATGGACCGACATAATCACCAACACAAAATTCTCAGGCGGTCTAGAGCAGATAGAGAATTGCTTACATTAATAAAAATCCGGAAAATTTCATATCTGGGTCATATACTTCGAGGGAAGAACCAGTATCTCCACTCCACACCCCCCTCCCGAGTTTACCTCCCCCTCAATCCGGTCAACCCCCTCTCGAGTTCCCCTCCCCTCTCCCGCATTCCATACATTAAGTCCCGGTACATAAAGTTTTCAAACAGCTCGCGTACCACCTATTGCAATTTTTTATACAAATTTCATTATGCCAGTGCTAACCGCTTCTTTTATACAAACCTTTTTCTGAGAATAATGAACACAAAAAAAAAGAATTATCCAATTTGTTGCAGACGTTCGGAAGTTATGCGCGTACGTACATTTTGGTGATTCATTTTTATTTATAAATATAGCATTTGTTCATACTTACGCCATCGCCAACTCATACGTGTAGCACTGTACCTGCTCTGAAAGATGCATTCATAAAACTGAATGCAGTATTGAAAAAAAACTATGTTCTTTAAGACCCGTCTTTAAGTAGTAAGTGCTCAAAAAGAAATAGAAGGGGAGATTTGTAAATACGAATGTTAGAGGGAGCGCGTTAACATAAAAATCATGATAATATGTGAAAATCGTGATAATAATTAATAAAACACGACTTGTTAAAAATAGAACAAAAATCTCGTGGGAAATGTCTTAAATAGTGCTTAAAGAAACACAGTGAATTAACTAAACTTGGAAAATAACAGAAAAACGTGTTTATTTTTCATGTTAGTTTTCGGAGCATAGGTAACTTGCGATTTTTCCATCGGGTAATTTCATATAATTACCGATAGAAAGATAGACCACATGTAAAGATAATATATTATCTTTAAGAATAACATTTATTTTTTTAAACTTAAACAGCCTTACTAAAAAAAACCACAGCACGCCCAATAACCCGTGTTATTGCAATAACATAAATATACCCCGTGTACACAAAAACACGTTTTATTACCAATAACATTTCCTATGTGTCGCGCTGTTAAAATGTATTGAAAATCTGACAACGTTGTAAATGGTTTTAATTTACTAGTAAAAAATGTTGTTTTAATTCTTCTCCTCTAGGGGCATTATTGGCGCGCCTGCGCATTAGTTCCCAACGGCCCGCTATGAAAAAATAGCTTGGTTTGTTTTTCGCGGGATGTAGAAGATTTTGTTAGTACCTAAATGTTGTGATTTTACTTAATAATTTCTATTGTAGTGACGAATTTACTATTATATTCACAAAATTGATATATTTACCATGTTATTTGTGTGATTTACATCAGTTTAATCAAGTTATTGTTCAAACGCCGTACTTTCAAAGTTGAACTGTCAGAATATTGTTTTATAGATTACTTAAAAGACAAAATTTATATTTTAAGATCTTTATTTTAAGAGAATTTCTTAAAAGTGATATTTTTTTAAATATTAATATCAAAGTAATTAAAGTCTTAAAATACGCAAGAAATCTGTTTTAAATGTCGGTATTATCTCTAAGTTATTTTTTGGCAATAAAAAAAACTTTGAAATTTTTTATTATTTTTTTATTGTATGCACGAGGAAAAAGTGAGGTGATGGTTTCCTTCCAAATTTATTACATAAAAGGACTGTGTTTTGAAATTTTGATTTTTTAATTTCTCTACATTTTGGTCAAAAAAGTTTTGATAAGAAATTTTTTTCCATTTTTTTCCGAGTTTGAATCTTAAAATATGGCAGTTTTTGAATACTAAAGTGTATTTCAAATACACAAATCTAAAAGGTAATTTTATCTAGTTTTCATAAATTGTATTTGTTTTTACGACACCTTCAAAAATAAGAACTTTATAGAAGATTCAAAATACTTTGCAAAAATTCCAAATTTTGATCATACATCATTGATAAAACAGAGATAAACTACCCCCTCAGGCCGTGTAAACCAAGTGTATTTTTTCCATTAGCAATTTTTTAATTAGTAATGTTTTCACATCCGCGGCCGTTTGTCAATTGAATAAAATTTCCACTGGGTTTTTTTAGTAAGGCTGAAAGTGTGTAAGAGAAATATGTTCAATTAAATAGTAGAAATTTGGAATACCGTCGCTTACGAGTTGACATTGCTTACATACCTACTTAGATATTTTTAAATTTTGAGCATAGGTTATACAAATGTTTTTTTTAATAATACGGTTGCCATAATGATTTCTTACCTTCCGATTAAGATTAACGAATTAACCCATTGAATTTTTGAAATGTTGTCGAAGATTTACGATCATCGAATAGATTATTGTACATTTTCTTTTACAGAAACTAATATTGACAAGTTAGAGAATGTTTATCGACTCCGAAGAAAATTTGTTCAACTTACTTATTGGTATCCTGACCGATGTACTAGTATAATAAATAAATAACCGGACAATGGTGAGTGGGCATCGCGCTTGGGTCCCACCCGGGCGTCGCGTGTTCGATTCCTCGGCAGGCTAAGTCTTCCATCACGACACATTATTGGGTAACCCCAAATGGTTCGCAATGTTTGGTTCGTGGGGTGAGGTTTATCTAGATCTTGGCGGCGATTGCGCCTGCCCACCAACTGCATGGCGGGCCATGACCTTTGAGAGGGATTGATTCATTCGTCCGGCACTCCTGCACACATTGACTCCCAGATTCCTTCCCATCTCTCAAACATTTTTTCCTCCCAGAACTTTCTCTTAAAAGACCTTCACTAACTTTTAAAAAAGATCCGGCATTGACGAAAGTAAATTGTCTCAAAATATTTTATTTTTATTAATGAACTGCATCATTTGTTATTGAGTGAAAATTTATGTCTACTTAATACTCAGTATGTCATGAACACTGGAGGTTCTGGAGTCGTTCATAATCATTAAATGTGGTAATGCGCGTTTTCATCCGGCGCCAAAATATCCCCGACAAAATCCTACGGACAAAACATCACCCACCAAAAACATTATCTTACCTAACCTGACAATAATTTATTGTCTTTACAGGAGGTCTGTATCATTTTGTCTCATTTTACTATTTTGAACAATAAAATTAATTCTCTTTACAGGATGTCTGTATTATTTTTGTCCCATTTTTTGTTAGTTTAGGTTAGGGGATGTTTTGTCCATAGGATATTTTGTCGGGATATTTTGTCGTCGGATGAAAACGCGCAAAACCATTAAATGTAGCTTCATTTTCTAAAAAAAAGAATCTTGACCTCGTCGCCCTAGTTCGTATTTGTCCAACAGACCATTAGAAAATTTTACAGGAGGAGAAGGTTTTCTTTCATTAATCCAATGGAACATTATAAGAGGTGTTTAATATAAAGCTATTTCTGTAAAGGTAAAGATCTCTTTAGTTTAAATAGTTCTTAGTTAAGTGATTAACTTTAATTGGTTATTCTTTATTTTTAATTTTAAAGTGGAGATTAAACACCTGTACAACGACGGAAGTAAACATCTAGATTACTTAATCTGTTAGTAATTATTTTTCTGGGAGAGTGTTGGGACCCCTCCATACAAGTACGAATCAATGCACAAGGAAAGAATAAAATAATAAACGCCGGGTTTCCAGCAATAAAATCTAAATCTATACAACACGAAAGTAAATGTAATGTTCGAGACACTTAACACTGGGCGTGAAAATTAATTGACAACCGGTGGATAAGGGTCGCAAACGTGTGAAATTTTAATGCCACCCATGGTTACCAGATTTACTAGACAATAGTTCTAGATAGTCTAGGTCTAGATGAAAATAAAGTTCGATAACAAATAACCTCAAAAATATAGTACAATAAATAAGTCAGGTACGCCTCATAGGTCATACATGTGTCTGGTAATGCTATGTTATCGTGAAAATATGCTTATCGGTCCGAGTGGTTAAAGTATTCAAGTGTGATGTTTAAGATTAAAAACTAAACCATGTATGATAAATATGTTTTCAATTTGGGAGGCGGGTATGGGTACCGCCGCCCCGGGAACCATTTATTAGATAACCAACACCTCAGTAATAGGTCGCCCCAAGTGGTTCGCTACGTTTGGTGACTAAGCAAGGGTACCAGGGTTCATGGGGTGAGGTTTGTACGGACTTTGGCGGCTGATGCGTCTGTCCACCTGCTGCATTGCAGGCCGGATCGGGAGAGAATGATTGTGGGAGTCCCTTTGACTTCTCCCGCCGTACTCTCTCAGAACATCGCCTTGCACCGCAGTGGGAGGAATTGTTTCATACCCACGTCACTCCTGGACACACTGACCTCCAGATTCTTATTTATCCCTAGTATTGTTATCCATCCCAGTACTTCCTCTTTACTTTCCTAAAAAGACCCCCCACACAGCATCCCCAAAGATGACAAGGGCCTTGAGGGGAATTATTTTACTCAGAGCCTCCTGCGTGGAGTTAATGTAACAAAAGGCTGCAGGAAGGAGCCGTGAGATAGGAAGTGGTCACCAAATACGGCTAAAGTCATTTCAACAAACCATTTAATAGTAAATGGTTGTCTTTCACCAGGGCGGTAGGATTATAATTTTAAATTAATACATTGTGAGATAAAACAAATTAATCAAATTAAATTTACTAGGGCATGCCGCGATTTAAAACCGTGATGTATAGATTCGTAGCCAAGGATCCTAACCACTCAACCATGGAGGCCGTCAATGGTTCGATGCTAGGTTACTGAAAATCATGACGAAATCAGCGCTCCAGCGGAAGTGAAAACAAATTTCTTCTTCAAACTTATCAAACATTCTGCAATGTGGCGTCATTTTTAATTAAATGAAAACGAATTACTTTTTATAACACCACTAAGTATAATCTGTATTATCGACTTGTGCAAAAAACAAAGTTTTTTTCGTCAGGATAAGAGATTAATAAATGTTTTTGAAACATGTCGGTAATGTAGATTACCAGCTATCCCGGAAAACGTTGTTCTGCCGTTTAAATTAATTCTGGTAAATGTGTTGCGCACGCACACAAATAGATAAATTAAAATAAATCCTACAAAATTTTGCACGCACCGCGTTGTGATCCAAACAAATGTCGAATGAAATGTCAAAATGACGCGACGTTTCTCGTGAATGACTTGCGCATGTGTGGATGAAAGTTAAATGAGGTGGACGTAGCGCTATCTATCATTCAACAACATAAATAATTTCGTTCTGTTTGTTTGTATATACGAACGACCGACGCGACGGTTAAATTTGCTCATTCAAAAATACTGAAATCGCGATTAAAAAATGGGAGGGTAAGGGTAGAAGGGTGAAAATTTGGGGTTATAGGTATTTTTTGATGCCAAATAAAAAAGCGAAACTAAAAAAAAAAATTCAAAAAATAGATAAATTATTTCTGGATACGGACACCCTAATCACCTAGCGGTATGAAATATACTTTACGAACCATTCTCATACCTAGAATAGGTCGTAGCACGATATTTTTATATGTAAGAAATGGTGGTGTCATACAAAGTAATTTTTAAAATAAAAAATTCCCTAAACACACACTGGGATGTAGCGTAATGCCGTGATGGTAGTCAAAATCTGCTGAAGGTGACGGAATGGTGAAAAATAATAATACCCTTTACAAAATTATTTATATTTTAATAATTTCGCATCCCTGCCAAATCCAACCGCCAGCAAACTTATAGCGAGGTGACTCAAAAACGTGTATAGCACTGTTTTTACGCGACTTTACCGGTTTACGTACATTCTGGATCCAAAGTATCTTCGGAATAGCGCTAGCTGGTATTGTTTGCTTCCAAAATTCACAAAGACCAAATTTATATTTTTGGAAGAAATATCACCGAGATTGGTCTATATCCTTTTAATATTGTCCCATATTTTTCGCCTAGGAAGCAGTTTTTTTTACGAATTGGGACAGAATCTTGAAATAATTTTGTTCGAAGGCCGAGTAAGGTTTTTTGTTGTATCGTGTTTTTCTGATCTTAAATTCGCATAACTACCTAAAGTATTTATGGTTTTCTTATGTAGGCCAATGGGGTGGCTGGGTATTTATATCCTACTTTTACATTAGACAATAGAAGAGCTCTTTTGAGTTCTCGTATAGGTAAGAAAACAACCTGATAACATCATATAATCTTTTAAATGGTAATACCTGCATTCCCGATATAATACAAAAAATTGAGTTTTATATTCCCGACAACTTCACAAGAGCGCGGAGACACAGAATTTGTATTGTTCCAATATGCAGAATTATCTTACCATTAGTTATGCCGCTCGGAAAAATGATTCGAATACTAAATTACATATCCCTTGACAGATTTATTTTTTTATTTAAAATATACACAGTCACGGATTTACAGAAGTAAAATATAGTTCTTAAAACTAATTACAAATAAATTTAATTAATTTAATGAATCTACCCAATTTAAAAGAGAAAAACATTTCTCGTGTTTGAATTGGGGAGTAGTAACATTACAGAAAAAGATAAAGAAAAAAAAACAGATATATTCGCGTGCTTTTTTTAAATTAAGGAATAAATAAACTTACGAATGATAACAAATATTGATTAAGAAATTTACTAACATAGCAGTTACTAAATTAGATATGCATATGATAGATAGATATGTTTAGATAGTAAAAAGTAATAATATAGATGTAGTAAAATAAAAATAATATTATTACAATTCTCTTAATAGGTAGGTGTTAAATGGTAAGTACATATAGTTGATTCAACTATTTGATTAGCTGATAATATTGCGAGTGTAGGTACATAATGTTATGTTGCGACAATAATAGCTTCATTTCAGCTCAAATGCTGATGAAATATATGAAAAACAAGAATACATTTTTATTTTATTGTAATTTAAAGATGAAATTAAGTGAAACTAAAGTACATAATATTATGATTAAGACTTGATCAATTACTACTAATCGGTACGATGTTTGTTCTATGGAATTAAAATTTATAATTAGTGTTGGGTTGATCTAGCAGTTGTTTTATTTGTGATTTAAAGGCTTTATAAAGGATGTTTTTCAACTAAATGTTCAACAATTCAAAAACAAAATATGTTTATTATTGGTTATGTGTAACTATAAATATGCATTTAAAATAAAAAAAAATTAACTTAATTTTTTATGTTATACTATTAAGAATCACATGTTTAAAAAAAATATTGCTTAGGTACACATATCCGGAAAGTCAGCATCGTCAAATACGAAATCTTGAAACCGAAGAAAACGTTTGACGAACTTCCAGAACAAAATTACAATCATTTTTAACGTATGACGAATTCAGCAAAAGGTATTACATCTCTAACTCTAAAATAAGGTAGAACTAAACATCGTTCAGTTAGAATAGGTTAGACCAGGTTATTTTCCTCTAATTTTAAGAATTAATGTACTTCAAAGGTTAGTAACAAAAATGAAATTTCGACTTTTGGCCACTTGGTTTAGATCAGTAGTTTCCAATAAGTGGTACGCGCACTCCAAGAGGAGAATATGAGGTTTCTTGAAAGGGTATGCGCACGCATAATATACAAACACTGCGCGGTATGAACTGTATGGACATTTTGGTTACAAGGGGTATGCGAGTTTTCTCATGGTCTTTCTCGAAGGGTTAATCCGGGAAACCAATGGTTTAAATGAAGTTGGATTAGTTATCTCAGAAGGTTAATATTGGTAGTGTCCATTTTTATTTTAATGATTCATTTATCGCAAATATGATCATTTCATAATATAGTAGGTATTATCATAAAATTTAAACATTCCAGAAGTTCGAATAAAAGCTAATATTTTTTTCCAAGACGCGAGTACATTTATTTCTCTTGATAATAATTATTATACATACCAAGAAGTTTATTTCCTTTAATGTGGATTTAGTGCCATTATTACAGTGTTTAGATAATAAAGTTTCCGGTAGAGAAAAACCCAGATATTGTAATCGGCGGCATCATAGCATGCCGACATTGTTATCTGCCCGCTAACACGATTCCATCGGTAAGAATTGTTGGAGGGTGGTTTAAATGTCTTTTTTTATGTGAATACCGCGAGTCCCGACTGCTCCTATACATCTGGAGCCAGTGAGACTATAGCATCCCCAATTGGAATACGTTATGAGGCTGAAGGTATGGGGGGGGGGAAGTAGATTATTTATAATATTTAATTGTTTACATAATGACATGATTTTATATAATTAAACTAGAATTCCCACACCAGATCAAGAGGCTTGACTATTTATGGTGGGGAAATGAGGAAACGTGGGGTTTTCCATCTGAACACTGTACAAAGTGTAAAAATTGTACATTTATGGTAAAAAATACACACTTCAAAAAAATAAAATAAAACATAAACAACCAAAAACTAACTAACTAACCATCACCCCGTTTCCTCGCAGGGGTAGGCAGAGAGGACGGACCGCCAAACAACTCGATCTTGGCACACACTTCTTGCCTCGTTCACATTCATACATCGTCTCATACATGATCTTCTATTATTCCGACTCTTCACATGGGCCGACTCAAGTATCTTATTCACTTGGTCGGGCCATGTCTTCCTCGGGCGTCCCCGACTTCTTCTTCCATTCACATTTGCGTCACATATTCTTCTCACACTATTTTCGTCTTTCATTCGCTCTACATGTCCAAACCATATGAGGGTCCCTTTCTAAATCTTACTCATTATGCTCACATCAACCATACATTCTTTGCTGATATCCACATTTCTCATACGATCGTACATGATTTTACTATTCACATTTATTATTCACATTTATTATATTCACATTTCTACTATTCACATTTGCGTCATATATTCTCCTTACAACTCTTTCCTCGTTCATTCGCTCTACATGCCCAAACCATCTGAGCGTCCCTTTCTTAATTTTACTCATTACGCTTACATCAGCCCTACATTCTTCGCGGATCTCCACATTTCTCACAGGATCGTACATGGGTTTACCCCACATATGCGTCTGGGATCTCATTTCTACAGCATTCAGTCTACTTTCATCCTTCCTCTGCCAGTTCCATGCCTCACTGCCATACATCAGGGTAGGTACCAGCACTCCATTATGGACGGCTAACTTCGCTTCTTTGGACAGTTTTTTGTTGGCGCTAAAGGCGTTCAGTCCTCCATTAATAGAGTTGCCTGTATTTACCCTTCTTTCGATATCTAACTACGAGTAGTACAAAAATAATATTAAAGTTTAACTTATATAATAGTATACCTGTAAATGATAGGCTCTACGCTATAATACATAATACATATGGCATACTGAGAAGCAAACTGGAGTACGCGAGCGATATTTGGACACCGTACCACCAGAAGTACATTGATATGTTAGAGCAAATCCAGAAGAAATTCCTCAGGTATGTTTATATGCGGAAGCATGGAACCTATCCAAGGTTCATGCACCATATTGACTTACTTGAGGAAACTGATTCTGTGAGCCTAGAAACTAGAAGGAAAGCAAGTCTTGCTATTCTGTCTTTCTAAATTTGGAACAATTTCATCAATAGCCCATTTCTCTTGGGATGCTATGATTTATATGTACCAGACCACTACAGCCGAAGTCGACATCATGACTTATTTAAAGTACCGAACGGCAGAACAGACGTCTTGGCAAAGCATAGCATGACGAGGGGAGTGGTGCTGTTAAATGAAATTGCAAACCATTTGGATGTAAGTGACTGTTCTTTATATGCCTTAAAAACATTATTGAAGAGTCACTTGCCTAAATGCTGATAGGGTAACTAAATTGTACTGTAATTGGAATTATTCTGTTGTACAATAATAATAAAAAATAAATAAATAAAATAATAAATTTAAAAAAAATACTTACCGACATTTTACAAAAAATACATGTTGTGATTCATACATATATAGGGTGAGATAGGTATATAATAATTACCATTCTTAAAATTTTCACGGAGAAAATAATGTACTCACCTCACTACCTAACGAGGAAAAAAATTAAAACTTTACTATTTTAGATTGTGAATGAAGTCAGTAATAAAGCAAAGGCCCGTTCCGTTATATTTGAACAAAAATGTACCCGAAAACCAAATAAAGGGACCCATTATTTTGCCACGTTGGCTCTAATGAAAAAACGCGACGTCAAATAAAAATGTTTTCAGTCACGAAGTGTTCTGAAAGAGATCTAAAATGAATCATAAAAAAAGTTCAATTGCAAAAGTTTGGTTTTGCTTAATATAACGCGTAGGCACTCGTTGCTTTATATCAACAATTCGAGATTATAGAACCTTCTGAAGAGGATGACCGACCAGTTGTATTCATTAACATAATAAATAATCACTTTGACTATTTTACTAAATTTCAATATTTTTACTTAGACACACAGAAACAAAATATGCTTCGAGTAAGACCAAGACTCGATCCAAGTTTCGGACCTTGGTTCCCAAACTTGTCATTTTTGTTAAGTATTATTTATTATCATTGTTTCAATATTCAAATAAATGTTTTGACTTTATTTTTTTAATACTAAATCCAAATCAGACTTTTCCGAACTCTTACAACTTATAAACCTGCACATTCCTACAAGAACAACACGATACAATAATCTGTACTACTGCAGTACACATAAACGAAACTATATTGCCCATTCTCCCATAGAGCGGTTTCGCACTATAGGAAACCAATACTTTGAAGACATTGACTTGTTTAATGTTAACTTGGTGGATTTTGTGAAATTCTATTGACTAATGACAAACGTATTCCAATCCTATTATTAAACCTTTGATCACAGTAATTTTTTAAATATTTGTTTCTCGTATTTTCATTTAATGTATGTATTTTTCATCTATCGTAATTTCATTTTTATAATTTCTTTCTAGGATTCAAAATTTTTTCTCATGCTAAACTTATACTGCCTATGTTTATGTAATAGCCCGATGTGCATAATATTAAAATAATATTTTTCTAAAAGTTGGTTTGTAAGAATTACAATGATTATTATATATTAGGTCCTTACATATGAAATTGGCGTTTTGTATGGGAGGAACATAAAGTCGATTTTTTTAATATAATATATTTATTTAATCAAAGTACCTATATACCATTGCTATGTATGCACTTTTGCCATTTCATAGGTAGTTCATCGATCTGTTTACTAAAAAAACCATTCCGATGGGAATCAATAAAATCTTTGATGGCGGAGTTGAATTTTTTCCCTTGCAAGAAGTTATCCAAATTTCGAAAAAAATGGTAATCTGTTGGGGCTAGGTCCGGAGAGTACGGTGGATGTCTTAGACATTCCAATTGAAGCTCCTCTAATTTGGTAGCCGTCTGTTGTGCAGTGTGTTGTCTAGCGTTCTAATGCGCGTTTGTTGATTTGCTTCACTCAATTCGTGAGGTACCCACCTTTCAAGCTTTTTCACCTTCCCAATTTGCTTCAAGTGGATTAAAATAGTTTTATCATTAACACCGCAGCCTGCAGCTAACTGGGGCATGGTTTGCGATAGATCCGCTTCCACAATAGCCTTCAACTCTTCCTTGTTAACTTTGATCTCCGGCCGTCCACGGAGCTTGTTCTGCAGGTCGAAATTTCCAGAACGAAAACGTTGGAACCAAAAACGCACTTTGTTTTCTTTTGCGGCACCGTCGCCATATACATCATTAATACTTCGAGTAGTTTCTGCAGCACTGGTGCCACGATGGAACTCGTACTCGTAAATAACGCGATATTTCAAGTTTTTCCATTTTGTAAACTAAGTGACGCAAAGAAAAAAACAATTAAGAAAAAAACAAATGAATTATAATTTTCAAAACACAAATACATGAGTAAATAGCTGTATAAATATGAATTTGGAATTCCTAAACAAAGAGAAGATATTTGAGATCAAAGTTGCCAGTACGGCAAAACGCCAATTTCATAATTAAGGACCTAATATATGTATACTTGTACTCTCATAACTTGTTGAACAATTCTAAAAAGTCGCTTTCAAACACAACAAGGAGCCATTAAATATTCTTCCAATATATCTAGAAGGAAATTAACTGCTTGTAGCCTCACAGGTTAAGTATCTGGTACATATCCTAACCGAAGGCATGATGGATATGGAAGACATGGAACGACAAAGAAGAACAATTAACATACGGACCTAAAGGCGGTTCTACCACTGTAGCGACGATGTCAGAAAATTTCTCTTTAAGACATACTGCATTGCCCTGTACAAATCTGATCTGTGGACGCAATGCCCAGCAGCGCAATGGGACAAACTGAGGGTGTGCTACAACAATGCATACAGGGAAATATGCAACTACCGAGGTTCTGCAGTGCTTCCACGATGTTCACCGAAGGGAGGGTGCACTCATTCCCAGCCTTACTTCACCACCGACTAGCCAGCTTCTGGAGCAGGACACGGAAATCAACCAACACCATTGTTGTGGGCGTTGTGGCTGCATCTGAGTGGCTCAGTTCCCCACTAAATGAGCGATGGATGCAGATGATGAGGTGACCTCCCTGATGGACAATCCTAAAATATGTTTTAATTTTTAATTCTGTTTAATTTTTATTTAATTTAGTTTTAATTTTATGCTTAACTTTTTGTTGTTATGTGATGAATTTTATTTTCATTTTATGTTTTAATAAGGTACCTAATATGTAAACTTTTTTTTATTTTCTTTTATAGTTTATAGTTGTTTATGTAATACAGCTGAAAATGAATTGTTACCGGAGTTTTATTCTTTGCATAAAAAACTAATTATATAGCGCAATTCACACCTGGCGGGTGTAGCGAGCGGAAGCTCCATCGCGAACGGCTGCCACGCCATCGCAGAAAGTGCTGCGTGGTGAGGATTTGGCGTAGGGAAACCAGGCTATACGCCAATGTTAGCTGATCTCGGGTAAAATTGTTCCTCGCGACCGCAGCACCTTGGAGACCTTATTTTATGGACAGCCTATATAAACGATGTCAGGTTAGTTACACCATTGATAACTCAAGAACGGCTGGACCGATTTTTATGATCTTTGATTTGTTGGATTTGTCTTCACCCTGTACAGCAGAATAGCTATTAAAATATCGGAATATTCACGAAAAAACAAATTATGATGAAAATTCTTTTCCTAATACATTTTGTATGGAACGAATTCTCATATTTTGAAAGAGCTGCAGAAATATTGTGACAGGTTGAATAGTGAGTGATTTCCAAAAATTCAAAATGTCAATGCGCTGATTTTTTTGCTTTTGTTCTTAAACATGTAATCATAATTGCATTCTGTTCTTAAACATGCACCTCTTTCTTATAAGTACACTAAATGTCAACAGCTTAAAATGAGATAAATGGAGAATGTAAATCTGCACCCCTCCAAAGGACAAATGAAATAATTGTAATTAATCTCCCTAATAAATCTAAAGAAAATGAAAAGAAATTCATGTTAGTAAGTTGTACAGTAAAAAAAATCAAAAAATATGTAAATCTGTACAAAACGCCATCTTTGAAAATGAGAAAAAACAAAACACGGACACATACGCTTCGATAATTGCTTCAATATGTAACAAAAAAACTGAATTTAATTCAGCTAATAAGTTAACACAACAGTTATTGATTCTGAGGCGGGACGAAGTTCACCGGGTCAGCTAGTAGATTTCAATAACTTCTTATTTACTTATACATTTTTCATACCAAAAAGAACGGTAACAGCGAAATAGATATTTTTACCTTTTTCGGACTTAACATTTGATTCGAAATTAACCATGAAATTATTTTTAATTAATTCACATTTTTAATACAATCGTGTGCATTAAAATTTACGTAATGTGCAAAATAATGTAGATACTTATATGGCATGTTCACATAGTAAGTGTACTAGATTTATATTATAGTATATTACAAAAAAAATTACAGGATATTGTTGATTCACTTGTTGACTATTTTTTCAAATAATTGTCAACCCGTTCAATGCATAACCCGCACCTGCTCGTCGCTTGAAAATTTATTTTTATCTATGCATGCCTTTAGGAAGTTGAAAAGATGATAATCTGAAGACGCCAAGTCAGGGAATTACGGGGGGTGGTTCAAAAACCTGAGGCCGAAATTTAACTAAAATGATCGCTTTTCAGTTCCAAAACACTGAGGTCATGATTTTTTTGCCAATTTTTTGACAGACGGGGAATTAGTTTGACGCCACTTTGACGACTGTTTTTTCCAGGCATGTAATGAGTCACCCACTATCATCTCCAGTCACAATAAAGCTCAAAAATCCTCACATTTTTTTGTAGGTGTTATTCCTTCCGTGAGTAAAATCGGATCTCAGTACTTGGCGGGATTTTTCGCCGACATCTTTCACGCAATGGATACTACAACGTGATTTACGTACTACAGTGAACCTGCGATGCTCGTTCTGGTCAGAAGACCCCTTCTACCACTCAATGTTGCCAACCCTCAAAAAACTAAAAACCACCGCCCGTTATGGTCTGATGGTCTAATAGTGTCAAGTCTGACATATTTTGTGTGTAATGTAATATAGACATGGTAAGAACATGATTTAAAACGGTTTTTTTTTTAACTTAGCCTCTAAAATTTTTTCTACCTCAGCTACGGCGTAGTATCTACGTAGCTGGTCTACAATTGCACTAGCTACGCAGTGTGAGGGCAGGTTTGTATTGTTGAGTTTGATGAAAAGCATGATTGGAATGTAGGCCACTTCATGAATGTTGATCGCCCTAGTATTGGACCACTAAAACGAAACATCATAACTGGGCTCCGCTATACTAGAATGGCCTTGCGTTCAAATACATTATTTATTTAATACTATGTAGATGGGCCGAATATTAGCATAACAGTAAAATAACGTGAATTGGCGCAATTTTAAGCCAGTTTTCTTTAAGTTATACTAGTCAGCAACTTTTGTAATATGACTACCTTGATTTAAGGAATATTGTGAAGTTGAAAGTAGTGGGTTAAATTGGATTAGAAATGGAAGAGGCAGGTGGGAAATAAGCACAACTAAAAATCGTATTACCAAGACCAAGGTCTTTTATAATATATTTTACAAAAATGAATTATGAGAAAATAGTTAAGTTTATAATTGCATTTCGAAAAAGGATTATATTATTCATTGGTATGTTTTTAATAAATATATATTATATTTTTCATGTTGCAGAGAGTTGTAAATGAGTAAAGCCATTCCTTACCATAAAGAGACACGACTCTTGTGTTCGATGAGGGAATTCGTGCTCAATAAGGAATTCCAGTGAAAAATATTATGGCTTTAAAAAAATATGTTCATATAGACCAATAAACGCTGATTTTGAATATATAAGTTTTATTAAATAATATTCAAAGCAGAATTTTAAAAAAAATATTAAAAGTCCATTTTTAATCGGGTCCCAGAAACATGCCGTCAAGTTGGTAGTATTAAAATGTTTAGTGGTGACGTCACGACACGATGAGCAGTGACGTCACCACTAAACATTTTAACACCGTAAAGTCATTGTATGGGAATGTAGGTTTACATACTGTTTATAGAGATTTAGTTGTTGTGTTTATTGAAACATTATTTAGGCCTAAATAATTCAGTTTCAAAAATAAAGGCATCTCTTATTAGTTTATCTCTATAATTGAATATATTCAAAAACTTTTTTGCATACAAATTTGCGTACAAATTTCACAATAAGGAGCGCTTTAAAAATGTGTTTTAAAAATAAACTGTTATAAAAATGTGTGTGTTTCATATTGTTAAGCGGCAGGGAAGGAAGGAGTGAGAGGGAGGGGAATCATGAGGGGGGGTGGAGGACGGAGGATGGGGGTTCAAGGGAGGGGGGGCGATGAAGGGGTGGTGGTAGAGAAGGTGGAAGAAGAACGCAGGAGGGAAACGCAGGAAGGAAAAAAGTGGGTTCGCGGAACGGGGGGTCGGGGAAGACGGAGATGGTGGAATGAAAATGGGAGCGAGAGAAACAGGGGCGGAAATGGGGACGTATGAGAAAAGACACGCAGGAAGAAATAATTTCTTTCTTTATGTGGCATTGCAACGCATGCCAGGTACTCACTTAGTTACGTTATTCGAGAATTATAATCGCGAAGCTGTTGAACATTGGTGCCGCGGGCGCAATTCAGAAGTTTCACTTCTATAATTCGAGTTGCACCGCGCGGGGAATAACTGTCGTCACCAGTGGTTGGTGTTCCCACCTACGCCAAATAACATGGTAGAAGTTTAAAGTTAGCGCCGTTCGTATTCCCAGAAAGCGTACTTTCATGGACCTATATCAAAAGAGTTGAAGCCTTCGAAGAAGCAATACCAAAAGATAGCTGCTAATTTTTAAATCCATTTAACCACATTTAAAAATACTTACTATACCCAATGGACGATAGACCTCGCTTCCAGGAATTGGTGTGTTAAATACCTAACTCAGTTTCAGTGCCGGCAACCCGGGCGTTTATTTAGTTTCATGGTTATTTACATTGTTTTCTTTTCTTTTACCCGCCTCACTAGACAAAGTCTGTTCCGAGGCGAGTAAATCACATATTATGTTTGTTCCAAAAGAAATGTGTGTATTTAAACAAATATATATATGTATGTAAAAAGATAAAAAAGATAAATTATATATTGGTATATTAAATATTTACATACATACTTTGTTTTTTAGATAAAAGTAAATTAAAATTTTGTGACAGTTGAATATAGCGGTTACATAATAGAAGTAATAATTAATAATTAATCATAATAATTAATATTGCAAAATTGCAGTTTCTCGTATTTGTTTTATTTGAATATTATATAATTTCGTGAGAACTTGTATGAAATGTTATTTATTTAGAATATTTTGAATGTCTGTTCTTTCCTTTTCATTCAACCATATTACAAATCTTTTGAAAAGCCAATTCAAATTATTTGGGGTGACGTAAGTTTTTGTTTGTGTTAGGAAGGTATTGAAAATGTGTGGTGCTAGGTAAGATTCGTGTTTTTTTGCAAAAGTTGATTTTATATGGGGAACTTGAAAGTGCTTATTAATTTTTGCTCTTGTGTTTTGCGAGTGAGGTATGTGGAGATGTGAAGTTTTGATACAGTTTTTGTAAATGATCTTCCTTATGAATAGTTTATTTACGTCTAGTAATTTGTTTTTGATCATTAGCTGTTCCGTCGGATGTTGGTAAGGTTTATAAAACATAATTCTAATTATTGTTTTGTGATTTATTTTAAGAGAATTGAGGTAAGTATCTGCTGCTCCTCCCCAAACTGAAATTCCATATGTTAAAATACTTTGACAGAGTGCGAAATATATATTTTTTAGTTGATTTAATGACATGATGTTTCGTATTGTTTTGAAGATGTATGATAATTTTGGTATTTTTTTTGATAATATATTAATATGGAGATCCCATTTTAGTTTATGGTCAACAGTTAAACCTAGATATTTAATATTGTCTGCATAAACAATTTTGTCACAAGTACAGCATGTGTTATTTGACGAAATATTGGTGCAGGGGTTAAGATGTAGTTGTGGTTGGCTATGTGGTTGACCAGCCTTTGTTTTGCTAAAAGTTAAATATTTTGTTTTTGAAATGTTCAGTGTTAGTAGATTATTTTGTAGCCATTTATTTACTACAGTCATCCCTGTTTCTGTGTTTTTGAATACCTTTTCCCATGATTGTGCCTTGAACAAAATTGCAGTGTCGTCTGCATAACTGATTACTTTGTACTCAATTTTTCCTAGGTTTATCTCAGTTAGACTATTTATATAAATGAGGAATAGTATGGGACCCAAGACGCTGCCTTGCGGTACTCCATACCTGATATCTGCTTTGTCACTGCTGTATTTATTTATTTTTACTATTTGTTGTCTCTTTTCAATGTAGCTGACAAACCATTTTAGCGGTTGACCAGTTATACCGATATTTTTGAGTTTTTGTAGTAGTAAGTTATGCGAAATAGTGTCGAAAGCTTTTGCTAGGTCTAAGAATACCCCTATCACCTTTGATCCGCCATCTATGCTTTTCACTATGTAGTTGGTTAATTCTGATAAAGCATCTTCTGTACCCATTTTGGCACGAAATCCAAATTGGCGGCTTGAGAGCAGGTTGTGTTTTTCAAGGTACGCAAGTAATCTTTTTTTCATGGCTTTTTCTAGAAGTTTAGATAGTGAGTTTAGCAGAGTGATTGGTCTGTAGTTTAATATCAGAGTTTTGTCTCCCGATTTATGTATTGGAGTGATACATCCTATTTTTAAATGATCAGGGACAATTCCGAGCCTAAAACTTTGGTTGAAAATGTGTTGAAGCGGTATAAGTATGTATTCTCGTAGATTTATCAGTATTTGATTGGAAATGTTATCCGGTCCCATCGCGCAATTTGGTTTGAGAGATTTAATAAGATCCGAGATTTCCTTTGTATTTACTTGATAAGCATTGAACGAGTGATTTGGTCGTATGGAAGAGCAAAGTTTGTATAAAGAGTCTTCTGATGTACAGTTTTTTTGAAGAATTTTTTCCGCTAGGGTAGAGCCAACTTTTGCGAATTCAGTGTTAATAAAATTAGCTATTTTATTAGGTTCATTGTTTGTTAAGACTTTGTCTCCGTTTATTAATAGTTCTTTGATATGTGAATCTTTCTTCGGAGTGGAATAAGTAATATTTCTTACAATTTCCCAAATTTTTTTAGGATCATTTTTGGCGATTTTTATTTCTTTTTTGTAATATTTGTATTTGGCTTGTTTAATTAACTTATTACACAGGTTTCTATACAGTAAGTAATCTTGCTTTAGTTTGTTATCATTCGGGTTTTTGTGGACTCGCATATGCATTGCATCTCTTTTATGAATACTGTTGACTATTCCTTTCGTGATCCATGGTGTTATTTTTTTTTCTTTATGTGTGTAGTTCTTTTGTGGATTTTTTGTGGTGTGTTTGGTTATGTAGGTTTCAACCGTATTTATAAATGTGTCCAGCGCTGTGTTTGGGTCTATTTCATTTAGTACATTAGTCCAAGGTTCATCGTGAATATCCGATTTTAGGGACTTAAAGTTTATTTTGTCTTTCATGTTGTCATTTTTGTTTTTACTTTGTTCTTTGTTAAGAAGTATGTTTAATGTAGTTGTGAAATGGTCAGTGACAGTTGAGCGAATAATGGATGAAAAAGTTTTTTTTCTGGTTTTAGCAAATATATGATCGATGCAGGATTCGGAGTGTGATGTAGTTCTTGTTGGCGAGTTTATTGTAGATTTAAGTCCGTAGTGAGTAAAAACATTTAAGAATTCCGTAGTTTTTGGTTGGCAGTTTAATATGTTAATATTCATGTCACCAGCAATAATTATTTGTTGAGTTTTTTTATGTTTTTCAAGAAGTTTATTTAAGGAATTTAAGAAAGGGGCGAGATTGTTGTAGCATGGTGGTCTGTATATAGCAAATATAGAAAGACATGGGCCAAGTGATATTTGAATGCAGTTCGCTTCAGTTATGTTAATTTCTGATATGGAAGATTTTATTGAATCTTTGACAAAGATTACTATACCATCATTTTGATTTAAGTGTCTTGTGGTCTGGAATGTGGTATAGTCATTTAAGTTTAAGTTGGTGTAAGAATCACCTAACCAGCATTCACTTAGGATAATGATATCGAAACTTATATCTATTTCATTTAGTAGGACACAGAAACTATCAAAGTTCTTTTGAATACTTCTTATGTTTTGACATATTATGCTTAAACTGTGTTTTCCTGAGACAAGGATTTTGTATTCTTTTGCTTGGTTAAAAGTGTATTCTGTGTTATTTATTGTTTCCAAGTCAAAATTCAGTGCAGAAACCATTTGTTACAAGGATGAAAAATAGAAGTTTTGGATGGAAAGCCATACATGATAACGTACATAAGATTTGGGAATGTTTAGGGTTATTATTAAGTACGAAGTAATATAAGGATACAGTTTGGCGCCTGTTTCAGGAACAATTTCTGGTTGGTTTTCCTCTAGTTGTTCTTCAATGAGGTTGGTGGTATTTTCTGAGTTTAATTGAATTGCTTGCGAGTTGATTGATCGAAGGCGAATATATACTCGCCTTGTTGTACTCCATAAGTAGGAGAAAAGGTAGTTTCTTGCAAATAGTTTGTAGAGATATAGTCTTCTTGTTGTGTGCGTGGCTAGATGTCCATTTATGTGTATAGGTTCATGTCGTCTTTCGTATCCTGTTTTGTTTATGTTCCGTCTCACTTTATTTTTCTCTGTTTTTTTATTGGAATTTTTATCTGTTTCCAAAAACTCATCTCGATCATTTGTATTTTTAAATTTGATTATAGTCAGTTTTGGAGTTGCATTTCTCAGAGATGCTAGTTTTTTTGGTATATCAGGTATTGGTATATTACGGTTAATTACCGTTAAAAAATTGGTTTTTATTTTTGTAGAAGCCATAATAAACATATTGAGTAAATAGTGTACTAAGTTTTTTATTTTTTATTTTTTTCTTTTTAAATCATCTTAGTATGTAAATCGTTTAGGTGTCTTATTTCAACCACCTTTGAGTCATTTGTTTTCCTTACCAAAATTTTTCCCGATTTTACCCATACATACTTAAATTCTTTTTCTTGTGCCCTTTTTCTGACATTCCAGTGTAGATTTTTATAATAAGGTGTTAGTGCTGCATTGAGGTAAACGTGTTGGGCTCCTTCCCCGTTGAATTTTTTTATCGGATCACTATATTTAGCAGCTAACATGGTGTGAGCTTTTGTGATGTCTGCGAAATTAATCGTGATTTTTTTTTGATCATTTAATTTGTTGGTTATGATTTTGTAGGTATCCTCTGGTGCCATTTTGACGCCCGCGAGCTCCGCGATCCGCGTCACAGTATGGACTGGGGATAAGTTGTCTTGAAATTTTATACCGTTAATTTCTATACTGTTCAATAGGGCTGATTGTTCCAGATCTGCCAGGTGAACTTCTACTGCAGCCAATCTTTTTTCTTTTTCGGCTAGTTCTTCCTTGAGTTTATTTACTTGATTTGGTGTATCCATGATTTTTGACAGTTTGTGTATTATGTCATCGTATTTTTCGTTAACGAAGTTAGTAAAGCTTTTTATTTCTTGTAGCTCTGATGCAATTTTGTTGAGCATAACTTCCTTCATTTCTTCAAATTTGGAATTGATAAATTCCAAGATGGAGTCGCTGTCAATGTTAATCATCGACTGATGAGCCTCCGACGGAGAATCCATTGTGCCAGGCGCGGTTGTTATTGGTGATGATGTTGTCAGTACTTTCTTCACATTCGAGAACTTGCTGCGAGATTTGGAAATTTTCTTGATGTTATATTTAATTATTTAATTCGTTGGAAAATTTCAATTTTCTGTTCATAAATGCCCCTTATTAAAATAATTAAAATTTGAATTATATAATTTAGTTGTTTAGTCTATGACAAAAACGGCACTTGTTTTTCACAAATTCAAATCCATAAATTGTCTTTGGTTAACAATGACTTGTAATTTGGCATATATTTATTTTAGCAAAATGTGTAGTTATTTTACACTGCCACTACCGGATAAACTGTCACTTTGTTTTACGTAACACTGGTTTTATGGTTTTTATTGGATTACTGTGTAGATTTGCTTAATTGTCACTTATTTTGGTATAAAGTTTGGAGCTGTCAGAATCAGCTGTTGTTTGTTTACGGTTATCCATAGAATATTGAAATCCATAGAATAACTACTTAATTAATTAATTAAATGAAGACAATATTAGCGAAAATGGAAACAGAAACATTATAAAAAGATATTTGCAACTCTGGGACACGAACCCAGAACCTTTCGCTTTCCGGACAAATACGCTAACCACTGCGCCAAGGTGTCGATATCTGATTCGGTCATTTTTAACTTTATCACACTTCGATTAAGAACTACCCACATTATCTTCATTTTCTTAACGCATATTTTATTGGAAGGTATACGGTTCGTATCCCACAGGTGAAAATAACTTTTTCTGATTTTTTTATTTCCATTTTCAATTGAGTTTCGCTAATATTGTCTTCATTTTATTAAATATTACAATTTGAGATTTTACTCATAAAGTAAAAAAAATACTTTATTAATTATTAAAAAAGAAACTTTACTAAATAGTCACCATCTTGAACCGGAACCGGAACGGTTATTAATAATAATAATAGTTGATTCCAGAATGTACGTAGGGGAAGTGCAATATAATACATTCCATATTTCGAAAAAACAGGATAACGCTACGCTCAGTCAATTTTATTTTATTTATTTATAAGGTTCTGTGGCAAAGTTACATGGTGTAGGTATAAAGCATATTAAAAGAAAAATATTACCCCTCGTCCCTTACACATTATTTTCTTTCAAATTTTATTATTGTTTATGTCTATTATTTTTCTCTATTACCTATGTATGTCTATTTTTAAAATTAGTTCTGACAAAACCCTGAGGAAGTCAGTTTTGCTGACGAAACATGTCGGTTTTTGTAAATAATTAAGTGGTTAATACAACGTTATTTATTAATTTGAATTTAAAATGTTACCACAAAATAATTTTGCACTATTGGAAGAAGTAAAAATATTATCGTTTTCACAGTCATTCTCATTAGGCTTTTCTCTTCTATATGTACAATAATTATATCAGATAGAACAAAATGAGTACAAGTACGCACAAATGATAATATATACGTGTAACCAGACATTCTATTTTTTTCGTGAGCTCAACACAGAAGGCCCCGAGAAAAATAATTTCCCTCAAGGCCTATGTCATCTTTGGAGATATGAAGGAGAGGAGAGTTCTGGGAAGGAAAGGGGTTTAAGGAGTGGGTAGGAATTTGGGGTTCAGTGTGTCCTGGTCATCTGCCTCGACCTAGACAAACCTCACCTCGTGAACCCGACCACCCCTGCTAAATCACCAAACGTAGTGAACCACCTGGGGTGACATATAGCAGAAGTGTTGGTAATCCAATAAAGGTTCCCAGGGCGGTGGTACCCATTCCCGCCTCCCAAATTGTAGACATGGGGAAAATTAATAATAATTTTTTAATGGAATAACTTTTTTTATATCTTTTGAAGATTATACCCATGAATGTAATATATAACTTCTTAGAACGGGCAATCTGCCTAGCTAGGAACTAATATCGACCCACAAGACATAATAAGACTTGTACACATTTTATAGTTATTTTTCAATGTTATTATTATGTTATTTTTGCCATACAAATGTATCAAATGTAATGTTATAAATACATAAATAATAAACTGAAGCAGAAGATAATATTAATAAATCTAAAAGAAACATGAAATACAACAAGACAAATTAAAAGGTAACGGTCGAAACTAGGACTACAACCCAGGATCTCTTGACTCACCGAGACATAGCGCCTTAACCAATTCGGCCATCGGGATCATATGTAAATACCTCCCGCTTTAGCCAACGTAAGAGTGTCTATCATCAGGATAGATATGTCACGATGGTGGATACTGTAACGCTGTCTGAAATGCTAACTTGATAAGTAGATAGCGCAAAAAAAATAAATCACAATATTGCTTTCGGCCGTGAAAATCTCGCCAATAACAGCCTTACTAATAAACGAGTTTTGAGGATTAAACAACTATTTTTATAGGGTAAAGGTTATTTATAAGTTGTGTATAACCGAAAGCATGTCAATTAGTTAGGCAGAATATCAATAAATAAGTAAATAAGAACGTTTCGCTGCGCATTATGAAAAGTATTCTATTTTTTTTTAGGTTTTTTTTACTTTAAAAAACTTGTTACATTCTTTATTCATCATCTCATTTGAATTTAAAAATTATTACTTAAACATGTTTTTGTACAGATTGTTGTGAAGTGTGTTTATGCATTTAGGAGTGATACCGTGTTACATGCGATCGTCTTAGGACCAGAATTTCAGTACATTTAGTAAGTAAAATTAATGTGGTTTTGGTGTAACCGTCAAGTACCGCATACGAACGACTATTAAAACTGGTTATTGGTTGTAAATTATGCCCAAATCCCCACCTCCCCCTTCCCACTCCCGCCTATCCAGTGACACCTTTAAGTCCATTGTTGTATTAGTTTTAAGACAAACCCTGATGAAGTACCCTGATGTTTGTTGCACCCAAACATGTTGATTTTCTAAACAATAAACAAGGATAAAATTAAGTTTTTTATAACATTTGAATAATTATTAGTAAGCTTATTCGATTAGCTGAAACACCGGTCTTACAAAGTGACCAAAATTAATAATTTAAACACCATCAATTAACCATTTCACAAAATACAATTATAAACTAACTAACACTACTTAAATGAATTGACAACAATCCTGTGAAAATCCTGGCTACCTTGGAACCGATAATAGTAGCAACACTGAAACATATCACCTAACGTGTTCCCTTTTGTTAGACCCGCTAGAACTGCAGTCGAACCATTGGTCATTGTCAGTTGCATTACCTGCACAGCACATTGGACTTTCGACTGGTTCCGTAATGCACTTGGATAGGGATGCATCGGTCCGTAAGGTATTAATTTGAAACCGGTTGATTATGGTCTATTTGGTTTGTTGTGCAAGAAATACGGGTAAACCGCTTTTCTTTAAACGTTTTTATTATTTTGTAGACATATTATTAGAAATTACAGCTCGTTTATATCAACTTGTATTTTTATACATATGTGCCTCGCCTTATGTAATTATTATTATTTTCATATATAATTAATGTATTGACAGATGATTTGATGATTTTCCGTACTTGCTACGCTTGCTAGGGATGTGTTTTGGAAAGTGCCTAGTTTAATTTATTTTTGTCGTATAAAATATAAAATATATAAACGATTTTTCCATCTCACTTGGATATATGCACCTGTGCCGAGACCGACATAGGAAGTACATGAATACACACACCCACATAAATACTTTGGTTAAATGCAGTTAAGAGGGATATTTTTAAAATTCAATGCGCATTGTAGGTTAATCATGTTTTTTTTTATTTGGTACAAAAACTTTACATATTTTAAAAAGTTATTTGATAATGTGGGCTTTACTGAGTGCCTTACCCGCATTGTGGCCCTATTTTACAATACAAAATTGAATAAAATATCAATTATTACAATAAACATAAATTTACCATTATTAATACAATCAAATAAAACTGAGACAATGATATGCGTTTTATAATGGTATTGTGTATTGCATATACTCGTATATGTTTTAACCTTTTACGTTATACATTTTGTTTTTTTTAATCCATCTTTCTATCGTGAATCTGATTTTTTTTTGTTTTCCTCAATTTTATCAAGAAACATAGTTGAATGCTTTTATTGTCTAGTGTTTGTGATGCGTTTGTCCAAAGCTTGTTGTGGTGTATCGTAAAAGCTTCCGCCTTGTAGAGACAGATGGCGGTGACATCAGCTTTCGGTAGAATCCGCTAGATGGCAAGCCGTAGTGCTTAAGCTCTCAGGCAGGGGGATCGGGGGGCCCAGAGGCGGTATTTCAATTATCACCGGACAGAATCATTTTAGCCAGCTCCTAGTTAGGTTAACTACCGCTATTCCATTTGTATACGCGAAGTATAAATAAACGCAGATAACGAACCAGATTCTATTTATTCCAAGAAGTTGTCTCCATCCAAAGTGTGTTGGAGAATCTGCTAGTGTCTATCAAATAACAGAACACTACACTTGTGTTTACAATTTCAATAATATGGAAGTTAAGTTTGCGATATTACATTTTTGGGTTTCACTTCATATTAAATAAACGTATATATTAAATCATGATAAAATGAATAATAAAGTCACTGACACTAACGTCTAAACTTGCTGTGATCTGGGATGAGAAAGAGGAAACTACTTTTATACAGTAAGTCTTCCTGTCTCACTATAACACTGCTTAATTTATGTGAAAATTTTAAATAATCCCACAGTACACAACCTAACCTAACCTAACCTAACCTAACCTAACCTATGTGCAGTATGGTGGTTTAGTTTGTCCTTTTGGTAATGTATAATTATAATTTTGATGTACAGTTGTTATATGTTCAATACGGCAAAGTCCTTAAAAAACTATGTTGTCGGGAATCTATAGGGTTTTTTTGTAATAGCTTTAATTAAGGCTTTTTGTGCTTTATCGAGAGGGTCCATATTAGTTTTAGCAGCACTACCCCAACCAATCATACCGTGAGTGATAATTGATTGGGCTAGTGCGTAGTATATCGTTTTTAGAGTCTTCATTGGCATTATGTTTCATATGTTTTAAAAAAAATATATTAGTTTTCTAACTTTACCCGCTGTTTTATTTATTTGTTCTGTCCATCTAAAATAGTTGTCAATATAAATGCCTAAGTACTTGTTTACCTGAGTCCGCATTAGTGGATTGCATTGACAGCTTTTTTTGGATGTGCAATCATGTATGGTTAAGTTTTCATCAAGTCTTGGCTGTCGTCTGGGATCTATGCTAAATGTCATGTACTTTGTTTTGTCAGTATTTAGTGTCAGCAGGTTGTTGTCTAACCAATATTTGATCATGTTTATTCCTTCTGTAGCTTTCTTGTATACACTTGTCCAAGAGTCAGAAGTGAAAATAAGAACAGTGTCATCCGCAAAGCAAATAACATCTCCGCCAATGTCTAGCTGGCACAAGGAATTTATATATAGTAAAAATAGGATGGGACCTGATGTACTTCCTTGGGGAACTCTATAAGTAATGTGTCTGTTTTGGCTTTTTGCGTTGCCTACTTTTAGTGAGTGGCTGCGGTCAGTTATATATGATTTGAACCAGTCATACACAGAATTTTTAATACCTATGTTTTTTAGTTTTTTAAGGAGGATTTTATGAGACACCATGTCGAAGGCTTTGCTTAGATCGAAAAAAACTGCAATGCAACTTTTTTTTTGTCAACATTTTTTAAAATGGTTTCTGTTACTCTTAATATTGCATCTTATACACCCATATCCTTTCGAAAACCATACAGATTTTCTGATAAGATTTCGTGTTTGTCTAAGTAGTCTACAAGTTAGATTTTCACTAGATTTTCGAGAACTTTTGTGAGCACATTTAAAAGTGAGATAGGCCTATAGTTTGAGGGATTATTTTTTTCTACGGATTTGTAAATAGGTACTATGTTTGCTTTTTTAAAGTGGCTGGGGGATATGCCGCTAGTAATACTGAGATTACAGATATAGGTGAAGGGAAGAGCTATTTGATATTTTATTTATTTTATTAGTTTAGTGTCAAGTTTGTCGAGTCCAGTCGCACAGTCATTTATCAGTCTATTTATTTGTTGTATTATGTATTTGATTTGGAAAGTTTCCACTCTAAATTTATTTTTATTTTGGGCATTAGTGGTATATTCCTCAGCATGTGTATATTCGTCCGTAATCATTTTATTTAAAAGTTTTTGGGCTAATGTTTGACCAATGTCGGCGAAATGATTATTTATCTGATCTGATCTGTATAACCTTGTTTCTTTTTTTTTTAATTGTTTCCTATTGTTGTTTGTTCTACTCAACCTGTCTTTTATTTTTTCGTCTATATTGTACATATGTGAAACTTATATTTTTAATATCTAATTTCATTTGTAAAATTTTAACTATTTCCTCCCACCCATAATTTTTATGTTCCGCCTGTCCTAAAATGAGTTCTTTAACTCATCGGGATTGCTCTAGCAAGAAATAAAAACAATAAAAAAAAATAATATATATAAATATTATTCTATCACCTACTTGACTTACTTGAACCAGGTTTTCCCGACATTATTTGCGGTAAAAATAATTACTTCAATTTTAACCTCCGGTGACATTGTTTATGTATGTTTTTTTTTGTTTTAACTATGAACATTTTTAAAAATTAGTAAGTATAGATTTAGGGTCGTTGTGCGGGATTGGGCGGTTTCTCTGTAGAGTGAGAATTGATGACATGTGAAAGAAATTACTTTATATAAAATGTTACAGATCACCAAAACATCATAAACATTTTTTTTAAATTCAAATAATTATAATTATTTTAGACAGTTAAAAAGACAATATGCCAGCTATCGTGTCTTTGATTTACAAAATTCTCCAAAATATGTGAAGGCGTACGACTAACAATAACAAGAAATATTTGTTTTTTAGTTCGGTATTATTTATTTTAATGAGCTCTCTATTAAAACAAATACAGAAACCTCAAAATGAAATTTATTTATACTTAAAATAACAAAAATCGGAAACGAGCTTCAAAAGCGTACAATTCTTGTTACCATTTGATATTTCTACGATTTTCTGTTACAAACCTTTAATTTATTACCGAGTCTTCTGTATGAATTTTCAAATGTTTCACCGTCAATATCTCAGAACTACCTTTTTATAGCTAAAGCCTTAGCGTAAAAACCCCATGAAATGTAATGCCTTTGAACTTTGGCCTCGGGGTGTGGTTACGACACATTATTAGAATGAGAGGGTTTCACATTCTGCACTTTGTGGGTCCTATTAAAAATATATAATATTATATTTTGTAGAGCAGATGACTCATGTTAAAAAGCTGCACATTTTTTAAAGCGGTGCGGTGTTACGAGAAATCGCAATGTTTTTTTTTTTTGTAAATTAAGATGCCATGTCAATGTCGATGAAATTTCTTAATATTCTCTAGTTTTTAAATCCAAAATGATCAAAAGTACTATTTTCGGTTGTCTGTGGTGATTTGCGTGATGTGAAATATTCCTTTACTAGGCAATGCGTAAAATTATTCCCGTTAAATGAACTATTAATTTTCAGAATAGGATTTTTTTTATGTTAGCTCCAAACAGGAGGCCTTGAAAATAATTCTCCTCATGGCCCATATCATCTTAGGGGAGGCTGTGTGGAGGGATTTTTTACGAAGGGAAGGAGAGGAAGTTCTGAGAAGAAAAGGGTACTAGGGGTGGGTAGGAATCTGGATGTCATTGCTTCCAGGAATGACCGACGTATTTTTTATTTTTTATTAATAAAGAAAGACAAACATTCCTGGGTTATGAATGACCCAACAATGTTTGAAAATCTCCTACTACCACCACAGAAAGCCGAAAATGTTGCTTGTGTTGTGATGGAGGGCTTAGCCAGCCGAGGAATCCAACACGCGACGCTCGGGTGGGACCCAAGGGCTATGCCCACTCAACCACTGACCAGTCGAATGAATCCATCGCTCCCACTGCGGTGCAAGCGATATTCCGAGATAGTACGGCTGGGATTCCTTCCACCATTCTCTCCCGATCCGGCCTGCCATGCAGCTGGTGGCATCCGCCAAGACCCGGATAAACCTCACCCCATGAACCCTGGCATCCCTACTAAGTCACCACACGTTGCGAACCGCTTGGGGTGATTTATGGCAGAAGTGTTGATTATCCAATAAATGATTCTCGGGGCGGCGGTACCGATACCCGCCTTCAAAATTGAGACGCATTGGAACTGGAGTGAACCAAGCGATATTTGATTATTATTTTTCATTTGAAATGTGTGTTTCTTTTGTTTAAATTTGTGGCAGGATGAAATTAGTTAAAAATTTACTGACCCTAATCTAAATTAATAACAAATTTTAATGTTTATTGACAGTGTTCATCCGAAAGGTAAATTTATTTTTTCACATGAAATATTATCTGAATTACAACAATTACAAATCCTACAATTATAATAACCCGTAATTTTTCGTAGGTCTGCTGTAGTAGTTTTTTCATCTTCAAAATTGTTATGCAGAATAATATTCTCCCACTGTAATTATTTAACTCCCAAGAATTTGCAGTTTTTTTGCAATTTTTTTTTATACAGCTTTGTTCTTGAATATAAATTAATTAGATAACAGCACCAACGTGAAATACAAAAGTTTGCAGAAAAGTCCAAATTTTCACAATCACACGCATGTGTTGGTTTTCTAAATTTTAATAAAGTTTACTTTAAAGTGTATTTCATACCGCTAGGTGATCCGCGTGATACAGATTTTTTTCCTATTTTTGACAATTTTTTTTTCTATTTTTTTTATTGGGCATCGAAATAACTATAACCCCAATTTTCCATCCTCCTACCCCCACCGTCCCATTTTTTAATCGCGATTTTAGTATTTTTTTATGAACAAATTTAACCGTCATTCGTATTTCGAACAGAACGAAATTAATTATGTTGTTGAATGACAGATGGCGCTACGTTTGTCTCAAAAAATGCGTTCATTTAACAACCAAAATATTTTCTAGAAATAATTTATATGGCAGAAAAACGTTTCCGGGTCGGCTAGTAAATTTATAGAATTAAAAATAAAGTTATAAATTTATAGAATTATCAATGAAATTGAAGGTTTTTCACAATCACCCACTTTATTTTATTATTTTTGTTGTATTATTTTTATTGAAATATATATATTTAAGGTCATCATTGGTCATATCAGAAAAGAGGAGCACTGCCTGATAACGGAGCCACGATTCTAACTTAGGTTGTATGTGGTTATCTTTTAAATTTAAATACAAAGCTTTGTTTTTTTTTCTACACCATTTAGTTCGTATTACTAACCATGATAGTAAGCAATATTCAACGATTTCTATGAAACCTATGATGTGTTCCAAAACAAATTAGCCTGTCGTTGGTGCCTATAATCTGTCTGTTCCTTTTAAATTTTCTTGTTCTCATTATCAGTTTATTTATCTAAAAATTATTATTAACAGATCGCACTTAGATATGAATATCAATTTACATACAACCTAACCTAAGTAAAACCAAATAAAATAATATGATTCTGTCTAATCTAAATTACATAATTATTATTTCAATATCCCTTTTATTTCATTTGTAATAGGTACTTTATTCTGAATAAGATTAACCCACACTTCCTTTACCTTTCTTTTTTGTATAAATAATGTATTTCCTTAGAATATGTGCGTTTGTACGCATTTCAGTTTAACTTTACTTTTCCCACTGATTTATTTCAACATATTTTTATACGCCTTTCTCAAATCGGACATACATTAACACCACACAGGAGGCCCTGAGGAAAATAATTTCCCTCAGGGCCTATGTCATCTTTGTAGATGCTGTGTGGAGGGTCTCTTTGAGGAAAGGAAGGAGTGAACATGGGTCTTGAAGAGACCCATGTTGTAGGAGGGAGGAAACACAGAGGCCGGCAAATCGTTCCACAGCCGAGCCGTTGAACTCAAGAACGAGTCATAGAAACGACCCGTTCTCATGTGAGTAATGTCAACCGTGTACAAATGTTGGGCGCGTGTTTGGCGTGTTTCCCGACTATGCACCGGAGCCGAGGGGATCAATGATGCTAGTTCCTCGGAGCATCTTCCATTGTAATACCGGTAGAACAAGGACAGCATTCCCACCTGACGCCTATGCTCTAAAGATTGCAGTCCGTCTGTTAGGATGGGAGAATCTATCAAACGGACCGCCCGTTTCTGCACAGAGTCAAGGGTTTTTTTTAGGTATTTTGGAGCTCCAGACCAGAGGTGGCTGCCAAATTCAACCGTGGGGCGCATTTGCGATTTGTACAGGGTTAGCAGTTGGGTACTATTAAAGTATCTGCGGGCCCTGTACAGTACGCCCAGTTTCTGAGAGGCTAACTTAACTCTGGTTTCGATGGAGCCCCCGTACCTGAGCTGGTCACTTAGAGTTACACCAAGCATATCAATGGAGGTCCTGTTCGGAAGGTTGCTTCCGTTGAAGGAGACTAGATTTTCATTTCGATCCCTTTTAGACGTTATCAAACATGATTGGGTCTTTGAAACATTAAATTCGACGAGGTTATTCTTACCCCAAGAGAAAATACTCTCGAGGTAACCGTCCATTCTTTGCTTCAAAGCCCTCCGAGCTATTGGAGTTTGTGTGCCCTTTGGGGGCTTGTCAAACAAAAAGCTATCATGGACTGTACTGTCATCCGCGTAACAATGAATCGGTGCACATGACAAGAGGTCATTGATGTGCAACAGAAACAAAGTCGGTGACAGAACCGATCCCTGTGGGACGCCAGCATTTATCGAATGCGAAGAAGAGGTGAAACCGTCAGCAACCACCTGAATCGACCTCTCCCTCAAAAAGTCGGCAATCCACTTACACAAGGATGCGGGAAGTCCGTAAGAAAGCAGTTTGTTGACAAGCCCTCGGTGCCAAACCCGGTCAAAGGCCTTGGAAATATCCAGTGCAACCGTTTGGGTCTCACCAAAACGTTCCAGGCACCGCCCCCAAACATGCGTCACACACGCGAGAAGATCACCGCACGAGCGGTTCCGCCGGAATCCGTATTGACGGTCGTTAATAATTTTGTTCTTCTCGAGGTATGTGAGCAGTTTGTCGTTGATCACACGTTCCATTACCTTAGACAGAACTGATGTGATCGCTATGGGGCGGTAGTTGGCTGGGTTGGAGCGGTCACCCCTCTTTGGAATAGGGTGAATGATCGCTTTTTTCCAACCAGAGGGCACAGAACTAGACATATCCTAGTAAGATCCTAGTAAGGCATTAAACAAGCACCTGCAACTAAATTTTATACAGAGAGATGAATTTTATAATATTTATGTTTTGTATAAAATATTAACTTTTTAAAATAAGTTTTTATGAAAAAACTAGCTTTTGCCCCCGGCTTCGCTCGCATAGTATTAGGGGGGTACCCACGGCGCCTCCTCCACCTTCCCTATCCGCACTCCAATCCCCCCCCCTCCTCCTCTCCCTCGTCCCTCTCGCCCCTCCCCCCCCCAAATCCCCCCTCATCACTCACCCTCTCCCACCACCCTCCGCCCTCCCTCAACCCCCCTCCCCTCACCCCCTCCACCCTACCCCCACATCCTATCCCCCTCCTCACCGCCCCTCCAAACTCGTTACATTCATTTTTCAAACAGCTCGCGTGCCTTCCATTGCAATTTTTGTATTTAAATTTCATAATGCCAGAACTCTAAACTATAGCCTATAGCCTATTCTGATGTATGAGCTATATTATTGTAAAGTTTCATTAAAATCCATTCAGTAGTTTTTGCGTGAAAGAGTAACAAACATACATCCATACAAACTTCCGCCTTTATAATATTAGTAGGATAGGATAGGATGTTTAAATTTATTCATTTCTTCTGATTGGTTCTTGATACAGCGCAATTCATAAGGTAAGGTTATTATAGTTTTTTATGGCTTGTTTAGCATAGGGGTCGTCCATTGTTAATCACGTGATTAATGGACGACCCCATAATAGTTTTGCATTTGAGTTGTCTTAAAATTAGTGTGTTGTTTTTAGTTTATAATTTTGTAGTTGTTTATGCAATATGGCAGACTGGGGTTGCACTACCCTCCCAGTCCAGCTGGAATAAAAACTTAAATAAATAAAATAAAAATTAATTTACTTTGATAGTTTTTTGCCTGCAGTTATAACATAAGACACATATTTTTAGTAGGCAAAATGAATGCTATCTAGGTTACAAACCAATTCTTAGAATAATTGTTTCCAATAAAAAGGGTAGTTGCATATGATATGGAAAATAAATTAGTCGAAGATAATATTGTTGATTCTAAAATTTGAATTTGACTATTATGACGGTTTGAAAGTAGGGCGCAATGGCGGAATTTATAAACGCACGTCCCGGATAGACGAAAGGTTCTGGGTTCGAGTCCCAGTTGCGACCATTAACTTTTTCTGTTTTTCTGTGCCTTGTTCTCTGTATATTTATATATTTATATCTCCTTATTCTCTTATATGTACAATGTACATTGTACATCAATATGGATTTGTCCCAGGTAAGTCCACGGAGCACGCCATTATGACTGCGCTTGACTGGGTGAAGGTCTGCACAAAGAGGTACGTAATCGGTATCTTCTTAGATATAACTGGTGCCTTCGATAATGCATGGTGGGAGATGATTTTAACTAAATTAAAGAATCGTAATTGTCCAAGAAAACTTTTTCAAATATCTTGCGATTATTTTAAAGATAGAAAAATTATAATTTCTTTTGGTGATTGCATCATTGAAAGAGATGTGGACATGGGTTGTCCCCAAGGTTCTCCCCTTGCACCGGATTTCTGGAATATTTTATTCGATGACTCCTCCAGGTTACCCTTGCCTGAAGGCACTATTGCGATTGATTACGCAGACGACAAATTGTATTTGGTCTCTGGGGACAGTAGAAAAGAAGTTGAAAATAAAGCTGAAGAAGGTTTGAAAATGATTCTTAACTGGGGAAGGGAAAACAGACTGACTTTTGCTCCCCATAAGACCGTGGGTCTCCTTGTGAAAGGCTCCCTCAGTAGAGGTAGAAACCCTTTCATAAAAATGGGAGATACTGCAATCCGTTTTGTAGAGAGTACTAAATATTTAGGCGTTTCATTAGACAGATCGTCCTCGTTCTTGACTTACGTTAAAAGCGTTTCTAGTAAGGCCCAGGCTCTCTTCTTAAAACTGAGAAGAATCTCAACTGCTGAATGGGGTTAACGTTTCCCTGCGCTCCGTCTATTATACAGATGCGTATATGTGGCACAAGTCTCATATGGTGCCTGTGTATGGGAACATCGACTCGGTAATTCACTTATTCATTCAGCGCTTAAGAGGGGCCAGCGAATCCCCTTACTGACGCTTTCAGGAGCCTACAGAACAGTTTCATCGGATGCTTTGCCAATTTTGGCTGGCATTTTGCCAATTGATTTAGAAATTAGGGAAGTTTTGACAAAGAAGTGTCTGAAAAGAGGAAGACCTGTAAACCACCTTGGTATTGAATTAATACCTGGTGGAGCAGTGCCTCTCCCTGAACTTCTAAAGATGATGAGAATAAAAACGCTGTGTGAATGGCAGATAAGATGGGATAGATCGAATATGGGAAGATGGACCTTCTCCTTCTTTCCATCAGTTAAAATCAGAATGGAAGGAGCATATCTTTTAATGGACCACCATATCACCCAATTGCTTTCTGGGCATGAGGAGTTTAGAGGTAGACTTCACAGACTGGCTCTATCATCCCATCCCAATTGCGCTTGTGGTGATACCGACCAAACAGCCGAGCACATTTTGTGGCACTGTGAGATTTTGACGGATGCTCGAGACGAAATGATCGATGGTTTACAAGTTATTACAAGACCTGCTTGGAATACAGATCTCGTCTCGAATAAGGTGAACTTTGAGTGCCTGAGGAAATTCACGAAAGTTTGGGTTGAGAGATGGCCTGTTCTTAGAGTCGCTGAGTAGCTGTAAAACAACTTAGGTACCAGGTGTATTTTGCTTCTGAATTCACGGACACTCTTCATGATTCCTTTACATTTACCGCTTGGATTTAATTGTTATGATTTATGTGTTTTGTGTTTCTGTAATATGTTATTTCTTTTATTTTATTAACATTTATTTTATTATATATAATGATTTATGTGTTATATTTTACATTTGCGTTATTATATTATCTTGTTCACTATGTTTTAAAAAATGTATATAATTGCCTTGCGATTTGTTTTGTTAATAATGACTATACTACCTGTTAATTTATGCCATGTTCCTTGTTTTGTTTGTCTTTAACTGTTTCAATGTTTTACTGGATGAACTGAACTCAATTTTTTTTCCCTATCCCCATACGGGGGTGTGCTGGACCTCGTCCCTGCTTCATCTTTAGTTACATTACTAATTTTGCAGATCCTTCTCAAATCATCTGCGCCTCCCCCAATGATATGTGCAGGCTTGAGGCTTGATCAGACGACCTTGACTGTCCTTTGTCCTGCCTCTGACTACCCAACGCTGAATTTTCTTTTAGTCTTCGGGTATTTTACCCCAAATATTCCCCAACATTCTTTGAGGCTTCACTGAGTGGTTGGCTAAGGGACACGGAAGCTAAGTGTAGTTTATGATCAGACTGAAAGCCATTCACATTTTTTGTTGGTACTTGCCAATTGATTTGAGATTTATTGTATTACTTATGTTCTCTATTTTATGCAGGTGCTTGCGGGTTTTTACAGATGCAATGCCGCCTCATGGAGCCTCATGAATGAGTTTTTCTTTTGCCCTGTTTAATTTATCTTTGTCTTACTAACCTATTTTTGGCATTTTGTTTTTCCTGTTAAGCACTTGCATACTGCTTACTAACAACGTATGCATGGACACTGGAGGTCTAGATTCGTTCAAAATAAATAAATGTAGCTTCGTTTAACAAAAAAAATTAGAATCTTGCGAGAGCCTTGAAGAAGTAACCATCAGTTACTTATACCAGGGCGGGTAAGAGGTGGATTACCTCCACTGCCTTGTTCTCTTTCATATTTTCGTTTAGATTATTATTATTATCTTCTTCTTTAATGATATATTCTATTGATGAGAATAACCTTCAAAAGTTAGAAAATGAGAGTTTTTCTTATAAAATTGAAAGAGTTTTATTTGAATGAAGAAACTCTTCATATTTAGAAAACCCCTTTTTCAGCGTTCCTTGCACTTTCTTAACCCCAAATTATTCTTTCAGATATCTTAATTGAAAATAACGCAGTATTTTCTCTTGCTACTAATTTCGCCCCCTTTCCTTTATAAACACTTGTCGTTAGGTTCAAATGCAAAACGCATCGTTAAGGGTGGATCTTATTTAACCAATACTGAGGCAGTATCCTTTCCTCCAGGGTTTGTTTCACTAACCCCTCAAAGTATTATAATACCACTGCAAAAAACAACCCCAGAATAATAGTATTATAATGCCGAGGAAATTGTTTTCTTCCTGTGGGGATTTTGTTTCGCAGAAACTTCAAGTGCGATAAGTTTTTCTCAGAAAAGGTGTTTAGTAAATGAATTTCAAATGAAAAAGCGTAGAGCTTTGACGGTAACATTAAAATAAACAGATAAATATTAGTAAATTTTAATTTTTTTTTCATTAGCTTCACACGGGAGGCCCTGAGGAAAATAATTCCCTTCAGGGCTTATGTCATCTTTGGGGATGCTTTGTGGAGGGTATTTTTAGGAAGGGAAGTAGAGGAAGTTCTCGGTAGGAAAAGTATATTAGGAGTGAGTATAAAAGGATAGACGGGCGTGTGAATCTATCCCTCCCACTGCGGTACAAGGCAATGTTCCGAGAGAGTACGGCTGGAGAAATCAAAGGGACTACCTCAACCATTCTCTCCCGATCCAGCCTGCCATGCAGTTGATGGACAGATGGATCCGCCGCCCGGACAAACTTCAGTCCGTGAAATGAAACTTCTTCAGCACCGTCGTGATTTGAAACTCACTAAAAAGAGATAAACACTTACATCTACAGGATTTAGCCTGCGAGATAATGAGATAGAATCAAATCTTGCCGCATTGGCCGCTTTGATTATAAGCTGACTTTTCAAGATGAAGATTTGAGATTGTGTGGGTAAAGTTTCACTTCTACCGCATGTGAACTGCGCTCGATTTTTTATGCATGCTTGGTGTAACGTGGACTTTTCACACATCGACACCAACAATAACAATAATTATTAATCTATATATCAAGTAAGCACCTGACGAAAATTATGACAAACGACAAATTGAATTTTCCGTTTGTCATTTTGACTATCGACCCAGAAAATGTTTTTTGATTTTTTTTTATTTCATTATGTTTCCATAATATGTACCTATTCGTAGATATTTTTTTATAATTCATCTAATAAGCAAATATTTGCTCACTTTACCAACTAAAACCAAATTTAACTGATGTAATTTAAGCATTTGTTCGAAACCAATGCACATTTTACATTTTAAAATCAAAAACATCTTGGGCGTCACTAGATATTTGCAACACAAATCGATTTTTTTTTGTCGGCTCCTCACAGGGGGCCCCGAGTATTTTTAGGGTCTATTTCATCTTTAAAGATGCTATGTGGAGAGTTATTTTAAGTAAAGGAAGGAGAGGAAGATTTGGGAAGGAAAATGGTTTGAAGGATGGGTAGGAATCTGGGGGGCAGTGGGTCCAGGAGGGACGAGCGTACGAATCCAACCCTCTAAATACGGTGCAAGGTGATAAGTCGAGAGAGTCCTGCTGCAGAGGTAAAAAGGTCTTCTTCAACTAGTTTCCTCACCTGCCACACAGTAAGTGTGTTTGTGCTAAAAGTTAGACAATCTCACCCTATGAACCCGTGCACCCCTGCTAAGTCACGAAACATAGCAAACCACTTGGTGTGACTACGGCAGACGTATAGTTATCTAATTAACGGTGGAGGTAGGCATACCCGCCACCCGAATTGAGTTGGGCATAATTCACAAAGGGAGCAAATTGAATTAAAAGGATTTTTCGGATATTTATTTTATTAATTTATTTATTTATTTAAGCCGATTTATGCTTTTAAATACACATAACAATATTAACGAAATTATATTAGTAAATAACGCATGAAACGACTGTTTAAAATACTTGCACAAAAATTAATATAAAGTAAGAAATTTATTAAATTTGATCTCATAGTACCTATGTAGGTATGAAATATAAAAAATCAAAAATAGTTTTTTTTTTCTTTCAGCCGATAAATACTGTTAATATGTTAGTCAATTTAAATAGCTTTATCAAAATATTTCCCTACTTAACCCGTTTAATCACAGGAGACCCAAGTTGTCCCAAAACATCATATGCCGTTATAATAACAGGAGACCCAGATTGTCCCAGAGCGACCGTGCATTATTAAAAATTAGATATCTCTCTTTCTGTAATGCGAATATTTGTGATTTCTTTTGTGTTAGAAACGAAAAGAAATAATGCTTTTCATTGTCTTAGAATTATATGAGCTAGGTTGTTCAGATATTTTACAAACCTGATCAAAAGTGACGGTTTGATTTTGCGCCTATTTGTGACGTAACCCACATTTAATTTTAAAATAAAATTGTATGAAAGTGATAAGTGAGGTGACAGTTTTATTACAAATTTTGTTTAGAAAAGGAATCTGAATTTAAACTTTGAAGTTTATTCTATTTTAATTACTTTAATTCAAATATTCGCAGGTATGCATTTTTTAGCCAATTTACATTTCCAATATTAAAATTTTAATATTTATAAACAAAAATTTTGATTTCTAATAAACATACCGGAAAGATTATTTTATCGAAATTTTAGAACAATTTTTATTATTGCAAAAACGTTAAAATAACTAATATATAGGAACATTTAAAATGCATGGGAAGAACCAGGAATTTTGCGCGCAAACTTTGACAGGCAAAAGTTGACAGAAAATTATTTTCTTATTATTTGAAGGGTTAATGAAAAAAAATTCAATAAGGTATGCTTATATATTCAAATTGATGTACTAAATACATCAACAAAAACAAAGTATTTTTTTTTTACATTAGCTCCACACAGGAGGCCCTGAGGAAAATGATTTCCCTCAGGGCCTGTGTCATCTTTGAGGATGCTGTGTGGAGGATTTTTTTAAGGAAAGGAAGGAGAGGAGAGTTCTGGGAAGGAAAAGGGTTTAAGGGGTGGGTAGGATGTTCAGTATGTCTTGGTCATCCGCCTCCAAGACCTAGATAAACCTCACCCCATGAACCCGGGCACCCCTACTAAATCACCAAACGTAGCGACCCACTTGGTGTGGTTTGTTTACAAGCTGTTGAATCCGTCGCGTCGCTGAGGAGTGTAATATTGGGATGTTTACCTAAAATTGCTTGTACCTCAATGCTTAAGAGGGTATATAACTAGAGAAAACCAGAATATGTAATTTTTAAATCAAATTTTAGACGTATGGACTCTTTTCCACAAAAAATTATAAATTGAATTCGAAAGGTGGTTTTTTTTTCTAGTAAACGAATGTTTTAAATTTTGAGAAAAAATGTTTATTTTTTGTTATACCATAGGTCTTTCGCAGATTTGTTAAATTTTCAAACAATAAATCTTAACAATTATTATAAGCAATAATTATCAGCCTGAAACACTCATCCACATTGAAAAATCTTCCGAGAAAAGATACATGACGCCAACGGGACATGAACCCGTGTCCTCTCGATTGCCGGTCGATTGCTCTTGACCACTGAGCTATGGCGGCTTATCTCATACCCGCCAAATGATTCAATATATGCTAGTGTTTCATTCAACAATTACTGCTTATTATATTTTTTCCACCTGAAAACAACCAACTTTATTTTTGCGAGAGAAACATTGTAAGTGTTAACTCCCTCGCTAGGTGGCGTCGAGACAAATTATGTCTTCATTTTATTGGGGAAATACTTAAACTTGTCAAATATTAATTATTATTTTTAATTGTAAAACTAACGTTTTTAAGACAAGATTTTTTATGCATAGCACAAAGGGTAACAATTATTATAAGCAATAATTATAAGCAATAATAATTAATATTTGACAAGTTTAAGTATTTCCCCAATAAAATGAAGACATAATTTGTCTCGACGCCACCTAGCGAGGGAGTTAACACTTACAATGTTTCTCTCGCAAAAATAAAGTTGGTTGTTTTCAGGTGGAAAAAATATAATAAGCAGTAATTGTTGAATGAAACACTAGCATATATTGAATCATTTGGCGGGTATGAGATAAGCCGCCATAGCTCAGTGGTCAAGAGCAATCGACCGGCAATCGAGAGGACACGGGTTCATGTCCCGTTGGCGTCATGTATCTTTTCTCGGAAAATTTTTCAATGTGGATGAGTGTTTCAGGCTGATAATTATTGCTTATAATAATTGTTACCCTTTGTGCTATGCATAAAAAATCTTGTCTTAAAAACGTTAGTTTTACAATTAAAAATAATAATTAATATTTGACAAGTTTAAGTATTTCCCCAATAAAATGAAGACATAATTTGTCTCGACGCCACCTAGCGAGGGAGTTAACACTTACAATGTTTCTCTCGCAAAAATAAAGTTGGTTGTTTTCAGGTGGAAAAAATATAATAAGCAGTAATTGTTGAATGAAACACTAGCATATATTGAATCATTTGGCGGGTATGAGATAAGCCGCCATAGCTCAGTGGTCAAGAGCAATCGACCGGCAATCGAGAGGACACGGGTTCATGTCCCGTTGGCGTCATGTATCTTTTCTCGGAAGATTTTTCAATGTGGATAAGTGTTTCAGGCTGATAATTATTGCTTATAATAATTGTTACCCTTTGTGCTATGCATAAAAAATCTTGTCTTAAAAACGTTAGTTTTACAATTAAAAATAATAATCAATAAATCTTATTTTACAAGACATATTGCATAACATGTAATCATACATTATTGTAAATCAATACTTTATCTAGTAAACGCATGTTTCAAATTTTTAATTTTAGTTCAAATAAAACCATTAAAAAAAATATTCGTTATTTATGATGAAAATTTCTCTAATTTATAAATCTATTTACGATCTTACCAATTAAAATATTTAAGATTTTTTTTACATTCTTATTTTGCTTAGACAGTATTGAAAAATGATATTATAGAAACTTATGATAAAAAAATAATTACCAAAAATGCATAATTTTATTAGTTTTTTATTAGACTGGTCAGTGGTTGAGTGGGCATAGCGCTTGGATCCCATCCGGGCGTCGCGTGTTCAATTCCTCAGCTGGCTAAGTCCTCCATCACACACAAGCAACATTTTCGGCTTTCCGTGGTGGTAGTAAGAGATTTTCAAACATTGTTGGGTTATTCTTCTTTTAAAAAAAAAAAAAAGAAATTAAATTAAATCATTAAAGTTTTTTCAGTATTTTTGGATGTAGGTATAAATTAAAGCAAATTTGGAATGAAATAAAATCGATATTTAGTTATAATTTAAATGAGCTGGTACGGAGAATAATTAATCTTTCTCATTGGAACCGCTCTGTACAATTTGTAAGATCATCTTACGACGAAATTTTAATTCTTGGCCGCTGGGTGGTTAAAGGCCCTTAAGGGTTAAAATTATGGCTTAACAATGCACACGTTGAAAAATTAATTATTTAATTATATATCACTTTTGTAACGCTTATCCCAAACAATGCACTCATTATTACATTATTCACTACACACTTATTATTACACTATTGTATACTTATTATTGCATTTTGTATACACTATTTGTAAAAACTGTTTAGATGAATTTTAATTATCTTTGTGCTTTATATGCCCACTGTTATTGCCCAAATTATCCACGCACAGCTGCTTCTTAGTGGGTTCCCATTACTATTATGATTATCTTATTACATATTGTATGTATCAAATGTAAAAATTGTAAAAGTAAAGGGAAAAAAATTTGAAATTAGTCACAGAGGTGTTAGAAACAAAATAATTTTGCTGTGATTGGAGAAGTGAGAAATAATTTTTCTCAACTTCCGGGTGAAACAAACATGACATCTAAATTTAACTCTCCCTTATTGAAATAAATTGCAATACTGCGTACATCAACGTCGAGCAAGTTGATTGAATAATTCCTAAACCGTTTCATCAAATTGCATTGCCTCTCCCCTACTACAACATCATGATGAAAAGCTGCCTAGTTCGACGTCAGAGAGTAAAAAATCAAATCGATTTGTGGCTACGATGACAGCCCTTATTTGCCTTTGGAGAGTGTGGGGAGTAAATCCAAACAAACGACAGGAGGGTAAATCTGCGGGGGTTGTTTACTGTATATATTATATAGGCATTGTACGTGTATTGTACGCTGTATTCGATGTGGCTAACAGATTGAATGTTACAAAAACTTGGAAGAGCGATGTCTTTATAAGGCTGTTGAACTTCCTATTCAGAAATGTAATTACTTTCTTTAGAAAAATATATTAAAACCTATTGATTTCTTTTTAGTTCATTGATATTTTTTATAGAAATACAATGAATGTGAACAATAAATTTGACGTATTGCCGTCTGGAAGATATTTGATTTTTTATATCTCGATGGAAATGCATGTCTTGAACTAAAAATGAGCGGTTGGAAAATGAGGGGTAGATTATATTATCAATATCACCATTACAAAAGACCTCAAATGTTGTTAAAAACATTTTACAAATATAATCAAACGTAATGTTTCGGTCTGGATAAAAACAAATGGAACCGATTTTTTTTATAAGTTTTTGAACATTATTATAAACTAGCAGTTGAAAACCCGCTCCGCAGGTTTTTTAGTTCGGCTTCGCCCAGTTTGAGTGAAGGTAACCATTTTATAAATCCGTAAAGAACTGGTTCCAAAAATAGCCAGTTCATCGGATCCACTGTGATCCAGTGATAGCTAGTCACCGAGATAAAGTAACTGTGATAAAGCAAGCGTGACAGGCAATGACGTCATACGTAATATGTAGCCGCGTGATACTATTCTTCACAACTCGTCAATTATTACCGTCAATCTTTCCGTATCCGGAAAGATACTTAAATATATTATATATATATTGGTTTTTAACAAGTCACAGGGAGAAATTAACCCCTTTGTCTTGCAAACTGTAGTAATGTCATCTGATGGATTTTTTTTTTACCCGGTGTTAGTAAATAATCTTCTTTAGCTGTGTCACATAAACATGAAAATATATTTTATTCAATCTTTGAAATATTTTCGCTTTAACTATCAAAATTGATCAGAAGTTTAAATCTAAATTGAACGTGTAATAAACACGCGCAAAAAAACTTTTACTATTCCATCTAACGGGGTTTTCCAAACCTAATAATGACTGTTTTGTGTGACGTTTGAGGGGGTGGATTGAATGATTTGGGTTTAGGGATACCTGTCCATTCAAATCTTGTCACTCAACCCTCGTTTCTAAGCAGTACACAGCAAACTTTAGAAATTGAATGGTGGTCGTATAATAGCAGGGCGTTTCTAGGTTACCTATCCAAACACGCACGCTTGTAAATTATTTACCGAAAATCGTACCAAATGATATAGGTAATAGGTACGTACATGGATTCATAGCATTGTTATCTAGGTAAATTATTCTCTTGATTTTATTTACCATTAGGTTTGCCTTCAAAAGGTTTTACGTAGATAATTTTGTGTTGGTTTTAGGTTACTTTGTAAAATAATGTTGATTATCATTAATATTAATAATAATGTCTGGATCATTTCTATGGCATCTATTTATTATCGTATTTTGTGAGAAAAATAGTCAAGTATTTCGGCATCTCCTATCACTCCCCTCTATCTTCAGCCTCACAACATACCTCATTTGGGGATACCATACCTGGTTTCACTGACTCAAGACGATTATGAGTTGTTGGGACTCTTGTTCAGTGCTTACATAATAAAATATATTCGCATTAATAACCAATTTGCCTCAGTTATTTTTGTAATCATATCAATAAGGGCCTTCGCTTATGGAGAAACTGTAAAAAAAACATTTTTCGACGCAATCGCATCAACCTCCTAAAATAAATCGATGTTTTTCTGATCTGATATGTCAAAACATGACTAAACTTGGCAATTTGTGAGCCGCTACCATGGCAACCTGTTAACAACGCAACTGAAACGCGACTGCCATAGCAGTTCACGAACCGTCAAGTTTTTGAGTAACCTGCGATACGTTGATTGCCATCTTCATGAGCGGATGGCATAAATGCAATTACATCATTCATTTTTTCGTAAAAGTGCCAAAAACCTTAAACGTGTATTTTACAGTACCAATAAATTGAAAATCTTACCACGGTAAGGTGACCCAAAATTATTATGATAATATTAAAATGCAATCATTATTTCTCCAAGAAAGCAACCATTTCCTACTTCAATTAACCCACTATTTATCTAATTTCAGCAAGAAATTTTTCATTTCCGTAATAAAACTAAGAACGCAGTAAAATAATTCGATTAACGAAAGCTTTTTAAATGCTTCTACGCTGCGTACTAATTGCCCAAAATAACCCCATGGATATTTTTCATCACAAGGTAGTTTCAAAAGGCATTGGATATTTTGGTTTTCGATAATAATAGACACCTTTACTTTGATGTTACAGCTACAATATTTGCATAATGTGCATTGATTTTCAGAGTTCAGGTTAAATGTCGGTATCTTTGATCATAACATCTGTACCACACAGGATGAGGCACACAAGACTGTAGAAACAGGGGGTGGTTCCGATCCACGGAGGCGTTAAGAAGTCGGGAGAGCGTCTCAGGGCTGTCCGCTTGGAGAGCTTGTCTGAAGGTGATCCAAGGGCTCGTTGTTCCTTTTAACTAGCCGGGTCTGGTCCGTAGAGCGTAGAGTGTCCGAGGTCCAGGGGTAAGGCGATGGTCAGAAAAGAAAAGAGGCGAATGAAAGCAGGTCAGAGCAAGGGCGGGCAGGCAGAGAGAGATGTTGACGCGAATGTGGTTAGTTGATTACTGACTGGTTTGGAAGGGCTTCTAGACCCTATTCATTAAGCCACGGTAGCAAGGTAGCACTCTGCCGTTGCTATGTCATTGTTGGGCCGTTATGCTTAGGGAGGATTCGTAGAACCCATTAAAGGGGTTGGCCATCGGGTCCGGATTCCGAGAATCCAGTGAAAGCGCCCGACGGCAACAAAATTCCCTCTGCTCGCTCGCCTCACCCTGACAATTTATTTATTAAACACAATATTTTACAAAGCCAAATACATAATACAAAATATGCCAAATACGTCCGACACAACATCATAAATCTGTGAAGTTTGGCGTCATGAAATAAACATACATAGCTTGTTTAAAATTTATATCATAGTGAAAAACTGGATGTCTTGTATTTTTAAACACCACAATCTGCAACGATTAAACGATTTTAACATAATAAAATACTTATTGAGGTGGTTAACACAAAAAATGAACTTGTGTTTTTATCTACTACTAGCTGGTTCCCGGCATGCGTTGAAATGCCATATTCAAAGAAATAAATTGTTTCTCCCTGCATGTACTTTCCCGTGCGTCCCCGTTCCCCTCCCGCACCCCCTTCCCCTCTTGCGTCCCCCTTCCACTTTCCCTGCCTACCCGCTCCCCTCTCCCTTCTCCCGCTCGCCAACCCTCCTACCGCGTTCTATATATTCAGTCCCGGAACGTTCAGTTTTTCAATTTTTTTTTAAATTTTCATTTTTCATATATTACAAATCAAAAAAAAAAACAACAAATTAATTTGGTACCTAACACAGGTACCTATTTAAAATACGTATAATTTTAAAAATCCATAGACAATACTTTTGTTAAAAACAAAAAAAAAAAACAGCTGCCTGCCAAATTCACATTCATCAAACGCGCGAACTGTCAAACGTGCGAAGTTAAAATAGTGGTTAAGTTTTCTGTAATTATCCAATTTTCGGTGCAGTTTTCTTAATTTTTCTTTCCATAAGAACCTTCTACGAAGTATTAGAAAACTTTAAAAAAAGATGAATGAAATAGGTAAAGTCGTTCTAAAGGTATGGCGTGACCAAGGGAAACAGGGATTCATTTTTATAAATTCTACATATGTACAGATATTTGGTTGATAAATAATTTCTTCAAATGCAGAAAACTTATTTTGTGGTACGATTTTAATTCAAAATAAATAAATTCTTTGTTAAAACCACCTTTATCATATAAAAAACAACGTCCTTCGTAAGCAATGCTTACTACATCGGGGTTTATTTGGTTAGTTTTAAATAAACCGTGATTAGATTACATTTAAACTAAAATTAGTTTATTAAGGAATGGTTTTGTAAATTTTTTTATGTATTATATGATTATTATAGCTACGTTTGGTTATTTAGCAACGGTTCCCGGAATCATGGGTTGAAGTTTGTTCGAGTCTTGGCGGCAGTTGTGCCTGCACACCTACTTAATGGCAGGCCTTTTGGACTCCATCAGGACTCTCTCGGAATAAAACCTTGCACCGCGGTGAGAGGGTTGGATTCAAACGTTTGTTACTCCTCGTAACTGACCCCAGATTTTTACCCATCCCCCGTGCCTTTTTCATCCCCGAACTTTTCTCCTTTCCTTTCTAAAAAGACCCTCCGCATAGCTTCCTCAAAGATGACAAAGATGAACACGAAAACTGCTCCCCGACTTTATTCCGTAGTATTGTGAGGCTAGAGGTGATAGGGAAAGAAATAGTATTGGAAAAATAATGGAGAAGTACCTGGCCATGACCAACAAATATAGCCAAAGTCATTTTAAGCAAAGTTTCGCTATTAGATGACGGAATTTCACCTGGATGATATGGAAACTATCTGAAGAAAACAACTCTGAAGTTAGGATCATATTATAATATTTCAATGTTTACATGCCGAGTATACCATTTTTATTTTTATTTTTTTTATTTACAAAAGGATACATAAATTATAATATATTTTTTACAATAATTAATTACATAATACATGTATTTGATGTACCCCCATAAATAAGCAGGGCTTGTGTGTATGGGGGGTATAATATTGGTTCAATTTATTATTTTTTATTCAGTTCAAATTTTTAGTGTAATTTTTAAGCAGATTTTTAAATTTTTTTATGTTTCTGTTCATGTTTCTGATTTTTTCAGGTAGTGAATTAAAAAAATTAACTCCGAGATATTTATGATTTAACTGTCCTATTGTTTTTTTACATTTTGGAATAGGAAGTATTGATGTTTGTCTAAGATTTCTGTTATTTTTGAATGGTGCAACTTTATTTTGAATATTATCTTTATAAATTTGTAATGTTGCGTGATAAAAGTATAACACACTTAATTTTCTGACCTTAAATTGTTTGATTAACAGTTCGGATGAATATGAGTAGGGTTTTTTTTAAATTGTTTTTATTATTAGTTTTTGTGATATATAAATTGTTTGTGTTTGTTATGTATATGTACCGCCCCATCCTATAATGCCGTATTGTATAATTGATTGACAGTAAGCGAAGTATGTGGTTCTAAGTAATTTTTCGTTTAAAATATCTCTTAAGCATCTAAATATATATGTTAGTTTCCTTATTCTGTTGTTCAGAATATTTATGTGTGGGGAATATTTATGATGCCCAGGTACTTAATATCGGTCTTGCTTTCTATGTTTGTACATAATATATTGCATTTGTGGTTTTCTGTATTTGTCACAGAGTGGATTATTATGTTTAATTCTTTAGGTGTTTCTTGTTTTTTAATGGAAAATGGTAAATAATAGGTTTTTTTAGAATTTAAAGTCAACAGTCAACATTACCCGAAAGTAATGCACAAAAATTCATCAAATCAAAAACCGCAAGCCATTATCATCTCCAAACCCGTGTTCATCTGCAGTTGAGGAGGTCGACAAACGAGATAAACCGAAGTCATCAAACTCAAGAAGCCAATGTCAATTAATATGCTGTCCATAGATTTCACTGGGTGATGACCGGCGGTAGACTTACACCTGGATAGAGGATTTTCCAGAGTGCTGACACAACGGCAAGTGCAACAAAAGGCTTTGGAGTGTGGACTCGTCAGCATTTGTAGTGGGATGGGGAATCGTTACTATACAAGTCGTCTCTATTTTAGTTCATATTATTTGTGGTGCATGGGTTAGTCACTTATTTTCAACAATCTGAAATGGAGGTCGTTAGTATAGTTAATTTACGTAGTATCTTAAGTTTATGCTACAGGTCACTCTAATTGGTTCGTTACGTTTAGTAACTTAGCAAGGGTGCCGGGTTCACGGGGTGAGCTTTTTCCGAGTCTTAAGGGGAACGTATGCGCGGCTCATTTCTGCACGTTTCATACAAATCTTAGATTTGGATTTGAGATCAAAATACCCAACTAAACTGAAAAATTATTTTTGTAATCAAAAGGTATATCTAGTTAGGATGTGATCTCATTTATTTATTTTTGCTTGAAATTAAAGGTATGGGCCATTAAAGATTTGAATATTTTGGGATTTTAGTGGCAATTTGGGCAATTATATGTGAGTAAATTAAAAAAATATATATATATTTTAATATACCTATTTACGATGAAATATAAAATAAAAAATTATAAAAAAAGAAATTTTAATGGATGTAAATTAAAAATACAAATTCCCTATTTACGGCGGAATAAAAAATAGTCGTTTATATATTAAAATTACTACCCAAAAATGCATTTATAAGAATTTTTATTTTGAATTTTATTTTTCATTGTATTTTTAAAATAAGTAATAGTAAAAATTTTTTTATGTTTTTCTTTTACTCACAAATAATTGCCTAAGTTGCGTCCAAAATAATGAAACACAAAAATTTTTATTGGCCTATATCTTATGATTTAAAGCAAAAATAAATACAGTAGCTCACACTTTAACCAGATATTTGATATACCCTTTGATTACAAAAATAATTTTTCAGTTTGGTTGGGTATTTTGATCTCAAATCCAAATCTAAGATTTGTATGAAACGGGCAGAAATGGGCCGCGCATGCGTTCCCCTTAATGGCGGATGCGCCTTAACCAACTGCGTGGCAGTCGGTTAAGGTCACTCCTGGATAAACCGACCCCCCAGATCCTACCCACCCCCTCTTACCTTTTTTCTCCTTCATTTCTCATTTCATTCTCTTTCTCTCCTTCGTTTACCTGAAAAGACCTTCCTCATATCATTCCGGAATGACTGGCAGGCCCTGAGGGAGTTTATTTTTTCAGGGTCTCCTGTGTGGAGCTAATGTAAAAAAAACATTCGTACATTTAGTTAATTTCCCTGAGGGCCTATGTCATCTTCGGGGATGCTGTGTAGAGAGTTTTTTTGGGGAAAGGAAGGGGAGGAGAGTTCTGGGAAGGAAAAAGGTTGGGTTGGAATCTGGGGTTAGACAAACCTCTTTTCATGAACCCTGGCACCCCTGCTAAATCACCAAACGTAGCAAACCACTTTGGGTGACCTATGGCAGAGGTGTTGGTTATCCAATAAAAGTTCCCGGGGCGACGGTACCCATTCCCGCCTCCCAAATTGATTGGATAGTTGCGTAGTCTACAAGATCTAAGCGCACAGACAGCGGAAGCAACTTCATTTTATAATATGTATGTACAAGAATAGCATGGCGCCCGTTAAACTTTGCATTGAGACTTATGCGGCGAAACTGCATTTGAAGTATTTGTTTCAATTTAAAGTAATGACAAATCTTTAATTTTACAGGCAGGTAGTTGCAATGTATTTGACTGTCGTAGTAAGGTATTACATTTCTGTTGGTGTGTTACATTTCTGTTGGTGTGCTTGTGTTGCAAGAGTGTTTTTGAAACTTCTATAGCTCCGCTATGATTTGGATTTCGGATGAAACGGATATGACGATTACTTCACCTACGACGCATCAACTGCGCTTATTGGCCGCTTTGATTATGATGTCAATTTTAAAGGCTCCTATTGGTTGTGATATGAAATGGAAATTACGCTGGTCTGTACTCTTTGGTCGCTTTGATTATGACCTCACTTTTTAAGAATTGGTTGCGATTGTTTTGGTAAAGTTTTGCTTCTTCCGTGTGTAAACTGCACTTGAATTTTTTGTTGTCATACAAGAAATGTTTAGAATAAATTTTAGATGAACTTTACATACATTTAAGACATTATTCTCGATGAAGAGACGAATTGAGGAATATCTTGTCTGTCGCTTGTTGATCACATTTTTTGGGCTTTTGTAGAGGATCAACAATAGTTTGAGCGCAGCCGCCCCAAATGATGATGCCGTATGCTAATAGGAATTGGCAGAGACCATAGTAACGACCGACCGAGACCGACTGCGAAATTCTGATGACTGGTTTGACGAAGAATGTCGGAGCCAGAAGAGATCAATGCGGAAATTGGAGAGGTCCTACAGACACTCGGGCGTTACTTCACGGGACGATTGGATACGGGCTCAAAAGGAGTACGCATTATTAATTCGCTCGAAAAGATCTGAATATTGGACAAGTAGGATCGATTCAGAGCGTCAAAATCCACGAAGTCTGTGGAACTCTATTAAGACGGTCGTTGCCGATGTACGTGCACAAAATACAACCGACATAGCTCCGGAAATCTTCTCCAAATTTTTTCTTGACAAAATTAAGTCAATACGTGACCTAACAGCCTCCGCCCCACCACCATATTTTACTAAAAGCAATAGCGGAAACTTTTCTGCCTTCAAACCTACAACCATCGAAGAAATAAAGAAGTTAATACTTACTTCACCGAACAAGCAGTGTTCACTAGATCCCATTCCAACGTGGTTACTGAAGAAGTGTTGCAAGGAAATATCTCCCTTTCTAGTTCATCTTTTCAATAAGTCACTCAGCATGGGTGATTTCCCTAAACCCCTTAAATCAGCTGTTGTAACTCCACTAATAAAAAAACCGCAATTGGACGCTGAAGATCTCTCAAACTACCGACCCGTTTCAAATCTTCCATTAATTTCCAAAATCTTAGAAAAAATCACTGCTTCACAGATAATATATCACTTAAACTCAAATAAATTGCTAACTAAATACCAATCTGTATATAGAAGGTTTCACTCAACGGAAACTGGATTACTACGTGTTTTGTCAGACATAACTCTTGCTATCGAGTCGGGAAAACTGGCACTCCTTTCAGTCTTGGACATGAGTGCCGCTTTTGACACAATCGACCATGATTTTCTTATTAAACGATTAGAAGAATCCTTTGGTTTAAATGGCGGCGTTAAAAGCTGGCTGACATCGTACTTGGGTAACCGTACACAAGCCGTAAAGGTAGGGAAAAACCAATCAAAATATGCAACCCTTTCATCTGGAGTACCCCAGGGGTCTGTTCTGGGCCCACTTCTTTTCATCCTCTTCATAAATGATGTCGCTAAAATAATCGAATCATTTGGCCTTCTATCTCACTGCTACGCTGATGACCAACAAGTTTACTTTTACTGCTTACCAGAGGAAGTACACAGTCTAAAAACTCGCATAATTGAGTGTCTAGAAGCAATTACCCGCTGGATGACCTCAAATAGATTAAAACTTAATCCGTCAAAGACTGAGTTTCTTTGGACCGCCACAAGCAGACGTCAGCATAACATTGATAACTCCCCAATAACCATTTCAGGAAGTGACATCACTCCAAAGACTTGTATAAAACTACTGGGTGTCAATCTGGACGCTGATTTTTCCCTTAAAACTCAAGTGAACAGAACCGTAAGCACGGGATTTTTTCAATTGAGGCAAATGAAAGCAGTAAGGAGAAACCTGCCAACTGAGGCGACTAAATTACTAGTCAATTCGTATGTGGTTTCACGCTTAGATTATTGCAATGGAATATATGCAAGTCTTCCAAAATATCAAGTCAACAAATTACAATCCGTTTTCAACGCTGCGGCAAGACTTATCACCGGCGTATCTAAATATTCCCACATTTCAGAGCATCTCAAAAATCTACACTGGCTTAAATGTCCTGAAAAGATCCAGTTTAAGCTCTGCTGGATGGTATTTAAGTCCCTTAACGGAATGGCTCCGGCTTACTTATCGGAATTGTGTATTCCAGAAAATTCCAATTATCGTCAGTCAACCCTGAGGTCAGCAGCGTCATCAGCTATCGGAAGGTTAAAGGAACCAAAGCGCACACCAGATACTAAGTTCGGTGAGCGCGCTTTCGGAGTGTCAGGACCTAAAGCCTGGAATGGACTGCCATATGACTTAAGAATGATCACAGACGCGGCGGAATTTAGAGCTAGACTTAAAACTCACCTTTTCAGACAGTCGTATCCATAAACTCAAAATCTTTCACCTTCACATTCAATGCCCTCGTCACCGTAAATAACTAACCTGTAAAAACGTAGAAAAAAAAGAAAAAAAAAAAAAAAAAAAAAAAAAAAAAAAAAAAAAAAAAAAAAAAAAAAAAAAGGTCATTTCATGAACATTCTCCAGCCCTAAAGAACCCTAAATATCAACAATACTTTTGCCACTCTAATAGTCCTAAATTCTCCAGTATTTTAAAATAAATACCAACTGTACTTTTGCCACTAATCTATTCATAAATGTAATACTAGGGAAGCAAATAATGTAAAATCATGCAATGTCCAGTGTGTTAACTGTAATGTCCTCCGCGTGCAAAGCCGTATCTTCTCCATAAACTTTCTAATTAAAGTGCGTTTATCGGAAGTGACCAGCCAGGTAAGTATGTTTCTGTATCCATTTATAAATAGTAAAATTAGTTAGAACCTAAGCATTCCTAATAAATTGTACAGCGCCCTTGAGGTGATTTTTCACAAAAACGGCGCTTTATAAATTATCCAATTATTATTATTATTTATTATTATTACACCGTTTTAAGTATTTATTGTGGTAGTAAGGATATTTTAAGAATTCATAAAAGAGCTTTCTTATTTGGGGAGTTAGGCTGGCTAAGTGCTGATCCCAACATAGATTGCGATCAATCAACCAGATTATTTTTCCCCCGGTTCGTATCATTCTTCTTTCTTTTGAAAACTTTAATTGTGTACCGACGATAAAACGGTTCGGTAAAACCACGCGTATGTTTGGGATGTATTATGTTTAATTGGAAGTTAGCCGAGAGCTAAAAGTGAGTAACAGCATTGTTTATGCCATAATTTTCGCCAAATTCTGTTATTATTATTAAACTTACTCTCTAATGGTAGTGAGTAAATACAAAAGAAGTTTCTGAGATATTTATATCTTAGAGACTTCGGATATTGTTCTTGTTTATGTCTATCAATCTTTCTGTTCGGCATGCTGGGTATTAATAGCCTCGCCGATATAAGGAAAACTGCTTTACTGACAACAGCATATTATAATCTTCTAATGCTAATATTTATATCCCCATATTAGTAAAAAAAAATTGTTTTATGTTACCGACAACCTTACAATTGCGCGCAGGCACAGAACTTTTGTTGTTCCGAGATGCAGAACTAACCTACCATTGGCAATGCCGCTGGGAAAATGTGATTCTGTTTCAAAATTACTTATTGCTTGACGTAGATCTATATCATTAAAAATGATCTTTTACTAAATTATTTATCCCCTGTATTAGATATCAACCGAATTTTCAACTATTTGAGAAAGTTATTATTACTTAACAAAATATAAAGCACATTTATTATTGGTTATGTTACCTGTAAATGTATTTTAAAAATAAAATAAATGAATAAAAAATAAGTAAATAAAATTTATCTCTAATATCAATTATTGGCACCGGACAGTAGAGAGCAGTTGAGACAATTATTGGGAAGTATTAAAATTTTTTGTTTATACACCTAACTGTTTTAATAAAAACTTATGTGATTATGCTTATAAATAAATAAATATTTTTACTTCTTCAAACTTTGCAAATACACTTCGTGGAGTCATTTTTAATTAAATGAAAACAAATAACTTTGTAAAAACAATAATAAGTATTAATCTTATCCTGACGAAGAAAACTTGGTTTTAGAAACATGTTGATAATATTGTTTATATAGTTGTTTTTATAAAGTTAATAGTTTTCATTTAAATAAATCTTTGATTTAGAAGACTGCCCCGGGAACCATTTATTGGATAACCAACACCCCTGCCATAGGTTACCCCAATTGGTTTGCTCTGTTTGGCGACTTTGGCGAGGCTTGAGTTGGTCTTGGCGGCGGATGCATTTGCCCGCCTTCTGCATGGCGGGCCGGATTGGAAGAGACCTCTGTACCCGGACTTCCTCGACCCGTCGCCTTGCACCGAAGCGGGAGGGATAAATTCATAAGTCCGTCATTCCTGGGCACATTGCCCCAGATTCCTACCGACCCACCATACCTTTTTCCTTCCCAGAATTTTCTCTCCTTTTTTTCAATAAAAAATACCCTCCACACAGCATCCCCAAAGGTGACAGAGTGACGATGATATATAATTAAAAGTAAATTTTTTTAAAGCAAAAAAGTTTTTCAATTCCCATAGTTTTGCAAGACGTCACATAATATTTGTTAATCTCTATATCGAAAATGACGTCGTATCCAAGCCGAAATGTTTAGATTTATTGATTTTCTATCAGTTTGCAAGTATAGGATTATCACGTATAAAGAATTTTATTTTAATCAAAATTATTATTATAATTTTTTTTTACTGTGAATACCGCACAAGAATCTCAACTGCTCCCCAATGCATCCCCAATTGGGGTATGTTGTGAGGCTGAAGGTAGTGGGGAGGGGAAGGAGGTGGGGAAGAGGAAGGTTGGGAAGTACCTGGCTATTCAGATCTGGTCACTAAACACGACTAAAGCCATTTTCAAGCAACGTTTCAATTCTGAATGGTGGTCTTACACCAGGGCGATACTGATAGTATCTTCCACTCTGGAACATGCCGCAAATATACTATATATTATTTTAAATGAATTAACTGTGAAATAACACAAATTAATCAAATAAAATTTATTTGCGCATGCCGGGTTCGAACCCGCGACCTCCGGATCGTGAGTCAAGAGTCTTACCCACTGGACTACGGAGGTCGTCGTATTGTTCTACATGAATATATTTTGGAATTTTTATCCAAAACACTGTTAGTGTTCACTGCAAAACCTCATTAAGTTGAAAGTTTACGATCTTAAATATTATTACCACACTGCGTGATGTGCGCCACTGTTTTTTACTCAATGCATGCGCAACGCCGGAGAGCTGAACTTTGTTTCAAAATTCACATTTCAATAAATTTATCAGCTCACACGAAATCCGATGGAGTTTACCTCGGCGTGAGTAAGGATTTGTCAACGCGTGGCTCGCAAATTTAAAAAAAAAACTGGATTTTATATGTTTTCTCTCGCTCTTTCTAACAATACAAAATGAGTTGGTCGATAGCTCGGTGGGCGGGAAGCTTTTATAGCATTTGGACTAGCTTCCTTTTTGAAACGAGTTTTACTTGGTAAAAAAGGCTTTAAAACAATAAAAACACTAGGCACATTACATCACAAGTTTTATAGAGTATTTAAGAGTAATATCAAAGCATCCAAAATGGTTCAGTAAGGAATTAATCCAACTAATAGCTAAAAAAAAAAATTTACATAAAAAATATAAAGAAGAGGGATCCCTTCCAAATTATACAGAGTTCAGTAAAATAAGAAAAGAATGCAAAAAATTGTCAAAAATCTGCTACAATAATTATATAAATAAAGTAGAAAATTCAATAAATGGTGACATAAAACATTTTTGGAATTTCACAAAGTCTTTGAAAAATGACGACGTTAGTGTACCCTCTAACATGTGTTACGAAAGAAAAAGAGCCAACGACACTCAAAACGTAGCTCACCTATTTGCAGACTTTTTTAAAAGTGTTTATATCCATGACCCAACAACATTCAAAGATTGCTCGCCAACTTTTTCCTCGGATCATTATTTAAATTTATCTAATGTAATAATTGAATATAACGATGTACTGACTCAGCTAAAACAACTGGATCAAAGTAAGAGCGGTGGTCCTGATAATATCCCACCTGTTTTCCTAAAGAATTGCGCCACCACTCTTGCATATCCACTACATTTTCTTTTCAACCAGTCGTTACAAACTGGAAATTTTCCTGAAAAATGGAAATACAGTTTCCTCACCCCGATATTAAAAAAAGGAGACAAAAACGAGGTGAGCAATTATAGACCGATCTGCCTTTTATCAACCATCCCAAAATTATTTGAGAAACTTATTTTAAACAAAATCATCCACTGTATCAAGCCACTAATTTTACCTAACCAACATGGTTTCACTTCAGGAAAATCTACCTTGTCTAATCTTTTAATTTACCAAAACTATATATCCGAATCCATGTCTAAGAAGTTACAAGTTGATTCAGTCTATACCGATTTCAGCAAAGCATTTGACAGGGTTAATCATGATCTCTTGTTAAAAAACTTCACAAATTAGGAATAGTAGGGTATTTATACGAGTGGTTTAAAAGTTATTTAAGTAACAGGCAATTAGCCGTTAAAATTGAAGGCTTTACTTCATATAAATTTATCGCTACCAGCGGCGTTCCACAAGGGTCACATTTGGGACCAATTTTATTTTTGATATTTGTGAATGATGTTCTTACTATTTTCAACGATGTCCAAGTTTTAATGTTTGCGGACGATATGAAAATATATAAAGCTATAAGAAATATTAATGACTGTCAAACATTGTCTAATAATTTGTTTAAACTTTTTGTTTGGTGCCAAGAGAACTATCTACAACTAAATTTAAGTAAATGTCTTATTATGAGATTTCATAGAATAAAAAATCCAATAATTTATGAGTACTCCATTAATGATGTAGTGCTAACAGCTGTAACCGAGGTGAATGATTTAGGTGTAAACTTTGATCAAAAACTGAAATTTATAAATCATATTGAAATTACATCAAATAAAGCTTTGAAAATGTTGGGTTTCGTAATAAGAATTTGCAGTCAATTTAAAAATATTCAAACCATTAAAAATTTGTACATGTCATTGGTAAGGAGTCAAATCGAGTACAACTCGACAGTATGGGCACCTAGTTATGCTAAGCATTCACTCACGATAGAAAGAATTCAAAATAAATTCTTAAGATATATTAATTTCAGAATGGGTATCACAAGTGAATGTATCAACTATGATTATCTACTATGTCAACTTAATTTATTAAAATTGTCCGAACGCAGAATAGTATATGACCTAACATGTTTAAATAAAATCATAAATTCAGTAATTGACAGCCCTGAACTATTAAACTTGATTTCCTTCCATATACCTCGCAATTCAACATCGAGGCAGTATCTACCATTCTATTGTGACAACTCCAACACAGAATCACAATTGTATACCCCCATTCGCCGTATACAAAATTTGGGTAATGACTATAAAGATGTTGTTGATATATTTAACACATCATTCACTAAATACAAACAAGTCTTAGTAGAATTTATATCTAAAAGAAGAACAACAAATTTAATTAATCCAACTGAATAGCTCTGCTTCGAATCATTTCACATGTACTTTACTTTTCTCAGTCTACATCTTTTTCCATCTTGCATGGTGGAGTATTTTGTTTTTATTTCAATTTGTTTTTTATTGTATTTTTATTTTAGATTTGGTTATGATTTTGATTTTGTTTTTGTTTTGTTTATGTATTTGTTTTTAAAAAATTTTGTTATGCTTATTTAAATTTAGATGTTCTTTGTAAAAAAAAAATGCATGTAAAAGCCCAGCCGGGCGTGAAATTCAATAAATAAATAAATAAATAAATAAATAAATATTGGTGGCCTCCGTGTTCGAGGGCTAAGGCTCTTAGCAACGAACGAGCACTGGACGTTTTTGAAAGGAAAAATTTGAGGCGTATCTTCGGACTGGTTTTAGAAAATGGATTTTGGCGCAGACGTTACAACAATGAGCTATATACTCTGTTTAAGAATTTGTAGGCACGGCGAATCGTCACAAAATTTATTAAACTGGGACGACTTCGGTGGCTGGGTCATGTAGAGAGAATGACCGAGCATCAAAGCACCAAAGTCCCAGCTGAACTCAAGACCGATAGGGCGAAGGAGCCTGGAAAGACCAAGATTATTGCCTATAATAAAATAAACGTGTGTATATGGGTGTAAAGAACTTAATTTGCCCAGAGATTCCTGACATTATTTGGAGTATAAATTTAAGGAATTTTTGGTCTCCGTTGACTTTTTTGCTTAGTTATGTTATGTTTTTTTTTTTCAAAACCTGTCGAAAAAAATATATTCCTCTACATTTTATCTTTAGTCATTTTGCTGAGTAACCGCCAAACCCGTCACCCCGACTCTAACCGTTCAATACCCACTGATTTTCTATATCCTAAGTTGAAAAAAAAATAAAAAACGTATCACCGTACACCAAAATTTCATTCACATTTTTTACTCCAAATAATGTAAGTAAGTAAGTCAACTATGTCCCTTAACACCATGTAATACGAATAGGTATAGTAAATATTAAAAAAGATTTTAAAATTAAATCAATTGAACAAAATTAAAATTAAAGAAAAGAAATTAAAAATAAAAATAATTAATATAATCGCAAACACAAGAAGATATCCGTTTCATTGTAAATTCTATCAATTATGATTTTGTGCGATTGACTGTGCAGTCAGCTACCATTCGCCACAAAGCTTCTTGAAGCATTGCGACGATGTAGATGTTCTAATTGGTATTTCATTCCAAAGTTTTGATGATGAATAACTGAAACTACCCTCAAATAGACCAGTTTTGTGTTATGGGAGAACGAGTAAATAATCTCTTTGGCGTGTGCTGTGTGCATGTATATAATATGCTCAGCATGCGCTCGAAACCCGTCGAGAATATTGCATACATAAATGAACATATTATATATTCTCATCATCTTCGCATCACATTCAAGTTTAATTATTTTATATTACTTCTTCAAACCAACATAAATCAAACCTTACCAAAACATTATTTTTCATTGATCAAAAGAAAATGTATTTGATTTCCACAAAACTCTCTTTGGAAACCTTTACATCTATCACATCGATAAATAGTTTAATACAGGAGTCAAAAACACGAAAAGTTTAGGCAGCTCTGGCCGGTGTGATTTACATTTTGTTTTCGGAAAGGAATCGGCTATAATGTTCGACTTTCGACTCCTGCGTCAATTCAAATATGATTAACGGGCCGCCAGGAATTATTCTGGTACGCGGTTCAACGTAATTCGTTGGCTTTTTGCCTCTACCGATAAATATATGGAGATCAACGTAAAAAAAATATATTTCAAAGTATTAACTATAAGGCATGATAAATACTGTTCGTAATCTACTTTAGAAAGCATTTTTTTAGGATATCATGAATTTTAAAGTTTTATATTTACCATTTAAAAATCTGTGAATGATTGATTGTATTGGTAGTGATTCAGTAAAAACCCAATCCGTATTCTGAGTTTATTTTACAATTACATGTTACTTTTTATTCCACCTAGTTGGAAAACGGCCTGGTTTTTGAAGAAAGAGCTTTTCCTCGTACCGTTTGCGATTAAGAAAGAAGATGGATTCAAGGATACCTATTATAGTTATAAACAAAGGGTTTAAAAAACTAACACCCCAGCAAATCAACCTTCAGCGTGTTTACAAATAGCTCACAATAATTCTCTTTATTACAGACTGAAAGATAACTGATTGCCCACATTAAAGGTGGCGCAAAATTTGTCTCCCGATGTTCTTCGTCCGTAATTATTTTTATGGATGTAAAAATTTAGTTCTGCATTTGGATTGTGTTTATTTTATGTCTTAATTTTTTTCCATTAAGTCAAGAAAATGATATCAGCAAGTGGCGGCCGCCATGATTGATGACCATATGGATATGGGCCCGATTTATGGCATTATTAATGAATTTGGCGCAAAAGCCATCACCCTATCGGAAGATCCATATTTTTTACAAATGGCGGCAAATGTCAGTTCTGCTTTGACATTCGTGATGTAAACAAATACAAAATACACGTTAACGTAAATGTCAACAAGAAATGAATCGCAATACTCCTCAAGAACGCGGAAGTATTGTTTCGATTTTTTTTCCGGAATAATTCGTTGGTGGTGGTGGTCATCAATTCTAGTGGCGGTTACTTGGCCGATATTATTTTCTCGATTTAATGAAAAAAAAACATTAAGACATCAAATATACACAAACACAATCCAAAAGCATTAAAAAAAATTCATTCATAAAAAATTACAGCTAAAGAACATCGGGTGATCATTTTTTCGCCACCTTGTAGTAAGTAAGTATCATTAATGATAGTGGGTTTTAGTGAAGCTTCGAACCTTGTGCCTTTGAATTTTTTCTTGATTTATTATTTAGTTTTCAAGGATATTGCTTTTTAAACTGTATTAAAGTGTAAGGTTGTCAATGCGTAAACTTTTCAGATATGTCTGCTCGATGAAAAATATTCAAAGACAAGTTTTTTGAAACGCAAATTTATTTTTTAAACCGTTTTGTAAAGCCCTTGGAAACTATGTTTTATATATAGGTATAACATATTATGGTAGGGGGAGAAGGGTTAACGGGGTGGTGTACAAGGATTTTTATTCAAATTTCAAGAACGGGTTGTTAATAACTCATGTAAGATATACTCTAAATAAATATAAAATAATGTATACACTCGAGGTAATTAGTAATTATACCTACTGATAATAGCCAAATAACTAGAAATTCAATCGTCATAGACAATATAGCAACAAATATGAAATCCTATTAATAGTTTGTATGGATGTATGATTATATAGTGTATGTATGAATGGATGTATGTTTGTTAATCTTTCACGCGAAAATAAGGAATGAACTTTAATTGTTTCACTAATAGAAAGCTACATTATTTGAGAGTAATCTAGGCTGTATATAGGAACTAGTAAGTTCTGGCATTATGAATAAGCTCTGGCGTTATGAAATGATTTACCTATTATACGTTTATGCGTTTATTGTCCCGACGAAAAGCAAAGTGTTGTTAAGTAACTATAAATAATTGTTTGATGTGCGCTGTCATTTTGTTATTTGCTTTGGTTACTATGGAGATCCTTTTGATGGATAAAATTATACTAATATTATAAATGCGAAGCTGCGTGTTATACTAATAGGTGGTACGAGAGCTGTTTGAAAAATGAATGTAACGGGTGTAGAGGGGTGGAGAGGGGGCGGAGGGGGGGAGGGGGGAGGGGGGAGGGGGAGTGTGAGGGTGAAATGGGGTGGATTGGGAGGGGGGAGTGGGGAGGGGAGAGAGGGGAGGGGAGTGGAGTGGTGAAAGGGAAGGTGGAGGAGGCCGAGTGGGAACCCCCCTAATACAATGCGAGCCAAGCCGGGGGCAAAAGCTAGTAATCTATATTAAAAAAATATATATATAAAATTGAATAAGATCCTTGAACACCAATCCCTTTAATCTTCCATCCCCCACACGTTATACATATGAACCGTAGTTTAAGAAACAGCTGTACCAGTCTAAAAATGGCTTATGGTACGGTATAATAAAATTATAATCATTGACCTGTACGTGGTAGAAGATTATAGTAGAAATAAAACGTACGGTATAACATAATATAATATAACGTAACGTACAGTACAACATAATATAACTCAATGAACTCAAGGAGCCGACCAATACAATCACTTGAACTAAAATTACATGAATGCCATGAAAATAATGTATAATGTTACTCCCCCGCCATCGAAAAAAAAAACAAAACATAAAATATCTCGGAGTAATAATTGATGAAAATCTTTGATGGAACCTACACATCAAAGGTATAACGGAAAAAACTCATGTAACAGACGTGTCACGCCTTTACAAGAACTGTAAAATAGGGGACCGGTCTCGTGCACGCCTTCCACTGGCTCACGCTAATTGTGTTGATTGTAGTAGCTGGCTGGCCTCCCTACATCCAGTGGTATAGGTCCTGGATGCGCCTAGTTTCTGCCTGAGCGGTGCCTTGGCAGTGCCCCGAGTCAGGGCCGACTGCAGTGGTAGGCACCGGGTTCTCGTTCAGGCAGAACTTCGGCAGGAGGCAGCAGCTGGCAGCAGGTCGCAGACTTCCAGAGGTAGGTAGAAAGGACCACTTGTAGAGTAAATAAAAGACGAGTTTGTTGAACACGAAGAACACATGATTTATTTTTGAAAATGCGCCGTCTTTTATACCCGATTTCGGGATAAAAACCGGTCACGTGGTACAAATTAGGGTGGGAGGATTGACCTTGCCCGTTAAGTATAAATAGCGCGGTTTTTTGTTGGCCGCCTATTTCGCCGACCGTTTGTCTGAAACTGGTCGTTTAAATTTGTGTTTTTACAATAATTTTACAGGTTAAAATACAATATGTACAGTAGTTTTCTTAATACTAACATGCTTCTACGGGTATTCTTTACCCGTAGAATTTTGGTTTGATGAAATTAGAACGGTTTTTGGAAATGTTTACATTTTGTCGGTAGGTATTTGCTTTTTTATGAAGTATACGAGGTTTTACAAGAAAGTTAACATTTTTCCCAGATCCCTCGTAAGACTGGCTACCGAAAACGGATTGTTTCGTCGTCTTACAAGGTTCCTGGATTTTTTAAATGGGAAAAGACTGTTTTTTTATTGGAAATTTTCTAAGTCCAAAATTTTGCGCAAATGCAGATAGCGTTGGTAGTTTAAGAGTTGGAGTTTTAAATTATGTTGCTTTGAATGCCCGGTAGGACTCTGTACTGAAACGTCTTAGTTTCATTGTCCTACGGGGTGTGTAAATGAAGTTATGTTAAAAAACGATAGTATTTGCAAGCAAGATGAGGGCCCTTCTGGGAGCCGCCAAACCGGCCTTTGCTCCGAGCTAAGATAAGGGGCCCTTCTGGGAGCCGCCAAACCGGCCTTTGCTCCGAGCTAAGATAAGGGCCCTTCTGGAAGCCGCCAAAAAATTAAAAAAAGAGGCAAGGCAACCTGGTCGCCTTGGAGGCGGAATAATAACAATTTGTAAATAATGTTAAAAATGTCTCCCGATGGCAACCTGGCACGCAAGATTTATTTGGTTGCACCGGGGCATTGTACACAGTAAAAGAACATTATTTTACATAATTATAAAAAATAGGTAATAATTTGAACCTAAAGAAATATCTTTTCACCAAACTCAGTCGTTGGCGGCACGGTACATTAGCATTTCGAGGCCAGAAATTTCAGCAAAATTTCCAAGAAATGACCTCGAAATGTAAAGGATGCCACCAACGATGAATCGTGATGAAAGATGTTTGGAGGGTGCGAACACGTCCGTTACAACTCACAAGCCTTACATATTTCTTTAAAAATTAATAAAAAATTCTAATGAATAGTAATGAATAATAAAAATATGGCTGAATGAGGTCAATGAAAAAACCCTAACGAAGACACTAAAAACGACGTAGAAGACGGATAAACTATATTTAAATAACTTTTGTACGCCCAGGCATGGACAGAGAAACAATATTTACCATTATATTTTATATACTCAGAAAAACAGTATTCATCATTATATTTTGTACGTACAATTTATTTAATTATTTTTTTATAGACTATTATTTTTTTATAGTTGCTAAAATAAAATAAAAACTAAAAATAAATAAATAAAAAATGGAATTCCACCACGATTGTACGTAAAATTAACCTGCTGACAAACTTCTTCGGTGGGTATATTTTTATTTTATTTTTATTTTATTTTATTTGTGAACAAAAAATTTACAACATTACAGATATGTTATCTAATTAATTGTAATAGTACCATTTTCACACTGAGAGTGTAGCGCCAAAAACCTTACAAACTCATTGAATTTTTCGAAGAATATGTCGTAATTTTTATCTAATATATTTAAATAGCGTATCGCTCTTCACACGGGCGAGTTCGGGTACAGATTTGTACGACTCGATCGGCAATATAATATGTTATGGCGACGTGCCCGAGAGTGAGACTCTGGTACAAATAAATTGATTTGCGCCAGAATCTCACCGTTAGAGACGAGGCTATTGATTAATTGAAAGAAATATTTTAGCAACGCAAAACATCTAGTTTCTAGAGAATGGTAGTTAGTCATACCTAGAATAAATCTCGATGGGTAAGTTCCATAGAGGCGTAAAAATAAAAAACGTAGGAATTTTTTATGAATTATTTCAATGTTCAAACTATAGGATGCTTCAAATGGGGCCCAGATAATACAATTCGACTCCAGTACACTTAGCACCAGTGAGTTGTAAAGTAGCCTAATTGTTAGTGGGTTTTGAAATGAGCATGAATTGCGAATGACAAAGCCCAGCAGTTTATATGCTCTGTTGCATAAGTCATTTGTGTGCTGTTGGAATGTCATTTTGCTGTCAAAAGTAACCCCTAGATCTTTTATTTGACTAAAGCGATGAAAAATGTTACCATTAATTGAAAATTCAAATATGATCGTCTGTTTTGCCCTTGTGAAAGAGACTACATTGCATTTAGGTGCACTGAAGCTTAGACAGTTACCATGGAATAAAAAACGGAATATTGATAATGAACAACGCTACGTGTCTGTATTCAAAAATATCTATGGAACATAGAAATTATTTTTCTATGCCCAATTGAACGTCAATCTTTCATAACGAACATTTGTGTGAAATCGGTACCCGCCCAGTTCTGACATTTTGACTGTTTCGACAAAAACCATCGTAAAATGGAAAAGTAAGTATTTATCATATTGTTGAGATATATATTTGCCACTCTTTCATCATATATTTAGTTGGTTTGAAGTGTTTCTTCTTGTAAAAATCGTTATTTTACAGCACACTTTCATGTGGTTGGAATTTTTCATCGCGTTGAATGGACTCTTCCGTAAAAAATGTCCACCATTACCGCTTGAAATTGTATATTTTCATAAAAGCATGTATTCTATTGCAATATCTATCAAAAACATTAGTAATTTCACGACAAAATTGTTATTTTTCAACGTTTTTATGAAATATTGGCTACGAGTGTAAAACTCTATTATTTTGACATGTCGAAATCACTAGTGATGTAACTTCCTATTTTTCTGAAATATTCGAATTCGAAAATTTTTCTTTGCGAACTGATATTTGAGTAAACCATTATAATTTTTCTACGAATAGCACATCATGGAACCCCACGGAACCGATGCCAGCTTGGGCTCGTGTTGAACTTCAGTCAGAGTATGACGACGATGAGTTGATTTCCACTGGAGCTGATAATGATAGCAACAACAGCAGCTTTGGGCGGTTGATTGAGGCCAACGAATCCGACTTGGAGGACCCAAGAGAGACAATTGACGAGGTGATTTATATAATTAAAATCAATACTTTGTTTAATGTTTATTTTTTTATTCCGCCAATAAAATAAAATGTTTTTCAATTTTTTTTCAGACTTCTTCGTTTTTTTCGAGCGGAGAAGAGCGGTGGACATGTAGAAGGTATATACATTGTAATAAATAAATATATACATAATATCTATATAATTTTATTTATATTGTGCTGTCTTTACATCATATTAGGGAACGTACCCATACTACGTGACCTCTTCGGGGGGGGGGGGGGGGGGTCTTCAAGATGTCACGCTTGGAACAAATGAGCGGCGGTTTGCTTAGGATTTTTTTCACCGGGGGGGGGGGGGGGGGGGGTTAAAAATTGCAAAAAATTGGTCACGTAGTATGGGTACGTTCCCTTATACAAGTTGTGTGTGTTTGCGTTGTGTAATAGTTTTGCATTATATTTTTAGAATCGATGGAGCAGACTGACAGTGATAGAGAAGCAAGCGGTAGTCACATAGAAGGTATATACATTATTATATATATATACAAATACATTCGTATTTATATTTTGCAGCATTTGTCCATGATAATAATAATAATATTTGGATGACTTGTATAGCGCCGTTTTTTGTGAGAAATCACCTCAAGGGCTCTGTACAAATTTATAGTATATTTCTACAATCTATCTTACTCCTACTAGATAAACTATTATAACAACTTATGGCCAACAGAATGCATTTTTACACATTTTATAACTAAGTAACCATCACGCCGTTTCCCCGCAGTGGTAGGCAAAGAGGACGGACCGCCAAACAACTCGGTCTTGGCACACACTCCTTGCCTCAATCACATTCATACATCATCTCATACATTCAAACTCTTCTATTATTTTGACTCTTGACATGGCCCGACTCAAGTACCTGATTAACTTGATCATGCCATGTCTTCCTTGGGTGTCTCCGACTTCTACCATTCACACTTTTAGAAATATACAGGACCATTCTTATCTGTGTCCTATTCTTATATTTTCAGATTTCCAGTTTCTGCAGCCGCTACCTGTCCCAACAGCTGTACGCGGGAGCCATGGAAGGCGACGTGGAGGGTGACGTGGAGGGCATAGCGGGGTGAGGGGACGATGTGCTGTCGGAGAGGGAGAGGCCTGGTCTTGAATGAATTCCACAAGTTTCACTTCTAACGTGGCGTGGCGTAACGTGTTTTTTAAAACATTGTTACATTTAAAATATTCGTACTGGAAAAAAATGTCGAACGAGTTCCACAAGTTTCACTTCTAACGTGGCGTCGTAACGTGTTTTTTTTTGTATTATTTAAATGTGAAAGAAGAGGATACATTTAAAATAGTTGTACATTTAAAAAAATGTTAAATGAATTCCATAATGTATGATTTCCAAAATATAATATGAATAAAATATTATTTTACTTTTTTGTTTACAATTGTTGCCATTTTATAATAAAAAAATATATACCTGTATATATCATATGTTTTTATTTTTGTCTACCTATATTCAATAACTGACTATAAATTTGAAATAAAATATTTCTTTGGAACTGTTTCTCAACTACAAAAGTGACCCCATCCCTACGAACTGCAGCTAACTTCACTCCATTCTAAACAAGACGTCTTGTTGTCAGTTTTTTCATAGTTTGGCGCGCAATTTATCATTATTTGCGTTCTAATTACAAAGTCAATATTTAAAAATTTTCAGAAGATTTCAACAATTGTATATAATTCATCCTGTGTACTAACGTTTTAGTGTAAAAATAACAACCAAATGGTTAGTTTTAGTGTGAATTCACGACATTTTAAAGGTGTCCAGATTTTTAGGTTACCGTGAATTTTTGTCAAAAAATACATTGATTTGTGTTATAATGAATAATAATGCATATATTCGCATACATCCGACCATAATGCATCTGTTGAAATCGATTGCCGTTGTAATTACGTTTTATAATTGAAATAAAATTATTTGATTTGCTCTGTGTTTTGTGAAAGTTCGAAAATTGCATTAATTTGTGTTACATAAAAGATTTTTTTTTAAATATTTTAGTTTGGACGGATAATATTTTGAGGTGACAAAAAGTTTCAAAATATCTTTCTACAATAAATAAACTGTTATTTTTTTACGTTACTGCAGAAAAAAGTTCATTTTCAAGGCTTTGAATAATGGTAAGCGATTTTTTAATATTTTTGATGTTTTCATAAAAAAAAAAATATATTTAGAAGGGCAAATATTTGTTTATAATAATATAATGTGATAGTGCATTTCATAATCTTTCCAAAACAGTTTTTAGAATGAGGCTACGTTTCCCAAAACGTGATTTATGACGCTTTTAGTCAAAATCGTGAATAACAACAAAATGTTCATATGTTGACAGTTTTCAATGTCACACCTTGTATGCAAAATAGGTTATTAGAGAGGTTAATAACGAAGAATATGCAATAACAAAAAATTAATTCATCCTAAAACTTTGCTTCTACGAGACAAACAGGAAAATAGACAAGAAAACATAATACTTTACGATACCTACATAATATTAATTGCAATTACTCTCGTTTCCCAAAAAAGTTCACATTCAAATGCTCGGTGCAAAAAAATTGTGGATAACATTTTCATCTCGCAAATGTGTTTATTTTCGCCGGAATCAAGTTCCGCTTACAACACTTATGTGTTTTGCGTTCCAGGACGTGGTTCCGGCCAACAACTGCGGTTAACCACAGCCTCTGAATACCATTCGGTGGTCAAGTTACTAGTTACTGGTTCCCGGTTAGGACATTCCGTAGGCATTATTACAGATATGTTCATTGGAAGGCTGTATTAGTGTGAGGGATGAGGTTATCAACGTTAAAGGGACGCTTTCATCAGTGCGATTTGGTAACAATGCTTTTATTTGTTTTAAATAAATTAATAACCTGGTAAACAACACTTTATTTTTTATACAATAACTAGCGAGTACCCGGCGTGCGTTGCAATGCTGCTTAAAGAAAAAGGGTACACGTTAAAATTCTGTTACACAATTTTTTTTCTGTCTGATGCGTACACAATTAAATGATAAAGTTTTTCTACCCGTCAACAGGCCACGTACAGCTGGTGTCAGTATGAGAAGCATGGATTTTCCAAAACTTCCTGCTTTCCCCTTCTGTAACTATGTCTCCTTTGCAATCCCTCCCTCTGCCCCTCCTTTGCCACCCACCATTTCTTTACCCCTCACTGTGTACTTTCCCGTAGTTCCCGCTTCGTACCCCTCCAAGGTACCCTTTCCCTCCCTCGTTACCCTTCTACCATCCATACCTTTGCGCTATCGTGACCTACCCGCTCCTTCCACGTTCCCATCTTCCCCTCCCGCGTTCCGATTACACCTTCCTCCTCCCTCATTCCCCCTCCCGAAAACCCCCCCCTTCATTTCCCTCCCCCCTTCCGGATTCCCCTCCCCCTTTCTACCTCCCTTTCTAACGCAAAATTGTATGAAATACACACACTTTTCGCAGCTCTCTATGTGAGATGTAGATTTTCCTAATTTACCCCCTGCCACTACTAAAAAATCCTTCCCTCTACTTCTTTGCAATCCTTCCCCTTGCTTCTCCACCGTCCCCCACCCCTCTCCTAGCGTGTCTTTTCCCCCGTTCATCTTCTGCGTCCTCTTCCTCTTTCGCATTTCCCTTCCACCTTCCCCGCATTCCTCTCCTACCACGTTACCCTTTCCCACGACTACACCTCCTGCGATCCCCTTCCCCTCCTGCATTCCCCTTCCGCCTTCCTTCCTCCCACCTCCTTAGCTTCCCATTCCCTTGTCAAATTTTCCCACGCCCTCCCTCCTTCCCTCCGTAGTGCATACATACATTGTTCAAACAACTCGCGCGCCACTTACGGTTATTTTTTTATACAAGTATCACAAAACCAGGGCTCACTATTATGTGCAGAAACATTTGCGGGTGAGCGCATAACAACTCGACAACGTTTCATCGCATTTGGATGAATGGTACAGGAAATAATTTCATAGCGCTAGATCTCACCACTATGCGTAGAAAACTTTGCAAGCAAGCGCACAATAAATCACAAAAGTTTTGTTACAATGGATAAATGATTTAGGTACCGCATTAGGGATAAACAAAGAAACATAAGTTAGGTTACGGACCATTTTTTTAAAGTTTTGAATGTCTTTTCATAGAAGTGTTGAGTTGAGTATACTTATTGCCTACCGGGTTTCGCTACAACCTTAGCTTCTTCAGGACGTTACAATATTCTTCTAAAATCTAAAATCTACAAGTTATTTAACGTGTGTTATAAATAAAATATAATATTTTCATATGCGGGTTGCAAAAAAACGGGCTGAGTTCCAGTGGAGGAGGTAGCGGTAGGTGAAGGATTGGGAAGAGAGTAATCTTTGTCAATAGATGGTAACCGAACTTTTTTTTAGGTTCATTTGGTTGTTGATTACTTTGCTATTAATGACTTTGGCTTTCCGTAATCAAATGCTTCTAAGATTCAATCTGATCCCGATTGTGTTTTTATGCATCAAATGAACATAAATAAATGTCCGATATTTAGGTTGTTCCCTATTGACATATTGACAAAGAGCAGTAAGTTCCCAGTTTTTTTTTTTTTTTTTACAAACACATATATATATATTTATACATATAACTTAATAATCGTCCTGTTATCACATATTCACAGTGATCAATATGATGAACCAGCGAAATTAAATGCATGATGCATGGATAATACGGAATATTTCTTTTAACTAATAGACACTAAAATATGATATGTGTTAGAAATATCAATTTAATAAAATAAATTCTCGTCAAATTATTGGATTGAGGTTCAAACTGCGAAAGCTGCATGTCATCTTAATTTAGATATACATACCAGTTTTTAAATGGTTGATTTGGCAAAGTTTGTCTAGCGGGTATGTGTAAATATTCTTATACATTTTTTCCATGTTATAAATACAGGTACAAATTTGTAATAATGCATTCACTTTAACTTGAATAAATTATTGTTTTATATGGCAATAATATTTTTTCTATGATTGGCAGCATTGATTGATTGTCTATGAAATGTTAAATAAAAACGATAAATATAAAAATGGCATTACCGCGTAAGTCAATTAATTTTAACAAAATTAAAATGTATAAATGCTTATTTTTTAATGTTTTTTTGTCTCCCCCGACATAAATGCTCACTTTTCGTAATAATAAAGCTAAATCTGACTGTTTGATAATATATTTATTAATGAATATTTAAATACATAGAAAGTATTACATACAACAGATTATTCAAAGTCCTCCTCACCAGGGATTCCTGTTCCGAGGTGGACCGTAGGTTGTTTGGTTAGTCATGATTTCCTCATATTCATACTTATTGACTTCTTCATCTTCCATCCGGTCAATGGCATGAAGCATTGCAAAATTTGAATGCTTATCAACTGTAAAGCTTCTATTTCATTCATATAGTTTGCCACTACATGACTAATGCTTTCTGCCTCCCCACTCAAGAATCTCATTTCGTCTCCCATTAATCATTACACAAGTAAATTAAATTAATCCACTGCATTACTACATTGAGTAATAGCACATCGTCAATCAGGTTCTGCCTGAGCTGACAATATATTGTTTACGCCTCCCAAAATCTTCAAATACTGTGAGCAAGTAAATTATATTAAGTTATAACGTGTTATTTCAAATCTAAATCAAATAAAATATTTCTGTTCACTTTCAATATATTATCACAGAGTGTATTGCTCGGTATCGCTCCGGTGATAGACCACCATTCAGAATTAAAACGTTGCTTTAACTCTCCACAGACCAAGATGCCAAACATAATGTCTGTGACCATCTGGGTCGGTCGACGACCCCATGAAAATATTTTTTTTTTGCATTTCGACCATAGAAATCCCTTTTTCTTTTTTTTTTGTCCATTATTGGGCAGGGAATATTACCTATACTTGACAAAATATTTTTCCTGCGATCAATGATTCTTTCACAATTTTTTTTAAACGGCACTTTATGTATCAATCCTTTGCGCAGGAGTACCTAAAATACTAAAATATGTTTCATTTATTTAAGAAAATATAAGAAGGATAGTGATTTTGGGGCCCACCTTCGGCCCCAGTTGGCTGCGGGAGAGTTAAATGTCTTTTCCGTTTCTTCCCCATCTCTTCCTCCAATTGAGGCTCTTTTGCGATATTTACAATAAAAAAGAAGAAAAACGTTCATTTTCGATGACCTCCGTGGCTAAGCTATTAAGATGCTCGGCTATGAATCCAGAGATACGGGTTTAAATTCTGGCGTGCGCAAATCGATAACAAACATTATAAGTATGTTTTGGCACGTTTCAGAATGGTAGATAGGTACCATCTGTATCGCCCTCAGTAACGTTGCTTTAAATGGCTTCAGCCTTTTTGGCAACGAGATCTGAATAGCTAGGTACTTCCACACCTTCCTCTCACCCAACTCCGTACCCTCCCAATACTTTTTTACCTTCACAACGTACTCCTGTCGGGGATGTCATAGTCCACCTTGATCCGCATAACTCCAAACAGTCGGAGTTTGTCGTGATATAATAGGGACTTTTTTGCTGTCCAATAATCCAATCCATTATATATATATATATATATTATATTAACTCCTACTAGAAATTGGCTCAAAAGTTCAAATCTGTCAATACATTATTTATTTTAAGTTCATAACAGAATGTGTAAATGCTCATGTCCATATTTCTAGTAATAGTTGCGTTTTTTGGCAGTCACTGATGCAGAAATGCAGATCGAAAGTTAAAATGAACCGAGAATCTCCATTTTACAGGGGACCGAAAATTAAAACTGGCGCTGATCGACGACCTGACGGTAATTGAAACGTCAAAACAACATAAAATGTGGTTGAAACTCGAGCAAAGCCTAACCGCGAATAAACCACGATAAAAGGGGTACAATTTTTATCGAAATACCTTTTTGTTAAGTTACGTTCTCCGCTTTGCTCGCCGGAGCTGCAACATTCGTTTGATCTTAACGTGTTGGCGTGCTGCATCAATCCGCGTTCATATCCGGCGCATTCGGGCGCTGCGGTGCCCGCGGTCATTTCCGGTCGCTTACTTGTGTAGGAGTAAGGGTATGCGTGGTAGTATGGGTGTTCACATCTCTGCTCTAGTGAGAACTTTACTTCACGGTGATATGACAAAATAGCTTTTGAAAAAAAGCCTCAGTTAAAATTTTAACTCCAAAATTACCAATTTAAAATTCAACTAAAATGTATAAATATGTTAATCAATTTGTGGTGGTACGGATGCGTAGTGTTCACTGTTCAGAGTGAGAATTTTAAATAAGGTTGGGCGACATAAAAAAAACAAACAAATGTAACATATCTATTTCATGAGCAGGTACTGCTCAAAATAGGTACCGTTTATTGTCTATGCTTTATTTATTTTTTTCTTTTTTTTTAACTTTGTTGGTTGGCGAAACTGCAACGGAGGAAAGATGGCGGCGGACATCACGTAATTTTTTGGAGGCGAGAGGAGATTTTTTGAGGAGGAGTTTTGGTTGTAAAAGATTCTAGTGCAATGTAGCCTAGAAAGTTATTTATTTTTCGTTCTGTGAGTGTGGGACGACTTAAATGGCATAGAAGCCTTATTTTTTTGTTGAATTCCTCGCCGGATGCCGGGAGATTGCTGTATCCGCATGCGGAAGAAAATTTAAACGGTAATCAACGGAGATGTATTGATTACTTGGCTGTTCCTTGGCCGGTGGGATTTTTACACGCCGCTTGATGGGTGTAGATCCGCCGTGTGCCTGATTGTTGGGTGGAATCCCTTTAAATGATGCAGCTTTGCGACTCTTGAAGAGTACGCCGACGTTGCTGTTCCTTGGCCGGTGGGATTTTTACACGCCGCTTGATGGGTGTAGATCAGCTATGGATTTCCTTGAAACTGGTGGCCCCATGACGTGCTGGACGGAGTCTAGGGGTTGGCTGTCGTCGTTTGCAAGAGTGTCACGACTATCACGGCGACGGGACGTGTGCGGAATTAATAATTAAACGTAATTAGCTGACTCTCTCTTTCTACCACAGTTAATAGTTGCTCAAGGTATTTATGTATTGTTTACTTTTCCTTGGTTCCTTTTTTCTCTTGCAAAATGCAATAAACTTAACATTAATTTTCACTAGTAAAACCAGCGTTTTTATATGCATGACCTCAAAATCCTTTTCTCCACTATCCTGCGAAGGAGATCTTCTTGCTCTGGGAAGAGAGCGGTCGGATGACAAAAGGTATAGGTACCTACAATAAATGCTATTACCTTAAATAATAATTCACATTACATTAGAATACACTTTACATTTGGCGGCCCAATCTATGAGTTTTTTAAGTTTAATAACTGGTGCTCGGATGGGATTTTCAGTTCATGCATATATCAATTAGGATGGTATTGATAATTTGTAAGTTATCTGTATTTTACGATGTATCTTTTATAGAACGCATCAGTGTGTGTAGTTTTTAGGTTAGGTACATGTTTTCTTATACGCATTTATACTTGTTTGACGTTTCTGCTTAGTTTATGTGTTGCCACACAGATAAATGCGTGATAATATATTGTTTTTGACAATTTAAAAGTACTTTGTTAGCAGTGACAAACTTACGAATTTGTGGGGGAAACTATTTCATCTTTACTGGCAATACATGAATTTCAAATGTCAACTGTCACCTGCCAAATTGACGTGTTTGTTTATCAACATTCCTTGTAAATACGTAAAGCAACGTATAATTTTTTTAAACAACATACTCCCAACGTACAATATATGAAATTGTTTTCAAATTAATTATTCTTTACTTCTGTATTCATCGGTTCGATTTATTCACGGCTTTACACGGTGTCCGGTGAGCTACATACATTATTAAATGTCCGGTGAGCTACATACATAAAAAAATTTTTTTTTTTTTTTGGAAAATAATTTTGATTTTTTTTTCTAATAATTTTTTTTAATGAAGGATAATTTGCTTTACAGGGTGTCCGGTATTTCAAACTATAAAGTACATTATTTTTTTTTTTAAATTCAATAATTATTTAATTATTTTTTCTCAAATTTAAAATTAAAAAAAAAAACAAAACAAAATGGCGATTACTAATATTAACGGTGCAACTAAGGAGGAGATGATACAGATGTTATCTGAATTAAATATCACTCCAGAGCCTACGTTATCAGCTATGCGGGAACAGGCTCGCATATATAATAAAAGTTTAAAACAATCAAGTAGTGATTCTCCACAACAAAATGAAGGCAATAGTGATAATGCGAGTCAGACTACAAACATAGTCAATAATTATTATCAATCGATAAATACAAATACGTCCGTACATTCTTGGGGTATTAAATTTTCTGGTTCTTCTGATGTTAGGGATTTTATACAACGTGTGGAGGAATTATCTAGATGCCGTCATATAGAACTGTCATCGGTTGTGACGTCCTTTGCAGATCTTTTGGAGGGGAAAGCTCTCTCTTGGTATAGGACAATTTATAAAGATTCATTATCTTGGCCTGAGTTGAGAAATCTCCTCATTGCACGTTTTGACCGTTGTATTAATCAAACAGAGGCCCTAAAAGCTTTATTCGCGATGAAACAGAAATTTAACCAAAGTGTTGTGGATTACGTTGATGAAGTTAAATTAGCTAATCTTAGATTAGACGTTCAACTTACGGAGGAACAGTTAGTAGACCTAGTTTCTGATAGTCTGTTACCTAAATACGCATTGGCCATCGCATATTTTGCAGAAAAGGAATTATCTTCTTTGGTAAATGTGTGTAGGAGATTTGAAAAGCACTCCGTAGATAAACCCTTACCGCATTTTACTTCTCCTCAAGCAACATCCTCTTCTCCTACACATTCTTCTTCTTCGAATAGTAGAAAAACTTTAAATTGTTTTTATTGTAAGGCGCAAGGTCATACAAAACCTTTTTGTAGAAAATGGAAGTTTGATTCTCAGAAGAATTCTGACAAACGCCGAGATGACCCCGCTCGCACAAATCCAAAAAACTAGAGTGTGATCCTCTGCGTCCTGCTAGCAAGGATGCCAGGAGATCATCACCCGTAGTTGATAGCTCCAGTAACCGGTTCTTCAGGCGTGACATGGACGCATGCATGCCGATGGCTAGTTCTGGACAAGACATCAGACCCCATGCGAATATTTCTATTCAAAATCTTGTCTTTTCGGGTCTCTTGGACAGTGGTGCGACGGTCAGTTGTTTTGGCGGTTCTCTTTATAACTTCTTTATTAGTCTAGGCTTTAGTTTAGATAAATTGGAATCTTACGTTACCACCGCTGATGGGGTACGTCAGGATGTAATTGGTACTATGCGAGTACTAGTTACTTATAATAATTTTAAGAAATATGTTACCTTTTTTGTTATTCCTTCTCTTTCACCTGTGATTGTTTTGGGAGTCGACTTTTGGAAACAATTTGACATCGCTCCTCAATTGTTTTCAAAGGCCAACAGCGGACGTGATGTTGAAAATACTATAGGTGAAATTCGCAAGATCACGTCAGCTTCCCTACTGTCCCCTCAAGACAATCATAGGTTAAATAATGTAATTGATAAATTTAAGTCAATTTCTTTTGAAAAATGTGGATTGGGTCGTACTCATTTAGTTCAGCACAAAATTAATACGACGGGAGATCCCATTAAGCAACGATATTACCCGTTGTCTCAAACACGTCAAAAACAACTTGAAGCTCAACTTAAAGAAATGCTTGACTTAGGTGTTGTTCGACGTTCGCGTTCGGCTTGGTCGAACCCGGTTTTGATTGTGCCTAAAAAGGATGGTTCTGCAAGGTTCTGCTTAGACTCCAGGAAGCTTAACAGCGTCACGACAAGAGATTCCTACCCCTTGCCGTATATTTCGCGTATTTTAGACAAGCTACGTGGTGCACGCTTCATATCTTCTATTGACTTATCGAAAAGTTTCTGGCAAATCCCTTTACATAAGGATTCTTGCTGCAAAACGGCTTTTGTAGTACCTGGACATGGCTTGTTTGAATTCGTTAGGATGCCGTTTGGGTTAAAAAACGCTCCTAGTGAACTTCAGCGTCTGGTTGATGCACTTTTTGGTCCAGAGTTCGACGAAAACGTTTTTTGCTATTTGGATGACCTAATTATAATTTCAGAAGATATCGATTCACATTTAGAGCAATTAAATAGGGTTTTCTTGCGTCTAAAAGAAGCAGGCTTAACTGTCAATTTGAAAAAGTGCGAGTTTTGCAAGGATGAATTGAAGTATCTCGGTTACGTTGTGGATGCAAAAGGACTTCGCACAGACCCAGTTAAGTTGGAATGCATTCGTACTTACCCCATTCCAAAGAATTCTAAACAGGTAAAAGCTTTCATTGGCCTGTGCGGGTATTATAGGCGTTTTATAAAGGATTTTTCAACCATTGCTGCTCCCTTAACAAAACTCACTGGTTCAAGGAAGGGAATTAGTAATTTCTCTTGGTCTCCTGAAGCGGAGTTGTCTTTTAAGAAATTAAAGAAGGCGTTGACTTCTGCCCCTGTTATTAATTGTCCGGATTTTTCGCTTCCTTTCACGATTCACTGTGACGCGAGCAACGTTGGGATCGGAGGTGTACTTACACAAATTTTTGAAGGAGAGGAGCACCCTGTATCTTATTGTGGTGAACGTATGTCTTGCGGTATGAAAGAGACATGCGTGTATGAGTAAGACAGCATGAGGAACGTATAAAAGGGTGTGATTGCTGTCTACCGTCCTCTTTGGATTATCGCTTCGTAAGAAGCACTACCTGTACCATATCTCGGAATAAACTCGCTAAGTCTACCTACGAGTATTTATTGTTCAATCTCCCTGAACTGAGAGCACAATATAGAGGAATCTGGATCCATACAAAGGAGTCCAGAAAGTAATGTTGATACCGGCCACGGTCATCACATTTGGCGCAGCCGATAAAGGAACGAGAAGCAGCCAAAATCACATTTGGCGCAGCCGATAAAGGAACGAGAAGCAGCCAAAATCACATTTGGCGCAGCTGAAAAGGAACGAGAAGCAGTCAAATCATATCACATTTGGCGCGGTTTGAAAAGAACCACGGGCAGCCAAATTGTCACATTTGGGCAGTCGAAAGAGGAATCCGAGATTGAGGCTACAGGGGCAACAGGCAAGAGCAGCAGATATTGGCATCCGAGGAACAGCAAGGCGCTGGTTTGGTTATTCAGTGCCGAGAATCAGGAGCATACACGTAAGGCGTGGATGGAGAAGTCCGGGTCTTCAGGAGAAGACCAGAGACCAGGTGCAGACCTCACGGAAGGCGTGCCGGGCATTTGAAGGACGACCAGGGTTCAGGAGCCAGGAGACGGTCCGCGGAAGGGCGAGATCGGAGCAGCAGCATCAAGTCAACAGAGTCGTGAGTTGAGTGCTGTTTGTAAAATTTTCTGCTTTTATTGATTGTATCTGTGTGAAGATGGAAGGGGGAGAACTGCCCAGGTTTTGTCATTTGAGGGACAAACTGGAGACGTTCGTGTTGCAATACGAACAGTTCATCCTCGTCAATGATGACAAGTTAAATTCGGTAGAAAAAAAGAGAGCGGTTTTAATATCTCATTTACACACAGAGACAATAGATTTATTGATTGATTTGTGTTTTCCTAAAAAAATTACAGATATTACGGTCGAAAATTTATTGTTATTACTAGAGAATCATGTAGGTATCAAACGAAATGTTTTCAAAGAGCGCGAAATTTTTTTTGCTACGAAACAAAAAAGTTCAGAATCGGTTAATGATTATATAGCACGGTTAAGAAATCTCGTTAGATTTTGCAAATTCGAGGACAGACTTGAATATAATTTAAAAGATGTTTTTGTCACCGGTCTTCGAGTGGGGCGTATTAAGGAGAAATTATTTGTAGAGGCTGAAAACTTTTCATTAAAAAAGGTTATAGAATGTGCTATTGCTATGGATTCATTCGAGGTAATGAATAAGCAAATTAAAACGGAAAGTGTTGATTTAGTAAATAAATTTAAAAATACATCGAACAATTTGTCACAAAAACAAAATTCGGTAGGTAAACATTTTTTTAGAACTTCGGACAAGAATGTTACATCGTACAGAGCGAGGTCAGCGGACCGAACAAAGTGTAAACATTGCGGGAATTATCACGATTCAGTAAACTGTAAATTTAAAGACGTGTTTTGTTATAAATGCAGAGTGAAAGGGCATATTGGGAAGATATGTCGCGGTTTAAAATATAATAACATTTCTTCAGTGTTCGTAAATACGCAGGAACATAAAAACATGTTGCGGATAAACGCAGTATATTGTGAACCAATATTGTGCAAAGTTTTAGTGAATAATGTGGAACTAAACGGTTTATTGGACACAGGGGCGGCAATTTCGATTTTAACGGACGAAGATTATGTTAAACATTTCAAACATTTGATGTTAAAACCAAAGGATTTAACCTTAATGGGTTACGCTAACTGTAAGTTAAATTTATTGGGTTGTATCTTATTAACAGTTGAATTTAACGGTTATAGGGAAATGTTAGAATTTTGCGTAGTAAAACAGGGAACAATTACGGTTCTAGGGCGTGATTTCATTAAAAAGTTTAATATTGGATTTACGGGCTTACAATCTACTTTATCCCAGGAGGGAAGTGAAAATGTTTCTCACAATATGGTTGAGAATAATACTAGTGTAATTGATAATTTAATTCGGAAATTCCCGGAGGTTTTTTCGGAGAAACTGGGTAAATTCAATAAATATAAAGTGCATTTGAAATTAAAAGAGAATGCGGAACCGAAATTCTGCAATCCGAGAAATATACCGTTTGCCTTAAAAGCAAAGGTTGAAGCGGAATTGGGCCGGTTACAATCGGAAGGTATTTTAGTTCCGGTAAACTATAGTAAGTTTGCGTCTCCAATCGTTCCCATAGTAAAAACTAACGGCGAAATAAGGATTTGCGGTGATTATAAGGCAACAATAAATCCATAGCTAGTGGTAGATAAATATCCGATGCCACGGATAGAATGGTTATTTTCTCAAATGGCGGGTGGAATAATTTTTTCCAAGATTGACTTGAGGCAAGCGTACCTACAATTAGAACTAGATGAGGAAAGTCAGGATTTCACAACTATATCTACTCATTTAGGATTGTTTAAATTCACGAGATTAGTGTTTGGGATTAATAGCGCACCAGCTATTTTTTGTAAAACGATAGCTTCATGCTTGCAAGGTTTGAAAAAAACAGCGGTATTTTTGGATGATATTGTGGTAACAGGAGATTCGGAAGAAGAACATAATGAGAATTTAACAGCAGTGTTAAATAGATTAAAAGATTGTGGATTTAGTGTAAATATTCACAAGTGTATTTTTAAGGCGTCATCAGTAACTTTTCTAGGGTTTGAAGTTTCAAAGGAAGGAATTAAACCATTGAAAGACAAAACTATCGCGATAAGTAAGGTATCGCAACCTACAGACATTACGGAATTACGAAGTTTTTTGGGGTTAGTGAACTTTTACAGGTCATTTGTACCTAACATGTCTGTACTTCTAGATCCGTTACATAATTTATTGAGGAAAAATACACATTTTGAGTTTAATCAAGATTGCTTGGAAGCTTTTAATAAAATTAAGTCAATTTTATGTGATGATAGAGTGCTAGCTCATTATGATCCGGATGTAACATTGAAGATTGTTACAGATGCCTCAACAAAAGGTTTAGGAGCGACGCTTTTACATTGTTATGATAATAATTTACAGAGACCGATTTCTTTTGTTTCTCGAAAATTAACTGAAGCAGAAAAGAAATATTCAATTTTGGATTTAGAAGCAACAGCTATAGTGTTTGCGTTAAAAAATTTTTTTGAGTATATTTATGGAAGGGAATTCATTTTAGAAATAGATAATGAACCGTTATGTAGAATTTTTGGTGATAAGAAAGGTATCCCAGTATTAGCGTGTAACAGACTTCAACGTTATGGGGTAATTCTGTCGTCGTTCAATTACAAAGTACAGTACGTGAAATCAGCATTGAACTGTTCGGACTATTTGTCTCGGGTTCCTGTCGAGGAACCAGTTCACGTAGAGAATGACTTTGATACTCAAATTCTAAGTTTATTTAAAAATAACAGAGATTTACCTATAGATGTAGAGGAAATTAAAGCGGAATCAAGTACAGATAAAATTTTATTGGAAATTAAACATTATCTCAGAACAGGGTGGCCAAATAAAATAAACAAGGAGGATTCAAAATGGATTTACTGGATTAAACGGAATGAGTTATCCATAATTGATGATTGTTTTTTTTGGAATCATAGGCTAATAATTCCAGTAAGTTTAAGAGAAAAAATTTTAAACTTGTTACATAGATCTCATCTAGGTATAGCAAAGATGAAAGGTTTAGCCAGAGGTATATTTTGGTGGCCAGGGATAGATGGAAATATTGAACTTTTAGCGAGAGGATGCGAAATTTGTTCAGAGGTTCAACCTTCGCAACCAAAGAGCGAATTGACTCCGTGGCCTATAACGGAAGAAATATGGAGTAGGGTGCATATTGATTATGCGGGCCCAGTTGCAAATAAATATTTTCTTGTAATTATTGACTCAACCTCAAAATGGTTAGACTGTGTAGAAGTAAAGTCTCCAAATTCGTATAACACTATTAAAATATTAAAGGGTTTATTTAGTTATTTCGGGAGTGTACAGACAATAGTTTCAGATAATGGAGCCGCTTTCATGTCAGCGGACTTCAAAGAGTTTTGTGAGATGAATAACATCAAACATTTAACTACTCCGGTAAATCATCCACAATCAAATGGTCTAGCGGAAAACGCGGTTCGAACGTGTAAAAATTTTTTAAAAAAAATGATGATAAGAAATAAGTTTCAGTCAGGTTATGAGGAAAAATTAGGAAATTTTTTAATTGATTACAGAAATGCACCACACTGTACAACTGGCTTAGAACCTGCAGTTGTAATGTTTGGAAGGAAACTAAGGTCAAACTTAAACAGTTTTGTACCGAGAGGGGGGAGAGATAAGGATAATAGAATTAAGAAAGAAACAAAAATTAAAATATCTAAATGTCAGGAAAATCAAAAATATTATTATAAAAGAAATAATAAAGAATCGGTGGGTTTTTCGATTAATCAAAAGGTAATGGTTAGAGATTTCAGAGACCAAAACAATGATAAATGGGTACCAGGGAAAGTGTATAAACAATTAGGAAAAAAACTTTATATAATTGAGGTAAATTTAAATGGTAAAATTATGTTTTGGAAAAGGCATTTTGATCAGTTGTCTAAATTATGTGTGTCATGGGAAAAGAAACACAGCAATCCTTATGTCGCGTCTGAGACGAAGAGACTGTCGTATGATGAATACGATGTCTCCAGCTTTGGCCTGGATGACAGTCTAATGGGTTTTTCTCCTTCTCATTCCAGCCCCAGTGATCCAGTGGCGTCAACGTCGGGAAATTGGAAGGACCGACTACGACCACGAACACACAGATGAGTCAATGAAGGCAGCACTCAGCTCTCGACTCAACATGAATTACTTACATTGTAAATATTGGAATATTTTATGTATTGTAAATAATTATCAGTTCATGTTGTGTAACTGTCTTCGGATTTAAGTGTGGAGGGATGTGGTGAACGTATGTCTTGCGGTATGAAAGAGACATGCGTGTATGAGTGAGACAGCATGAGGAACGTATAAAAGGGTGTGATTGCTGTCTACCGTCCTCTTTGGATTATCTCTTCGTAAGAAGCACTACCTGTACCATATCTAAGAATAAACTCGCTAAGTCTACCTACGAGTATTTATTGTTCAATCTCCCTGAACTGAGAGCACAATATAGAGGAATCTGGATCCATACAAAGGAGTCCAGAAAGTAATGTTGATACCGGCCACGGTCATCACACTTATTTCTCTAGGTGTCTTAATGTGCATGAACGAAACTACGGCGTGACGGAGCGCGAACTCCTAGCGGTGTTAGATTCAGTCAACCATTTTAGGCCCTACATAGAAGGTGCTCACTTCACTGTGGTAACGGACCATTCTAGTCTACAGTGGTTAGTCTCATTATCTAATCCAACAGGTCGGCTTGCTCGCTGGTCTACTCGGCTGTCACAGTACTCTTTTGATGTTATACATAGGAAAGGTAAATTAAATACGGTTCCGGACGTTCTTTCACGTAAAGACGTTTCTTTAATTTCGGCCGTTGATTCCGCTCCCACGAGTACAGATACTTGGTATAATACCTTATTTTCTAATTGTAAATCAAATCCACAACGTTTTAATAATTTTCAAATTAAGGAAAATAAATTATTCCGTCACACTAAATCTCGTTTCGCTCTGCAGGAGGACACAGCTTGGAAGCTTGTTGTTCCTTTTGAGGACCGTAACGCTGTTCTATCTAAAGAACATGAGTCGGTTATCTCTTGTCATCCAGGAGTTTTTAGAACATATAAGAAGGTTCAACTTCATTATTTTTGGCCAGGGATGTATAATGACGTCAAAAATTTTGTCAATAGATGTAAAACGTGTAAGGCACATAAAATTAACACTGCTGCGCCGGCAGGCATTTCTACGAACCCGAAAATAGTCACAAGACCTATGCAAATGCTGTCTATTGACCTTGTCGGTCCTCTTCCGCGTAGCTATGCAGGATTTATGTATATTCTAACAGTCGTTGATGTATTTTCTAAATATACCTGGATTTTTCCGCTTAGAAATGCAACTACTAAAAGCATTGTTAAAAACATTGAACAATACATATTCCTTGTACACGGGGTACCGCAAACGTGCGTCTGCGACAACGGAAAACAATTTATTTCAAAAGACTTTAAACAATTGTTAGCAGAGTATAACGTACCTCCGCCTTTTTATAATGCTTTTTATACTCCCCAAAATAACGTGGTCGAACGCTATAACCAAACCATTGGAACTGCTTTGTCTATTTTAACCGAATCTGACCAGCGTAATTGGTCCAGATTTCTGCCTCAAATTCAATCAGCTCTCAATAACACGGTTAATTTTGCAACCGGCTTCACCCCCTTCTTCCTCATGCATGGTAGGGAACAAATTATTGACGGAAACTTTCATAAAGATAACTTATCTTCTGGTGTCGTAGACACTACGTTGCAGCAATCTAGGGACGAATTTGCTAAGAAGTTGGAAGACTTAGTTCCAATTTATGAACAAGTTTCAAATGCTTTGTTACAAGCTTTTAAGAAAAATGCCCAACACTACAATTTACGCCGTAAGACGGTTAATTATGAAGTAGGCGATGTCGTTTGGAGGAAGAATTTCGTTCAATCCAGTGGACCGAATTATTTCTCTCACAAATTGGCCCCTAGATTCGTTCGCAATGTTATTAAAGGTAAAGTCTCTAATTTGGTCTATACTCTAGCTGATATGAACGGTAAAATTGTAGGAAATTTTCATGTAAAGGATATTGTTCGCATGGATTAAATATTTCTTACTCTTTATATATAGATGAAACCAACGTGATTGCATGCGGGACTACCAACCCTGCATGCTGTTCCATTTGTTTCGTCAGTGGTTTTTCTGGTCACTTGCTTTTGAGGTTTGGTACCCTCAAGAGGTTTTGTCTAGAATTTTCACGAAATTTCCTCAATCTTGCTTCCTCAATTTAATTTTTTTTCTTTAAATTCTTCGGAATTTTTTCTATAGGAGACGTCGTTTACAATGAATGTCGTTTCCTCTGATCCGTGTGATCAGTGGCGCCCAATATTTTGTCTAAGTCATATTTTGTAATTGACTTAGTCTTTGACGAGAATTTTTTTATTTAAACTCTAAATAATTTTTTTGTATGAAATGAGTCGTTTCGCCTTCCTTATAGGCTACAATTATACTTACACACTGATGCGTTCGTAAAACAATAGGTTATGTTGTACTGTTTTAGCGTTTAAGTCTGAATCCTTCTTCTCAAGTTCGTTGGAATTTTCTCCCGAATAATGACTTTCCAAGCACTTGGAAAGAATGATTCAAAACTTCTGTTTATGAGAGATTTGAGCGACTTTCTTATGTACAGATTGTTAAAATTTCAACAATTAGTGATTAAGTAAAGTTTTTCTTAAATATACCATAGCTATGTTAAATAGATTAAGTCTGGTATAACTTTCCTTAAAGTCAGTTAGTTAAGTTTGTTAAGAATATTTGTTAAGAAATTTTTTTTTCTTGTCACAAACAAAGGTGGTACTGCTCTGGCATACCTACCCATTAAAGTAACTCATATTTGAAGTTTATCACCTTACCTCTAATACAGGAAAGTGTATTTTGTCTTTTAGTTCTAAGTTAACATTAAGCATTTACATATATAGGTCTCTTACTGCTTAAACCAGTGTTGTACTGTTAATTTTGTCTACTAGTGTCGTTCATTTGGATATTGTTCGATCACCCCTTACCTAGTGTCGATTATCTAATAAGTATATTCGATCACCAAAATATCATTGTTTGTTCAAGAAATTTATGACTTTTCACTTACTTGATGTATTAAGTGTTATTTTTTGAAGAAATGCCACCTGAGTTTATCTTCAGTCTTTTCTTGCACAAGCAACGTCCTCTGAGGATGGTTTATCATAGTTACATCTTGTATTTTTGTATAAAATCAAGAGTACTTTTTGAGGTTCACTTTTATAATAGCTAGGTGTTTTGTTTAATTGTAATCCCTAAGCTCTAAGCCTAACATTCTAGATCCTGTTTTGCTTCTGTGTTCCTTATGATTTTTTTTATAATTTTGATGGATAGGTAATTGAAATATGTAAACCCTACTCTGACCACTTTGTAATTGACAGTTTTTTATAAAACTTGCTATACGATGGACAAGTAATAATTGTATTATACTTGATCTGATTTTTTTTGACAGATAGGTATGTCTTTACATATAAACCCTACTCTGACCACTTTGTAATTGACAGTTTTTTTTATAAAACTTGTTATACGATAGACAAGTAATAATTGTATTATACTTGATCTGACCTCCTAAACATCAATTTCAAATTGAACGAGTTGATTCTGTATATTTGTTTATACCTTGGATTAGTTTTAGTTGATAATTTAAGACGCATTGAGTATAATTTGTATGACGTTACTTTTTCCATATATCATTTTGGTTTAGAATATAAGGATAGAGAAAGAGAGAGTTAATTATATGTTAATAATAACTAAGTGTTGCTTTTTTCTATAAAGGAAAGTGGGAGCTTAAGTTCTCCATACTCACTAGTGTTTTCTTGAGAGATTGTATCTCGTCATGTGAGTATCGTGTTGGTAATCTTACAAGCGAGCTTGTAAAAGTGGAGGTATTACCTCATTTTCAAGGTTTTCTTTTGTATGCCATTCTGTGAATGGGTGTTTGTTTTTAATTTGCTATTTTGGTATATCTTATGTTATTGTTTTTCTGATACTGTGATGTATTATTTTTTCTTTTAACAGTTGTGGAAAGAGAGAGTCTTGTTGGGCGGTGTCCTAATAATTTTACTTCACTTCGCGGCGTAAAATTTTCGGGGGTTGCGGGGAAATGTAACATATCTATTTCATGAGCAGGTACTGCTCAAAATAGGTACCGTTTATTGTCTATGCTTTATTTATTTTTTCTTTTTTTTTTAACTTTGTTGGTTGGCGAAACTGCAACGACACCGGAAACGTGATTCGAGGAAAGATGGCGGCGGACATCACGTAATTTTTTGGAGGCGAGAGGAGATTTTTTGAGGAGGAGTTTTGGTTGTAAAAGATTCTAGTGCAATGTAGCCTAGAAAGTTATTTATTTTTCGTTCTGTGAGTGTGGGACGACTTAAATGGCATAGAAGCCTTATTTTTTTGTTGAATTCCTCGCCGGATGCCGGGAGATTGCTGTATCCGCATGCGGAAGAAAATTTAAACGGTAATCAACGGAGATGTATTGATTACTTGGCTGTTCCTTGGCCGGTGGGATTTTTACACGCCGCTTGATGGGTGTAGATCCGCCGTGTGCCTGATTGTTGGGTGGAATCCCTTTAAATGATGCAGCTTTGCGACTCTTGAAGAGTACGCCGACGTTGCTGTTCCTTGGCCGGTGGGATTTTTACACGCCGCTTGATGGGTGTAGATCAGCTATGGATTTCCTTGAAACTGGTGGCCCCATGACGTGCTGGACGGAGTCTAGGGGTTGGCTGTCGTCGTTTGCAAGAGTGTCACGACTATCACGGCGACGGGACGTGTGCGGAATTAATAATTAAACGTAATTAGCTGACTCTCTCTTTCTACCACAGTTAATAGTTGCTCAAGGTATTTATGTATTGTTTACTTTTCCTTGGTTCCTTTTTTCTCTTGCAAAATGCAATAAACTTAACATTAATTTTCACTAGTAAAACCAGCGTTTTTATATGCATGACCTCAAAATCCTTTTCTCCACTATCCTGCGAAGGAGATCATCTTGCTCTGGGAAGAGAGCGGTCGGATGACAAAAGGTATAGGTACCTACAATAAATGCTATTACCTTAAATAATAATTCACATTACATTAGAATCCACATTACACAATTGAAAAAGGTAGTCTTTAAAAATTTTTTATTTGTCACAAAAAAAATCATTTAATCGTTAAATCATTTGATATTATGTAACTTTCTTTACAACGTAATTTTTTTCTTATATTTAAATCGTTAGTGGAAGTTACTTTTAGTGCCTTATCCCGGTGAAGGATGAAAGGTCACTATTTGAAATCGAAACTTTGACGTTTCTTGAAATGGATCTTTAGCCCTGGTACAATATAACCTCTCATTTTCCCGTCGGCTTTTACTCTCCACCCTGCGGCTTCACAACATACTCTAGATTTGGATGTCCTAGTTTCATGGACTCCAAGCAATCGAAAGTGTTCGCATATCCCCACAAAACAAAAAATTAGAGTGTGCAATTCACACGCGGTAGAAGTGAAACCTTCAAAAAAACTAAAGTAGAGAACTGCGGGGAGGTTACGAAGCACCGCACAAAGAGGAGACCGATTATACTATCCTATTCTCTCGCAGGCTAAATCCTTTAGAGGTATGTTTTTTCTCTTTTTAGTGTGGCTATTTTTTGTTTCATCGAGTTTAAATCACAACGTGCTAAAGAAGTTTGCACTTCAAAAAGCTGATAACATTTCTTTAACTCAGTGAAAACTTCTTTAGTTGTGATTTGAACTGGATGAAACGAAAAATAGCGACACTAAAAAGAGACAAAACATGTCTCTAAAGGATTAAGCCTGCGAGAGAATAGGATAGTAAAATCGGTCTCCTCTTTGTGCGGTGCTTTGTAACCTCCCCACTCTTGCCTTTAGTTTTCTGAAGGTTTCACTTCTACCGCGTGTGAATTACACACTCTGATTTTTTGTTTTCTGGGAATACGCGAACAGTTTCGATTGCTTGGAGTCCGAATTACCGAATGCTGTTGAAATGAGATCCCTGAGGTGGATGTGTGGTAAAACCATGTAGGATCGTGTGAGAAACGTGGAGATCCGCAAAGAATGCAAGGCTGATGTAAGCATAATGAGTAAGATTAAGAAAGGATGATTTGGGCATGTAGAACGAATGAACGAGGAAAGAAGTATAAGGAGAATAATTCACGAGGCAAATGTGAATGGTAGAAGAAGTCGAGGACGCCAAAGAAAGACATGGCACGACCAAGTGATTCAGATTCTTGAGTCGGGCCATGTCAAGAGTCAGAATGATATAAGAGCATGTATGAGACGATGTATGAATGTAAACGTGGCAAGGAGTGTGTGCCTAGACCGAGTCGTTTGGCGGTTCTCCGTCTTTGCCTACCCCTGCGGTGAAACGACGCGATAGTTAGTTAATCTAATCAACATTGTGATGCTCTTTTGACTGCGAAATTGCGACGTCTTTTTTGACCCTATTTTAGTGAAGTATTTTATGACATCGCTGTTCCGAGTATCGGCTGTAATAGAACGAGCGACGGTGATGGTGTGAATCAAGCCAGATAACAGAAAACAGTGTTACACGGCGCGGCGACTCGCCGAATTTGGAGTCCGAGGTCTGTCGGACCCCGTCAAAGCCTTTTTTGGCGAGGCTGGACCGATGGACGGGAATGGCGGTCGGCGGATAAGGTTCTATTTGTTTTGGGTTCGGTCGCGCGAAATAGTGAACGTTTAAGGACTTGGATAGATAACTTACATTGGTGCATTTTTACTAACGATTGATTTTTATAAATTCTTTATAAATTAGAAAAAAACTAAACTTTACCAAACGTGGCATTGTACTTACTACAGAAAAAAAGAAGATATTTCGGTATCTATTATTAGGTACTTGTTGGCTTTTCGAACGGTTTAAAAAAAATATGATTTATTTAATTTTAAGAATTACTTGCTAACATTATTCCAAATAAGTTCTCCGCATTTTTATAGAATGCTAAAAGGTTTCCAGAAATTTTCTTAAAAGAGGTTCCTCTCCCGGATTTCCTCCTCCCCTCCCACCTTCCCTCCCTGCCGCTAAAGTAGGTACATGAAATGCACACATTTAAAAAAAAACTCGCCCGCCACCCATTGTAAATTTTTTATACTAATTTAATAATGCCAAAGTTCACCATCTTAATATATAAAACAAAGTCGGGTTAGTTACACCATTAATAACTCGAAAACGGCTGGACCGATTCTTATTATCTTTGATTTGTTGGATTTTCTCCACCCTGAATAGCAGAATCGCTATTAAAACATCGAAAAAATTTAAGAAAAAATAAATTATGAAGAAAATTCTTTTTCTCGTACATTTTGTACATGAATTCTCATCTTTTGAAAGAGCTGCAGGAATATTGTGATAAGTAGGTATGATATTGAGTAGTGAGTGAATTCCAATAATTCGAAAACGTCAAATTTCATTGCGATTTTTTTTGCTTATAATGTTGCCTATTTATTTTCTTACACACTAAATGTCAACAGTTGAAAATGGGACAAACGGTTAACGTATGTCTGCACCCCTCTAAAGGAAAAATAAAATAATTATAGTATGTCTCCCTCAAATGTATAAAGAAAATTAAACGCAATTCCCGTAAGTAAGTGGAAAAGTAAGAAAATCACACAAATTATAAATCTGTAAACAATGCCATCTCTGATACTGACAAAAACAAAACACGGACAGTTGCGCATCGATTATTGCTTCATTGTATAATTTTTAATGTAACAAAACAAAATAATTCAGCTAACAGTTAACACAACATTTATTGATTCCGAGGAGGTACGAAGTTCACCGGGTCGGGTAAGTTATTTATACATATAATCCATTGCGGGCGTACGCACAACAAATCACCAAAGTTTCATCGTAATCGGATGAATGGTGCAGAAAACAATTTCATAATGCCAGAGTTCACTATTACGTGTAGAAACTTTTTGCAGGCTTGTGCTCAAAATAAATCACCAAAGTTTCATCGCAATCATATGAATGGTATAGGATCGCTTACAGGACAAACAAAGACAAACATTCATTTTTATATTTAAAGATATTAGCCCAGACGCATGAAGAATTACGGGATAGTATAATTTGTAGCATTTTTATGAAACTGAAAGAATTCAAAAAAAAATCTTTGAATATTTTCCTTTCGAAGGGAAAAATTTACTTACCTATCGAATTTTGGTACACTTGAAAAATGAAAACCATCCAATGACTTTATAAATATTTATACAAAACGCGTTTAATTCATAAAATATAACAAAAATGCAGCACCGCTTAGGAAAAGGAAAGTATTAAAATAATTTGTTTGTGGGAATGAAATGGCTTCGAATGGCCCGCTTAAGCATGTCTACTGGATCTAGTTTAGTGAAATCAGGCGCATTTATTTGCATTTTCCAAACGTTTGAATAAAATAAATTCCCAAAATGAATTATCAATTTATAAAATAATTATGGTGCCTACCTACTTTATCGATTGTCTGATGTAATTCACGCTTACCAGCTAGAATTTAACTCTCCCGCAGCTAACTGGGGCCGAAGGTAGGCCCCAAAATCACTATCATTCTTATATTTTCTTAAATACATGAAATATATTTTTACTATTTCAGGTACTCCTGCGCAAAGGATTGGTACATAAAGTGCCGTTTAAAAAAAATGTGAAAAAATCGTTGATCGCAGGAAAAAATATCTTGTCAAATATAGGTAATATTCCGTGCCCAAAAATGGACAAAACAAACAAAAATTTTAACAAAACAAAAAAACGACTTCAAAAAATGCACTAAAAGTAAAAAATAATTTCATATTCTTCTACAACTTAATAATCAACTTTCTTTTTCTACTCATCAATATGTAGGTACGATTGTTATTTTTGGAGTCGGTGTCAGCCAAGGTAGGTTTGTAACTACATACATAGTCATAAGTGAGATGTGCTTGTGTCGCACGCGCGACTTGACGAGGTGAGAGGTGAGAGCGGGCCGCGGCGGGAGGGGAGCTGTCAAGGGAACACGCCGGGCCGACTATAAAAATAACAATCGTACCTACATATTGATGAGTACAAAAAGTAAGTTGATAATTAAGTTGTAGAAGAATACGAATTTTTTTTTTTACTTTTTAGTACATTTATTAAGTCGTTTTTTTGTTTTGTTAAAATTTTGTTTATTTTTTTATTTTTAGTGAATCTGAAGTACACTAACTAATTCGATTAAGATTCGGCCCAGTATCGTTAATTTGCTCTTAAGAATTGGAGAGTTCTGTTACTTTTTCATGGATTCCATAATCAGAACCTAACCAAACTCTCTTATTTTAATTTTTTATTATTTTATTTTGGAAAACCAACAGTTACATTATTTACTTAGGTGTATTTACATATGTATATGTTATTGAACCAATAATAGGTTTTCACTGGTGTGTATTAATTAGAGAGATTAAAAAGTTATAAAAGATATAATAGTTATAATAGCTTTTGGAATGGGATGGTGGGCGGGAGGGGAAGGGGACGGATCTAATCTGGGAGTGAATAAGTTATTTGTATAGAAGTATAATAGTTTGTATATGTTTAGTTTATCTCTCATCAAAATACCCTTGAAGTACATCCTTTCCAATTAAAAAAGAATCATCGAAATCGGTCGGCGTGATATTGAGTTATTCGTCCATTAGTCGCTCACGCACTCGATACAAATTTAAGACTTATATGATTTTCTCATGGATGCCATTGTCAGAACGTCAGAACTGGACCAAATTAAAATGGGACTACACGGGAAGCACCAGCTTTCAAATAAAAAAGAGAATCATCAATATCGGTTCACCCAGTCGAAAGTTCTGAGGTAACAAACATAAAAAAAAAATTCAGTCGAATTGAGAACCTCCTCCTTTTCAAAGTCGTTTAAAAAAAAGGGGGATTTCTATGGTCGAAATGCAAAAAAAAAAATATTTTCTTGGGGTCGTCGACCGACCCAGATCGTCACGGACATTATGTTTGGCATCTTGGTCTGTCGAGAGATAAAAAATAAATTAAAATTCAACGAATAATCTTACACATTACGCAGGTATCCAACTTAAAATCAAGCACTCATTCACCGACAGCTGAAATTAGTATGTTTAATTATCTTTTTTAGAAACAAAATGCTTTCCCAAATTACGAATAACTTGGCGATACTCCAATTTTCCCCATCTATGATGGAGGAATTACATAGCTAAACAGGTATATACAGGTAAACCAATCAAAACATAAACCATTCAATGGAATAGATTACATTAAAAAAATTGTAACCAACGAATTAAAATTTTATTTCTGGTATTTTGCGTCATAAAAAATCGTTAGAATTGTTTTTCAGCTACCCAAGTTAATCTGTCTTTATAAATTTTGTCAGGCGGTTACAAAGATCCATGAATTCAAAATTTATCTCGACATTTTTTTCATTCAGCGCTAGGTGAGCCGCGCGGTTCTACCGCGTTCAAAATGGTTAACGTTTCATGAGTCGGTGAATTTGGAGTGTTTTGCCGAGGGATGTGGCAGCGCCGTAAACACGGCACATCAAGTGCGCCGGAATGGCGTAATTACGAGAAACTTCATATTTCGCCTGGCGTTGTCTACCGCTGGAAAATATTCAAATGGGAAACAGTCCGCTTTGACCTGTGAGAAGAAACTCCAAAAACAGCGTAGCCACTGTATGCAAAATGGTATTAAAAAAAAGTTTGCGCAAAATTAAGAAGGAATAACCAGAGAAAACCGGAAATACGTCATTTTTAAATCATATTTTAGACTATTGACTCTTTTCAACAAAAATATATAAATTGATTTCTAAAGATTGTTCTAGTATGGTGTGTTTTAAATTTTGAGAAAAAATGTTTATTTTTAATACAATAAGGTTATATCATAGGTCGTTGGCATATTTGTTAAAATTTCAACAAAATTTTGTATTCTACAACACCCATTTCAAATCATATAATCATGCAGTAAAATAAATGAATACATTATCTGGTAAATGCATTAATTTTAGTTTAAATAAAATCATTAAATAATAAATATATACGTACATGTGTTTCTTGACAAAAATTGGTTCGTTTGTGTATTTATTTTTGCACTTACAAACTAAAATAGTTTTTTTTTTACATTCTTATTTTGCTTAGACATATTGAAAAACGATAAATACTTGATCAAAAAATAATTACTAAAAGTATATAATTTTAATAGTTTTATCATCACACCTTTCAGCAATTTTGGATGTGGGTATAAATTAAAGCAAATTGTGAATGAAATAAAATGGATATTGAGTTATTATTTTAAAAAGCTGTTATGGAGATAAATTAATCTTTTTCATTGGAACCGCCCTGTAGGATCGAAGGAACATCTTTCGACGAAATGTGGATTTTCGGCCACTGGCTGGTTAAACGCCCTTAAAGTAAGTCAAATACAACCCTTAAAATCCTGTATAATTTTTTATATTAATAAAATAATGCAAAGTAATTGCGAGACTTGTACGATATTCTCAGAAAACTACGAAAATATAGAGATGTTGCACCTCTAACATTAATTATTCACCGTCAGTTGGTTATAACCGCTAAATGTTAAAGTGAACATAATGAATCACTTTAAATATAGCCAGACTCGCTGTTGTAGTGAAATGCTGCTAGATAAATCTTCCGGCTGCACTGGGTCCATTAATTACTTAATAATTCACAACGCGGTGTTCATTACATAAATGCAAACCGCGATGATGCCAGTACGCCTTCGTGCTTCGGTGGTCTCTTCACCCTTGAAAATTTTTGATACATGGAGTTAAGAGCTGAAAAAAAATGACAAAATAAGCACAAGATGGTTTGAAAGCGAGATTTATTTTATTTATTTGACATAATATCTAACATTTTTAAATACAATTCAGCAATGTCGGCCTCATTGGATAGCTCACCTGTGCTGAGGCCTCCATTTTATTAAACAAAAAATTATACATATACATATTACATTAAAAATAATATTAAAATAATGCTGCATAAAAAAAAGCTAAAATAAACTAAAAATAAAAATTTATAATTATGTAAAATGTATTTTTTAATGATGTGTTTTATATTTATTTTTGTGTGTTACGTGTGTGTATTTTATTCTTATTATGTGATGAGGTTTTGGAAATATTGTATTTTTTGTTCTTTAATCCAATTTTTGATTTTGAGTATGAATTTATTTTTGTTTTGTTCTATTTTATTTTCAAGGGTAAGACTGTTGAATGCTTTTATAGCATGATATTTATAGTGCCTTTTTCCAAATCTTGTATTCACTGTCGGAGTTTTTATGTTATTTTTGTACGGTTGTCTTACTGGTCTGTTAGTGATATTTTGAGATTGTTGAAATTTGTTTTTTTGGTCGAAAATGTAGTTTAGTAGAGTTTTAACGTATAATTGGCGTATATCTAGTACGTCACAACTGTTGAATATTTGGTCTGTATCAGTTAGTCTATGTTTTTTAAGAATTACCTTTAAGATCGTTTTCTGCGTGATTAGCAAGTGAACGATAGCTGATTTTGTTGCTCCGCCCCAGACAATTATTCCATATTCTATTATTGATTGACAAAGTGCAAAATATATTGTTTTCATTTGTTTTTTTTTAATATGTTCCTTATGTTTAGGAAAATGTGTATTGTTTTGAAGAGTTTATGTGAATATGAATGTTAGAGGGAGCACGCTAATATTAAAAACTTTTATAATTAAGCGAAAATTATGAACAATTAAAAAAAACACTGCTCATTTAACATAGAGCGGAAATTTCTCGACAAATGTCTAAAGAAGCATTTAGAGATGGATCTATACATCTATGGTATCTGGAACAAATTGTGTTTTTAATAATTTTCGGACAGCATTTTTCGATTTTTTTCTTTCGAGGGAATTTCATATAATTACCGTTTGTGTTCGGCCATACCGAGATTATCTTCAAAATTAATATATTTTTTGAGAACTTAAAAACGTAAAGTGCTGGGAATTTTGTTATATATCGGCAAAATTAATTAATTAAATGTGGGGTTTAAAACGTTTACCCACGTGAGGCGAATGGTCGAAGAAAGTAGTAATCTTCTTAGTATGGTGAAGGAAAATTAGTGGAGGTCACTTAGGATTCTAATTATCGGAAACTTAACTTACTAGTAGATATACTTAAAACATCGTCGTAGAAGTTTCTGGAAAAACTTATCCAAACCATGAAGTTAAAACATAGAAGTTGCTAAAAAATTAACCAAAGCATTGTCCCCCTCAGCACAGGACGTCATAGTTTTTTTTATATGAATACCGCACAAGAGTCCCAACTGCTCTCGTCTGAAGCCAGTGAGCCTATGGCATCCCCAATTGGGGTATGTTGTGAGGCTGAAGGTAGTGGGGAGGGGAAGGATATAAGGAACAGGAAGGTGGGGAAGTGCCTAGCTATTCAGATCTGGTCACCAAACACGGCTAATGCCGTTTCAAGCAACGTTTCAATTCTGAATGGTGGTCTTACACCAGGGCGATACTGAGAGTATCTTCCACTCTGGAACATGCTGCAAATATACTTTATATTATTTAAATGAATAATTTGTGAAATAACATAAATTAATCAAATAAAATTTATTTGCTACGCCGGGATTCGATCCCGCGACCTTCGGTGAGCGAGTCAAGAGCCTTAACGCTGGACTACGCCAGCCGTCTAAGTGAGGAGGACTACGAATATAATTTCTATTTTATGTAAAGCTCTGTTTTGACTCGCAATTCAAAGGTCGCGGGATCGAATCCCGGCGAGGGCAAATAAATTTTATCTGATTCTTCTTCTGTTTGTGTCCTATCAGGTCCCTCCGACGTTGGCTATCACTCTTTAAAATGTCTCTCTGTCTTGCGCTGCCCGGAATAGCTTCTTCACTAATCTAATTAATTTGTGTTATTTCACAATTATTTCAATAAAAAATGTGTTGTACATTTGCGGCACGTTTCAGAGTGGAAGATACATTCAGTATCGCCCTAGTGTAAGACCACTATTCAGAAATGAAACTTTGTTTGAAACGGCTTTAGCCGTGTTTGGTGACTGGATCTGAATAGCCAGGTACTTCCCCCTTCCTTTTCCCCATATCCTTCCCCTCCCCACTTCCTTCAGCCTCAAAACATACCCCATTTAGGGTTGCCATAGTCTCACTGGCTCCAGACGGGCGCAACTGAGACTCTTATGAAGTATTCACATAAAAATTATTTTTATTTTAAACTTTATAAGTAAAACCTAAATGGTAATATTAAATGAAGACAACATTAGCGATCATTAGCGAAACTCAATCGAAAATCTGGAGACAGAATAATCAGAAAACGGTGAAGTTCAGCGCCGCCGTATTGCAAGTCGATTGGACGTGACTGCCTGGCTGGAGAGATTATTGGGTCTACCTCTACCGGGGTCTCTTCGGTCCACGACCAGGACAAACCCTACCCCATGAACCCGTGCAGCCTGTTTAATCACCATACACTTGGGTAACATGTGGAATAACCTACAGCTGAGGTATTGATTATCCAATTAATGGTTTTTCGAGGGCGGTACAAAAACCCATCTCCCAAAGTGAAAAAACCAACTATTATCAAAGAAAATACAATATTTTTCGTCCTCCTAGGGTGGCACCTAGCTGCAACTTAGATCAGCTGATCTTGGAGAAACAGGAAGCGGAAATAAAAACATCCTTCTGAGGCTCATCCGCCGACGCGAGATAAAGTTGGCACCGATAAACTGGCGGGAAACCACGTGACCCGCTCGGGGGTCCGGCGCACGGTCCCTCGTTCATATTTCCCCGGTTTTATACTAGCAGTGCTGGGCGGGCGGATGAGCGCCCTACTGCCGCGGTCGCAGATGGTACCACCAGATTTTTATAGGTATCGTTACGAAATAACACAATAAGATTTGGTTTTATAATCATTCGTTCGGTTTGCTTGATTCCATTTTTAACATTCGTTGACCGGTAAACCGAATATTTATTAAAAATGGTATCAAGCGTAACGAAACGGAAGGTTATAAAGCCTGTAATGGTCCGCCACTCTTGGCTTTTGACACCAATTGTGATGAACCCTACCTAGCTGATTTACTTTTCTAAGCTTCTACCTCGTAGTTTAAATCTCGTAGCTCCTGTCTCGTAGCCACGCTCATAATTCTACCCTTATGTCCTACTGATCACACCACTAGGTATGATGGCCTGACTCAACCCTCCTTTCGGTTTATTTCTACCTCAGGCTCGTGATTTCTAAACCCCTATACTTTATAATCTAGCTAAACCTACCCTATCTTCTTAAATCCCCGCGATTTTCTCACAGTAATCAAGATTTAAGATTTTAGTTCACATTATTTCTATAATCTGCGTTGTGTATTTTTTGTTTTAGATTTTACATCTGTTTGCATACTTAATATGCACACATATGTAGAGAAGATAATGTATTACGTGTGGTAACCCATAGATTCTTTTAGAGAAAGGGTGAGAATCTTCCGATTTATTAATTATTATTATTTGAGTATCTTTTACCGAGTTTGATAAACTAACCCCGCCTTAAACTTTGTGTCTATCTGATTTCTGTAGGAATTTAGTGTGTTTATTTAATTCTTCCTATCACCGCGGATACATCGATAACATAAAACAACAGTTAATAAATTTAACATTTCAAGAAAGCAAACCTTACCTTACCGGGGATCGTACTCGAGGGTCCAGTTTTCTCAATTGAAGTCCTTGTCTGCAACCTCCTAACATAATGTGTTTGTAGTCATAGTTAGTGTTATTGGTTAGTATTCGCAAAATTGTTGAAAGAGCAGGAATGGATGGATATGGGGAGGGGGATAATATGTTTGCTGAAAAGTCGGCTCCTCCGCTAACCAAGTGAAAACCGATGAACAACAATTACAAACCCGGATTCTTCCAGTACGTTTGCTAGGCTTATCCTTAGATCCGAGTTTTACTCTCTTCGACGAGCGTCTCATGCTATGAAAGGGGCCCTTCACGCCAGCAGGGAGAATACCAAGTCTTCATGCCGTTTTTCTGTCTTACTCCGACTTCCGACTCCTCCGGATTGAATTTAACTCTACTGAGTCTAGAAGGGGTATTTCATGTCTTCCCTTATCATGTCTCTATCCGTTAAATGTGGCGTAAGCTTGTGACGGGCAGATCCTTCCTCCCACGTGACCGACCCAGCGTTACACTCCACCTCTGACTAGCTGACATAAAACTCACCTCGTGAACCTTATGTTTGCTTTCAGGTTTGACAAGAACTTCCGGTATGCGAATAACCTGTAGCTTTAATGCCGCGTCTGCGTATTGTCCGCACACGTCCTTCCTCTTCCCCGTATGCCCCACCTCGACAATACCGCCACAAGATCAAAGCTCTCTCCGTTCGGGAAAGGTTGACACTTACATTTCCGGATGGCTCATAAACACATACCGTAGCCTTGAAACTTACGTTCGAGAAAAGTTAGGATTCAGGACTGTATGAGTATTTGAACACCAGTGTTTTTTTAAATGAGGTCACTAGCTCCTCGTGTATTAGGTTTTAGGATTATGGGTATTTATGGGTTCTTGGATACCTACTTGCTATAAGAAAGATTTAAAAATGAGATAAATCAAGTTGTCATTGAATCAATGACCTCCTGAATAATTGTGATGAGCTCTCTTAGAGTTTGAAGCTAGTCGCAGTACTTTACTTTGCGAAAATTTTGCATGCTAAAACAATGCTACCTATTGGCGATCGCTCTAGTACAGATAAGTCGTTTAAATTGAGTGAATTTAACGTCGGTTTTACTTTCACATATTGGGCGAAGTTTCCGTCGTAAGCTATGATTGATAAACCTGCCCCTTGACTTTTGTGCTTTTGTTTTGTTTATTCGTTGATGGAATCTAGGTGACCATGTCATTGAACTCTAATCGAAATTTTAGATACACAATCGAAGGTCATATAACATACCCTAATCTCGTCGGTGAAAGGATTCGGTAGGTATTAGTTATACCTATAAATTTGCTATTTCCATTGATTTAAGCGTTACGTATTTCATTTCTCATGGTTTTTTGTTTATTTAATTTATGTGTTGTCGTCAATTATTTTCCCTCGTCTTATTATTGTCTTTATTTGTAATTTTAGAATATGGAACGTATTGCACTGCACTTTCCCTAACATTTCTGGAATAAATTATTATTATTATTATTCAAGTACGCCAATGTAATTACCTAGAGTGATTAAGAGGCACGCTCCTATCACATCTCGTAATACCTAATTAAATTGTGCCAATAGTTAATTAACTCCGATGAACGAAAGACCGATATTAAATAGGTACATCATTTTTATGGTTTGTTTGTTTACTCTTCACACAGACGACCTTCGGTATACTGACCTACTTTGGAGATTGTTTATTTCTACGGTCATTGTCCTTTTGAAGCACAATTCATCGTTTAACTAATTCTTTTCTATTTATTTGACCTAGTTTTGCCCGAACATTAATCATTTAAGTAGGTACTTTGCTAACCTAAGAGCTACCTGGGTGACCTAGTTTCAACTAAGGTATTCCTTGCTTGACTTGTTTTTGAGAAATATAGGTATTTCGGTTACGAGTCAAACTGATATCGTATGACGCCTATTCTTATACGCGCTTAAATATACAATAGACCTACCTAACTAAAACAAGTACTTGTATGACCTAATTTAAGTAGGTATTTGTTTGTTTGACCTAATTTTGAGACGCTTGTATACCCCCGCACACGAAATATAGAATAAAGAGCTTCCACGATAGTCACTTATTACGTTCTACGCGCCTCGATTCGTTTCATATGAGTTATAATAAATTAGCGCATTCACCTAACTGAAGTAAATACCTACATATGTATCCTAACTCTAAAGCAGGTATTTCCTGTTTGACCCACTTTCGAGCAAGTGAAAATTGTTATTAGTGTGTTAGTGACAAACTTCGAAGGTCCGATTGATTTATTGGTGATGCACGCTCGTCCCTCTCTTCTTTGTCTCTGAAAATAATTAATAATTGGTTTTATCTTACCGCCCTCGATCGATTACAATTTTTCCCAGTCGGAACCTTCATAACTTCGACATTGTGATCGAGGTTTTCCCTTTTTTTTTCGTTTCCTAGCTAATGGACTCCTATCGGCCCCTTTTGAGAAAAGACTCTGATGATGAAAAAAACTCTTCAAATATCTGTCCATTTAAAATTCACTTCGGCATTTCGCTTAGTTCCTCAACCTCGTATTAATTACTGTTTTATTTCATTCGCCTTCGAGAGGTGATTCATCAAATAACAAATCAGATGTTTAATTTTATTGTCCGGAATTAGGTAAATTATTATTTATTCACAATATTTTAATATCACTTTAGAATCAATAACCGCAGATACGCACGTTTTCCAAGTGTACGAATTATTATCACCACTGTTTATTACAATTTCGTTATTCAATTCACAAAGGATTTTTAACCGCTTTATTAGTAGTTTAAACGTGACTCGAACGATTCGTTATTGTTATTTATTTTACATATGTCATGTTATTTAAAGTAAGGTTAAAGTTTTAATTATTATATCACCTATAGTTAATTTTAAAATCGCGTGTTATATTTTCTTTTATCCGGTAATTTGATTTATTTTAAGACACTGGATTTTTGTTAAATGTTATAAAACCACTAAATATAAGTTGTAAGAAAGAACCCCGAATGTCATTTAATTCTTATTTACTTTATTTACTGACTTTAAACACTTTCATTATAAAACACCCGAACTTTCACGAAGTATTATTTAGGCACTTTTCCGGACTCTCCGTTGATCGTCTTTGAAATTTTTATTCCTCAATTTTAAAGGGAAAATAAAACACTGAATTTACTATTTTTTTGCAAACACTTCGTCGCTTTAGTTCGTTTTACTCCAACAGACCAAAACGTAAATCGTGAGAAACAGCGCTTTAAAGTTTTTTTTACGAAAAAGGCATATAAAATGAAATTAGCTAAATTGTAAGTCTACTATAATGTTTTAAAGTATTACAAATTGTTATTTTTTAAGTAAAATATGTTCTAAATGTATAAAATTACGCAGAAAACACGTTTTTAATTTGGATGTTGGCCAAAGTGACGAATTCTTGTTTGCGAAAGTTGGATATTGGACAAAGGACACTGGATGTTAGACAAGAGCGCGTACTCTTGCGTGAAGTTACTTTATCTAACGTGCTTGGTATTACAGGGAGATCGGAAAGCATTTCAATTCATTGAACTTTGATAGGTACTTATGGATTTAGCTTATGTGTCCGATGTTTTCACGGTGAGACCTAAATATTCGGGTGTGATTTTTAAATAGTTTCTTATAACATTCGACAATTTTTTAGAAATAATTTGTTTCTTGGTTGGGAAACAAGTTTCAAGAGTAAGATTTTGTAAAATAATAACATCGTAAAATCATCAATGAAAACGTACGGTTTCAGACAATTATACTTATTAAATAATGTTTTAGGCGTGTTTTATTTTTGGCTGCTAGTCATCAGATAGGTCCTACGTTTATTAGTTATTATTTGAGAGGCAGGTATGGGTACCGCCGCTCCGGGAACCGGAACGGGAACGGGAACTGGTCACCCCAGGTGGTTTGCTACGTTTGGTGACTTAGCAGGGGTGGCCGGGTTCGTGGTGTGAGTTTTGTCTGGATCCTGGCGACGGATGCGTCTGCCTACCAACTGCGTGGCAGGCCGGATCGGGAAAGACTGGTTGAGGAAGATCTGTAGACCTCTCCAGCAGGACTCTCGGAACATCGCTTTACCCGCAGTGGGGAGGGATTGATTCATACGTGCATCATCCTTGACACACTGACTTCCAGATTCCTACCCACCCCTCATACCTTTTTCTTCCCACAACTTCCTCTACTTCCTTCCCAAAAATGACATAGGCCCTGAAGGGAATTATTTTCCTCAGGGCCTCCTGTGTGGAGCTGTGAAAAGGTCTCCCCAAGTGGTTCGCTACGTTTGGTGACTTAGCAGGAGTGTCTGGGTTCATGGGGTGAGGTTTGTCCAGGTCTTGACGGCGGATGAGTCTGCCCACCAGCTGCGTGGCGGGCCGGATCGAGAGAGACTGCGTGAAGGAGTCCTTTGGACCTTTCCAGCCTGACTCTCTCGACCCTATTGCCTTGCACCGCAGTTGGAAAGACAGTTTCTTACGTCCGTCACTCCTGTACACACTAACACCCAGATTCCTACCCACCCCTCATTCCTATTTCCATCCAAGAACTTCCTATTCTTTCTTTCCTCAAAAAGACCCTCCACACAGCATCCCCTCGTAGACCCTGAGAACATATATTGTAACATATAAGCGTTTTTGCACTAAAACAATGCTATTCAAATTATCCATATAATATATACTCGTATTATTTTTACCATATTTATTACGGCATGTAAATCGGAGATTTAGTATGATCAGACCCGAAAGGTTGGATTGATTTACGTGACTTTATTTTTATGTTAATACTGCACAAGAGTCCCAACCGCTCCCAACCGCCTGGACCAAGTCAGGCTATACATAGCATACCCAATTTTGTAAGGCTGGATGTAGCGGGAAGAGGATGCAGTTATGAAGGTTGGCAAGTACCTGGCTATTCAGATCGAGTCAACAACCAGGGCTAAAGCCATTTCAAGCAATGCTTCAATTCGAAATGGCGGTCTTACATCAGGGTGATACTGAGAGTATCTTCCACTCTGGAACGTGTCGCAAATACAGCATGTAAATATATATTTATATGTATATATTTTTTTATTGATTTGTGTTATTTCACTATTTAAACACAAACAAACAAATATACACGTACGCTTTTTTAATGGTTAAAGTTGTGAAATATGTATATATATATATTTAGATTAGCTCCACATAGGTGGCCCTGAGGAAAATAATTTCACTTTGGAGGAGTCTTTATAAGGAAGGTAAGGATAGGAAATTTGGGAAGAAAAAGGGTATGAGGGGTGGGTAGGAATCTGGGGGTCAGTGTGTCCGGGAGTGACGGACGTATGAATCCATCTCTCCAATTGCGGAGCAAGGCGAGAGTCCGGAGAGTCCGGCTGGAAAGGTCAAAAAGCCTCCCTTAACCAGTCTCTCTCTCGCCACGCAGCAGGTGGGCAGTCGTATCCGCCGCCAAGACCTGGACGAACTTCACCCCATGAATCCGGGCACCCTTGCAAAGTCACCAAACGTAGCGAACCACTCGGGGTGACCTATGGCAGAGATGGTGGTTATCCAATAAATGGTTCCCGGGACGGCGGTACCCATACCCGCCCCCCAAAATAAAAAAATCTACCAAAATAAAAATTACTTGTGCACGATGGGATTGAAATTTGCGAGTCTTACCCCTCGACCACAGGAGGCCGTCGTGTGATAACAGAAGTGTAGTATCCAACATTTTAAAATAAAAAGTTAACTCGAAGGATTTTGAAACACAATAGATAGCTACAAGTTCTTTATAAATGTGTAAAACAATAGAAGACGAGTTCTTTTTAAAAATGATCCTACGTTCGAACACATGGGATGTGATTTACGTCTATTACACAATACAGACTTGTAATAAAAGAGGTCATAAAACAATCCTAACCACTAACCACATTTTTAGCTTCATAACAAATGTATTCCAGTATTTGAGGTACCACTTAGTTGGGCCAAATTATTAGAAGGGTTACAAAAGGGGCTGAAAAAAAAGAACTAGAAATTGATCTAGGTAAAAAAAGTCAAATGAATGGGATACCTAACCATTAAAAATGTGCGAATAGTAATAACGTTTTTATTGACAATCCAAAGCTCGAACAAAATAAAACTCGAATAGGTAAGAAAAACACATAAGAAATATGAGGCACTCAATGTATAAAATAATAGAAATGCTTTCATTGTCATTCGGTGTACAGTTCTTCCATGAAGATTTCAATAATAAGATATTTATAGGTACACAAATACAACTGTTCTTTGGCACTAAATATACCAAAAATGTTTTCATTGTTTTTTTTTTTTTTTAACAGTGAATACCGCACAAGAATCTCAACTGCTCCCGTCTGGAGCCAGTGAGACTATGGCATCCCCAATTGGGGTATGTTGTGAGGCTGAAGGTAGTGGGGAGGGGAAGGAGGTGGGGAAGAGGAAGGTTGGGAAGTACCTGGCTATTCAGATCTGGTCACTAAACACGGCTAAAGCCATTTTCAAGCAACGTTTCAATTCTGAATGGTGGTCTTACACCAGGGCGATACTAATAGTATCTTCCACTCTGGAACATGCCGCAAATATACTATATATTATTTTAAATGAATTAATTGTGAAATAACACAAATTAATCAAATAAAATTTATTTGCGCATGCCGGGTTCGAACCCGCGACCTCCGGAATGTGAGTCAAGAGTCTTAGCCACTGGACTACTTGTTACACTAAGATTTAGTTGATTAAAATAATAAGATACTTTAGGCAATAAATGTACCGAAAACAAAACTTCTTTATTTCCTTATTCTAATAATTAACATGTTTTAAATATCTCAGGTAGAATTCTGACACAAATATTTGGTAGATAAACACATAAATATTAGGTACTAAAAGTAAAAAAACTCCTGCATTGTCTTTATTTTAATAATTGTGTTTTGTATTACAAGTAGGTATTCTTACACAAACATTTAAATAATTAGGTAAAGGTAGATAAACATCAAGCTATTACTCACTAAATGTGCCAAAAACAAAAACTCCTTCGTTGCACTTATTCGAAAAATTGCCTTATTTTAAATATCATAAGTAGAATTTTTACACGAAGATTTGGCTGATAAATATACAGATATTTTAGGAACTAAATGTACCGAAAATGAAAACTCCTTGATTTCCTTATTTTAATAATTGGCTTGTTTTAAAATATCATAAGTCGAATAATTACACGCAAATTAGGTTGATAAATATCATAAGTAGAATTTTTACACGAAGATTTGGCTGATAAATATACAGATATTTTAGGAACTAAATGTACTGAAAATTAAAACTTCTTCATTTCCTTATTATAATTGTTGGCTTGTTTTAAGTATCTGAAGTAGAATAATGCTTTCACTAAGATTTGGTGGATGGACACATATATTAGGTAGGTACTATAATACATCAGTCCTTATTCTAATAATTGTGTTTTTTAAATTTCACAAGTAGGTATTTTTGAACAAAGATTTAAATAATTACGTAAAGGTTGATAAACATACCGATACTACGCATTAAATGTGCTTAAAACAAAAGCTCATTCAATGTTCTTATTCTTATAATTGTTTTAAATATCATAAATAGGTATTTTTACCCGAAGATTAAATTAAATAATTACGTATAGGTAGATAAACATACCGATACCTCTTTATACACATACACCTTAAGGATCAAATCCCGAGTGTATTCCGTATAATGTCGTCCTTATACTCTTCGTTAATTGATTTTTCTTCAATTTCAGTCAATTTGTTTTATTATTTTAATTGGTTAAATTAAATTAAAACAGCGACGAAAGTTATTTCAATTTTTAATACGATATTTCACCACAATATAGAACTTGGCATTTATTACAATATTTTCTCAAAAAATACACAACTTTATTATAACCACCCTGTAACGGACGACAAGTTGAAACAATTTGCTGAGAAAATATTGTAATGTTAATTATCTGTTATGTTTTCCTTAAAAAATTTTATCCTTTTCCACAGTTTACATCTTTATGCATTTTGTCTGAAGAAATCTCCTAGAAAACCACTAAAATAACTTGATAACTAACTGAAGATATTTACTTTCGTGGCGCTAAACGGACGAATGTTTGGAATGAAAGCAATCACGTGGTCCTCCGCTGCGCTGCTATTGGCTGTGTGGTCTGTTAGAGCAATACGCCCGGAACCGAGAGTTTGAATTTCGCACGTTGGCTAAGATAAAGCTTGGATGTTGGAGAAATTCCTATGAAATTTGACTGAACGGCCGGTTTAAAAACGGGAGTCCTTTTGGCCAACGTGTGGATGTTGGATAAATACGCTCGAAATGTTGTTTCATTTAGGAGGACGTAAGACAAAGTGCGTTTTGAAAACCCCCTAAATAATTTTTTTTTAATTTTTTTTTCACTTGCATTGTATACATAATAACTTTCTGAGAACTACTGCAAACTTAACTCAATTTCGCTAAAAATGGTCTGTTGGAGTAAAACGAACTAGAGCGACGACTTGTAGACATTTTTCAACTCTACTAGAAGCACTAGTTTACTAGTCTTCTTCGCGCACCTTTACATTTTTCTTGATCGCGCACTTCCCGTTATTTCATCCGAACTCTCCCTCAATCTCCCAACGAATTCCCCTTCTTTATCAAACCATGGTCTTTTAAAGACCTTTTAGAGCTCTCCTTTCATAGGAAAATCACTCCTGACCGCCCAGACTTTCATAGGAAAAAGGACCAAATTCGGTTCCTCCGTATGTGACCTTTTGTCAAATCTCTGTTAATCTTCTATCTCATGTCTTAGAACCAAATTAGTTTAGTGTCTCTCTCTCGTAAAAAATCACATAAATTTTCTCATTGACAGGTATTTATTTTAAAAATTTCATGTACTTGCTCGTAATTCATTTTTTAATGCCTACCCCATAAAAGTAATGTTTTTATTTTAGAGTAAATATTCGTATTTAACTTGTATAATTTTGTTTAGGTCGTTTCGTGTTAATGATACCCTTAATTGCTTGAAATCATGTTCTATAATTTTATTTGGATAAAGTCATATCAACAAAGTGATAGCCAACCTTTTTTCTCTAGTCAAACGGTTAGCGATTCCTTCGACGGTTCACACGCATTTCCCAGTGTCAGGCTACGTTAAGCATCTTTTCCTGTGATTTGATTTAATTGTAGAGTGACCAAAATGTACCGTGGCCTTTGATATGCAATATTTTCAATATCCTGTTCATCGTGAATAGTGTTGTCAGATCAGAGTAATCCTTATATCGGTACCTATTAAAGTCAATTTAAGTAGTTCCAATCAGTTTTCTTTTGAGATATTTGGCTCTAATAACTTCGTTTCACCATTCCATTTCCATATCAATAGATTTTCCCACCTTTTCAGGTTATTATATTCAGTTTGTGAAAATTTTCGAGATTCTACCCGTTTTTTTGTGATCATTCCAGATCGGTTTTAATTAAATCGACCCCTGGGACCATTCATGTTACGTTTTCCGTGCCCTTATTGATGATTTTTCATTTACTTATTTTCAACATTTCCGCCTAAGATTTTCTTGTTTCCATTTGAAACGTTAGGTGCCCAAAACCTGCAGTTCTCGATCGCGCCTTAAATAAACACGACCCGGGTCAATAATCCTTCAACTCTTTGTCTTTAGTTCTGTTTACTATTCCGTTCGTTGAACTTTCGTTCCTGTGGGAAAGAATTCAAGGCCGCTCAATCTGATCAAAGCCCACTAAAACGATACACGCCTATAATTTCTCTGATTGGTTCAAATTATTTTTAATCGCCTTATTTACTCCCTCATTGGCAGAATCCAAACTTCCTTTGTCCTCAAGATAGCTATGATATGGGGTTTCCCTCGCTCCAGTCTCTATGCAGATTTCTGTATAGTTCCCAACTGCTCGGACAGATGTCGCCGAATGTACCATTTTCTCTACATAATATTTAGAGGAAAAATTTTTTTCTTGTAGGCTTCTCGTAGGTTGAAGGTTGGCATTCATCACAGCCCCCCTATAGTTATAATTCCAGCGGTAAACACGCCTCCTAGTGTTAGTTGATGGAATTAGAACTAAACATAGATCTAATTTTGTGCAATCTTCCTTAAATCTTCCCTTTTTGTTCTTTTCTTCAAACTTGTTGCGCGCTCCTGCCTTTCACTATTTTATATCGTAGAATTTTGTTCGGTTTTCCTCTGTGCTGAAACCATTTTTCAATGTACTCTTGTCTACTCAATGACCTATTTAAGTCGGCTAACTTACGTCAGTTGCTGTACCTACTCTTTGTCCTACCCCCCTAAGATTCTTACTTCCACAAACTCCCCCCTAAGACTCTACTTCCGTAACCTCCCCCCCCCTAAGATTTTACTTCACCGATCTCATTTAATTTTTTCCAATGAATTGAGGTATTTATAAGCTCACGGGCCGCTTATTAGGAATTGAATCACCTTCAATCATCGTTATTATAATTCAGGGAGTCATTATTTATACAATATTTCCCTAAACAATCTGCAACATAGCTATGTGCAATAATTTTTAATGCAACCCGGCTTTGTTTGTTTATTTATTTATTTGCACGTATATACAAATGTATAATGTACCTAAACCCCGTTTTAAACAAGTTACCCCCTCCTAAATTCGGATGCGTTTTAAACCGCTCCACTTATTGGCTCTATATTGCAAATCGGAAATAATCCGGTTACCCGATAAATATGCCAACCCCCGGTAAGTCTAAATTTTTAATTTATTCAGCCGGCATCCATGTAATGATGTATCTCCAATCCATCCCTGTTACACGTTTGAACGCAACGATTTGAAAATCTCACTTTATTTATGTGTAAATATTTTATTTTATTTTTATTCGTCCTTTGCTTTGTATGTTATGTTGATTTTATTTATTTTTATGTCACCATGTTGAAGATGTATTTATTTATAAAATCCTTCAACTCGAAGGAAATAATAATACCCTCGACCACTATTAACATAAACAACGTTATTTGATTAACTATCGTAAGTATCTCTTCTTTCACAGTAACATCTCGAGTTGTTCAATAACAAAGATTTCGGTCACAAAACCTTGTCACAACCGTACGTGTTTGTGACCATATCACCACTTCCTCGCGACAGTGTTTATTCAATTGTTTGTTTACATAACCGCGTTTTATTATTAGTGTTATTTGACTGATTTGAATTCGAGTGTTTTAGTCCGTCGGAGGTATGCAATGTTGTTTATATAACAGCTTTTTTTTTGTTTATCAATACGCACCACCCTTCTAAATCTGGGTCAACATTCCTAGTGTTATGAGATTTATGATTTTTATCTGGTATAAGGCACGTTTTTCACTTTTCGTTTTAAAATATTTGGTTTTTGAGTTATTATTTTTTTTTTTCCGACTGTTTTATTTAATGGTAGGTTTTTTTTTTCCACTTGTTTCACGTAATCTGAAGTTGTTTTAATGGCACGTTTTTCACTTTTCGTTTAAAATATTCACTTTTTTTTCCAATTAGTTATAATTTCATTTATTTGTTCATTTTATTTTATTTTTATAATATCTCAGAATTCTCTCAACTTGTAACCTTTACTCTCCTGGTCCGCGGCAACAGTTGTAATGGTCCGCCACTCTTGGCTTTTGACACCAATTGTGATGAACCCTACCTAGCTGATTTACTTTTCTAAGCTTCTACCTCGTAGTTTAAATCTCGTAGCTCCTGTCTCGTAGCCACGCTCATAATTCTACCCTTATGTCCTACTGATCACACCACTAGGTATGATGGCCTGACTCAACCCTCCTTTCGGTTTATTTCTACCTCAGGCTCGTGATTTCTAAACCCCTATACTTTATAATCTAGCTAAACCTACCCTATCTTCTTAAATCCCCGCGATTTTCTCACAGTAATCAAGATTTAAGATTTTAGTTCACATTATTTCTATAATCTGCGTTGTGTATTTTTTGTTTTAGATTTTACATCTGTTTGCATACTTAATATGCACACATATGTAGAGAAGATAATGTATTACGTGTGGTAACCCATAGATTCTTTTAGAGAAAGGGTGAGAATCTTCCGATTTATTAATTATTATTATTTGAGTATCTTTTACCGAGTTTGATAAACTAACCCCGCCTTAAACTTTGTGTCTATCTGATTTCTGTAGGAATTTAGTGTGTTTATTTAATTCTTCCTATCACCGCGGATACATCGATAACATAAAACAACAGTTAATAAATTTAACATTTCAAGAAAGCAAACCTTACCTTACCGGGGATCGTACTCGAGGGTCCAGTTTTCTCAATTGAAGTCCTTGTCTGCAACCTCCTAACATAATGTGTTTGTAGTCATAGTTAGTGTTATTGGTTAGTATTCGCAAAATTGTTGAAAGAGCAGGAATGGATGGATATGGGGAGGGGGATAATATGTTTGCTGAAAAGTCGGCTCCTCCGCTAACCAAGTGAAAACCGATGAACAACAATTACAAACCCGGATTCTTCCAGTACGTTTGCTAGGCTTATCCTTAGATCCGAGTTTTACTCTCTTCGACGAGCGTCTCATGCTATGAAAGGGGCCCTTCACGCCAGCAGGGAGAATACCAAGTCTTCATGCCGTTTTTCTGTCTTACTCCGACTTCCGACTCCTCCGGATTGAATTTAACTCTACTGAGTCTAGAAGGGGTATTTCATGTCTTCCCTTATCATGTCTCTATCCGTTAAATGTGGCGTAAGCTTGTGACGGGCAGATCCTTCCTCCCACGTGACCGACCCAGCGTTACACTCCACCTCTGACTAGCTGACATAAAACTCACCTCGTGAACCTTATGTTTGCTTTCAGGTTTGACAAGAACTTCCGGTATGCGAATAACCTGTAGCTTTAATGCCGCGTCTGCGTATTGTCCGCACACGTCCTTCCTCTTCCCCGTATGCCCCACCTCGACAATACCGCCACAAGATCAAAGCTCTCTCCGTTCGGGAAAGGTTGACACTTACATTTCCGGATGGCTCATAAACACATACCGTAGCCTTGAAACTTACGTTCGAGAAAAGTTAGGATTCAGGACTGTATGAGTATTTGAACACCAGTGTTTTTTTAAATGAGGTCACTAGCTCCTCGTGTATTAGGTTTTAGGATTATGGGTATTTATGGGTTCTTGGATACCTACTTGCTATAAGAAAGATTTAAAAATGAGATAAATCAAGTTGTCATTGAATCAATGACCTCCTGAATAATTGTGATGAGCTCTCTTAGAGTTTGAAGCTAGTCGCAGTACTTTACTTTGCGAAAATTTTGCATGCTAAAACAATGCTACCTATTGGCGATCGCTCTAGTACAGATAAGTCGTTTAAATTGAGTGAATTTAACGTCGGTTTTACTTTCACATATTGGGCGAAGTTTCCGTCGTAAGCTATGATTGATAAACCTGCCCCTTGACTTTTGTGCTTTTGTTTTGTTTATTCGTTGATGGAATCTAGGTGACCATGTCATTGAACTCTAATCGAAATTTTAGATACACAATCGAAGGTCATATAACATACCCTAATCTCGTCGGTGAAAGGATTCGGTAGGTATTAGTTATACCTATAAATTTGCTATTTCCATTGATTTAAGCGTTACGTATTTCATTTCTCATGGTTTTTTGTTTATTTAATTTATGTGTTGTCGTCAATTATTTTCCCTCGTCTTATTATTGTCTTTATTTGTAATTTTAGAATATGGAACGTATTGCACTGCACTTTCCCTAACATTTCTGGAATAAATTATTATTATTATTATTCAAGTACGCCAATGTAATTACCTAGAGTGATTAAGAGGCACGCTCCTATCACATCTCGTAATACCTAATTAAATTGTGCCAATAGTTAATTAACTCCGATGAACGAAAGACCGATATTAAATAGGTACATCATTTTTATGGTTTGTTTGTTTACTCTTCACACAGACGACCTTCGGTATACTGACCTACTTTGGAGATTGTTTATTTCTACGGTCATTGTCCTTTTGAAGCACAATTCATCGTTTAACTAATTCTTTTCTATTTATTTGACCTAGTTTTGCCCGAACATTAATCATTTAAGTAGGTACTTTGCTAACCTAAGAGCTACCTGGGTGACCTAGTTTCAACTAAGGTATTCCTTGCTTGACTTGTTTTTGAGAAATATAGGTATTTCGGTTACGAGTCAAACTGATATCGTATGACGCCTATTCTTATACGCGCTTAAATATACAATAGACCTACCTAACTAAAACAAGTACTTGTATGACCTAATTTAAGTAGGTATTTGTTTGTTTGACCTAATTTTGAGACGCTTGTATACCCCCGCACACGAAATATAGAATAAAGAGCTTCCACGATAGTCACTTATTACGTTCTACGCGCCTCGATTCGTTTCATATGAGTTATAATAAATTAGCGCATTCACCTAACTGAAGTAAATACCTACATATGTATCCTAACTCTAAAGCAGGTATTTCCTGTTTGACCCACTTTCGAGCAAGTGAAAATTGTTATTAGTGTGTTAGTGACAAACTTCGAAGGTCCGATTGATTTATTGGTGATGCACGCTCGTCCCTCTCTTCTTTGTCTCTGAAAATAATTAATAATTGGTTTTATCTTACCGCCCTCGATCGATTACAATTTTTCCCAGTCGGAACCTTCATAACTTCGACATTGTGATCGAGGTTTTCCCTTTTTTTTTCGTTTCCTAGCTAATGGACTCCTATCGGCCCCTTTTGAGAAAAGACTCTGATGATGAAAAAAACTCTTCAAATATCTGTCCATTTAAAATTCACTTCGGCATTTCGCTTAGTTCCTCAACCTCGTATTAATTACTGTTTTATTTCATTCGCCTTCGAGAGGTGATTCATCAAATAACAAATCAGATGTTTAATTTTATTGTCCGGAATTAGGTAAATTATTATTTATTCACAATATTTTAATATCACTTTAGAATCAATAACCGCAGATACGCACGTTTTCCAAGTGTACGAATTATTATCACCACTGTTTATTACAATTTCGTTATTCAATTCACAAAGGATTTTTAACCGCTTTATTAGTAGTTTAAACGTGACTCGAACGATTCGTTATTGTTATTTATTTTACATATGTCATGTTATTTAAAGTAAGGTTAAAGTTTTAATTATTATATCACCTATAGTTAATTTTAAAATCGCGTGTTATATTTTCTTTTATCCGGTAATTTGATTTATTTTAAGACACTGGATTTTTGTTAAATGTTATAAAACCACTAAATATAAGTTGTAAGAAAGAACCCCGAATGTCATTTAATTCTTATTTACTTTATTTACTGACTTTAAACACTTTCATTATAAAACACCCGAACTTTCACGAAGTATTATTTAGGCACTTTTCCGGACTCTCCGTTGATCGTCTTTGAAATTTTTATTCCTCAATTTTAAAGGGAAAATAAAACACTGAATTTACTATTTTTTTGCAAACACTTGTAGACATTTTTCAACTCTACTAGAAGCACTAGTTTACTAGTCTTCTTCGCGCACCTTTACATTTTTCTTGATCGCGCACTTCCCGTTATTTCATCCGAACTCTCCCTCAATCTCCCAACGAATTCCCCTTCTTTATCAAACCATGGTCTTTTAAAGACCTTTTAGAGCTCTCCTTTCATAGGAAAATCACTCCTGACCGCCCAGACTTTCATAGGAAAAAGGACCAAATTCGGTTCCTCCGTATGTGACCTTTTGTCAAATCTCTGTTAATCTTCTATCTCATGTCTTAGAACCAAATTAGTTTAGTGTCTCTCTCTCGTAAAAAATCACATAAATTTTCTCATTGACAGGTATTTATTTTAAAAATTTCATGTACTTGCTCGTAATTCATTTTTTAATGCCTACCCCATAAAAGTAATGTTTTTATTTTAGAGTAAATATTCGTATTTAACTTGTATAATTTTGTTTAGGTCGTTTCGTGTTAATGATACCCTTAATTGCTTGAAATCATGTTCTATAATTTTATTTGGATAAAGTCATATCAACAAAGTGATAGCCAACCTTTTTTCTCTAGTCAAACGGTTAGCGATTCCTTCGACGGTTCACACGCATTTCCCAGTGTCAGGCTACGTTAAGCATCTTTTCCTGTGATTTGATTTAATTGTAGAGTGACCAAAATGTACCGTGGCCTTTGATATGCAATATTTTCAATATCCTGTTCATCGTGAATAGTGTTGTCAGATCAGAGTAATCCTTATATCGGTACCTATTAAAGTCAATTTAAGTAGTTCCAATCAGTTTTCTTTTGAGATATTTGGCTCTAATAACTTCGTTTCACCATTCCATTTCCATATCAATAGATTTTCCCACCTTTTCAGGTTATTATATTCAGTTTGTGAAAATTTTCGAGATTCTACCCGTTTTTTTGTGATCATTCCAGATCGGTTTTAATTAAATCGACCCCTGGGACCATTCATGTTACGTTTTCCGTGCCCTTATTGATGATTTTTCATTTACTTATTTTCAACATTTCCGCCTAAGATTTTCTTGTTTCCATTTGAAACGTTAGGTGCCCAAAACCTGCAGTTCTCGATCGCGCCTTAAATAAACACGACCCGGGTCAATAATCCTTCAACTCTTTGTCTTTAGTTCTGTTTACTATTCCGTTCGTTGAACTTTCGTTCCTGTGGGAAAGAATTCAAGGCCGCTCAATCTGATCAAAGCCCACTAAAACGATACACGCCTATAATTTCTCTGATTGGTTCAAATTATTTTTAATCGCCTTATTTACTCCCTCATTGGCAGAATCCAAACTTCCTTTGTCCTCAAGATAGCTATGATATGGGGTTTCCCTCGCTCCAGTCTCTATGCAGATTTCTGTATAGTTCCCAACTGCTCGGACAGATGTCGCCGAATGTACCATTTTCTCTACATAATATTTAGAGGAAAAATTTTTTTCTTGTAGGCTTCTCGTAGGTTGAAGGTTGGCATTCATCACAAGCCAGCAGTGTAGTTTCGCCGGGTCAGCGACAACTAAATTTCTTATTGAAGTTGAATAAAAATTGCAAAATTCCGCACCTCTAAAAATGACCAAAATTGCCAGTGTCGGTTTCAGAAACTCGAGTTTTGTCAACAAAATTATCGGAATAAATCTTTATATTTAACTGAAGAAGAAAATAATACTATCTAAACGAGAATACGAAAGAGAACTAGATACAGAAAAATAAAAAGAAAACTGTCGCAAATGGTACATGAACTCAGAACCTCTCGTCTTACCGGGACGGCCGCCTCTGCCAATTCGGTTTCTGCCAACTTGTATCAATCCGTCACATTTGTCAATCTCCTATTACAGATAGGGCAGATGTGCAAATTGTGGTGAAGTGTGATTTTTCTTAAGAGGTTCAAGGCGGGATCGATCGTACCTGCACATCCGAACCAAAGACAGATAGCATCCCGAAAAGTAAGACGGTATCACATCCACATTAATAATCACACACTTCACCACATTCTACACATCTGCCCTGCGATAGTCACTGTAACGCACTACGAAACGTTTGCTGAAGAAGGAAGAAGCGCAACACGACATAAATAACCTTAAAATTAATCATGATAATTTTACCAACATTGAACACGAACGGAGTTATGCAAAATGGGTTCTATTTAAGTTTTATCATAATTTAAATATACCTACAACTTTGTTATCTTGTCCTTAAACTTTTTCTAATTTGGCGTAGCTTAACTAATGTTTCCTTAAACGCCCACCTAGTTCATTCTCTATCGGAGATTTTTATCAGTGCTTTATCGGATTAAGCCTGAAACAAAATGTTCAAATGCTCTGTTTAAATTCAGTTCAATTAATAATGCGTCCCATCGTGGAATAAATTATAAAGACCAAGTTTAGTATCGAGCGTTGTTTTGTGAGCAATTTATTCGTTTAAACTCTTTCATGATCGATTCATTTTTAACGGTCAATTTATACTGGTGCCGAGTGCTCTTTATCGAGTTGGAATTAATTTATGATGGCAAATTTGTTTTATTTAATGAATTTACGTACTTTTATTGAAAATTACGTATTTTATTTGAATTGTCAATCACGCTTGAGATTTTACGCAGTGTTTTCAATAATCAGTATTCCTGATTGTTAAGACATATTTGTATATGAGTGTCTTCGTTAAAGTCTAAATCATCATGATTTCTATTACTTAGTTAGACTATTTGCATTATCGTTAAAGTCACCAAGGACATTACTGAAGTGAAAATTTCTTTAGCACCGTCGTGGTTTGAAACTCGATGAAACGGAAACGAGCTACCTGTTTAGCCTGCGAGAGAATGAGGTAGAATGAATCTTTACCTATGAAGCGTCGCGCTATGTCATGCTGCGCTCATTGGCCGCTTTGATTATGAGCTCACTTTTCAGGGCTCCTTTTGGTGGTGATTGTATAGGTGAAGGTTTCACTTCTACCGCGTGGGGACTGCACTTGATTTTTTTTATTAATTCCTATATTAGTAACATAATATAATCTCGTAAATAGCCGGCATTCTTATGAATCACTTTTATGTGAAAGCTTTTTTAGGCGAGTAAATAAATAAATTATTCGAGATTGATGGGGCCAATAATTTCCTCCAGATTCTTTGATCCTGACATCTGGCGTCTGTGTTTCCTCCTTCCTCCAATGTTCATTCATTTATCTCCTCAAAAAGAACCTCCACACAGCATCTCAGATGACGTAGGCTCTGAGGGAAATTATTTTCCACAGGGCTTCCTATGTGGAGATAGTGTAAAAAATATCTGGACCCTGGCGGGATTCTATAATGAGGACATTGCCGGATTTGTGTATTCTAATCCTACCACTCAGGTTCATGAGGGCTTCGAAACCAGGTACCCGTGCCTCCGTTGGAAGCACTAGTAGGTATTTAGGAAGATCAAACATAATTCGGTAGGCGTTTATTCTACGCACCAAGCCTTTAAAAATAAATTTATGAATAAAACACATTGATATAATGTTATCGGGTTTTTGGTTTTACAAAGTCTAATAGTTTGACATTGACATAAATTGATTGCACTTTCGTGCTGATAATTCAGTTAACTGCATTGAACGCTGTAATATAGCCTTATGGCTTAATAACAATAGATTTTAACATTTGAAAGTTTTTAGATTGATTGAGCCTCGATTACATTGAACGAGTTTACAAGCTACTAGCCGGTAAATAAAAGCGGGCAAATTGGCGAGTGCAAAGGTGGTGATGACACATAAAACGTTCCACTCGATCAGAAGCGAACTAGCTAACGGAAAGCTGAGCTAAAATAATGACTCCCGCGCGAACTAAAATTGTCGACATTTTGTGGAAAACTGAGTAATTTGCAGTTAGCTCACCGCTGGTGGGTTACTTAACAGATTTTACAATGAATAATCCAGATCAAGCAGTAGTTTGACAGTTACAAGCAGCTGTTTGAAGGCCACCATCTTGTTATCCACCGTACACGCTATCGAGTAGCGATCAAAGTTGACCTCCTTTCAACTTTTTTCGTAGGTTGTTCACAATCTAGTTAGCTAGCAATACGATTACACTAAGCGAGTTTACTAGCAGATAATGATTTCACTGGCTAGTAGCTTTTAAACTCGCTCAATTTCATCGAAGATTTAGACTCATTTGATTTGAACTGCCCAATTTTAGGTACTATAATATTCAAACTGATGAAAAGCAACGCCGTTTCAGAATAACGCGTTGCGTATTGGTTTTTTACCACGATTTCTCAGTATTTTTGATGGAGTTGAACTATCCTTTTGAATTTCAATAATAGAACATTTTTTTTATTTCTACACAGGTATAGGAAAATTATTTGAAGAGCTCATATTTGAACGTATTCGTGCACACTGATGTTCAAATTGGTTCTTACTAAATTGGGTCATCCATCCACTGTCCCTTCTTATACTGTAGTAGATCATAAATGTACACTTTCACAAAAATAAAAATCTCTACAAAATGATTCCGTAATTGCGCAACAGAGTAAACTAAAATTGGCCTAAAAATGTGAAATAAGTCAAATTAAACGATGTTCTGCAAGGCAAGGCAGACAGTTTTAACTTGAATTTGTATCTTAATCTTGAAAGTAACTAAAAATAATTGCCATTTCTACCCTTAAAATCAACATTTTTTTTGCTGATGAGTTTCTCAGGGTATCATCCGCGTTTGGCAAATAGTACTATGCCATTCTTAATAGTTAGTGCAGAAAATAATTTCGCTGCAAAAAATAAATTCGACGGTAATTATTATTTACATAAGTATGTAGAGAACGATACTCAATAGCCTTATAATTGTGTTTTATACGCGGGCAACTCAGCCGACGCGCTTGCGCGAATTCCGTTCGGCGAAGTTAACGGAATTCATTCGTTTCCCGGCTACCTGACGTGCGGCTGTTTGCTTGAGTATCGTTCCTTATAAATCTTCCAATTTAATACTTGCCGTGTTTCTAAACTTAAATAAATCGTAACTTCAGTATAAAAAATATTTCTTTCAATCACGGTATATTTGGTAACCCAATGGAGTCAGATTAAGAAGTGTAGTGAAGTAAGTATATCACCACGCGGTTCGCTGAACAGAGCCAGCGGACGCCATTATACAAAATCCTACCCACACAACATCTCTCTTACCAAAAGATAATAAAATAGGGGTCTTGGAAATACTTGGATCTCCAGATATGGTTACCATACAATTATATAGAAAAAGCTATTTTTGAATGGCGGTATCTGCAAAGGGTGGTGTCATTTTCTCACTATAAAAATCGTCCTAACCGGTCGACATGCTGTTTCATAAAAATTCACAATGACATTGTCATCAAATGGCAATTCAGGGCGTTTTTTTATGAAAGGTCCCAGTTAATTACAATTCTAAGTCCGTTTCAGATTTTGAATAATTTGTAATCGAAGAGGACAACTTGTTGTCATGTTTTCAAGCTTTTCAGCTTATTAAATTTAGATAGAAAGCTGAAACGCACCTAAAATCGAAATTCAACGGGGACCTTACAAATGTACAAAAAAATGACGCTAAATGGCCAATTGAGTACAATATTGCATTTGAACTTCTGTGAAACAACTGACACCAAGAGCGTCTTCGTTTTTGGATCGAAGTGCGTACAACATTGAACGTTATCCTTAGCGTCTGTGTTTCAGAACCCAGCTACGGGTGCATCTCGGATGCCACTCATACACGCCGCGCAACAAATAACATCTGTGTACGTGGAATTTCACACAAAGCTACTGCTATAATTCGGTTTTTAATTCCAGAATTCGACACAAGATGACGCTACTTCCGCCAGCAGCTCGCATGAGGATGTTTCTTACTTGTGTATAACTACTACTGATTTATAAAGAATTTATAGAGAATTTAAGTAATTATCTGGATATGGAGAGATTATATATGGCGTTTTCATTAATGGAATAAAATCTCATTTTTTGTGTGAAAAAAACCTTCTCTGTTATTTAAACCCATGACCTTGCAATCTTTCCGCTTTGCCACGGAGGCCATCGAAATTTTTTTTTTCACTGCATATTTATAAATTTAATATCGTCCTCTTGAAAGTGACCATACAGAAAGTTTCCAAGAGACAGTTTTCTAGTAGCAAACTCATATAATAGCTTTTCCTTCCTTCCTTTTCCAGGACCATTTTAATATCTTGCGCTTCTACCCGACCTAGTAAGAGTAAATATCATACGTGGGTAAGTAACTAATATATTATTAGATTTTATTTTATTGAAAGCACAAAGCTCTCAAAGGCTGTATCTGCAGCGTGCAAGCACTGGTCTTAGAAAATGTCTTACGATGGTACTTGTTTTCCAAAGCTCCCTGTTTCATAGTTGCTGGTATTTTACTAAAAGAAATTTTGTTCGCGCCAAAGGTGTTTTAAAGGACATATTCATTTCGAAAATAAAAAGGCTACGGTCGCAACTCTGAATTGAACGCAGGATCCCCTTTTCACCTAACTACACGGCCATTACGATCTGATTTTTTACGTCATTTTTGTCGATTTCATGTTTCAAACTCAGAAATAACAATATTTTCCTCAAAAATTTTTTCCCGTATTATGTAAACAAATGCCGAGTGATTAGAGAGGTTGTCTCGGAATGATGGAGATCCTGGGTTAGATTCCCATCTGCGACCTTTACATTTTTTTATTTATTTTCGGTGACTTTTTCTTTATCGTGTTTCATGTATTAGTGGTATCTTCTTCTTTAATTATTAAATACCAACTGGGGTATCCGGCTTCGCTCAGGGAGTTGACATGAGATTGAACTAAAGTTCGAACCCACGACAGATCTCGCTTTATATACCCCTATCAATGGGTAGACCCACCCACACAAAAAAGGCTTCGAATGGTCCACAATGTTACAGAACATGCCACAACATTCGAAAGTATTCTGAAATGTTCCACAATGATGCTCCCAATTCCCTATTCCCGAAAATTTCGAATATTCCGAACAATCCAGAATATTCGGGGATTTTCTGTGATGTTGAGGAATGCTCTCGAATGCTCTCAAATGTTTTGGACTGTTTTAGAAATTTCTGGGGGCAATGCTTCGGCCCTTACATCTTCAAAAGTACGTCCTTCAGGTAAAAACGGGAACCTTCTTCATAGATGGCTACCACACCATATTAAGGATCGTACCGGACTCGTTTCTTAGTTTTAGCGGGATGCATACTTTCATACGCTTTCTTTTATAATGGAACAGTATTAATACGGTAACGTCTGCGTGGTTAAATTTCAGAACCCAGCTTAGAGTGCATGTCTGACGCCACGCCAAACGCGCCGCGCCACAAATAACATCTGTATACGTGGAATTTTACACAAAACTACTGTTATAATTCGGTTTCGAATTCAAGAATTCGTCACAAGATGTCGCTGCTTCCGTCAGCAGGTCGGATGGGGACGTCTCCCCTATTTTTGGAACCAGTTCCCATTGGATTCATAAAATGGTCACCAACACTAACTGGGTGAGGCCGAATCAAAAGCCACCCACAGAGCCTAGCAGTAACCTGCGGAGCGGGTACATGTTGATTGCGTTAATGTAATGACATTCAAAACTTATAGAAAAAAAGTTATTCCAATAAAATTAAGTATTATATGTTTGGATTTAAATTATACCAAGAATATGAGATAATTTAGTCAGTTCAAAGAGGTCAGGCGATCTCACAGGAGATTTATGACTTTGTTCATCTTCTTTTGGCAAATTTCTTAGAAGAAAGCCACCGAAAACTCTACGAACTTAACTTCTCGGTTTAATATTTTTAAAAGCAGCATAAATCAAACTTCGTTCTAAGATGGTATTATGCGCAGAGATTTCGCTAATAAAATCATCTCTCGTTGGGAGAATAGTATATTGGTAACCTAATTCTTTTCTATTTCATGAAATATTTTTATACCACTTTTCAATTGAACAGATCAATAAAATAGGGCCAACCAAAATTTTAAATATTAATTACTGTACATAGCTAAAACAGCCAAGAATCTTGTTAAATCATAATTCGTGGGATCGAATCCCGGCGTGGCATATAAATTTTATTTGATTAATTTGTATTATTTCACAATTATTCATTTAAAAAATAATATAGTATATTTGCTGCACGTTCCAGAGTGGAAGATACTCTCAGTATCGCCCTGGTGTGAGACCACCATTCAGAATTGAAACGTTGCTTGAAATGGCTTTAGCCGTGTTTGGTGACCAGATCTGAATAGCCAGGTACTTCCTCACCTTCCTCTCCCCATATCTCCTTCCCCTCCCCACTACCGTCAGCCTCACAACATACTCCAATTGGGGATGCCATAGTCCCACTGGCTCCAGACGGGAGCAGTTGGGACTCTTGTGCGGTATTCATGTAAAAAAAAAGGAAAAAATATAACCCACTCCTGCATTGGGAGGTGGGTGTCTCACACAAGCGCAATATTTAGCTCGTTAGCGCGATAGTTAAAAATGTAATTTTTAAAGTTGAAAATGTAATTTTCTGTTTACTGGAATAAAAAATAAATTAAAAATTCGGAAAACTGGATTTAATAAAACTGTCAACCGTATCGTATACGAGTATACACCACACATTTTAATCGTTCGATTTGATACGTCGTCGCCTTAGTTCTTAATTGTCCAAACGACCATTAGAAAGTGTTACACAAGGAGAAGGTTTTCTTTCATTATTTCAATGAAACATTATGATAGGTTTTTAAGATAAAGCTATTTTCGTAAAGATAAAGGTCTTACTGGTTTAAAAATTCTTAGTTTAATTCTTCTTTTTTATGCTATATTTTTAATTGTAAAGTGGAATTTTTTTTTTTTTAACGTGAATACCACACAAGAATCTCAACTGCTCCCGTCTGGAGCGAGTGAGACTATGGCATCCCCAATTGGGGTATGTTGTGAGGCTGAAGGTAGTGGGGAGGGGAAGGAGGTGGGGAAGAGGAAGGTTGGGAAGTACCTGGCTATTCAGATCTGGTCACTAAACACGGCTAAAGCCATTTTCAAGCAACGTTTCAATCTTGAATGGTGGTCTTACACCAGCGCGATACTGATAGTATCTTCCACTCTGGAACATGCCGCAAATATACTATATATTATTTTTAATGAATTAATTGTGAAATAACACAAATAAATCAAATAAAATTTATTTGCGCATGCCGGGTTCGAACCCGCGACCTCCGGATTGTGAGTCAAGAGCCTACCCACTGGATTACGGAGGTCGTCAAAGATTGAACAAAAACCAAAATGGTCGTTTGGACAATTAAGATCTAAGGCGACCACGTGTTATGCTGTCACAAAAGACACAGAATCATGCTTATGGTTTCAATTCATTGAAACGATGTTAATATGTGAACCAACCACACTGGAAAAATCTTATGAGAAATTTCTCAACCACACTAAAAAATCTTATGAGAAATTTCTCAACCACACTAAAAAATCTTATGAGAAATTTCTCAACCACACTAAAAAATCTTATGAGAAATTTCTCAACCACACTAAAAAATCTTATGAGAAATTTCTCAACCACGCTAAAAAATCTTATGAGAAATTTCTCAACCACACTAAAAAATCTTATGAGAAATTTCTCAACCAAGCTAAAAAATCTTATGAGAAATTTCTCAACCACACTAAAAAATCTTATGAGAAATTTCTAACTCTACTAAGTCATCAGCACATCCCCTAGCCTAGGATGTTTCCTGTGTCGTGATAGGCGTGAACCTGTATATTTAGTAACGTAGGTTGTAGGTGTCAAATGAAGTGTTTCTCTTTTTATTAAAAACCTACTTACGTCATACAGGTGAAAACGGTGGGTTTGTTTCGTGAAAAAAAATCATTCTGCAGAAAAAAATCTGTGTCGAGTTAAAAGTCGGTCGGATGATTTTTTCGAAAGTAAGTTTAAGTGTGAGTCTTATTCGTTATAGCTAAGTTTGATATTTTCTGTTTTAAGTCGACTGTTCTCCTTCAGCATGGAGTTCTAGTTACATCTTTAAATGTCGAATTTCTTCACCGTAATAATATTTATTACAAAAAATGCTGCATTTTTTCCGTGCTCCGTTTAGATCATATGCACGAACTTTTTAAATACCTTTCCGTTTTGCACAACATCACTATACGTACACTGAAGTTGCGAAGTTTATTCAACGAACGACAAAGCTAAGATTAGAGCCTGATTATAATACATTTAAAAATAAAATCAAACAGTATTAATAGCCTACGATCTGCGTGTGGTTGAATTCCAGAACCCGACTTCCATTGCATGTCCGACGTCACGCCATATACGCCCTGCCACAAATAACATCTGTAATCGTGAAATTTCAAGCAGAGCTACCGTTGTAATTCAAGAATCTGCCAAAAGATATCGCATCTTCCGTAAGCAACTCATATATACATATATATTACCTAGGTATAAGTTCTAGGATTTATAGACGGTTATAGGTTATAAGCAATACACGAGTATATTACAAATTATGGCGTCATTGCGTATTTCGGTTATTTTGTCACGGCTACATTGTCTCGGTGACTAGCTGTCACTGGATCACAGTGGACCGAGGAACTGGCTATTTTTGGAACCAGTTCCTACTCAAACTGGGCGAAGCCGAACTAAAAGCCGCCCGCAGGGCCTAGCAGCTAAAAACCCGCTCCGCTCCTGGTTTTTAGGTGCTAGTAAAAGATTATCTCTACATATTATAAATTAAACTTCTCCGCGGCGTCTGTTTGTCTGTTCGCGATAAACTGAAAAACTACTGAACGGATTTATTTTCATGCGGTAGAGTGATTCGTCCAGTAGATAGAGTGATTCGTGAAGAAGGTTTAGGTATTTAATTTGTCACGGTTTTGTGTAAATTGGTTGAAATATAACGATAATTGTCAGAAGTGTCGGAAAAGTCAAGCTGCCTGGGATCTTTAATCGAAAACACTGCCTAATAGCGTGGTTCGATTTTCTGTTTTTTTGTTTTTCTTAGCAGCGGGGTGTGGAATGGATGCTCTATGGGAATACTTTTAAAAGTCATTATGACAGCATTAAGATATTTCGAGTGCAAGTACTGCCACAAGTCAATTTAAATTTTGTAAAAAACAGCGAGAAACTAGAAAAAGAAGGGTTTAATCTTTGCTCAATAAAAGTAGTTAAAATATTTAAAAAATAAACTTTTTATTCACTAATAATATTATCTACTAATCAAGAAACAATAAAAGTGCCATCGCCACACAAAAAATCACAAACAATGTTAAAAAATAAAGTAAAAAATTATAAAAGTTATTGTGTTTTATAGTCCTTCATCGAATTGAATACTGGCATTATACGACAAGACTCTAACTTGTTTTGTATCCACCCTTCACGTCTTTCAGGGCCGCAAACAGCAGAGCATGGTGCCGTTACCACTATGCATCTTTCCGTGGCTTGCGTGTGGCAGGGCGTCAATCGGAACTCACACAAAATGTTGGATTCGATAATTTCATGGTCTGCAATGGCATCAATTATTGTCTCGCTAGATATCAGTTTTGTAAGAAGTGGTTCTGATAGTTTTTCCCAGTAGATCAAGTCAATATAGTCTGCTGCGTTGAAATTAAAAGTAGGTAGCTTAAATACTCTTATTGGAGAGAACCCTGACGTACGTTCTCGGATACTTAGAATCCGTCTCAGAGCCAACTCTCTAATTTTTCTTCGTTCGTCGTTTAGCATACTAATAAGTATATTTCCGCTGTGGCCAAAATACCCGTTGCGTTGAATTACGGGATCTACTACATTTTTCAAATGCTCTGGAAGGTAACGAGACAATTTTATGGTTTCGTGGAGGTGTCTCGCCCCGTAAATACACGAAGGTTGTGTTTTTATTTTAAACCACATCGGAGCATACACTCTTAGCACAAATTTAGCCAATATCACCTGATTTTCTGTCGAATTCTTGGTTGAAATGTAAAGTCGAAGAATACTATTGGCTGTTGTTAACGAACGCGATTGATTGATTTTACCCGGGTTTCTTTTCGCTAGTTTTCGTTACATTGTCCTTCGGCGATTGCTCGGCACATTTCCAATAAATAAAGCTGGTCTGTGCTAAGGTCGTCACCGGATTTTGTAATGTCTGGTAAGTTGCATTCTATTGCTTGAAATTCTATCACAGGAAGATGTTCACAGTTCTTGAGTAACTTTCCTATTAATTATTGTTGGTGAGTTGGAAGATCAACGTTAGTAAAACATGAAACTGTACTGCGAGATGTGGACGGTTGATCTAAAGATGTTTGTTGTGTTTCTTGGTATAGTTTGCGCTTTAATTTTAAAGATTTCGCCTAGTAGTTTTTCTATCTAAGTCGCCTCTTTGATCTATTAAAAAATGTCTTTCTTTATTAGGTACTTTTCGATTTTGCGCACAAAAACAATTTTCGAACGAAGTACTTTTGCAAGCAGCGATATCAAATAACGTCTGGCTGCGTCTTTTGAAATCATCCAGTTTTTTAAGGTAACGCTCACTATGCTTTCTACCTTTGTATGGTTTGAGAATCGGCCGATATTTTTCATGGTAGGTAGTCCTCAATATTGTGCGATGTTCCACGATCGGTAGAGATGCTCGTTTCCAAATATTTTCTATTTTAGTAGCAACAATTTCACAAGTATCTCTTACCAAATCCTGGAATCGTTTTTCTGCGCTTTGCGAGACGTGAATAAAATATTTCATCGTGTCTTCATTACTTGGTAACACACTAGCTGGTAATTCCGCACCACAACCAAACAAAGGACATTTTTTGTCACCGCTGCGTAAACTCATTGTTATTTTGTTTAACCTGAACTCCAAATAATAATTGTAAACTGTAATTGCTTAAATGGACGTGCTCGCGAAGCTAACTACAATTGTTTACTGATGATAGCAATAACGCATGCAAAACCCCCGCGGCCCCGCGTCTCTGCGCGCGGGAATGCGCGGTGCGCGAGCGAGGCGTGAAAATGGACTCAGCAATTTGTCAAATTTTTGCGGGAAAATAAATATTATCACATTTTTTTAAATATTATTATTTAAGGCGCGGCATTTTTTATTCATTATAAATGTAAAAGTAAAAATTAAAGTGTTAGTATTGACACAAAACTGTTTTATAAAGGGACAATTTTTTACCAGATTTTAAATAATTCAACTGCTTTGGGGCAGTACTTGTCATCAAAATTTTAAATTGATATTTTGTATGCTTAATTTTATGTACCTAGAGCACCTATTCCGTACCCCGCAAAAACTGTTTTTTTTTAAATAAAAAATTCCATACAATGGCGATCCACCCTACTGCCTAATCCCTTTGAGATATAACAAAACAATGCATTGTGGGATATTCCTCTTTTGTAGATCTTTAAAATAGTCCATAATGGCATATATCTATCTTTTACGGATAGCTTACTATACCCATTCTATTGTGGCGGCCACTTAACCCGCTCTGCGAAATTTACCGCTGCGCCACTGACCTCCATGGAATACGCTGGAAGCACATACCTACGGCGATACATCTACCTACCTTCAGCGAAATAATAAACCGCCACCTACGCGAAAGAGCTAGAACATCTGGCTGTACCGTTCAAGTGCCCGCAGAAAGTTCGAGCGATACCTCGGCTTTGCATGAGTTCACCTGGCATTACCTACCGTTCTCGAAACTACTTGCCCGACCGGCAGAGTATATAAGCCAGCGCTCGCTCGCTCAGTCTCAGTCAGTCAGTACTTTCCCTTCATCGGCCGAACAACACAGTCCGAGCAGTGCAGTAACTCTTTAGTGAACAACACATATCCAGTGTGACCCAGGAACATCTTCAAAACACCTTCGAGGGCTCCATCTCCAACTACCATCTCGACATGAGATGTTAATCAGCATCCTGCAACGAGCAGCAACCACAACCGGCAACGCGCCAGCATCCAGCATCCTGCAACGAGCAGCAACCACAACCGGCAACGCGCCAGCATCCTCATCGCCTCTCAAGGTTCCTTCCTGCGTCACGTGTGTGCTCCGACTCAAAGGGCACATAGCCACCGTATTCCGTCAACACGACGTCGATCGACCGAATGGACCAAGGTCACGTCTACACCGCCACGGTGTAGGGCAACACGCCGGCTTCCTGAAGACCTGAGATCTTCACCGCCGTAGTGTCCTGACCGCTCCCTCACTATCTTCTGAAAAAATGGTCACGTACAATGCGGTAATTTGAAAGTTATTTAGACGGATGCAATATTAATCCTTATCAAATTAAAAATGTTAGTCACCTCAAGCATTTCATACACATTATTATAATCTTTCGCACCATAAATTGAAGATCTCCGCGGCGTCTGTCTGCCTCTTCGCGATAAACTCAAAGATGGCGATGGTTATAAAGGTTGGATACCCATCCAGTAGATGGCGTCGTGTTTAATTAGCCACAGCAATGCGTGGCCGGGTCAGCTAGTTGCCAAATAAATTAATCAATTAAATTTAAACGAAGTGATATAATTGGTGCGTAGAAGTAAGCGCAATATGAAAATTTTACCTTTGTTTCCATCGTGGTATTATTGACGAAAAAAATGAGCAATAATTCTCCATCACACGAATTATTCTCATTTCGAAATCCAGCACTTATTTTCTATAGGTATTTCATGAAGCATTTTAAATTTTAACGGTTGAAACAATTCATTGCTTTTTTCGTCGTAAACTGCGAATGGCATCAAATCGTAAAGATTTTATCTAATTCAATCAATATTTATGATTTTAAAGCGGACCGATTTTAATAGAACCAAGTTGTAAAATTTTAAATGGCTTGATAAAGTCAAATTCTCAACGGCGCCCTATTTTTTATTTTTTGTGACTTTTATTTTAGACCAAGCGAAGCTTCTTTTAGTTGTTTTTTGTACAGTGGTTTTTTGTGCAGGAGGAGCGTTTTCACGTAGAGATACATATATCTAATTGAATGGTTTTTATTATTCTTACTATCTATATATCTTCTTCTCTTCTCTGTGTACCGTATCAGGTCCCCCGACGTTGGCGATCACTATTGAAAATGTCTCTCTGTCTTGCGCTGCCCGGAATAGCTCCTCCACACTTCTAATGCCGGTCCACTCTGGTGTGTTACGCAGCCAAGACATTTGTCTCCTACCAGGCCCCCGGCGACCCTCTATCTTGCCTTTCAATATTAAATGGAGCAAGTGATACTTCTCCCCTCGAAGTATATGACCCAGATACGAATTTTTCTGATTTTTATTAATGTAAGCAGTTCTCTATCTGCTCTAGCCCGCCTGAGTATCTGAGAATCTATATATGCATCGACGAAATTGCTTATTCGATTTAAAAAATCCATACATTTATTTACAAAATTTAAAAAGTAATAAGTTTTAACAAACTAACAACATCTTTTTAATTAAATAACTAGGTATTTATTTATACACCGTGTATCTGAGTAAGCCCTCTGTTACATAAAAAAATCAGTGTGCAATTCACACGCGGTAGAAGTGAAACCATCTTAAAACCAAATTTGACAAGAGTGGGGAGGCTATGAAGCACCGCATAAAGAGAAGACCGATAGGCTACAAAACACCGCACAAAGAGGAGACCGGTTGTACTATCTCGTGTGTATGTGTTTGTCTATTTTTAGTGTCGCTATTTTTCGTTTCATCGAGTTTCAAATCACAACGGTGCTAAAGAAATTTTCACTCAAAAAAGGAAACTTTATTTTTATGGTGTTACTTATGATGTTTCCTACGTTAAATTTAATGTTATATTTCAGAATTTTTTATTAAGAGTTTTTGCACCTAAATATTGTTTAGCCGTAAGCAAGATAAAACAAGTAACAATTTAAATATGTTTATTAAAAACAATAATTTTACTGCATAACTAAAATGCATTGCCATTTCGCTTTTGTTTTCAAATATGTAGATATTTTTCTTTTGTTAGAATAGGCCACTTGCATCACATTTTTTAATTTTTTTCCGGTTAAGGCAAATATTCTAAAACATTCTGTAATTTTTTTTTTAATCGTATTTTTTAAACCCTGGCGATTTTTTGAAAATTTCAATCCGAAAAATCAGAACATTTTTTATAAACTGGAAAGACGGGACATAATTTTATTGGTGCGAAAAAACGATAATTACATAGCTGAAAATCATTAAAAAAAACGTTTTCCACACGAATAGCACAGGAGAATAACGAGGCATACCAAAAATATTAAATCTCATAATTTTTTTTTCCTTGATCCATCTCATTGATCATAAATCATTATAAAGTTCAACGTCTATATTACTAAGTCAAATGTAATACACTTATACCTGTAAATTATAATAATAAGGAAAATTTGATTTTGTTAAAATCCGCACCATTATCATCCATCTAAAACACGCACGAACAGCGTAAAATGTACGGGGCTCTCTTCATAACATCTGTCAAAAAGTCAAACCAAATGATACGTTCGCAGGGAATAGACAATAAATCAAGTGAACGTTAAATGTCAAATTCAAAAATTCGCCTGAAATCAAAGTGATGCCAAATAAAAATAATAAATCAATATGGAATTTTATAAAATTAACAGGAACATTTTCGGAGACGGGACATTTTCATGTAGTGACGTCACGAGCCCAAATAATGGATTTATTTATTTAAAATTAAAAAAAAAAACTGTACATTTCAAAAAATTTTTACAAACGTTTTCGTAATCTTAGTAAAACAATCTATTCACACGATTTTTTCCACGTCGTTATGTTTGTTATCCTTGCAAGTGGCCTATTAGCAAATTTCGATTAAATTAATATTTCTTTCACAAATGAAGGGAGCTTTCTTATTGTTCATCGTGTCTTATGAATGAACGCGCATTTAAATGTTATAATCAAATATTGACCACGAGTGATTATTTAATTATGATTGTCTGGATAGTGTAGTAGGTATTTCTCTTTGTGAAAATGCTCCTCAGTTATTCTGCTGTTACATTACTTATCAGATTTGACTTTTCAACCCTCAAGGGGTTTTGTTTCAACTTATACATAAAAGTCACGGTGTTTGTGGTCGCAATCCTCCGAAACGGCTAGACCGATTTTTATAAAATTTTCTATGTATATTTGGTATGTATGAAAATAGGTTTTAAAGTATATTTCATATTGCTATGTGATTAGGGTGTCCCTATTCAGAAAAAAAAAATTTTTGAATAATTTTTGAAGTTAAACTTTTTTAAGCACGCTCGACTTGGGGGGGTAAGCTGGTGAATGCGTTACGAAAATAGTGATGTGTTACAAAAAGCGGTGATGTGTTACGAAAAGTGTGATTTTGAGAAAAGTGTGAAAATAATAATAATAATAATTAGCTAATTTATATAGCGCCGTTTTCGTGGAAAATCACCTCAAGGGCGCTGTACAAATAAATATATGAAAGAATTAATATTACTGGCTTATAACTAAGATTTACAATTACAACTAGTGACTTACATCTACATAAGACTTATAGCTACTTACATTACTGGCTTACAACTAAGGTTTACAATTATAACTAGTGACTTACATCTAAGACTTATAGCTAGTGACTTATGACTAAAACATATATATTCTGACTGGTGACTTAATAACATACATATTTACAATTAAGATTAGCGCCAGAAGAAGTAGAAAGTTTTTACATAATATTACAAATCGAGATCACGGGTGCAAAAATGATCTTAATGGATTTACGGGAAGGTATAGATATTTTAAATAAATTAATAAAATTAATAGTCGATCTTTACCGCATTAAGGTAATCATCGCTCAACATTAAAGATAGAGGTATCACAATTAACAGATTACATTAAACAGATTGAGTTAACTGTAAACAAAGAGAAAAGAAAGAAAAAAAAAACTATTAAAAATTGCAAGATTAAATAGAATGATGAATTTATGGAAATGAGTATCGGAAAAAGTGAGTTTTCAGTTTGGATCTAAATTCCGCTGAGTTGCATGCATTTCAATTCCATAGGAAGTTTATTCCAAGCTTTAGGGCCGATCACCAAACTTAGTGTTCGGATTTCGTTTAGGTTCTATCAACCTTCCAATTGCAGCCGTAATCGATACGAACGGTGAGCGATGGCGAGGCGAACGGTCGGGCCTTTACGCTTGTCTTGGGGAGTGATAAGGATAAGGATAAGGATGGTCACCCCAAGGTTATAGGTCGCCTCAAGGTCGTAGGTCACCCCAAGGTCGTAGGTCACCCCAAGGTCGTAGGTCTAACCAAGGTCGTAGGTCTACCCGAGGTCGTAGGTCACCCCAAGGTCGTAGGTCATAGGTCACCCCACGGTCGTAGGTCACCCAGGGTCATAGGTCACCCCATGGTCAGTGCCAATGTCATATGTTCTTTTATAAGTTAGTGAAGTTTTACTTCAGTCGTGTGGCCTAAAGCACACTCGCTTTTTCTACTTTCTTTTATTTGGCATCATAAATACATTTAACTCCAAATTTTAACCCCCCCACCTCTATCCTCCCATTTTTTATCCGCGATTTTAGTATTTTTGTGTGAACACATTTAACCGTCTTTCATATTTCAAACAGACCGAAATTAATTATGTTATTGAATGACAGATGGCGCTACATCCGCCTCATCGAACTTTCATCCACACATGCGCAAGACATTCACGAGAAGCGTTACGTCATTTTAATATTTCATTTGGCTTCATGTTCTCGCGTGGGCAAACCATTGAGCTTATTTGTGTTGGCTCAAGGACTGACAAAAAATATCGTACACTCAATTGCTCTTCGAAATTCATGTTGATTTTCTTTATTTTTTTTTCCTGCTTTAGTTGATGTTTTTCGTTTTTATCGGCGGTCATCGTCTACAGCGCTCAATTTCTCTTTCTGTCATTGATCCCATCGCCACATTACAATACATTCGTTATTTTTTTTATTTAATAACCAAAATATTCACTACAAATAATTTATATGGTAGAACAACATTTGTCGGGTCAGCTAGTAATTTATATTATTTTCATTAAAACATTAATATTACAAGAATTTCAATAAATCATTCAAATTACACGAATTGTACAAGACAGTTATTTTTTATTTTACAACCAATATATTCAATAGACAATTTATATGGCAGAACAACGTTTGTCGGGTCAGCTAGTTTCATTATACATTTAATATGACGACAATATCGACTATCTGTAATGCACTGTATTATCATGGAATTAGTTGTTGTTTCAGATTTTTTCCACACAGGAGTCCATGAGGAAATAATTTCACTCAGGGCCTATGGCGTCTTTAGAGATGCCGTGTGGAGGGTCTTTTAAAGAAAATAATGAGAGGAAGTTTTAGGAAGGAAAAGGTTTGAGGTGTGGGTAGGAATCTGGGGTTCACTGTGTACAGATCATCCGTCGCTAAGACCTAGACAAACCTCACCCTATGAAACCGGGCACCCCTGCTAAGTCATCAAACGTAGCGAACCAATTAGGGTTATCTATGGCTGAATTGTTGGTTATCCAATAAATGGTTCCCGGCGCGGCAGTACCCATACCAGCCTCCCAATTTGGTTTGTTCGGGTCTTAGCGGTGTACATCTGGCAGGCCGGATTGGAAGAGACTTGAGGTAAACATTTTGATCTCTCCAGCAGGACGCTCTCGGAACATCGCCTAGCATTGCAGTGAGAGGGATGGATTCATACGTCCGTCAATCATAGATACACTGACCCCCAGATTACTTACCCACCCCTCATGCCTTTTTCTACCTTCCAGAACAGAACTTCCTCATTGCATCCCCAAAGATGGCAAAGAGTGAATAAACTAAGGGGAATTGCTTTCCTTAGGGCCTCCTGTGTGGGGGTAATAAAAAAAATCATTTTACTAAATTTTGTAGATACCTCACAGTCCAGAAAAATACAATCCTAATGTGATATTAATTTGGTTAATTAATTAATCTGCATCTAAAATCGGTTTGATTTTAAATATACAAAGAACTAATTAAATTGCAGCAACACCACGTAACAGTGGATTTTCATTAAAACATCGTATCTTTATGATATTTACGTTTAGACAATGCGGACATTCCTGATACAAAGTGGATAACATATTGGATTCATCGCTTCAGATATTATTTGCCCTTTATAAATAAGTGTTTAAATAAATAAATAAGTGTTTATTCCAGTATGTTGGGAGGAGAGTGCAATCCCACACATTCCATAAGGGTATAATATAAACATACATGTACAAAGTATAAAGTATTTGAAAGGAAAAAAAAGAAAAAGAAGGTGGATATGAATGTACACGAAACAAAAAAAAAGATAATAAGCTAACAGTAGTAAAAGGAAAACAAAAGAAATAATAATATTAAGCTTTCAGGATTCTGTGAGCACGTAAGGAGCCAGTATTTTTCTCCAGTGTGCATCAATACTGGATGATGGACTGAGGCGGGCTTCCATGACGAGGATGTTTTCCGAGTTATGATTAAATTTATTATTAATTTGATGCAAAAGATAATCTAGTTCAATTTCGTTGCATCGATTTCACCAATTTGGAAAACGATGCGAGGGGTATCTAAATAATGTATTTTTTGAAAGAAAAATAAACAAATAACGACTTTACACTCAAGCGACAAATTTCAAGTACGTGGTAGTATGAATTCATAATAATAACATTGTTTTCACACAGAAGGGCTTGAGGATTCAGGGTCTATGTCATCTTTGGGGAAGCTGCTTGGAGGTTTTTTTTGAGAAAATAAGGAAAGCAAGTACTGGGACGGAAAAGGGTACGAGGGATGGTATGACTCTGGAGTAGAATGTGTTCAGGAGTGACGAACGGATAAATCTAACCCTCCCTGAGCAAAGCGATGGGTCGATAGGGTCCGGCAGCATATTTCCTTTTCCGTGTTCAATAGGAGGCAACCATGCCTCTAAATCAACACGGGTTTGTAACGCATTTCACCTTCCAAACCCGTGTTCAATAGAAGGCAAGCGGCTTCCAATTGTGCACGGATTTGTTACGCCAATCCTCCTTCCAAACCCGTGTTCAGTACAAGGCACGCGTCCTCGGCTGTGCATGAAACATAAAAAAATATTATTGCCATATAAAACAATAATTTATTCATGATATTAAGTGAATGCATTATTGACAAGTTTGTACCTGTATTTATAACACGAAAGGAAACACGCAGTCCGGCAGGAGAAGTCAAAAAGTCTCCCTCAAGCACTCTTTCCGATCCGGCCCGCTACGGTGGTGATGTAGGCAAAAGCATCTGCCGCCAAGACCTAGAGAAACCTCATCCCATGAACCCAGCACCCTTGCTGAGTCATCAAACGTAGTGAACCACTTGGGATGGTTAATTAAACGTAATGAAACTACTACGGCACGTTATCCAATAAATGGTAAGGCATCCATACCCAATGAAAGATAATATTATTAGAAGTCATAGTTCGCAAATTCTAAAATGTGCTAAGTTAGTAAATACAAAGAAAACGTATCAAGTTTTCCCCATCACCATTTTAAAAGGGAATCTATTTTCATAATAAAGTGGTTAACCACTTGATTTTTTTTATTTATTAATGTACATATTATTTCTCGATCCTACATTTAGTGTTTTTCAGTTTTCATCATTATTTTTATATGTTTATTTTTTCTACTTTCATTATTTTTTATCTTATCTTATCTGTATCTTTTATGTATCACACAATATTATACAGTATATATATAGACTACGTTTAGATTGTTTATCTAGTTTTATCTCTGTAATATTAGGCAAAAAAGTTAATAATTATTGACTTTTTATTTATTATTTTCGGCATGATGTGAACATTTGTTATTGGGTTGTAACCTAATTATTATAATTTATTGTTTTGTTTAATGCATGTAATGTTATTAACCTGTAAATGTTCCTAATAAAATAAAATAAATAAAATAAAACCTGTTGAAATAATATAGTGGATGAGCATTCACAATAACGAGAAGTCTCACGTTTGCATTGGCAGATGTCGCTTGGTTGGAAATAAACGAAAAAAATGCACTAAGTAAATTTTAACGTTTTGTTTGCGATTCTTTTTTTTATTTATTTGAATGGAGTGGCAGTGTTTAAAATGGTATACCGCCCGACGCCCACCTACCAGACAAGGATGCTAAATGAAAGAACTCGCTCTACAGTCCAAGCTGCCGAAATGAGGTACTCGAGAGGAGTGGCAGGGGTTACGAAATGGTATCATATAAGAAACTCGACGATCTGAGATGATGTAAACGTTGAACCACTGCTACTCTTCATAGAAAAATTCCAACTGAGGTGGCTTGGGCATATACTAAGAATATCTGATGACCGAATTTCGAGGAAGATACTGAGTGCAATTTCAGAGGGTAGACGCCCAGTGGGCCGCTCCAGACAAAGTTGGGCGAGGCAACTCCAGAAACTATGTGAGGAGAGGATGGGATTACCATGGACGGAAGCCGATCAATCAGCACAAGACAGGGACGTATGGAGGAGCCTTGTCGATGCAATGGGTCCCCGATCCGAATAGGACAAGGGGAAGAAGATGATGAATAGATCAACCGCTTTAAGTAACTCTTCCCTTACGGTGCAAAAGCTTGTATATTCAGCTTTGTAATAGGTATATCTGAATGGCTTTATTTTTTATAAAAACCTACAGATTCCAGATGATAAAATTTTGACCCTTAGAGTAGGAGGCCGGTGACTTTCTACGCGAGATTTCGAAAACCAACCCCATCGCTTTTTCAATTTCTCAAAGCAGGATTTTTATACTTCAGGAATAAATTTTGCACACTTGACGATTGACGTTCAAAATGAGGGGACAATAATTACTGCCTACATCCGGAATCAAAGCATCTGGCAGCGCCTGGAACTTCACCTAGTGTGCATTAATTACCTTTCATCATCAACCCAAAATTAAAAAAAAATACTTATTTTGAAACGTCCGATAAAACGACTATGCCATGTTTGGTTTTGAAATGAAAGTGTGTGTAATTTCTACCGGGATGTCGTTTACCTAGTACCTAACTCTCCTTAACCACATCAACTTGCTGGAAAAGTATTTGGAATTTGAAACAATGACAAGAAAAAATTCCAAATTCGAGTGCATTTGTTATTGAAAAACAGAAGCAAAATTGGGATAAGCAAGTTGTTGGTGTTTATTTTTTGTTTTTGAAATAAATCTCGTTTTTGAATTTAAAAAAAAGTATTTGACCATTTTGAAAGTAAAAAATATCATTTTATACTTATTCGTATTGTGGTGGCGATAATTACCCCGAGGCATCGTGGTGGAATTATATAATGAATATTGTGATTGTGTTGTGTGTTCCTTCTCAGAGGTAAAGTAGTAAGTGATTGGTCATCCTTCTTCCTTGCGTCCATGGTTTTTCATACACATATCATCACCCAATTCCAGCAAATACCATTACGTTTCGTTTCATTTTTAGTTTTTCCAGTCCATTTTCAAGTGCATCTATAAATGTAACTCGTAAGCAGTTTCGAATGTAACAAAAGGATTAAAAAATTGACTGTATGAAAGTCTGCAAATGTTTTGTAATTATTGAGTCACCAATTTAACTTTATTTTGAAAAAAACGTTGAAGCCATAATTTTACAAAACTTAAAAAAAAATCTCATTTTTAGATGTTGGCTCTTTTCCTTCTCCGCTCCGCCAGGTTCATACATCAGTTGTCAATGCATAAAGGAGTGTTTTTTTCTGAATGAATAAACACTTGTGGAAATTAATTCTTAAGGTCGGTTCAGCCAGTTGCATGACCTCATTTTTAACGTTATAACCTCTTGTTATTTATAATAAGCTCCTTCCTGATACATGTTGATGCTTGAGCAGGGAAATAAAAATCTCTAGATTATGCCTTGCTCCAAAATTAAGTTTTCACGCATCGAAAAAATAATACCTACAAACTAGAAATCCAAGCCATCCATATTATAGATTTGAATCAAAACAAGTGTCGCCACTGACTTTTTGGTTATAGCACATTTAGAACGCTCTTTGTCTCTATCGCTTTCCTGGGTATCTAGCATGGTCGATCGATATAGGTTTTATCGAAAATGTCGGTAACTTGTCATCGTTTCCGAACACGACTGAAGGCTGCTAACGAAAAAACAACAGTTCACAACGACTAAGGTATCCTTATTTATTTGAGGTGAACTGTCAATTGTTCTTTAGCGACCTGCAGTAGTGCTCGGGAGCAATGACAAGTTACCGACATTTTCGAGAAAAACTATATCGATCGTCCATGCTAGGTACCCTGGTATCAATTCCATAACGATGATCAAACGCAGTTTTGTGTTGAAATTTTAAAAACCGATCGGTCTAACTTTTGGATCACTAAACACATTCGCTTTGCATTTCTTGCGTTCTTCTTATCTTATGTATTAATTGACTGACTCTGGATCCATCGAAGCCAGATTTAAGTTAGCCTCTCAGAAATTGGATGAACTGTACAAGGCCTGCAGAAACTAATAGTACACACCTACTGACCATGTACATAAAACCAGTGTGTCCCTGTGTTGAATTTGGCAGCCACGTCTGGACCCCCAAAATCCGTGATAAAAATCCTTGACTTTGTACAGAGACGGGATCTTATCATGTGGATTGAAATCTTTTGAGCGTAGGCGTCCGGTAGGTAAGCCGTCCTTGTTCTACTGGTAATTAGATGGAAGATGGTCCGAGGAACTAGCGTCGTTGATCCCTTATATTATGAACCGGTGCACAGTCGGGAAACGGATCTACGACTCGTTCTTGATTTTAACAGCTCGGCTGTGGAACGTTTTATCGATCTTTGTGTTTCCTTCCTCCTACAAATTTGAAAAGACCTGTGTTCACCCTTTCCTTCTCCTAAAAAGACCCTTCACAGAACATTTTCAAAGATGACAAGGTAAAACATTATCTATATCGTATAAATTTTACCGCCCAATAAAGACCGCTATTTGCTCGGTAATTTTTATTTTTTAATGTATTTTAATGATATAACAGTAAAATACTAAAATAAGCTGGATAATATTTTTACATTAATTTTACCAATATGCACGTAATCAGTAGAGTTTCTTTGATTTTCCAACGATAAAATTTTGAAGTACGCGGCCAAGTCTTGGTGATTTAAATAGGAAGATTGCTACAAAGTTTAACTATCATCGGAAATGATTTTAAAATCTGTCATCTGTCAAAACCAATCATAATCATTTAACCAATAATCGATTTTGCACGTAGACACGTAGAGTGGAGCAGTCTAGTATGGAGGTTTCTTTTTCGTAATATAGAATTCGGCACACGCTTACTGGTGCTCCATTATGTACTTATCGTAAATAAAATTTATAATTGGGACATCGCCACTACTTTGAATTTTTCATAAAAATGAAATGAAAATTATATATATATATGAGTGAAAATTATTAACAGAAGCCTCAACTGCTGTCTGTGAACCCTTGAGACTAGATGGCCTAATTAAAATAAGGTTAGAGTCACGAAACCTCATGCCTCTTTTGGACGCCAAAATTCAGTACCGTTCATTGGAACATTTGCAATTTTCAAGGTTTTCAATGCGGTGAATATGTGTACATTTTTACTTTCCGCTATTTGTTGCATTCTACCAATTCATGAATGTACTCGTTGGTATTGTGAATTTAAAAAAAATAGTTTTTAATGTTAATATATGGCGCATCTTTCCAAACTATTCCGGTTTCAAAATTCTCAAAAAAAAATTCACTCCATGCTAACAGACAGGCCTATGAGAATTGCCCTTTTAGTAAATCGGATAATTTTCTTGTTACCATAGAGCAACTACCACAAAATACAATTATTCGACAACTTTCAAACGAAAGACTTATTTTTTTTAAAGTAAAATTGCTCTCTTTGATAGATTTCATTAGAATTTTTAAATGTAATACCGTGAATTATTCTGAAGTTTAAATATCTAGGTTTTGTCAAAAATCAAAGACTTTTAAATTAAAAATTATGCGTTCGCTTTGATGGGCTCAATTGAACGTTTGACTGCATATTAAAAATATCAATGGTGGACTATCTAGTCTAGTGCGTTATTTATAGTTTCGTTGAAGCTATTCAAAAAAGTCAGCTGCATGGAAAGGCTTACAGGCGATTAGAGCGACGCTCTGTGGAAATAGTTGGCAATTTGCTAGTGGAATTTGCTTGAACAACCAAACATAAAGGAAACTTAAAACTAAAGCATTTCAGAAACTGAACTACAACAAAATGAGCAATGAGCACACTTTCTTGGAGGTCGCTATAAGAAACCTTAAATCATAACCTAAATATTGGGTTCCAATTCCAATTGTACGATGTAATAATATACCTTAGAAACATTTAACGCCTATCATTCAATGTTCCAAATCGCAACAGCAGACGGCCGCTTACCTTTAATCTCCCTCTTTGCAAGACCAACTCCAAACAGAACTCAACTATCTACAGATCCACATACTCATTTAAATTAAATTATTGACCACATTGACATTTTTAACTCGACTTTACGTGACAAAAAACGAAAACTCACTAAGCAACATGACTCAAACTAGAAATTTCAATCCCTACATCCCGTTCTTTGCCTCTTAATTCTATTCCTATATTCCTTCTCCCCCCCCCCCCTTTTCATGTATTGTAACTAAAAAATAAATAAATTTAAAAAAAACCCACTACAATGTAACACTTTATCATTAACTATCATCAATGAAAAGTTCATAATTGGCATGATTAACTATCTTTTCATTTTATTATTGTGTAATCTCAGATTTGCTCTCAACTTTCCTTAGAATAAAATGAAAGCCTTTAGGCCTGTTTCTCCTCCTTTCACCTCCTGAAGTTAGACTTAATAATCCTTCTGCATCCTAGCTCCCTAATATATTTTTTTTCATCGGTTAACATTGATAGAATAATGTTTTCCGGGTGTGCAAAACACGCGTTCCACTGAATCACTGGGTCAACAATAGCTTTCAATTCTGCTGAAAGACATCTGGAAATGTAAACAATTTTCCAGATATAACGGGCTCCATCTACACGAGAACCATTGTAGTTTATGTTAAACCATGATGAAGCGTATACTCTCGCAATGAAGGCGGCCAATATCTGCAAATTTTGTGTTGGATTTTCCTTTGCAAACATATAGCCGTAATATTCTGTTTGCAGTTGTTAGCCACCTGGCATGAGGCATTTTCCCTGGTTGTTTCCTTGCATAATTTACAATAATCACACCGCATGATGCAGCCAGTTACATATTATATAAATATTTTTTTTGCTTAATTTTCCTGTTAAATTTTTCGGTACGGATGATTGAATGGGAAACAACCGTATAACTTTCATGTTCTCGCAATTGTTTAAGTTTCTTCCGATTGGTCCCAATGGTCCCGAGAAAGCTACAGGTCTACCAGCCGGTCCATTAAATGAAGATAGCAGATGTCACAGTAGTGTTTCATTGGCATGCAGCTGGCAGACAAGCCATTGCAATGGTCTTCCAGGACTCTGTTCTATTCTTGAAAAGTTTCCATTCTTCCGGCCAGTGTTTGCATTTGTTCCGTCACAATCAATTGCAACAATTTTCTTCATTTGACGGTTTTTCTCTTCCAAAAAAGAACATATTATGGCATTTTCGCTGTCTTTAACAGTTCCAGTTGATGGCGTAGCGTGTCCGAGATACGCTGATACTGGCTCTTATGCATTTTTCAACTTTTATTCTTGAACTCCTTTCTTGATAACAAATATTGTTTTGTTCCTGCGCCCATCGAAAAATAAGCCTTCGATATTTCGTCGCCTCAGTTCTTAATTGTCCAATCGACCATTTTTGTTTTTGTTCAATCTCCACTTTAAAACTAAAAATAAAGTAATGAAATAATTTTACTTTGTATAAACCACTTATTTGATGTGCAAATCCGACCGGTTTCGGAACAAACGTTCCTTCGTCAGGGAAAGCTTATACTCAGTATAAGCTTTCCCTGACGAAGGAACGTTTGTTCCGAAACCGGTCGGATTTGCACATCAAATAAGTGGTTTATACAAAGTAAAATTATTTCATTATTCTATAATGGATAACCACAAAGTAATAGCTACATTCAAAAATATAAAAATAAAGTATTCAAAATGATAGTTAATCACTTAACTAAGAATTATTTAAACTAATGAGACCTTTGCCTTTACGGAAATAGCTTTATCTTAAACACCTATCATAATGTTTCATTGAAATAATGAAAGAAAACCTTCACCTCCTGTCAAATTTTCAAATGGTCGTTTGGACAATTAAGAACTAAAGCGACGAAATGTTAGCTCTGGCGTTATAAAATTTGAATAAATGAAAATGTGTTTATTTCATATATTATAGCGGCAGGGAGGAAAGACAGGGGAAGGTGGGGTTCGCGTAGAGCGAAGAGACGAGGGAGGGGCAAGGCGGGGAGGGTGGATGGGAACGGGGAGACACGGGAAAGGACATGCAAGGAGAATCAATTTATTTATTTGAATGGCACGCCGGTTACCAGCTAGCACATGATACAATTACAATACACAACCTCATAATTCATAATATTTGAGGTGACGCGGTTGTCTGGCACCACTTCAAAGGAGCGAAGTGTCATATCTGCCTGATTCACACAAATATTCATTAATATGAATATTTCGACAATTCGGTCGTTTGGACAATTAAGAACTAAAGCGACGATTTGTCAATTTACGGTTCTTTAATAACATATCTCTAGTTTGTTTTCTAACTCTTCGTAATCTACTATGATCTACAACGGAAGACGGTCCAGCTTCATGTAAATTCACTAACTTGACAAAAAACAAACATGTTAATTCATGATTATAGTGGCAGGAGTATGAGTACAGTAGCGGGAGGAGGGGTGGTGGAGCATATGAAAGGGAATGGGAGATGTTTATTTGAGTCTTCAAATATCAAACCAAGTTCAATAATTGGAAATGAAAGCAAACTAGAAGTGGCAATGGAAAACGTTTTTATGGATTTTTAGCTTTTTTGTAGACTTGCTTTATTGTGAAAAAATATTAACTACCATAATTTAAAAATTCACGTTTTAGGTTTTTTTCTGATTTTTCTGTTTTTCTTTGTGAGGCGCTACTTTTGAGATATCAGGCATTTCTGAATTAAAAAGTTGAAATAATTGATACGCCCTACCGTCCATATGATTTTCCACGTCCGAGCGTCTCATAGTTGTAATGAGTATCTCTGTCGTGAATAAATGTGAGCATTCCGCGCAAAGAACACATGAAATTCTCGTAAATTATTTGAACAGGTTTCATTTTGCACTCTGAAAATAAAATCCCGCAAACTTTAAAAAATATATAAAACTCTTTCCAATTTGCTGTGACTTATAAACTTCATTGAAATGCACCCGCAGTGGTCCTTGATATTATTTTCTTCAAAAAGTTATAAGGTTTAATCTTCTTCTTTCGTATGGTGGGGGGTCAGAGGGGGACATCTAGGTCTGCGAGCCAGTCTAGGGCCTTAGGCGTTGCCCTGTAGACCTCATCAATCCCGCCGGTGAATGAATGGAGCGGGCATTCGTTGACCACATGTTCGGTGGTCTGCACCGCACCGCATTCACACATCGCCGACTCTTTAAGGCCCCATCTATGCATCATGTGAGCACAACGGCTATGGGAGCACCTTATCCTATTGATGGCAGTCCAGAGTTTGCGAGGCAATGAGAACCCAGGCTGTCTATCAGTGGGGTCTTGCACGAGATGGGCATTTTTGACGTTAATAAGGTTTAATCAAAGATATTCAAATACAGAACAGATATGCTATGGTGTCCGCGCAACTGTCGCCGGACTACGCGCTAATTAGCGTTTCATTTCGTTGATTTTTTGAAAATGTGCATTAATATTGGTTAATCAAATATTTGACTTTAATCAACTTTGTAAATGGTCACATGATGCAGGATTATTAATAAATGCTAAAAAAACCAAAGTAATGCATATAAGATCACCTAATGCCAAATTCCTATTAAATCCTAATATTATTTCTCACGATTTTAATTGCATCCATAAAAATATTCCAACTAATTGTAAATGTGATAGCTTAGAATTAGTTACGGAATACGTGTATCTTGGTGTTACAGTAGATTGTTTTTTTAAATGGGACAAACATATTAAAAAAACCTGTAAAAGACTCAGATCAATTGCTGGCAGAATGTACACATTAAAATTTTTTCTTTCAATTGAAACACTTCAAATAATTTATACGTCACTGGCAGAATCTATTATAAGATATGGATTAACAATATGGGGAAATACTTCTATAACCAATCTGAAACAAGTACAAGTTGTACAATACGCAATTGTAAAATTATTAGTCGTCCCTAATATTTTCAAACAGAGACATGATACACCGTTGCTGTTTCAGAGTGCCAAAATTTTACCTGTGAAAGCAATACTATGGCACAAAATTATAATTCAGCATATATTTACCCCGCAGCATAAAGAGAAATTAGAACATAAATACAGCACTAGATTCACGCGCAACGACGGGTTAATAGTTCCGAAATTTAACAATAAGTACGGACAGAGAACGTTTGAATACATCATACCGAAGATATTTAATTTATTACCTGACACTATAAAGCAATGTAATTCTATGAATAAGGTTGAATATATGGTGAAAAATTGGCTATCGGAAAAAAATATTTGTATTGATAATTGATATGTATATTGATATGTATGTTGAATCTGTAGATATAAGATGTAAATTTTAAATGTAAATAATCTATATGTAACTAAAATATAAGCACCTGTTGACAAGCCAATTGAATTGGCTTAGCAGGACTTGTTTGTTGATTTTAATATGTATATCTGTTCTTTCAATAAAAAAAAAAAAAAATATATATATATTTTGAATAAGGAAAGAATTCGTTCATTTAGTTTAACGTTCGTTTGGTTTATTCGTTAATTATTTGTTCTTTCAGTTTATTTGTTAATTGGTAAACAATATCGGCGACACCCGGAAGCGCAGACCCACATAGTAAAAACAGCAGATAGTACATATACTTATATTTCAATATCTTTGGGTTTAAAGGGTTTCAGTGAGCTCTGGCGTAATGAAATAAAAAAAAAAAAACATTGGTGGCCCGCGAGTTGTTTGAAAAATGAACGTATTTCATATAGTTTAGCGAGAGGAAAGGAAGGAAGGAGGGGAAGAAAATCTGGGAGGGGGGAGGACATGCATGGGAAAGGACACGAAGGGAGAAATAATTTCTTATAAAAAAATGACAAAACGTACGGACATGAAATATTTTTTCTAATATGGTTGGTTTAAAAAATATTAAAAACAAGTCTAGTTTTGGAGAAGAAATCAGGAGTGTGAAAAGCAACTATATTAAATGGAGCAAGGATTCTGGTGTTGTTTTAATTGGTTATGCGATAATCTATCATACTCAAACGGACTATCCAAAATTTTAATAATAATAATAATCTTTATTCCAGGATGTGGGGAGGATAGTGCAATCCCACACGTCCCATATAGTTATACAAATTTATATATTTACACAGTAAAGAAATAAGAACAAAAATAGATAGTAAAAATAAAATAATTCTAGTAATGAAAATTAATAATGACAAAAATTAATAATCAAATTATTATGCAGGACGTGATCTTGAGTGCGCTCGGGCCCATCGCTCACTCAGGAGTGGAGCTTGGTGCTGGAAGGCTGCGGTTACCAACGTGTTGTCGGAGGCCATTAGCCACATCCTGGCTCCAGTGACCCGTGTCTCATCAGACTGGCGAATCCATGGAGTCCTAATTCTGTCAACATTGTTGAAGCGCTGCTATACCTTCTGAATTCAAATATGATTCTGCACGCATCATTATATTGGATCCGGAGACGTTCCATTGAGTATACTCGGTATTGACACCATGTTTAACATGTATACAGGCTAGTGCAGAATGCATCAAATAATTTTTTTAACATTATTGCTGCATCGGAAGAATCTTCGGGCAATCATATACAACAAACAACAACAAACACACATTTATCGTAATCAAAAATAAAAAAATGGTTGTGAGAATTCGGATAGTAAAAAATTACATATATCACTGTAATTTATATTATCAATTATTGGAAAATGTAACTTATAATTCACTAGCAAATTCTCGGAATGCGTTTTTTTTTTTTTTTTACATGAGCTCCACACAGAAGGCCCTGAGGAAAATAATTTTCATCATCTCTTTGGGAGTCATCTTTGGGGATGCTGTGTGGAGGGTTTTTTTTAAGGAAAGGAAGGAGAGGAGAGTTCTGGGAAGGAAAAGGGTTTAAGGGGTGGGTAGCTGGGGTTCAGTATGTCCTGGTCATCCGCCTCCAAGACCTAGACAAACCTCACCCCATGAACCCGGGCACCCCTGCTAAATCACCAAACGTAGCGAACCACTTGGGGTGATCTATGGCAGAGGTGTTGGTTATCCAATAAAGGTTCCCGGGGCGGCGGTACCCATTCCCACCTCCCAAATTAAAAGCGTTGCTATGCCACTTAATAAAGAAATTATTTCTCCCTGCGTGTCGTTTCCCATTCATCCCGTTTCCCTTCCACCTCCCTTACCTCTCCCGCGTCCCCTTCCCCTCTCGCGTTCCCACTCCGATTCTTTCACCTTCCCTCTCCCCACTCAACTACCCCCTTTCCCCGTCCCGTGAACCCCCCTCCCGAGTTCCCCTCCTCCCTCCATTGTTCCACTCCCGCTCCCGGGTTCCCCTCCCCCCCGTCCCACTTACCCCCTACACGAGTTCTCCTCCCCCTCCCCTCCCACATTCCATACATTCAGTCCCGGAACAGTTTTCAAACAGTTCGCATGCCACCTACTTTAATTTTTTTCTACAAATTTCATAATGCCAGAGCCCAACAGTAGTTTTATACAATCCTTGTCCTGACAATAACGAACACAAAAAAAAGGATGATCCAATTTGGTGCAGTCGTTCGGAATTTATTTGCGTACATATATTTCGGCGATTTATTTTTATTTACATAGATTGATAGATAGATAGATGTTAACTACGACGCCTGAAAGAAAATTTCTCGCAAAAATGTCAACATCGTTTCCACAACAACGATTTGTTTGGCTTTTCGTCTGACGTTAGCAATAACTCGATTTCGTCGGGAAATTAATTCGACAGTACACGTATTAATATTTATAATTTCATAACGCTGGCGCTTACCATTATATACAGCCTATTTGTTATTCGGATGTATGAGCTATATTATTGTAAAGTTTAATTAAAATCCATTCAGCAGTTTTTGCGTGAAAGAGTAACAAACATACACACATCCATACAAACCTTCGCGTTTATAATATAAGTAAGATGCGCCTTAAATTATGATTTCAATTTAAAATGTATGTTTTATGTTTTGTAGATATAAGTTATGATTTTATTTAATGCAATTGGTTTGGCCAATTGATGCAAGTCAAACTATTTTTTTCATATTTACTTTTCAGGCAGTAAGTACCTACGCATCCATTCAAACAGCAATAGTAGTACCTAGTTAAGAGTAGCTAACTACAAACCCCGTCGAGTTGACTTGCAATCAGCGCCATGTCGCGGTTGACGGCCGATCCGGGAACATTATACACATATACACAACTGTCGACTGTGTGTCAACCGCGACTTCAATCAATTTATTGCTTGATTGGTGTGCTGCGCTTCTGTGCGCCCATGCGCCGAACTTACCAGGGCGATACTGGCAACCACTAAGTGGGGAGCTGACACTTGTTTACTTTTGGATATACATACCTATTTGGTCGACATTGATTCGACGCCTAAACAGTGGGAACAAATGCGAATTAGGGCCGAATCGGAAGAGGCCGGTAGAGAGAGACCTGTGACCTCACCAGTCGGACTCTTTTGACCCTAAGCCTAGCACTGCATTGGGTGGAATGGATTCTTTTGATTTTCTGTTTTGATGATGGATTTAAATACGCAGATTTTTATACTCATACATTTTTCCTTCACAGAACTTCCTTTCCTGCCACTTTAAATATCCTCCACCCAGCAACGCTCAAAGATGACATAGGCCAAGAGGGAAATTATTTACCTCAGAGCCTTCCTGTATGTTTGTAAAGAATGGATAAAATGAAAAAAACTTTGTTTATTCACTATTTAATATATAATACTAGCTGACCCGGAAACCGCCTCAGAATCAATAGCTGTTGTGTTAGCTTATTAGCTGAATTAAATTCAGTTTTTTTTATCAAGTTAAAAATTACACAATTAACCCTAGAGTGGGCGCGTCTTTCCGTAAAACGTCAGTGGGCGCGTGGGGAGCATTTTGCCGCTCATTTTCGTGGACAATTTTAAGAAGGAATAATGCAATTTAATTAATTTCTTTTCTCAGGATTTAAGTAAAACACTAATAAGGTATGACAAATTAACATATTTATTGAACTCTGTTGAAGGAACTTTGGTTTACAATCGAATTTACAAAAAATAACATTTAAATTAACTTTTTTTAGTTATCCTACATTATCCTTCTATAATATTTATTAAAAATGGAAAAAAAATAACAATATTAAATATTTTCCAAATCTACAGGATATGCTTTGGCGAAACAGTCTTCACATAAGTATGTGCAATGTTCATTGCACAGTAATTTTGAGCATCTTGTAATGGTCCGCCACCCTTGGCTTTTGACACCAATTGTGATGAACCCTACCTAGCTGATTTACTTTTCTAAGCTTCTACCTCGTAGTTTAAATCTCGTAGCTCCTGTCTCGTAGCCACGCTCATAATTCTACCCTTATGTCCTACTGATCACACCACTAGGTATGATGGCCTGACTCAACCCTCCTTTCGGTTTATTTCTACCTCAGGCTCGTGATTTCTAAACCCCTATACTTTATAATCTAGCTAAACCTACCCTATCTTCTTAAATCCCCGCGATTTTCTCACAGTAATCAAGATTTAAGATTTTAGTTCACATTATTTCTATAATCTGCGTTGTGTATTTTTTGTTTTAGATTTTACATCTGTTTGCATACTTAATATGCACACATATGTAGAGAAGATAATGTATTACGTGTGGTAACCCCTAGATTCTTTTAGAGAAAGGGTGAGAATTTTCCGATCAATTTATTTATTATTATTTTAGAATATTTAACCGAGTTTGATAAACTATCCCCGCCCTAAACCTTGTGTCTATTTGATTTCCGTAGGAATTTAGTGTGTTTATTTAATTCTTCCTATCACCGCTGATACATCGATAACATAAAACAACAGTTAATAAATTTAACATTTCAAGAAAGCAAACCTTATCTTACCAGTGTAGAATGTTCATATTCGAGAGTCCGGTTTTCTCAATTGGAGTTCTTGTCTGCAGCTTCCCCTAACATAATGTGTTTGTAGTCATAGTTAGTGTTATTGGTTAGTATTCGCAAAATTGTTGAAAGAGCAGGAATGGATGGATATGGGGAGGGGGATAATATGTTTGCTGAAAAGTCGGCTCCTCCGCTAACCAAGTGAAAACCGATGAACAACAATTACAAACCCGGATTCTCTCAGTACGTTTGCTAGGCTTATCCTTAGATCCGAGTTTTACTCTCTTCGACGAGCGTCTCATGCTATGAAAGGGGCCCTTCACGCCAGCAGGGAGAATACCAAGTCTTCATGCCGTTTTTCTGTCTTACTCCGACTTCCGACTCCTCCGGATTGAATTTAACTCTACTGAGTCTAGAAGGGGTATTTCATGTCTTCCCTTATCATGCCTCTATCCGTTAAATGTGGCGTAAGCTTGTGACGGGCAGATCCTTCCTCCCACGTGACCGACCCAGCGTTACACTCCACCTCTGACTAGCTGACATAAAACTCACCTCGTGAACCTTATGTTTGCTTTCAGGTTCGACAAGACTCACGGTATGCAAATATCCTGTGGCTTTAATGCCGCGTCAGCGTACTGTCCGCATACGTCCTTCCTCTTCCCCGCATGCCCACCTCGACAATACCGCCACAAGATCAAAGCCGTCCGTTCGAGAAAGGTTGCCACTTACATTTCCAGATGGCCCATACCTACATACAGAAGCCTTGAAGCTTACATTCGAAGACAAGTTAGGATTCAGGACTGTATGAGTATTTGAACACCAGTGTTGTTTAAATGAGGTCACTAGCTCCTCGTGTGTTAGGTATTTAGGATAATGGGTATTTATGGTTTCTTGGATACCTACTTCCTATAAGAAAGATTTAAAAATGAGATAAATCGAGTTGTCATTGAATCAATGACCTCCTGAATAATTGTGATGAGCTCTCTTTGAGTTTGAAGCTAGTCGAGGTACTTTACTTCGCGAAACTTTGCATGCTAAAACAATGCTACCTATTGGCGATCGCCCTAGTATAACCAGTTGTTTAGAATTGAGTGAATTTAACGTCGATTTTACTTTCACATATTGGGCGAAGTTTCCGTCGTAAGCTATGATTGATAAACCTGCCCCTTGACTTTTGTGTTTTTGTTTTATTTATTCGTTGATGGAATTTAGGTGACCGTGTCATTGAACTCTAATCGAAATTTTAGATACACAATCGAAGGTCATATAACATACCCTAATCTCGTCGGTGAGAGGATTCGGTAGGTATTAGCTATACCTATCAATTTGCTATTTCTATCGATTTTAGCGTTACGTATTTCATTTCTCATGGTTATTTGTTTATTTAATTTATGTGTTGTCGTTAATTATTTTCCTTCGTCTTATTGTTATTATTATCATTCAAGTACGCCAATGTAATTACCTAGAATGATTAAGAAGCACACTCCTATGACATCTTGTAATACCTAATTAAATTGTGCCAATAGTTAATTAACTCCGATGAACGAAAGACCGATATTAAATAGGTACATCATTTTTATGGTTTGTTTGTTTACTCTTCACACAGACGACCTTCGGTATACTGACCTACTTTGGAGATTGTTTATTTCTACGGTCATTGTCCTTTTGAAGCACGATTCATCGTTTAACTAATTATTTCTTATTTATTTGACCTAGTTTTGCTTAAACACTGATCATTTAAATAGGTACCTTGCTAACCTAGAGGTATCTGGATGACCTAGTTTCAACTAAGGTATAATTTGCTTGACCTACATAGTTCTGAGAAATATAGGTATTTCGGTTACGAATCGAACTGATATCTTACGTCGCATTCCTTATACGCGCTTAAATAAACATTACACCTACCTAACTAAAACAAGTACTTGTATGACCTAATTTATAAGTAGGTATTTGTTTGTTTGGCCTAATTTTGAGACGCTTGTGTACTCCAGCACACGAAATATAGAATAAAGAGCTTCCACGATAGTCATTTATTACGTTCTACGCGCCTCGATTCGTTTTATATGAGTTATAATAAATTAGCGTATTTACCTAACTGAAGTAAATACCTACATATGTATCCTAACTCTAAAGCAGGTATTTCCTGTTTGACCCACTTTCGAGCAAGTGAAAATTGTTATTAGTGTGTTAGTGACAAACTTCAAAGGTCCGATTGATTTATTGGTGATGCACGCTCGTCCCTTTCTTCTTTGTCTCTGAAAATAATTAATAATTAGTTTTATCTTACCGCCCTCGATCGATTACAATTTTTCCCAGCCGGAACTTTCATAACTTCGACATTGTGATCGAGGTTTTCCTTTTTTTTCGTTTCCTAGCTAATGGATTCCTATCGGCCCTTTTTGAGAAAAGACTCTGATGATGAAAAAAACTCTTCAAATATCTGTCTATTTAAAATTCACTTCGGTATTTCGCTTAGTTCCTCAACCTCGTATTAATTACTGTTTTATTTCATTCGCCTTCGAGAGGTGATTCATCAAATAACAAATCAGATGTTTAATTTTATTGTCCGGAATTAGGTAAATTATTATTTATTCTCAATATTTTAATATCACTTTAGAATTAATAACCGTAGATACGCACGTTTCCAAGTGTACGAATTATTATCACTACTGTTTATTACAATTTCGTTATTCAATTCACAAAGGATTTTTAACCGCTTTATTATTGAACCACTGTAGTTTAAACGTGACTCGAACAATTCGTTATTGTTATTTATTTTACATATGTCATGTTATTTAAAGTAAGGTTAAAGTTTTAATTATTATATCACCTATAGTTAATTTTAAAATCGCGTGTTATATTTTCTTTTATCCGGTAATTTGATTTATTTTAAGACACTGGATTTTTGTTAAATGTTATAAAACCACTAAATACAAGCTGTAAGAAAGAACCCCGAATGTCATTCAATTCTTATTTACTGACTTTAAACACTTTCATTATAAAACACCCGAACTTTCACGAAGTATTATTTAGGCACTTTTCCGGACTCTCCGTTGATCGTCTTTGAAATTTTTATTCCTCAATTTTAAAGGGAAAATAAAACACTGAATTTACTATTTTTTTTGCAAACACTTGTAGACATTTTTCAACTCTACTAGAAGCACTAGTTTACTAGTCTTCTTCGCGCACCTTTACATTTTTCTTGATCGCGCACTTCCCGTTATTTCATCCGAACTCTCCCTCAATCTCCCAACGAATCCCCTTCTTTATCAAACCATGGTCTTTTAAAGACCTTTTAGAGCTCTCCTTTCATAGGAAAATCACTCCTGACCGCCCAGACTTTCATAGGAAAAAGGACCAAATTCGGTTCCTCCGTATGTGACCTTTTGTCAAATCTCTGTTAATCTTCTATCTCATGTCTTAGAACCAAATTAGTTTAGTGTCTCTCTCTCGTAAAAAATCACATAAATTTTCTCATTGACAGGTATTTATTTTAAAAATTTCATGTACTTGCTCGTAATTCATTTTTTAATGCCTACCCCATAAAAGTAATGTTTTTATTTTAGAGTAAATATTCGTATTTAACTTGTATAATTTTGTTTAGGTCGTTTCGTGTTAATGATACCCTTAATTGCTTGAAATCATGTTCTATAATTTTATTTGGATAAAGTCATATCAACAAAGTGATAGCCAACCTTTTTTCTCTAGTCAAACGGTTAGCGATTCCTTCGACGGTTCTCACGCATTTCCCAGTGTCAGGCTACGTTAAGCATCTTTTCCTGTGATTTGATTTAATTGTAGAGTGACCAAAATGTACCGTGGCCTTTGATATGCAATATTTTCAATATCCTGTTTATCGTGAATAGTGTTGTCAGATCAGAGTAATCCTTATATCGGTACCTATTAAAGTCAATTTAAGTAGTTCCAATCAGTTTTCTTTTGAGATATTTGGCTCTAATAACTTCGTTTCACCATTCCATTTCCATATCAATAGATTTTCCCACTTTTTCAGGTTATTATATTCAGTTTGTGAAAATTTTCGAGATTCTACCCGTTTTTTGTGATCATTCCAGATCGGTTTTAATTAAATCGACCCCTGGGACCATTCATGTTACGTTTTCCGTGCCCTTATTGATAATTTTTCATTTATTTATTTCCAACATTCCCGTCTAAGATTTTTTTGTGTTTACGTTTAAAATTGTAGGTACCCAAAACCCCCAGTTCCCGATCGCGTCTTATGTAAACACGACCCGGAGTCGATAATCTTTCAACTCTTTGTCCTCAGTATTGTTTTTAATACAGTTCATTCAACCTAAGTCCCTGTGAGAATTAATTCAAGGCCGCCCAAAATGATCAAAGTCCACTCTCTTATTGGTAGAATTTAAACTTCCTTTGTTTTCGATATAACTATGATATGGTGTTCCCTCGCTTCAGTCTCTATGCAGATAATAGCTCCCAACTGCTCGGACAGATGTCGCCGAATGTACCATTTTCTCTACATAATATTTAGGGGGAAATAAAAATTTTTTGTAGGCTTATCGTAGGTTGAAGGTTGGCATTCATCACAATCTGCAACACCCTTTTTTCGTGCGCCTATTTTCCTTTGATGGACATATACTGCATTTGCCTTCCTTTTTTGAAGATGATACTTGTTCTATAGGAACAAAGCGAGCAATTTGGTTCCTCAGAGGAATATTTAAGGTATCTACAGAATACCTTGCGGTCATATATGGCTTAACCAGGACCATCGCAATCTCCCGCAAGTACTGTCGGCGTAGCATCAAGTGTTCAGTATAGGCTTTGTAAATTATTTGGCTATTTATACCGGCAATATTCATCATAAAAAAAAATCAACCTCATTGGTCACCTGCGAGTTATTCTACCAACAGAATACTCTTCTTCCATTGGGTCCACGACTCCAAGACCGCCTTTGGTTTCATTATAAAATGTAATCATTTCAGGCTTTGCAGCAGGTCCGGTGTTTTCGTCGATTCTATCATTCTCATGAAAAGTTGATAATAGTAATACTACTTTTTTTGCTTCTTGTCTGGAACATGAGACAGCAAAACTTTCTTCTCACCAAACCCAAACATCGAAGATGGTTTCTTCCTATTTTTAGTGTTCAGAAAACAAGTTGGAATTTAATTTTTACGTAAAGTTTGTAATGGTCCGCCACCCTTGGCTTTTGACACCAATTGTGATGAACCCTACCTAGCTGATTTAATTTTCTAAGCTTCTACCTCGTAGTTTAAATCTCGTAGCTCCTGTCTCGTAGCCACGCTCATAATTCTACCCTTATGTCCTACTGATCACACCACTAGGTATGATGGCCTGACTCAACCCTCCTTTCGGTTTATTTCTACCTCAGGCTCGTGATTTCTAAACCCCTATACCTTATAATCTAGCTAAACCTACCCTATCTTCTTAAATCCCTGCGATTTTCTCACAGTAATCAAGATTTAAGATTTTAGTTCACATTATTTCTATAATCTGCGTTGTGTATTTTTTTGTTTTAGATTTTACATCTGTTTGCATACTTAATATGCACACATATGTAGAGAAGATAATGTATTACGTGTGGTAACCCATAGATTCTTTTAGAGAAAGGGTGAGAATCTTCCGATTTATTAATTATTATTATTTGAGTATCTTTTACCGAGTTTGATAAACTAACCCCGCCTTAACTTTGGGTCTATTTGATTTCTGTGGGAACTTAGTGTGTTTATTTAATTCTTCCTATCACCGCGGATACATCGATAACATAAAACAACAGTTAATAAATTACATCATTTCAAAAATAAAAAACCTTATCTTACCAGTGTAGAATGTTCATATTCGAGAGTCCGGTTTTCTCAATTGGAGTTCTTGTCTGCAGCTTCCCCTAACATAATGTGTTTGTAGTCATAGTTAGTGTTATTGGTTAGTATTCGCAAAATTGTTGAAAGAGCAGGAATGGATGGATATGGGGAGGGGGATAATATGTTTGCTGAAAAGTCGGCTCCTCCGCTAACCAAGTGAAAACCGATGAACAACAATTTCAAACCGGATTCTCCCGAATACGTTTGCTAAGCTTATCCTTAAGTCCGAGTTTTACTCTCTTCGACGAGCGTCTCTTGTTACGAAAGGGGCTCTTCACGCCAGATGGGGGAATACCAAGTCTTCATGCCGTTTTTCTGCCTCACTCCGACTTCCATCTCCGCCGGATTGAATTTAACTCTACTGAGTCTAGAAGGGGTATTTCATGTCTTCCCTTATCATGCCTCTATCCGTTAAATGTGGCGTAAGCTTGTGACGGGCAGATCCTTCCTCCCACGTGACCGACCCAGCGTTACACTCCACCTCTGACTAGCTGACATAAAACTCACCTCGTGAACCTTATGTTTGCTTTCAGGTTCGACAAGACTCACGGTATGCAAATAACCTGTGGCTTTAATGCCGCGTCAGCGTACTGTCCGCATACGTCCTTCCTCTTCCCCGCATGCCCACCTCGACAATACCGCCACAAGATCAAAGCCGTCCGTTCGAGAAAGGTTGACACTTACATTTCCAGATGGCTCATACCTACATACAGAAGCCTTGAAGCTTACATTCGAAGACAAGTTAGAATTCAGGACTGTATGAGTATTTGAACACCAGTGTTTTTTAAATGAGGTCACTAGCTCCTCGTGTGTTAGGTATTTAGGATAATGGGTATTTATGGGTTCTTGGATACCTACTTCCTATAAGAAAGGTTTAAAAATGAGATAAATCAAGTTGTCATTGAATCAATGACCTCCTGAATAATTGTGATGAGCTCTCTTAGAGTTTGAAGCTAGTCGCAGTACCTTACTTTGCGAAAATTTCGCATGCTAAAACAATGCTACCTATTGGCAATCGCTCTAGTACAGATAAGTCGTTTAGAATTGAGTGAATTTAGCGTCAATGTCGTCTTCACATTTTACCGCAGATTTCATCGCAAGCTATAATTGATAAACTTGTCCCTGACGTTAAGTTTTGTTTTGTTTATTCGTTAATGAATTTAGGTGACTGGGTCAATGGATCGCCTTGAACTCAAATCGAAAATTTTGGTGCACTATCGAAGGTCATATAACCATACCCTAATCGTGCTAGTGAAAAGAAGCGATAGGTATTTACTTTGTAAATACGCTAAGATACCAAATTTGATTAAGTGATGCGTTTCTATCTAATTATGTGTTAAGTATTTGTTTAGCAACACTTCATTCTGTATGGGAGGTGTGACATGCGAATGCTAATAAATTGGTTAGTTATTAACTTACCCTTACTTGGCGTTACGTTCATCAGTGTCAGGATATCCACAGGAACCTGTAAAAGCTTAAATATTGTAAGGACTCACCAAAGCTCTAATGTCTTAAATTCAGCTCCATCGGGTAATATCATCGATATGAATTTTATTAGGGCATCCAGACTACCTGTGTAACTTATCGCACTTTTATTTCGGTTTCCCACTTTTAACGATTTAACCCTACAAGACCCGGAATTCATTTCCTTCCCTTCCCCTTTTCTTCCATATTTGATTTCAATCTAAAGAAGAGAATCGATTCTTAATAATCGTTCGCTCGAATATTATTTTATTATTTGATATATATCTATACCTATTTACTCTTTAATAAATTAATTTATTAATTTGAATTTTCTTTAAATTTGTATTATTCCACTTTATAAAATATTTAAGTTTTATTTATTTTTTCTCTCAATTTAAATTATATATTTTTTTTTCCATAACAACTAAAGATTTTCTTTAAGTTTGAATTATTTCAATTAAGGACAAAGTTAAAGTTTTATTTATTTTTCCAATTTAAATTAGAATCCTTTTATAACGAATAACTAAATATTATTCGTCACTCAAATTACAACAGAACTGAAAGAACCACTTCCACTTTATTTTATAACACTTTCGTTTAGCAGCAAATTAATCACTTGGATTATTCATTTAAACTTCGGCTAAGTATTTTCCAGATTTCGGATCAATTATTATTATTGCGTTGTCACCTAACGATAATTAATATCTCGTAATAAAATTTCCGACTTTCGACTTAACGTAAATTTTTATTTAATGAAACTTATTAGACTGTAATTTTATTTATATAACCTCGGACTAAATAACTTTATTTTAACCTTCATAGAACAAATTTAAATCAATTCAAACACTCTATTAAATTCCTTCCGCATTGAATTTTTTATTAATTAATTAATTATTAGATTTTATTGAATCGGAGGCTATTGAAAACACTGATTTTTAGATTTATTATAAGATCATACACTCCGTTAAATTATTATTATTATAAATCAATTATTATTATTGCATTGTCACCTAACGATAATTAATATCTCGTAATAAAATTTCCAACTTTCGACTTAACGTAAATTTTTATTTAATAAAACTTATTAGACTGTAATTTTCTTTATATAACCTCGGAATAAATAACTTTATTTTAACCTTATTAGAACAAATTTAAATCAATTCAAACACTCTATTAAACTCTCCTTCCGCATTGAATTTTTAATTAATTAATTAATTATTAGATTTTTTTTGAATCGGAGGCTATTGCAAACACTGATTTTTTAGATTTATTATAAGATCATACACTCCGTTAAATTGCACGATTAACCGTATCCGGACACTCCACTCTCTGTTTTATCAAAGTATAAAACTGATTGTATACTCTATTTTACCACTGAATTTTTAAAGTATAAAACTGACGCTATTTTTCCACTGTATTTTTAAAGTGTAAAACTGACGCTATTTTTCCACTGTATTTTCAAAGTATGAACTGATTCTTAACTCTATTAATTAATCACCAGGGTAATTCTCACGACACGCGCGACGTTTTAAGCAACCTTGCCAGTTGTCGAAGGACTCCCGAATAATCCCAAACACGCTAATTTATACCCATCACAGCTCCAAAAGGGCATAATCGTATATTCCTTGACGAGGAATTATAATCTGTAATCACTCGAAATTTTTTGAAAACCCCATCTCATTATCGTTTGTTCCTACATAAGATCTTTCGATTTTTCCTCTCCGTAATTCGGGGTTCGTCCCACAACTTTGTCTCGCTTCCCTAAGGTTTATAGTCCCGGACTTAGTAAGCTGCCATCCAGTTTGCCCATTTTCCACATGTCTTCTGTCTTCATAATATATTTTATAAACATGTTTTTAATCTGTTTTTTTTTTCTCAGTTTGAAACATGCCCATAAGTGATCTGCTAAAACTATACTCTAAATTGGCATACCTATTTGCGAAACGTAGATTTTTCGGTCTTCTAGTTTTAAACGCTAGTTGTCCTGTATGAATTTCCACGAAATTCATTTCTTTTCCCCTAGTCTACGTAAGCAATTATGTCTCAGAACCGTATTTCCATTATTTATGTGGCATATTCAACTTTTTCGCTTTTCCCACCTAAATTTTCTTCAAGTAACGGTGTTTTAACAACTATTCTTAAATGATTTTCCCTTCGTTGTTAATAAGGAATCATATCCTGGTTCCGTATCTACTCTACTTATAACGTTTTTGAGTTTTTCCCATTTCCTTATCTGAGTTTTCCGGTTATGTCGGTTTTTCGTTCTCTCCCCCCACTCCTAACCCAATGATCCCTTATTGAAATTTGACGTTTGCCTTTTTGCGGTGATTCCATCTCCCGCTAAAACCCTTTTTTCCTTTTTTGATATATTATTTATGGTGTTTTCCGGCCCACTAACTATTCCTATCCTGGAATATCTGTCAAGTTAACTACTTCGATCAAATTCCGCCCAATTTTCCATCTCTCTCTCGCTCAAAATCCCATAAACTATCAGCCCTGACGTGTGTATACATCCTAATTTCTACATACCTGGCGATAAATCCATTTTAATGTGTTTATAATTAAATTTTACGGAAATTCTATAATCTAAATACTAGGCAAGAGCAATGTTAATTTTTATGACCCTTTTTAATGGATAATGGGCCTTAAATAAACAAAAGGCATGTTCGAATATTCCTTGTTTATATCAACAATATACATATGGAGTCGACAACCGTTGTAATGTGTCACTTTCCCTCGCAGTCTCGTGTAACTTTATGTTATGATCCCTACTTTAATTACGTAAAATGACTCTTTTTTATGAATTAAATCTATCGCAATGTTTGCAGTATTTCCACCCCCCCCTAGGTATGTTATTCCAACTCCTTTCCAAGCATCTGCTACTGCACCAAACCCTTGTTTCGTCCCCTTGTTCAATCCTTAAACTCTAAAATTTTTTTGAATTTTCCTTCCCAATTCGCTTTCCTAATTACTCCGTTCCGTCTAGAATTGATAACAATAATTTTCCATTGTGTTATGTATATTCATTTTCCTTTAGTACGTTTTTCCTCGAATTTGGCCTCTCGGCCGTCATATGTAGTTACTCTATAATTGAGAACCCTCCCGCAAGCATGCCCCGTTGTCCCCGCGTTTTCCCCTCAATATATTACTGATAAATTTTTTTTATCGTTATCCAAGTGTGTTTTCCGCAACTAAAAACGCCCTAATGCACTCGAAACTAAGGTCTCCCGACCCCTTGAAGGTACCCTTTATTAATAACATTACTTGGGTTCGTTGTACTAAAAACCTTGAATAATTCGATATTTATCTCTTAGTTCATTCAACCCTGATCTCTGTGGGAACGTCTAGACCATAAATTTCTTCACTAATCACTAGGGTCAAAGTACAATCCTTTGTGTTCAAAATGGGCACGACCCCCTTCTTGCTGATAGGCTGAGTTGATTTTTAATTGCTTTTCCTGCTATTTAATTGGTTGTCTCAACTCTCGCGTTTAAAATCGTCCCTAAACCTGGGGTTCCCGTTAAATATCGATCTCATCACTATCTGTGTATATTTAAGGTAACTATAATACATCAAACAACTTAAAAATACCTCTATTTTCGAGCAAGTTTGAATTTGACCATACAGATGTCGTAGTACTGCACTTTTCATCTTAAAAAAAAATTCCCGTGGGCTTTCTCGTAAATTGGAAGTTACCATTCATCACAAGTTCCAACGATGGCCGTTCTATGATCTAGCAACTGATCAGCGAGAGGTATTGAAGTAAAAAAGTTATCCATAGTAATGTTGCGGCCAGTGTTGAGGATATTTTGGGCTAATCTTTATAAAAAATACAAAGATTAGCTAAATCGTAAATAATATAAAGCACAATTTTTACTTGCGTGAGTGGGCGCGCAGTGAGCAAATTGCCGCCGGACGACACCCGATGGTAACAACCTCCTTCTCAAGCGACTCTACGTGCACTGACGGTGTCCAGTCTTTTGCCACGGGTTGCGAACGAAAGTGGGGGCAGCTACTAAAAAGCGCAAAGTTTATGCGCAGTAGATTTAAGAATTATCAACGTTTTTTTGCAGAGGGCGGCAAAATGCTCATAGCGCGCCCACTCTAGGGTTAAGCAATTATCGATACGCAACTGTCCGTGTTTTGTTTTTGTCAGCAACAGAGATGGCGTTGTGTACGGATTTATATTTTACGTGATTTTCTTATTTTTCCACTTATTTACGGGAATTGTATTTCATTTTTTTTACGTGTGTTTATTATAATTATTGTATTTTTGCTTTGGAGGGGTGCAGACATAAAAGCAATTATCGATGCGCAACTGTCCGTGTTTTTTTTGTCAGTAAGAGAGATGGCGTTGTGTACGGATTTATATTTTACGTGATTTTCTTATTTTTCCACTAACTTACGGGAATTGCGTTTCATTTTCTTTATAAGGGTGTTTATTATAATTATTGTTTTTTTCCTTGGGAGGGGTGCAGACATAAGTTCACCGTTTGTCGCATTTTCTGCTGTTGACATTCAGTGCGTAAGAAAGAGGGGCAGCATTATTTGTTCAATAACAAAAGCAAAACAATCAGCGCATTGACATTTGTTTTTGTATTTTTGGAATTCACTCACTATTCAAAATTATACTTAATACAATATTGCTGCAACTCTTTCAAAAGATGAGAATTCGTTCCGTACAAAATGTATGAGGAAAAGAATTTTCTTTAAATTTGAAGCGGAAACAAATCCAAAAATAATAATAATAATATTTGGCTAATTTATATAGCGCCGTTTTTGTGAGAAATCACCTCAAGGGCGCTGTACAGTACAAGTAAATATGTAATAAAATTGGTATAACTAAGATTTGTAATTATAACTAGTGGCTTTATCTAAGACTTATAGCTGATGACTTATGACTAAGACTTACGATAGTTGCCTTAAAAATAGTGGATTAATGACATACATATTTACAACTGTGACATAAAGTTAGAGACTTAAAACTAACAAAAGTACCAACATTTTAAAAAACTTATTTGCCATTGTTGTCAGTGATAATGATCGCATTAAAACCAAATAACAAACAAGTTCTGTAGGTATATGTACAAACTCGTAACATAGATAAGTTATTGAGGATTTGAGGATTTAAAAATTTAATACATAGGTACATACACATTTTATACATATTATATTCTCCTTTTTAGTGTTATTAACGCCAGAAGAAAGAGGTAGTTCTTATATAATATTACTATTAGGTATAGAACACGGTTGAAATAACGATCTTAATGGAATTACCGGTGCAATAATGATCTTTCTGGATTTATAGGAACATACACAAGCTTATCTTAAATGAATGAAAATGAATCGTCGTTCCGCATTAAGATGATTCATCGCTCAACACACAGATTGAGGAGTTAGGCTCTCACTTATTATATATAAATATATCTATAAATTCGTTGAAATCAACAATTATAGAATGACGAATTTAAGGAAATGAGTGTCTGAAAAGATGCGTTTTTAGCTTGGATCTAAATTTCGCTGGGCTGGTTATGCATCTCAGTTCCGTGGGAAGTTTGTTCCAAGCCTCAGAGCCAGATACTCCGAATGCACGATCACGAAACTTAGTGTTCGGATTTCGTTTAGGTACTTTTAACCTTCCGATTGCAGAAGATGATACTGATCTAAGAGTTGACTGTCTTAGACCAATATTTTCAGAAATGCACAATTCAGATATATATTGATAGCTTTAAACACTATCCAGCATAATTTGTATTGGATGGAGGGATGGATTCGTACGACCGTCATTCCTGAACCAATTGACCCAACCCTCATTCCTTTTTCCTTCCCAGAACTTCCCCACCTTTCCTTTTATAAAAATACCCTCTCACACCATCTCCAAGATGACAGAGACCCCGAGAAAAATTATTTTTCTCAGGGCCTCCCTTGTGGAGCTAATGTAGAAAAAAACTTCCCCGCCAAAACTTTCTCCCGTCTCTTTCCACTCCCACCCCCTTTATCCGCACTACAGTCCCGATTGGGATGACGTAGTCGGTACAAGGCGTTGTAATACATTGTAATATTATGTATACACGAATTATCTCTTGGTATATTTACACGGTTAATCTCTGACTGAACTGTCGCTGTCTTGCATACTAGATTCTTGCACGCTTAGCTGGTTCAACATTGGTATACGTAGTTATGCTAAGGAAAGGGCTATTTGAGGCTGGAAGTGTGTAAACTCACGAAGATGACTATTAATAGAAACTATATAGGTAAAATCCTTTGCCATCTTGGATAAGGGAAGGATATTAAATAATTCATTTGTTAAAATAGTAAAATAAGAACCAAACATAATATGATTATTCCAATCAAACCGAGTTAGCCAATCATTTTTTTTTTATTTATTTTTTTTATTTATTTATTTAAACGCCATATCATGGCTTTTACACTGAAGTGAGTACATGATATTATAAGTATACAGTGATACACAGGAGATTATCAATAATAATAAAGTAGAAATGAACATTTAACAAAGTAGCAAGTATTTAGGTGAAGGATACTATTATGTGTTACTAAACTACTTATTATCAGTGCAAAAACTAGACTCACTAAACTACTGTTACTATACAAAAAAAAATATCAATGTTATAATAACAGAGAACATAAGATTTAGATAGGATTATTTAGAATAAAAAAAGATGTACCTAAACAAAGGGGACTTGTCAAAAAGTTGTCAACAGTATTTATAAGCACTAAATAGAGTAAATTTGCATTGAGTTTATTGTTACCTTCGAAGTTATCTTTGTTTGAAATTATTAAGCAGGTATTGCTAATTAGCTAACTGTTGCAGGGCTGTCAGTTAAATATTTAATAATAGTTTTGGTTTAAAAAAAAAAAAAAAAATCATTTTTAATAAAATAATGCATTTAAAAGCTATCTCTCTTCAGTCTGTTAGTAAAGATATCTGAAGTAAGTACCTAGTTGAGAATCTATAGTAAAATATTTATTTATTATGAATTTCCCGCCCGGCTGGGCTTTTACACGTTAGTTTTTTTTATTTATTACAAAGAACATCTAAGTTAAGCACAACAGAATCAAAGCAAAATCAAAAACAAAATCAAAAGCAAAATATTAGACAAAATCAAAAACAACATCTAAAGCAAAAACAAAGTAAAAAACGAAATGACATCGAAACTAAATACTCCGCCATGCAAGATGGAAAAATGTAATACTAGGAAAATTACAATACATTGGTAAGGTCTCGTAGGTCGATGCTGAGCTACGTAGTTTGTTCGGTTAATTAAATTAAATTTGATGTTCTTCTTTTCAGAAGAATTTGAAATAAATCATACTTTTGATTTTAATAATGGGATAGAGTATGTAAGGTTAATGATATAGACAAACCAGAAATCTTGGAAATAAAGAGAGTGAAAATGAATTTTAATTTTATGTACCTATACGATCAAAAATATTAATTGACACTAAAAAATAAAATTTGTTCTCTTTGTAAATTAAAGTCTATGTCTATTGTTGTAATTAGTTTTAAGTAAACCCTGACGAAGAATGCATTGCTTCCGAAACATATCGGTTTTTATAAATAATAAACAATATGATTTTGTCCCGGTAACTAGCTAGCACTGGATGATAGTGGATCTGAGGAACAAGGTATTTTAAACCAGTTCCCATTTGATTTATAAAATGGTCACCATTGTCACCAACATCACCTGGGCGAAGGTGAACCAAATGCCGTCCGCAGGGCCAAGTTATAATATTATTAGTCGTAAATTTTCGTAAAATTACTTAGAAATTCAGAATGCATAAAAAAATATACAAGCTTTGGAGAAATTGCCCACCTACATTTTAGAAAAGAAGATATCAACGTTTGTAAAGTGGTCCAATCTAAATTCTGTAGAGCGAGCTCCTACAGTCAGCGTGTAAAATTACAAGTGAATACGTGAACGTTTATTTGTTCTTTTTTCACCGCTCGTTGCCTGACTAAGCTCTCCTGCTCGCTGGCCTCAAAGTCTAAAGCTGTTCATATCTTTAACAGTGCATGCAGACATTACTGCAGCTTACGGCTTGCTGCTAGCTCCTTTCTGCTAGCTCCTTGCTGCTAGCTCCTTGCTGCTAGCTCCTTGCTGCTTGCTTTCAGTTCCTTGAAGCTTACAAGCGTTGTATTTAGAGAACATTGGAATAGGATAGACTGGTATGTATTTTACAATAAAGGAAGCCTAAATACCAATAAACTTATTTTAAAATAACCAATAGAATGAAGATTATTACTGATTGATTTTCAAATCCTGATCGCAATACTAGAGGAGACCGCAGACGATAATTATAAATTATTGTCAATATTTGCGCCAATTTGCGTCTTCGATGCGATTGATGATTTATTGCTAATTAATCGTTTACTGAGACAACTAAAGCTGTTGCAGCAGAAACTCCTTACGAATTTACTAACGACTACACTAACAATAAACAAACTAGTTTTGGCTGGAATCGGGCGATAATATTATGTGTGGGAAAAAACTAAAGAGGCAAGGAAGAAGGATAACCAATCACTTACCACTGTTTATTGCATTTTATACAGTTCCACTGCGATACCTCGAGGTAATTATCCACAACAACACGAATAAGTACACAACGATATTGTTTACTTTCAAGATGGTCAAATACTTACTTTTTAGTTAAAAAACGAGATTACGTACATGAAAAACACCAACAACTTGTTTCCAATGCAGTCCCAATTCTTCTCTGTCTTTCAAATACAAATGCACTTGAATTTGCTATTTTTTTGTCATTGCTCCAAATTTAAAATGCTTTTCAAGGGAGGCAAAAATATTTTACAAATTAATTCCTACGATATTCCATTAACTAGAGTATCATTTTAATTTAAGTCCCTGCTGAATCCAATCGCCCACCATAATGGAACGGATTAATAATAAATCAAATACGTACCCAAAAAAATCTCTGAATCAACAGCACTAAAATTATTTGCCATTAACATCCGTAGACTCAATAAAAACTTCGACAACTTTCACTCCTAACTGACTTAGGAAAAGAATTTCATATTATTGTTTTGTCAGAATGCTGGATTAATATAAATTACACCCGGAAAATAATAAACAACTACTCTGTGTGCAATCCAACTCGGCACAGGTCTCAACGAGTTTAGGTCGAAATTTCTCTCGACCATGCAAATTACCTCAATATTACTAGTGATAATATAACTGTCTTCAGTTCAGCACTGTTTCCCATTTTCTACATTCTCCCGAAAAAAAATGTTGTTTCAACTAAGGATCTCATTATAATTGGTGATATTAACATAGGAATAGACATCCTACACGAAACCAGCCCTCAACCATACGACCATGCATTAACATACCCACCTGAGTGCATTAACACACTCACTACTAAGGCATGCACCGATCACATCAAGATTAGGACAAAGAGGGCTTCTAAATCTATGATGCTCGAATCGACGGTAACTAACAGATCCTCGTAAACTCAACCATCCTAGAATTATACAACCCAAAGTTTTCTTCGCCCAAGCCAGGCAATTCTCTCTATAACACTGTTAATTTGGATCATCTGTTAAAGTTTATAGATTTAGAAAAATGGGAATCAACCCAACTTTCTGAAAATATCGACATAGCGATTAAAAAAATTTTCTTCACTAACTGCCCACATCAATGACAGTTTTTTCCTATCAAAACAACTCCCAACAAAAAGGCTGAAACCATGGATTACGAACCGCCTTATTAACTGGATACGTAAAAGAGCGACACTTATTGGCTAGCCTTCATTAACCCAGACCCGCAATTCTTATGTTTCTATAAAAAATATCACAACGTTTGCGATATCCTGATAATAATTCCAAACAAAAATGTAACAATAAAATATTCAGAATTCAGGATATGATAGTAAAATAATTTGGAACATAATCAATGAATAACTAACAAACCAACCATCACGCCGTTTCCCCGCAGGGGTAGGCAGAGAGGACGGACCGCCAATCAACTCGGTCTTGGCACACGCTCTTTGCCTCATTCACTTTCATACATCGTCTCTTACATACGGTTCTATTATTATGACTATTAGTACTATTATTTATGCCATGTCTTCCTCGGGCGTCCCCGACTTCTTCAACATCATATTCTTCTAACACTCCTTTCTTCGTTCATTCGCTCTTCTCACTAAACAATCACTAGATGTTAACGGAAAAAATATCCATGTCCACGAATACCCCAAAACCGTAACTGCTCGTGCCAACCATCACGTTAGTGACATCGGCACGAACTTAGCCAACAAAATTCGTAAATTACTAATAAAAAAATTTAAAAAAATTGTGTGCTTTAGACCACACGACTGAAGTAAAACTTCACTAACTTATAAGAGAACATATGACAATGACATTGACATTGACATTGACATTGACATTGACATTGACATTGACATTGACATTGACATTGACATTGACATTGACATTGACATTGGGGTGACATATGACATTGGTGTGACATACGACCATTGGGTGACCTATGACCCTGGGGTAACCAACGACCTTGGGGTGACCTACGACCTTGGGGTGACCTACGACCATCGTTATCCTTATCCTTATCCTTATAAATCCCCAAGTCAAGTGTGCGCAAAGACCCGACCGTTCGCCTCGCCATCGATCACCGTTCTCGTATCATTACACTTATCGTAACATCACACTTTTCGTAACGTAATCACCAGCTTACCCCCCAAGTGGAGCGTGCCTAAAGAAGTTCACTTCAAAAATCCCCAGCATGACTGTGAAATAATTCTTAAAAATGGATGAAATGCATTTTTTTTGTCAAGAGACAAATGAAAAAATAAAAAATATATCCGTAAAACCGAAGCATTACCAGCGCTACACATGTGTATTTTTTTGTTTTCCTATATGAGGGCTTTCCTGTTTAAATCCATATCCCTGTTCGTAGTTTACTAGCGAAGCTATGGTACATTATAACTATCAGGAAAACACTACCATAATCATGCTGCACTTTCTTTCTGGTAGAAATAAAAATATTTCTTAAGAGATGTGGAATGCATTCTTAGCCAAATGGGGGAACTCTGTTAAATTCGTTTATAGTCGTTTGTAATACCAAGTAATGTAGGTTACCCACCTTTGTCATCCGACAGCCTCCCAGAGCATAAAGAACTTCCATCTCAGGATGGTGGAAATAGGGATCAGAGATCATGCATATAAATAAATGAAAGTATTTTCTAGTGAAATGTAAAAAAAACGGCTTTATTGCACTTTGCAAATGACATCAAAGAAATGTAAAAAAAAGAAACACAAATACCTTTGGCATCTATCAGAATTGGAGAGAGAGAGTTATGTTAAAATTACGGTTGGTTATCAGAAGCGCGTACGTCTCGTCGTCGTGACTCTCTTCCAGTCGTGTAGAGCAATCCTCAACAGCGATCGTCAACAGCAAACCCCAAAAGGCCGTTCCACACGACATGGGGCGTTTGGTTAAAGGGAGTCCTCCCAACACAAAAAGCTCGGTTGAGCCTCCATCCATCAGGCGGCATGGGGAATCTCACCGGCCCAAAGGTACAACAAAGGCTAGGAGCCGCTTCATCAGGAAAGGGAATTCACCCAACAAAAAGAGCACGGAAGGTCCTCACCCATCAAGCGGCATGAAGGAACCTCATCGGCCAAAGGATTCACCAGGCAAGAATCCTAGCGGGCAGTTGATCACCCGTTGAATTTGGTGTCAAAAACATCAGCACGCGGACAACATTATCTCGCGGCATCCGGCGAGGGATTCAACAAAATAAATCGGCTACAGGGCCATTAGAGTTGTCACACACTCACGTGACGTGTATAAACGAACTTTTTAGGCTACATCGCCTTTGTAACACCCACCATAATCCCAATCGCCCCGAAAATCTCCTCCCGCACACAAAATCTACGTTATGTCCTCCGCCATCTTTCCCCCGAACGCCCGTTTCCGGTGTCGTTGCAGTTTCGCCAACCAACAAAGTTAAATAAAAAAATAAAAAATTAATAGACAATAAACAGTACCTGCTTTAAGCAGTACCTACTCGCGAAATAGATATGTTACATTTCCCCGCAACCCCCGAAAATTTTACGCCGCGAAGTGAAGTAAAATTATTAGGACACCGCCCAACACGACTCTCTCTTTCCACATCTGTTAAAGAAAAATAACACAACATAGTATCAGAAAACATAAACGTAAAACATATTAAAGTAGCAAACCCATTCACAGAATGGTGTACAAAAAAAAAAAAAACATAGAAAATGAGGTAATACCTCCACTTTTACAAGCTCGCTTGTAAGATTACCAACACGTTACTCACATGACGAGAGACAATCTCTCAAGAAAACACTAGTGAGTATGGAGAATTCAAGCTCCCACTTTCATTTATAGAAAAAAGCAACACTTAGTTATTATTAACATAAAAAAATAACTCTCTCTCTCTATCCTTATATTCTAATCAAAAGTGATATTTGAAAAAAGTTACGTCACAGATATTATACTCAACGCGTCTTAAATTATCAACTAAAACTAGACCAAGGTATAAACAAATATACAGAATTAACTCATTCAATTTAAAAATTGATGTCTAGGAGGTCAGATCAAGTATAATACAATTATTACTTGTCCATCGTACAACAAGTTTTATAAAAAACTGTCAATTACAAAGTGGTCAGAGTAGGGTTTATATGTAAAGACATACCTATCTGTCAAACAGTTTAGATCAGGTTTTACAATACCGAGGCACTACCTATCTATAAAAGAGGTTAGATTAGGGTTTACATATTTCTATTACCTATCCATCAAAATTATGAAAAAATTCATTAGGAACACAGAAGCAAAACAGGATCTAGAATGTTAGGCTTAGAGCTTAGGGATTAAAATTAAACAAAACACCTAGCTATTAAAAAAATGAACCTCAAAAAGTACTCTTGATTTTATACAAAAATACAAGATGTAACTATTATAAACCATCCACAGAGGACGTTGCTTGTGCAAGAAAAGACTGAAGATAAACTCAGGTGGCATTTCTTCAAAAAATAACACTTAATACATCAAGTAAGTGAAAAGTCATAAATTTCTTGAACAAACAATGATATTTTGGTGATCGAATATACTTATTAGATAATCGACACTAGATAAGGTGTGATCGAACAATATCCAAATGAACGACACTAGTGGACAAAATTAGCAGTACAACACTGTTTAAGCAGTGAGAGACCTATATATGTAAATGCTTAATGTTAACTTAGAACTAAAAGACAAAATACACTTTCCTGTATTAGAGGTAAGGTGATAAACTTCAAATATGAGTTACTTTAATGGGTAGGTATGCCAGAGCAGTACCACCTTTGTTTGTGACAAGAAAAAAAATTTCTTAACAAATATTCTTAACAAACTTAACTAACTGACTTTAAGGAAAGTTATACCAGACTTAATCTATTTAACATAGCTATGGTATATTTAAGAAAAACTTTACTTAATCACTAATTGTTGAAATTTTAACAATCTGTACATAAGAAAGTCGCTCAAATCTCTCATAAACAGAAGTTTTGAATCATTCTTTCCAAGTGCTTGGAAAGTCATTATTCGGGAGAAAATTCCAACGAACTTGAGAAGAAGGATTCAGACTTAAACGCTAAAACAGTACAACATAACCTATTGTTTTACGAACGCATCAGTGTGTAAGTATAATTGTAGCCTATAAGGAAGGCGAAACGACTCATTACATACAAAAAAATTATTTAGAGTTTAAATAAAAAAAATCTCGTCAAAGACTAAGTCAATTACAAAATATGACTTAGACAAAATATTGGGCGCCACTGATCACACGGATCAGAGGAAACGACATTCATTGTAAACGACGTCTCCTATAGAAAAAATTCCGAAGAATTTAAAGAAAAAAAATTAAATTGAGGAAGCAAGATTGAGGAAATTTTTGTGAAATTTTTTTTTTTATCAAAAGCTGAGTTTACTGGATGTTAGGGCAAAACAAAAATGAACTGGTCTTTCCAATAGCTCGATAGGTATAGAAAAATTACAGGCGAGGTTGTGTATAATGAGACTTGATTCGAGAATTCAGTAGTAATGTGATATGCAACCACAACTCGTTTTAAAGAAAAGGAGTAATATGATTGGATGCGTGCTGTTGGGATTGTAAAAAAACACAAATCGACAATTCCCGAACGAACTCGCGACATTACACGGTGGAACACAAAAAAAATAGGATTAGGAAGGGTGGCCGGGGGCCGTGTACTCCCATAATCCAAAAAAAATGATGTCTTAACTTAGGTGTTATAAAATGAATCTTGCGGTACTTAAAGCACGGCAGGAAACACAAGAACCCAAGTTAAACAGCATCAATGTCCACACCAAAAAAAAAATTTTTTCAAAAAAGAAAAAATTATGAATTCTCTAAGTCCACAAAACTGCAAAAATATAATGCCTGTAATTATATAAAATTTAACAAACCTATGAATATGTCACGATTGACAATAAAAGTGTTCAATTTATTGTTGTTAAAATGCCCTCAAAATAGTAATAACGCATCTTTGTTATTGTTGACAAAAGTTGTTGTCGCCATCAAGCGGCATGAAGGAACCTCATCGGCCAAAGGATTCACCAGGCAAGAATCCTAGCGGGCAGTTGATCACCCGTTGAATTTGGTGTCAAAAACATCAGCACGCGGACAACATTATCTCGCGGCATCCGGCGAGGGATTCAACAAAATAAATCGGCTACAGGGCCATTAGAGTTGTCACACACTCACGTGACGTGTATAAACGAACTTTTTAGGCTACATCGCCTTTGTAACACCCACCATAATCCCAATCGCCCCGAAAATCTCCTCCCGCACACAAAATCTACGTTATGTCCTCCGCCATCTTTCCCCCGAACGCCCGTTTCCGGTGTCGTTGCAGTTTCGCCAACCAACAAAGTTAAATAAAAAAATAAAAAATTAATAGACAATAAACAGTACCTGCTTTAAGCAGTACCTACTCGCGAAATAGATATGTTACACGTTCTCAGGTCTGAAAAGGCATGTTATGTTGCTTATTTTCTTTTCAAGCTGTATGTTAACTTGCAAACATTGTACGGAAAAGGAAAGAATTCACAAATTGCATCCAGAAAATATTGCAGATTTATATTCAAAAATGCATTTTTTTAAGAAATTTATTTGTCCAAAAAATAAACATAGTTTCATCGAGTAACAATCACAAGTATACTATATGAAATATTTAATCTTCCTAATTATGAACTTATTTTTTATTATTTTGATGTAGGTGCTCCCGTAAAAAGTTTATTTATTGCTGTTATTCTTTTTATTACGTAGTTATAATTTTTAACAGAAAAAAATGTTTTTTGAATTCATTGACGCTATTTATTAGATAAATTTTGAATATTTTAAGCAAACCCCGACTCAAAAAAGAGCTGATAGTCTTGAAACGCCTGAACGGATTTTCATTAATTGTAGCTAAGAACCATCTCGATCATGTCAGCTTTCAAACAAACAAAAAAAGCATCATAATCGGTCCATAACTGAACAGTGGTTGAGTGGGCATAGCGCTTGGATCCCATCCGGGCGTCGCGTGTTCAATTCCTCGGCTGGCTAAGTCCTCCATCACAACACAAGCAATATTTTCGGCTTTCTGTGGTGGTAGTAGGAGATTTTCAAACATTGTTGGGTTATTCGTAACCCGGGAATGTTTGTCTTTTTGCCGGAGATTTTCTGATCTAAATTTTTTAAATGTGTAATTAATTCAGAATGACATAAAAATGATTGTTTAAATACTTACAATTTTAATAATCAGTTTTTGCGCAACGAAGAGAGAATACGTGTGACATAAATCCACCCCATACTATTATACCATAGTGGATATTATATTCACAATTTTACAGTAGTACGGCTGTATCAGTAGGGAAAGCGTTTTTTTTTTTATTTACCAATTGAAAGAAAGGAGGGATGGAACAATAATCGAAGTACATTCAGTAAAAAAATATATTTAGTTCAGAATATGTACCTAACTCCAACACAAAATAAATAAAATTTAAAAACTGGCGCACGTGTATTTAAATTTGGCGGGCGGACACCGGTTGGGCAGCGTTTGTTTGATTTTTTTTATAAATCTGCAATTTTATTCCGAGATTGATGAAAATAATCTAAGTCTCATTTCGAAAACTGTTCATAACACCTGGGCAACGTCGGAGACTTCAGCCAGTATCTGATAAAGAAATAATTTCGATATTTTAAATCTTTTGCTGACTTTCGCTAGAAGTAAGGTTAATTTGGCCTAACTTGCCAAAAACATTATTTTATTGGATTATCTTTTCACTGGTGTACTTTATTTAATTTAGAAAAATATCTCATTTCGTTTTTGCACTTCAGTAATATAAATGTTCACATTATTTGAGGTCCTCACCTACTTTAAATTCTTGCCTTACTTTCATACCTATAATCAATACGAATTATTAGTTTCATCACGACTTTGACGAAAAACCATTTCCATCGACAAAACGTATCCAAGAATGCGTTTCTATTAAAGCATAGAAACGATCTTATACCGTTATTTCCGTTTTCCTTTTTGCCATTATCAATATATGATTGCTTCATTTCTAACTAGGTCAATTCCGCCTTTATGGCAATCCTCCTCATATTGGTTTAACGATCAAATTCTTTGTTCATTTGGTTTTCTTTCATGTTATTTGTTATAATATTATTGCAGAACTTTTTTTGGCTATTCAATGATTAGAGGCAATCAACAAATGTGTAAAGGTTGTACCTATTGATACTTCATTGTTACCCGATGATTATGAAGAAAATAATGTTTGGGACTTTACTTAAAACAAAAATTAAGGGATAGCAATTTGTTAATTTTTGTATACCGCCGTTTTCATGAAAAATTACCTCGATGTCGCTGTGCTTGTACACTGTGCAATTGTGATTTTTTAGACTCTTTCTAATGACGTTCAAACAGATAAAGAAAACATACTTACCTGGCAGCTCACTTCAGATAAACACTCTTTTATTAGAATGCTTAAGAGCGTTTAACCAGCCAGCGGACGAAATCCACATTTCGTCGAAAGTTGTTCTTACGATCGTGCAGGGTGGTTACAATGAGAAAGATTAATTTTATTATTCTCCGTACCAGCTTTTTTAAATTATAACTCAATATCGAATTTATTTCAATTCAAATTAGCTTTAATTTATACCTTCATCCAAAAATGCTGAAAGGCGTGATGATAAAACTATTAAAATAATGTACTTTTTGTAGTTATTTTTTGATTATAAGTATTTATCATTTTTCAATAATGTCTAAATTTAATAAGAATGTTAAAAAAATCTGAAATATATTAGTTTGTAAGTGCGCAAATAAATACACAAACGGACCAATTTTCGCCAAAAAACACATGTAAGTACATATTTTTTAATGATTTTATTGAAACTAAAATTAAAATTCTAAAAGATACGTTTGCTAGATAATGTATTGATTTATTTTACTGCATGATTTTATTAATTGAAATGGGTGTGGTATAATACAAAAACTTTTTTGAAAATTGAACAAATCTGCCAACGACCTATGGAATAACCTTATTATACTAAAAATTTAAAAAAAAATTCAAAATTTATTACATACGAATGCTAGATAAAAGAACAATCTTTCGAAATCCATTTATAATTTTTTGTGGAAAAGAGTCAATACGTCTAAAAACTTTTTTGAAAATGACGTATTTCCGGTTTTCTCTGGTAATGCCCTCTTAAGCTTGTCGTAAATACAATTTTGCAGGCAGAGGGCGAAAAACTGAAACTGCATTTTGCGTGATTTTACCGTTGCGTCGTTTTTTTTATTTTCTTTAGATAAGTAGTCTAGTGACAAAAGTAGATAATTTTTTAATAAGTAGAATTAATTTAATTACCAAAATATATAACAATTTTCATAATTTAATTCATAAAGAAAGTGTTAACAATTATGAGAAATCCCAAACTAACAGAAAAACTTAAAAACCTTAAATAATTAATCATTTTCTATACTAATATTATAAATGCGAAACTGCATGTATTTGATTGTTACGCTTTAATAGGTGGCACGCGAGCTGTTTGAAAAAATGAATATAACGGGTATGAAGGGTTGGTAAGGGAAGGAGAGGGGGAGGGGGGGAGTGGAGGGGGGATAGGGAAGGTGGAGGAGGCGGAGTGGGAACCCCCCTAATACTATGCGAGTGAAGCCGGGGGCAAAAGCTGGTTTTAATATATTTTTGTCTATAGCTTAGTTGATGAAAGCCATAAATTTATATTCGAACACGCATTTTTTTAATATGATACCCAGGGTCAAAGAATTAAAAAAAATTTCAATATTTACGATACGCGAAAAGCAAATAACATATAATCAAAAAAAGATGCGCGACATCTGTTGTTGAAAAATGAAAATACTAAGTTATCTTTGTGATTATTTCTAGTATAACGACGTAGTATAATTCCAGTAAATGTTTAAAAAATCTCTTAAAATTGGTCACATTTTGGCCACCGCACGCTCGAAAAAGCACCCCTCTAACAACCTGGATAGAAACCTTAACGTATCTTGCAAATTTTGAAAGGAATGTTGTTTAAAATTAGGGAAAGTTTTATTGCTCCCCCAGTTTAATTAAATATTTAATGTGCCGGATAGAACGAGAGAAGACAAGGTAAAGGCGAACAAGAAATATAGCGATCTAGTCAACAAAAATGTTTCCTTTTATTGTTATTGTCATTTATTCTCCCTCCAATTCTAAACTGAATGTAAAATTTTACTATTTGTTCAGTTTCAGAAGAAATTACCATTTCTTCCCACCTCGAACAACCCCGCATTATGAAAGCAGGAAGGTGCCACAACCGGCCAGAAAAGACGCGAAGTTAAATTACATTTTAAAATATTAGGGGTTGGTCTTAGTGTAAATAAATTGTCGCAGGTAAATCAACGCAAAAAAGCTTTACAAAGCAAGCTTCTGTTATTGTCTAGCGACTTGATAAACGGGCAGTTTTATTCTAATGAAATAAAATATTCAGTTTTTTATAAGCAAGTGCGTTAGGGCTGGCAAAAGTGGAGATAAATTATCTAAATCAACAGTGTAATTTTTTTATCCGTGTTTGAGGAGTAAGGCTCTCGACATGCAATCTGAAGGTCGCGGGTTTGGATGATTTATTTATTTATTGATACAATTTCATAGTACAATTCAGTAATGTTGGCCTCACTGGGTGGTTTACCCGTGCTTAACTCTTGACAGGCCAAGATGCCAAACAGGACGTCCGTAACCGTGGGGGTCGGCTGATGACCCCATTTTTTTTTTTTTTTTTTACTTTTAAACCAAAGAAAACACTTTTTCTTTTTTTGATTTTTTTTTTGTTTTTTATGTTTTTGCAGGGAATATTACCTACCTATATTTGACAAAATATTTTTTCCTGCGATCAACGATTTTTTCACATTTTTTTTAAATGGCATATTATGTATTAATCCTTTGCGCGGGAATACCTAAAATACTAAAAATATATTATATTATATTATATTCAGGCACAAGAGCCCCTCTTTTCTGATAAGGTATACATGACCAGAAACGACCTCTAATTTAATATTTTGTAAAATATATGTGTATATTATGTAACTCATATTTTTTATATTACAATAAAAATAAAATAAAATATTTCATGTATTTAAGTAGATATAAGAAGGATAGTAATTTTGGGGTCTACCTTCGGCCCCAGTTGGCTGCGGGAGGGTTAAGCTGTCATTTTATAATATAAGTATTTATACATAATACATTTTGAAAAAAATTAATTATTTTGGTGACGAAAAAACACTTAAAATTAAGAAAAATTTAAACTAAAAATAAAAATTAAAGTGAAATTGAAAAAAAAATGAAAATTGGCATATATTATGACTAAACTTGTGTGTTTGTAAGTGGGGCGTGTTTTATATTGGTTTTGTGTGCTGCGTGTACCTAAATGTTTTATTCTTTTATGTTATAAAATTTTGGTAACATTGTCTTTTTTTCTTTTAATCCATTTTTTTTTTATTTTATGTGTGAATTTATTTTTGTTTTCCTCGATTTTTGTTTCAAGTAAAATACTGTTGAATGCTTTTATAGCATGGTATTTAAGGTTTTGTCTAAAGGTAGTCTTTACCGTAGAAGTTTTAATGTTTTCTCTGTACGCTTGTCTAATCGGTCTGTTAGCGATATTTTGTGTTTGTTGGAGTTTGTGTTTTTGGTAAAAAATGTACAAGTTTAGTAGTGTTTTGGCGTATCTACTATCTACGTCATAACTTTTTAATATTTGGTTTGTATCGGTCAGTCCATGTTTTTTAAGTTTAATTTGATTGATATAATAACTTTGCTTGTAGCCACGATTTATTTATTTAATTTTTTAATATCGACCGATTTTGCTTAACACAAGCATCGTCAAGGTATAATTTCTTTGATTGATCTCAGTATCGCCCTGGTGTGAGACCACCATTCAGAAACGAAATGTTGCGTTAAATAGCTTTAGCCGTGTTTGGTGACCAGATCTGATTATCCAGGAACTTCATCACCTCCCTCTTCCTCCAATCTCCTTCTCCTCCACACTTCTTTCAGCCTCACAACATATCTCAATTGGGGATGCCATAGTCACACTGGCTCCAGACGGGAGCAGTTAGGACGGCAATGTAGTGTATTCACATTTAAAAAAAAATCATATTATGTTTGCTCTACCTAATATTTAATATCTAACTGTGTATTAATTAGTAAATACGAAATCTTATGGTCACGGTTCACAAATTTTAATCAAGAATAATTTTTGTAAACTTTTCCGAAAGGAAGGTCTCGCTTGAATGATCTAATATTTAAACGCTTATGTTTACATATTCCTTTATTCTCCTTGCCTCTACTTAAGTATTATAAATTCACCAACATGTTTACATTTATTCTACACCGTTCCTGAGGAAAATAATTTCCCTCAGGGCCTATGTCATTTTTGAGGGAAGGCGAGGAAGTACTGAAAAGGATAAATGTATGAGGGATGGGTCGGAATCTGGGTCCAGGAGTGACTATTTATGTAGGTAACCACCCCTCCCACTGCGGTGCTAAAGGTTCGGTCGAGAGGTCAAAAAGTCACGCTCACTGCTCTTACTCAATCCGGCACGCCACGCATCAGTCGGCAGACGCTTCCGCCACTAAAAATTGGACAAACCTCACCCCATGAACAGAAGCACCTCTGCCAAGTCACCAAATGTAACAAACGGCTTTTGATGACCTAAGGCAATAAAATATCAGTCTCTCTCGTGGTTCTTTGAAATTCACCACGATAAAACTCAGTGACTGCAGAAGCAATACAGTCAGTAAATGGAATTGCTTAAACTAGAAATAAAAAAATTGTATACGAGTTTTCTTTTTGTCGCTCCTCCTATCAGAGGTTGGCTAACATCAGAAAAATCGTTATCCTACCAGCAGCCGATGCCTCGGATCGGAGACTAGTGATCCGGAGGTCACGGGTTCAAATTTCAGCCTGTGCAAGAAAATTTTATTTTATTGATTTGTATTATTTCACAATTTAGATAAGTTATACATATTTGCAGCACGTTCCGGAATGGAAGATACTCCCAGTATCGCCGTGGTGTAACACCACCATTCAGAATTTAAATGTTGCTTGAAATGGCTTTAGCCATGTTTGGAGACTGTATCTGAATATCCAGTACTTTACCACCTCTCTCTTCCCCATCTCCGTTCCTTCTCTACAACTTTCAGCCATTTCTAAATTAGCTCCACATAGGAGGTCCTGGGGAAAATAATTCCCAATGGCCTATGTCATCTTTGAAGTAAGTTCTGGGAAGGAAAAGAGTATAAGGTGTGGGTAGGAATCCAGAGGTTAGTGTATCCAGGAGAGACGAACGTACGAATCCATTCCCACCACTGCGGTGCAAGGCGATGTTCCGAGAGATAACGGTAGTCAAGGGACTTCCTCAACCAATCTCTCCCGATCTGGCCTGCCGTGCAGCCGGTGGGCAGACGCATCCACCGCCAAGACCCGGACAAACCTCACCCTATGAACCCGAGCACCCCTGCTAACCTTACAACACACGGGGTTTGGGATGCCATAGTTTCACTAGCTGCAGACGGTTGGGATCAGTTGAGACTCTTGTGCGGTATTCACATAAAAAAGCCTCTTAAAACAACCTGGCTGAAATATGCCTATTTATTAGAGTCGCGTAGACTTAAAAGGCATAAATTTTTAACTATCACTATTTAGTATGTAGATGGTTGCTATCACATTAATGTTAGTTATGCTTTAATACGTTACACAAATTTAACAATCGATACATCAAACATTCCATTTTGCGTGATTTCATATGTTGCATAACCGTATCATGAATGAAAAAAACATGCAAAAGTGTTAACATATAAATTTAAAATTTTTGTCGAAAGCGCGAAATGTAATCCAAAAAAAACTGCCAAAGCTTTGACACAAATCCTGACATGATCACAAGTTAAATCCAACTATGAATATGTTCATTTTTTATACGAACCACAGATCTGATGCAGTTTTACCAAACGCAGTGTAATTATTTTTTTATGATAGGTATCGGCGATTGGCTCCGAAGAGATATTCACAAATTTTATGGGTTCTATGGGCAATCCTGTGTTCCAGAATTAAGCTCAATTTTTCCTTGCTTATGGTGTAGATAATTGATAAAACATCGGACGTTATTAACAGGCTTATACGGTTGAAATTGAATCCTGCTAAGAATGCAACTCTGACGCCGCCCATACGCAAATCCGTTTTCATACGTGGAGTTTGTATACAAATCTACTTTTGTATTTGAACGGAATTAAAGCAATGCCAAAAGATTGTGCCACTTATGTTGACAGATCACATGAGGAGCATTCCCTGGAAGGCGTAAGTACGACTCGATTTGTAACTTCGTGAATCTCTCCAGATATGAAGAGATCGACGATAATATGATTATTATTGTAACTGGCAGCTGTGAATAATAATACCACGCGTCTATATATTATGCATGACGTCATTGCCTGTCGCGGTTGCTTTGTCACGGTGACCATCTGTAACTGGATCCCAGTGGATCCGAGGAACTGGCTAATTTTGAAACCAGTTCCTCTCGGACTTTTAAAATGGTCAACAACACTCAAACTGGGCGAAGCCAAATCAAAAGACGCCCGCAAGGCCTAGAGTTTTTAATGGCTAGTTTTAAATGCTAGTATTATCTCGATAATAAATTAGTTCAAGGGACTAGAATTCAAAAGGATTTAAGTAAATCGGCATTAATAGTATTATTTCAAATCGGAATAGATTGCACTTCTGGGAATCATCCGTTCGCTGACTTGACGTATATTTGCTTGTGGACTCTACTCGGAATAAAACGCAAGCAACAGCTGATGAATTTCAAATCCGACAGATGAAATAAAAATATTCCGAAAAACGACAAATCACAGAAATGGTTTGTTGACTTATGAACTCCAGTAACTGTTCTGAATAAAACATTCGAAATTTATCACATTTTGCCCTCAAATCAGTACGGCTATGAAAATACGAAGTAGATTGAAAACATTTTCTTTTTTTAAATGTTATTTCTCACTCGTGTTTTACCACTCTTTGTGTTTATGTGCATAATTTATTAACATTACATCTTATCGCAGTCAAAATGACAAACATAGGAGTGGAATACATTCTTAACATAGTTTTATTGTAAAATTTCATCCATGGCTTTGGTTTTTATTAGGATTAGACATGTATTTTCAATATACTTCAACAGATGTCTTTAGTATGGATAGTTAAACGTAGTTTTTAGGTTTAAGATAGTCTCTGACTATCTCAACAACAGAAGTATCTCCTTAACATATGGTGATATCACCATCAACCGGGAAGGGAATATGGGTTGCCCACAAGGCTTGGTCCTTGACCCAGAATTTTGGAATATACTCTTCGACGATTCCTCCAGGCTGCCCTTGCCTGAAGGATGAATCTCGGTCGACTACGCTGATGACAAATTATTACTGGTCTCAGGGAACAGCAGGAGAGAAGTTGAAAGTGAAGCTGAAGAAAGTCTGAGAGTAATCCTTGAGTGGGGTAAGAAAAACAAGCTGAATTTCGCACCCCAAAAGACCATGGGTCTCCTTATGAAGGGCTTCCTCGATAGAGGAAGAAATCCTACTATAAAAATGGGAGACTCCAACATCCGATTTGTGGAAAATGCAAGATACCTTGGCGTTATCTTGGATCGCTCTTCATCTTTCCTGGCGCATGTCAAGAGTGTATCCAGAAGGGCCCAGGCCCTGTTCATGAAACTGAGAAGAATCTCAACTGCGGAGTGGGGATTACGCTTTCCGGCACTTCGCCTACTGTATAGGGGAGCGTACGTGGCACAAGTCATGTACGCAGCCTCTGTATGGGAGCATCGCCTAGACAACGTACTGATTCACTCGGCACTTAAGCGGGGCCAGCGAACTCCCCTGCTGGCGTTTTCGGGCACATATAGTACTGTAGCTTCGGACGCATTACCGGCTGTGGCCGGTATTTTGCCCATTGATCTAGAAATAAGGGAAGTATTAACTAAGAAATAACTAATAAGAGGAAGGTCAGCCGTCCATCTTGGTGTTGAACTAACACCAGGTGGGGTAGTACCTGTCCCTCGACTGCTGAAAGAGATGCATAAACTCACTCTTAACGAATGGCAAAAACGTTGGGATAGATCGAATACGGGCAGATGGACTTTCTCCTTCTTCCCGTCAGTTAAGAGGTAATACCATCGGTGAGAAATCTCGACGGTAGGTATTTTCAAAAAATATCGTTGTCGCACCGCGCTCACAAAAGAACTAGCTATAGATGTGTGGGTGAGACCACGTGAGTGTTCTCTCTCCCCCTCTGCGCCTCCTGCCTACTGTCTTCCGCGAATCTCATCGCATGCTTGTTACTAGGTATTCCAATATTCTGTTTGGATGGCATGTTTCGACTTATTTCGTCGCTAATGAAGTTTTTGACTCGGCTTTAGGGTGTATCGCTCTCCATAGACAGAAAAAAGGGCGCATTATTTTTAAACGCATGAGGTCTCTAAAGTTGCATATGATTTGTAGCTATTCGAAACGTAAAAATAAATAAAATTAGTCTAAACGACCCGAAGTTTAGAAAAAACTATATTTCGTGATTTGGAAAAAATAAAATAATGGTCTTTTGTTTTGTAGCAAACTTACTTTTTATTCAATAACGGCAGTATATACAAAGAACACAAAACATATTTTGTCCAATATACGTAATCTAGTTGTTAAAAATGTAAACCAACTAAAACTAACTAACTAACCATCACGCCGTTTCCCCGCAGGAGTAGGCAGAGAGCATGGACCGCCAAACAACTCGATCTTGGCAGACACTCCTTGCCTCGTTCACATATAAGTAACTGATTCACTTGGTCGTGCCATGTCTTCCTCGGGCATCCCCGACTTCTTCTTTCATTCACATTTACGTCATATATTCTCCTTACACTCCTTTACTCGTTCATTCGCTCTACATGCCCAAACCATCTGAGCGTCCCTTTCTTAATCTTACTCATTGCGCTTACATCAGCCTTGCATTCTTCGCGGATCTCCACATTTTTCACACGATCGTACATGGTTTTACCACACATACGCCTCAGGGATCTCATTTCTACAGCATTCAGTCTACTTTCATCCTTCCTCTGTCAGTTCCATGCCTCACTGCTATACATCAGGGTAGGTACCAGCACTCAATTATAGACGGCTACCTTCGCTTCTTTTGACAGTTTTATGTTGGCGCCAAAGGCGTTCGTCCTCCATTAATAGAGTTGCCTGCATTTACCCTTCTTTCGATATCTCTGTCAAAACTACCATCTCTCGTAAACATACTTCCCAAGTACACAAACTCACCCACCTGCTCCAAATACTCATCATTCACAACTATGTTGCACACTGTTTTCATACTATCTCTTTCAAATACCATGACTTTAGATTTACTTACATTCATCATTAACTCATTCTTCATACATACTTCGATCATCCTAGACACGAGAGACTGTTAAAAATGTAAAAGGGAAAAATAACACGTTTTCTGGATAAAACTAAGATACTAAACAATAATGTACACCAACTGTACTGAATATCCAGGCACTTCCCCACCTTCCTCTTTCTCACTTCCTTCCGCTCCCCATTATCTTCAGCCTCACAACATACCCTAATTGTGGATGCCATAGTCTAACTGGCTCTTGTGCGGTATTCACATAAAAAAAACAACATTTCTTAACAAAATATAACAAATAAAATATAACGGTTGGGCAAAACTGAATGTTAACGTAGTTTAAAAGCAGCGATTACTTAAAATCTTGCTTCGAATTCAAATTTAACAATATATTTATTGAATGTAGTTTGGCGCTATTATAACCTTTTCAAGCATTATAGCCAGCGACCGAAGGAGATACACACACCTTTCCACGTTTTTTTTTCATTAGCTCCACATATGGGATCCTTAGGAAAAAAAAACCTCAGGGCCTATGTCATCTTTGGGGACGCTGTGTAGGGGTCCTTACAGGGAAAGGAAGGAGAGGAAGTTCTGGGAAGGGAGGTATCTGTCAATGGGTCCAAGGGTGACAGAAGTATGAATCCAACCCTCTCATTAAGGTGCAAGGCAATGGATCGAGAGAGTCCGGGTGGAGAGGTCAAAAGGTCTCCTTCGACCAGTCTCTCCCGATCCGGCCCGCCACGCAGAAGGTGGGCAAATGCAGAGACGTAGCGAATTACATGGGGAGACCTATGGCAGGGATCTTGGTTATCCAATTCACGGGGCGGCGGAATCCATATCCGCCTCCATGAATACAAAGAACATCCAACGCCATAATCATGGTAAATACGCAAAGCACTTTGTAATAATAATAATAATAGCATTATATTTATATAGCGCTGTTTTGTGACATTTCACTTCAAGTGCGCTTAACTATAATAAATTTAAAAAATAATCCTACAGTGGTCCTTATAATATTGAGAAAATAATAAAAGAGTATAGAGTATTTACAAAACAATGACAGAAGAACAAAATTAACAAAGATAGTGCTGTTATAGCACACACGGGACAATAATAATAATAGACAATAGCAGTGCTATTGTATCACAGGACACAACAAGAACTTTAAAACTAAAATATAAAATACTTACAGAAAGGCAGTTTGCGTTCAGAAATGAGAAATATTCTGACATTAATTTATGTGCGACAAATTTGAGTTAAAAAAATAATACGAATTCTTGCACACAAAAAACTTTTTTTTCTCATTTTAATTTTATAATTTTTTTTTTTTTATATATTTTTGTAGTATATAGGGATTTAATTATATAATTATATATTTTTTTATATTTCTGTAGTATATGTAGTATATATTTTTTAAATAATTACCATTAATTACAAGTAATGGTCAGAGTTGCCTCTAAAATGATTAAAAAGATGAGTTTGAAAAATGGGATATATTTATGTCAGATTATTTAGGAAACCGTGGTGAATCAAATGGTGTAAACAAAAAAAAAAATTGGTCGAAAACCTTACATGGGATATTTTGTGAATGCAACGACGATATGTTCTCAAGAGTTTTGAGAGTAAATATATATATTTTTTTTTACGGTATTAATTTATCAAAAAAAACATTCTTGCATCTATTTTATTGTATACTTGATGTGGAAAATAACATATTTACTATATTAAGCCAAATAATGTACATGCGGATATACAATTGGATATATGCATAATGATAATTATACTAAAAAGGTTTTATTTCTGGGAGTGCAAAAGTCATACAGCTTCATACGTGCTAGAGCTACAAAACTACACTACTTGGATGTTTCTGACCACAAATGTTTAAAAAACTGGCGTAAAAGTACTACCTAATGATGTGTAAGCCCATAGAAGGGTTCTCGAGAAACAAAGAAATACATTGATTGAAATTGCACAAACGAATTGGTTATGGCGACCCAGCTTGAAATGCTGCAAATGGGTCCAATCTTTGTGGCGTCATTTTTAATTAAACGAGAACAAATAACTTTGTAAAAACAGCTTTATGTAATCAATATTATCAACATGTTTCGAAAACAGAGTGTTCTTCGTCAGGATAAGATTAATATTAAAAGACAAACAAGTATAGGCATATGAGAATTATAGACAAAATATTAAAGGTAGAGGTGATTGATTACTTAAAAATATCACAAAATGCAATTATATAAAATGAAATATAAAAATTATTTTTAAGTTAAATACCCTTATAGTATGCAAAGTCATTGGAGAAGCTGTGTGGAGGTTATTTTTAATGAAAGGAAGGAGAGGAATTTCCGGGTAGGTAAAAGTATGAAATGATGGTGGAGAGAGTCCGGCTGTAGAGATCAAAAGATCTCCCTCTTCCAGTTTCTCCCAATCCAGCCCGCCACGCAGTAAGTGAACAAAATCATCCGCCACCAAAACCCATGCAGACCTCACCCGTGAACCCGGGAACCCATGCTCAGTCACCAAACATAGCGGACCACTTGGGGTGACCAAGTGGCGGGGGTGTTGGTTATCCAATAAATGGTTTCCGGGGCGATGGTACCTAAAACGCCTCCCAAATTGAAAATTTATTATAGTACTTGACATAAACAATTTTAATTTTGCACAATTTTAGCATGAAAGCTCGGTCAGTATTAGTATACCGCGATGAGTCACTAAACAGAAAAAAAAACGAATAAAAAATATCGATTACACGGGCAATGACAACACTAGTCTACCGATAAAATTCGTTACATCACTACTTCGCTTTATATGTATGTATTGTAACGTAATTATTTTCTTGGTAGTTATTCAGTAGGTACCTACTTGCTCAGAAGGAGTTTTATTAATTTCGGGTGCCGTTGGAACGATTGATAACAAATTCAAATTGCCGGAACATTGTTCGATTGTTTTTTGTTTTAGAGAAAAGCAGAAACGGTTGTAAGGGGGACGTCATGACATAACGATGGATTGGTCGGAAGTTTTATTTTGTAAGGAGTTTTGATACTCCTAAATGATTGTGTAAATTTGCAATATTATGCGTGTAACAGACGTGATGCCTTTACGAGACTGTTAAATAGTACCGGGTCGCGGTACACGCAGGATGTTGATTGTTTTTTCGAGGCGAGGAAAACTTTTATTGTGATGATCACGAGATATCGAGTTACCTATGTAATATTACAATCTAATGGAAGTGTTTATGATGTCTGTGTGCCTGGTACCTAAGGTTGGTGTTCTTGTGCTTAGAACTGAGATTCTTGTGCCACGTACAATCCAATATCACCGAGGACAACTTTGGTGAAGACTGCAGGCACTTCTTAAATCACATTTACAGTCTAGAACTGCGGTTTATATCCTTTCAATGCTCAGAGATGGCCATCGGACCCATTGTGATCAGCGGGCCTTTGTGGATGGACTGAAATCTCGGCTCCTTCACTGTGTCATGGACATGCGAAGCGGCAGCTCTGGGGCTCTTCTCCAGCTATCTGGAGCCCTTGTCGCTGAGGTTAGAAGAGGTGCGCCATATTATCTATCGCAAGCTACGAATGATCATTTGGAGTGGATTCTACTAAAATAACTGAATTATCTCTCTCTCTCTCCCTCTCTCTACATCTTTATGAGTTTACAAAGGTATTTATGTAGATTATGTTTTTGCTTGTCAATAATAACAAGTACATTTTGTTTAATGTGAGTTCTTTTATTTACATCAGATAGTAGCTTTCTTTTTATCCCATGCAGGACCCTGAGATGATGATGAGAGCTCGTGCATACGGAATTTCTTAGCTAACTGATAAGATGCGTGTCAGTATTTGTCAAAACCCTCGTTCCCCGACCCCCTCAGGAGAAATGAGCGAAAGGGACACCTGCACGTCGGGCCGAAAATACCTAAATAAAATCTTCGAAATCGATGTTTTGTATTCCCCATTTTTCTTCTCCAAAACTTGACGGATTTAAAAATTTTTTTTTCTCTAACTGTATTAAAAGAAAATATTCTATGTCGGTACGTTTTGTTTTTTTTTCAAAATACATTGTTTAGTTTGTTTACTGAACGTTTTTTGACGGCGTTTAAATTAGGCAATTTTTTTCATTTTTTGAAGGTCCTAACTTCTATAAGAAGTAAATTATCAAAAAAAGCAAAACGTACCGACACGCTAGTGGTCAATATCTATATTATGTAAAAAAAAATTTTGCTCTAGGGTCAAAATCCAGAGAGATAAACGGGGAATACGTTTGTATGGAAAAACGCCGCTAGTATTTCCTCTTAAAGTCAGAATGGAAGGGGCGTTCATCAAATTGGATCATCACTTAACACAAATACTTTCAGATCATGGGGAATTCAGGGGAAGACTGCATAGCCTGACCCTGTCTCCCCATTCAAACGTGCGTGTGGTGACACAAACCAAACAGCCGAGCACATTCTGTGGCACTGTGAGATTTTGACGGACGCAAGAGATGAAATGTTGGAAGGTCTGAAAGGAACTACGAGACCAGCATAGAATACAGATCTCATGTCGAACAAGGAGAATCTCGAATGACTGAGGAAATTTACAAAGATCTGGGTTGAGAGATGGCCTGAACTTAGAGTCGATGATTAAATTTAACTTCATTATGTGTTTAGGATCCAGGTGTAATTGCTCCTAGAATCCATGGTCACCCTTTTATTATACTTCTACTACTACTATTGCCCGGATTTTTATTATATCACACTGAAACTGTTTATTCATGTATTTATGTGTCATGCTTTCTTAGGTACCATCTTCAACAGCCTCTTTAACATCTAAAATTTTTATCTATTTCTTGCTTTTTAATAATTGTTTTCTCTCTCTTAACTAGATATTATTAATAACCCTACCGGTATATACTACACTTGCTACTTTCGTTTTACCTTTTTTTTCTAAATCTAAGATATATTTCAATCAAGTTTTGCGTGTCTGGACTTGCATAAGTAAGGAGCCGGATCGTAAGGAGCCGGAACGGAACTACCATTTCATCATTTTGTATTATCTTACACTCCATCAAGGGGGTGGACTAGACCTATGACCGTGCATCAACTGAGGAGATGACTTCCAAGGCAGCGGTTGCATAACCCGCCCGCGCCTCCCCCGTCGCCATGAGCGGGCCTGAAGACCAACCGTTGCAGAGCGGTGCCCTTCCGCCCTGCCTCAGGTGACCCGATGCCCACTTTTATCTCTAGGGTCTTTAGGTCTTTCCCTCTTTAATTCCAACACTTTCTTCGAGAGCGTACTGGGAAGCCGGGTTAGGGGCGCGGACACCGAGTCCCGCTTGCGACTGGACTGATGGCTCCGCTTATCCTCGGCGGGACTGCTCAGTTGCTTTGGTTAAGTCAGTTGCTTTGGTTAAGTCGTACAATCGCATCATAATATTTTTTTTTTTATTCTAGTAACTTTTCCTCTTTTCTATAAATAAACTTTGTTTTCAGCTATATACAGTGGCAGAGATAAGACGTGATAGTGTAAAATAAATAATTAACACCATATACGCACTCGCATACTGCCTGCTAACAATGTATGCCCGTACATTGGAGGTCTAGAGTCATTTTAATAAAAAAATAGCTTCTTCATAAATAAAAATTAGAGTCCTGACGTGTACGGTGAAGGCGGAAACCATCTGTTTCCCTTAGAACGCCATGGGAAAGTGATGGGCAATCAACAGATATCAGTTAAGTAGTACCTTAGAAGATTATCATCTCTCGTTGTGCCTAATGGACGAACGGTTACGGTTGCTTGATTGACTAATGCACGAACAGTTATGCCGATGGCTTGTCTTATGAAAGACCGCTGGGCTCCGGGACTGTGCGTCCCCAGCTTCAGAATAACTTAGAACCTACCAACAGCGGACGTTTGTTGCAGTTAATTATTCATTGTCAACCTTACGATAACATATATTATAGAAAATTGTAAACTCAACGAATCTCGAACTTATTTGAAGTTTTACCGAACACATTTCAAATAATATCGATCTTGTGAAGGCGCCGGTGAGAAAGCCCCACGTTGGGCGCCAGTGTGAAAAAAGGTGCTAGGGTCTACAAATGATTGGTTAGGTCAAAGTGAAAGGGGGCCCAATAATATACTTACTGGAAGAGGGTCGGGTCTATGCCCCCTCTTAGGTTCCCTTGCAGCTAGCTCGTCTGCCGGGATGAGTCCTCGTTCTCAGTGCCGCAGCCCATTTCCAACCAACAAATCAGAGTCGAATGTCTCAGACAGTAACAAATAAAAAGAGTGTGTGTTTTACATAAAACTCGAATTTATTCATTAAACAAACAGTGTCAACGTTATCAAACAGTGGGGCACAATGGAACATAAAACAAGATATCCTAGCTGATTGCCTAAATTCTCTCTGGGCCCTATCAGGTCTTCAAATCATTATTATTATCAAGTTAATAACAGCAAAAAGTTGGGTAAAGAATGTGGCTTTCTGCTTGTTGGGGCGTCCGTTCATTTACCTAGGGCGGCACGGCCCTCGTGAGCGAATCCCACCAGTTTTTTAAGGTGCGACCGCGGCACCAAGCCGGCGTGGATACTCCCATCGTGGGTAAAAGTAGGGTAACGTTACTCATTTTAGCACATTTGCTTTAAAAGAAACTGAGAGAAACCAACACAAACGGCAGTGGTTCCGGGAACTTCATCGACCGTGTCAACCGTTGTCGAACCCCGTGGTAATCGTAATGGCGGCCGGGTGGGTATATGCCGCTCGGGAGCGTCGTTGCGCGGTAAAGATGCGCAGGAGCTCGGCCCGACGCTCACGAGCTCTGTTGTTTGATATTGCCAAATTTTTGGCGGCAATTTGAAAAATCCTCTGACCTGATGTGTATCGTAACAATCTATAGGATTAAAGTGTATCACAGTTATGTTGTATTAACAAAAACCTTGCGAACTTTCCAGCCTTTGCTTTTTATTTCTTCCTCTCTTCTCCTTTTTTGAGTCTCACAACCTTAACAAACATAGAGGTGACCAAAGATATTGAAATATAAGAGATGTGCTGTCCGAAGTTTTTACTAGGTGGGACTGTGCTTCCTGGTGTCACCGATATTGTAAATCAATTAACAAATAAACTAAACGAACATTAAACTAAATTAACAAATTCATTCCGTATTCAAACTATATTGTTAACCAATACCAGCACACCTTCAAAAAATCAACTAAATTAATAAATTCTTTTCGCAAGCAAACTACTCCCATTAGGTAGTATTCCGCCGACAATCGGGCAGACATCATAGCATAATATCTCTTTTAAATTTCAATATCTTTGGGTGTGACACAATTCTACCAGCTCCTGAAGGATTATTATTGTAAGAAATTTAGTACTTGCAAAAAAATCTAATAATTGCCAACAAATATTTTTCATAAAAAATCTGACCCCACTTAAAATGGAAATGATTTTTATATACGAGTATGTACTGACGAGTATTTTATTTTTAGGCAAAACTAATTACTACAATATTTGTAACTATTAATAAATTGCCTGACTGCAATTATTGTGAATTGCGCTTGTTATTATTTTGTGATAAAATAAACTTTATTGAAATTGTCACATCACTATTGTATGTTGCACATCACTAGTGACGTACTACTTCTATAATATTTGTCATCTGTGGTCTATTGGGCACTAATGTCAATGGTGTAAACACCTCTTCAATAAAAAGTCTTTAATAAAATAATAACAGTGTTTTACATATTAAATATATAATTAAATAGACATAAATACATAAAAAAAAATTATCAATGTTGGCACCTTGTCAGATCAAGTTCAAAATAAAATAAAAACTTAACTTGAGCCATTCCAAGCTCAGTTTTAACCATTCTTTTGGTTTTTTTAATAAGAAGAAAAGTAATTACTCAGAGTTACTTTCTTCTCTAGTTTTATGAAAATTCAGATTGCTTCAATGTTCTCATTGCCCAGAGTTTTAATTAATCTGAAAAAATAATATTTTCGCTTTCTTCTAATCCACTTCCCTCTAGGGTATGACTGGAAATATAAAATGGGACTAGTATCTCTGGGGAGCTGAGATTTATCAGTAATCTGAAGGCGTTGGGAATCACTTTATGCAGCTTGGAAACGAGACAATGCATACATGTGTGTGTTGAACGCGCAACACAAAGGGTTTGCAACATAATATTAGATGAACCTTGCCTTGCGGTGATAGAAAATCCCTTGAGCTCCGGTGCTAAGTACTAGGTACTAAGTACCCAGGGATCACATTCAGAATTTTGTCATTTAGACCCTTTGGAATAACAAGGTTCCATCTGTCGCACTAGGGTCGTGTGATAGTGGGATCTTTTGTAAGCTACTTTAGAGTTCATTATCACATATAGACCGATTTTAAAGCCGAATAAAAATTAATGGTTTACATTTATTACTTAAGTAAAACATTTTACTCAAAGTACAAAATATGGACGCATGAAAATAAGTAAAATATTTTTTTGATAATAAAATTGAGGAAAAAACTTTGACTGCGTGTAAAATGCATATCATATCTCCATTAACCCCCAGGCTCCACTGTTATAGGTCTCATAGATTTCGTTGTGTATCCCTTACTATCAATGTGAAAAATATGATCTAAACGGAATTAGAAAGAGATAACACCACGCTTTATTCTTATTTATTCAAATAAATGTTCAGCACAAAATAATTGAAATGTGTACCTTTATGAAACCAAATACGTGTATGTTTTTATTTTACTTTGTTATCAGTAGATATTTTATTCAGAAAGAACGTGATGTTGACTATCTTTATCAATGGAAACAATTTTTTGAAGAACTGGTTTGTAACCTAGAAAGTATTTTTAATAAATATATCCGATTTAATTTATATTGAACTCCTAGGAACCTTTTTGTAAAAGTCTAAATGAAAATTATTTTTTGCCAGAACAACTCTATTTTTATAACTTTTAAAGGTTATTCCCATCAATGTAATTTATAATAGAAGAAGAAGATAACACTTTTAATCTGAAAATAAGAGAACAAGAAAAAGAAAAATAAAAAGATAACGGTCGCAACTGGGACACAAACCAAGAACTTATCGCCTTATCAATTCGGCTACTGCTACATCTTTATAAATCGTTATTTGTCAACCTCACATTTCAACTTTTTTTTTCTTTGTTCCCAGTTGCGATCGTTATCTTTTTATTTTTCTGTATCTTATTCTCTTTCATGTATTCCTTTAGATTATTAGTGTTGTCTTCTTGTTCAATGATAAAATTTATTTCTTCTAACACAACAAACTTATTTTGTGGCACCATTATGATTGAAATTAATAAAATTACTTGGTTTTTACCACTTTTATTGTTTATAAAACCGACATATTTCGTCAGCAAAGCTGACTTCTTCAGGGTTCTTCAGAGTTCTGTCAAAACCCTGAAGAAGTCAGCTTTGCTGACGAAACATGTCGGTTTTATAAACAATAAAAGTGGTAAAAACCTAGTAATTTTATTAATTTCAATCGATAAAATTTATATTCATTTATAATAATACAATAACGTCCTTTCTGGTTAAAAGCTTGATTTTGACTGCGGAGCTCCTGAATTACAATGACTCCACACATTTACCTTCGGTCACCTTCGGCACAACTCGGCAACAAGACCATGTGACCCTAAGAACCCAAAGTCAACTAAAGTAATGTAGGAACTAAATAAAACAAATTTGAAAAAATTTCAGAACACAGCTACGATTGCGTGACGGACGCCACCCATACGAGCCACGCCACAAATAACATCTGTGTATGGGGAATTTCACACAAACCTACTGTTATAACTCGGTTTCGAATTCAAGAATTCGACACAAAATATCGCTACTTTCGTCAACAGCTCGCATGTAGGCGTTTCTTTCCTAGGTATAAGTACTACTGATATGTAGAATTTAAGTATTTTTCCGGATATATATGGTGAGACTACATATTACTACGGCGGCATTGCCTTTCACGGTTGTGACTAGCTGTCACTCAGTCACTGGATCACAGTTCACAGACTGTGAATCATAGCGGATGCGAGGAACTGGCTATTTTTGGAACCAGTTCTTATCGGTTTATTCAACAAATAAAATAAAATTAGAAAGAGTATCAGAAATGCCGGATCTTGGCACAATAATGGATGAGAAACTAGACTTCACGGTTCACATTCAACAAACTGCAAATAAGGGTATGAAAACATTAGGATTTGTATTAAGAACAATTAAAAACTTTGAATCGTTACAAATCATTAAACTACTGTACACATCCCTTGTTAGAAGCCTAATAAAATATAACTCCATAGTCTGGTCGCCCTTCTACAAAATTCATATTCATACTCTTGAAAGAATTCAAAGAAAATTTCTACGTTTGGTAAATTTTAAACTTAACATCCCTTTAGAGCACATAAATTACCCGTCGTTAATAAATACTTTAAATATTCCAACATTTGAAAATAGACGAAAAATAAACGACCTAACCTTTATATTAAAATTATTAAACTCTAAATTAGACAGTTGTGAACTCCTGCAATTAATAAATCTACATGTACCTACACGAACAACTAGACAAACATTGACATTTTATATACATACATCACATTCGAACTATGATTTACATTCTCCAATACAACGTTTGCATAGTCTTGGTAACAAATACTTAAACAATATGGATGTATTTGACAATAATTTTAACTTACCAAACTTCAAACGCCATATGTGCCAACTATTTATTTCTACCTATTCCATAAACTAATGTGAACAACAATTTTAAATGTAATATTTTGTTTCTTATATTTTATGTTACCTGTATTTTGTTAACGCTGGTATTTTATGTAACCTAATTTTTTTTTTTTTTTAACGCTTATATTTTATGTAACTTATATTTTGTTTTTAACATATATTATGTTACTTGTATTTTGTAAACCCATTCTTTTCACTGTAATTAAAAAAAAAGTACAGCATTCTATGTAAAAGCCCTATGGGCGTTTAAATAAATAAATGAAAAAAAAAAAAATAATACATAAAACAAAGTCTGATTAGTTACACCATTTATAACTCAAGAACGGCTGGACCGATTCTTATTATCTTTGATTTGTTGGATTTGTCTCCGCCTCGAATAGCAGAAAATCTGATAAAATACCGGAAAAGTTCACAACAAAAAAATTATGAAGAAAGTTCTTCTCCTCAAACATTTTGTACGGAATGAATTCTCATCTTTTGAAAGAGCTGCCACAATATTGTAATAAACATAACATTGAATAGTAAATGAATTCCAAAAATTCAAAATGTCATATGTCATCCTTTGGTTTTGGTCTTAAACATATAATGCTGCCCCTCTTTCTTACTCACGAAATGTCAATAGTCGAAAATGAAACAAACGGTCAACGTATGCCTGCACCCCTCCAAAGGAATAATACAATAATTATGAAAAGCAAATCCCGTATATAAGTGGAAAATTAAAAAAAAATACAAAAAATATGAATCAACAACGCCATCTCTGATACTGACAAAAAAAAGGTCAGTTGCGCATCGATAATTGCTTCATTATGTAATTTTTAACTTAATAAAAAAATTGAATTTAATTCAGCTAATAATAAAACACAACAGTTATTAATTCTGAGGCGGTACGAAGTTCGTCGGGTCAGCTAGTATGATATATATTAATATTAACGAGTTGAAATAACCACATTCGATCATTTATCGCCATTGGGTGCTAACAACAGATATTCATGATTTTTTAAGGAAATTCCAATCAAAAACCAATTTATATTTTCGTTGTAAATTTCTCGCAACCCTAGCTCTGATTCATCACAAAAGATAAGACCTGAGACAAGAAATATTTTCACGTAATTCTCTCTTCCGCAATGAATTCCTCAAAGCCTTTGTTGCCCCATTTGGAGATTTTTAAAAGAATGGCCGTGAACGTACGGTAGAAAAAATTAATGTGCCTTGTATACTGTTGAAGACGCCGACCATCTGCCACGCTTTTGAAATATTTCGTGGAGAAAACTTTAAATTCGTGTTTTTATTTTATTTTATAAGGGTAGCGTAATATTCGTATTACAAGCATGCTGTCCCCCACGCGTAGTGTATGTTGGCCCACATATAGGTCTAGACATGAAAATAATGAATCTGTAAAAATATTTATTTATTTAATTATTTATTATGAATTAACGCCGATTAAAGGTTTTTACATAGGAATTCAACAATTTGAAATAGATACAGAATATACACGTTAAGAAAAAAAAAAACATTCATATGACAAAAAAAAATAAAAAGTGCACATTGAAGTAACAGCATAAAGTACACATAGTAAGCTGTTATAGATACATATGTAAGAAAAATAAAATCTCATATACATGTATACAATGTTTTGAAGTAAAGAAATTACCACGTAAAGTACGTAATAAAATAAATTTAAAAATTCCATAAGTAAACATTGATGAAGAATACAAATATTCAAAGTATATTGATTATAATCCAACTGAGAAGCGCTGACAAACAGCTTTAAAAAAAATCAGATTGTGTAATTCACAGGCGGTAGAAGTGAAACTAGAAAGTCACTAGATGTCGCATTATTTTCTTTTGTTTGTTTTTTAAACTGGTTTGAAATTTGGGATTTCCAAAAATAAAAAAGTTTTTTTTTGGATTTCGTAGGATTCGAACCTCTGTCTCTCTGGCCGCTGAGACTTGTTAGGCACCTTGCCAACTACGCTATGGAAGGCACGCGCCGAGGTGCGAATTTACTGGATTATATTAGAACCGAGTATTTGTATAGAACTGAGTTGTGACGCATTTCAAGTGAATTTCAAGTCACTAACGGCGCTAAAGAATTTTCACTTCTTAAAGAATTTTCACTTATTTTCACTGTAAGTATCAAAATATTAATGTGAAAATAAAAATCTTTTTTTTTAATTATCTTTTAAAGGCTTTAAATATTTGCTAAGGCAGACTAACTCTTAAATTTATAGTGCCAATTCATAAATACCACATTTTTGATACTTCAATTTGGGAGGCGGGTATGGGAACCGTCGCCCCAGGAACCATTTATCGGATAACCAACACTTCTGCTCTAAGTCACCCCAAGGGGGTCGCTACGTTTGGCGCCTTAGCCCCCTCCGGGTTTATGGGGAGAGGTTTGTGCTAGTTTTGGTGGCGGATGCATCTACCCATCAGCTACATGGAAAGCCGGATCGGGAGAGAATGGTTGAGGGAGTCCTTTTGACATCTCCGACCGTACTCTCTCGGATCATCGCCTTGCATTGCAGTGGGAGGGATGGATTCATACGTCCGTCACTCCTGGAATCTGAACCCCAGATTTTTACCCACCCTTCATACCTATTTCCTTCCCAGAACTTCTTCTCCTTCCTTTCCTTAAAAAAACTCAGCAAAACACAGCATCCCTAAATTATTTTACTCAGGGCCTGCTGTGTGGAGCTAAAGTAAAAAAAAATAATGTTGTCAAATTTTAAAATAAAAAATATTATCTTCGACTAATTTTCATGGGCAGACGCATCCGCCGCCAAGAACGACCTGGACAAACATCACCCCACTAACCCGGGCACCCCTGATAGTCACCAAACGTAGCGAACCACTTGTGGTTATGCGTATTGGGGACCTGTAGTGTAAGTGACCTCTATTCTCACTCTACTACAAGAGACAGATATATTTATTGAAATTAAGATAGCCGCTCTTTAGTATCTAGAAGTAAAAAGTCAGTTTATCCCAACCTTCCCCTTACTGATTTCCTTCTTGTCCACTTTGTTCAGCCTCCTAAACAAGGAATCCTTAATCGCACTGACTCCGGTTAGGTGGGTTTATGTCATAAAAACATTAAAGAATACGACAGATTGTTGACGTAACGTTTAACGCTGACAAAATTTACAAATTAAAAATCTAGAAAATCCAATTTCTAACGAATTTCTTCAAAATTTCAGTTCTCGAAATATTTTGCTAAGAAAAAAGTATTTCAAAACACGTAATGCGAACTTATAAAGTCGGTTTTAAACTGTAGTCATCAAAATGTCTTTACTCAAGAAAAAAAAAACTTTGAACAATTTGCCCGCATTAAAATGCGAAACAACTCCCGTCGGCTAACAAAAATCTTGTATTCTTTTTGGTTCAGTGGGGTGAAAAAAAGGAAAAAAGGTTGGCTGCCAACTGTTTTTAAATTATTATTATCCAGTTAGAAATAACTTTTTTCATGCTTTATTCTATCTTGCGATTTTAATTGTTAAAAATTATTTGTTTGTTTTTCACATTCTCCTAAAAAATGGTTATCTAAACGTATATTATGTATGTAGATATATATATAAGTGTTTGTTCCAGAATGCGATTTATCAATTTCGCTTTTAGTAAAATAATTAGTCGTATCATTCGTGTTGTTTTAGTAATTTTAGTTAAACGTTTTTTGTCCTCTGCAAATAAAATTCTTCCTTGGGTTTTTCAAGTAAGCTCCCAACCTTTAGAAATAAATATATTCGGCCTGATATTATTTGGGGGCATACCTTTACCGATAAGGAACAACGGGTTAATTTCTCAAATTGTTTATTTTTAAGTAGTTATGTATACCTGTACATTGCAAATACATAGAACCCATAGAAAGGGTTTGCTGGCGGTTATTTTATGACCCAAACTAAAATGAACTTAATCTCTTAGTTTTAAGTATGTACCTTAACATTAAGTAAGTTTGTACCTAATGGTGTGCCCGATTTGGCAAATCTTTAAAAATAATTTTATTGTTTTATTGGGGGTTAAATTTAAGAATTTGAGATCTGGGAATTTTTAATGTTAGTTTCCCCCATTTCAGTATTGTATGATGTACTTAATTTTATGGGTGGCCCTTTTGGGCCGACTTTGGCATTTGTTTTATTGCGGGATTTTAAAATCCAGATGTGGGAGCGGTTCAAATGTTTTGTCTCGCTATTTTGCACCTTTTGTATGATTTTATTTAAGTATTGTGATTTTGGAACAGAGAGGTCAGTCTTGTTATTGCGGTTGAACTGGAAGATAGACGAGATGTATCTTCAGTGGCGCAGAGGGAAGATAGGCCCTTTGCGTTAGGCTCGCTAGTAGAGTGAAGCCAGAAGGAATACGCTGTGTGCCTTTACCCCTTGGAGGGGGGAGGGGGGGGGGAAAGGAACTCAGGAAGGGGGGTTAGCGGGACGGGGGAAGGGGAGAAGTGGAGTGGGGAGAGGGAGAGGGAACGCGAGAGGGGAAAGGATACGCAGGGAGAAACAATTTAGATCAAGGTATGGTATACGCAGGGAGAAACAATTTAGATCAATTCAGCTAATAAGTTGACAACAGTTTTTGATTCTGAGGCGGTACGAAGTTCGCCGGATCAGCTAGTTAAACAATGATTTTTAAATCAAAAAAGCAGAGTGATTTTTTTTCTTAATTAAATGGCATATCAACGCATGCCGGAAACTCGCAATTTTATTTAAATACCTGTGTCAGAATTTGGTAAATCGAATTATGTAATAGGAAGTACCTACTCTTAAATCCTAAATAATAATATAAATGGAGCGACCGATCGACGTGATTTTTTTACACAGAGATAATTGGAGGGCTGGGAAATGACGTAGGTTACTTTTATCCCGGAAAAAACATTTCGTTCCAATGGGAAAATTCTTCATAAATAATTTTCCCCTAATACCATGCAAGCGAAGCCGTGGGAAAAAGCTAGTACACAAATATATTTCACGGAGAAGATTTGATGTACATTTAAGTAGAAAAAAAGTATTTGTATTTTGTTATAATAATAATAAGCCTTTTTATTCTGGACTTCTATCAGGTATGAATACTAGACATGATCTTGTTTGTTATAATATGTCCCGAAGCTCAGTTTGCCTCTTGGCATAGGCCTCCTCTAACATTTTCCATTGAGACCTGTCACGCGCTACTCTTCCCATCTTATGTGTTGACGTCCTCTACTTCTCTTCCCGTCTCTGGGATACCAGTTAGTGACTTTTTGCACCATTTCACGCATGTAACAAAATATTCCACAAGAGTATTTTGTTACAAAAGATGGTTGCTGAATTGTACGTAAGTGAAATTGAAAATATCAGTGGTCAATGCATATTAAGCAGTCGAGTCGTCTTGTATGTGCGTGGTAAAACCATGTACGATCGTGTGAGGAATTTGAAGATCCACAAAGAATGCATGGCAGATAGAAGCGTAATGAGCATGATTAAGAAAGGGACCCTCAGATGTTTTTTTTTACATTAGCTCCACACAGGAGGCCCTGAGGAAAATAATTCCCCTTGTGGCCTTTGTCATCTTAGGGCCTTTGTCATCTTTGTCTGCTGTGTGGAGGGTATTTTTAGGAAAGAAGTTCCCCTTCCGCCTCCCCTTCTTCTCCTGCGTCCCCTTCCCCTCTCGTGTTCCCACTCCGTCTCCTCCATCTTCCTTCTCCCCACTCCACTCCACCTTCCCCAGTCCTGCGAACCCCCTCTCGAGTTCCCCTCCCCCCTCCTAGGTTCCCCTTCCTCCTCCCTGGTTCCCCTCCCCCCCCTCCCGCGAACCCCCTTTCCCGAGTTCCCCTCCCCCTTCCCCCCTCCCGCTTTCCATACATTCAGTTTTCAAACAGCTCGCGTGCAACCAATAGCAATTTTTCGCTATTGGTGGCACGGTGGCATTGCAATGCCAGAGCTCACCAGAAGTTTTATACAAACCTTGTTCTGACAATAACGAACACACAAAAAAAGAATTATCCAATTTGGTGCAGTCGTTCGAAAGTTTCATTTTTAAATTCATTTTTATTTATATTGATGATTGATGATAGATGATAGATAGATAGATTTATTATACTTATATGGTGCAATTGCATTGTGTGAATAGACTGGAACTAGATGATCACTTGTGTAAAAGTGCGTGAAAGGGTTTATTTTTTCCTGTGAGGAAGATTTAACCCGGACATAAAATCTGAAGCCTTGAATATACAAAAGAAATAAAAATTATGATTGAGGTTCAACAAATTGAATTTATTAGAAATTGATAACAATAAACAATAAATTAAAAATAAGTACATAAGTGATTAAAAAAAACTATAAAAGCATGCATTTAATTGCCTTACTCCCCCTATCTCTTCCCATTTTACATCTGATGAAAAATATCATTTTTATATGCCTCCACCAGTTAGGTATCTCTACTAAATGTTTTGCACGATGTTTGAACAGGTTATTATGAAAAAGAAGCTCAAAGTTCGCTGTACCCGTTTCCATAGAGTTTATTATAGTCTGCCTGTGTTCGTGTGGCTGGTAGCTACCGAGCTGCTGTGAGGTAAAACGTTTCAGAGTTCTGACTTCTTTTTATTGGCGTTTACTGTAAAGAAGGCAAAGCTGCGTTCAGAAACGTTACACGATGTTTTTAATTTCATAAAATGTGGTTTTCCTAAAATTCCTTTTAAATATATTTTTTAGCTTAGGCAACCCGAAAGAAAAAGAGAGGGCCACATATGAACCTTTTAAAACTGCATATTTACGGGTATTTAAAAACAATTGTCTGTGCTGGGCAGTGTGGATTTTAAAGGAGATTAATGATATTTTGCGTACCTATTTTTCAAAACAAGAGGAAGGTATTTTTTGAATTACAACTTCCTTGCGCTTGCTTGACTTGGGGAGTAAGCTGGTGAATGCGTGAAGAGAGCGTTATGAAAAGTGTGATCGGGCGAGGCGAACGGAAGTTGAGAGGGAGATATGTTAGTGAAGTTTTACTTTAGTCGTGTGGTCTAAGGCACACTCGTTTTTTTTTAGTAAAACTTCTTTAAGCACGCTTGATTTGGGGAGTAAGCTGGCGAATGCGTGACGAGAGCGTTACGAAAAGTGTGATCGGGCGAGGGGAACGGAAGTTGAGAGGGAGATATAAGTTAGTGAAATTTTACCTCAGTCGTGTGGTCTAAAGCACACTCGTTTTTTTGATGTTGAAGGTCACTGTTTAAATGAGATTTCGGAAAACAATCCCATTACCTTTTCCGACTTTTTGATGATATTTTATATTTATTTATTTATTACATGTCCTAATGGGGTTTTACATTCTATTTTATAAGTTGTTTGTATCACTGTTTTTATACGTTATAGACGTTCAAAATGAGAGGTAAAGTTTTCTTAAAATTATTTGTAAAGTCCAGGCAATGCCGGGGACTTCAGCTAGTATATTTTAATGTTATTGTAAATTACATGCATTATAGACGTTCAAAATAAAATTGAAATCATTACTATCTTTACCAGATTTCTTAAAATTGTGTGAAAAGCGCAGGCAATGCCGGGGACTTCAGTTAGTAAAATACAATGTTATTAGATTAGTTTTAAGATTTTCACGGCCAAAAACATTTTCGTTATTTGTTTTTGGGGTGTTATGCCGTGTTGCGCTACCTCCTTCTTTAGCAAACGTTTCGGACATCGTTGCAGTGTCCATCATCAGGGCAGATCCGGCAGATCCAGTAGATGTCCGAAACGTTGGCTAAAGAAGGAAGTAGCGCAACACGGCATAACACCCCAAAAACAAATAACGAAAATACAATGTTATTATTTGTAACACACGACAATCAAAAGAGGAAACTAATTACCATCTTCACCAATTTCTTAAAATTCTGTGTAAAGCGCAGGCAATGTCGGGAACTTAGGCTAAAATATGTTATACACGTTAAAGGCTTTTATAATAAGAGGAAAATAATCCTTTTATCTTCATTTCTTAAAATTCTGTGTGAAGCACGGACAATGCCGGGAACTCAGTTAGTATATTGTAAAAATTAAAACATGTATTTGTAAACGAAACACGAAATGTACAGAATTTTCAAATAATAGTTTTTTTCCTAAATAGATCACCCAAAACAGTGATTTTGCTGTATACTGAACATTTTCAAATTCAGCTCTTCTGTCCGATATCTTTATCTTTATCTTTACCAAGTATAAAATGAAGTCGCTTACTCTGTGTGTGCGCTTAGATCTTTTAAACTATGCAACGGATATTCATGCGGTTCTCACTAATAGATAGAGTAATTCATGAAGAAGGTATTTAGATGTATAATTTGTCAAGGTTTTGTGTAAATTGGTTGAAATACCTGGCCAAGCGGCAGCGGGCAGCGTGGTGTGGATTGGATTTAACAGATGGCGTTGGTTATAAAGGTTTCGTTAGCCACAGCAACGTGTGGCCGGGTCTGCTAGTTCATTATAAAATGTACATAACTGAAGAAATGGATAAAAAAATTTGGTTCCTATTTTACCGCTTGTCTGATAAAAAAAGTGATTCTTATAAGTGGTTCTAATTTTTATTTAAAAGTTTTGAATAACATTACGCATTATGAAAGGATATTTCACATTTCTTACCCATGCCCCAACAACAGAAATTAGTAGACATGTTTAAAGTTATACCACACACATAAATTCATAAATAACATTCAAATCATTCAAACTTCAGTAAGAAGCCAGGTAGAGTATAATTTGTTTATTTGGTCCCCATTGTACAAACCGCATTCCGATAATATATAAAGGGTACAGCACAAACTTCTAAGATTTATTAACTTTAAGCTGAATATTTCAATTCAAAATATTAACTACTTATGTCCTTTTGTCTGTCAGATAGGCGGATCATCTCTGACCTTGTGTTATTAAATAAAATTTGTAGCGCGCCGTTTTTACGCTTGCCACTACACCATCTCTTTCCCCCGTACCGCACCATCCTGCTCACCCACCCCTAAGCAAACCAGGATGCGCCGACGCCTTCTGCGTATCTCCCACCCTCGAGCCGCTACATAAACCACACCCCGCAACAAGGAATGGGCTATATAACAGGCTGCGCGCCCCAAATTAGTCAGTTCGTCTGCAGCTCGCTCTTGGCTAGTACGCTCTCTTAGTTGCGCTTCGTCCTCTTGCACGACCCTCTAAGGAGTATTCTACTACCATAAGTAAAGCACCAACCAGACCCCCGACTGCTGCCTTAGTTGCGCTTCGTCCTATGATACGACCCTCTAAGCAGAACCACAGTCAGTTTTGTTGTTCCCAAAGCCTAACGGCAAGGTTCCCTCCGATCCCTTGCTCAGTTAATTAGTGAATTGATACATTGTGACTATTTTTACCATATTATGTGATCTGTGAACTTACTTTCTTAAATAAATAACCTTTTACCAACAATTGTGTTATAAATTATTAATAATTGTATTGACAACCCTGAAATTCTCGCCAAAATACAATTTTACGTGCTTACCAGAAATGCGAGGCAAAGTGCTAACTTTTGTGACAATTTTAAAACAAAATATGAGGCTCTACGCTTGTAAATAGACACGTCATTTTGGCAATAAATTTGATAATATTGTAGACGTTTTCAAAGATTCCCTATTAGTTATAAAACGAAGTCTTTATAATTACTTTACTGAAATGTACGATTTTACGACTTTTAATTTTGATTTTAATTTTATTTTTTTACTATTAATTAATCACTATTGTGCACTGCGTACTTGCCTAACACAACTATATTACTTATCTTTGTAAAAGCCCACTAGGGCGTAAATAATTAAATAAATAAATAAATCTTCTTCCTGAAACGTATATAATTTAAATATAAAAAGTAGTAGATGTTGTGAACGCAGCCACACCCCTCTGACGGCCTGGCCTCGAGCTATGAATATTCCATACCTCGGGGCATATTCCCATTCAAATAACTCCCCAGACAACTAGGGCTTTCTATGCCCTGCTTCAAGACAGCAGCCACCAGCCAGTCTATGGATACTATGGTATACATTGTACTGTAGGGATGGGAAACTTGCGTAGAGATTTTAAATACAATATATGTTCAGAAAAAAAAACTAGAGTGCTTTAGACCACACAATGGAAGTAAAACTTCTTTAGCTCCATCTATATGATAGGAAGAGAGAAAAAAAATATGCGCGCGCTCTGCTTGTGCTTGCTCCTACAGTGTGATACAGACGATAGGCCTGCACTGTGTCTTAGATATATGAAACATAACTGGCTATGAGAGAAAGAGAGAAAGAAAATGTGTCCTCGCACCTCTCTCTCTTGCCCCTACAGTACGAAACATAACTCTCTCTCTTTCTATCTTCACTAACTTATATCTCCCTTTCAACTACCGTTCGCCTCGCTTTTCGTAACGCTCTCGTCACTCATTCACCAGTATACTCTCCAAGTCAAGCGTGCGTGAAGAAGTTTTACTTCAAAAATATTTGAAAGTGAAATTTCTTTAGCCCCATTAGTGATTTTAAATTCAGATGAAATGGAAATGGGTCACCAAAATTTATTGTTAGACGGGTCGTCGGTTCTAACATGATGCGGTAAATTTGCACCTCAGCGCTTGACAAGTCTCAGCGGCCAGAGAGACATACATCCAGCGAACGGAGATTCAAATCCTACGAAATCCAAAAAAAAATAAACATTTTTATTAATTGAAATCAATATCCAACCATTTTAAAATAAATAGGCAAAAGAAAAGAAAGCGACATCTAGCGACTTTCTGGTTTCACTTCTACCACGAGTGAGTTGCAACCACTTTTTTTTAGAGCTTTGTTACTGTTGCATCCAAAACTGCTCACGAATTACATTTTCAGAAGCACTTGTAATGGACTGTAAATATACACATATCAACGAAACGAAATGGTGCTTGCTGTAATTTGGTGATAATATGTATAGTAAAAACAAAGTATGCAAGGAAAAGGGATAATCAATCACTAACAACGGTGTCTCTGCAAAGGAGCATACGATAGAACCACAATATATTTGTACATATCCACCGAGATACCTCCAGGTAATCATCGCCACACCAAAAGGAATCAGTACAAAACTATATTACGTGTGTCACGAACAACATCGTGATACGAGAGGGGATGTGGATTATAAATCAAATTTTTGTGAAACAAGATAATTGACGGCGTTTATTAAAGTCAATCACTTACATAGGATTTGGCAATTGGAAGGAGAAAACCCCTACCTTTGATGGGTTCATCTGCTGTCATGGGCCGATCTTGATGCCAGCTGCTCTCTAGTGGCTGTTTCCACGATAATGGCACAACGATGATAACAATTACCGACACTTTTTCATATATATATTTACGAGTATTTTACGATTATTAATGCGAGATTTCGAAAGCGATATGTGAACGATATCACGGTGAGTTTTCAACTGATTTGATGTGGATAATTTTAGATTTTTGTGCAATATTGTATATGTATTCCAAGTAGTTATGCAACACTTCCTCTTCTTCTAATAAGTAGGAACTTTCAAGGAAAGGAGAAAAACAAAGGAAGAAAATAACAATGAAAGACTTGGGAACATGGGTTTAGTTTTTAAGCTGTTTCAGAACTAAACAATGTGCTTCAGAAATGGTCTAATTCCTTTTTTTAATTAAATTCGAGATAACACGAAAAACCCCAACAACTTATTTCCAAGATAGTACCAAATCTTCTTCTTAGGTGCACTCGAATTTTTTACAAATTTCAAATAATTTTCCAGCAATTTGATGGTCAGGGAGAGGTATGAACTGAATAAACGATATCCCGGTAGGAGTTGAGCATATACTCATTTGAAAACGGTACATTGACGATCCGCCTCGGAATATGAACCTCAGTGAAGAAACTACTTTCAAATCCAGTATTAAACTTCGTACATATGTTTAAATAATCATCAATAAAAAATAAATTAAAAAATATTACTTAGATAAAAACAGAATCGTTCAGAATGCGAAATAATCAGTAACTATTGATGTAATTAAAATTTATGAACAACTTACTAAAGAAGGTTATTTCATCAATCATCTTGTCTTTAATGGAAAGTTATTTTGACGCCTTCAATAAAATTAATATATTTTTAAATATTTTAATATAAAATGGATGCAAGTTGTCATCTTGTTGTATTCTCCAAATGTCGGAAAGGCCCGGCTGCTTGTGTTTGTGTGTCGATGGTGTGTGCTTTGTGTACTTTGTGAGAGGTGGCGTTTGTTTGTTTGTAAAAGTGACGGCACTTTTGAAGATTTTCAATGAGAATATGAAAATGTCGCGCTGGTATCTTGGACGCCAGAGGTAGAAATATTGGAAACACAATTTAGCAACTCAAAATCCTTTAATTTACGTTTAATTTATTTTTAGAACAGTGGTGATGAATTTAATCAATGGTAAAGTTACGGGGTTAATAATTTCACAATTTAATAAATAAAACACAAAATAAAAATAATAACGACACTTGAAGGAAAATGGTAGAAAAAAAATAAAATGAATTAACAACAGAGATCTAATAAAATGTTGAGATTGATTGAAAAATCTAACAAAAATGTTATTATTCATAATCTCATTAGTTCATACCATTTTAAAAAAATAGAGAAAATTAATATATCCTTATCGTTTATAAAAATATAAATAAAAAATAACATAATGAAAAACCAACAAAATTTTAAGTAAGCGATTACATGTTCAAAGCAAATGTTCTTTGAAGACATCAAGGGAATATTGTGACGAGTTGCTACCGGGTTCATACCGAAGAAATGTCAGCTAAATGGTAAAAATGAGAAAAGTAAATTCTTGTTATCAAACCACAATTTATTTATTTAATTCGTGTTTTTATTAACTGCGTTATATTTTTTTCCAGGTTGTGGGAAGGACATTTCAATCACACAGGTCACATATAGTTGTACAAATTTACATGGTAAATTTTAAATGAAGAAACAAGTAGAAAAGAAAATAATAATTTAAAAAAAATGCACAATAATAATAGTAATAAAATGAATTTTATAAAATTTATTATGTAAAAACTATACTAACAGGCAGAACAATTAGTCATAATAGAGCTGATATAGTTTTACATGACAAAATTTAAAAAAATATAACTTATATCATTGATGTAGCTATTCCAAATTCCTGTAATATTCAAAAATCTATTTCTGAAAAAATAAGAAAATATACAGATTAACGAAATGAGATTAAAAGAATTTGGCATTCTCAGACTATAAAAATATAACCATTTGTTATTTAGGCTACTGGCATTATACCTAGGTCTCTAATTAAAAATTTAGGCAATTAGATTTGTCAAAGAATTTATACATAAAGAATGCAAAAATCAGTCATTTTAAATACATGTAGGATTACAAAAAAGATTTTCTAAATATTTATATTGAGGGATCAGTAGGATTTAAAGGTCCAATTAGGAGTTCCATCGAACCGAACCTCTGATATGAAAATAAGAATCGGTGAATTATTTTCCCATTTGGTCTCTGGTAGGTTGACATGTTGTTCTTGTATTGTTTTGTGTTTATAATACTTACATAGTGCAATTGCATAGCGTGGATTAACCAGATGATCATTTGAGGAAGTATGTGAAAGGGTTTAGTTTTTCCTTTGGGGAAATTTAACTCGGACATTTAAATCTGGTGTCTATTAAAAAATCAATCTTAGGGCGTGACCTTAGGTGAGCTCGGGGGCAGCGCTCACTCAGGAGTGGCGCTTGGTGTTGGAAGGCTGCGGTCTTCCCGTCTTCCCGTGTTGTCGGAGGCCAATAGTCGCTGGCTCCAATGACCCGGTGCCTCATCAAGCCGGCTAATCCGTATAGTTCTAGTTCCGTTGTCAATGTGCTGCTATACCTTCTCTATCCAAATATAAATCTACACACTTTATTATATGGATCCAGAATCATTCCATCGAGCTGATTCCGTAGTGACACTATGTTTCACACGTACACAGACTGGTACAAAATGCAACAGTTTAACATTGTTACAGAATTGGAAGAATCTTCGAGCAATCATATTACACAGTATACTGATACTTCTCCCTTGTCGTTCAATATCCCCATCGCACGAGAGATCTACAGTAATGATGTACGTAAGTATTTTACGTTCTTAGACGTATTTATGTTTTCCTCATTAAATTGTACGAGGATTATTTTTCGTGATGAAATGCGATTGGTTCAGTCTCCTTGACGTTCTGTATCATGTTGCATATCTTCACAGATTTTTAATAATAATAATAATATTCACATGGTTCAAATGTTTAAAATGGAGTTCAGGGATTATTTTGTACTGATCTCCGCAATAACTACAGTTTATCAATTTGTAATTTGCACTTTTATGGAAACGAAGGTAGAAAGGATTTCAATTTGAATATCGCGTTCGTTTTATACCTTTAAAACCCTAAATCCTTCCCTTCAAAGTTTTTTCTAATTTAACAAATTCATGAAAAATCATACACGCTCAATGAATTGACTGATTCCGTACCTTCCCATTCAATCAAGAATTGCATTTTTTGTCGTGTTTGCGTCCCTGAATCGAATGACTGATTAATTAATCGAACGACACAAGCCGACGCGGTAGGGGGTTGCTTACACTGCACAGATATTCCCTAGAGCAGTGGTCTTCAACCTTTTTGAGCCGGCGTACCCCTTGTCTCTCACTACAAAATTTTTGTTCCCCGTACCTTCTATCTATCTTTTTTAGACATGTAATGAAAGACGTGTCTCATTTGTAATTTTTAATACTCTAGTTATTACATGAATTAAATAATCAAGTCACACAAATACAACTAAGCAATGCAGTTTTATACAGAGTGTAACACGACTTCAGGCATTTTAACCAGTGATTCTACATGCATGTCACGTTATTACGTACCCCCAATTTGCCTTTGCGTACCCACAGTGGTACGCGTACCACAGGTTGTAAACCACTGCCCTAGAGTAACAGAAACCCCTCCGAAAATCGCCATTTAAGCCCTTAAGATGTCTCAAACGAAATGACATTTTACGAAAACTTGTTGTTATTACCGCTTCACAATTAAAGCTCTATAAATGAAACATTTCTGAACGTAAGCTTTCAAATTATTATATTACAAATAAATAATAACATTTGTAAATATTAAAACTTAGAACGCAAACATTAAAAATAGGTAAAAATGACTCACGTGATGTTTTTATGTGAAAACGGTACTAAAATCACAGATTATGTAAACAACAATACTTATTCTTTTGTATAAATGTGCAATTAACACTTTTGTCGCCTGACTTTTTATCATTTCATATAAAAATATTTAATAAAAATTAACAATGTCGAGCGCGGTTGAGCCGCCGGTAGTAAATTTGGGCGCGTAAATATTTGTGTCAACTACGCGACTGACAGCTTATCTTGTTATGTATTTCTATGGACAAATTGAATAGGGATGTACAGGTACAGCTTGACCAACTATCGACCTTTCACTTTTTGTTTTAGGGATTTAACTACAACAATAACGGAGTTGGAACGATTTCTATGGAGACACACGCGCTGTCGTATAAACACGCTTATTGTACTTGACTACTGTCGTATTTTTAACGCATATATCTGCTTAAGTTGCGGAGGGGTTTTAAAAACTCTTGTCGCCAATTAATTTAAATCTTCGCCAGCCCTCAGTAAGTAGTTCTAAAAAATGTTGTTACTAACTTTTCGATTGACCAATCTTTATCGTATTTTTAACGCATATATCTGCTTAAGTAGCGGAGGGGTTTTAAAAACTCTTGTCGCCAATTAATTTAACTCTTCGCCAGCCCTCAGTAAGTAGGTCTAAAAAATGTTGTTACTAACTTTTCGATTGACCAATCTGAACACTCCCTCGAATTTTCAACCACGAAAATTTTCTTCAGCAGTTAAACAATTAGTAAACACGAGATCCAAGAGTGGATGAGTCTTCTGTAATGTAACTAAAAGGAGATTTCTTTCAAATTGATCACTCTCCTAGGGGTTTTTTGTTCAGCGAATGAGTATTATTGGAGAGAATTTATTCCAAATCAAACCAATCGAATATTTGTATTCAAATAGTGAATTGAGTCAATAGTGCAACTCTAAAATGGAAAATATTTTCACGAAAACATTAAAAAATAACTACTCATAAATCAATACAAAAAAAAAATTGTGTAAGAGCTTTGAATAAATATGTAGAATTTTACATATTTACCGAACGCAATGATTTTACATTTTATATTCAAATTTCATCCATTTGAAATTGTGGCAGTCTCTGTTCCATTCGCACAAATTCTGATAGCTTATTTCAAACATAGGCAAATTTGCACTAAAATCCACATTTTTTATTTATCTACAGTCCAAATAGCTTTTAATACAGAAAATAAACTCATTTTTAGATAAAAATCATAACGACAAATTACATAAAAATTGTAAATATATGATTTAAGATGAAGTCATAGTAAATAATGCAAAATCATATGTTTTTGTTTTGAAAATTTGATCGCTTAGAAGTATTGTAGATGCTTCAATTAAATACTGCGTGTAGAACATACCTTGGCCCTTAAAAATATCGGTCATTTTTTTTATAAGTTTTTTAATAAGCCTATAAAAAAATAAAGTATGAGGTCTAAAAAACACACTTTCAAGTCCAAACTCTCCTATTTATAAACCCCTTTTCGGATATGGTTTTATTGTGTAATGTAGAAAATTCAGTTTATTTTATAATAATCGCAAAAAAAGTTGATATTTACACTAAATCTTCCCAAAATAAAATAAAATATGCATTTTTCGCGTTGATATTTTACAATACGGCCGCTAGTCGACGAATTCGGTTATTCATAGTGACCCCTATGGCGTCCACCGAAGAACTACTGTCCACGGCACAGTAGTGAACTAGTGGATCGCCTTAAATTAATTAAAAATAAACTAACATACATTTCGGAAATCAAATAAAAACAAGTAAATGTTTTAAAAATACGTGAAATACTTTTTTGTAGGTTCTTTTGGTGCGATTGAAAATATCTGCTACTTTTCCATTTTTTTTAAATTAGCTCCACATGGAGGCCCTGAGGAAAATAATTCCTCTCAGGGCTTATGTCATCTTTGAGGATGCTGTGTGGAGGGTCTTTTAGGAAAGGAAGAAGCGGAAGTTCTGGGGTATTAGGGATAGGTAAGAATTTGGGAGTCAGTGAGTCCAGGAGTGACGGATTTAGGAATTCATCCCTGCGGTGCAAGGCGATTTTCCGAGAGTGTATGGCTGAAGAAGTCAATGGGACTTCCTCAACCACTGTCTCCCGATCCGGCCTGCCATGCAGTTGTTGGGAAGATGTATCCGCTGCCAAGACCCGGACAAACCTCAACCCATGAACCCGGGCAACCATGCTAAGTCACCAAACGCAGCGAATCACTTGGGATGATCTATGGCAGAGGTGTTGGTTATCCAATGAATAGTTCCCGGGATGGCGGTACCCATAACCGCCTCCCAAATTGTAAAATTTCATACTGATTCCAAATTGATAACCTATGATGTGTATCCGTGATGTGAATGAGTTCTTAAACGAATTGGTGTTGACATGATTATTGTAGTGAAAAATATTTTTGTCCATGTGGCTCTATTAGAAATATGAAATGAAATCAATTGCAATTGTGCAGGGCTATTTATGAAATAAACACATTTTCATTTATACGAATTTCATAACGCCAGAACTTACCATTATATATAGCTTATGTTACTCTCTGATAATGAAGCTTTTTATTGGTGAAAGAATTTTTAAAATCGGTTTAGTGGTTTAGGCGTGAAACTATAACAAACAAACGCACGCACTTTCTCATTTATAATATTAGTATGGATTATTACTATTATTATTATTACTATGTTACTCTCTGATAATGTAGCTTTATATTGGTGAAAGAATTTTTAAAATCGGTTTAGTGGTTTAGGCGTGAAAGCGTAAAAAACAAACGCACGCTCTTTCACATTTAAATGTTAGTATGGATAGATGTCTCCCATATAGCAATAAAAATATGTGTTAAAAAAATGAAGAAGATTTTTGTAGTTCGTAGTCGAAATATGATATAGAAATATGACCGGATCGGATAGGGACACATTAGATCATTTCGTAGAGCTCCGCCCCGGCAAAGCGTAGGTCCTGGGTTCAAGTCCTAGATGTGACCGTTTATTTTTATATTTTTCTGTTTTCAGAATTTTGATTGAATTTCGCTAATATTGCTTTCATTTAATTAAAAAAAATAATTAGTTCATCATACTACATTTTACAGACATTCCCTTTTCATTTAATTACTCACAAAATTATATAATATTCAAATATAATAAAATATGCAGGCTACTGCTTGCTAGCAACATTCATTTCATAGTCATTCCTACTGTATTTACATTTTCTTATCTCCATGTGAAATCTTATATTACGTTTGCAATCTTCTTATGGAAATTTATCAATTAATAAAAACAACATGTAAATATTTAATATAACAACAATACGCGCATGTGTAGGTACATACATGAATATATCCGTATCTTATTATATACATACATATCTTTGTTGATACATATCTTTTTAATAATATGTTATTTACCCGTCTCGGAACAGACTTTCTAGTGAGGTGGATTAAAGAAAACTACATAATCATTACACAGTATAAAATGAAGTCGCTCAAAATGTATGTGCGCATAGATCTTTTAAAGTACGCAACGGATTTTCATGCGGTTTTCACCAATAGATAGAGTAATTCAAGGGGAAGGTTTATGTTTATAGTTTATGCTTATTATAGTAGAGAAAAGCCGATAAATTCAAATATTCAATTCTGGCAGCGGGCACCTGGCAAGCGGGTAGTGTGGATTTTATATAGGTCGATAAAGGCTTGTTTTTCGTTAGCCACAGCAACGTGTGGCCGGGTCTGCTAGTTGAAAATAAAATAAAGCCCGGGTTGCCGGCACTGAAATTGAATTGAATTGAATACTTACACTTAGATTATAAATATGTTACGGAGATTTGTGTTATGTCCCCTCTAGAACGTTTGCAAAAGATGACCGTTGAACCCGTATCTACCGTATTCAAAATCTTCCCCAACGGAAACAGCGAAAACGTGGACATATTTACAATATCGGTTCGCCATTATCACTTGCTTCAACTATTCGGCAATTCCCGAAGAATTCCTCCAGCCGCAGCCGTCGGCGTCGGTGTTCGCGTGCTGGCGGTATCGTTGGCCCATCGGTGAGCAAACTGGAGGCAACTCGGAACAGTAGTTCGGCTTACTTCACTGATTCAGGTATTTATTAGAATTCGTGCATTTAATCTGCTCAAAGTTTCAAAGAGTGCTCAGTGGAGATGATAGACCTAAAGACGATATGATGTGCAATGAGCATTTTTTTAATGTAAAATCTGTTCGAAAAATTAAAAAAAAATTTGCGGCTTAATAATGTATTGCATTCCCCTCAAACCAACACCAAATTAATGCAAACTGGTCCTCGTACGAATACATTTAATCTTCCACATTAAAATTACAAATAAAATATCAAATTACATAAAATATTTAAAATTATGGCTCAATGATTCTAATGTTGAAACGCTTTTATCATTAACTTTTTGTGAACCTATGTACAATCCAGCGGTGGTCCGTGAGTATTCAGTGAGATAGAGTGCTAAGATTGAAAAATACGACATTACTGATGTTGTTGAAGCTGAAAATGATTTTTTTTTCCAAAATTTCAACTTTGTGTATAAAGATTTTTCAGTATGTGGATGCGGCGCATCCCTTGACTGGAAGAATCATGAAGATCTTTTTACAAAGCTACAGCAACGTCAATAATGTCACATTTTTAATCTTAGCGCTCTATCAGACTCTATCTCACTGAATACTCATGGACCACTACTGGGTGCATACATGTTTACTTTTCACTTAAATAAACTAATATTCTATGCTTACATACATGCATAAACTTACATTGAAACTTGATCTTGTATTTTAGTATTTCGTTTTATTTAAAAATATAATGTTATCTTCATTTTTTTAGTTTTTTATTTATTTATTACATTTGCATTAGATACATTTAGACTAACTACCTAACATAAATAACTGTAAATTTAAAAAATGTTAATGTTTACCAAGGTTATTAAGTCATGTACGTCTATATTAGTTCCTAGTTAGGCAGATTGCCCGCTCTAAGGAACCAAATGCTGGTGAAAATGCCATTAGATGTATTCTGTAAAATAATGTTGTTGTTTTTATTATCATATTCGTAATTTACCCACTCAGTTAGTGCTGTTAGTGGGTTCCCATTACATATATTAATTTTTTATGTTGTATGTAATAGTTTTTTTAAATGTTTGCACTTGTCCTGAAAAATAATTGGGAAAAAATAAAGAAAAAATATTAATAATTTTTTAGATTTTTTTTACATGAGCTCCAGCCATGCGGCCCTGAGGAAAATAAATTCCCTCAGGGCCTATGTCATCTTTGGGGATGCTGTGTGGAGGGTTTTTTAAAGAAAAGGAAGGAGAGGAGTCCTGGTAAGGAAAAGGGTTTAAGGGGTGGGTAGGATCTGGGGTTCTGTGTCCTTATTCCTTATCCGCCTCCAAGAACTAGACAAACCTCACCCCATGAACCCGGGCACCCCTGCTAAATCATCAAAAGTAGCGAACCGCTTGGGGTGATCTATGGCAGAGGCGTTGGTTATCCAATAAAGGTTCCCGGGGCGGCAGTACCCATTCCCGCCTTCCAAATTGGAATAATTTACATTTTAAAATAAAATTTTATAATGTTGGCCCCTGTAGGTGTCTTCCTGTGCTGGGGCCCCCATTTTATAAAAGAAAATTCAATATAAAAATTTAATAAAATATATAAAGTCAGTATTAAATAATATTTGGCATTTATTATGAGTTGTGTGGTTGACTAATGTGTGTTTTATAATGGCATTGTATGTTACGTGAATATCTTTAATATTTTTAGGTTAAAAGTTTTTTGTAATATTGTTTTTTTAATCTAAATTTTTATTTTGTCTGAATATATTTTTGTTTGCCCCATTTTTAATATCAATTGAAAGAGTGTTGAATGCTTTTATTTCCCAGTATTTATGATGTCTTTGTCCAAAACTTGTAATTACCGTCAGAGTTTCATGTTTTCTTTGTACGCGTATCTACCTGGACTACAGCATGTACGTACATGTGCTACATAATAAATTATATCTAAGATGTTTGCAAAATTTTGTGATTGTGTTCCTTGATAATATAAAGGGTCGACCAAAACTACCGATGTGGCTTGAATCTTATCACACATTACAATAAGATTCAAAATAAAATGGTAGTTTTGCGTCACGCTGTATAAAGTTTATTTACACAGTTTATTTATTTTTAGAAGATAATTTACCTTGTGTTTTTAATTTATTAATTTTATTTGCAAAACTTCCAACATTTGGCTAAGTTAAATCCATATAATAATGACAAATTATTTTGTATAACTCTTCGGTGGTTAAAATCTTGTGTAATTTTTTTACAAAATCTCCCGAAGGTACTTAAATTATACCTTGTCCTGACAATAACGAACACACACCAAAAAAGAATTATTTAATTTATTGCAGTCGTTCGGGAGTAATGCGCGTACATACATTTCGGCGATTCATTTTAATTTATATATATAGATAGATAGATAGATAGATAGATATATAGATAGATAGGATTATGGCGTCATTGCGTGTTTCGGTTACTTTGTCACGGTTACTTTGTCTCGGTGACTAGCTGTCACTGGATCACAGTGGACCGAGAAACTGGCTAATTTTGGAATCAGTTCCTACTCAAAGTGGGCGAAGCCGAACTAAAACTGCTAGTTTCAATTATTAGCTCGAACTCTCGAGTAGTTATAACCATTGGGTATTGAGCATTTTGAGCAGTTTCATGGGAAATAACAATTTATCACAGTTTAACATGACTCCTGATTCCCTACATTTATAAAATCCAAAGTATTCAGACGCCGCGCCAGATAATAATATAATGAATGCCTGCAAGTTGGAAGACCATAGATACAAGAAATAAGTTTTGCAGTTGGACCGTCTACTGGAAGTACGAGTACACTGGAACTACACAACCGTGGAACTGTGGAATGGGAACTGCTAAAACTTCCACGAATCTGTTAAATGCGTTTACTTTAATTGAGTGTTTCATGCCTCGCTCGGCAATATTATTAAACGTAATTCCATTTTGAATTTGTGGAATTTTCTTCCACTGGTTAATAAGTTATTTGTAGGATTAATAAAATTTTTGGATGGAAAACAATTTTCAGAGTGCAAATAATGTTTGAAGAGAAGGTGTGTGTGTTATTGATAAACAATAATAATATTTTTAAAACCAAACAAATTTGAAGTAGGTAGTCGGCTGCTATCAAGGCTCATGTTATTTAACAATGAGTTCTAATAAAATAATAAATAAGTAAAATTTTCCAAATTTTAAGCAACTCCCGACAAAAAAAAGAGCTTATGACCTTGAAACGCCTTTACAAATTTTCACGTTTTGTAGATAAGAACCATTTCGATCACGTCAGCTTTACATAAAAAAAAACCACATCATAATCGGTCCATTCGTTAAGCAGCTAGGATGCCAAAGACAGACCCACAGAAAGTCAAACTTATAACACCGCTCCTTGCGTCGGGGTTGAAAAAAAAGAACACAAGAATTGCGACAGGGCAGTGTTTCGTAATCCAAAATCCTGTCCGATCTGGCCTTAAATTTCATATTTAGACAATCGGTCCCTCCGTACAAATTCAAAATCAAATAAAATGGCAGATACACGATGTTAGGCAAAGTAACGTAGACAGCGCACGTAATGATTATTAGCAGTCTTGATCACAGTCAAAAGATACAATGTCGGTAGTGACATTGGTTTCCATCAAATATACTCGCATAACTCAGGTAATTCAAAAGCATCACTGGCGAAAATCGCGAATTTGAGATTAAAATGCAGAATTATCCGTGAATTCTGTTAGGAACTTTCTGGAAAGTAGGAAAAAAGATAGAGTAAACTCACCGGTTTAGATAATGTGTGTCTTTTGTCCACATTCCACTTTCTAATTAGCACTGATTAACACCATTATAAGTTTGAAGTGTTTTTTACGGAACTAGTAATTTATCAAAGAAGTCAAGGTACTGAACATCCATAGAACACGGCTGTCACTTTAAAACTGTCTAAGCACTGACCATAAATAATATACCAAACCACCCACGCACTGACTTGTAACTTTACATATTTAGGTAGGGACTAGGTGTGGGTATGAATCAGGAAAATGACAGGAATACTCCCTAACAAAACTGCCCACCGTACGTTAAATTTTAAACTCATCATGTAGAAAGTCAATTAAAAACGAAGAAGGTAGTTTATTTAAAAATATCAACGTAGATTTAGGGACTGTCAAAGCACTGACCTTGTGACTTCATATATGTAGGTAGGGACTAGATGTGGATACGAATGAAGTGACAGGAATACTCCCTAACAAATTCACCAGCTTTGTCGTGTAAAAATGTCATATTTTAATATCAATTATTATTAATTTCACATATTAAAAAATATAAAACCTTAAATTCTTTTTTCCTGAGTACAGAAAAAATCAGTATATTGAAGTTTTTTGACCTTTGACAAATATTTGAAAATTCGTCAAATGATCTTCAGAACAAGTTTTCCTAAAAGGTGAAAAATGCAGACATTTATCTTCCGTGAAGCTCAAGGTAGTGGGAGGGGGAAGAAGATGAGAAAGATGGGGCTATTCAGGTCTGGTTACTTCATTTCTAATCTGAACTGTTTTATTTTGACAAAGGCTACACTGAGAATATCTTCCACCCCGGAACAAGCCGCAAATGTAACTACTATTGGTAACGATTTAATTTTACTGAATTTATTGTCAAACAATGCAAAATCTATCTATATCTATAAATAGATTTACAAATCTCGTGTCACGGTATTTGTGATCGCACTCCTTCGAACCGGCAAGACCGATTTTTATGAAATTTTGATAGTATATTTGGTAGGTATGAGAATAGGTCGTAAAGTATATTTCATACCGCTAGGTGATTAGGGTATGCCTTTCCAGAAATTTTTATATATTTTTTTGACAAAATTTTTTTTGTTGAATTTTTTTTATTTGGCATTAAAATTACCTATAACCCCAAATTTTCACCCTCCTACCCCCACACTCCCATTTTTTAAACGCGCTTTTAGTATTTTTTTATAAACAAATTTAACCGATGTTCGTATTTCAAACAGAACGAAATTATTTATGTTGTTGAATGACACTTAGCGCTATGCTAATATATTACTTTTTTTCACTTTATATTTAAATTTTAAGAGATTAAACAATGAAAATGTTCGTTACTCTAATGAAATTCTGAGAAATAATTGAGAAAGTGAATGGTTGGTCTTTTTTTGTTTTCATCGGCAGTCATCGTCTACAGCGCTGCATTCCTCTTTCTTCATACGAGGAGATCCCATTCCCACACACTTACAATACATTATTTATTTTTTATTTAACGACCAAAATATTCACTAGAAATCATGTAAGTAATAAAATTTACTTGCCAACGCCGGGACTTAAACCCGCGAAAAAACTCCGGCTTTTATTCCTTTGGTACTTAAAACAGCGTCCAAAGTAGATAATCTGAAACATGTTAAACATTTTTTTATGTTATCAGTATTCGGTTATGCAACATTATTTGAAATCATCGACTTGATAATTTCCGGCTCTCAGCGCATATCTTGCGGGTACGATAAGTTAACACGTAATTAATGGAATTCAGTTCATTGCATAATTGAAGATAAGGTTATCCTCTAGTTAGTTGGAAGCGTATGCACCATTGCAGCTATACATCTAACCGTATTCTGTGATTAGACACCTTTACCTTTATCTTGTTGTGGAGCAATTTGCAGTAAAGTTTCTCTTGATGAAAGGAATGTGTTTTGAATCTAATTTGCTTATTTGTTGATGGAAATGGAAGCATAGAGAATGTTTAGAATGTTAGATGCAGTATATGAAAGAAAATTATAGGATTTATTTGCAGTTTGAATATTTGATTGTTAACTCTTAAACCCTACCACACTAAGAATGTAATTATTCCTACCACGGGGTACTGAAGTACCCCGCACAAAAAAAAAACGATAAAATAAAAGTATTTTGATATTTTTTTAAATATTTATTTTATTATGGCAAAGTAATGAGAAAAGACAATAAAATTTATTAATAAAAACTAATAGACATTTTTGTCGTTACATGAAAGACAGATTTTGTATTGATGGTCAACACAAATATGGCGGCGACAAGTGTTACAGACAGATCGAGATTTTCTGTCCTTTGTGCGCGGACAAAAGCAGCAGCGTCCAGGTTTGGGATTATCAGGAACCGGCCTATGATCTTCACTATGAATATTCAAGACTGCACGTATAGTTTCTCTGATATCCCGGGTAAACTTGGCCATTGTAATTTTGCTCTCATATGAGGCTTTATGAGTACCATTGACAAACTCTTAAGAAATTCACGCCGATTGGTTATTTTCTCTTTATCAATGTTAGTTGACAGCATAAGACCCAAGAGTTGATACCAACGGCATTTAGCAACCCGTAGAAGAGACACATGGGCCACCTTTTGGTCGTATAACTGGAAGGAAGAACTAACACTATTCCTACCACGGGGTACTGGGGTACCCTGGCACACCTGTGGACGCGACTGCACTTGCCGGGCGGTCACGGCTTACTGACGTACTTACGCGCCAATTATCGAGTGTAGATTAGCTAGAGCGAGTTTTACAACATTGCAATATTGTTAAAATAGTTGATATTTTAAACACCAGGGGGGTACTCCAGTACCCTAGGTAGGGTTTAACCCTTCCGCAGCCAACCCCAAAATAACTATCCTTCTTATATCTACTTAAATACATGAAATATATTTTTAGTATTTTAGGTATTCCTGCGCAAAGGATTAATACATAATATGCCATTTAAAAAAAAATGTGAAAAAATCGTTGATCGCAGGAAAAAATATTTTGTCAAATATAGGTAGGTAATATTTCCTGCAAAAAGATAAATAACAAAAAAAAATATCAAAAAAAGAAAAAGTGTTTGCTTTGGTTTAAAAGTTTAGAAAAAAAAAATGGGGTCATCAGCCGACCCCCACGGTTACGGACGTCCTGTTTGGCATCTTGGCCTGTCAAGAGTTAAGAGTTAAGGCACCGTTACAAACGTGCTAAACGAAGAAAAACATTTCTGAAGATGGTTTTAAAGCGAAATATGTAAAAAGGAATGATGGGTGCACGCGCTAATATTTAAAAATTACTTATTTAAAATAAAGAAAAAATTTATAGATATAATCTTTTTTTTACTTTTGCTCCACACTGAGGAAAATAATGTCTCTCAAGACATATGTCGTCTTTGGGGATGCAATACATAATATCTATTATTTAGTTCAATAAAATAGAATACCTACTTAAAAAAAAACTCATCTGGAAGAGATGAGTTTTTTTTTAATTTTCGGAGTTCGGAGAAAGCGTGGGGCTTTTTTTATCTTTTGAGATTTTCGTGTTAATTTTTTATTCAACTTGTGGGTAATTTAGTATCCGGCATGCGTTGCAAAGCCACTCAAAGAAAAAGTGTTGGTGTTTTAATTCCCCTCCCCCTCCCTGCTTCCCTCCTTCCCACTAAATACACATACTTCTCATAGAAGCACCGATATTTTAAATTTACCCACCGCTATCCCCTATCGCTACTATCTCTCCTCTCCTCTGCCCTTCCCTCGCCCCCGCCCTTCCTCTGCGGGTCTTTTCCCAAGCTCCCATTCCCCTCACCTTCCCCGCTATCTCGCAACTCTCGTCCCCTCTCCCGCGCACTCCCCCTCCCGGATCCCTTCGCCCCTCCATCATTCCCTTCTTTCCGCTAAGCTATGTGAAATACGCGTACTTTTCACAACTGTCCGTATGAATTTTTCCACGGAACCTTATCCCCCCGCTATCCCTACTGCTACTACGCTACACTGGGCGGACGCACAACAAATTACTTGAGTTTCGTCGTAACCGGATGAATGGAATAGGAAATTATCTTGTAACGCCAGAGCTCACCAATATGTATAAAAATAAAGTTTCATTGTAATAGAATGAACGGTGTTGGAACGCACACGGGTTAAACAAAGAAACATTCATTTTTTGTGTATACAAAGATTAATTGTGAGGTAGGTGTCTTGGTTGATGATTACACTCTGATTAAACGCAACCTGCCATGACAATACAGGATTATATTATTACTAGCTGGGTTACCCGGCTTCGCTCAGGACAAAATTCGAGAGTATTATGGAAAGTTTCACATTGATGTTCCCGATTTCCTATTCCCGAACATTCCACAATTTTCCAAAATGTTCATGGATGTTCTTTTTACGTTGTGGAATGCTTTCAAATACTCTGACTGGGGTATCCGGCTTCGCTCAGGGAGTTGATGTGAGATTGAATTGACGTTCTAATCCAGGACGGATTTGCTTTGTATACCCTATATGGGTAGCCCCATACAAAAAGACTTCAAATGTTCCAGAATAATGTTCCAGATCATTACGCAACATTCAGGAGTGTTCTGGAATGTTCCGCAATGATCGGGGATGTTCCATCCTATTCTGGAACATTCCACAATATTCCAGAATATTCCAGGACGTTCTGGAATGTGGTGGAATGCTCAAGAATACTCTGGAATGTTTTGAACTGTTCTAGAAATTTCAAGGGGGCGAAACTTCCAGCCCTTATATCTTTAAAAGCACACCCTTCAGGTAAAAACGGGAACTTTCTTCATAGATGGGGAGGGCTACCGCACAATATAACTCCCGTTATCATACCGGGACCTCGTCTTTGAGTTTTAGCGGCATGCACGTTATACACTTTTTTAACTAAAAACTAACTAACTAACTAACCATCACGCCGTTTCCCCGCAGGGGTAGGCAGAGAGGACGGACCGCCAAACATCCCGGTCTTGGCACACATTCCTTGCCTCGTTTACATTCATACAACGTCTCATACATTCTCTTCTATTATTCTGACTCTTGACATGGCCCGACTCAAGTATCTGATTCACTTGGTCGTGCCATGTCTTTCTTGGGCGTCCTCGACTTCTTCTACCATTCACATTTGCGTCATATATTCTTCTTACACTCCTTTCCTCGTTCATTCGCTCTATATGCCCAAACCATCGGAGCGTTCCTTTCTTGATCTTACTCATCACGCTTACATCAGCCTTGCATTCTTTGCGGATTTCCACATTTCTCACACGATCATACATGGTTTTACCACACATACGCCTCAGGGATCTCATTTCTACAGCGTTCAGTCTACTTTCATCCTTCCTCTGCCAGTTCCATGCCTCACTGCCATACATCAGGGTAGGTACCAGTACTCCATTATGGACGGCTAGTTTCGCGTCTTTGGACAGTTTTTTGTTGGTGCCAACGGCGTTCAGTCCTCCATTAATAGAGTTACCTGCATTCACCCTTCTTTCAATATCTCTATCAGCCTTTCCATCTCTCGTAAACATACTTCCCAAATAAACAAACTCATCCACCTGCTCCAAGTATTCATCATTCACAACTATATTGCATACTGTTTTCGTACTCTCTCTTTCAAACACCATTCTTGACACGAGAGACTGTAGATCTTCCATACTGTTAGATATCAGCACCGCATCATCAGCATACAACAGGCAACATACTTCCAGATTACTCAATTTCGCACCCAATCCCATCTCTTTCAATTCTTGCATACAATTATCCATGTATAGATTGAATAACCACGGCGACATTACGCAGCCTTGTTTAACACCTTTTGTGATGTCAAACCACCCCGTAAAATCGCCTTTCACCCTAACACATGCAACGCTTTCCTCATACAGAGACGCAATTGCCTGTATGAGATACTTATTCACTCCGTACTTAGACAATACCTTCCATAGCTTTTTCCTGTCAACTCTGTCGTATACACTTTTTTTAATAACGTATATTGAAAATTAAGATTATACAAACTTCTAGAGCCACTTTCCAGAGCCTTACTCACCGACACTCTCCGCCACTCATATCTGAAAGCTTCTAGAACTTTCTCCTTTCAAAGCGTCCTAGAGCATTAGGGACCTTCCAGAACTATCCAGAACCTTCTAGACTCACCGACTTACTCCGCTACTCCTTTCTGAACTTTCTACAACTTTATCGAATCTTATAGAACTTTCCGGAACCATCTAAACTATTCTAAACTCACCGACATACTTTCTTTTTCGAGCTTAATCAAGCCTTCTAGAACTTTTCGGAACCTTCTAGACTCACCGACATACATCCGCCACTCCTTCCAGAACTGTTTACAGCTTTATCGAACCTCATAGAACTTTCAGGAACCTTCTAGACTCACCTACGTACTCCACCACTCCTTCCAGAATTTTATACTTCTTTATCGAACCTTCTAGAACTTTTCGGAAACTTTTAGACTCACCGACATTCTCCTCCACTCCTTCCAGAACTTTGTACAGCTTTATCAAACCATCTAGATCTTTTCGGAACCTTCTGGACTCGCGGATTGACTCCGCCACTCCTTCCAGAACTTTCTACAGCTTTATCGTACCTTATAGAAATTTCCGAAACCTTCTAGACTCGCTGACATACTCCTCTATTCCTTTTAGAACTTTCTACAGCTCTATCGAACCTTCGAAAACTTTCGAAATCTTCTAGACTCACCGCCAATTATTTCTGAAAGCTTCTAGAACTTTCTCCATCCACAATTTTATAAAGCATTTGTGGACCATCAGATCCTTCTAGACTCACCGACTTACTACGTCACACCTTTCAGAACTTTCTACAGCTTTATCGAACCTTTTAGAACTTTCCACAACCTTTTAGACTCACTGACTTACTCCGCCACTCCTTCCAGAACTTTATTCTACTTTTTAGAACCTTTGAGAACTTTTCGGAACATTCGAGGCTTACCGACATACTCCGCTAGACAACCTTTTAGAACTTCTTACAGTTTTGTGGATTCTTCTAGAATTTTCCGAAACCATCTACACATACCGACACACTCCTCCATTGCTTTCAGAACTTTCTACAGACTTATGGAACCTTCCAGAACTTTCTACAGCTTTATCGAACCTTCTAGAACTTTACACAACCTTCTAGACCCACCGACAAACTCCTCCACTCCTTTCAGAACTTTCTACAGCCTTATGGAATCTTCCAAAACTTTCTACAGCCTTATTTAACCTTCTAGAACTTCCTACAGCTTTTTGGAATATTTTAGAATTTTCCGGAACCTTCTACACACACCGACACACTACTTCACTCCTTTCAGAACTTTCTACAGCTTTATCAAACCTTTTAGTACTTTCCGGAACCTTCTAGACTCACCAAAATACTCCGCCACTCCTTCCAGAACTTTGTAAAGCCTTATTGAATCTTCTAGAACTTCTTACAGCTTTATACAACCTTTTAGAAATTTCCGGGATCTTCTAGACACATAACACACTCCTCCACTCCTATCAGAACTTTCTACAGCTCTACGGAACGTTCTAGAACTTTCTACAGTTTTATCGAACCTTCTATAACTTTGCGGAAACTTCTAAACCCATCGACATATTCCACCATTCCTTTCAGAACTTTGTACAGCTTTATCGAACCTCCTAGAATTTCTTACAGCTTTGTGGAATCTTCTAGAATTTTCCGGAATCTTCTTCACACACCGACATACTCCTCCACTCTTTTCAGAACTTTTTACAGCTTTATCAAACCTTTTAGAACTTTCCGGAACCTTCTAGACTCACCGAAATACTCCGCCACTCCTTCCAGAACTTTGTAAAGCCTTATCGAATCTTCTAGAACTTCTTACAGCTTTATACAACCTTTTAGAAATTTCCGGGACCTTCTAGACACATAACACACTCCTCCACTCCTATCAGAACTTTCTACAGCTCTACGGAACGTTCTAGAACTTTCTACAGTTTTATCGAATCTTCTAGAACTTTCCGGAACCATCTAGACTCAACGACTACTCGGCCACTACTTCCAGAACTCTCTGTATAGCCTTATCGAACCTTCTGGAACTTCCACAGTTTTATGGAACCTTCTAGAATTTTCTGAAACCTTCTAGACACACTGACATACTCCTCCACTCCTTTCAGAACTTTGTATAGCTCTATCGAACCTTCTAGAACTTTCGGAATCTTCTAGACTTACCGCCAATTATTTCTGAAAGCTTCTAGAACTTTCTCCATCCACAATTTTATAAAGCATTTGTGGACCATCAGATCCTTCTAGACTCACCAACTTACTACGCCACACCTTTCAGAACTTTCTACAGCTTTATCGAACCTTCTAGAACTTTCCACAACCTTTAGACTCACCGACTTACTCTGCCACTCCTTCCAGAACTTTGTACAGCTTTATCGAACCTTCTAGAACTTCCTACAGCTTTGTGGAATCTTCTAGAATTTTAAGAAACCTTCTAGACACACCAACACGCTCCTCCTCTCCTTTCAGAATTTTCTACGGCTTTATCGAACCTTCTTGAACTTTTCGGAACCTTTAGACTTGCTGACATACTCCTCCACTCCTTCCAGAACATTCCAGAGTTTTATCGAAGTTTCCGGAATCTTCTAGACTCTTCTTGAAATTTCTAGAATCTTCTTATAACTTTCAGCCCTTATATCTTCAAAAGTAAGCCCTTTAGGTAAAAACGAATACCCTTATTCCCTAGGGGGGATAGAGATCTACCACACCATACAACTCTCTTAATCGTACCGGAACTCGTTTCTGAGTTTTTGCGTTCCGCACGTTTTTTTGGACTTTCTTTTATAATATATATTGATTATTATTAAACACTATTTATGAAGCGGTTTGTCGTTTACAAACGTCAAATTCCAGTCATTTATAACCGTCCGTTCATGATCCAAAAATGCTTCCATGATATTGCTAAACTAAACGTTAATCCTATCAATTTTATGGTTTTCAGACGATTTATTCCAGACCCCCGGACATTTAATTATATCACTAGTTCAACATAAATAATTTGCCAAACCTCTTCCGGGAATCTGAGCTACATAGATTTAGGTTCATCAAAATATTCCCCGTATTGGAAATTCCTCAGTATCAAATGTTGTTACGCGCAGTAGCGCACACAGAGATTTTAATCAGGGTGGGCTATACAGAAAATCGAATTAACTTATCATAAGCGGGGTTTTCAAGGTTGGAGGGTGCGGAGGAGTTCTCCAGCTGCCTTCTTCTGGGGTCCTAGCATGGTCGATCGATATATAGGTTTTATCGAAAATGACGGTAACTTGTCATCGCTCCCGAGCACGACTCCAGGCCGCTAACGAACAAACAACAGTTCACAACGACTAAGGGTTCCTAATTTATTTGACTTGAACTGTTATTTCTTCGTTAGCGGACTGCAGTCGTGCTCGGGAGCGATTTCAAGTTACCGACATTTTCAATAAAACCTATATCGATCGACCATGCTAGGGGGCAACAGAGAGAAGTATTGGTCACGGTACAGCGGCTCTCCTGAATTCAAAACGTAACGTTCGCAACACGTGTCAAAAAATAGAATCAAACATTATTTTTTATCATTACAAAAATTTTATATTTTATAAATTGATTACAAATCAACTCCAAATAAACTCCAAATCTCATCCAGAAGCGATGCAACCATGTAGCGGGTAATGGTAATTATTTTTTGTTAATTATTTATTCTCCTTTTTACTTTGTAGACTCACCATCAGTAAATTAACATCCCAATCGGTCCACAAAGAGATAACAAGCTTTTCCTAGAAGTGTAGAAACATTTGCTAAAATACATGACACGAGAGATTTGAGTAGCAAAAGGGATCGATTTATTATAAACATTCCTGTATTATATGAACCTTTAATTTCCCAATCCTTTTGGAGTGATGATTTTACCAAGTCGGCCATCATCTTGAGCTAGTAGATACGTATTAATTTATTATTATCCATATACAGGGTGTTAAGGGACGTACTTGACTTACTTTAACTAGTGATTCCTGACATTATTTAGAGTAAAAAAAGTAAACGAAATTTTGATCTCCGGTGACATTTTTGATGTTTTTTTTTTTTTTTCTACAAAAACTTTAAAAATGGTAGTTGTTGAATAGTTGGAGGCAGGGTAAGGAGTTCGTCGGACACCCGGCTGAGTGACCAGTGACGACAGAAGATTTTTTTTTTGTTTGATTTTGAAGGAAAAAATTTGAAAAAAAAAAGTCGTCAAAAAGTCACCGGAGACCAAAATTTCATTTACATTTTTTACTCCAAATAATGTCAGGAATCACTAGTTAAAGTAAGTCAAGTACGTCCCTTAACACCCTGTATATTAATTAATACGTAAAATGATTTTCTACCAACACGGTTCGTAGCCGTTTCATTATATAGCACTTTGTTAATTTTTATGTCGAATGAAGACGGAAATTAAATATGACTAATGCATCTAATTTTTGCAAACTAAGTTCCTGTCTTTGATAACAATTCATATAATGCTGTCGGTGGAGTAATCGCCGCGCTTTGCGCTGAGACCGTTAATAAATTAATATTTCTCGTGTAGTTTTGGAAGAAGGTTGATTATTTGCAATAATATTAATATTTTTGAAGTGAAACTTCTCTATCCCACTGTGATTTGGATTTCAAATGAAACGGAAATGACGATTACTGCACATGCGACGCACAAACTGTGCTCATTGGCCGTTTTGATCAGGCGCGGCTGGCCCAGACGTTCAATAATGCGCTGAACCGCCAACAAAATTGAACATTTTATAGCTCAACGTGTTCCTACTTAATATTTTTTAATTTAAATTACGCACAGTGCTTAAAATAAATAAAAAAATACTAATTTCTTATTGAAATGTATGAATTTTACGAGAGTTAATTAATTATTATTGTAGCCCGCGCGCTAAGAACTAGAAACCAGGTACATACTTTTCCGCGGGTTTCAGTCAAACGCCCCGTTTGGGAATTGTCATTTTGTATGGTGCTCCTACAAACATATCCAAACCGTGAAAAACACAATATGTACCTAAAATCTGGTTCTAGATACACGGCGCACGGCACTACGAAGTGTGTCGAAAACATCCGAAGTATTCCGAAGGGCTCCAGCAAAATAGGTATGAATGGGATAGTAATATTTAGCTTGCCAAAGTCAACTGTAAGTCAACGGGTCTTATTATGCTTGGGATTTAGGGAACCTATTTGACAATGACATTTGTTTTTAAAAAGGACCTTTTATGTGTGCGCGTTTAGTACTTGTAGGAAGCTTTCTGAAAACTTTGGTTGAATAATGTCTTCGCTCGGCAAAAGGACCGAAAAAGTTTATTTATTTATTCTCTATAAATAGGGTAGTTACGGTAGCTACCTACGTGACCTAGTAACAATTAAATTATATTATACGTGTTTGATTTATTGCTAGGTGAACCACCAAACATTTTATGCACCAGCCGCGTCTGGTTTTGATTATGATTTTACTTTTAAATGCTCCTATTAGTTGAGATATGAAACGGAAATTATGCTAGGTCTACCCTCATTAGTTGCTTTGATTATGACCTCATTTTTCAAGTATTGGTTGCGAATGTTTTGGTAAAGTTTCGCTTTTACCGCGTGTGAACCGCACTCGATTTTTTTATTCGAGTAAGATAGGGTAGAACCTGTTTAGACGGTCGTCACTGGTTCCACGCAAATGTAAATATTATCCCAATAAATAGCAATCTCGTGAAACAGAATGTTGGGTTCATGAAGTCTCTATTTACTCTAAAATCAACAATTCCCTTCAAATTGCTCAATTCCAATGTGGGCATTGGGTCGAGCGCGCCAAAGACCGCATTGTGTTTTTTCAGCGGATCTGTTACCCCCTAATTCTTTGTTTATTTTGAAGCACGTAAACAAACGAAGGTTAGCATATATGGGAAGGATTAACGGAATTTTATTTCAGCTGAATTTGAATATAATAACAATGTTACGTTAACCCTAGAATACTAATATAATTTGTTTACTGCTTAATACTAGGTACTCATCGCTTGGGAGGCAACTTTTTATAAAACAAGTTTTTTTTTAGTGTCTTTAATAAAATATGAAAAATATGTTTGTACATAATAGAGCAACCTCTGCCTTTTCAAATGATGTAACAAAAATATATATTTTCTAAATCAAAACAGTCTTAAACAGTGGTTTAAACTTAACACATACCAACTTTTTTTTGCTATGATAAAGATATATTAAGAGTATGAAAAAAAAATTAAACATTTTTAATTTAAAATAAAACAATAACTTTGTAAAAACCACTTTAATTTTTTATACTTTATGCCGACCGGGTTTCGCTGCAACCGTAGGTTCATCAGGTTAGTAAAATACTCTACTAACATTAGGTTACAAGTGTGTTATAATATATAATTTAACAAAATGGGCTGGCCTCCCAATAGTCCATTATTAGGAAATTAGCCCATTTTGTTAAATTATATATTATAACACACATGTAACATGTAAATGTTAGTAGAGTATTATACTGCCCTGATGAAGCTACGGTTCTGGCGAAATCCGGTCGGCATAAAGAATAAAAAATAAAAGTGGTGTTTACAAAGTTATTGTTTTATTTTAAATTAATAATGTCGCATCACAAAGTATCCGCTTTAAATGAACTAAACATTTTTTATAAAAATATATATCAGTCTGTTGAGATCATTATAAAAAACTAATATTCAGCATAACAATTTTTATGTCACATAATTTTAAAGTAAGTCTATTTATTTCTTATCACAAGTGAAGCATTTAGGCGATCGATGTTCCAGACAATATGATTTGTTGCATTTCGCACAGTAGTACACACTCACGCGTCTTTTTTGCTGGGGAAAGGTTGCACATGTTTCGTTTTCCCTTTTTAATGACATTTTCTTCCACATTTTGTTCATTTATATTTTTTTCATTTAATTTCTAAATTGTCTTCAATTTCACTAGCAGAATCAGCTTACATTAACCAATTTTCAATTTACTATCGTCTGGATTCACCTTTTTTTTTTTTTTTTTTTACAGTGAATACCGCACAAGAATCTCAACTGCTCCCGTCTGGAGCCAGTGAGACTATGGCATCCCCGATTGGGGTATGTTGTGAGGCTGAAGGTAGTGAGGAGGGGAAGGAGGTGGGGAAGAGGAAGGTTGGGAAGTACCTGGCTATTCAGATCTGGTCACTAAACACGGCTAAAGCCATTTTCAAGCAACGTTTCAATTCTGAATGGTGGTCTTACACCAGGGCGATACTAATAGTATCTTCCACTCTGGAACATGCCGCAAATATACTATATATTATTTTAAATGAATTAATTGTGAAATAACACAAATTAATCAAATAAAATTTATTTGCGCATGCCGGGTTCGAACCCGCGACCTCCGGAATGTGAGTCAAGAGTCTTAGCCACTGGACTACGGAGGTCGAAACACCTGTAAACAAAATATTAATTTTTATAAACACATTTAACACTAATCATGTCAAAACATCCAAATATAACAAGCAAGTCCAAAGAAAAAAAACCTTTAAAACGAAGGATTGCCTCCCAAGCGATCCAACACTCTGTAACTCGGCAAAGACAAGAGCCTGCGAGACGCGCAACCGCTGTACAGCGCACCGCGGGGGGCACTAAGTTGAGGTAAGCTCAAGAGTCGTAACGGTCGCACGATTTGAAATTACAACGAAAAACTGTGAGAGTGCAGCCTCCCAGGCGATGATTAGTACTCTAGAGTTAAATAGGATTACGTCAAAAGTCAGAATAGGTACGAGATGATGTTTGCATGTGAATAAAGCAAGAAACATTTGATGCCTCTTGGTTTTACTAAACTAGTTCCTCTTCAGTCACTCTTTAGATGTTTATTTACATAAATATTATTTGAATATTATTCCATTTAGCAATGCTTCATTTATTGTTCGATTAATTTGAATGTAACGGGTACACACATATTTATTTTTTCATTTCTTGTTTTAAGCATTCGAATGGTAAATTTCTTCCATTGAAAGGCAATGATCCTAGGACAGATATATTTTTTATAAGTAATTAATTTCGGCTCCGTGAATCCTTCATATGTAATTTAATACGGCACACGGGATGAGGTGTGTCTAGGTCCTGTTGGCGAATGCGTTTGCCCACCTACCGCGTTGCGGGCGGAATTATGAGAGACAGATTGAGAGAAACTTTTTGATCTCTCCTGCCAGACTCTCTTGACTCGATTACCTTGCACCGCGGTGGAAGGGATGAATTGATACGTTCGTCACTCCTAAATACGTTGACTCTCAGATACCTACCCACCTCTCATTCCTTTTTCTTCCTTGAACTTCCTTTCCTTCTTTTCCCTGAAAAAACGCTCCACACAGCATCCCCAAAGATTTCATAGGCCGTGAGGGATTTTTTTAACGTTAGCTACACATAGGAGAAAAAATCCCTCACGGCCTATGAAATCTTTGGGGATGCTGTGTGGAGCGTCTTTTCAGGGTTATTTTCACGGGTCTCCGCTAGGGTTATAATAGTTTTGCACTTTTAACTGTTTATTGCTATTTCGTATTAATACACAAATATGGTTTTAGACGTAACGCGTTCTTTTAACCTGGAAGCTAGTTTTTGTCTGTATAGCTCTGGAAAAATAATGATTTACTGTGTTTGGCCATCTTCGACACGTGAGTCGCGTCGCGACGCGTAATATTGCGTATGCAGTTTAAGAAACTTAATTTATGTAAGTATGTATGTAAAAATCCCTAATATTGGACACATTTAGCTGATTAGTCCAACCTACGCTCTGTAGATATTAGTTCAACCAACGCTCTGTAGATATTAGTCAACACTGGGACCGTCGTAGATATTCGTCTGACCTTAGCTCTGTAGTTATTAGTCAACACTCTGAAGTTCGTAGATAATAGTTCAACATAATATGAGATGTAGATATTCGTCCGACATACAGGCTGTAGATATTAGTATCTGGAGTCTTTCTTTGTAGTGTCTTATTTATGATGTGCATATTAAGTAATTACCTGATGATGAGGGTAGTGTGTAGGTATGTGTGTGTGTGTGTTTGGCTATCTTCGACACGTCGCGTCGCGTCGTAACCGACACCACATGACCCGAATTTAGCATAGACAACTGATTATAGACTGATATTAAGATATATTACATTTTGGAAGTCAAACTATCTGTAAATTACAATAGCTTTTTTAACATTCTGACTAATAAAATTCAATACAATATTAAATTTCAGATTCTCAGAACTATTCAATACATTGTCTTAATGAAACCCACTGAAAAAATCATTCGATATTGGATTCAACTTCTTCGTAGCTCCAAGTATAATATTAAACTGGAATACAAATGTTATCTGGATAAGTTACGAGTATATTATGAATTTTTTGCACAGACTAGAAATACCATATACTATTTCTGTGAACTTCCCTTGCCTGCTTTTTTCCTTCTAAAATATTTCTAGAGTGATTAGAAAAAACAAATCGTCGCATTAATTCGTAGAATGCTTAACCACCAAAGTAAAAGTTACCACTCGTAGTAAAAAAAATTAAAGACGGGTCATTGTTTTTATTTATTTTCCAAACATAAAATATATTTCGAAATTTATTTTCAATCATTTAACTTTTGTTAGTTAAGGCTTTCTATTTCAAATCGGAGTTAGGAAGTTTACATAAAAAAAAACGAGAATGGAGATACATATTTTACAAAGATAGCTACGTACTTTTCTGTGAACAGTTTTATGAACAACTTGCTGAAGACTTGGGAGATAGGAATTTTTCATTAAAAAATAAAACACAACAATACAGAACTGCGATATTTATTTTATGAATTAGTCGGTAACATCCTAATTGACTTTTATATTTAGTCTCAGTATGTAAGAATAACAGGATAAATATAATAGTACTTAATACACAAAGCATAACAGCACAATACAAATACTACGAATAATTTTGAAGTTAAATAATAAGACCTGAAATGGTAAATAAAATAAAGTATGTGGAGTTAGGAGTTTCGAAGTATTCGCGAGTAAAAATGGCACCATGGTGTTACGCAATTTCCTAATTTGTGTTTATCTAAAAAGATATATTTTTTTAAAATTTGCGAGTTTTACTAGTCGATGCGGGACTAATTTTAACACCAGATGGCATTAAAAACGTATTTTAGAAAAATTTGGAGTTACGCAGTCTACGAATTAATGCGACGAAATGATGTTATTTGTATAAATAAAAAAAATTATGAGATTTGTTAAAATTGCAAACTTTCTTCTCTTTACAGTTAAATATTTTGCACTGTGATGATTTTTACTCTGTCTAATTTCTAATAAAAACTATTATTGCAGTTTTATTTTGTAAACTCTTGACAATACGAAAAATAAAACATTTTTTTAAAATATTAGAAAAGTACGCATAGTACGAGAAATTAAATTATATTTACTTTTATCTTTCTGTTGATATTAATTGAAAATCTATTTTTTGGAACAACCAGATCTATCGCTCTGTTATATAAGTCCCATTATTTATTACCCATGGTTTATTTCATTTTTGTTTTCATTATATTAGGTAAAAATAAATCGTACACAGTTTTTCTCATGTAATATGGATTACTGGGATCGCATAGTTCGTTTTGAATGTATATACGATATTGAATTATGAAGTGACGGTGGAGGTAGAAAATTTTGGGGTCGTCGCCTGAGAAAGACATGGCACGATTAAGATAATCAAATAATTATGTGTAGTGAAATGAAGCGAAAGTGATGAACTCAGAGAGGGGTGTATGTGGAAGTAAATGGTAGACGAAGTCGAGGTTGCAAGAGGAAGAAATGAAAGGAAAAAAACTTTTGAATTTCATACAAATCTGTAGCTTTATTCCGAACATTTGCAAACTTCACCTTTAAAACAAGAGGAACATCACTGTTAAGTCCACGGACATATGAATATATCTGGACCTGCCCTAAGTGATAAAAACGTATTATTTCCCCCTCCACATGGCGCCGGCTGTAGCTCCTCCTTGGAACCGGCTCGCTCCATGGGGAGGGGATATAGCCTCGCTTGAATCTAAAATGTGTGACGTCATCATTCTTGCCGTTAACAGCGATAAGCTGACATCCATACATTTAACGAAATAACGGCAGCTTGTGCTATACCAGTGTTTTTCAATCTGTGGGTCGCGACCCCCAGGGGGGTCGCGAAGCCTTACTCGGGGGGTCGCCGGCAAAAAGAAAAGGCGAGTTTTTTTTTTTTTTTTTTTTCAATTATTTCTGGCTTTCACCCTTCAAGGGTGTTCTAGGCCATCATTTATAATTACAGAAAGGAAAGGTGAATTTATATATTAATTTTATTTAAATGTGCAAATTTCAGAATTTTATGGAAGATTGGAGTAGAGTTCAGACTTAGAAGAGATGAGATGTTGAATGGAGGAGAGGCAATTTTTGATAACGCTTGATAGAAGAGAGGATATTTATTTAGAGAGGGACAATCAAAAAATATGTGATCTAAAGTTCCCACATCTAGACCACAGAACGTACAATCTGGGGAGTCAAGCACATGAATTTTATAAAGGTGAGAAGGAACGGAACAATGTCCGATTCTCATACGAATAAGTAAGGAGATTTCTTTTTTGGAAAAATGGGGGAATTTTTGAAACCACGGTTTTGATGGGATAGTCCTTTGTATTGAGGCGTAGCGGGCACCCTTGGATTGACTAGCAATGTTCCAATACTCTGTCCAATCATTGCGGGATCTATCTTTGATGATGGAAAAAATATCAGACAGGGGAATATGGTTTACGAGGGTAACGGTAGGGTTATACGCTCCTTGTTTTGCCAAGGAATCAGCAATATCGTTACCCACTATGCCAACATGTCCAGGAATCCAAATCAGAGTGACAGTTTTTCCAGAGCTTTGAATGGAGGTTATCAATACTCGAATAAGACATACAAAGTGATCATCAGGATGAAGAAGAGGACTTGTTTTAAGTTTTTGGAGGGAACTGAGAGAGTCAGAGAGAACAAGAGAATGTTCAAAATTATTTTTTATTATATATTTGAGAGATTCAATAATCGCAATGCACTCGGCAGAAAATATTGAAAATTGGTTTGAAATTGAATAAAATATTCTTTCATTAGAATTATTGTGGTAAACGTTAATACCAATACCACAGTTAGGAGAGTCCGGAGATTTGGAGCCATCAGTAAATAAAAGAGAAGAGTTGGGCCATTTAGAAGAAATAATGTCATTGAACATATTATTGACAGTACGGGCTGGGAGATTGGAATGACTTTTAAGGATGCCGATCCCTTCTAAAATCGTTGGGGATAGGGTGACGTGACTATATTTTAATTTGTACAAAGGAAGAAGATCATTTTTGATAATTTGAAGCTCTGAGAGAGAGCGAAAATTTTTACAGATGGCAGGGAGAGGTTTAGTTCGAGCTCTGATTGTAGATGAATGTGTTGAGTCGTTGAACAACGAGACTCTGGGAATAATCTGATGACTTTTAGAATTTAAACATTTAAGAACAAATTTGTCAGCAAATAATTGACGCCTTAAATAAAGAGGAGGATCAGAACATTCTACTTGAAGGGAATTGATGGGCGACGATTGCATCGCGCCAGTTATTATTCGCAATGACTTAGATTGAATTTTGTCTAATTTACTGAGTGCATTTTTGGATGCAGTACTAAAAAGTGGGCAGGCATAGTCGAGATGACTTCGAATAAGTGCATTGTAGAGCAACTTAATGCAGATAGGATGAGCACCCCACCAAACGCCAGTCAATGATCTGATAATATTTAAATTTTTTTCACATTTAGTAACTATATTATTAATGTGGGAAGACCATTTAAGTTTCCTATCAAATGTTACTCCCAAAAATTTTACTTCGGAAGCATTGGGGATTGGAGAGTTTTTAAATAAAATTTGGACAGGGGGGTTATTATGACGATTTGAGAAGGTAACACACTGACTCTTTTGTACTGAAAGTTCAAGACCATTTAAAGTAAGCCATGTGCAAAGGGCATCCATGGCTTCATTAAGATATTTGACGGCGGATGGAATGATTTTGGATGTTAAGAAGAAAGCTATGTCATCTGCGAACTCAACAACTTTTACTTGAGGGGGAATGGTGACATGCATATCGTGTGTGTATATATTATACAGTAAGGGGGATAATACATCGCCTTGGGGTAAACCCTTCCAAATTGACCTACTCTGAGGAATAACATCTGGTAGCTCAATGAAAATTTTCCTATCGAGAAAAAGATTAATAATAGATTGGACAAACATGAGGGGTAAGCCAAGGCCTAAAAGTTTTTTTTTAAGAATTGGGATGGAAACATTGTCAAAGGCGCCTTCTATGTCTATAAAGACTGCAAGACATACTTCTTTGTTAGAAATGGATAAATTAATATCAGTGCTGATGATGGCGAGGTTATCTTGTGTAGATTTCTTTTTCCTAAATCCAAATTGGGATGGAGAGAGAAGATGATTACTCTCGACAAAAAATTCTAACCGGTTTTTAATTAATTTTTCATAAATTTTACTAAGGGTGGATGAAAGAGCAATTGGCCTATAGTTGGATCCAGAATTGGGTGATTTGTTTAATTTTAGAATTGGGATGATTATTTGAGAACTCCAGTCATCAGGTATTATGCCAGTCTGGAAGATTTTATTTAAGATGCTTAAAAAGTGATTTAGAACATTATCATTACTATTTTTGATAATGCTATAAGGTATACCATCTCTGCCTGGAGATGAGTCCTTGACTGTTGATAAACAATTTTTTAATTCAATTAAAGTGAATGGAGAGTCAAGCCAATGATCAGACATAGGAGTGTTGTGGATTGGAGTTATTTCATCTAAGTTAGGTACAGAAGGGGGGGCAATTTTGTCCAAGAACTCGTCTACCCATTTAGAATGAGAAGCTCGAGGAGATGTTGGACTGAAGGAGGATCGAAATCTTCGAATCATAGACCAAACTTCCGAAATTGGAGTGTTCGGAGATACTGAACTGCAGAAGTTGTACCACCCGGATTTTTTTTTTGACCTCAATACCCTTTTGGCATTGGCTTCGGCATTTTTGTATATGAGATAGTTCTCCATAGTCATATTGTGACGATAGGAAAGAGATTTAGCTTTCCGAATTCTCACTACTTTGGAACATTCCTCATCCCACCAGGGAGATGGAGGGAGTTTTTTGAGAGATTTGGTTTTAGGGGGAGGATTTGATTTATTGATTGCAGTTACGAGCATTGATTTGAAGTTATCGTAGTCATCTTTGACAGATAATGTATCGGTATAGGATAAATTTTGTATAAACTTATCCATATGTGAGTTAAATTCGTCCCATTTGATGTGTTTTGTTTTAATCTTTGTCGAAATATGGGCCTTGTCTGAATGGAAAGAAGTTTGATAAGTGATGGTGATCGGGAAATGATCACTGGAGCAGGGGTCGGGGGACACCACCCACGAGGAGAGAGGTGCCAGATTAATAGAGCATATGGAGAGATCCACTGCACTGGGGTTTGTGTTGGGGCGAGAGATTCTAGTAGGAGATCCGTCATTCAAAAGAAAAAGGTTGGATTCATCTAGGAAATCCATCACACTTCGACCGTCTCGATCACAGAAAGCAGAACCCCAGACGGGGGAATGGGCATTAAAATCACCCAATAAATAGAAAGGAGGGCTTAGTTGACGGACAATTTGCAACCACGCTTGTTTATTGAAGTGCGATGTTGGGGGAAGATAGATAGAAACAAAGGAAGTGTCCTTTATTTTAGCTGCAACCATTTGAAAGTCAGCATTGGGGGGTTTGATATTATTTATTGGGAAAAACGGAAGGGATTTTTTAATAAAAAGGGCAGCACCACCGCCCGTACCTTCCGGGCGATCATCGCGGAGACAGGAGTACCCTCCCACATTAAAGTAGGTGGATGGAGTAAACCATGTCTCCGAGACAGCAGCCACAGAAACAAGGTTTGAATTTAATAGGTTAAGAAGGTTTGATTTGTTAGAAATAGCACTGCGGCTATTCCACTGAAGAATTCTGACATCTTGAAGAGCCATTTTGAATAAATGATTTTAATGTGGAAATAATAGAAGCAGCGTTGGACGGTAGATTAGTTTGAGAAGAAATTAGGTCAATTAGAAGCATAATAAGAGTTTGAATAAATGAAGAATTATCTTGGGAGAGTTGTTCAGAAAGCTTTTGATAGTTTGTTGAAGATGAATTATAATTGTTTGCGCACCCATTTGTGGCGTGTGAAAGAGGAGAACCATTGGGATTTAAGAGAAGTGAGTTGTGTTGTTGCTGATCGTATCCACGAGCCTGTTTAGAGATAGGGTTTTTGTATGTGAATTTTGTTGAACGGGAAGATGTTGAGGAGGTGGCGAGAGGGTTGGATGAAGAGTTACTGGCTAAAACCTCGGAAAATGATTTTTTGACAGGCGGGAATAATTTAGAAGCCTGCAGAAAAGACAAGTTCTCAGAGGCCATAGAAATTTTTATATTTTTTTGGCGAGATTGTTCGGGGCAAGAAGAGTTAATGGCGGAATGAGCGCCTAAGCAGTTAAAACATTTAGGTGAAGAGAGAGAAGAACATTGGTCAGCCGAGTGGTTTTCTCCACATTTGAAACATCTGGGAGGGGATCTGCATGCAGCTTTGGTATGACCAAAACGGCAGCAGTTGAAACATTGAGTGGTGGGATAAGTGTACATTTCAACTGGTAAGGAGTTGAAAAATAAATAAATATGGGAGGGAAGAGATTGTCCTTCGAATGTGATGACGACAGATTGGGAGGGCTTCCAGGAAACGATGCCCTCAGAGGTGTCCTTATAATTTAGCCTCCTGGCTTTTATGGGATTGCCGATATGTTGGGGGGTTGAAAGAGAGGATAGGATTTCTGGAATGGACAGATCGGTCGAGATACCCCTGACCAGGCCCATTCGAGTGACATTGAAAGTTGGGATGTACGCCTTGAATTTAGAATTAGATGAAATAAATATATTTTTGCTAAAGTTGTTGGCGGCTGAACCTGACAGGAATTCAACAGAGATTCGGAAGCGACCCTCGGCTTTAACACCTCCAGGTTTAATCGAAAGGTTCTTGTTATTTTAAAGAAATTTACCAAATTCAAGAGGATGGATGGTTTTACCTTGTTCAGTTTTTTGCGCATATACAATGTAGGGGCCACGGGAATGAGTAGAGTAAAAGATAGTTGGAGGAGGTTGAGGAAGAGCTGGAGGGGACTGAGAAGACAAAGGCGAATCATGTTTTTTTGGGGAAAGGGGACTAAATTTTCTTTTTTTAATTGAGGTTAGGATGACAGATTCATTGTCTGAAATGTTTGAATGTTCTGAAAAGTCTATTTTATCTGAAATGTCTCCATCTGGAGGGTCAGGAGGGGGATCTGGGGGCTTTGTAAGGGGTACAGGAGGGAAATCCTCCTCCATTGTTCAAAAAATTACAGCTTATATAAAAAGTGACAGAAGTAAAAAAATTATATAAATATCTGAAAATGAGCAGCAAGAAGTGACTCCTGGAAGATCAGGGGGGAGAAGATTCCAACACACTAAACTTTTTACAGCCAAAACACAATAAAAAGATTGGTTTAAGAATATTTTTTGAAAGAGCAAAACAAAAGAACTGATGACAGCCAAATGTTATTGTTGCGAGTCCAAAAGGCGAGTTCTAATTACAATAAAAACACTATTTCAATCAGAAGGATGGGCTTGTTTATATTATCAAAAATATTTCAAATCGTGGTGCTATTTTTGATATGGTAATAATCAAATCATTTTGTAAGTTAAGTCTGTTTTTAAACCACTTCAAAAAGGAGGAGGTTCTCAATTCGACTGTATTTTTTATTTTATTTTTTATTTTATTTTTTATGTTTGTCAACTCAGAACTTTCGACTGGGTGAACCGATATTGATGATGCTTTTTTTATTTGAAAGCTGGTGCTTTCCATGTGGTCCCATTTTAATTTGGTCTAGTTCTGACAATGGCATCCATGAGAAAACCATATAAGTCTTAAATTTGCATAAAGTATGTGCGCGACAAATGGACGAATAACTCAATATCACGCAAACCGATTTCAATGATTCTTTTTTTATTGGAAAGGATGTACTTCAAGGATAGATTGATGAGAGTTTGGTTAGGTTCTGATTATCGGATCCATGACAAAGTAAGGGAACTCTTCAATTCTTAGGAGCAAATTAACGAAACTCGGCCGAATCTCTTAATTTGACCCTAATGTCGTTATGGTCAAATTATGTATGTCTCATATGAGCAGCACGTTTAGTAGATCTACCCATATTCAGACAAATTAGTGTACTTCAGATTCACTAAAAATCAAAAAATAAACAAAAATTTTAACAAAACAAAAAAACGACTTCAAAAATGCACTAAAAAGTAAAAAAATAATTTCGTATTCTTCTACAACTTCATAATCGACTTACTTTTTCTACTCATCAATATGTAGGTACGATTGTTATTTTTGGAGTCGGTGTCAGCAAAGGTACCCGGCCCGGCGCGGCGTGTTTACTTGACAGCTCCCCTCACGCCGCGGCCCTGCTCTCGCCTCGTCAAGTCGCTTGTACGACACAAGCTCATCTCACTTATAACTATGTGTGTAGTTACAAACCTACCATGACTGACACCGATTCCAAAAATGACAATCGTACCTACATATTGATGAGTAGAAAAAGTAAGTCGATTATGAAGTTGTAGAAGAATACGAAATTATTTTTTTACTTTTTAGTGCATTTTTGAAGTCGTTTTTTTGTTTTGTTAAATTTTTTTTTAAACGACTTCAAAAAGGAGGAGGTTCTCAATTCGACTGTATTTTTTTTATGTTTGTTACCTCAGAACTTTCGACTGGGTGAACCGATATTGATGATTCTTTTTTATTTGAAAGCTGGTGTTTTCCGTGTGGTTCCATTTCAATTTGGTCCAGTTGTGTCAATGGCATCCATGAGAAAACCAAATAAGTCTTAAATTTGCATTATGTATGTGCGGGATAAATGGACGAATAACCCAATATCACGCCAATCGATTTCGATGTTTCTTTTTTATTGGAAAGGATGTACTTCAAGAGTTGTTTAATGAGAGTTTGGTTAAGTTCTGATCATGGGATCCATGACAAAGTAACGGAACTCTTCAATTCCTAGGAGCAAATTAACGATACTCGGCCGAATATTTTATAGGCTATCGGAACCTTTGAGTCCCATTTCAATTTGGTCCAGTTCCGACAATGGCATCCATAAGAAAACCATATAAGTCTTAAATTTGCATTAAGCATGTACGCGTCAAATGGACGAATAACTCAATATCACGCCAACCGATTTCGATGATTCTATTTTTATTGGAAAGGATGTACTTCAAGGGTAGTTTGATGAGAGTTTGATTAGGTTCTGATTATGGGATCGAACTCTTAAATTCTCAGGAGCAAATTAACGATACTCGGCCGAATCTTTAAAGGCTATCCGGACCTTTGAGTCACCTACCGTAACGTCGTTATGGTCAAGCAATGTCTGTCTCATATGAGCAGCACGTTTAGTAGATCTACCCATATTCAGATAAATTAGTTAGTGTACTTCAGATTCACTAAAAATCGAAAAATAACAAAACAAAAAAACGACTTAAAAAACTGAACTAAAAAGTAAAAAAATAATTTCGTATTCTTCTACAACTTAATAATCAACTTACTTTTTCTACTCATCAATATGTAGGTACGATTGTTATTTTTGGAGTCGGTGTCAGCCAAGGTACCCGGCCCGGCGTGGTCATTTGGCAGCTCCCCTCCCGCCGCGGCCCCGCTCTTGCCTCTCGCCTCATCAAGTCGCGCGTGAGACACAAGCACATCTCACCTATAACTATGTATGTAGTTACACACCTACCTTGACTGACACCGACTCCAAAAATAACAATCGTACCTACATATTGATGATTAGAAAAAGTAAGTTGATTATTAAGCTGTGGAAGAATACGAAATTATTTTTTTTACTTTTTAGTGCATTTTTGAAGTCGTTTTTTTGTTTTGTTAAAATTTTTGTTTATTAGTTTGAATGTCCACCTTTTTTGGATGAGTTCCACACAGGAGACCCTGAGGAAAATAATTTCCCTCAGGGCCTATGTCATCTTTGGGGATGCCTTTTGGAGTTTTTTTTAAGGAAAGGGATGAGATAGAGAGGGAAGGAAAAAGGTTTAAGGGATGGGTAGGAATCTGGGGTTCAGTGTGTCTCGGTCATTCGCCTCCAAGACCCAGACAAACCTCACCCCATGAACCCGGGCACTCCTGCTAAATCACCAAATCTATCGAACCACTTGGGGTGACCTATAGCAGAGGAGAATGAGAATGTCAGTACACATAAGTATGAAGTAGTAAATGGCACTAATAATTTTAGAGCTTCCCTTGCCAGCTCTGGATACTCTTCTTTTCATCCAAAACACGTCAACACTTTGAAAATGAAATGCTATTTTAAGCACTCCGTCAGCAGCTATCAGATTTTATTTATTTTTTTTATTTTTAACTTTATGAATAAAACCTCAAATTGTAATATTTAATTAAATGAAGACAGTAAAAGCGAAAGTCAATCGAAAATCTGGAGACAGAAAAATCAGAAAAAGATATTGGCACCTCTGGGACTCGAAGCCAGGACCTTTTGCTTACATGGCAACAGCTCTACCAACTGAACTAAGGTGTATGTATCAATTCGGTCACTGTTAACTGTATCATACTTCGACTAAGAACTGCCAACATTATCTTCATTTTCTAAACGCACATATTTTTGGCTGCCATCTTTATATATGATTGCAAGATTCAAACCCCAACTAAATGCTATCTAGATAGTGTCTGGATAATTTTTTTTCTAATTTATTTTTAATATGCGACATCTATTGACTTTTCTGAAAATCTAGGATGAATACATTCTTTTTAATAACTTTATGAATAAAACCTCAAATTTTAATATTTAATTAAATGAAGACAATATTAGCGAAACTCTATCTAAAATCTGGAGACAGATAAATCAGAAAAATATATCAGCACCTTTGGAACTCGAACCCAGGACCTTCTGCTTACATGGCAACAGCTCTACAAACTGAGATAAGGATAATGTTGGTAGTTCTTAATCGAAGTATGATACAGTTAAAAGTGACCGAATTGGATATAAACATATTAGCTCAGTTGTTAGAGCTGTTGTCATGTAAGCAGAAGGTGCTGAGTTCGAGTCCCAGAGATGCCAATATCTTTTTCTGATTTTTCTGTCTCCAGATTTTCGAGATTTTTTAGCTAATATTGTCTCATTTAATATAAGATTTTCTTTCATATTTGTGGTGAAATCATCCAGTTCTATTGATTTATTCAAGAAAGGGTTTAAAATCCATCTACTCCTGTTGTCAGCTTGAGGGTGCAAGTTTGGAAAATATGTTAATAGTTTCTCTTGCAAATTATGCAAGCTCTGCATCTTGCAAGGAATGTGAGCCCTTACGACAAATGATTGGTCTGTTGCATTATCTTTAACAGTCTTCTGAACATATGGAAATGACTCAAATATATTGTTTTGCAGAGAGATTGACCACAAATGAAGTTTCGCATGAAATGCTTTGACTTTATCTTTAGTTGTTAAAATATTTTCTTCTCTACCTTAGAGGTTCTTGTTTAAATTATTAAGGTGGCTAAAAAGATCTGCCGGAAATGCTATTTTCCAAAGGTCAAAGGGGGTCGCCAGAATTTTTCAACCTGTAAAGGGGTCGCGCATTCAAAAAGATTGAAAAACACTGTGCTATACAATATATCTACGTATCAATATGCACATAGAGAATGTGGGCGGTACTCCAATGTGCTCGTCGCTGGTTACAGGGGTAAGTAAATTATGAAACATTTGTAAAAGTGTTTTAACTAAACACGGCAAGAAAAAATTGATATGTGTATTGGCGCGAGTCTTTTTGGGGCGAGCATTTGGCCGTTTTGAACGTGGCAAGCAATTCGCGCTCCCATGTAAAAAGGTCTATTCATTCAAAGCAGATTTTGCTTTTAAGAACTAAATGGTGATATTGTAATGCGAGATGCCTATATACTGTCAGATTGATTGTTCAACGAATGACAGTCATCTTTCCCCCCTTTGCTCTCCATAGTTTGGTTTTACCCCTCATATCTGTAACTGCTTGTCTCTCTATTTGGATGTCTATGGTTAAGTCTGTTTTTATAAACTCCATGTAAAGCCCGAGCAATGTCGGGGAGTTCAGCTAGTGTTTTTTTATAAAAAGAAGTGTCTAGTCTATGGTGGGCGGCGTGGATTTGATTTTATACAATTTTATTTTAAAATTGATGAAATTTTGCACACTTGACCCCCAAAACAAGAGAAAGGTCACAATTTACATGTATATTACATATTTTGAAAACCCGCCCCAATGCTGATTTCCTACCCCTTAAAGCGGAATTTTGATACTTCTTTAAGAAATTTTGCAAACTTTGTTTGAAATAAGAGGAAAATTGCTGTCTACATTTGAACATTTCTAAAAACTATGCGTAAAGTCTGGGAAATCTAGTTTTAGCTTGATTTTTTTAATTGAGTTTACCATTCCGTTTTCTAATTATGAATAGTGGCTGTATAAAAAATGGGGGTATTTCACCAACCCCTTGTTATCTTACTCGTAAGATAACTTATATTACCGTCCACCTTATCGTGCTCTTCATATGTTCAATAAAATTAAATAAAACTATGAAATAAAAATGTCGATGTAAGTCTAAATTCTAACATCGACTTTTTTCCGATTTACTGCCTAAATTTAAAAAGAGCATCATCTCAATAATATAAATTGTTCATTGCGCATACATACATACGTTCATACACACATACTCTCACACACACACACATACCTACACACAACCCTCATCATCCGGTGATTACTTAATATGCACATCATAAATAAGACACTACAAAGAAAGACTCCAGATATACAGCCTGTATGTCGGACGAATATCTACAGCTCATATGTTGAACTAATATCTACGAACTTCAGAGTGTTGACTAATATCTACAGAGCTAAGGTCGGACGAATATCTACGACGGTCCCAGTGTTGACTAATATTTACAGAGCGTAGGTTGAACTAATATCTACAGAGCGTAGGTTGGACTAATCAGCTAAATGTGTCCAATATTAGGGATTTTTACATACATACTTACATAAATTAAGTTTCTTAAACTGCATACGCAATATTACGCGTCGCGACGCGACTCACGTGTCGAAGATGGCCAAACACAGTAAATCATTATTTTGCCAGAGCTCTTCAGACAAAAACTAGCTTCCGAGTTAAAATAACGCGTGTTGTCTTCAACCATATTTGTATAATAATACGAAATGGCAATAAACAGTAAAAGTGTAAAACTATTATAACACTAGCGGGGACCCGTTAAAATAACGTGATTCTTTTTACATTAGCTTCACATTGGAGAAAAAAGTCAATAATTCCATTATGAATAAATTCGGATACTTTTATCGGAGATGCTATCCAGGATACAAACCAATTCTTAGAATGATTGTTTACAATAAAAAGTGTAGTTTCCCAAAGTATGGAAAAATAATTAGTTGAAGATAATATTATTAATTCTAAAATTTTAAATATGTAATAAATTCTCGCAGTAGGTAGAAAACTCAGCTAACTTATCCATTACGTAGACATTCCTAGGTTCTTGAACTAAATAGTAAACATTATAAATAAATGAATTGTTAGTCATAAATCGAAAAAAAATGTTATCCTACAAATAATAAGCTATAAAGAGGGTGGTGAAATACCTTCTTCATCGGATAAGTTGGCCGAGTTCTATCTATCGCGAGTATTTATTTAGGTTTTCGTCAAAATGGATAGTTATTAAGAGGATGGTGAAATACCTGCAAAGGATACTTAAATCTTACGATGATGATAATTTATAATATTTAATTTATTATTAATTTTTTAAACTTTATGAGTAAAATCTCAAATTATAATATTTAATTAAATGAAGACAATATTAGCGAAACTCAATCGAAATCTGGAGACAGAAAAATCAGAAAAGATATTGGCTCCGCTGGGACTCGAACCCAGAACCCTTTTCTTACATGGAAACAGCTCTACCGATTAAGCTACGGAACCCATATTAATTCGGTCACTTTTAACTGTATCATACTTCGACTAAGAACTACCAACATTATCTTCATTTACTTAACGCACATATTATTGGCTGCTATCTTTATATATAATTACAAGATTCAACTCGAACTAAATGCAATCTAGATAGTGTCTGGATAAATTTTTATCCATTTTATTTGTAATACGCGACATCTATTGACTTTTTCTGCAAGTCTAGGATGAATATTTATTATTATTTTTTTAAACTTTATGAGTAAAATCTCAAATGATAATATTTAATTAAATGAAGACAATATTAGCGAAACTCAATCGAAATCTGGAGACAGAAAAATCAGAAAAGATATTGGCTCCGCTGGGACTCGAACCCAGAACCCTTTTCTTACATGGAAACAGCTCTACCGATTAGCTACGGAACCCATATTAATTCGGTCACTTTTAACTGTATCATACTTCGACTAAGAACTACCAACATTATCTTCATTTACTTAACGCACATATTATTGGCTGCTATCTTTATATATGATTACAAGATTCAACTCGAACTAAATGCAATCTAGATAGTGTCTGGATAAATTTTTATCCATTTTATTTGTAATACGCGACATCTATTGACTTTTTCTGCAAGTCTAGGATGAATATTTATTATTAATTTTTTAAACTTTATGAGTAAAATCTCAAATTATAATATTTAATTAAATGAAGACAATATTAGCGAAACTCAATCGAAATCTGGAGACAGAAAAATCATGGCTCCGCTGGGACTCGAACCCAGAACCCTTTTCTTACATGGTAACAGCTCTACCGATTAAGCTACGGAACCCATATTAATTCTTCTGGGTTCGCCATATTATTCGTTCTGGGTTCGAGTCCCAGCGGAGCCAATATCTTTTCTGATTTTTCTGTCTCCAGATTTCGATTGAGTTTCGCTAATATTGTCTTCATTTAATTAAATATTATAATTTGAGATTTTACTCATAAAGTTTAAAAAATTAATAATAAATATTCATCCTAGACTTGCAGAAAAAGTCAATAGATGTCGCGTATTACAAATAAAATGGATAAAAAATTATCCAGACACTATCTAGATTGCATTTAGTTCGAGTTAAATCTTGTAATCATATATAAAGATAGCAGCCAATAATATGTGCGTTAAGTAAATGAAGATAATGTTGGTAGTTCTTAGTCGAAGTATGATACAGTTAAAAGTGACCGAATTAATATGGGTTCCGTGGCTTAATCGGTAGAGCTGTTTCCATGTAAGAAAAGGGTTCTGGGTTCGAGTCCCAGCGGAGCCAATATCTTTTCTGATTTTTCTGTCTCCAGATTTCGATTGAGTTTCGCTAATATTGTCTTCATTTAATTAAATATTATAATATTTAAATTCTGCGAAAGCACATAAGTCTTTCGTTTATTGGAAAACAGTATTATCCCTAGAATACATATATAACAAAATGTACCGCAATCTGAATATTAATTTATTTTTTAAAGTGTTTCAATTGTAAAAAGAATTTTCAATTTGCTGTTATAAATATCCTCTCCAAACACTGTCATAAAAGAAGAATCCATTACGACTTTAGTAAATAAGGTAGTAAGTGTTTGAAGCGCCCGGTTTTACCCAATAAAGGTTTGAATGCTTTTTATTATGTCAATATAAAAAAAAAATTGAATGCCGTTTTGAGCGCCACTTCATTTCTTTAACGGGAGGGAGTATCTATACTTAAAGCAAACTTGAAGGGGTAGGTTTTTAAATAGAAGTTTCCAGAACACTTTTTTTAATTTTTTTTTATTATTGTATAAAAGTTACATACAGTGGGAATTTATACCCACTAAGCTACTGCAAGTAGCTTGTCAGCAAGAGATTAGTTCCAGAGATTAATTAAAACAATGCATGAAATAATCCTAAACGCGTCAGCGTGGCATAAACATACACATATAACATATAACCATAAACATATTTATATACTCGTATACATATACACTAAACATTGTGATAATGTGATATGCAATGTTGATAATAATACGGAGACCGTATTTTATGGTGAAAAAATGTAGATTAAGCATTTTTTTTTAAAATATCATTAGACAGTTGAGCATATAATACACAAGTCATTAATAACATAATTGCAAATTAGTACATGGTGAGAGTGAGCAAAATATAATTTTAATACATAAGGTTACTCCCTAATAGCCTTGATTTTAACATCAGTGAGAATTTCGTTATAGAGCAATTTTCTTTAACTTCGAATGGAATTTTTTTTAAATATTAATGGTATAATATATTCAAGTGTTCTTTGACCACTTTCATTCCTTTATTTTGTACTAGCTTTTTCCAGCAGCTTCGCTCGCATGGTATTAGGAAATTTCTACACAGCCTCCTCCACCTTCCCTCTCCCCACTCCACTCCCCCCATCAACCCCTCTCCCCCTCCATCCACCCCTCCCACCACTCCATTCCCCCATCAACCCCCCTCCACCCACCTCTTATTAAGTACGACGCCAACAAAGAACTGTTCTTAAGGTGAATTGCCTAATTAAAAAAAAAACATCCTTTCCAAGAAAACAATTGGTTTGCTTTTTTTCTGATGTTTGCAATAAATCGATTTTGTTAGTGACAGAAAACGTATGATAAATAATTTTATAACGCCAGAGATTATTCATAACGCAAGAGCTTACCAATATATATTTATAAAGCCTATAGATCTCGCAAATAATGTAGCTTTCTGTTAGTGAAAGAATTTTTAAAGTCCATATAGTAGTTTTTGTGTGAAAGAGTAAGAAACATACATCCATACAAACTTTCACCTTTATAATATTAATTAATAGGATTCTTATAAATATAAATGTGATTTTCTCTTTTTTCTGGAAAGAAAGTATCGAGCAAAAGAAATCTTAACAAGTATTGTTCACTTGAAAATTTTTAAAAATTGCAAACTGAACTGAAAGTTATTTAGTGGCTTTGTTGGCATTCTCACCAATCAATGTATTGTGAATGTTTTCAACAGCGAGAGAATATGATATGTGGGGACAATAAAAACGGAGAGGAAAGCTGCTCAGTAGAGCATGGTTATATTAATGGGGCTGTCACATTTGCTATGTACTCTCACGACTTTGCCTATTTCTGTTGTATTATCTTTTTTATTGATATTGTATCATCAATTAATTTCAATGATTTAGATTTCTCCAAATGTGTTGGCAAACCTCTAAGTGAGATCGAGGTTCGTTGAGAATACGAGTTACTTTAGTTACGTTTATCAACAGACGTCCTTTCTATAGAAGGCTCTAAGTTTTTCTGCGGCTGCGGACTGCGACACTGATGAAGTCTAGCCGTCTACCATATGCCTTCGATTATTACCGTAACAATTTGTGCATCAGATGATACTCTTCTAAAATATTACTTAACTCACGTCTGTTGAGATATTACAAAGCTATGTATGACTAACTATACTAACGACATCTGCTGAATATCAAAACTACATGACAAACCTATACACCACAGATTCGCTGAGATATACCAAGCCACGAGAAAATAGCGCGCTGTAGCGTGGTCTGACACAGGCGTAAGGCAGGTTAAATTTGTTCTTAAAGACAGTCACCGGAGACAAATATGGCAACCGCACTTATCTTTCAAACAAGATAAAAATCTCTGGTCAAAGTATGACAGACAATTCTGTTCCTTCAGACGTTGTACTTATCATATGTTCATGCGAATACCACTATTTTATTATAGTGTCCCAAGTGCTCCCAACAGTCTGGAGCCAGAGAGACTATGTAAACCCCATTTGAGGTATGTTGTGGGGCTGAAGGCAGCGGAGAGGGGACTAGGATGAAGAAGATTAGGAAAACTTAGATATTCCGATCTGGTCACCAAACACGACTAACGCCGACTACACCAGAAGCATATCGTTTCTGATTCCGTAAAAACTTTAAGGTCGTAAATTAAAATGCCATTTTTCAAATACATAATGTTGTTGGTGTAAGGATACAAAATACAATTAATTTTCTACGGGTTTCTTTCGAATATCTTGATTGACTATTTTGTTCACCTACAGATGAACAACGAAAGTGCTAAAATGCAATTGAATTTATTTGTTTACTTTTTCTATTTATTTTACAGATACAATAATTTAAATACCAACAATATTTTTTCTTTATTTCTGTTTATTTATAGATATATATTTTTTTACAATTTTTTAGAATAGAATTTGTCCGTTACTGAGGTATACAGAGTATATGGTTACGCGTTTGAATTATAAATAAGCACCTACCAATGTTAAAGTAGTATGAAAGGAAAATTATAAAACAATATCTTGAAAAGAACACAATTCTAGTACAAGTTTTAATCTTTGTTAGGTTACAAAATTGTATCCATATTCTTCCTTCTCATATCCGTAATCCAAATGTTATTGCTTCTTTTGAAGTCGGTTATTTTTGTTAGTTTGTAATAGTTTTTATACCATGAGGGAGAATATTAAATAATTTTATAAAGAAATATTGCATATTTCTTTGTCCAAAAGTCGTTTTAGTTATAAGTTGATAGAATGTATGTTGGAGCGTAGATCGTATTAATTTGTCCCAAATTTATCTGTGTAAAGTTATCGTGGTTTTTGAAAGCGCAAGTTAGAATATCTTTTGTGTATAATTGTTTCGATGATATTAAATTCAGGACTTTAAAAACATAGTCCGTAGGAGTTCTAAGAGTAGGTTGTGTACGAGTGTGTTGTGTAATGTTATTATGTAGTTGTTAAAAAGAGTGAAGGCTACTGCCATCTAGCGGCGTATTTTTTGTAGCTTATTGTTAGTTGATATTGCATTTTACAGATTAGCGACGTGAGACGAAACTAAAATGGAATGTCAGACGGTAAAGTAGATTTCTTTTATATCGTATAATAACTGACACAAGCTTGTTTTGTTTACGTTGATAGTATTGGAAAATATTATTATAAATAGTCTGCGTTTCTAGTTTAAAGCTCTCTTAATTCGTGGATCTCCTGTAAACAGCTAGCATTGTCTAGCAAGTGGTCAAAGTGACCAATTTTAGTGTTTTGTCGGGTCGGGACAAATTGTAACAATGTGCATGTGAATAAAACCAAAGGAATTCCTCCTTGAATCCAGATGTTTTTACTTGACGTCCTTCGGCTAATTAACAATTTTTTAACAGTAGTGTAAAGTAAGAATTATGTGCTGTGTAAATGATGTACTAAACGTAATAAACGATGCTTTTTGGTTTTGTATATCATCCCATAAATATCAACGTATGCTTTGCATATGATCAGAAGTTTACTCATTGAAGGGATGACCATGTCATCTCCAATTCTAATATTGTTCATACGTACCTCGGCAATATGGAATCCGATTCTTGTTTTGGTAAGAATTTTATTAAGTTCATCCATTTATACGTTGAACAGCACTGGGGACATTGAGCCTCCCTGTGTAAAGCCGCACTTTAATTTAGCTGCTTTTGATAATCTACCATTTCATGTAACAAAGTTTTGATATTGCTCGTACCAAGTACTTAATATATTTACAATTTATGGTGATACTTGTCGATCGGTTAGTTTTTTTTCCATATCTTATCACGACTACCCATGTATTTCTCAAAAGCTTTGATAATTTTTATAAAAATGTTCTGTCTATGAATGGTGTATTTAAGGGAATATAGGTGTTATTTGTTGAAAATCTGGTTATTTTGGTTGATTGGGGCTTTTTATATCTTCGATATATGTTTAAGAGCTTTCCCGTAGATAGCACATAGCTATCCAAGATATTATTTTAAGAGGTTACACATAGATGATACATAGCTGTCGATAATGCAAGGATTGAGAGTATAATAAATACTATTGAAACCTCAAGGTCGGGGCCCAGAATATTTTCTAACATCCACTGAACAAGACATCAGAGCTCATTGTTGTCTATCACGAGTAAAGTAAAAGGTGCTTCGTTGATCTTGGAGTTTAACTCAAAGAGTATGTATGGACACACCTGGAGTTATAACAGAATTATGAGACACAAGATACAAATTAAATAATGTTAGCAATATGCTCACAGCAAAATAACAACTTCAGCAAATTTTTACTTGGGACCCCTGAAACCTAAAGAGAAAAAAAATTAACCTGCCTAGCGATTCCGTAATTTTTGTGAGATCGTTATTGGATAACGGACTGTCAGATTTGTGTGATTTTTGTGGCTGTTATTTGCGTTTTCTACGTACAAGGCACATTTAATGAGTAAATAATCATGCGTACTTGCAGGAATTCATGTTTAAATCCATCTAAACTAAAATTTGTGACGTAAAAATCACTCAAATCTGACAGAAGATAACGTCCGTTATCCAATAACGATCTCACAAAAAATACGGAATCGCTAGATGGAGTTCTTCAAATTGGTTCCGCGACTTTTTATCCCGCGACAAAATATCTCCCGACAAACTATCCTATAGACAAAACATTCTCCAACAAAATATCTACTTAAACCTAACCTAACTAAACTTAATCCAACCTAACCTAACAAAAAGATTGTATGAAAATAATACGGATAACACATAAAGACAATAAATTATTGTCCAAAAATAGTTAAATGTAAAATATGGTTAGGTTTTGGTACATATTTTATTGGAGGATGTTTTGTCCATAGGATAATATCCTTATTATAGTCCTTTATAGATTTTTTGTCGAAGTATGTCATGTCGGGGATATTTTGTCGCGGGATGAAATCGCGCGGTACTCTTCAAATTAAAATTGATAACAATAAATAACTTCGACGAATATTGAAAATCGTACCGCGAAAAATCCAGGTTTATAATCTTAAAAGCTCCCTTGTTTATTTTATACTCTCATAATATTTTCACAATAGGATTTGTTTTCTTGGTGTTGAGGTTGATCGAAAAGATAACCGTTTTTGCTTTCATTTTTGAATAACCTCCGGAAAATAGGGAGGGGGTAGAAGAAGAAGGAGGAGGAGGGGGAGAGGGAGGGGGAGGGGTAGAGAAAAGGGGTGTTTTCCTGAATAAAGCGTTACAGGTTTTATTGAAGATCCGGTCTGGGAGTGTTCTCAGAAATAATACGCTTCTATAAGCGATAGAAAGACGGTCCCATAATTTTGAGATTTATTGCGTTTAAGAGCTTCATATTTCTTCTATAATATAATAAGCTATATAATGTAAAGATTCTATATCTGTTTTTGTTTATTGAAACAAGAGATAAGGGGCGCGGCGCGATATTTGTTCTTTGTTTTCTAAAGCTTCAGTGCTTCTAATGGAGATGAGTGAGATAACACATCTACCGGATCTGCCCTGATGATGGACACTGCAACTCTCTCCGAAACGTTGGCTAAAGAAAGAGGTAGCGCAGCATGGCATAACACCCCAAAAACAAATAACTAAAATACTTTTGGCCGGGAAAATCAAAAAACGTAACCGAGATAACAGTTACACTGAAAAACAAGTTTTTCCAATTGTGAAAATGGCACTTAAATTTGTGAACCAGGTTCTACCCACGACGATTAATTAGTACGTTTGGTTTATGTACGTGGTAACCTACACCAGGGTGATGCTATTTCATATTCGTTTATTTACAAACAGAAAAATTCTTCCATTTAAAGCAGAATTAAAATCAAAAACGTACACATTTCTTTTTTATTTATAAAAAAAATACGTTTATTTCAGATTTGGGAGGCGGGTACGGGTACCGCCGCCCCGGGAACCTTTATTGGATAACCAACACCTCTGCCATAGGTCACCCCAAGTGGTTCGCTACATTTGGTGACTAAGCAGGGGTGCCCGGGTTCAGGGGGTGGGGTTTGACCGGGTCTTGGCGGCGGATGCGTCTGGTTGGGTTGAGAGTCCCTTTGACTTCTCCAGCCGCCCTCTCTCGGAACATTGCCTTGCATCGCAGTGGGAGGGATGGATTCATACGTCCATTACTCCATTAACCCCCAGATTCTTACCCATCCCTTACACCCTTTACCTTCCCAGAACTTCCTCTCCTTCCTTTCCTAAAAAGATAAACCTCACAGCTGACATCCCCAAAGATGACATAGGCCCTGCGGGGAATTATTTTTGGAGCCATTACGCGTAAGTTATAACCGACCCCAAGAGTTCAAACGTCCGACCGAAAAAAAAAATCCTTGTTGATTTTTTGATGTATTCGTTAACCATGATTATAAGTAAGAATCAAATTTTCATATGGTTCGGAGTCATAAGGCAAAAGTTATAACCGACCCCAAGAGTTCAAACGTCCGACCCCAAGTGCTTAAACAAGCGAACCCAAGTGTTGAAACGATGATTTAAAAAAAAATCCTTGTTGATTTTTTGATGTATTCGTTTATAGACCATGATTATTAGTAAGAATCAAAATTTCACACGGTTTGAAATCATAGGGCCAAGGTTATGAACGACCACAATTATTGTTACAAAGCGCCCGAAAAACGATGAATTTTTGCAAAAATTCTATTTTTAGCCTATTTTTTTATTGATTCGTGTCCAGGCCACGATTCTTCGTAAGAATCCAATTTTTCAGACTGTTTAGAGACATGACGCTCAAGTTATGACCGAACCCAAGAGTTCAAAAGTCCGACCCCAAGGGCTAAAATGACCGAATCCAAGTTTTAAAACTGTGTTTTTTTATAAATTTCTTTGCAGATTTTTGATTAATTCGTGTACAGACCATGATTATTAGTAAGAATCCAAAATTTCACACGGTTTGGAACCATAGGGCCTAAGTTATAAACGACCACAATTATTATTACAAAGCGCCCGTAAAACAATAAATTTTTGCAAAAATTCAAGTTTTGGCCGAATTTTTGATTGATACGTGTCGAGGCCATGATTCTTAGTAAGTATCCAAAATTTCTGACGGTTTAGAGCCATACGCTCAAGTTATGACCGAACCCAAGAGTTCAAACGTCCGACCCCAAGTGCTAAAATTACCAAACCCAAGTTTTAAAATTGTTGTTTTTTTTTTAAATTTTCTTTGCAGATTTTTTGATTGATTCGTTTACAAAACATAATTCTTAGTAAGAATCCAAAATTTCACATAGTTCGGAGTCATAAGGCAAAAATTATGAACGACCACAAGTGCTTAAACATCCGAACCCAAGTGTTAAAACGATGATTTAAAAAAAAAAAACTTTTTTATTTTTTTATTTATTTCTTGTTCAGACCATGATTATTAGTAAGAATCAAAATTTCACACGGTTTGGAACCATAGGGCCAAAGTTATAAACGACCAAATGTGATGACCGTGGCCGGTCTCTATACATTACTCCTGGACTCCTGCTGATGGATCCAGATTCCTCTGAATAGGTTGATCTCAGGTCAGGGTGTTGCAATAATAATGCGTAGGTAGTCTATTGTGTATTTAATCCGAGATTACTGTACAAGGTTCTTCTTAGGAAGCTGATAACAAGAGAGGACGAATGGACAACATTCACGCCTTTTATACGTTCCGCATGCTGTCTCACTCATACACGCATGTCTCTTTCATACTGCAAGACATACGTTCACTACACCCCTCCACACTTAAATCTGAAGACAGTACACAACATGATGCTGATAGTTATTTACAATACATACAATATTCCAATATTTACAATGTAAGTAATTCATTTGTCTCATGTTGAGTCGAGAGCTGAGTCCTGTCTTCATTGACTCATCTGTGTGTCCGTGGTCGTAGTCGGTCCTTCCAATTTCCCGACGTTGAAGCCACTGGATCACTGGAGCTGGAAGGAGAAGGAGAAGCACCCATTAGTCTGTCATCCGGCACAAAGCTGGAGACATCGTAGTTATCGTACGACTGTCTCCTTGTCTCAGACGCGATAGAATTATCGGGGTCATTATCCCTAGCTACACATAGCTTTGACAACTGATCAAAATGTCTTTTCCAGTACATAATTTTACCATACAAATTTACCTCAATTAAATAAACTCTTTTACCTAATTGTTTGTATACCTTCCCTGGTACCCATTTATCCTTATTTTGATTCTTAAAATCCCTTGTCATTACATTTTGATCAACTGAAAATCCCTTGGATTGTTTATTATTTCTCTTGTAATAATATTTCCGATTCTCCTGACACTTATCTCTTCCCCCTCTTGGTACAAAATTGTTTAAATTTGACCTTAATTTCTTTCCAAATTCAAAAGTTATATTTCTCGGATTGCAGAATTTTGGTTCAGCATTCCCATTTAATTTTAATTGCACTTTACTTTTATTGAAACTACCCACTTTCTCCGAAAAAACCTCCTGGAATTTCCGAATTTTTTTATTCACTTTACTTCTACCATTCTCAAATACACTGTGAGAAAACATTTCACTACCCTCCTGGGATGAAGTTGATTGTAAATCACTTCTATCATTCTCAAATACACTACGAGAAAAAATTTCACTACCCTCCTGGGATGAAATTGATTGTAACCCCGTGAATCCAATATTAAATCTATTTATAAAGTCACGACCTAGAACCGTAGTTGTTCCATTTTTAACTACACAAAATTCTAACATTTCTCTATAACCGTTATACTCAACTAATAATGAAATACAACCCAATAAATTCAACTTACAATTAGCGTAACCCATCAGGGTTAAATCCTTTGGTTTTAAATCCAAATTTTTGAAGTGTTTAACATAATCTATGTCTGTTAATATCGAAATTGCCGATCCTGTATTCAAGAATCCGTTAAAAATCACATTGTTCACTAGGATTTTGCAAATAATTGGGTCACAGTTCACAGCATGTACCACTAACTTCTTCTTACTTCCCTGCGTATTCACAAACAAAGAAGAAACAACTTTTTTACTAAATTGGCGACAAATTTTACTCATGTGACCTTTGCTTTTACACTTAAAACAAATTACTTCTTTAAATTTATAGTTTATCGACTCGTGATAACTTCCGCAATGTTTACATTTCGTTCGGTCTGCTGATTTCGCTCTGAACGATGTAACATTCTTGTCCGTAGGTCTAGAAAAATGTTTACCCGCCGAATTTTGTTTTTGTGACAAATTTTTCAGTCTATTTTTAAAAACTATATCTACACTTTCCGTTTTAATTTGCTTATTAATTACCTCGAACGAATCCATAGCAATAGCACATTCTATAACTTTTTTAATGAAAAGTTTTCAGCCTCTACATGTAATTTCTCCTTAATACGCCCCACTCGAAGACCGGTGACAAAAACATCATTTAAATTATTTTCAAGTCCGTCTTCGAATTTGCAAAATCTAACGAGATTTCTTAACCGTGCTATAAAATCATTAACAGATTCTGTACTTTTTGTTTCGTAGCAAAAAAAAATTCGCGCTCCTTGAACACATTTCTTTTGATACCTACATGATTTTCTAGTAATAACAATAAATTTTCGACCGTAATATCTGTAATTTTTTTAGGAAAACACAAATCAATCAATAAATCTATTGTCTCTGTGTGTAAATGAGATATTAAAACCGCTCTCTTTTTCTCTACCGAATTTAATTTGTCATCATTGACAAGGATGAACTGTTCGTATTGCAACATGAACGTCTCCAGTTTGTCCCTCAATTCACAAAACCTGGGTAGCTCTCCTCCTTCCATCTTCACACAGATGCAACCAATAAAAGCAGAAAAAATTAACAAACAGCACTCAACTCACGACTCTGTTGACTTGATGCTGCTCCGATCTCGCCCTTCCGCGGAGCGTCTCCTGGCTCCTGAACCCTGGTCGTCCTTCTAATGCGCCTTCCGTGAGGTCTGCACCTGTCCAGCTCTTCTCTTGAAGATCCGGACGTCCGTATCCCCGCCTTACGAGAATACTCCTTCAGGTTCTCGGCACTGAATAACCTTATCCAGCGCCTTGACGTTCTTTAGGATCCCGATTCAGCTGCTCTTGCTCTTTCTGCTCCGCAATGCTGTGAAGTCGTGATCTGGCCTGATACTGCCCGATCACATGTTGACCACTGTAGCCTCAATATCGGGATGTTGCCAAAGGTGATTGTGGCTACTGCGTAAATTAGTTCCTTTATAGGCTGCGCCAAATGTGATGACCGTGGCCGGTCTCTATACATTACTCCTGGACTCCTGCTGATGGATCCAGATTCCTCTGAATAGGTTGATCTCAGGTCAGGGTGTTGCAATAATAATGCGTAGGTAGTCTATTGTGTATTTAATCCGAGATTACTGTACAAGGTTCTTCTTAGGAAGCTGATAACAAGAGAGGACGAATGGACAACATTCACGCCTTTTATACGTTCCGCATGCTGTCTCACTCATACACGCATGTATCTTTCATACTGCAAGACATACGTTCACTACAATTATTGTTACAAAGCGCCCGTAAAACGTTAAATTTATCAAAAATTGAACGTGTCGAGGCCATGATTATTAGTAGGAATCGAAATTTCAGATGGTTTGGAGCCATAACGCTTCAGTTATGACCAAACCCAAGAGTTCATACGTCCGACCCCAAGTACTCAAACAGTGATTTTTTAAAAATTTTCTTTGAAGATTTTTTGATTGATTCGTGTACAGACCATAATTCTTAGTAAGAATCAAAAATATAACATGGTTCGGAGCCATAAGGCAAAAGTGATAACCGACCCCAAGACTTAAAAGGTCCAACCCCAAGTGGTTAAACAACCGAACCCAAGTGTTAAAACGATGATTTAAAAAAAAATCTTTGTAGATTTTTTAATTTATTTCTTGTACAGACCATGAATAAAGAATCAAAATTTCACACGGTTTGGAACCATAGGGCCAAAGTTATAAACGACCACAATTATTGTTACAAAGCGCGCGTAAAACGATAAATTTTTCATAAATTCTATTTTTAGCCGAATTTTTTATTGATACGTGTCGAGGCCATGATTCTTAGTAAGTATTTAAAATTTCAGACGGTTCGGAGCCATAACGCTCAAGTTATGACCGACCCCAAGAGTTCAAACGTCCAACCCTAAGTGCTAAAATAAGAGTCAGAATTTTACACGGTTTGAAACCATTAGGCCAAAGTTATGAACGACAACAATTATTGTTACAAGGCGCCCGTAAAGCAATAAATTTTCGCAAAAATTATTTTTTTGCCGATTATTTTTATTGATGCGTGTCGAGGCCATGATTCTTAGTAAGTATTCAAAACTTCAGACGGTATAGAGCCATGACGCTCAAGTTATGACCGAACCCAAGAGTTCAAAAGTCCGACGCCAAGGGCTTAAATGACCGAATCCAAGTTTTAAAACTGCGTTTTTTTTTTTTAATTTGCTTTGAAGATTTTATGAATGATAACAGAACATAATTCTTAACGAAAATCTAAAATTTCACATAGTTCGGAGTCATAAGGCAAAAGTTATGTCCGACCACAAGAGCTCAAACGTCCGACCCCAAGTGCTTAAACATCCGCACCCAAATGTTAAAACGATAATTTAAAAAAAAAAATCTTTGTGGTTTTTTCGATTTATTTCTTGTACATACCATGATTATTAATAAGAATCAAAATTTCACACGGTTTGGAACCATAGGGCCAAAGTTATGAACGACCACAATTGTTGTTACAAAGACCCGTAAAACAATAAATTTTTGCAAAAATTCAATTTTTAACCGATTTTTTTAATTGATGTGTGTCGAGGCCATGATTCTTAGTAAGTATCCAAAACTTCAGACGGTTAAGAGCCATGACGCTTCAGTTATGACCGACCCCAAGAGTTCAAACGTCCAACCCCAAGTGCTAGAACCGTGATTTTTTTAAAAAATTTCTTTGAAGTTTTTTTGATTGATTCGTGTACAGACCATAATTCTTAGTAAGAATCCAAAATTTCACATGGTTCGGAGCCATAAGGCAAAAGTTATGTCCGACCCCAAGAGCTCAAACGTCCCACCCCAAGTGCTTAAACAACCGCAACCAAATGTTAAAACGATGATTTAAAAAAAAAAATCTTTGTAGTTTTTTTGATTTATTTCTCGTACAGACCATGATTATTAGTAAGAATCAAAATTTCACACGGTTTGGAACCATAGGGCCAAAGTTATGAACGACCACAATTATTGTTACAAAGCGCCCGTAAAACGATAATTTTTTTCAAAAATTCTATTTGTAGCCGAATTTTTTATTGATACGTGTCGAGGCCATGATTCTTAGTAAGTATCCAAAACTTCAGACGGTTAAGAGCCATGACGCTTCAGTTATGACCGAACCCAAGAGTTCAAACGTCCAACCCCAAGTGCTAAAACAGTGATTTTTTTTTAAATTTTCTTTGAAGATTTTTTGATTGATTCGTGTACAGACCATAAATTCTTAGTAAGAATCCAAAATTTCACATGTTTCGGAGCCATAAGGCAAAAGTTATGTCCGACCCCAAGAGCTCAAACGTCCCACCCCAAGTGCTTAAACAACCGCAACCAAATGTTAAAACGATGATTTAAAAAAAAAAATCTTTGTAGTTTTTTTGATTTATTTCTCGTACAGACCATGATTATTAGTAAGAATCAAAATTTCACACGGTTTGGAACCATAGGGCCAAAGTTATGAACGACCACAATTATTGTTACAAAGCGCCCGTAAAACGATAAATTTTTTCAAAAATTCTATTTGTAGCCGAATTTTTTATTGATACGTGTCGAGGCCATGATTCTTAGTAAGTATCCAAAACTTCAGACGGTTAAGAGCCATGACGCTTCAGTTATGACCGAACCCAAGAGTTCAAACGTCCAACCCCAAGTGCTAAAACAGTGATTTTTTTTTAAATTTTCTTTGAAGATTTTTTGATTGATTCGTGTACAGACCATAAATTCTTAGTAAGAATCCAAAATTTCACATGTTTCGGAGCCATAAGGCAAAAGTTATGACCGACCACAAGAGCTCAAACGTCCCACCCCAAGTGCTTAAACATCCGAACCCAAGTGTTAAAACGATGATTTAAAAAAAAAAATCTTTGTAGTTTTTTTGATTTATTTCTCGTACAGACCATGATTATTAGTAAGAATCAAAATTTCACACGGTTTGGAACCATAGGGCCAAAGTTATGAACGACCACAATTATCGTTACAAAGCGCCCGTAAAACGATAAATTTTTTCAAAAATTCTGTTTTTAGCCGATTTTTTTATTGATACGTGTCGAAGCCATGATTCTTAGTAAGTACCAAAATTTCAGACGGTTCGAAGCCATAACGCTTAATTATGACCGACCCCAAGAGTTCAAAAGTCCTACCCCAAGGGCTAAAATGAACGAATCCAAGTTTTAAAACTGAGTTTATTTTTTGAATTTTTTGAAGATTTTATGATTGATTCGTGTACAGAACATAATTCTTATTAAGAATCCAAAGTTTCACATGGTTCGGAGTAAGTAGGCAAAAGTAATGACCGACCCCAAGAGTTTAAACGTCCAACCCCAAGTGCTTAAACAACCGAACCCAAGTGCTAGAACGATGATTTAAAAAAAAAAATCTTTTGTAGATTTTTTGATTTAATTCTTGTACAGACCATGATTATTAATAAGAAACAAAATTTCACACGGTTTGGAACCATAGGGTTAAAGTTATGAACGACCACAATTATTGTTACAAAGAGCCCGTAAAACGATAAATTTTTCAAAAATTTTATTTTAAGTCGATTTTTTTTTGATACGTGTCGAGGCCATGAATTTTAGTAAGTATCAAAATTTCAGACGGTTCGGAGCCATAACGCTTTAGTTATGACCGACCCCAAGAGTTCAAACGTCCGACCCCAAGTGCTCAAAGAGTGATTTTTTTTTAAATTTCTTTGAAGATTTTTTGATTGATTCGTGTACAGACCATAATTCTTAGTTAGAATCAAAATTTCACATGGTTCGGAGCCATAAACCAAAAGATATAATCGACCCCAAGAGTTCAAACGTCCAACCCCAAGTGCTTAAACAACCGAACCCAAGTGTTAAAACGATGATATAAAAAAAATTCTTTGTAGATTTTTTGATTAATTTCTTAAACAGACCATGAATATTAGTAAGAATCAAAATTTAACACGGTTTGGAACCATAGGGCCAAAGTTATGAACGACCACAATTATTGTTACAAGGCGCCCGTAAAACGATGAATTTTTGCAAAAATTCTTATTTTAGCCGATTTTTTTATTGATACTTGTCTAGGCCACCATTCTTAGTAAGAATCCGAAACTTCAGACGGCTTAGAGCCATGACGCTCATGTTATGACCGAACCCAAGAGTTCAAACGTCCGACCCCAAATGTTAAAATTACCAAACCCTAGTTTAATAACTGTGTTTTTTTTTTAAATTTTCTTTGAAGATTTTTTGATTGCTTCGTGTACAAAACATAATTCTTAGTAAGAATCAAAAATTTCACATAGTTCGGAGCCATGGCAAAATATATGACAAACGCCTTATTTATACACAAACCCAAGTATTAAAACGATGATTTAAAAAAAAAAAATCCTTGAAGATTTTTTGATAGATTCGTGTACAGACCATGATTATTAGTAAGAATCCAAAACTTCAGACGGTTTAGAGCCATGACGCTTAAGTTATGACCGAACCCAAGAGTTCAAACGTCTGACCTCAAGTGTTTAAATGACCGAACCCAAGTGTTAAAACAGTGATTTTTTTTAAATTTCCTTTGAAGATTTTTTAATTGATTCGTGAACGGACCGTAATTCTTAGTTAGAATCTAAAATTTCAACTTCTTCGGAGTAGGTCGGCAAAAGTTATGACCGACCTCAAGAGTTTAAACGTCCAACCCCAAGTGCTTAAACAACCGAACCCAAGTGTTAAAACAATGATTTTAAAAAAAAATTTTTTGTAGATTTTTTGACTTATTTCTTGTACAGATTATGATTATTAGTAAGAGTCAAAATTTTACACGGTTTGGAACCTTAGGGCCAAAGTTATGAACGACCACAATTATTGTTACAAAGCGCCCGTTAAACGATAATTTTTTTACAAATTCTATTTTAAGCCGATTTTTTTTATTGATTCTTGTCTAGGCCATGATTCTTAGTAAGTATCAAAATTTCAGACGAGTCGAAGCCATAACGCTTCAGTTATGACCGACCCCAAGAGTTCAAACGTCCAACCCCAAGTGCTAAAACAGTGATTTTTTTTTAAATTTTCTTTGAAGATTTTTTGATTGATTCGTGTACAGACCATAATTCTTACTAAGAATCTAAAATTTCTCATAGTTCGGATGCGTAAGGCAAAAGTTATGACCGACCCCAAGAGTTCAAGACCCCAGTGATGTCATTCAATGATGACATCGTACCTGTCTGGACGAGTAGCCTCAGTAACTTTCAATAAATATACATCACCTGAAACTCCCATCGAATTTGGAGTTCCCCAAGGTTCTGTCCTGGGTCCCATTCTCTTCATTTTATATACCAATCGTCTCGAACGACTCATTCGCTTAGCTGGCTTTGAATCACAAGGCTTCGCAGATGATTTTTTTATTTTCAAGTTTTGCTCCCCGGATGAAAAAGACATCCTTAAAAACGAGGTGATTAGCTTCATTAACACAGTCTCAAGTTGGATGTCTGTCAATAAACTCAAACTTAATCCGACAAAGACGGAATTTATTTGGATAGCTTCTCCTGGAAGGCAACCCCTTATCGATTTCAGTCCAATCCGTATTCAGGACACAGATATAATTCCTTCTACAGAAATAAAATTTCTGGGTTTCATTCTAGACAATAGTCTTGAATCGCAAATTTCAAAAGCTGTGAGTTCTGGCTTTTTCCATCTACGGCAGATAAAGTCAATCAGGAGATGCCTTCCCACTGATGGAGCAAAGTCCCTCATAAATTCATTCGTTGTCTCACGAATGGACTATTGTAATAGTGCATATGCTGGCCTACCTAAGACACAATTAAATAGAATACAGTCCGTTTTCAATGCTGCGGCGAGAATGATTTTTGGTGAATCTAAGTACTGTCATATAACCCCGCTTCTAAGGGATCGTCTTCATTGGCTTCGATGTCCTGAAAGAATAGAGTTCAAGATCTGCTTAATGACCTTCAAAGCATTGCAAGGAATGGCGCCAGCCTATATATCGGAACTATGTGTACGACAAAACTTAAGCGAGAGACAGCTTACTCTAAGGTCAGCAGATCTAGATATTACTAATTGTCTAATAGAACTTTCTAGGTCTCATTTGGAATAAACTTCCCTCAACTCTTACTAATATCCAGAATTTGGCTGAATTTAAACGGGCTTTAAAAACAAAATTATTAAAAAAATCATACCATTCAGGAATCCTACATCTTTTCAATATACGTAATTATAATAAGCCATGTTCTTAAGCTTCCCGTAATTGTTTGGTTTCGGTTTCCTCATAATTGTATTTATATTTTATGTTTCGTATCCGAATTTATGGCAGAATATCTCTTATTTCTAAACGCAAACTGCCTTTCTGTTAGTATATTATATTTTAGTTTTAAAGTACTTGTTTTGTCCTGTGTTACAATAGCACCGCTATTTTCTTTTATTATTATTGTCCCGTGTGTGCTATAACAGCACTATCTTTGTTAATTTTGTTCTTCTGTCATTGTTTTGTAAATACTGCATATTCTTTAGTTAATTTTGTTCTTTTGTCATTATTTTGTAAATACTGTATATTCTTTTATTATTTTCTCAATATTATAAGGAGCTCTGCAGGATTATTTTTAAATTTATTATAGTTAAGCGCACTTGAAGTGAAATGTCACAAAACTGCGCTATATAAATATAATGTTATTATTATTATTATTATTCAACGTCAAACCCCAAGTGCTATAACAACCGAACCCAAGTGTTAAAACGATGATTTAAAAAAAAATTCTTTGTAGATTTTTTGATTTATTTCTTGTACAGACCATGAATAATAGGAAGAATCAAAATTTTACACGGTTTGGAACCATAGGGCCAAAGTTATGAACGACCACAATTATTGTTACGAAGCGCCCGTAAAACGATGAATTTGTGCAAAAATTCTATTTTAAGCCGAATTTTTGATTGATACGTGTCGAAGCCATGATTCTAAGTAAGTATTTAAAATTTCAGATGGTTCGGAGCCATAAAGTTCAAGTTATGACCGACCCCAAGAGTTCAAACGTCCAACCTTAAGTGCTAAAACGACCGAATCCAAGTTTTAAAACTGTGATTTTTTTTTAAATTTTCTTTGAAGATTTTTTGATTGATTCGTGTACAAACCATAATTCTTAGTAAGAATCCAAAATATCACATGGTTCGGAGCCATAAGGCAAAAGTTATGACGGACCCAAAGAGTTTAAACGTCCAACCCCAAGTGCTTAAACAACCGAACCCAAGTGTTAAAACGATGATTTAAAAAAAAAAAAATTGTAGATTTTTTGACTTATTTCTTGTACAGACCATGATTATTAGTAAGAATCCAAAATTTCACACGGTTTGGAACCATGGGGCCAAAGTAATGAACGACCACAATTATTGTTACAAAGCGCCCGTAAAACGATGAATTTGTGCAAAAATTCTATTTTAAGCCGAATTTTTGATTGATACGTGTCGAAGCCATGATTCTAAGTAAGTATTTAAAATTTCAGACGGTTCGGAGCCATAAAGTTCAAGTTATGACCGACCCCAAGAGTTCAAACGTCCAACCTTAAGTGCTAAAACGACCGAATCCAAGTTTAAAAACTGTGATTTTTTTTAAAAATTTCTTTGAAGATTTTTTTAATGATTCGTGTACAGACCATAATTCTTAGTTAGAATTCAAAATTTCACATGGTTCGGAGCCATAAGGCAAAAGTTATGACCGACCCCAAGAGTTCAAACGTCCAACAACAAGTGCTTAAACAACCGAACCCAAGTGTTAAAACGATGATTGAAAAAAAAAATCTTTGTAGATTTTTCGGTTTATTTCTTGTTCAGACCATGAATATTTGAAATAATCAAAATTTCACACGGTTTGGAACCTTAGGGCCAAAGTAATGAACGACCACAATTATTGTTACAAAGCGCCCGTTAAACGATAAATTTTTCACAAATTCTATTTTTAGCTGATTTTTGATTGATACGTGTTGAGGCCATGATTCTTAGTAAGTATCAAAATTTCAGACGGTTCGGAGCCATAACGCTTCAGTTATGACCGACTCCAAGAGTTCAAACTTCCGACCCCAAGTGCTAAGACTGTGATTTTATTTTAAATTTATTTGAAAATTTTGATTGATTCGTGTACAGACCATAGTTTTTAGTTAGGATCCAAAATTTCACATGGCTCGGAGCCATAAGGCAAAAGTTATGACCGACCCCAAGAGTTTAAACGTCCAACCCCAAGTGCTTACACAACCGAACCCAAGTGTTGAAACGATGATTTTTTGATTGATTCGTGTACGGACCATAGTTCTTAGTAAGAACCCGAAATTACACATGGTTCGGAGTCATAAGGCAAAAGTTATGATCGACCCCAAGAGTTCAGTCGTCCAACCCCAAGTGCTTAAACGTCCGAACCCAAGCATTAAAACGATGATATAAAAAAAAAAACCTTTGTATTTTTTTTGATTTATTTCTTGTACAGACCATGATTATTAGTAAAAATCAAAATTTTCACACGGTTTGGAACCATAAGGCCAAAGTTATGAACGACCACAATTATTGTTACAAAGCGCCCGTAAAACGATAAATTTTTCAAAAATTCAATTTTTATCCGAATTTTTTATTGATACGTGTCGAGGCCATTATTCTTAGTAAGTATCAAAATTTCAGACGGTTCGGAGCCATAACGCTTCAGTTATGATCAATCCCAAGAGTTCAAACGTCTGACTTCAAGTGCTAAAACAGCGATTTTTTAAAAAATTTCTTAGAATATTTTTTGATTGATTCGTTTACAGACCATAATTCTTAGTTAGAATCCAAAATTTCACATGGTTCGGAGCCATAAGGCAAAAGTTATGACCGACCCCAAGAGTTCAAACGTCCAACAACAAGTGCTTAAACAACCGAACCCAAGTATTAAAACGATGATTGAAAAAAAAAATCTTTGTAGATTTTTCGGTTTATTTCTTGTTCAGACCATGAATATTTGAAATAATCAAAGTTTCACACGGTTTGGAACCTTAGGGCCAAAGTAATGAACGACCACAATTATTGTTACAAAGCGCCCGTTAAACGATAAATTTTTCACAAATTCTATTTTTAGCTGATTTTTGATTGATACGTGTTGAGGCCATGATTCTTAGTAAGTATCAAAATTTCAGACGGTTCGGAGCCATAACGATTCAGTTATGACCGACTCCAAGAGTTCAAACTTCCGACCCCAAGTGCTAAGACTGTGATTTTTTTAAAAATTTATTTGAAAATTTTGATTGATTCGTGTACAGACCATAGTTTTTAGTTAGGATCCAAAATTTCACATGGCTCGGAGCCATAAGGCAAAAGTTATGACCGACCCCAAGAGTTTAAACGTCCAACCCCAAGTGCTTACACAACCGAACCCAAGTGTTGAAACGATGATTTTTTGATTGATTCGTGTACGGACCATAGTTCTTAGTAAGAACCCGAAATTACACATGGTTCGGAGTCATAAGGCAAAAGTTATGATCGACCCCAAGAGTTCAGTCGTCCAACCCCAAGTGCTTAAACGTCCGAACCCAAGCATTAAAACGATGATCTAAAAAAAAAAACCTTTGTATTTTTTTTGATTTATTTCTTGTACAGACCATGATTATTAGTAAAAATCAAAATTTTCACACGGTTTGGAACCATAAGGCCAAAGTTATGAACGACCACAATTATTGTTACAAAGCGCCCGTAAAACGATAAATTTTTCAAAAATTCTATTTTTATCCGAATTTTTTATTGATACGTGTCGAGGCCATGATTCTTAGTAAGTATCAAAATTTCAGACGGTTCGGAGCCACAACGCTTCAGTTATGATCAAACCAAGAATTCAAACGTCTGACTTCAAGTGCTAAAAGAGCGATTTTTTAAAAAATTTCTTAGAATATTTTTTGATTGATTCGTTTACAGACCATAATTCTTAGTTAGAATCCAAAATTTCACATGGTTCGGAGCCATAAGGCAAAAGTTATGACCGACCCCAAGAGTTCAAACGTCCAACCCCAAGTGCTTAAACAACCGAACGCAAGTGTTTTATAACGATGATTTAAAAAAAAAATTTTTGTAGATTTTTTGATTTATTTCTTGTACAGACCATTAATATTAGTATGAATCAAAATTTAACACGGTTTGGAACCATAGGGCCAAAGTTATGAACGACCGCAATTATTGTTACAAAGCGCCCGTAAAACAATCAATTTTTTCAAAAATTCTATTTTTAACCGAATTTTTGATTGATACGTGTTGAGGCCATGATTCTTAGAAAGTATCCAAAATTTCAGACGGTTCAGAGCCATAAAGCTTACGTTATGACTGACCACAAGAGTTGAAACTTCCGACAACAAGAGCTAAGACTGTGATTTTTTAAAAATTTTCTTTAAATTTTTTTTTGATTGTTAGTGTACAGACCATTATTCTTAGTTAGAATCCAAAATTTCACATGGATCGGAGCCATAAGGCAAAAGTTATGACCGACCCCAAGAGTTCAAACGTCCAACCCTAAGCGCTTAAACAACCGAACCCAAGTGTTGAAACGATGATTTGAAAAGAAAAATCCTTGAAGATTTTTTGATATATTTGTTTACAGACCATGATTATTAGTAAGAATCAAAATTTCACATGGTTTGGAACCATAGGGCCTAAGTTATAAACGACCACAATAATTGTTACAAAGCGCCCGTACAACAATCAATTTTTGCGAAAATTCTATTTTTAGCCAATTGTTTGATTGATACATATCCAGGCCATGATTCTTCGTTAGAATCCAAAACTTCAGATGGTATAGAGCCGTGACGCTCAAGTTATGACAGAACCCAAGAGTTCAAACGTCCGACCCCAACGGCTAAAATGACCCAATCCAAGTTTTAAAACTGTGTATTTTTTTATTTTCTTTGAAGATTTTTTGATTGATTCGTGTACGGACCATAATTCTTAGAAAGAATCCGAAATTTCACATGGTTTGGAGCCATAAGGCAAAAGTTTAGACCGACCCCAAGAGTTCAAACGTCCGACCCCAAGTGCTTAAACGACCTAACCCAAGTATTAAAACGATGATTTAAAAAAAAAAATCTTTTGATTTTTTTATTGATTCGTGTACAGACCATGATTATTAGTAAGAATCCAAAATTTCACACTGTTTGAACCAAAGGGCCTAAATTATAATCGACCACAAATATTATTACAAAGCAACCGTAAAACAATAAATTTTTGCAAAAATTCAATTTTTAGCCGAATTTATGATTGATTCGTTTACAGACCATAATTCTTAGTTAGAATCCAAAATTTCACATGGCTCGGAGCCATAAGGCAAAAGTTATGACCGACCCCAAAAGATCAAACGTCCGACCCCAAGTGCTTAAACGACCAAACCCAAGTATTAAAACGATGATTTAAAAAAAAGTTCTTTGTAGATTTTTTTGATTTATTTCATGTACAGACAATGAATGTTAGAAAGAATCAAAAGTTCACACGGTTTGGAACCTTATGGCCAAATTAATGAACGACCACAATTATTGTTACAAAGCGCCCGTAAAACGATACATTTTTCAAAAAGTCTATTTTTAGCCGATTTTTTGATTGATACGTGTTGAGGCCATGATTCTTAGTAAGTATCCAAAATTTCAGTCGGTTCGAAACCATTAAGCTTAAGTTATGCTCGACCCCAAGAGTTCAAAAGTCCGAACCCAAGGGCTAAAATGAACGAATCTGAGGTTTAAACCTTTTTTTAAAAATTTTCTTTGAAGATATTTTGATTGATTCGTTTACAGACCATAATTCTTAGTTAGAATCCAAAATTTCACATGTTTCGGAGCCATAAGGCAAAAGTTATGACCGACCCCAATAGTTCAAACGTCCGAACCCAAGTCGTCGCCTCAGTTCTTATTTTCAAACAGACCATTTTAGTTTTTGTTCAATCTCCACTTTAAAATTATAAACAATGTATGAAAAATGATAGTTAATCGTTTAACTAAGAATAATAAAACTAATTGGACCTTCACCTTTACGTAAATAGCTTTATCTTTAACACCTCTCATAATGTTTTATTGAAATAATTAAAGAAAACCTTCTCCTCCTGAAAAATTCTCTAATGGTCTGTTGGACAAATACGAACTAAAGCGACGAAGCAATAATTGTGGTCGATCTTTACATTACGGGTGCTTTGTAACAATTTACAAAGCGCCCGTAAAACGATAAATTTTTCAAAAATTCTATTTTTAGCCGATTTTTTGATTGATACGTTTTGAGGCCATGATTCTTAATAAGTATCCAAAATTTCAGTCGGTTCGAAGCCATAAAGCTTAAGTTATGCTCGACCCCAAGAGTTCAAAAGTCCGACCCCAAGGGCTAAAATGAAAGAATCCGAGGTATAAACCTTTTTTTTTAATTTTCTTTATAGATTTTTTGATTGATTCGTTTACAGACCATAATTCTTAGTTAGAATCCAAAATTTCACATGGCTCGGAGCCATAAGGCAAAAGTTATGACCGACCCCAAGAGTTCAATCGTCCAACCCCAAGTGCTTAAACGACCAAACCCAAGTATTAAAACGATGATTTTAAAAAAAGTTCTTTGTAGATTTTTTTGATTTATTTCATGTACAGACCAAAAATGTTAGAAAGAATCAAAAGTCAAAATCAAAAATCATAGACCTAAAAATGTTAGAAAGAATCAAAAGTTCACACGGTTTGGAACCTTATGGCCAAAGTAATGAACGACCACAATTATTGTTACAAAGCGCCCGTTAAACGATAAATTTTTCACAAAATTCTATTTTTAGCCGATTTTTTGATTGATACGTGTTGAGGCCATGATTCTTAGTAAGTATCCAAAAATTCAGACGGTTCAAAGGCATAAAGCTTAAGTTATGCTCGACCCCAAGAGTTCAAAAGTCCGACCCCAAGAGCCAAAATGACCGAATCCAAGTTTTAAAATTGGGTTTTTTTTTAATTTTCTTTGAAGATTTTTTGATTGATTCGTGTACAGAACATTATTCTTACTAAAAATCTAAAATTTCACACAGTTCGGATTCATAAGGCAAAAGCTATGTCCGACCACAAGAGCTCAAAAGTCCGACTCCAAGTGCTTAAACATCCGAACCCAAGTGTTAAAACGATGATTTAAAAAAAATATCTTTGTAGTTTTCTTGATTTATTTCTTGTACAGACAATGCTTATTTATTAGAACCAAAATTTAACACGGTTTGGAACCATAGGGCCAAAGTTATTAACAACCACAATTATTGTTACAAAGCGCCCGTAAAACGATAAATTTTTCAAAAATTCTATTTTTAGCCGAATTTTTTATTGATATGTGTCGAGGCCATGATTCTTAGTAAGTATCAAAATTTCAGACGGTTTGAAGCCATAACGCTTCAGTTATGACCGACCCCAAGAGTTCAAACGTCCGACCCCAAGTGCTAAAACAGTGATTTTTTTAAAAATTTTCTTTGATGATTTTTTGATTGATTCGTGTACAGACCATAATTCTTAGTTATAATCCAAACTTTCACATGTTTCGGAGCCATAAGGCAAAAGTTATGACCGACCCCAAGAGCTCAAACGTCCGACCCCAAGTGCTTAAACATCCGAACCCAATTGTTAATACGATGATTTTAAAAAAAAAATCTATGTGGTTTTTTTGATTTATTTCTTGTACAGACCATGATTATTAGTAAGAATCAAATTTTCACACGTTTTGGAAAAATAGTGCCAAAGGTATAAACGACTACAATTATTGTTACAAAGCGCCCGTAAAACAATCAATTTTTCAAAAATTCTACTTTTAACCGAATTGATACGTGTCGAGGCCATGATTCTTAGTTAGAATCCAAAATTTCAGATGGTTCGAAGCCATAAAGCTCAAGTTATGAGAGAAGAGTTCAAACGTCCGACCCCAAGTGCTAAAACAGTGATTTTTTTTTAATTTTCTTTGATGATTTTTTGATTGATTCGTGTACAGACCATAATTCTTAGATAGAATCTAAAATTTCACATGGTTCGGAGCCATAAGGCAAAAGTTATGACCGACCCCAAGAGTTCAAACGTCCAACACCAAGTGCTTAAACAACCGAACCCAAGTGTTAAAACGATGATTTAAAAAAAAATTCTATGTAGATTTTTTGATTTATTTCTTGTAAAGACCAAGAATATTAGAAAGAATCAAAATTTCACACGGTTTGGAACCTTATGGCCAAAGTAATGAACGACCACAATTATTGTTACAAAGCGCCCGTAAAACGATAAATTTTTCAAAAATGCTATGTTTAGCCGATTTTTTGATTGATTCGTGTTGAGGCCATGATTCTTAGTAAGTATCCAAAATTTTAGTCAGTTCGAAGCCATAAAGCTTAAGTTATGCTCGACCTCAAGAGTTCAAAAGTCCGACCCCAAGGGCTAAAATGAACGAATCCGAGGTTTAAACCTTTTTTTTAATTTTCTTTATGTTAGATTATAACAAAATAATGTTATACCTAACGCCATCTAGGATCTGTTATGTGTAGCTCAGTGTACCTACATGTTTTACTTTGCGAGAATAAATTCTTCTGTTCAAGTCTAATTACCGTGTTTCATTAGGTTATGGGGCCAGTAGCTATAATTCGGGTTAAAGTAAGGTTTTCTCACGTAAAATTACTTTTAGGTGGACAATCAGTGACCAGTGTATCATATTCTCCAGAAAAACAGAGTAAATCGCTGCAATAATAACTGTTTTTGGGATTGACAATCAGTTACCGCGTTATCGGTCCCGGAGTGTTATTTTTCAATATGGCGGGAAGTTACATAGTGAATATACCAAGATTGAAGGGCCGCGAGAACTTTGATGAATGGCAATATGCTGCTGAACAATTTTTGATGTTGGATGGTGTCGATATTCACAAGCCAGAATCATCTGATTGTACGAGTTTGGATGATAAAAAGGCAAAAGCTAAACTTATTATGACGATTGACCCCTCTATTTATGTTCACATCAAAAACGAGCAAACAGTACAAGGTGTATGGAAACGTTTGAAGGCCTTATATGACGACTCTGGCTTCACACGTCGCATCAGTTTACTCCGAAAGCTAATATCTATTCGGCTAGAAGACTCAGAATCAATGGGTGCCTATGTAACTCAGATGGTTGATACTGCGCAGAAACTTAAAAGTACCGGTTTCCAGATAACGGACGAGTGGATTGGATCTCTTCTGCTCGCTGGGCTAACGGATAAATTTGCTCCTTTAGTAATGGCGATCGAGCATAGTGGTATGATTATCAGCACAGATGTCATAAAATCGAAATTGCTGGACATGAGTTCCGAAGTTGGCAGCTCTGGAACAAATAGTGCATTTTTGTCAAAAGGTTGGCAGCACCGACACAGCAAGAGAAATGGCAGTATTGGTAGCCCTGCATGTAAGACAAAATGGAAAACGTCGACGCCGACGCCATCTTCGAGTTCTGTCAAAACAATCCGCTGTTACAAGTGTCAACAACTCGGTCATTATATGAATAAGTGCCCGAATAATACACAGAAAAAAAGTGAAACTAATGCATTTAGTGCAATATTTTTGAATGGAACATTCAATAATTCACATTGGTATGTGGATTCTGCTGCAAGTTCACATATGATTGTTGATAAACGTTGTTTACAGGATGTATCGTTTAATCACAAAGTGAAAGACATTATTATTGCAAATCACGAGAAAATACCGGTTATATGCTCAGGAAACACAATGATTACGACAGTAGTGAATAATTCGGAGTTTGATATCCCTGTCAAAAATGTTTTATGCGTGCCGAATCTATCAACTAATTTGTTATCAGTAAGTCAGCTGATTCAAAGTGGAAACAAAGTTAACTTTGAAGCAACAGTTTGCAAAATACGCAATCGACAGAATGTACTGATAGCTGTTGCAAATTTAGTAAATGGTGTGTACAGATTAAATATTAAGTCAGAACATTTTTTTGCGTGTACAGCAACAAATGTGACAAGTGAAATATGGCACCGAAGGTTGGGACACATTAATTGTAAAACTCTGAATGCGATGAAGAACGGAGCAGTTGAAGGTGTGACATTTCAACAAAAAAATTGTGAAATTGATAAATCCAGCTGTACTATATGCTGTGAGGGCAAGCAGGCGAGGCTGCCTTTTCCTCTGAGTACTAGCAAGAGTCAGGAAACGCTAGAATTGGTCCATAGTGATCTGTGTGGGCCAATGGAGAATAATTCACTTGGAATGGCCAGATACTTTTTAATATTTGTGGATGACTATAGCAGAATGTGTTTTGTATATTTTCTACAGTCAAAACATCAAACATTCAAATACTTCAAGGAATTTAAAAATTTAGTTGAGAATCAGCAATCAAAGAAAATAAAAATATTAAGATCTGATAATGGTGGCGAGTTCTGCTCAGCGGAAATGAAAAATTACTTGAAGCAGTGTGGTATAGTGCATCAGAAAACAAACGCATATACTCCAGAACAAAATGGGCTATCCGAAAGATACAATAGGTCAATTGTGGAGAAAGCACGGTGTCTTTTATTTGATGCACAGTTCGAAAAGAAGTTTTGGGCAGAGGCTGTAAATACGGCGGTGTATCTTATAAATAGGTCACCAACGGCGGGACTAAGCCGTGGTACTACGCCCTATGAAATGTGGATAGGAAAAAAGCCAAATGTTTCCCATTTACGAATCTTTGGCAGTCGAGTGATGGTCCATATTCCGAAAGAAAAGCGCAAAAAATGGGATAAAAAGGCAACTAAAATGTTCCTAGTTGGCTATTCGGAAAACACCAAAGGCTATCGATTGTTTGACCCAGAGTCACAAAAATTAATTATTGCTAGAGATGTTGTTGTCATGGAAAATACAAATGACAGTTCAACAGCAACTATTTTCGTCGAAGACACACAGCAACCTGACTGCACGGAGGAAAGTCAGGTGAACAGCACATATGAAGAGGAAAATGTGAATGATGTTACATATTTATGTTCCTGAGGAATCGACTAGTGAGTCAGAAGACAGTTTATATGAGACGTTAACCCCGGTCGACACAGATGTTTTTCCGGAAAATACTAACATTGCTCCGGAAAAACGAGTCATACGTAAACCAGACTATTACGGTTACACGAGCATGTGTATAGAAGACGTGTCGAGTGAACAGATTTCTCTCACTGAGGCTATAACTGGACCCGAAGAAGTGGAGTGGAAAAATGCAATAAAGGAGGAATTAAAATCCTTTAGTGAAAATGACACTTGGGAGCTAGTAGACAGGCCGCAGCATGGCACAGTGGTAAAAAATAATTGGGTGCTTAAAAAGAAATATAACAGTGACGGTGAAGTGCGTTTCAGAGCGAGACTTGTTGCTAAGGGTTTTTCCCAGAAAAAGGGCATAGACTTTACCAAAACGTTCTCGCCAGTGTTAAGATATTCTACCCTTAGATTATTATTTGCTTTAAGTGTACAACTTAATCTCAAAATGAATCACCTTGATGTACCAACAGCATTCTTAAACGGTTTTCTTAAAGAAAATGTTTTTACAGAGATACCAGAATACTCTCATTTTGTAAATTGTAAAAATAAAGTATTAAAATTAAAAAGAGCTATTTATGGTCTCAAACAGTCTGCTAGAACTTGGTATATTAGAGTAGAAGAATGTTTATTGAATTTAGGTTACAAAGAATCCAAATATGAACCTTGTCTGTTTATAAAAAGTAATAATGATGTTAAAATATTTGTTGCATTATTTGTGGATGATTTCTTCGTATTTTATAATTCAGAAAATTATTATGAACAGTTAAAGACTGAACTTGTCAATAAATTCAAGATAAAAGATTTGGGTCAAATTAAACAATGTCTAGGAATGAGGGTAAATGCTCAAAGAGATTGTATTACTGTTGACCAAGAACATTTTGTAAACAATATTTTAAATAGGTTCAATATGTCAGATTGTCATACTTCAGAAACCCCTATGGAAGTTAATTTAAAGTTGGAAAAAGATTTAAATAATAATGATGATATTTTAAAATATCCATACCAACAGCTGATAGGAAGTCTCATGAACCTATCTGTATTGACAAGACCAGATATTGCTTATAGTGTAAGTTATTTAAGTCAGTATAATAACTGTTTTAATGAAACTCATTGGAAACATTTAAAAAGATTGTTAAAATACCTACAGAAAACTAAAAGCTATGGTTTAGTTTATAAGAAAAATGATAATCCTTTACATGGTTTCGTGGACGCGGATTGGGCGTCATGTACTTTAGATAGAAAGTCATATACTGGTTTCTGCTTCATAATGTCAGGAAGTGTCATTTCTTTTGAATCCAGAAAACAAAGAACAATTGCTTTGTCAAGTACAGAAGCGGAGTACATGGCTTTATCCGAGGCCTGCAAAGAGGCTATTTATTTAAAGAGTTTATTGTCAGATATGATTTCTATCAATAAAAATACACCTGTATGTTTGTATAGTGATAGTCAAAGTTCTATTAAATTGGCTGTTAATCCACTGTTTCATAAACGTACCAAACATATCGATGTACGACATCATTTTGTTAGAGAATGTGTATTTGATAATAAAGTGAAACTTGATTATGTTTCAACCTCCAATATGCCAGCTGATTTATTGACGAAAAGTCTGTCTATAAATAAACATTATAAATTTTTAAGTTCAATGGGCATATCGGAAGTTTAAATCTTATTGTTTTTTGTTAATATGAAATTTGGATTATTTTGTTACGAGAGGGTGTTAGATTATAACAAAATAATGTTATACCTAACGCCATCTAGGATCTGTAATGTGTAGCTCAGTGTACCTACATGTTTTACTTTGCGAGAATAAATTCTTCTGTTCAAGTCTAATAACCGTGTTTCATTACTTTAAAGATATTTTGATTGATTCGTTTACAGATCATAATTCTTAGTTAGAATCCAAAATTTCACATGGTTCGGAGCCATAAGGCAAAAGTTATGACCGACCCCAAGAGTTCAAACGTCCAACCCCAAGTGCTTAAACAACCGAACCCAAGTGTTAAAACGATGATATAAAAAAAAATTCTTTGTAGATTTTTTTATTGATTCGTGTACAGACCATGATTGTTAGTAAGAATCCAAAATTTATACACGGTTTGGAACCATAGGGCCTAAGTTATAAACGACCACAAATATTATTACAAAGCATCCGTAAAACAATAAATTTTTGCAAAAATTCAATTTTTAGCCGAATTTTTGATTGATACGGGTCGAGGCCACGATTCTTAGTAAGATTCCAAAATTTCAGACGGTTCAGAGCCATAAAGCTTCAGTTATGACCGACCCCAAGAGTTCAAACGTCCGACTCCAAGTGCTAAAACTGTGTTTTTTTTTAAATTTTCTTTGAAGATTTTTTGATTGATTTGTGTACGGACCATAATTCTTAGAAAGAATCCGAAATTTCACATGGTTCGGAGCCATAAGGCAAAAGTTATGACCGACCCCAAGGGTTCAAACGTCCGAACCCAAGTATTAAACCGATGATTTAAAAAAAAATTCTATGTAGATTTTTTGATTTATTTCTTGTACAGACCAAGAATATTAGAAAGAATCAAAATTTCACACGGTTTGGAACCTTATGGCAAAAGTAATGAACGACCACAATTATTGTTACAAAGCGCACGTAAAACGATAAATTTTTCAAAAATTCTATTTTTAGCCGTTTTTTTATTGATACGTGTTGAGGCCATGATTCTTAGTAAGTATCAAAATTTCAGACGGTTCGAAGCCATAAAGCTTCAGTTATGACCGACCCCAAGAGTTCAAACGTCCGATTCCAAGTGCTAAAACTGTGTTTTTTTTTTAATTTTCTTTGATGATTTTTTGATTGATTCGTGTACAGACCATAATTCTTAGATAGAATCTAAATTTTCACATGGTTCGGAGCCATAAGGCAAAAGTTATGACCGACCCCAAGAGTTCAAACGTCCGAACCCAAGTATTTAACCGATGATTTAAAAAAAAATTCTATGTAGATTTTTTTATTTATTTCTTGTGCAGACCAAGAATATTAGAAAGAATCAAAATTTCACACGGTTTGGAACCGCCCGGAAAACGATAAAGTTTTCAAAAATTCTATTTTTAGCCGATTTTTTGATTGATACGTGTTGAGGCCATGATTCTTAGTAAGTATCCAAAATTTCAGTCGGTTCGAAGCCATAAAGCTTAAGTTATGCCCGACCCCAAGAGTTCAAAAGTCCGACCCCAACGGCTATAATGAACGAATCCGAGGTTTAAACCTTTTTTTTTAAATTTCTTTAAAGATTTTTTGATTGATTCGTGTACAGACCATAATTCTTAGATAGAATCCAAAATTTCACATGGTTCGGAGCCATAAGTCAAAAGTTATGACCGACCCCAAGAGTTCAAACGTCCAACCCCAAGTACTTACTTAAACAACCGAACCCAAGTGTTAAAACGATGATTTAAAAAAAAAATTCTATGTAGATTTTTTTATTTATTTTGTTATGAAAATAATTGAATAATGTTCAAAATTGCCCCAGGGTTGTTGATATTTGTCTATAGTAGTGGATTTAATTATTTTACTGGCCACTTATAAATTCACTTTTTCTCCGAGTGGTTTTACTTTCGGTCGATAGGGGGATAATAATCGATTTCCCCTCACTTTTTGGATTTGCATCTCCTGGGCAGGATGTAAATCCGACAGTCGAAAATGTGGACTTAAATTTATTTAATAATATGTAAAATATTCAATCGGCGGGTTGTTTTCAAGTATATTTAAAATGTGAACGAGTTTCCTTTATTCCCAGCCGATACATGGTTATCGCGACTGGAGAATTCTTGTTTACGGGTATTCCAGTATGGAATCCCGTGGTGCAATAATGGCGGCTTGACCGACCCAGTTTTACTGTAATCTGCGATTATATTTATCATCCGTCATCCGACGAGATGGATTCTCAATTATACAAAGGGACACGACCGTCCGTATAGTCCCCGCCGATTATTTTCACAACCTGATGGAGGACATTTCCAGTACTGCAACCACATGATGGAGGACACCATGTACCAAACGTATTAATCACCCAGATGGATGGAGAAGCTTGCAAACCTGGCGCGGAGGCAACGTGGGGGAGAGAGGGGCCCCCCACGGTGCGATATTAGGCATCCGGAATCGTCGCATAAAAATAATAGGTTTTAGCTAGCTCTTAGTATGGTCCACAGGTATGTTTATTTCAATATAATAATCTTGTTTTACATCCACTCTTTTATTTCTTATTTTCCAAGCTTCACAACAATGATTAAAATAACAGTGCCCACGCTCTGACGGGAGTATTCATGCCTACCGACACAGTCAGCATATCTCGTACCCACGAGATTTGGCGTCCAAAAATCCCATGGGATTAAAGCTGATAACTGTGTACCTTCATATATATAACCCTGAATAATTAACATTAAATACACCCACTTAATAAGAGGTGTAAATGTCATGATAACTGATCACATAGTAGGTACAAACACAACACAGCACTTCCAGTGCATTACATTGAATTCGACAACCCTGATATATTAAAACCCTGTTTAATAACCTGTACATTAAACCCTACCCCAATTCAAGTACTATAACATGACACCCAACACATCCTCCTTTTCTACCGTAACATGGTTTCCTAACATGGCGCACCAACTGGTGATAACGAAAATATTTTTTTTCATTGTTGTGAATCTTGGAAATATTAAATTCATTATATAAACATGCCCTACACATATTTTTAAATTTGCCCTATGTTTTGTTTTGTTTTGCTTTTAAAATATTAGTGTCACAACTTTATTTTATACCTGTAATGATTTTTTTTAAATGTTTTCAATCATAAATGCACTGTTCATAATACCTACATGTCAAACATAACCTCAATTCCTCAATAGAATTGTTATTGTCATTTTATTAAAATATGCTTAGAAATTTGGTCATAGACAATATGCATTATAGAACTCTATAAAAAAAAAAATTAATCCAATGAATAGTGGTTATTTTCAAAATAATTTCAATTATCTATGGCAATTTCTTGCTTTCAAATTTACCTATGACTTTTTCAAATGTCAAAACATTGTTATGTTTTTATACTTTTAAATACTCAATACTGATGAAAAACAGTTTTATTTTTCCAAAACAATTATATTATGAGTTTAAATAAGAATATAACGTTAATATCAATAATTATGAGAATATTTATAATGATTTATTGTTAACTAAGTGACATTTTGTTCATAATTACGGAGGTACGTACATTCATCAAATCATTGCAGTAATATTTAAAACATTTTACTTGAAAGGTATTAGTTAAAAGTATTACAAACCTTTTAAAATATATTTGAACATTATTATTCAAGCTTTATAAAATTATATTATGCCGGTATTCATACAAACCGTCATTTGTCAAATATTTGTCAAATATCAATTGTCAAATAACATGATGAAAACAAATATTTTGTATTATTATGCAATTTCAAAAATAACCTTTATTAGGAAACCATTTATACGGGATATTATTATTATAAATGTTTAATTAGTTACGAGACGAAATTAATGTTATTTACAGGTGACATCTGTCACAAATATATTATTGATTGTTTATTTACAAATAATATCAAACTGACATCTTATACTTTTGAATTTATAACAATTGTTATGTGTACGCTAATGTCAAACTTGACATTTCAAATTATGACGTTTCTAATGCAATGAATTATTAGTAGGTCATATTAAAAATTGTTTACATAAATATTCATTTAAATGAGCAACATACATATTCATTTCAATGGAATAAATTTTTAAAAAATTTAAATGGGGTACATACATATTCAAATAAAATTTCATTTTTTTAATTTTTAAAATGAAATCAGGGTTATCAAATCAAATATTTTATGTTGTAATTTTAAATACAGGGTTGGCACAAACCAATATTTTCAAACATCAGGGTTGCCAAAATTATTATTTTTTAATTTAAAACAATAGATATCAATAATATTTGTCAAATCAACAACAACGTTCAACAGCGTACAACAACAATAACATCAACAATAACAACAACAACAAAAATAACAACGTTTATTTTTCTTTTTAAATCAAGGGCATCATTTTTAATAACAATTCGGAAAATTGTTTTGAATTTAAGTACAATCAAGTAATTGTCAACGGTGACAGAAGTAATAATGTGATATTTATTATCATTTTTTTTATAAATAAAGGACAATATTCACGAAATGTGATAAGACTTGGAGAAATTATCGGACAATGACGAAACGTCATTATTATCATTGGAAGGGGGTTGACGGAGGTATATTCGGTCTGATCAACTGGATCCTGGTGATCAACTTACCATTTCTAATGGTCCAAATTAGTTCCAAAGGTAAGGGTGGGCTTGTACCCCAACCGCAACGTATCGATCCGGCGTCGATTACGTTTACCTTATATGACAGACAGAGGGCGAGAGATGCTTGCTGTCTGCTCATCAGGCCATGAGTTGCTGACTCAGGTAGGGAACATGTGTGCTACATCGTCAGTAGGAGGGCAGTGGATCCGTTGCCTGTAGATGGAAGATTCCTACGGGAGGCGGAAGGATTGCCAGCCACTGGTCCATGTGCATACTCAAAGTACTACGTGGTGTGAAACTTGCCTGAGTGGTTCGGGTTGTTCTTGGAGTTTTATGACCAACCCTGACACAACATTCAACAAGTATTCATAAACTCTATTTAAAATCGAGTTTTATGTTTTTTTTTTCACACGGTACTATTTGTAGTGATTTATGGTAAATCACACAATTATTTTCTCAAATATAACAAGTCTAAATAAATACGTGCACACCTTTATATTGTCGTAAGTTATGCTCTACGTCAGAGCCAATAAAATTCTAGCCCATTCAAATAGTCACACATGACTCAAATACATCATGATTCTTCATATCAAGCATCATTGAAATAAGACTAAATTAAAGTCTCATTAAAAAAAAAATCTATTGAACAAAAAAATGTCTCGTAATTTATCAAAACTCTCGTAATCAAAACTGTTGTAAACAAACAAACCAAAAAATATGTAACTTATCAAAACTACAATAAACAAACAAAAAAAAATGTAACTATTAAAAAATGTATTATGTACAAAAACAAAGCAAAACAAAACAAAACAATTAATTATGTATTGTCATTGTATAATTTCTTTTTTCTAACAATTATTATTATTTATTTTTTCAACTGTGAGACCTAGTTAGTATAGGCAGGTTTTCTTTTTCATGTAAATTCAGTGAAAAGTGAAGGTTGTTCAACCGTTATAAAAAGTGTTTATAATCCGATAACAGGATAAAGTGATGCTACAGAGCATAATATAAAAGTGAATGATTGAAATGATATTTTCACTACAATGTCTTTTTATTTTTGTATTTAACTACAATGATTATTGTTTTTATTTCTATTGTATTTCTGTTTTGAAATTTATTGTTTTTAGGAACCGGTGGACCAATACAATTGTTAAGCTTTTAGTCAGCATAGGATATAGGTATGTTCGGGGTCGAACATTTACGCGAGAACGGGGAAAATGTTATGAAAATAATTGAATAATGTTCAAAATTGCCCCAGGGTTGTTGATATTTGTCTATAATAGTGGATTTAATTATTTTACTGGCCACTTATAAATTCACTTTTTCTCCGAGTGGTTTTACTTTCGGTCGATAGGGGGATAATAATCGATTTCCCCTCACTTTTTGGATTTGCATCTCCTGGGCAGGATGTAAATCCGACAGTCGAAAATGTGGACTTAAATTTATTTAATAATATGTAAAATATTCAATCGGCGGGTTGTTTTCAAGTATATTTAAAATGTGAACGAGTTTCCTTTATTCCCAGCCGATACATGGTTATCGCGACTGGAGAATTCTTGTTTACGGGTATTCCAGTATGGAATCCCGTGGTGCAATAATGGCGGCTTGACCGACCCAGTTTTACTGTAATCTGCGATTATATTTATCATCCGTCATCCGACGAGATGGATTCTCAATTATACAAAGGGACACGACCGTCCGTATAGTCCCCGCCGATTATTTTCACAACCTGATGGAGGACATTTCCAGTACTGCAACCACATGATGGAGGACACCATGTACCAAACGTATTAATCACCCAGATGGATGGAGAAGCTTGCAAACCTGGCGCGGAGGCAACGTGGGGGAGAGAGGGGCCCCCCACGGTGCGATATTAGGCATCCGGAATCGTCGCATAAAAATAATAGGTTTTAGCTAGCTCTTAGTATGGTCCACAGGTATGTTTATTTCAATATAATAATCTTGTTTTACATCCACTCTTTTATTTCTTATTTTCCAAGCTTCACAACAATGATTAAAATAACAGTGCCCACGCTCTGACGGGAGTATTCATGCCTACCGACACAGTCAGCATATCTCGTACCCACGAGATTTGGCGTCCAAAAATCCCATGGGATTAAAGCTGATAACTGTGTACCTTCATATATATAACCCTGAATAATTAACATTAAATACACCCACTTAATAAGAGGTGTAAATGTCATGATAACTGATCACATAGTAGGTACAAACACAACACAGCACTTCCAGTGCATTACATTGAATTCGACAACCCTGATATATTAAAACCCTGTTTAATAACCTGTACATTAAACCCTACCCCAATTCAAGTACTATAACATGACACCCAACACATCCTCCTTTTCTACCGTAACATGGTTTCCTAACAATTTCTTTTACAGACGATGGATATTAGTAAGAATCAAAATTTCACACGGTTTAGAGCCATGACGCTCAAGTTATGACCGAACCCGAGAGTTCAAACGTCCGACCTCAGGGGCTAAAATGACCCAATCCAAGTTTTAAAACTGTGTATTTTTTTATTTTCTTTAAAGATTTTTTGATTGATTCGTGTACGGACCATAATTCTTAGAAAGAATCCGAAATTTCACATGGTTCGGAGCCATAAGGCAAAAGTAATGACCGACCCCAAGAGTTCAAACGTCCGAACCCAAGTATTACACCGATGACTTATAAAAAAATTCTATGTAGATTTTTTGATTTATTTCTTGTACAGACCAAGAATATTAGAAAGAATCAAAATTTCACACGGTTTGGAACCTTATGGCCAAAGTAATGAACGACCACAATTATTGTTACAAAGCGCCCGTTAAACGATAAATTTTTCACAAAATTCTATTTTTAGCCGATTTTTTGATTGATTCGTTTACAGACCATAATTCTTAGTTAGAATCCAAAATTTCACATGGGTCGGAGCCATAAGGCAAAAATTATGACCGACCAAAGAGTTCAAACGTCCAACCCCAAGTGCTTAAAAAACCGAACCCAAATGTTAAAACGATGATTAAAAAAAAAAAATCTATGTAGATTTTTTTATTTATTTCTTTTTCAGACGATGGATATTAGTAAGAATCAAAATTTCACACGGCATAGAGCCATGACGCTCAAGTTATGACCGAACCCAAGAGTTCAAACGTCCAACCCCAAGTGCTTAAACAACCGAACCCAAGTGTTAAAACGATGTTTTTATTTTTGTTTTAACTTTATGAGCAAACCTCAAATTGTAATATTTAATTAAACGAAGACAATATAAGCGAAAGTCAGTCGAAAATCTGAGAACAGAAAAATCAGAAAAAGATATTGACACCGCTGGGACAATAAATTTTTGCAAAAATTCAATTTTTAGCCGATTTTTTGATTGATACGTGTCGAGGCCATGATTCTTAGTAAGTATCCAAAATGTCAGTCGGTTCGAAGCCATAAAGCTTAAGTTATGCTCGACCCCAAGAGTTCAAAAGTCCGACCCCAAGGGCTAAAATGAACGAATCCGAGGTTTAAACCTTTTTTTTTAAATTTCTTTAAAGATTTTTTGATTGATTCGTGTACAGACCATAATTCTTAGATAGAATCCAAAATTTCACATGGTTCGGAGCCATAAGTCAAAAGTTATGACCGACCCCAAGAGTTCAAACGTCCAACCCCAAGTACTTACTTAAACAACCGAACCCAAGTGTTAAAACGATGATTTAAAAAAAAAATTCTATGTAGATTTTTTTATTTATTTCTTTTACAGACGATGGATATTAGTAAGAATCAAAATTTCACACGATTTAGAGCCATGACGCTCAAGTTATGACCGAACCCGAGAGTTCAAACGTCCGACCTCAGGGGCTAAAATGACCCAATCCAAGTTTTAAAACTGTGTATTTTTTTATTTTCTTTAAAGATTTTTTGATTGATTCGTGTACGGACCATAATTCTTAGAAAGAATCCGAAATTTCACATGGTTCGGAGCCATAAGGCAAAAGTAATGACCTACCCCAAGAGTTCAAACGTCCGAACCCAAGTATTACACCGATGATTTATAAAAAAATTCTATGTAGATTTTTTGATTTATTTCTTGTACAGACCAAGAATATTAGAAAGAATCAAAATTTCACACGGTTTGGAACCTTATGGCCAAAGTAATGAACGACCACAATTATTGTTACAAAGCGCCCGTTAAACGATAAATTTTTCACAAAATTCTATTTTTAGCCGATTTTTTGATTGATTCGTTTACAGACCATAATTCTTAGTTAGAATCCAAAATTTCACATGGGTCGGAGCCATAAGGCAAAAATTATGACCGACCCCAAGAGTTCAAACGTCCAACCCCAAGTGCTTAAACAACCGAACCCAAGTGTTAAAACGATGATTTAAAAAAAAAAATTCTTTGTAGATTTTTTTATTTATTTCTTTCACAGACGATGGATATTAGTAAGAATCAAAATTTCACACGGTATAGAGCCATGACGCTCAAGTTATGACCGAACCCAAGAGTTCAAACGTCCGACCCCAAGGGCTAAAATGACCCAATCCAAGTATTAAAACTGTGTATTTTTTTAATTTATTTGAAGATTTTTTGATTGATGCGTGTACGTACCATAATTCTTAATAAGAATCCAAAATTTCACATGGTTCGGAGACATAAAGCAAAAGTTTAGACCGACCCCAAGAGTTCAAACGTCCGACCCCAAGTGCTTAAACGACCTAACCCAAGTATTAAAACGATGATTTAAAAAAAAAATTCTTTGTAAATTTTTTTATTGATTCGTGTGCAGACCATGATTATTAGTAAGAATCCAAAATTTCACACGGTTTGGAACCATAGGGCCTAAGTTATAAACGACCACAAATATTATAACACAGCATCCGTAAAACAATAAATTTTTGCAAAAATTCAATTTTTAGCCGATTTTTTGATTGATACGTGTCGAGGCCATGATTCTTAGTAAGTATCCAAAATGTCAGTCGGTTCGAAGCCATAAAGCTTAAGTTATGCTCGACCCCAAGAGTTCAAAAGTCCGACCCCAAGGGCTAAAATGAACGAATCCGAGGTTTAAACCTTTTTTTTTTAAATTTCTTTAAAGATTTTTTGATTGATTCGTGTACAGACCATAATTCTTAGATAGAATCCAAAATTTCACATGGTTCGGAGCCATAAGTCAAAAGTTATGACCGACCCCAAGAGTTCAAACGTCCAACCCCAAGTACTTACTTAAACAACCGAACCCAAGTGTTAAAACGATGATTTAAAAAAAAAATTCTATGTAGATTTTTTTATTTATTTCTTTTACAGACGATGGATATTAGTAAGAATCAAAATTTCACACGGTTTAGAGCCATGACGCTCAAGTTATGACCGAACCCGAGAGTTCAAACGTCCGACCTCAGGGGCTAAAATGACCCAATCCAAGTTTTAAAACTGTGTATTTTTTTATTTTCTTTAAAGATTTTTTGATTGATTCGTGTACGGACCATAATTCTTAGAAAGAATCCGAAATTTCACATGGTTCGGAGCCATAAGGCAAAAGTAATGACCGACCCCAAGAGTTCAAACGTCCGAACCCAAGTATTACACCGATGATTTATAAAAAAATTCTATGTAGATTTTTTGATTTATTTCTTGTACAGACCAAGAATATTAGAAAGAATCAAAATTTCACACGGTTTGGAACCTTATGGCCAAAGTAATGAACGACCACAATTATTGTTACAAAGCGCCCGTTAAACGATAAATTTTTCACAAAATTCTATTTTTAGCCGATTTTTTGATTGATTCGTTTACAGACCATAATTCTTAGTTAGAATCCAAAATTTCACATGGGTCGGAGCCATAAGGCAAAAATTATGACCGACCAAAGAGTTCAAACGTCCAACCCCAAGTGCTTAAAAAACCGAACCCAAATGTTAAAACGATGATTAAAAAAAAAAAATCTATGTAGATTTTTTTATTTATTTCTTTTTCAGACGATGGATATTAGTAAGAATCAAAATTTCACACGGCATAGAGCCATGACGCTCAAGTTATGACCGAACCCAAGAGTTCAAACGTCCAACCCCAAGTGCTTAAACAACCGAACCCAAGTGTTAAAACGATGTTTTTATTTTTGTTTTAACTTTATGAGCAAACCTCAAATTGTAATATTTAATTAAACGAAGACAATATAAGCGAAAGTCAGTCGAAAATCTGAGAACAGAAAAATCAGAAAAAGATATTGACACCGCTGGGACAATAAATTTTTGCAAAAATTCAATTTTTAGCCGATTTTTTGATTGATACGTGTCGAGGCCATGATTCTTAGTAAGTATCCAAAATGTCAGTCGGTTCGAAGCCATAAAGCTTAAGTTATGCTCGACCCCAAGAGTTCAAAAGTCCGACCCCAAGGGCTAAAATGAACGAATCCGAGGTTTAAACCTTTTTTTTTAAATTTCTTTAAAGATTTTTTGATTGATTCGTGTACAGACCATAATTCTTAGATAGAATCCAAAATTTCACATGGTTCGGAGCCATAAGTCAAAAGTTATGACCGACCCCAAGAGTTCAAACGTCCAACCCCAAGTACTTACTTAAACAACCGAACCCAAGTGTTAAAACGATGATTTAAAAAAAAAATTCTATGTAGATTTTTTTATTTATTTCTTTTACAGACGATGGATATTAGTAAGAATCAAAATTTCACACGGTTTAGAGCCATGACGCTCAAGTTATGACCGAACCCGAGAGTTCAAACGTCCGACCTCAGGGGCTAAAATGACCCAATCCAAGTTTTAAAACTGTGTATTTTTTTATTTTCTTTAAAGATTTTTTGATTGATTCGTGTACGGACCATAATTCTTAGAAAGAATCCGAAATTTCACATGGTTCGGAGCCATAAGGCAAAAGTAATGACCTACCCCAAGAGTTCAAACGTCCGAACCCAAGTATTACACCGATGATTTATAAAAAAATTCTATGTAGATTTTTTGATTTATTTCTTGTACAGACCAAGAATATTAGAAAGAATCAAAATTTCACACGGTTTGGAACCTTATGGCCAAAGTAATGAACGACCACAATTATTGTTACAAAGCGCCCGTTAAACGATAAATTTTTCACAAAATTCTATTTTTAGCCGATTTTTTGATTGATTCGTTTACAGACCATAATTCTTAGTTAGAATCCAAAATTTCACATGGGTCGGAGCCATAAGGCAAAAATTATGACCGACCCCAAGAGTTCAAACGTCCAACCCCAAGTGCTTAAACAACCGAACCCAAGTGTTAAAACGATGATTTAAAAAAAAAAATTCTTTGTAGATTTTTTTATTTATTTCTTTCACAGACGATGGATATTAGTAAGAATCAAAATTTCACACGGTATAGAGCCATGACGCTCAAGTTATGACCGAACCCAAGAGTTCAAACGTCCGACCCCAAGGGCTAAAATGACCCAATCCAAGTATTAAAACTGTGTATTTTTTTAATTTATTTGAAGATTTTTTGATTGATGCGTGTACGTACCATAATTCTTAATAAGAATCCAAAATTTCACATGGTTCGGAGACATAAAGCAAAAGTTTAGACCGACCCCAAGAGTTCAAACGTCCGACCCCAAGTGCTTAAACGACCTAACCCAAGTATTAAAACGATGATTTAAAAAAAAAATTCTTTGTAAATTTTTTTATTGATTCGTGTGCAGACCATGATTATTAGTAAGAATCCAAAATTTCACACGGTTTGGAACCATAGGGCCTAAGTTATAAACGACCACAAATATTATAACACAGCATCCGTAAAACAATAAATTTTTGCAAAAATTCAATTTTTAGCCGATTTTTTGATTGATACGTGTCGAGGCCATGATTCTTAGTAAGTATCCAAAATGTCAGTCGGTTCGAAGCCATAAAGCTTAAGTTATGCTCGACCCCAAGAGTTCAAAAGTCCGACCCCAAGGGCTAAAATGAACGAATCCGAGGTTTAAACCTTTTTTTTTTAAATTTCTTTAAAGATTTTTTGATTGATTCGTGTACAGACCATAATTCTTAGATAGAATCCAAAATTTCACATGGTTCGGAGCCATAAGTCAAAAGTTATGACCGACCCCAAGAGTTCAAACGTCCAACCCCAAGTACTTACTTAAACAACCGAACCCAAGTGTTAAAACGATGATTTAAAAAAAAAATTCTATGTAGATTTTTTTATTTATTTCTTTTACAGACGATGGATATTAGTAAGAATCAAAATTTCACACGGTTTAGAGCCATGACGCTCAAGTTATGACCGAACCCGAGAGTTCAAACGTCCGACCTCAGGGGCTAAAATGACCCAATCCAAGTTTTAAAACTGTGTATTTTTTTATTTTCTTTAAAGATTTTTTGATTGATTCGTGTACGGACCATAATTCTTAGAAAGAATCCGAAATTTCACATGGTTCGGAGCCATAAGGCAAAAGTAATGACCGACCCCAAGAGTTCAAACGTCCGAACCCAAGTATTACACCGATGATTTATAAAAAAATTCTATGTAGATTTTTTGATGTATTTCTTGTACAGACCAAGAATATTAGAAAGAATCAAAATTTCACACGGTTTGGAACCTTATGGCCAAAGTAATGAACGACCACAATTATTGTTACAAAGCGCCCGTTAAACGATAAATTTTTCACAAAATTCTATTTTTAGCCGATTTTTTGATTGATTCGTTTACAGACCATAATTCTTAGTTAGAATCCAAAATTTCACATGGGTCGGAGCCATAAGGCAAAAATTATGACCGACCAAAGAGTTCAAACGTCCAACCCCAAGTGCTTAAAAAACCGAACCCAAATGTTAAAACGATGATTAAAAAAAAAAAAATCTATGTAGATTTTTTTATTTATTTCTTTTTCAGACGATGGATATTAGTAAGAATCAAAATTTCACACGGCATAGAGCCATGACGCTCAAGTTATGACCGAACCCAAGAGTTCAAACGTCCAACCCCAAGTGCTTAAACAACCGAACCCAAGTGTTAAAACGATGTTTTTATTTTTGTTTTAACTTTATGAGCAAACCTCAAATTGTAATATTTAATTAAACGAAGACAATATAAGCGAAAGTCAGTCGAAAATCTGAGAACAGAAAAATCAGAAAAAGATATTGACACCGCTGGGACAATAAATTTTTGCAAAAATTCAATTTTTAGCCGATTTTTTGATTGATACGTGTCGAGGCCATGATTCTTAGTAAGTATCCAAAATGTCAGTCGGTTCGAAGCCATAAAGCTTAAGTTATGCTCGACCCCAAGAGTTCAAAAGTCCGACCCCAAGGGCTAAAATGAACGAATCCGAGGTTTAAACCTTTTTTTTTAAATTTCTTTAAAGATTTTTTGATTGATTCGTGTACAGACCATAATTCTTAGATAGAATCCAAAATTTCACATGGTTCGGAGCCATAAGTCAAAAGTTATGACCGACCCCAAGAGTTCAAACGTCCAACCCCAAGTACTTACTTAAACAACCGAACCCAAGTGTTAAAACGATGATTTAAAAAAAAAATTCTATGTAGATTTTTTTATTTATTTCTTTTACAGACGATGGATATTAGTAAGAATCAAAATTTCACACGGTTTAGAGCCATGACGCTCAAGTTATGACCGAACCCGAGAGTTCAAACGTCCGACCTCAGGGGCTAAAATGACCCAATCCAAGTTTTAAAACTGTGTATTTTTTTATTTTCTTTAAAGATTTTTTGATTGATTCGTGTACGGACCATAATTCTTAGAAAGAATCCGAAATTTCACATGGTTCGGAGCCATAAGGCAAAAGTAATGACCTACCCCAAGAGTTCAAACGTCCGAACCCAAGTATTACACCGATGATTTATAAAAAAATTCTATGTAGATTTTTTGATTTATTTCTTGTACAGACCAAGAATATTAGAAAGAATCAAAATTTCACACGGTTTGGAACCTTATGGCCAAAGTAATGAACGACCACAATTATTGTTACAAAGCGCCCGTTAAACGATAAATTTTTCACAAAATTCTATTTTTAGCCGATTTTTTGATTGATTCGTTTACAGACCATAATTCTTAGTTAGAATCCAAAATTTCACATGGGTCGGAGCCATAAGGCAAAAATTATGACCGACCCCAAGAGTTCAAACGTCCAACCCCAAGTGCTTAAACAACCGAACCCAAGTGTTAAAACGATGATTTAAAAAAAAAAATTCTTTGTAGATTTTTTTATTTATTTCTTTCACAGACGATGGATATTAGTAAGAATCAAAATTTCACACGGTATAGAGCCATGACGCTCAAGTTATGACCGAACCCAAGAGTTCAAACGTCCGACCCCAAGGGCTAAAATGACCCAATCCAAGTATTAAAACTGTGTATTTTTTTAATTTATTTGAAGATTTTTTGATTGATGCGTGTACGTACCATAATTCTTAATAAGAATCCAAAATTTCACATGGTTCGGAGACATAAAGCAAAAGTTTAGACCGACCCCAAGAGTTCAAACGTCCGACCCCAAGTGCTTAAACGACCTAACCCAAGTATTAAAACGATGATTTAAAAAAAAAATTCTTTGTAAATTTTTTTATTGATTCGTGTGCAGACCATGATTATTAGTAAGAATCCAAAATTTCACACGGTTTGGAACCATAGGGCCTAAGTTATAAACGACCACAAATATTATAACACAGCATCCGTAAAACAATAAATTTTTGCAAAAATTCAATTTTTAGCCGATTTTTTGATTGATACGTGTCGAGGCCATGATTCTTAGTAAGTATCCAAAATGTCAGTCGGTTCGAAGCCATAAAGCTTAAGTTATGCTCGACCCCAAGAGTTCAAAAGTCCGACCCCAAGGGCTAAAATGAACGAATCCGAGGTTTAAACCTTTTTTTTTTAAATTTCTTTAAAGATTTTTTGATTGATTCGTGTACAGACCATAATTCTTAGATAGAATCCAAAATTTCACATGGTTCGGAGCCATAAGTCAAAAGTTATGACCGACCCCAAGAGTTCAAACGTCCAACCCCAAGTACTTACTTAAACAACCGAACCCAAGTGTTAAAACGATGATTTAAAAAAAAAATTCTATGTAGATTTTTTTATTTATTTCTTTTACAGACGATGGATATTAGTAAGAATCAAAATTTCACACGGTTTAGAGCCATGACGCTCAAGTTATGACCGAACCCGAGAGTTCAAACGTCCGACCTCAGGGGCTAAAATGACCCAATCCAAGTTTTAAAACTGTGTATTTTTTTATTTTCTTTAAAGATTTTTTGATTGATTCGTGTACGGACCATAATTCTTAGAAAGAATCCGAAATTTCACATGGTTCGGAGCCATAAGGCAAAAGTAATGACCGACCCCAAGAGTTCAAACGTCCGAACCCAAGTATTACACCGATGATTTATAAAAAAATTCTATGTAGATTTTTTGATTTATTTCTTGTACAGACCAAGAATATTAGAAAGAATCAAAATTTCACACGGTTTGGAACCTTATGGCCAAAGTAATGAACGACCACAATTATTGTTACAAAGCGCCCGTTAAACGATAAATTTTTCACAAAATTCTATTTTTAGCCGATTTTTTGATTGATTCGTTTACAGACCATAATTCTTAGTTAGAATCCAAAATTTCACATGGGTCGGAGCCATAAGGCAAAAATTATGACCGACCAAAGAGTTCAAACGTCCAACCCCAAGTGCTTAAAAAACCGAACCCAAATGTTAAAACGATGATTAAAAAAAAAAAATCTATGTAGATTTTTTTATTTATTTCTTTTTCAGACGATGGATATTAGTAAGAATCAAAATTTCACACGGCATAGAGCCATGACGCTCAAGTTATGACCGAACCCAAGAGTTCAAACGTCCAACCCCAAGTGCTTAAACAACCGAACCCAAGTGTTAAAATGATGTTTTTATTTTTGTTTTAACTTTATGAGCAAACCTCAAATTGTAATATTTAATTAAACGAAGACAATATAAGCGAAAGTCAGTCGAAAATCTGAGAACAGAAAAATCAGAAAAAGATATTGACACCGCTGGGACAATAAATTTTTGCAAAAATTCAATTTTTAGCCGATTTTTTGATTGATACGTGTCGAGGCCATGATTCTTAGTAAGTATCCAAAATGTCAGTCGGTTCGAAGCCATAAAGCTTAAGTTATGCTCGACCCCAAGAGTTCAAAAGTCCGACCCCAAGGGCTAAAATGAACGAATCCGAGGTTTAAACCTTTTTTTTTAAATTTCTTTAAAGATTTTTTGATTGATTCGTGTACAGACCATAATTCTTAGATAGAATCCAAAATTTCACATGGTTCGGAGCCATAAGTCAAAAGTTATGACCGACCCCAAGAGTTCAAACGTCCAACCCCAAGTACTTACTTAAACAACCGAACCCAAGTGTTAAAACGATGATTTAAAAAAAAAATTCTATGTAGATTTTTTTATTTATTTCTTTTACAGACGATGGATATTAGTAAGAATCAAAATTTCACACGGTTTAGAGCCATGACGCTCAAGTTATGACCGAACCCGAGAGTTCAAACGTCCGACCTCAGGGGCTAAAATGACCCAATCCAAGTTTTAAAACTGTGTATTTTTTTATTTTCTTTAAAGATTTTTTGATTGATTCGTGTACGGACCATAATTCTTAGAAAGAATCCGAAATTTCACATGGTTCGGAGCCATAAGGCAAAAGTAATGACCGACCCCAAGAGTTCAAACGTCCGAACCCAAGTATTACACCGATGATTTATAAAAAAATTCTATGTAGATTTTTTGATTTATTTCTTGTACAGACCAAGAATATTAGAAAGAATCAAAATTTCACACGGTTTGGAACCTTATGGCCAAAGTAATGAACGACCACAATTATTGTTACAAAGCGCCCGTTAAACGATAAATTTTTCACAAAATTCTATTTTTAGCCGATTTTTTGATTGATTCGTTTACAGACCATAATTCTTAGTTAGAATCCAAAATTTCACATGGGTCGGAGCCATAAGGCAAAAATTATGACCGACCCCAAGAGTTCAAACGTCCAACCCCAAGTGCTTAAACAACCGAACCCAAGTGTTAAAACGATGATTTAAAAAAAAAATTCTTTGTAGATTTTTTTATTTATTTCTTTCACAGACGATGGATATTAGTAAGAATCAAAATTTCACACGGTATAGAGCCATGACGCTCAAGTTATGACCGAACCCAAGAGTTCAAACGTCCGACCCCAAGGGCTAAAATGACCCAATCCAAGTATTAAAACTGTGTATTTTTTTAATTTATTTGAAGATTTTTTGATTGATGCGTGTACGTACCATAATTCTTAATAAGAATCCAAAATTTCACATGGTTCGGAGACATAAAGCAAAAGTTTAGACCGACCCCAAGAGTTCAAACGTCCGACCCCAAGTGCTTAAACGACCTAACCCAAGTATTAAAACGATGATTTAAAAAAAAAATTCTTTGTAAATTTTTTTATTGATTCGTATACAGACCATGATTATTAGTAAGAATCCAAAATTTCACACTGTTTGGAACCATAGGGCCTAAGTTATAAACGAACACAAATATTATTACAAAGCTACCGTAAAACAATAAATTTTTGCTAAAATTCAATTTTTAGCCGAATTTTTGATTGATACGTGTCGAGGCCACGATTCTTAGTAAGTTTCCAAAATTTCAGACGGTTCATAGCCATAATGCTTCAGTTATGACCGACCCCAAGAGTTCAAACGTCCGACCCCAAGTGCTTAAACAACCGAACCCAAGTGTTAAAACGATGATTTAAAAAAAAAATTCTTTGTAGATTTTTTATTTATTTCTTGTACATTCAATGGATATTAGTAAGAATTTCACACGGTTTGGAACTATAGGGCATAAGTTAGGAATGACCGCAAAAATTGTTACAAAGCGCCAGTAAAACAATCAATTTTTTCAAAAATTCAATTTTTACCCGAATTTTTGATTGATACATGTCCATGCCCCGATTCTTCGTAAGAATCCAAAACTTCAGACGGTATAGAGCCATGACGCTCAAGTTATGACCGACCCCAAGAGTTCAAACGTCCAACCCCAAGTGCTTAAACAACCGAACCCAAGTGTTAAAACGATGATTTAAAAAAAAATTCTTTGTAGATTTTTTTATTTATTTCTTTCACAGACGATGGATATTAGTAAGAATCAAAATTTCACACGGTATAGAGCCATGACGCTCAAGTTATGACCGAACCCAAGAGTTCAAACGTCCGACCCCAAGGGCTTAAATGACCCAATCCAAGTATTAAAACTGTGTATTTTTTTATTTTATTTGAAGATTTTTTGATTGATGCGTGTACGTACCATAATTCTTAGTAAGAATCCAAAATTTCACATGGTTCGGAGACATAAAGCAAAAGTTTAGACCGACCCCAAGAGTTCAAACGTCCGACCCCAAGTGCTTAAACGACCTAACCCAAGTATTAAAACGATGATTTAAAAAAAAAATTCTTTGTAAATTTTTTTATTGATTCGTATACAGACCATGATTTTTAGTAAGAATCCAAAATTTCACACTGTTTGGAACCATAGGGCCTAAGTTATAAACGAACACAAATATTATTACAAAGCTACCGTAAAAAAATAAATTTTTGCTAAAATTCAATTTTTAGCCGAATTTTTGATTGATACGTGTCGAGGCCACGATTCTTAGTAAGTTTCCAAAATTTCAGACGGTTCATAGCCATAATGCTTCAGTTATGACCGACCCCAAGAGTTCAAACGTCCGACCCCAAGTGCTTAAACAACCGAACCCAAGTGTTAAAACGATGATTTAAAAAAAAAATTCTTTGTAGATTTTTTATTTATTTCTTGTACATTCAATGGATATTAGTAAGAATTTCACACGGTTTGGAACTATAGGGCATAAGTTAGGAACGACCGCAATAATTGTTACAAAGCGCCAGTAAAACAATCAATTTTTTCAAAAATTCAATTTTTACCAGAATTTTTGATTGATACATGTCCATGCCCCGATTCTTCGTAAGAATCCAAAACTTCAGACGGTATAGAGCCATGACGCTCAAGTTATGACCGAACCCAAGAGATCAAAAGTTCAACCTCAAGTGCGCAAACATTCGGATCCAAGTGTTAAAACGATGATTTAAAAATATATATATTTGTAGATTTTTTAATTTATTCTTATACGTATTGATACGTGTTGAGGCCATGATTCTTAGTAAGTATCCAAAATTTCAGACGGTTCCAAGCCATAAAGTTTAAGTTATGCTCGACCCCAAGAGTTTAAAAGTCCAACCCCAAGGGCTAAAATAAACGAATCCAAGGTTTAAAACTGTTTTTTTTTTTTAATTTTCTTTTACCATGAATATAAGAAAGAATCAAAATTTCACACGGTTTGGAACCTTATCGCCAAAGTAATGAACGACCACAATTATTGTTACAAAGCGCCCGTTAAACGATAAATTTTTCATAAAATTCTATTTTTAGCCGATTTTTTGATTGATACGTGTTGAGGCCATGATTCTTAGTAAGTATCCAAAAATTCAGACGGTTCGAAGCCATAAAGCTTAAGTTATGCTCGACCCCAAGAGTTCAAAAGTCCGACCCCAAGAGCCAAAATGACCGAATCCTAGTTTTAAAATTGGGTTTTTTTTTAATTTTCTTTGAAGATTTTTTGATTGATTCGTGTACAGAACATAATTCTTAGTAAAAATCTAAAATTTCACATAGTTCGGATTCATAAGGCAAAAGTTATGTCCGACCACAAGAGCTCAAACGTCCGACTCCAAGTGCTTAAACATCCGAACCCAAGTGTTAAAACGATGATTTAAAAAAAAATATCTTTGTAATTTTCTTGATTTATTTCTTGTACAGACAATGATTATTAATTAGAATCAAAATTTAACAAGGGCAAAAAATTTAAGGGCCAAAGTTATTAACAACCACAATTATTGTCACAAAGCGCCCGTAAAACGATAAATTTTTTAAAAATTCTATTTTTAGCCGAATTTTTTATTGATACGTGTCGAGGCCATGATTTTTAGTAAGTATCAAAATTTCAGACGGTTCGAAGCCATAATGCTTCAGTTATGACCGACCCCAAGAGTTCAAACGTTCGACCCCAAGTGCTAAAATAGTGATTTTTTAAAAATTTTCTTTGATGATTTTTTGATTGATTCGTGTACAGACCATAATTCTTAGTTATAATCCAAAATTTCACCTGTTTCGAAGCCATAAGGCAAAAGTTATGACCGACCACAAGAGCTCAAACATCCGAACCCAATTGTTAAAACGATGATTTAAAAAAAAAAATCTTTGTAGTTTTTTTGATTTATTTCTCGTACAGACCATGATTATTAGTAAGAATAAAATTTTTACACGTTTTGGAAAAATAGGGCCAAAGGTATAAACGACCACAATTATAGTTACAAAGCGCCCGTAAAACAATCAATTTTTCAAAAATTCTAATTTTAGCCGAATTTTTCATTGATACGTGTCGAGGCCATGATTCTTAGTTAGAATCCAAAATTTCAGATAGTTCGAAGCCATAAAGCTCAATTTATGACCGACCCCAAGAGTTCAAACGTCCGACCCCAAGTGCTAAAACGACCGAACCCAAGATTTAAAACTGTGATTTTTTTTTTAAATTTTCTTTGGAGATTTTTTGATTGATTCGTGTATAGACCATAATTCTTAGTTAGAATCCAAATTTTCACATGTTTTCGAGCCATAAGGCAAAAGTTATGACCGACCCCAAGAGTTCAAACGTCCGGCCCCAAGTGATTTTTTTTATTGATTCGTGTACAGACCATGATTATTAGTAAGTATCCAAAATTTCACACGGTTTGGAACCATAGGGCGTATGATATAAACGACCACAATTATTGTTACAAAGCGCCCGTAAAACAATAAGTTTTTGCAAAAATTCAATTTAGAGCCGAATTTTTTATTGATACGTGTCGAGGCCAGGATTCTAAGTACTTACTTAGAATCCAATTTTGGATACTTATCCAAAATTTCAGACGGTTCGAAGCCATAACGCTACAGTTATGACCGACCCCAAGAGTTCAAACGTCCAACCCCAAGTGCTAAAACAGTGATTTTTTTGTTAATTTCCTTTAAAGATTTTTTGATTGATTCGTGTATAGACCATAATTCTTAGTTAGAATCCAAAATTTCACATGGTTCGGAACCATAAGGCAAAAGTTATGACCGACCCCAAGAGATCAAACGTCCAACCCCAAGTGCTTAAACAACCGAACCCAAGGGTTAAAACGATGATTTTAAAAAAAAAATCCTTGTAGTTTTTTTGATTTATTTCTTGTACAGACCATGATAATTAGTAAGAATCCAAAATTTCACACGGTTTGGAACCATAGGGCCAAAGTTATGAACGACCAAAATTATTGTTATTAAGCGCCCGTAAAACAATCAATTTTACAAAAATTCTATTTTTAGCCGAACTTTTCATTGATACGTCTCGACGCCATGATTCTTAGTAAGAATCCAAAATTTCACATGGTTCGGAGCCACACGGCAAATGTTATGACCGACCCCAAGAGCTCAAACGTCCGACCCCAAGTGCTTAAACATCCGAACCCAAGTGTTAAAACGATGATTTAAAAAAAAAAATCTTTGTAGTTTTTTTGATTTATTTCTTGTACAGACCATGATTATTAGTAAGAATCAAAATTTCACAAGGTTTGGAAAAATAGGGCCAAAGGTATAAACGACCACAATTATTGTTACAAAGCGCCCGTAAAACAATCAATTTTTCAAAAATTCTATTTGTAGCCGAATTTTTCATTGATACGTGTCGAGGCCATGATTCTTACTAAGAATCCAAAATTTCAGATGGTTCGGAGCCATAAAGCTCAAGTTATGACCGATCCCAAGAGTTCAAACGTCCGACCCCAAGTGCTAAAACGACCGAACCCAAGTTTTAAAACTGTGATTTTTTTTTAAATTTTCTTTGGAGATTTATTGATTGATTCGTGTACAGACCATAATTCTTAGTTAGAATCAAAAATTTTCACATGGTTTCGAGCCATAAGGCAAAAGTTATGACTATGACCGACCCCAAGAGCTCAAACGTCCAACCCCAAGTGCTCGAACAGTGATTTTTTTTAAATTTTTTTTCAGGATTTTTTGATTGATTTGTGTACAGACCATAATTCTTAGTTAGAATCCAAAATTTCACATGGTTCGGAGCTATAAGGCAAAAGTTATGACCGACCCCAAGAGTTCAAACGTCCGACCCCAAGTGCTTAAACAAGCGAACCCAAGTGATGAAACGATGATTTAAAAAAAATCCTTTTAGATTTTTTGATATATTCGTTTACAGACCATGATTATTAATTAATTTTTGCGACAATTCTATTTTTAGCCGACTTTTTGATTGATACATGTCCAGGCCACGATTCTTCGTTAGAATCCAAAACTTCAGACGGTATAGAGCCATGACGCTCAAGTTATGACCGAACCCAAGAGTTCAAACGTCCGACCCCAAGGGCTAAATTGACCCAATCCAAGTTTTAAAACTGTGCTTTTTTTTTAAATTTTCTTATAAGATTTTTTGAATGATTCGTGTACGGACCATAATTCTTAGTAAGAATCCAAAATATCACATGGTTCGGAGCCAGTAGGCAAAAGTTATAACCGATTCTAAGAGTTCAAACGTCAAACCCCAAGTGCTTAAACAACAGAACCCAAGTGTTAGAACGATGATTTTTAAAAATAAAATACTTTGTAAATTTTTTTGATTTAGTACTTGTACAGACCATGATTATTAGTAAGAATTAAAATTTCACATGGTTTGGAACCATAACCCCAAGTGCTCAAACACTGATTTTTTTTAAATTTTCTTTTGAGATTTTTTGAATGATTCGTGTACACACGGTTTGGAACCAAAGGGCCAAAGTTATAAACGACCACAATTATTGTTACAAAGCGCCCGTAAAACGATGAATTTTTGCAATAATTCTATTTTTAGCTGATTTTTTGATTGATACGTGTCCAGGCCACCATTCTTAGTAAGAACCCGAAGACGGCTTAGAGCCATGAAGCTCAAGTTATTAATATATATATAGTTATTAATATATAAATATATATATATTAATATATATTAAAAAAAAAAATACCTGTAAAAAAACATATATTTGTTGTAAAATTGTAATTATAATAAATGATTCAATAAATAATAAAAAAAATAAAAAAAAATCCAAAACTTCAGATGGTATAGAGCCATGACGCTCAAGTTATGACCGAACCCGAGAGTTCAAACGTCCGACCCCAAGGGCTACATTGACCCAATCCAAGTTTTAAATCTGTGTTTTTTTTTTAATTTTCTTTTAAGATTTTTTGAATGATTCGTGTACGGACCATAATTCTTAGTAAGAATCCAAAATTTCACATGGTTCGGAGCCATAAGGCAAAAGTTATGACCGACCCCAAGAGTTCAAACGTCCGACCCCAAGTGCTTAAACGACCTAACCCAAGTGTTAAAACGATGATTTAAAAAAAAATCCTTGTAGATTTTTTGATAGATTCGTGTACAGACCATGATGATTAGAAAGAATCCAAAATTTCACACGGTTTGGAACCAAAGGGCCAAAGTTATAAACGACCACAATTATTGTTACAAAGCGACCGTAAAACGATGAATTTTTGCAATAATTCTATTTTTAGCTAATTTTTTGATTGATACGTGTCCAGGCCACCATTCTTAGTAAAGAACCCGAAGACGGCTTAGAGCCATGAAGCCCAAGTTATGACCGAACCCAAGAGTTCAAACGTCCGACCCCAAGTGCTAAAATTACCAAACCCAAGTTTTAAAACTGTGTTTTTTTTTTTAAATTTTCTTTGAAGATTTTTTGATTGCTTCGTGTACAAATCATAATTCTTAGTAAGAATCTAAAATTTCACATAGTACGGAGCCATGGCAAAATATATGACCAACCCCAAGAGCTCAAACGTCCGACTCCAAGTGCTTAAACATCCGAACCCAAATGTTAAAACGATGATTTAAAAAAAAAAATCTTGGTAGATTTCTTGATTTATTTCTTGTACAGACAATGATTATTAATAAGAATCAAAATTTCACACGGTTTGGAACCATAGGGCCAAAGTTATGAACGATTACAATTATTGTTACTAAGCGCCCGTTAAACGATAAATTTTTCAAAAATTTTATTTTTAGCCGATTTTTTTATTGATTCGTGTTGAGGCCATGATTCTTAGTAAGTATCAAAATTTCAGACGGTTCGAAGACATAACGCTTCAGTTATGACCGACCCCAAGAGTTCAAACCTCCGACCACAAGTGCTAAAACAGTGATTTTTTTTTAATTTTCTTTGGAGATTTATTGATTGATTCGTGTACAGACCATAATTTTTAGTTAGAATCCAAATTTTCACATGGTTTCGAGCCATAAGGCATAAGTTATGACCGACCCTAAGAGCTCAAACGTCCGACCCCAAGTGCTTAAACAAGCGAACCCAAGTGTTGAAACGATGATTAAAAAAAAAAAATCCTTGTAGATTTTTTGATATATTCGTTTACAGACCATGATTATTATTAAGAATCAAAATTTCTGACGGTTTGGAACCATAGGTCGTTATAAACGACCACAATTATTGTTACAAAGCGCCGGTAAAACAATCAATTTTTGCGACAATTCTATTTTTAGCCGATTTTTTGATTGATACATGTCCAGGCCACGATTCTTCGTTAGAATCCAAAACTTCAGACGGTATAGAGCCATGACGCTCAAGTTATGACCGAACCCGAGAGTTCAAACGTCCGACCCCAAGGGCTTAATTGACCCAATCCAAGTTTTAAATCTGTGTTTTTTTTTTTAATATTCTTTTAAGATTTTTTGAATGATTCGTGTACGGACCATAATTCTTAGTAAGAATCCAAAATTTCACATGGTTCGGAGCCATAAGGCAAAAGTTATGACCGACCTCAAGAGTTCAAACTTCCGACCCCAAGTGCTTAAACGACCTAACCCAAGTATTAAAACGATGATTAAAAAAAAATTTCTTTGTAGATTTTTTGATTGATTCGTGTACAGACTAGATTAGTATATATTATATATTATACTATATATTATACTATTCTTAGTTAGAATCCAAAATTTCATATGGTTCGGAGCCATAAGGCAAAAGTTATGACCGACCCCAAGAGTTCAAACGTCCGACCCCAAGTGCTTAAACGACCTAACCCAAGTATTAAAACGATGATTTAAAAAAAAAATCCTTGAAGATTTTTTGATAGATTCGTGTTTAGAACTATGACCGAATCCTTACTATGAATAGGATTCTTACTATGAATTATGTTCTGTACACGAATCAATCACAAAATCTTCAAAGAAAATTAAAAAAAAAACACAGTTTTAAAACTTGGGTTCGGCCATTTTAGCACTTGGGGTCGGACGTTTGAACACTTGGGGTCAGTCATAACTTTTGCTTTATGGCTCCGAACCGTGTGAATTTTGGATTCTTACTAATAATCATGGTCTGTACACGAATCAATCAAAAAATCTACAAAGATTTTTTTTTTTAAATCGTCGTTTAAACACTTGGGTAAGGTCATTTAAGCCCTTGGGGTTGGACGTTTGAACTTTTGGGGTCAGTCATAACTTTTACTTTCTGGCTCCAAACCGTCTGAAATTTTGGATTCTTTCTAAGAATCGTAGCCTGGACACGTATCAATAAAAAATTCGGCGAAAATTAGAATTTTTTAAAAAATTTATCTTTTTACGGGCGCTTTGTAACAATAATTGTGGTCGTTCATAACTTTGGCCCTATGCTTCCGAACCGTGTGAAATTTTGGATTCATAGTAAAAATCATGGTCTGTACACGAATCAATCAAAAAATCTACGAAGATTTTTTTTTTTAAATCCATTGTTCATCAATTTTCCTCGTTCGAATGACTTGGATACCGTCATCACGAGGATTAAGAACAGATGTTAACTTTTTTGTAGGTAGTCTGGTGTTTAACCCTCCGGGATTGTCGGATCAAATAGGACAGTAGGCTGCAGGGATGGAGTGGGTCACTCTTATCCATTGACAACCAGTTTCTTCGACTGATTTTTACCTGATGTAACCCCCCGCAAAGGTCTTTCTCTTGAATGGTTCGGTAGGCGTCGTTGAAATTTTGTCCATTTTGTTGATAAGAATGTTATTTTTTGCTGAAATGCTTTATTGTACATCCAGAACTTTTGAAAGCATTTCTGCTTTTGAGATGGCCGCGACATGTGTGATTGCCAAAGAGGTAAGGCATCTCCTCAATTGATCCTATTATGGAGGAGCGGTCATCCTTGTTTTATTTGTTCTTGCCATTAATTACATTTGAAATCGAAAGCATTTGGTTGATAATTGGTTGGAAGATATCAACTGATACATTACTGTCAATAATCCTCTCAGATTCATATTACTGTTAACGAATCATCTTGGACCAATCATCTATCGGATTCTTGCGTGCATTGACATCATTTTTATTAACTGACGCAGATTTAGGCGCAGAGGTGGATGATCATTCCAGCTGTTAAATTATGGAACTCCATTCTTATTCTTTGAAAACTTTCATCATCTTCTGAATCAGACATTGCCACGATAAAAAAAAAAATTTAAAATAAAGGAGTGGATGAATTTTTGAAACATTCACGACTTTTTTAATTTGATTTTTTGATTGATTCGTAAATAAACCATGATTCTTAGTAATAATCCAAAATTCACACGGTTCGGAACCACAGGGCCAAAGTTATGAACGACAAAAAAAAATCTATTTTTAGCCGATTTTTTTATTGATACGTGTCCAGGCCATGCTTCTTAGTGAGAATCCAAAATTTCAGACGGTTTGGAACCATAAGGCAAAAGTTATGACCGACCCCAAGTGTTTAAACGTCCGACCCCAAGTGCTTAATCGACCGAACCCAAGTGTTAAAAACGATGATTTAAAAAATATATATATATATTTGTAGATTTTTTGATTGATTCGTGTACAGACCATGATTCTTAGTAAGAAACCAAAATTTCACACCGTTCGGAACCATGGGGCGAAAGTTATGAACGAACCCAATTGTTGTTTCAAAGCGCCGGTAAAACGATGAATTTTTGCAAAATTTCTACTTTTATAGTCCAGTCACTTAAGCTAAAAATAGGGTATATCTGCTAAATGAAACGGAATAAGCTGAAAATTTCTGTCATCCTTTATTTTCGTATTTTGCATGTTGTCTCAAAATTCTCATAAGGTAACGATTGAGCGTCTTTGGATATTCAAGGTCAAAGATCACGAAAATCCGTTTTTTGGAAATATCTCGCTTCTTTTGCCTCGATTCGTATTCGCATTTCATATAAAAGTTGTAGAGCATAAAATTCTCTACAAACTTTGTCTGAAATAATTTTTTATTCGTTCATATGAAGCGGATACTTTGTGATGTGATATTATTAAAACAATAACTTTGTAAACACCACTTTTATTTTATACTTTATGCCGACCGGGTTTCGCTACAACCGTAGCTTCATCAGGGCAGTATAATACTCTACATTTTTGCTTTAATAGCTCGTCGCCCGAGTTCTTAATTGTGCAAACTACCATTTTATCGAAAATGAGTTTTAAATGCAATCATGTTAAGGATAAAATTTCGCACCGTTAGATAAATAAAAAATAGTTTTACGAGCCGTATACAATTATTTACAAGCTTTTTAAAATGTCAATGTCCACAACAATATTCTAAAAGTGAGTTCTTAATTAGTTAAACTCCTTCTTAGTTCAATCTCATTTGCCGCGAAATAAAATTTGCGGGCTAGATTAGTCAAACTCCACCAATCGACCAATCACAGCACGCCGATCCACGATACCGCGCCGCCATGTTGTTTTTTTACTTCACACTGTTTTTGTTATTGTGGTGTGTTACGCGGAAGCAAAAGGCATTTAGTTGTATTACAAGGGAGTTTTTGAATAACGAAATTACAACAAAATGTCTAAAACTATTGACAAAAGATCATACATACGCAGCAGTGCTGAAAAAGAGCGGTTAGTATTAGTTTTAAGTATCTTTATCAATTACGTTTCAGTTTTGTTTTATAAATGGCAAGGAACTTTGTAATACAGCCTGTTCATTTTTCGGTTTTAACTCAGATTCTCCTTTACGAGAGTTTTTAGTGTCGAAATCAGTTTTGTTGACTGTCATTTCATATTAAAGTTAGAAGTTCGATTCGAAATTGTCAGTTTATCCGTATTTGTATGAAGCCTTTGTTTGACATTTAAGAATTAGTCCAATCATTAGGCAGTTTGTTGATATAAACTCTGGTGCAGTTCTGATTTTTTTCCTCGTTTATGTGTTGTGGGGTGCTGATTACGAATCCGAGTTTCGCCAACAAAAATATGGCTGGGATTTGAGTTTTAGATAAAGAACATGGAAAAATAAGAGTTTTTCCAGGATTTTTATTATAACTCAAAAACTATTGACTCTGTGAAAAATATTTTATTATTTATAAATTACGCCGCTTTTTTTACATGAATACCGCACAAGAGTCCCAACTGCTCTCGTCTCGAGCCAGTGGGACTATGGCATCCCCAATTGGGGTATGTTGTGAGGCTGTAGGTAGTAAGGAGGGGAAGGAGATAGGGAAGAGAAAGGTGGGGAAGTACCTGGCTATTCAGATCTGGTCACCAAACACGGCAGAAGCCATTTCAAGCAACGTTTCAATTCTGAATGGTGTTCTTACACCAGGGCGATACTGAGAGTATCTTCCACTCTGGAACGTGCCGCAAATATATTATTTTAAATGAATAAATTGTGAAATACACTTGAATATATTTGAAATAATCAAATAAAAGTTATTTGCCACGCCGGGATTCGATCCCGCGACCATCGGAATGCTAGTCAGGCGCCTTAACGCTGCAATACGCCGGCCGTCTGGTAATACACAATATTTCTTATTCAAACAGTTAGATTTAGCTTTATTATCACACAAGTGAGTATTTATTTTGGGGGAGACAAAAAACATGCAAAAAATATGCATTCAACATATTAATTTTGTTTAAATTAATTCATTTTTTCAGTTTTTATTTGACATTTCAAAGACGAGTTTCAAAGTGAATGCATTATTGAAAAGTTTTTAACTGTATTTAACAGTAGACCATGGAAAGAAATATGTATATTATAATAATTACACAAACCCGCTAGACAAACCCTCCTTTGCCAAACAAACCATTCAAAACCTGGAATGTTTTTTAAAATATGATGACATGCGAGTTTATTTTAGAGAATTTATTTTATAAGATTGGTAGGTCCGAATAATGTCATAGTCTATTAGTTCCCATCCGTGCATCAAACTTCAACAACACGAACGTTTTTATCTTATATTTTCGCATTTTTTAAAAAGACCACCGAAGTGTGTTTGTTTTAATTTTTTGTTGAAATAATATTATTTCTTACTTTTAAGAATTCTGATGTCAATAATGCGTTGATTAGTTGTTTTTTTTTTTACTCTCAGGTGTAATTCGTTTCTTTTATTGATTAGTTTTATAAGGTATTTGGTTAACTAGTCCGGGTTATTCATGTTTTTTTAATTTATATTATTAATTATATTGTTACTATTGAAAATAATTTTAGTTGTGGGGTAGTTTATAACATTGTCATTATTTTTAAAACAAGTCGTCATTCATATAAAGATGAAAAGGATTTTGGATGATATAATTCTTTGGATTATCAAGATTAAGATTATTGAAATCGGTATAAAAATATTTTAATTCATTATTCTCATATGGTTTTTATTTTTCTTACAAAAAAAATTCAATAAATTTAAAAAACATTGTAATGTGTTTCAATTATAGTTTTTTTTTTTATTTTATTATCTTTGCATGACCTTTTCAAAGCGTTCCCGTTCCCGCACTGTTCCCCTCAGGCGTCCCCTCTGCCTTATTCTCAGATTGTTTTTATTTTTCTCACGAAAACGCATTTTAATAAATTTTTAACAAATTTTAATGTGTTTCAATTATAGCTTTGGAATTTTTAAAAATAATTATCGCTGCACGTCTATTCCCATGCGTTCCCGTTCCCGCCCCGTTCCCCTTCCGCGGTCCCTTCCGCGTTCCCCTTTCACTTTCCAACCCCCCCCCTCCCCCCCCTCCCCCTCCCCCCTCCTCCTCCCTCCCGCTTCCACTTTCCCCGTTGCCCCTCCCTTGTTTCACTCCTGCGACTTCCTCTTCGACTTCGTTCCTTCCTTCCTCTCTCCCGGATTTCCCACCCCCCTTCCCCCCTACCGCTTAACTTTGTAAAATACACACATTTTTCAAACAACTCGCGAGCCGCCTAATGTATTTTTTTAATAAATATCATTAAGTCAGAGCTCACCAATATACATAGAAACCTTCGCGATTTCAGCACAACAACTGACCAAAGTTTCACCACAATCGGTTAAATTGTGTAGGAAATAATAAGATAATTTTAATGCTAATTTCATAAAGCCAGAGCTCACCATTACATATGGAGACCTTCGCTGCCGTGCGTACAACAACTCGCCAAAGTTTCACCGGAATCGTAGAGAATAATAAGTTAATTTTTATGCAAATTACATAACGCCAGAGCTCACCATTATATGTATATAGAAATTTTAGAGGCTTTTGAGATGTGGTCCTATAGAAAACTATTAGGAATTTCCTGGAGAGACCACATTACAAATGAGGAGGTTCTCCAAAGAATCGAAGGAGGAAGGCACCTGCTCAGGACCTTGTCCGAAAGGCGTGCAAGATGGATCGGCCATGTAATACGACAAGAAGGCCTCTTGCATTCCATAATGGAGGGTATGACCGAGGGGACAAACTCTAGGGGATGCCCACGCCGAGAGTACCTGGAGGACCTGCTGGTGGACGTGCGCTGCTTATCATATGCAGACCTCAAAAGAGCCGCACAAGACAGGGAAGAATGGAAGAGGAAACTAAAGAAAATTGCTGCAAACCAATCCCAGGATTGAAACCAGAGAGAGAGAAATTTTCGCAGGCGTGCGCACAATATCTCACCAAAGTTTCATCGCAATCGGATGAATGGTAATAATGAGGAATGCATTGATTTCACAACGCTAGAACTCACCATTATATATACTCGTAGAAACCTTAGCGGGCGTGCGTACAACAACTCACGAAAGTTTCATCGGAATCTGAAGAATTGAATAGAAAATAATAAGGGAATGTATGTGCAAATTGTATAATGCCAAAGCTCACCTTTATATGTAGAAACCTTCATGTGCATGAGCACAACGACTTACCAAAGTTTCATTACAATCGGTTCAATAGTACAGGAAATAATAATGGAATTTTAAGCAAATTTCATAACCCCAGATCTGACCATTACATGTAGAGACCTTCGCTGCCGTTCGTACAAAAACTCACCAAAGTTTCACCGGAAGCGCAGAAAATAATAAGGTAATTTTTATGAAAATTACATAACGCCAGAGCTGATCATTTATTTATTTTCGCAGGCGTGCGCACAATACCTCACCAAAGTTTCATCGCAATCGGATGAATAGTTTAGGAAATAATGAAGGAAAATTTAATAACACCGGAACTCACTTAATTGCAAATTTAATAACACCAGAACTCACCATTATATATTGAAAACTTCGCGGGCATGCGTAAAACATGTGATGTATTGCATTAATCAACAGTGAAAATTAGAAAATATCGGAGCCTACCCCTTTAATTTAAAAAGAAAATACCAATTACTTATAAAACGGACACACTTGCGACATCTATCGGTTCAAAGTAAATTGAATTCTTGTTGACGATAGGGACCTACAATTAAGGATATTGAGATCAGTATTAAGAAAAAAATCACAGATGGTATTAAAAATCGTCACGACACAGGGGAAGACCCTTTTTTTTGGCTCCAAAATAAATAGTTGAAACCAACAGCCAATCAGGTAGAGGCAGAAAGCTATAAATAATTAATGAAACCAATCACAGAATGGAGGGCGTATTCAGATTTTGAACAAAGAGATGGACTTTGAACTAGGCAATTAATCAGAGATTTATGGAAAAAAAATATCGTCATCAACCGAAAGATCAATACACTATTATGTAAACAGGATCTCACGCCCGGTGCATTGGATACAATGACCTCAGAGATAAAATAAACATTCGGTGCAATGGAGGTATCGGCAACCGCAAGAAACGAACAAGTTAATCCATATTATGTTGAAAAAATTATGCAAGAAAATAACAAGAAAAATTATAATAAGAGGTAGATAAAGAAGAGACGTGGAAAACATAGGAAAAACTACTGCAGGAATATTCAGTTGTATAACGAGTACGTGATCAACGATAGGAGGCCAGATTCGGAGAGAAATGTACGGTTGATATTTAAAAGGAAGAAAAACGCTGTAAATTAGGAATGTCACCTTTAGATGAAGCAATAAAGTCCTGGAAAACGATTTGAAAAGAAAAGCTAATGGAAAAAAAGGACGTTTAAACGGAAGTGTTTATTGAACAATATAAGATTTCGACTTAATTTTGCATTTTCAGACGAGTTTAAATAGATAACGTTATATATTTGAAATAGGGTGGTCATTCTAGTCACATTTCGTTGGATAAAGTAAACGGAAGGGGTTGTTTTACGTCAATTGTTTGAGGAGGATTCTATGGGAGATAGGACAGACTGCAAGGAAAAATGAAACATTATTTGGGTTGACGATCTCACACGTGATTTTGTTGTTTAAACAATAAGAAAACGAACATGATATTAGGTGATTAAACCCATTTTAATGGCTTTTTGGACGATAAAAATTATCATTGGTCATATGGACAGTTTACTTAAACTAAAAACGATTAGATTTTATTACCCTCGAATAAATGCTGAGTTATTGATCAACACCTCGAAAACCCAGACATAAACAGACGTCAAATTTTAAATTAATGTGGATTTAGAGGAGAAAGGGACGGAATTTGGAGGATGACCCATAGAAAGTAATAAAAATGACAGGAATTTAAGGACTGGAGTGGGAGTGTCTCCTATAAAAATGTGGGAAATGATATATTAATTAGTAACAAATAGAAAATGAAATTTTCTATTGAGGCAGCAAACATCAAAAAACGATACGGGTATCAGAGTAATGTACGGTGAAACTATGGGGGAATAGATACGGCCAAAGAAAGCAAAGAAAATCTTAAATTAACAATTAATAAAATAAATACGGCTGGAAATATAAAAAAATATAGGGATGTGGAAAGTTACATGAGAAAGAATGAGGAAAATAAAAAAAAAGAACATCGTGAATAAGAGGAAAATAAGAGAAAATATGAAAATTCAAGTCTACGACATAAGTAGAGACAATACAGTTTAAAATTGAATTGATCCATATAGGTGGCATAAGAATAAGAAGGAATTTAGAAAAAAGAAAATTGGAAAACGCATATTAAAAGTTTTGGCATGAGTTTGTACATGTTCTGGTAGCGATAAACAAAATTGAGAATTATATACAGTCTTTTGAAGACGTACCTATTATATTTTGAGAAAAAAAAAGGATACGAAAATCATGAAATTCAAGCTAATTTTGTATGACCAACAGACAAAGGAATAAGGGGCATTTTGACGTAATATTGCCGGTCCGATCCTGGAAAAATGTTTAAACGAGATAGGGCATGAACAAAGTCATGAAAGGTGGACCTAACGACAGTTAAACAAAAATGACAGAATCGGTATATGAAATCTCGAGTTGTTAGAGGTTAAATTCGTGGATCAAAGATAGCTTAGATAGGCCATTCTAATCCTGGGAAGGGTATATAGGCTAGGACATGGGTCATTTGGGAGGGGAATCGTCGGATTATCAAACGTGGAAGTTACGTGACGTGACGTTTAAAGCGGTTATTAATTGAAAAATTTTCTAAGTGTTATAAATTTTATGACTCTGAAATAATTGGAGTCAAGTCAATAGAAGTGATTTTGGACTTAGTATAATCTAGTGTTAGATAAAATGCATTTTAACAGAAAGTTCTAAGTGTCTAAAGTTTGGTATTAAATTCAGTGTAAGAAATTAGTACCATTAATAATAATTAATTAGATTCAGTGAGGTGATTAAATCATAAATTTAAATTGTGTTGGTGGAAAGTGTTGTGTTGTATTTGGCAAATTTAAAAGCAGTGTTTAGTTAAATTTTAGGACTTAATACTTGAAAAAAAAAATCATATCAATAATAGTTCCTTAAATAAAGTGCATATCGAACGTAATAATTTATCACAGGATAAATCTAGTGTTAGATAAAATAATAATAATAGATATGGACTTTAGAATAAAAAATACAAATAATTAAATTGCCGTTAAATGAGATTGTGGTAACTTAATAATACTAATTATTTCGGAAAGCTTAAATAAATAGTAAAATACGTTATCTTATTGCAAAATAAAAAAGGTTCGGTGACAAACAAAAATAAAAATAATAAATCTCTTATTTCGTAAATAATCGTGAAGTGGTTATTGCTTAAAAATTATAATTTAAACGGAGTGTTATTTTAACGAAGGAATAATTATAATAATAAATCGGGAGGTTGAAATAAATAATAAATAAATAAGCATGATAATAATCTGTTCGGTATTTAGTTGTATAACGCTTTGTTGCTAAATAAAAGTACGGTGGGAAAACGAACACAAAATAAGTAATTAATTGTTAAATTTAATTTAAAAAGTGTTAAGTTAACCAACGAGATTTGAAATAAAATGCAGTTAGAACGATAAACATCATTTAATTTAGATAGATTAAACGGGAATAAAATAAAATTGAAGTAAGAATAGGTATTAGGTAAGGAAAATATAACAAGGTTTAACCGTGTAGCTCCCGGGTGAGAAAAAAACCTTAAAGGGGTAAGTTTTATTAAAAAAAAAAAAAAAAATTTCAGGCGCCAAGGAGAGAGCGGTATGCAGCAAACAGTTGGTATTTGAATTAATTTTATAACAAGATATTACTTGCTTAATATGTGATATGTACCTATATTAAAATATTATATATAAAATAAATATATTTATATATATGTATATATATATATATATATTCCAAGAAAGTTTAATCAAAAAGAAACACACTTATATTAAAAAGTAAAGGTATCGATCTCGAATGCCTATCTTTGAATTTATCCGTAACTATTTAAAATAGTTATGTGTTTGACAAATTTCCAAGTCAAAGTTTTGTATTTATTTTAGTATATGTACTATTTATTATAACTTCAGCTAATATAAAATGATCAAAAATGAGTTATGATATTAGAATTTTTCTCAACTTAAATATAATTGTATATATCAGTATATTTATTTATCGATACAAAATATATATGTATATATATATGCATTATGACTATATTTAGCGGGGAATAGATTAGACATTTGCGAAAAATAAATTACCATTATTAAATTCAAAAGAAAAAAAAAAAAAAATTGAACCATATAAGCTCGCGTTCAAGGATGTTCCAAAAGTAAACAAATGTCACTCGTTGAATCTAGGTCATGAAGCCAGCGGGAATGTTTACATAATTGAAATTGTTTATAAAACATTTCGGTCATTGGGGCACTGGGTCAGATGCTTTTAAAGGAAGATGTACCTGGGTCTTTAATAGGTGGTTGACAGGTATTAGTATTATAGTAGGTTGGGTTATTATATAGGTTATTATATATTTATTAGGTAGTTGACGGGTATTAGTATAGGTATTAACTTTTAGAATGGGACAAAGCCATGAAATTGCGCAATTATAGAAAAGTTTTAACACAATCTTTAATTTGAATATGAAGAGATTATTTTTTTGGATTGAACAATTTGAAAATAAATAGATTTATTATAAGCTAGTCAAATAATAGGTACATCAAACATTTGGAAAATCACGGGTTAGTTTAGGAGTGTATTGAAGAATTACATGGAATATTCGAGGAGAAAATTATAGAACAATTTCTCTCGTAAGTATCAATCATTTACATGAAACAGTTGACAAATCACGGGATAGTCAAATAGAAGAGTATTGAAGAATTACAAGGAAGATTCGAGTAAAATTTTGTGGAGTAATTACTCTCATAGACATCAATCATTTACAAGAAGCAGTTGAAAAATCACGGGATAGCCTAATAAAAAGTATCAATCATTTACATGAGACAACTGGAAAATCACGGAATAGTAAAAAATTTTACCAAAAGTTGAACCTTGGGGAAAAATTTAGAAAACAGTTCAACAATGGGAGGCAGTGGTCGCTCCTTAAAAAAAAAACCAAGGACCATTAACCAAACACATAATAGAGATGGCAATCTCTTAAATAAAATTGTCAACCAAACAAATCAAAAGCTTGGAATTTTCGGCACTCCAGAACAAACCGAGATAATTTCTTAATCTATTAGTATTTATTAATATGACCCACTATTATCATGTATATATTCGGTCATCGGCTAAGGTTTTGTGCAGAATTCCTTTTCACGAAATCCGAGCCCGGAATTTGAGACTAGCTAGCCTCAAATTGCGAGTTATAATCCTTCCCAAATGTAAGTTTACATATATATATTTTTATGTACTGTACATTGATTGATGTGGATCCGCTTACAGCTAGCGTTTTAGACTCGACAGAGTTACTCTCACATCATTTTCTGTACGTGGAGTGAGGATTCACGACCCGTAACTCTACACAACACCGTGAGTATATGATTGCACATAGGACGAAACCGGTTCGCCCTAAGTAAATAGTAGACCTTGGAGGAGTAGGAATTTGGGGGTATCTAGGCTCAGATGACGACCGGAAGGCAGGTGCATGATGGCAAGAGGAAGGACGGTTAGGACGCGATAACTTAGGTATCAATTAACCGATCCGCGCCAGAAGATTGTGCGAATTTCTAGTAAGAATCTGATCACCTGGTTTACTTGTAGGAGGATAGGAGCCAACTTTTCGGCAGAAAAAGGGTATTCTGAGTTCGTCTAATATGCAATCTATTAATTACATTAACCTACTAAAACCATCTTTATATGTACCTTATAGCAGCTGAATCATAGTGAAGGGGAGCCAGGCAGACATAAAACAATCATAATCAAATTTACTAACAATTAACCATTTGAGTCATTCTTAATTATCTGTTCATTTAAACATGCGTATTTTCGATTAGTACAGTTTATTTACGAGTTCGTTAGGATGTATGGAAACATAATAAGCGACGGAGGAAAGTTAGCTCATTTAGAGAAATATTTAAAGTTAGATTTGCAAGGGAGAGACCAGTACAGTTTGAAACTCAACGCTCTGTTTAGAATCAAAGGGTTACCACAAAAATGAAAGTAATTAAAGTCCCATATCATAAATCAAAAAAATTACACAACGTTTGATGGAGTTTAATTACAACATAAATACGAAAATATTTACGTTCAAGGTCGTAATTAACGTATTAATTAGTTAAATATACATATCTCTAAAGGTATGTAGTACAAGGGAGCTTTAAGTAGCTTTCTGTAGTTATCAAAGAAAATAAGGGTCCAATTTTCATGAAGGCTTGTGTGACGTAGGGGAGGAATTTTCCATCCCTACTACACACATGCAAAGCCTTAAAATTTAAATATCGATCAGAGCCAAAAGAAAAGTTCAAGAAAACTTGAAGGGATGAAAGAATTCCAAAAATATTTAATATCAAGTTTAAAAGAAAAGAAGAAAATATTACACACTGGTGCCAAGTGCGTAGGAGTAAATTAAAAATAAAAGAGGTAGAAAGGTGAAACATCACACTGTCTTGCCGATGACCAGGAGAGTTGTGATATAATAATATATATATTTAAAATAATAGAAACCCAAATCATCACAAACATCTCATGAAAGTATCATCGGAATCGGATGAATGGTACAGAAAATAATAAGGGAATATGTGTGCAAATTTCATAATGTCAGAGCTCACCATTATACATGGAAGTTTTAGCATGCAAGCGCACAATAACTACCCAAAGTTCCATCACAATCGGTTAAATGGAAATAGAAAATAATGAGCGATTGACAAGTTAGTTAATTAATAAGTTTATATATATATATAATACTTATAAAAGTTTCTTCAAATCAACCTCGAGAATGATTCGGTTATACAATAAATATTGCAAACATGAAGAGAATGACTCGGTTATACAATAAATATTGCAAACATGAAGAGAATGACTCGGTTATACAATAAATATTGCAAACATGAAGACTTGGATGTATTTTCAAACTCAATTGCTACCTTCAGAAGGAAATTATACTTACATATTCCTGATGATCTCCTCATCTAGACCTATAAAATGTGTATACATGTATGTATATGTTCATGTGTGATATTTTGTAATTATTGACTCTTCTTGTTTTATGTATTTACTTTAATTTATTATTATATATTACAACTAATTAAGAATGTTGTGATGAATGGTGTGCTCACCTCTCATTGGAATTATCACTGTAACTATACTAAAATTGTTAACTGATGTAATAATTATATGTGATATATTCTGTTGGCGAGCCAACAAATAAATAAAATATAACCTTTGTACATGAAAACGAATGTATCTTTGATTGTTCTGTATCCGATCCTTTACCATTCATCCTATTGCTATGAAACTTGTATGACTTTTTGTGCGCACGTCCGCCAAGGTTTTCATATAGATACTTAATGGTGAGCTCTGGCGTTATGAAATTGTTTCCAATGCCATTCATCCCATTGCAATGAAAATTTTATGATTTATTGTGCACACGCCCGTGAAGGTTTCTATACATAATGGCGAGTCTGGCATTATGAAATTATTTCCTTTATTTTTTTTAATTTTTTTTTATTTTGTATTTTTTATTATTGTTATCAAGTTTAATTTGTAGAACTCCATTTTAATTTTATTTATTTTTTATTATATAATCTATAATATTATTAATTTAATAATAATATTATTGATTTTAAAATAAAAAAAAATTAAAATATTTCCTATACCATTCCTCTCATTGCGACGAAACTCTGACGGTGTGCACGCTCACGAAAGTAGCTATATACGTAATAGTAACCTCTGGAGTTATGAAATTTCTGTTAAAAATTTAAAATAGGTGATGCGCAAGTTGTTTCGAAAAATGTGTGTATTACATATAGTTTAGCGGAAGAAGGACGGGAATCCGGGAGGGGAGAGGGGAATGAAGTAATGGAGCATTTCAATAAACAGAATGAAAACCCAAACCCTTTCTTTCTTTGAGTTGCATTGCAACGCATGTCGGATACTCGCTAGTATATTAATAATTTAGAACGAGGAAGGTTGTCCAATGCGTTGTGTGAATTACAGTCTATTGATTATTATTCATGTACATAAGTCATGCATACGTGGTAGGTAAATTTACCAAGGCAAAGTTAGTAAATTTACCAAGGTAAAGCAAGAAAAAGTTAATTTGACCTCTAAATTAAACTTATGATTAATTGTGGATAAGTCAACAGTTTTGTAAAAATCCAAACGAAAAAATTTTGTAAATATTAATTTACAAAATTGCATTAGCATTTTCTCTCAACCGGCAGTATTACGACCAATTTACCGAGCATTCCATTGAGAGCGTCCCTTTTAAACCTTAACTTCTACGTAGAGATCTTTTGATGTCGTTTTATAAAAGATGCTTTAAATTCAAAATTGTAGGACGCTTTAGTACGGGAATTTCTCTGTCAAAAGTAAATTGCAGAATTATTATTTGTATACACCATTTGAACAGAAATTCGTTTGACGTAGTTTGAAAAAGCAAATATTCCAGTAAGAAATTTATGCAACCGATAATCTCACTAGCGTGAAATCATTTTATTTATGCGAAGCCACACGATGGTATAATATTTATTATTTGAACTAGTTGGACTAAAAAGGTCTTTACGAAGGAATTGGGGGTTTGAGAAAGTCTATCAACTATTTCCTTAAGGAAAAGAAGTAATGAAGGATGTCAAGGAAAACATCCAATTAACTCATATATTCTCAACCTTATTTTGCCCACTGCCCACTTTGAGAATATTTTTATTTCTAGCGCCCCCTAACTCGTGAATCTGAAACAGCAATTGACCTCACCGGGGGGGCCTTCCGGAATTCCACGACGAAGGGGGCGTAATGGGATACTACGACAGGGTCACATTTGCCACAACGGATGGGGCGTAATGGGAACGTATTTTTATGGACGGATAGATCCAAATGGGATGGGATGCGGCAAGATAGGATGGGAGGGGATGGATTTCTGGGTAGGATGGGTCTCTTACCGTCTGAAAAGCCCTTCAATTTTCTCTTGGTCTTCTACCGCCCCCCAAAAGGTCTGAAACGCCCCCAATGAGGCGTTATCGCCCACGTTGAGAACCTATAAATTAACTGCACAAATCTTAGCGTAGGGAGTGTGGCGAACCCTCCCTGAGGAATGCTGAGGCCACCTCTGTGGATTTCCTTCCTGGGGCCGTAAGAGGAACCAAGGGGAGAAACCGTGGAGAAGTGAGCTGAGGCCACCTCCATGAACTCTTCCCTTGTGGGGCCTTCAAGGAACCAAGGGGAAGGGCACCCTTCCAGCGCGGGGCCTTTGTGGAACCAAGGAGGAGTGAAGTGGAGAGATAATGTCCTCTTCCCATGTGGGGCCTTCGAGGAACCATGTAGGAGTGAAGAGGAGAAATGAGGCTAGCACTCAGGGCTCTGCTGGAGTGGACCTTCTATTTCCCTGGTAACTCGTGGGACAAAAAAAAAATTGGACCATTCGAAAACTAGGGGCCTTTTGGGAACCTAGGAATGCTGAGGCCACCTCTGTAGATTTCCTTCTTGGGGCCGTAGGAGGAACTAAGAGGAGAAACCGTGGAGAGGTGAGCTGAGGCCATCTCCATGAACTCTTCCCTTGTGGGGCCTTCAGGGAACCAAGGGGAAGGGCACCCTTCCAGAGCGGGGCCTTTGTGGAACCAAGGAGGAGTGAAGTGGAGAGATAATGTCCTCTTCCCATGTGGGGCCTTCGAGGAACCATGTAGGAGTGAAGAGGAGAAATGAGGCCATCTTGGTGAACTCTTCCTCTGTGGGGCCTTAGAGGAACCAAGGAAGAGAGATGAAGTTCTCTTCCCTCCTGGGGCCCTCGGGGAGCCAAGGTGGAGTGGACTCTTCCCTTGTGGGGCCTTTAAGAAACCAAGGGGAGGTGGACTCTCCGTCGTGGAGCCTTCGGGGAACTAAGGAGTGGAGAGGAGAGATGAAGCCCTCTTCCGTCGTGGGGCCTTCAGGGAACCAAGGAGGAGTGAAGAGGGGAAATGAGACCTGGGAAGACACATTGTCGGACCAGAAGATATAGCTTCATTTCGAATGACAATCCTGGTGAACTTTATAAAAGGGACTGGGTTACTGTCAAAGGAATGAGGTAAAATGGGAGATAGTACAATGGGTCTATGGCCTAAGTGCTCTCGGGAACTATATATATGTAAACCGTCTCCGATTATTTAAAAAAATAAAAATAAAAAAAACTGCACAAATAATTACCACCCCCCAACACGGATCTCTTGAAGTCCCAATTTTACTCATTTTCCTGAAAAATATCCACTACTCAGTATCCTCAAAGATGACATAGGCCTTGAAGAAAATTATTTCCTTAGTTGCCTCATTTGAACCTGAGAGATTTGATGTGTGTTTATTTTGTCATCGTTATATTGAAGGGTAGCACAGTAGTGATTTCAAACTCGATGAAATAAAAAATAGCAACACTAAAAAGAGACAATCTACACACAGGATTTAGCCTGCAAGAAAATGAGAGAGACTGAAATCTTACCACATTGGCCGCTTTGATTATTAGCTCACTTCTCAAAAGCTGCTATTGGTTGTGATTGTGTAGTGAAAGTTTCACTTCTACTGCGTGTGAACTGCACTCGATTTTTTTATTATGTCCATATATATATTCTCAGTTTTACAGTATTTAATATTCCCTTCATAATACTAAGTTTTAAGATATGAGGAAAGTAATATTTGAATGTTCACCATGAATCAAATATTATTTTTAGGTGTCAAATATGCTAAAAGAAAACACCGTAAGGCATAACATTCCGGTACATTAATATGAAAATTTTAAATATCCTAATAGTGACGGATAAAACATCAATGTTTTATTTAATTCACTACAAGTTTTTCTGCATTGTAATTAACCAGCTTTTTTTTCATTTATTAATTTATTTATAAATTTTCGGGAAATCGACAGTTTACATTTATTTCAGTTTGTACATAGTTTTAAATAGCCAAAATAAAACCAATAATTTGCCCCCGGCTTCGCTCGCATAGTATGAGGGGGTTTCCTAATCCGCCTTCTCCACCTTCCCAATCCCCACTCCACCCCCCCGTCCCCCTCCCCTCCTCCCCCTCCCAACAACCCCCTTCCATCAAACAGCACGCGTGCCACCTATTGAAACGTAACAATCGAACGTAACGTTCGAATTTATAAAATTAGTATAGACATTTATAATATTGATATAGATTAGTATTTTATACGTATTTGAATTTTTACTATCAAAGGAATTTCCATAGTAACCTAACAAAGAACAAAATGACATAGAATTCTAACAATTGCTTTTCTTCCGGACAAAAGCGTATAATAAATAATTTCATAACGCCAGAGCTTACCAATATATACAGCCTTTATTACTCGCAAATGATGTAGTTTTCTATTAGTGAAAGAATTTTTTAAAGTCCGTATAGTATTTATTGCGTGAAAGAGTAACAAACATCTACACATCCATACAAATTTTCACCATTATAATATTAACAGGATTTGGTGGTGTTTATGAGTTATTAATCTGAGTAATTAATTAATCTGAGTTATTAACCTTAGTAATAGATTAATCTGAGTAATGTCCTAGATAGAATGTACAGTTAAACTGCATACTCAACTTCGTCAGGGAAAGCTTATACTAATTTGACAGTTTCGAACAATGTTTTATTATGGTAGGGGTGGAGCCGTTGCTAGTTAATAATGTAGATTGACGTTTGTTCCGAAACCGGTCGGATTTGCGCATCATATAAGTGGTTTATACAAAGTTGAATTATTTCATTTTTCTATAATGAATAACCACAAAGTATAAGCTACATTCAAAAATATAATTATCTTTTGTTTATTACGCAAAGAAATATTACAAGTATGATTACTAAAAATAAAATAAAGAATTGCAATATTCACTTTATAAAATTAACGTTCATGCGCAAATACATTTTTGAATGCTAGCCCCGAACGTGCATTACCAGGGTTGTTGATTAAAATAGTTAACACTAATTTCTCGACATTGCCCTGACAAAAAGCCCAGCATTCAGAATTGAAACGATGCCTGCTTAAAATGACTTTAGTTTTGTTTGGTGATCAGATCTAATTAGCTTTGTTTCCCTCCCCTCCACCTTCAGCAAATAATGGGGGATGTCATAATGTCGCTGTCTCGAGATGGTTGGGAGCAGTTGGGGCTCCTGTGCAGTATTAATAATGAAAAAAGCAATTTCAATCAAGTTTCCAAATACGTCGCATACCAACATCGAGGTAATATGTGCCGTTCTATTGTGACAACTCCAACACAGAATCATAATTGTATACTCCCGATCGCCGTATACAAAATTTGGGTAATGTTTATAAAGATGTTGTTAACACACAATTCACTAAATATAACCAAGTCATTACCCAAGTTACATCGGAGATAAAAATATGAAAATTTAATTTAATTTAACTAAACAGGCTACCAAACTGTGCTTTAACAAATCTTACCAATGTAAGTATTGTTCTTTTCCTAGTAAACTATTTTTCCATCTTGCATGGTGCAGTATTTTGTTTTTTATTTATATCGTTTTTGACTTTGTTTTTGTTTTAGATTTTGTTTTATAAGCTCTTTTTTATTTTGGTTACAATTTTTTTGTTTGTTTTTTTTTTTATTTTTTTTTTATTTATTTATATGTTATCTTAATATTTAAAAAAGTCGGGTTAGTTACACTATTTATAACTCGAGATCTGCGGGACCGATTTTGATGATCTTTGATTTGTTGGATTTGTCTCTCTGTCTTTGATAACAGAATAACTATTAAAACGTCGCAAAATTTCACGAAATAGAAATTTATAAAGAAAATTTTTTTTTAGTACATTTTGTATGGAACGAATTCTCATATTTTGAAAGAACTGTAGCAATATTATGATAGGCATAATATTTAACTCTGCGTGAATTCCAAAAATTCAAACACGTCAAATGTCAATGAGCTGATTGTTTTGCTTTTGTTCTTAATCATGTAATGCTGCCCCTCTTTCTTACACACTAAATGTCAATAGTCGAAAATGAGACAAACGGTGAACGTATGTCTCTGCACCCCTCCAAAGGAAAAATACAATAATAATAAATCTCTGAAATGAAATGAAACTCATTTTTTTTACGTAAGCTCCACTCAGGACCTATGTCATCTTGGGGGATGCTGTATGGAGGGTCTTTTTAAGGAAGGGTAGGATAGGAAATTCTGGGAAGGAAAAAGGCATGAGAGGTGGGTAGGAATCTGGAGGTCAGTGTATCCGGAAGTGAATCCATCCCTCCAACTGCTGTGCAAGGCCATAGCCTTGCACCGGAATTGACCTTTTACCTTGAACTTTCCAGTCGGACTTTCGACCCTTGGTCTCCCCATGAACCCGGGCACCCCTGCTAAATCACCAAACGAAGCGAACCACTTGGGGTGACCTATGGCAGAGGTGTTGGTTATCCAATAAACGGTTCCCGGGGCGGCGGCACCCGTACCCGCTTCCTTTCAAAAATTCCCGTAAGTAAGTGGAAAAGTAAGAAAATCACAAAACATATAAATCCGTACACAACGCCATCTCTGATACTGACAAAAACAAAAGACGATAATTATCGATGCCCAATGTCAACAGCAATTATAATTGCTTCATTGTGTAATTTTTAACTTAACAAAAAAACTTATTTTAATTCAACGGTTATTGATTCTGGGGCGGTACGAAGTTCGTCGGTTCAGCTAGTTTGTAATAAAACGTAAAAGACCAGCCGCCCGGGCGTAAAATTCAAAAATATAACACAAGCTGCTTGCTTTTCACGAAATGATATATTGAATGTTTTCTAGATAATCAGGAAATACCAGTTTGTTCAATTTGACTTCACCAACAAGCTTGTCGGTTTGTACTCCTGAAATTTCAGGCTTTCAGGATTTGAATGGCAAGTGGAGGCAATAGAAGTGGAGGTTGCATTTTAGAGCAACTACCCGTAGGTTCTACATTCTAATCTTTTAATCCGATCAGAAGGACTCAACCTGCCCATACCGAAAATAAGGTTATTAGACCAACAAGTAAACAACATTTTAGATGAACTACTGGATGTTTTGCCTTCAATAATAGGTATACATTTAAAAAAAATTGCCGACTGATATGATGTAGATTATAAATTCGTTGACTCACGTCCATTCGATCTCTTCTGCATTAAACTTTGTTAGCATCGGCGCTACTTGCGGCCAACGCCAAACCCAAAACCTGGAAAGGACATGCAATAAACAAGCCGGCGGCTAGCTCTGCACAGCCGGCGCGAGCAAGGTCCCTCTTAAACCCAGGGCGAGTGTTTGTGGTTCGCTTGTAAATTCCTACTCCCCTTCCTTTCCTCAAAATCTCCAGGTCTCCTTCCTCAATCAGAACACAGTAGTTATGCACGAAAAAGGGTTTTATTCATTTAAAGGTGGACAGGGTTCTACAAAAGGCCAGCATCGGCACTACACACATGAGTATTTGGCTATCTCTAATTAATTCTATCATAACGGGGGAGCTTCTCTCAACTCTCTCTACACGTGTTTAGTGAATTTAAATGTCAGTTCTTAGCACACAGAGGGGTAGCAAGGTTCATTGGTACTCACAAGCAGGAGATAGGCGGTCGGCAGACAGGTACTGAGGAGGCGGGAGCCTCTGGAGCACAATGCACAATTAAAATAAACATCGCGAGCGTTTACGGAGAACGCAATCACGGGGACACAGTTGTTATGCCGAAGGTCGGCCGAGGAATGAATGCCGGGAGCCGCTCGGCGCATGGCTACTTGTGTCGAGCGGTGCGGGGAAAGGGGGGCGGAGGGCCTGTGTAAGGGGTCAATTCGCTATTAGCTCGCACGGGAATCAATTCCGTAACGTAACACTTCCCCCCTCGCCGCAAAAAAGGCGACGTGGTAATGGAGCAGTAGGGCTAAGAAATCCTCTTACCCTTCTAGCACTTGTGCCAAAAAAAAAAAAACATTTTAAGAGAAAAAGGAGAGAGAGAGAGAAAAAGAAAGAGAAAAAGTTGCTAGCTATAAAATAGTAGAAACAAAAACAAAAGAGAAAAAAAAGCATGGTGAACAAAGAATTATACATGAATGTACATGAAAGAGCAGTGGCATACATAAATATAAACAAGGACCTGCTGGAGAAAGGTACAAGGGTTATGCAGTGATAGAAAAAAAATGACTCTAAATTGTATCATTGGTCTGTGAGCTAAGTTTGCGTAGCGTGGTTTGCGTAGGATGTTTGGGGTGTTTGAACGTTGCACTGAAGTTACAAGGTTACTTTGTCACAGTAACCTGGCCCGTTTGAGATAACACTCAAGGAACACTAGGGCCTTAAAGAAAACACGAAGACGAGAACGCAGGATGAGGCTTCTTGGTGGTGGAGAGGGTTCTATCTGTCACAGAGGTCAAAAAGGTAGCTGCTTCCGGATCCTATGGGTGGGCCAGTATGACATCATTGAGGTACTGGAGAGTGGAATTGTAATTGGTGGTTGGTCCTTTATAGAGGAGGTGGTTTGTGTGCATGACAGCCGTTGTTGTGATGGTGGTTGGTACACTGGTTTGTATACAGTGGGATTGTTGTATGAACAATTGTTGGTATTGTTATTTGCGCAAGGGCACAGGAGCATTGGCATGATGGCAACAGAGCAATTTGCAAGGTGCAGCTGGAACATTTGCAAGATGCAGCAGGAACATTTGTACAATGGCAACAGGAACATTTGCGAGATGCCGCAGGAACATTTGTTCAATGGCAACAGGAACATTTGCGAGATGCCGCAGGAACATTTGCACGATGGCAACAGGAACATGAACCAACTTAGAGCTGACGTGCTCGGGTTTGTTTGAGTGATGGTTTTGTGATGATACAATTCGCAACTACACGCACGACTCACACTAGGTTATGTTAGGTGTGGTCGGGTGCTTTTGGTACGTAGGGTTTGAAGGCATGGGACCTCCGTGACGGTAGTGAAGGCAGCATGAAGAGAGGCGCAGGTGTAGATGGGGTGAAGAGCTGCTGGTCTTCTTATTAATCCGGCGAAAAAATTATTATTAGAACAAAATTCTTGAAGTTTACCTGCCTGGTAGACCAATGATGAAAAGGTTTGGAGAGAAACAAGGTGTGCATGTTGAGAAAGATTGGATTTGTTTGACGTGTAGAGAGAGAGACGGAGAGAGAGTTAACCAAATGCAAATACAGACTTATACATATTACAAAGGTACGTATTCAAGGAAGGTTCTCCCATTTAGTTTTTTTTAAACTAAATACATTTTTAAGAACACGTAGGTAAGGGTTTGTACGTATGACAAAATGCCACGTTCGAAAGAAGTTGGTCTTCCATGACCTATGCTCACGTCTATACGGTAGCATTTTTTCTACTTTCGAAGAACAAAAACATTGAGTACAAATAAGTTATGAAAAGTGGGAAAGGAGTAGGAAGTTGAAAGGATCCGTGTATGAAGGTTGTCCCATTTGACAAACGAAACGCCAAGTGCGTAACGCATATATCCCCATTCACGGATAATTTCGAGGAAGGGAAAGGGTGACAATTGGGAACATTTGAACGAAGAAAACTGCTGAGGACTCGGCTATTTCCGAAATTCGACCTCTGAGTGGAAGGTGAAACAAGGTCTACAGCAGTTATCCTGGCACATTACAATACCATTTGGTAGTGTGGGACAAAAGGAATACACTGACATAAAAGAGTCTAATCCTCCACGTGTATTGGGTAGAAGATTAGAGGGTCGTTTTATTCTCCTACTTGTTTGCGAGAAATGACAGACCCTTGCTCAAATCTCAAAAACCTGGGGGGTTTTCTTGTTCGTCTCCCAGACAACGAGTTAGGTGTTTTTTGTGTCCATCAACTTAACTCCTACGACACGATGCCCCATAATCTTGAGTGAAGCGTATGATTAGTCCTTTTGAGATAGTGGATAGTTCCTGGGTTCTTGTGACAGGAAGTCCACGGGCATGTTAATGAGTACTCTGCTGCAAAAGCAATAATTTTCTGATAACAGAAAATAAAAGGCGTGTGATCTACACTTGGTAGGTCACACAAACATGGGGTAGATATTATTTCGTTCGCACGACTCATGGTGAGTATTGTAACGTCTTCACGTTTGGTGCACAGATTATATAAGTACACAGTTATAACAAAGCGGTTCTCATGCCAAAAGACACACGACCAAAAAGGGGCGGTTCTCATGCAAAAAGACACACGACCAACTCAATAACATTTAGTTAAGAGTATAAAGTAATTATAACGAACTTCTCGTATCATGGCGGATGTTTTGAGGATCTCTCCTATGATGGTAGATATTGTCACGTTTTCACGTCTCACGTGACAGGAATGAACGATTTACAACAAATTTTGCCCAGTATTGAAAGACAGTAACCCAATAGGTATTTAAAACAATTTAATGAGATAAATCACCCTCTCGATCAACAACCCTGTGTTGACGAGCAAACAATGAGTAGTTATGACGGACTCCCCGTGACGTGTAAAAACACAAAGATATTATGAGATTCGCATCTATAGCAGTGGATATTGTAAGGTTCACACCTATAATAGTAGATATTGTAAGGCTCGCGCCTATAATGTTACAAAAGTTTACGTTCGTAAATGTGGGTCCCCATTCAATACAGACGGCGGTTTGCAATGATGTAATTAATACAGCACTGCTGTAGCTTAATAATTTCATATTAGCATACGTTACAAGACTTGCCAAAAGGCGATAAACACAAATTTTAATGAAGATCTGGCCAAGATTTTAAACTTCAAACAAGAATAATGGTACAATAAAGGACAAAAGAAATTGATGTCATGATAAAATATTGTACCTCATAATGAAGTTGTATATGTACAAAGAACAATGTTAATGAAGGGACGAAATGTATTGTCACTTTTATAACAAATATTTTTCTCAGAATCCGACAAAATACGATTCTCGAAAAAAATAGAGCAATTGGGTTGAACGCCATTCTAATTTTTGGAAAAAGAAGAAAAAACCACAAGTAGCAACAAGGTTGCCCTTGAATTGTTTCGAATCCAGCGAATGTGACCTGATAGGTGTGTACATTTGGTGTATTCGAAACGATCCCCAATATACAACATTACTATGAATGTGTTAGGATGGGGTGAAGAGGAAAAAGAAAAAAGAAAAAACGGGAGGATTTCCTATTATAACAGAAATCGTCGCGACATTCTTACAATATGGTGCTGTGACCATAGTAGTGAGCTGCGGCAATGGTCTGAAACCAATGGTTATTATACAGACTTGCACTTATGATTTTATATTTACAACATTAGGGTAGGGACGTACTGGTACGACAAAAACCCGACACAAAACAATTAAAAAAAGGGTGATATGACAAGATGAGGCGATGAGGTGAGAAAAAAAAACGCGCGGATGCTGCTAGAATTGTGAAAAGGAAAGCGACGTCTTGGAGCAAGAGTTTTCCGGAACCGTTGATGGAAGGAGGAAAAGGAGGCCCTTTCCCGAAGTGATCAATTTCAGGAAGAGGATGCATACAAGTATGAAAACGGTGCCCCAAGAGGTGCTCTTGTGGTACAGCAGGCAAGGCACGCAGGATGTACAAGAACATATATAAAATTATGCAAAAAGAAAAAGGAATGTACAGGAGTTGGGCTACCGTTGACATTAATGTGCCTTCGGGTGTAAGGATTACCTTACGAATGCCCATATGGGTGATTATTTACATTTAATATTTACAAGTAACTCACGTCATTTATGACAAGAATTATAAGACTTTTAAAGAGACCGCATCGCACTGATTGATGACTGGCCAAGAGAGGTCAGGGGCGTAATGATGATCAGGGTTAACAAGATGCATGTTTTGCCAATTTGATAACGCCTGAGAACTTGATGTGATGGAATTTACTGATTCCGTCACAGTAAGGCATTTTTTGGATTTATTCCTAGGAGAAATCTTTCTATTTCTCAGGGCCTGTAGTAGTTTTTCCTTTCTTGAAGTAAAAATGTGCGGTGTTATACCCAGCGTAACTTGAGGAACTTCCATGGTGTATAAGATCGTATCAGAGTGACCTTATGTTGGAAAAAGTGAGAACTAGACTCGCAATTGGAAAGAAATTGGGCAGAGATTGACCACTGGGGACGTATTTTTACAAAAAGTTTTTGAAAAAAAACGCGTTTTTTATAAGTGTTTGGTTTATTTGAAAATTTGGGCAGGGGTTTGCCTCAAAAAACGTGATTTTGTGAAAAAATCCAGATGTTTTGGAAATTTGTTGAAAATTTTCCAAGTCCAAAATCGAGAAAAATTTGGGCAGCGGTTTTTCTTAAAAAACGTGATTTTGTGAAAAAAAATCCAGATGTTTTGGAAATTTGTTGAAAATTTTCCAAGTCCAAAAACGAGAAAAATTTGGGCAGCGGTTTCCTTAAAAAAACGTGATTTTGTGAAAAAATCCAGATGTTTTGGAAATTTGTTGAAAATTTTCCAAGTCCAAAAACGAGAAAAATTTGGGCAGCGGTTTCCCTTAAAAAACGTGATTTTGTGAAAAAATCCAGATGTTTTGGAAATTTGTTGAAAATTTTCAAAGTCCGGATATGAAAATTTCACAGGCCGGGATTCATCTTAATGGAACACGTTTTTAGAATTTATTCCGATGTTTTTGAAAAAGGTTTGCAAATTTGCAAAAGTCCGGAAAAGAAAAAAGAAAAAATAAAAAAACGGAAACGAGGTTCGCCTCAAACGAACATGTTTTTGAATATTTCCATTAGCTTTCCAAAGGGGAATTCTTAAGAAAGTAAAGAAATATTTTTCTTTTATACGAGTTTTCGTGGAAGTATTTGTTTGAAAATTCAACAATGTCTTGGGGAATAGTTTTTTATTTACGTGGCTAGGCTGTAGCCTGATTTGAGCATCACCAATTATTGGTATTTACCCGCCGACTTCCTTTTGTCATAACAAGTTATATGCAGAAATGTGCATACGGATATAATGCCTGACTCGAGGAATCGACGTCAACGCGAACTAGGCATTTTTCGAATTATGTCGTCTGTTTCTTTATGAAAGATGATAGGTGCGCAAGAAAAAGGGAGAAACGGACGACAGAAGTACAAAAAAAATGCCCAATTGTCAAAAGGTAGAAAGAATTTAATCCACTTGTTTCCCTTAAGCTGCAAAATATGCCGTTATATATAAAGGCCAGTATTTTGCGAAATAGTCCCCTACCCGCAGAATATGTCGATATCAAATACAGACCAGCACTCTGCGGAATAAGTTTATTAATAAAAACTGGTTAATTAACTTTCGGGAAACGAAGCGGGTAATTGGTTTATCATATACAGGATTTTAATTGTTGAATAACTTTGTTTTAAATATTTGTGTACATTTCCACTATTAATCTTGTATTTGAAACTAGCAAATTTAGTCGGTCGACACTTGTAAACACTATATTATTCACGACGGCAACTTTCTTGGTTGAGCACTTTACGTAGGAATACCGGTGATAATGTTTTGTCGAGTGACGACTCGAAAATGAAGGAATCGTGCCCGTGATAATTTAAATTGCAATTCGAAGTTACAATCGCGCCGGGGTTCTTGATGGAAATGCTAGACAAATTGGGGATAACGAGACAAAACATTATACATTATAAAGTTTAAACAATTGCTGATTGAAGAACGAGACTGTGGGACCGTGAAGAGGAAGGGAAAAAAATTGCCCCTAAGTTGGAAACCAGTGTTGGCATTGGGGAGGTGAGGAAAAAAAAATTTCCACACGTTGGGCGACAGTGTTAGCATCGGCGCTACTTGCGGTCAACGCCAAACCCAAAACCTGGAAAGGACATGCAATAAACAAGCCGGCGGCTAGCTCTGCACAGCCGGCGCGAGCAAGGTCCCTCTTAAACCCAGGGCGAGTGTTTGTGGTTCGCTTGTAAATTCCTACTCCCCTTCCTTTCCTCAAAATCTCCAGGTCTCCTTCCTCAATCAGAACACAGTAGTTATGCACGAAAAAGGGTTTTATTCATTTAAAGGTGGACAGGGTTCTACAAAAGGCCAGCATCGGCACTACACACATGAGTATTTGGCTATCTCTAATTAATTCTATCATAACGGGGGAGCTTCTCTCAACTCTCTCTACACGTGTTTAGTGAATTTAAATGTCAGTTCTTAGCACACAGAGGGGTAGCAAGGTTCATTGGTACTCACAAGCAGGAGATAGGCGGTCGGCAGACAGGTACTGAGGAGGCGGGAGCCTCTGGAGCACAATGCACAATTAAAATAAACATCGCGAGCGTTTACGGAGAGCGCAATCACGGGGACACAGTTGTTATGCCGAAGGTCGGCCGAGGAATGAATGCCGGGAGCCGCTCGGCGCTTGGCTACTTGTGTCGAGCGGTGCGGGGAAAGGGGGGCGGAGGGCCTGTGTAAGGGGTCAATTCGCTATTAGCTCGCACGGGAATCAATTCCGTAACGTAACAACTTCTAACAAAGAAAAAACGTGATTCCGGTCTGCATTTTGTTCAATAAATCTTTCTCACCTTTCGAAAAAACAAGTGCCTTATTAAAATCCTAAAATATTACAGTTTATGTATATAAACCATAGTTTAAGGAAAAATTGTACCAGTCAAAAGACGGTCTTAATAGGCTGATACCGGTTACGATCAGAAATAAATTAAGTGGAAAAACACTTAATTTAAAAAATATATATTATTATAATGGAATTCCACCAAGAATTGTCAGTACCAATGTTTCATTCGATTTTTTAATCTTTTTCTGTGAAGGTAATATTTTAACATCCTTGAAACTAGCAAACGAAATCTACATAATAACTTTTAAAAATATAGAAAACTAACTTTTTCCTGCGGCTTCGCTCGCATGATATTAGGGGGATTCCCACTCCGCCTCCTCCACCTTACCTCTCCCCACCCCCTCCCCCCCCACCTTCCCCTCACCCTCCTCCACCCCTCCCCCTACCCCTCCCCCTCTTCCTACCAAAACCCCCTTCTCCCACCCCCTCCCCTCGCCCATCCCCCTCCCCCCTCTTCCCACCGCACCAACCTCCCCTTAGTTCTACTGCTCTCTGTGAAGAGATATTTAAAAAAATATTCTTAAGAAAAAAACTACTATCACTTAATTAATCTTACAAATATCCTTACATTAGTTTTCCATAACATTCTTTCTTTTTTTAAATACACACTGTTATCAAAATAAGTACTGCAGCTCACAAATATTAATGTACAATGAATTATTTAAGTACTAACTAATAACTTATAACATTTATGCACATTCTCCTTCCATACACAAGCAAATGCTTTCAATGGAAGGGTTGTAAAAAACCTGAGATGTAAAATTATCATTTAAATACCATGTAAAACATATTATTAAAAATAAAAAATTATTAAAAAGAAATTTAAAATATTGCATTATTTATTTAGGGGAAAAATTGAGAATTTTTACTTTGTGCTAGGCTTGTAATTTGCATAGATGAATGATTTATTCTACGAAATCCCACAAAGTCGACTACACAGCTAAAATTTAAACTAAGATGAATTCGTGTTTGTCCAATGACCCTACTGTCAATGACCATGCCTTTGCTTTGGGGAGAATGACCACACATTTATTCCATTCTGAGGTTGACATTTTTGAGAAAATAAAATGGTATCTGAAGATAGTTTAGTAATTTTCGTATCATTTTGGTACTTTAAAATCCGTTCACGTTGTTAGACTATTTGATTTTGAACAGACTAGAGAATTATTTCTTAGTCAAGATGAAAAAAAAAATGGATGACGGAGAATCTTCATAAATTTCCGTAATTGGCTAGAACTTGTGAGCTGCTCTTTTTTAAATCAGAATCTTAATCTTTTTCTTTTATTTGCGAATCCGATTTTAAAATATTTTGAAACGAATGAACCAACTGACATTCCTAATGATAAACTTTGTTGCAGAGTGGTAAACTCATTGGTTCAGAACTCTAAGCGATGAAGAACCTCCAACTAAAGAATCGGAGCGTAGTATTGTATCAGTGAATGGTGATCGTGCAGATGATCCCCGACAGTTGATCTCCTGGACAGTTGATCTCTCTGCCAGTTTTTCCTTCGGACACTTTATCCCATGAAGGATTATTTCTGATGAATGTCCTCAGTGGTAGAGTAAGGATGCTGAGAGGATAAATGACCGTATAACAAAATTAGATATGCGTAAATCCACTACATAAATATTTTTGATAACTAGATGCTTACTGTAGTAATGAGAACTTACAACAGATATAGTAATTTAGGGGATTAACCGTCCGAGGGATTCAACTGTCCGGGAGGATAACTGTTGGGGGGCCAATTGATCGGGGATTATATATATATTTTTTAAATTAGCTCCACACAGGACCAGTGTCATATTTGGGGATGCTGTGTTGAAGGCTCTTTTTGGGGATGAGAGGAAGTTCTGAGAAGGAAAAAAAGGGTATGAGGGTGGGTAGGAATTTGGGGGTTAATGTGCCTAAGGGTGACGGAGATATGAATCCATCCCTCCAACAGCGGTACAAGGCGATGGGTCGAGAGAGATGAAGAGGTCTGGATGCGGTCTCCCTCAACCAATCTCTCTCAATCCGGCCCACCATGCAGTAGGTTGGCAAACGCATTGACCACCAAGACCTAGACAAACATCACCCCATGAACCCGAGAACCCCTGCCAAGTCACCAAACATAGTGAACCATTTGGGATGACCTATGGCAGGGATGTTGGTTATGCAATAAATGGTTTCCGGGGCGGCGGTACCCATAACCGCCTCCCAAATTATGAATTAATTGCGAAAAAATACGGTTTTTTTAAATAAATTTGACTCATATCTCTCATATCCTACCCCTCATCACTTTCCTCACCCACAAACCCCGTAATTGGAATTTATTCGGTAGTCACAGTAAAAAATATTTAATCTTGATGTTTTCATTTCTCTATAACTAATTTAAAGCGTTATCGAATCGGACCGATATATATTGAATTACAATAACTTATCGCAATATTACCTCATTAATCAACAGTCCCTATAAATAATCCAGAGCAATTTTCAATAAAATTGTCAACCCTTAATAGTAAGAAACAAATCATCCGAAATATATTGTATGATTTATTGACCTTTTATACGTTGGCTATTATGCCCGTCGATGGTTTCTTGGAATGGCTCGTTTCTATGTTCCCTCACCGTGTAATACTCTCTGGAAAGGTAACCCTGAAAGTATGCATTTGGTTTATTTAACCAAAATATTTAAAATCTCTACACATTATAAATTAAATTCCTCCACCGCGTCTGTCCGTCTGTCTGTCTGTTCGGGTTAAACTCAAAAACGGCTTAATGAATTTTACCGTGGTTTTCACCAAGAGGTAGAGTGGTTCATGAAGTAGGTTTAGGTATATAGTTTGTCAAGGTTTTGTATAAATTGGTTAAAACTTACTTCGTTTAAAATGAAGTGGCTCCCGCAGTCTGCGCGCTTTGATCTTTTAAACGGATTTTCATGCGGTTTTCACCAATAGATAGAGTGATTCATGAGGAAGGTTTTTAGGTATACAATTTGTCAAGGTTTTTTGTATATTGGTTTTTAATATAATGTAAAGAGAGCGGGTTGGCAAGCGGGCAGCGGGAAGCGGGCAGCGGGCAGCGGACTAGCAAACGGGCGGTATGGATTTGATTTAACAAATGGCGTTGGTTGTAAAGGTTGGATAATGGCGGGGCGTTGTGATTCATTAGCCACAGCAACGTGTGGCCGGGTCTGTTAGTAATATATAAAGCAGAATATCTGTATGTGGTGGACGAACGGACTGGCAAGCGGGTGGTGTGGATTTTATTTGTACGCAAATCTACAGTTTTACGCCGAGGTTGATGAAATTTTGCTTCAAGACAAGAGGAAGGTCACTGTCTACATTTGATTTCGAAAACTCTCTGTAAAGACCGGGCATCGCCGGGGGCTATGCCCGGGCTAGAACATAATAAATTTGGTCTGATTTTTTTATACCATTAGGTGGAATACTACTAAGGGGAAATAATCAGACACAACCGGAAATATGTCATGTTTAAAGCAAATTCTAGAAGTATCGACTCTTTTCACGAAAAAAATACATAAATTAAAATCGCCAGATTGTTACTTTATCCAGTAAAGTTATGTTTTAAATTTTGAAAAAATAAGGTTATACAGTTGGTCGTCGGCAGATTGCTAAATTTTCGAACAAAATGTTGTATTGTACAACACACATTTCAAATCAAATAATCGTACAGTGAAATAAATTAATAAATTATCTAGGAAAGCAACATTTCAGATTTTTATTTTTAGTTAAAATAAAATCTTTGAAAAAAGACAGCCTTCATGTTTTGCGACGAAAATATCAGTTTGTCTATTTATGGACGGTCTTAAAAACTATTGCATTTCAGGTTTTTTAATACACTTCTTTTTCTAAGAAATTATTTAAAAAAATAATACGTTGACCAAAAAATTAAATATTACATTATTTTAATACATTTATCATATTGCGTGTGAGCAATTTTATTGCTAACTCGAATGTAGGTATTTACTGAAGCAAATTTTAAAGGTGAATTGCCCATTTTAGGGTGAATTGCCCATCTAAAATAGTCGATATTGAGTATTATAGATTATATAAGAATAATCAGTCTTTCTCATCGGAACCGCCCTGTGTAGTTGAAAGCCTTAAGACCCATTAACCTTTACTACTGGGCTCTTTTGGTATTAAACTCACAAAGTTTTACTTACACCGGAGGGTTAATGTAGTGACGTTATGTTTTAACTCGACAAATTTGATTTTTACGTTCCAGTTCCGTTTCAAGATGGTGGATCTCTTTGATACAACCTTTCTATCCCGTCAGGGTTTCGAATGATCGTAGTTCTTACTATGGGCTCTCACAGTTAAATACTCGATTTTAGGCCAGTAGGTGGCCTGAAAAAGGCTGAAAAAAAAGAATTGTCATTCAGATGGTGAATAATTGTGATTTCTTTCATTAGCTTCACACAGGATGCCCTGAGAAAAAAAAAACCTCAGGGCATTTGTCGTTTTTGGGGATGCTGTGTGGAGGGTTATTTTTATGAAACAAAAGGGGACATTCTGGGAAGGAAAAATATATGATCAAGATCTGAATAGCCAGGCATACCTATCTTCTTTTACATCATCTTCCTTCAGCCTCACAACACACCCCAATTAGGCATGACATAGTCTCATTGGCTGTAGGCGGTTGGGAGCAGTTGGGACTCTTGTGCGGAATTCATATTAAAAAAGGTTTTTTCAGTATTTTTATGGTAGCTAACTACTCTTTGGTAACTATTTTTCTGGTAGCTATTTTGGGAATTCATTATCACAACATTCATGCAACAAAAACTTTGGTCCTCCAAATTTTGTGGAATCGAACCTGAAACGTTTTCTAAAACAAAATTAATGTGTTTACTACTATACCATGTTGATTTATTATTTAATCGGTCATTTTCGGGTTGAGATTACCTTTCTCTGGGTATTCTGGATAATCCCCGAGAAGTCAAGTGAAAAAATTCCCCATAATTCCCCAAAATTCCGTAGAATTCCCCAGGAATGTATCGCTTCTCCATTTACTCGGCCTTTGTGGCAGAATCATTCATAATAATTCCTCAAGCATGCGTGTGCCGGCATCACGTGGTCCGCGGGGCGGAAACTCGCACGTGTGGACGGGGCCTTAGAATTTCGGGATTAAAGGGATTTTTGGCATTAATTTTGGATTAAATTATTAGTGTTGGCTTAGAAATATTTCAAGCAAATATATCGAACCGTATTCATGTTGAAATGACTAAGCAGTGATTTTTCTTAGGCGATCATTCAAAACAAGTAATTCTGAATGTTTCAATAATTACAAAGAAGGAGAAATAAATAAAACAAACGTATGTTAATATAAATTTATGGTTTAATGAACATAATTGTTGGATGAGGGCCATCAAGGGGACTCCATCCAGGCAGCCATATTATTCATGTCTCTGAGTTCGGTCAATTTCGTATTCTTTTATTAATTTAATCATTGATGACGACTCTCAAACGTGAAACCAAAAATCAGACAAATATTCAATAGTAGGTATTTAGGAATTGAACCCTGGAACTTTTGTTTTGCCGGGGAATAGCTCTGATCCCTGAGCTAATTCGACCATAACAAATTATGTCGACATTTTTAACTGGTTCATGCTTCGACCGAGAGCTATTAATTAACATAATATTTATCCTGACGTATATTTTAATGAAAATATTCCCCCGCCTTTTTGAACGGTGAACTTCTAAAAACAGTGGAATCCACCAAATGTCTAGGATATACCATCAACAATAAATGAACGGATGACATATTGACAGGCAGAGGCGCATACTGAGCATAAAATGCAACATGTTCATTAGAAGATTTCGGCTATGCAGTCCACGGTTGAAAAGGACGCTCTTCCTACTCTTCTGAACCACCCTGTACACATGCGAGCTATGGGCAAGCTTCAAAAAAAGAATCATGGATAGGCTTTGGGTCAGTATAATAATGCTTACCGTCTGCTGTTAGGACTCCCCAGGTACTGCAGTGCCTCCTCAATGTTGAGTTCCAGGATTTAAAGCTCTATTAATAACCAGGATTGCAGGACTGAGGGGAAGGATACACCACTCCAGAAATAGTCTCATCATAGAATCCCATCTGACCTTAGGATCGAGCATAGAAGAACATTGAAGAAAGACCGTGGCTCCCACAATCTCAGATCCGATTGAACTCAATTAAAGATCTTATCATACGTATTTTTATGAATACTTATTATCGAATGATGCCTACTACTCTTTTTTTTAGAAAAATTAAATAATTCAACTTTGTATAAACCACTTATATGATGCGCAAATCCGACCGGTTTCGGAACAAACGTTCCTTCGTCAGGGAAAGCTTATACTTATTCTTTTTTTTTATTTCACTGAATTTTATTTTACTATATTCTTCTTTCTTTCCTATATTTCTTTGCTTTCGTTTCAGTATATGTATTTACATTCTAAATGGGATGTGTTGGGATTGCACTCACTTCCCAACACCCTGGAATAAAGACCATTATTATTATTATTGGCTCGTCGTAAGACGTTATCATCGTCTTCAATGATTAAATATTACTATTTGAGGCTTTATTCATTAAGTTTTGCCAATTTTTTATTAATTATAATTCGTATACCGTGAATAAATTGCTATACCGAGGGAGTCGTAAAAGCTGGCAAAAAACCTCTTTACAGGGAACCTTTAGTTTATGTCACGATTTCAGAATGTGTCATATTTACGAGTATTATTAGAGAAATGTAAAATGAGTTTATTTATATTGGCTTTTATTTAAGACGTCGGACTGGACAACCAACATCTATGCCATAGGTCACCCCAAGTGATTCGCCACGTTTGGTGACTTAACAGTGGTACCCGGGTGAGGTTTGTCAAGGTCTTGGGGCCGATGTGTCTGCCCACCTGCTGCGTGGCGGGCCGCATCGAGGGAGACTGGATGAAAAAGTCTTTTGACCTCTCCAGCCTAAATCCTAAAAATTCATACGTCCGTCACTCTTGGACACACTTTATTATTATTATTATTAGTTTCAATAGCAAGGTTTGTACATGTATGTATAATGTATAGTATAAGTATAGATTCTTTTTTTTTTCACAGACAACCTCACTAGGATTTCCTGTTCTGAGAAGGCCTGTAGTTTTTAAAATATTTGTATTTGGTTATGGATTGTCTTTATATCGTCTTCATGATGCTTGTAATTTTATTATCACTTTGATCTCTCAGCCATGTTTTTACTTTTGTTTTAAATATATTCATTTCCTTTATGTTTTTGATTTGATCTGGTAGAGCATTGTATAATTTCATAGCATGGAATTTATTATTTCTCTGTCCAAAAGATGTGTTCAAACTGGGAGTAACCAGGATGTTTTTGCTTACTGCCCTGGTTGAGTATTTATGTCGGGCAGTAGAGTATACATATATGTTTTTTTTTCAGTTTAAATAAAATATTTTTTGAATAAAGTTTCTGACCCCCAGATTTCCACCCAAACCTCATATATATTTCCTTCCCTGAACTTCTCTTCTTCCCTTCCTCAAAAAAACCCTCCACACAGATGACATAGGCCCTGAGGGAAATTATTTTCCTCAGGGCCTTCTGTGTGGAGATAATGTAAAAAAATAAAAACACCGTACGACTTGTGAATTGTATTTATTCTTTTTTATTACTCCGTCTCTTAAATTTGCACAAATTTTCGACATACACTTCTTAAAAAACATTTGTTCATTCACAAATCATATTTTTTTAAGAAAAAAAAGTAATACAAGCAACAGAAATAAAACCATTTTATTTGATGGTGTATTATAAATTGTGATAAAGTAGTAAATTTATCTGTGGGAATGTTTTGTTCCTCAACATTTCTAATTTGTTCTCAAGGGTGCGTGCTAGGCTAGACGCCAGTGAAATTTTGTAAAAAAATTTAACTCACGATTTAGGGAGCTACACAAAATCTACGCAAAATCTAATCCGTGACTTATTGAAATCTATAATTCATCCCCATCTCTTACAAACCCAAGGACAATATTTCGTTTTGCCTTGTGAATGTTAACAATTCACCCTAAATGCGAAATTTCGTCGAGAGACGTTCTTCATTTTCTATTTATTGCAATTGCTTTCTGGCCGATAAATAAGACGCTCCCACACGGCGTACAATGAAGGTTCCACCACGCATGGCCGTGCAAAACGACCGAGTGGGTGAACTCTTATGTTATTTGAAAAGGGAATGTCGAATTCCTCAGCGGATTTTGTTTTAGGGAGTTTATTTTGAATTCCTGTGACAATACGATATCCCGAGGTTTTGGGGTGGCAGACCTTTTCAGTTTCGTATTATAGCTGATCTGCTTTCAGAGATTCATCAGCTCAAGTGACTTAGCGTCATCAACAAAAGCAGAAAAAATGTCTATGAAAAATCATGTATTATAATAAAACTAATATAAAACTATTTTACACTTAATTTTATTTGACCCTAACCAGTTTCAGCCTGTTAAAGCCATCTTCAGACTGGTAAAAATTATTCATAACTCACAGTTTATATACACAAATATTGGGTGGATTGGCGGGGAGGGGTGGTCTACAAGTATTTTATTAAAATGTAATATGGGTTTTCTTACAATTGTTACCAATTGGTCTTTGGCTGTCTAATTTCTAATTATTTTGGTTTTTTCCAGTAGGGTTAATTACCTCGGGCTTGTAGCCTTACTTCAATATTGTTTGGGACAAAACCTTACAAGTAATATGCATTATTAATGACTTAATTTTTATTGTTGTCAAATCGTTATTATATTTATGATGAAACGGAATTTTTTATTGAATTTTGAAGAACCCATGTTTTCCATTGGAGTTGGAATAATCTTATAATGGTCAATATAATATAAACAAAATACATATTATACATTAGGACATAAGGTGAAATATAGAAGCGGAGATTTAGCGAATGATTCTAATTGTTTATTCATTACAAGGTTTGGGTCCATGTTTTTAGTTAGGCGGGTGATTTCTAAGGATTCTAGCCTGTCTAGTTTAAGGCCTTTATTACATGTGTGGAGATTTTAACGTCTTTATCTTTGTCAAACGAGTGTTGGTTTTCTAACGTGACGCCACATTCGACAATTCTCTTTTATAATTCACCCAATCTGTATTTAATGTTCTTTTATGTGGATTTTGAATGATCTACCATGGAACTCCACCATGAATTGTCAGTATCAAAAATATAAATTTTACGAAAAAAACTTTGAAATCTGACTATCATTTTCCTTGGGCGTTCACAGAATAAATGCTTGTAATAATTTTCATTGGACAATATCATTATATGACCCAATTAATGAGCTGACCATGTACACTATAACGCTATCCAAAACGTAGGAAAAGCATTGTAATATTCTTATTTGCTGCTTTGTAATAAAAAAGTAGTTTATTGATTCCAAAGGCCAAGTAGAATATTACCTTCACGAAAGCCTTTATGTTGAATGGGAAAAATCGATTTTAAGTATCAATCTCTCAAGCCGATTCCCCGTAAACTAAAATCCCGAACGACTATTTGTCCGATAACAATGCTTAACAAATCGAAATCCTAAATGACTAAAAGCTCGAAAGATAATATCGCCAGAAATTAAAATTCCTGAAATTCCTAAAAAACACTAATAATTCCCCTCTACGGCCTATGTCATCTTTAGGGATGTTGTGTGGAGGATCTTTCGAGAAAAGGAAGGAGATGAAGTAACATCTACCCATATATGAACCCATACCTTCCACTGCGGTCAAAGACGATGTTCCGAAAGAGTCCTGCTGGAAAGATCAAAAGGTATCCTACAAACACTCTCTCTCGATCCGGCCTACCACGTAGAAGGTGGGCAGATGCATCCACCACGAAGACCTGGACAAACCTCTTCCCTCGAATCGGGGCACCCCTGCTCATTCTCTAAACGGAGCTAACCACTTGGTTTGACCTATGGCAGAGGTATTTTTTTATTTATTTATTTTTATTTAAGTTTTTATTCCTGCAAGGAGGGTAGTGCAATCCCAGTCTGCCATATTACATAAACAACTATTTTTTTTATTTTTTTTTTTATTTACATTTAAACCCGCTAAACTACTTATGTAGTTTCTCAGCAGGTACATAATGACAACATTGGTACATTTTCAAACATTGTATACATATAATTTTATAATTTTGATGCTAAATATCAATTAAATAGATTATTTAAATTACGGAAATAGTATACACATGTAAGTAGCACTAGAAGCCTTAAAAAGTACAAATGGATTTAGTAGGATATGATATAATAAAAAATTAGTATGTTATGATATAATAAAAAAGTACAAATGGATTTAGTATGAACAAATGAAATATAATCACAAGTAAATTAAAAATTTCATATACAGTAGGTATTACAAAAATTTTAATGAAATTACCAATTCCTTCAATGTGAGTTTCAATAAAGAATATAAGGACTTCGGTAGGGCATCAATATAAATCATCCCTATCTAATAGCCATTTACTTAGTTTATATTTGACTTTACCATTAAAAACGTTATTATTTTTTATTGTCATTGGTAGTTTATTGAATATTTTGGGTACAATATAGTTTAGGGTCCTTTCACCGTATTTATTGGTATATTTCGGAACCACCAATCCTTCATTTTGAGTAAATCTTGTATTATGTTTATGGTAAACTCTTTCCCTGTACAATATAACATGTTGACTTATAATATTATAAAACAATAATCCTCTGACAGGTAAAACATTTAGAGACTTGTATATTAATTTAGTGTCACTTCTGTGTTCATTAGTGTACTTAGGGATTAATAATTTTGTCAGGGAGTTTTGCAATGTTTGTATATAATTTATAAACGATAAAGCTCTAAAATGGATAAAAAGCTATTTATTTGAACGACACCAAGTAGTCAAGATAAACAACTCCCTAAGTCTACCACTAACAAGTAATTTTGGGATACCTCAAGGCACAGTCCTAGGCCCCCTACTATTTGTAATATATCGTCGCTTTAGTTCGTATTTGTCCAACAGACCATTAGAAAAATTTTCAGGAGGAGAAGGTTTCCTTCAATTATTTCAATAAAACATTATGAAAGGTGTTTAAGATAAAGCTGTTTCCGTAAAGGTAAAGGTCCAATTAAATAAAATAATTCTTAGTTAAGTGATTAACTATCATTTTTCATACTTTGTTTTTAATTTTAAAGTGGAGATTTGACAAAAACTAAAATGGTCTGTTGGACAAATAAGAACTGAGGCGACGATATGTCAACGATATTTTTAAACTACCACATAACGCAGACATAATATCATATGCCGATGACACAGTTATCATAGTGAATGGGATCGACTGGAATAGAGTAAACGAACAAGCAAATAATATCATGAACATCTTAAAACATTGGTTTGACACAAATCTTCTCTCATTGAACACTAACAAAACATACTACATACACTTCTCAATCAACAAACTAAAAACACTCCCCAACACTAAAATAATTATCCACAATAACAAATGTAATAAAATCACATGTATCCAAGGCTGTTCAACATTGAAATCAGTACCAGAAATTAAATATCTCGGAGTGATAATAGAACAACATATGAAGTGGAAGAGCCATATCTGTGAATTGGTTAAGCGTATCAGAAAGTGTATATATATATTCATAAGATTAAGAAATATTCTAAAACTCAACAATCTAAAAAGAGTATACTATGCACTAATCCAGTCTTTAATTCAATATGGAATAATTGGATGGGGGGGGTCATACAACAATATTCTAACCCCTGTCAAAGTGATCCAGAAACTAATCATTAAAGTAATCCTAAAGAAACCCTCCACTTATCCAACAGAAAAGCTTTTCGCAGATTTCACGGTGCCTCGAGTAGAGAATATCTTCAAGAAAAATGCAATTATCCAAATTTACAAAGATAATATCATCAAGAAATTTGAAACTCACCAATCAAAAAGATATGAAGACAACATCAAAACACCAAAATTTAATACCAAACTAATGCAAAACAATTATATCTATTTAGGAATAAAGTTTTTCAACAACCTTCCCATTGAAATAAAAAAAAACCAAAGACATCAATAAACTGAAACTCAAACTGAAGTTACACTTCATCAGGAATAATTAACTAAATAATTACCTGTTTTTCTCTTTCTTACTATTTATTTTTAATACATATTCATCTCTATTTTATTTAGATTTTTAGAATTTCTCCTAAGTGCACAATATCTTAATATGTAACCGTATCCTATGTATGTACACCTACACATATAGATGATCCAGAAGTCTCAATTTATCCTATTATATATTTACTTATTACATAATGTTGTTCTATTTCAGTTATATTTAGTGTAACTCGCTCATCAAGCACAAGAACTAGCTTCTTCTTTGGTGAGATTGCAATGTTTAAATAATTTCTGTACCGCTATGTAATTTCTAAAACTCCACTGTACAATTATATAACTATATTAAATAAATAAAAAAAAAAAAAAAAAAAAAAAATATTAGTTTTACAAGAATGTCCCCAAGAAGTAAGTCCGTAACGGATAGTTGATTCAGCCAGAGACACGTATATTAATTTTAAAGTACTTAAAGGCACAAAATATTTTATTTTATAAATCCTACCCACAATACGCCGCAGACGTTTACAAACATTAGTAATGTGTACATCCCATTTCATGTAGCAGTCAATAGTAACACCCAAATATACATAATTTTTGATATAATCAATGGTTTCACATGAACAGGGCTGTGCAACATTTTTATGTAAGCAGTCAAATGTATGTGTGTATAACGAAGGAATTACACTATATCTGGCATGTGGAGATCTTATGTACATTATTTTAGTTTTTTTGGCATTTGTTATGAGACCTGCGTCATGAGACCATTTCAAGAGGGCAATAAAATCAAGCTGCATAAGGTTCATTGCAGTAATCAGGTCTTCGTGCGATATTACGAGCGCCGTATCGTCTGCGTATACAAATTGTTTAACGAATGAAACAGTTTAGTCATAATTGAGACATATATAATACAAGTATAATACATTTACCTGTTCAAATTACGCTTCTTGTGTTAACCGTTAAAACCGTTCATTTCTATATCATCTCAATCCAGTTCCAGTAAAACGAATAGAGCTTAGTGGAATCCATAAGTGAAACTGTTATCCACGTTCTCTGTGCAGAATAACTTGCTTTAAATTCAAACACAAAATCACAATTTTTAACCTTATATCAGTGACTCCTGCATATTTACTTGTCATCCTCGTTTTGACAGCTATGATTGGTTGTAATCGCCGCCATTTCTTCTCGCAGCCTTGTCATTGGCTTATTGCTGTCACCGCCCATTCTTATTGGCCGTGATAACGTAAACAACTTCTAAAATATTTTAACAATTTGAAATGCCTCCTAAGAAGTTGCAGTCTGATGACTCCGAATTATTAAAGCATATCGATCTAAAATTCGACAGCTTTCAAATGTCTTTTAAATCTGAAATCCGAGACCTCATAAAGACAATAGATTTTACGTCAAAAAAAATCGACGATTACGAAGGAAAACTAAAAACTATGGACCTTCATCTAAAAGAAGAAAAAACAAAGTCAGTTAGGCTTGAAGGCGAGATTGCTGATCTCAAGAAAATTGTAAATCACCTCGACATAAGGAATAGTAACCACGACCAACAGCTGCTCGAAAATAATATTGAAATCTTCGGAATCCCAGAAAAAACCAACGAGGATCCTGCTGACATCATCTTGAAAGTTGCAACTAACGTGGGATGTACAATAAACAGAAAAGATATTCTTTACGCCAGCAGGGTGAAAATACACCAACATCCTCTACCCGATGGTCCTGGACCTGTTACCCCCAAGACTCCAAGTACAATGTTTACAGAAAAGACAGAGACACGTCCCTCACGGGTAAAACCAAAGGAGGTGGTGTCGCAATTGGTATTAAAAAAAAATTTACTGCACATTCACACGAGTCATGGAGCTCGGAAGCTGAGGACATTTGGATTTCAATAGTACTAAGAGACCCAAAACGTCGTATATTTAATATTCACATCTGTTGTTCGTACTTACCCGGAATCGGTCCAAAGCTCTCAAACACTCAGCGATTATCTCTTCTCAACAGTCATACGTCCAGAATATCCGATCTAACCACAAACTATCCAAATGATATCTTCCTTTTAATTGGAGACTACAACATGCCTTATATCAGCTGGAACACCACACATCATCCCCGCGGTACTGACCTTTGCTCCACCACCCTCCTTAACTGCCTATCTTATTCGGATTTAAAACAATATAACCACATTCTAAATAGGCATGGTAGAACACTTGACTTAGTGCTCTGTAACACCACAGTCTGCGTCTCTCCTGCCGACTCCCCTCTGGTTCAGGAGGATCACATCACATATCCCCAATAGTCGAACTTAATATTTACGCCCCTACTTCTACTTCCCAGCCCCAAACGATCAAATTATTCAATAAAGTCAACTATGACCTAGTCAACGACGCTCTGTCAAAAACTGACTGGTCTTCTGTCTTAAACGCACACGACGTCAACACGGCGGTTAACAGTTTTTACTTAATCATTGAGGCCGTAATTGATAACTTTGTTCCAAAGAAAATTCTGAAAACAAACACATTCCCAACGTGGTACTCATCGGCTCTTATCAATATTACAAAAGAAAAGCTCAAATTTTTTCGAGCCTGGAAACGCCACAAGAACCCACTAGATTACCAAACTTTTTCACTGCTCCGAAAACGACAAAAGAAAATCGCTACTCTCACATACCACAATTATATTTCACACTTAGAACATGCTATACAAAATAATGTAAAAAAAATATGGAGCTTTGTCAAAACGCAAAGAAAATCTCCTTCCATACCCGAACACCTAACATATGGCTCGAGAATCGCACACAATAGTAAGGAGATTACCGATCTATTTGCTGACTATTTCTCTACCGTCTTCACTGATCACACCCAAAATTTAGCATCTGATATTCATGAACCTGATCCGCTGAATAACATATCTATGTCCTCAATTACAATCAACGACGACATTACCTACAAATATCTATCATCCATTGACATTAACAAAGGACCTGGTTTAGATAGTTTGCCTGGTATCTTCATACGTAACTGTAGTAAATATATCACTCCTCCGGTCAGTGCAATTTTCAAAATATCACTAAGTGAAGGTACGTTTCCTCATAAGTGGAAGTCTGCCGTAATAACCCCCATTTTTAAAAAGGGTGACAAACATGACGTAACAAACTACAGACCTATCTCTCAACTTCCCATCTTTAGTAAAATTCTTGAAAAAATCGTTTACGACCAACTTTACCCGACTATCACCACAACAATTTCACAGAACCAACACGGATTCATGAAAAATCGGTCTACAACATCTAACCTTGCCCTATTTGTCAACTATTTGCAGAGCAATATGGACGAAAGGGTGCAGGTCGATGCTATGTACACCGACTTCTCAAAGGCCTTCGACCGCGTTATCCACTCAATTCTGTTAAATAAACTCACTCGTTTTGGAATACACGGTGACTTGTTTAGATGGATTAAATCATACATTAGCAATCGTAGTCAAGTTATCTCAATAAATGGAGTTTTATCTAAAATAATCAACGTAACCTCGGGAGTCCCTCAGGGTTCCCACCTTGGTCCGCTCTTCTTTAATATATACTTAAACGACATAGGCTCATGTTTCCAATACTCTAAATTTTTATTGTTTGCAGACGACATGAAAATTTACAAAACGGTTCGCTCTCTATCGGACTGTAAAGAGCTACAAAGTGACTTAGATAGGCTCTGCAACTATTGCACAGCTAATTATTTAGACCTCAATGTTTCTAAATGCCACACTATGTCCTTTACTAGAAACAAGCATCAAATTAACTTCTCATATTCACTCTGCGATGAACCCGTGATCTCAAAAAATGAATGTAAGGACCTTGGAGTCTATTTAGATAGTAAACTTATATTTAAAACGCATATTGATTCAATCACCGATAGATCTTACAAAATGTTGGGTTTTATACTACGTCTGAGTAAATTATTTAGAAATCCACATACTCTAGTAATGCTTTACTCCTCACTAGTCAGAAGTCCACTGGAATTTGCATCGCCTGTCTGGAATCCCAAATACACCCAATACGTCAACAACATAGAGCGCATACAAAATAAATTTATTAAGTATCTCGGTTATAAATACAACAATAATTACATCTGCACTCTCCAATCCCTGAAATCCAGGCGAACGGTAGCTGACATGACATTTCTCCATAAAATTATACATAACGAAATAGACTGCCCAGAACTTCTATACCAAATAAATTTTAACATCCCATCTAAAAGAACTCGCCACGCCAACCTTTTTTACACAACCAGTAATAATACGAACGCTGCAGCCAACTCCCCCATTTCCCGCATCCTTCAAAGTTTCAACTCTATTCAAAAAACCACAAATACAGATATATTTTTTGATTCCCTCCCTCTATTTAAGAAAAACATTTTTAGCACACTGAACTCGCACACATAACACACACATCCACACACCCTCTCACACCCTCATTTACACACATACAAACACTCTCCCACACCCCTCTCCTTCAATAAGTTACTAACTAAATTTAGGTAAAATGTATTATTTATCACATAAAAATTTCAGTATATAACAGCGACATGTCATTGGTACCAATTATTGTATTAATTCTATAACTTTGTAAATATTTCCCATTATGTAATAATGTACTGTTTGTTTCTGCAAAATAAAATAAAATAAAAAATAAAATAAAGGGTTGGCCCTAAAATTGACCCCTGCGGAACACCTGTTGAGATATTTTTTTTTTTGCTATATTTTTTACGTATTTTTACTGCTATTTGTCGATCAGTTAGTAAATTTTTTAACAATACTAGTAGCTTACCTCTAATTCCTATTACCTCCATTGTTTCTAATAGTTTATTTGTATCAATGGTATCAAACGCCTTTGAGTTATCTATGAACAAAACCAACACATGTTTTTTTTAAATTTAATTCGTAATTTATGTGATTTGAAAATTCCTGAAGCAACATTTCCGTACTCTTTTTCTTTTGAAATCCATACTGGTTGGGATCTAGCAAGGAGAAAGATTCTAAATATTTGTTAAGTTTAAAGGAAATGTATTTTTCATAAACTATAAAAGAAAGAAAAATGTGTTTACATATTAGATAGGTACCTTATCAAAACATAAAATGAAAATAAAATTCATTGAATAAATAACAAAAAATGAAGCATAAAATTAAAATTGAATTAAACAGAGTTTAGAATAAAAAGGGTGGTTATCCAATAAATAGTTCCCGTGCGGCGGTACCCATACCCGCATAGCAATTCAGAATCAAACTTCCAGCAAGTCTTTGAATGCTGTTTTTCTTACCTATTATTAAAAGAACACCGAAAATCTTAAATTTTTTTAAAATAAAAATCTGGTAATAACTTGTTGGTAATTTTAGAAAATTCTTCGTTCTTCGAAGAAAAGGGTTGCCAACCTCAGCGCGCTGCCTCCCCCATTTATGAATATCCGTTTGTTTTTAAGCTTTATTTTTTGCTTTAGAAGGATTATTATTATTTTATGATTGATTGTAGAAAGTTTTGTCAGAGTTTCATAGGTATATTTTATGAGCTGACAAACAACGTCCCCATATAATGATGGATTGGATTAGGGAAAAGTGTATTCGCTTCAAAATGGCAGTTTTCGTACTTTCGTTTAGGTACCCAACTAGATATGAATTCGAAAAACAATTTTATCCGTTATTCAATATTATCCGGCTTAACTGGACTTTCTATCCTAATTCTTTTCTCTTTGAATTGGAACAAACTAGAACAAGACATGCACTACTAGAATATTACTATCAGAGTCCTACTAGAATACTCATCATCATCATCACTCTTGGCTCTCCAACCCCTGGTGAGTCTTGGCCTCCTCAAGAGTCTACCTCCACTCATCACGGTTTTATGCCAGCTTTCTAGAGTTTATAATCTCCAAGGTGGATATATATTTGAGGGTTCCATGCCAACTCAGAATGAAACCAACTCAGAAGCACCTCAGAAAAGTTATTAAAAGCTATAAAAAAATAATTTTAAAATAGCCGGGAACCTTAAACTAACTTAACCTATTTAACCATTTTTTTATCATCACTCTTAATGACCTTTCTGAGGTGCTTCTGAGTTGGTTTCATTCTGAGTTGTCCGGTCACCATCTTTGAGGACGTTGTCGCTCCATCTAATACTTGATCTTCCCAAGCTCCTTCGCCCTGTCGGTCTTAAACAAATGGAATAAAAAACTACTAGAATACTACTCGCAATACAAGACATGCACACCAACTACGAATATCAAAAACAAATACATCTTTCAGACAATAACACTACAGATACCAGGCTATTAAACTTCACCATTCTCTTCCAACACAATATACAACAACAAATATTATTGAATACAAAAAAACACACAAGGAACTGGCTACAATCTTTTTAACTATTAATTTATAATTTTCTCGAATTGAAGTCAATTTTATATTTTAATTTTTATTATTTCTCTTTTATTATATTAAGTAAGAACACTTTTGTTTTACTATTCACAATTTATAATTTGCAACTGAAAAATGTCCTGTACAATACAGGTGAACTCCTAGTGTGGAGGACAATAATATATTAAACATTTTTAATGTAAATATACCAAGAATGAAAATAAATAAATAAATATCAACTTAGAATCTTGCCATATCTTTGAACAGCATCAATTTATGTTCGGTATTTGAATTTCATTATTATCATTATTACAGTTTCAGTACATCCAACTTGTTTCGTGAGCAATACTCACCTCAAAAGGGTTTACCCAATACTAAATTTAAAAAAAAAACTTGAAGACATCATGGCAACAAATATGGGAAAATTAATTTAATTTGAATAAAATCCTTGAATACCAATCACGTTAACCCCCCATCACCCTGCCCCATGTGTCATGTATATAAACGGTAGTTTGACAGTTCTCAACCAGTCCTTTCCAGCTCGCCACGAATTACGGGGGTAAACGCATCCGCCGCTAACTTGAAAAATCACATCCTATGAACTCAGGCATCCCTGCCAAGTCACCAAACTTAGCGATCCACTTGGGATGACTTATAGCAGAGGTGTTGTTTATCCAATGAATAATTCCCGTGGCAGCGGTACCCTCCTAAATTGAAACTTTTGCATCATTCACATCCATACGTCGTTTCATGTAAAGGTACCCTTAACATGGCCCGACTCAAGTATTTGATTCCCTTGATCGTGTAATGCAGCCCTACTGCTCCCTGTGGCCAGCCAAGTTTTAAATGTGTGGTTCGCCATCTTTTATTTATTTATTGACGTGAATACTTCTTTAGCTCCACAGTGATTTGACTAACACATACATCTATACGTTTTAGCCTGCGAGAGAATGAGAGAGTATAGTCGGTCTCCTCTTTGTGCGGTGCTTCGTATTCTCTCCACCGTTGTCTAATTTTAAGTTTCCTTATATCTTTAGCGCCCCCCCCCCCCCCTTAAGTTTTTTCTGTATCCGCCACTGAATAGATTAAATTGTATTTTAAGACGTCGATTGTATTCAAACAATAAAAGTGGTTAAAACTAAGTGATTATATTTATCAAATACATTTTTTTTTACATGAATACCGCACAAGAGTCCCAACTGCTCCCGTCTGGGAGCCAGTGAGACTATGGCATCCCCAAATGGGGTATGTTGTGAGGCTGAAGGTAGTGGGGAGGGAAGGAGGTAGGGAAGAGGAAGGTGGGGAAGTACCTGGCTATTCAGATCTGGTCACCAAATACGGCTAAAGCCATTTCAGGCAACGTTTCAATTCTGAATGGTGGTCTTACACCAGGGCGATACTGAAAGTATCTTCCACTCTGGAACGTGCCGCAAATATACTATATATTATTTTAAATGAATAAATTATGAAATACACAAATTAATCAAATAAAATTTATTTGCCTCGCCGGGATTCGATCCCGCGACCTTCGGAATGCCAGTCAAGCGCCTTACCGCTGCACTACGCCGGCCGTGAAACTACTTGATACACTATTCGCATAAATTTAGATATCAAGTCAATCCCTTTGATGAAGCAATTATTAAACACAATCACCCGCTATTATCCCTTAAAATATATTTTGTATCGAAATCTTGAAATCTTTTGAGTTTTATTTACGATACAGGAGATGATATTTTTTTATCCAAGATCTAAGTTAACGCGTTGTATAAAGAAAGGAGCATCGCTGCACAAGTCATAATTTAACACATGGTCTTCCTCGCTAACATGGATCTAAAGTTACACGAAATAAATGACAATACTCCAAAAACAAATGACAATAACCGCTAGTGGTCCGGAGCCTTAAAATACTTAAACATTTGACTTTGTGAATAAACGGGCGGTTTGTTTGATGGATTTCGCTATCTTAATGAACGCAATGGATATCATTTTAGGAAGCGGGTATGGGTACCGCCACCCCAGGAACCAATTATGGGATAACCATGACCCTTGCCGTAGGTCGTCCTAAGGGGTTCACTATATTTGGTGACTGGGGTCCCAGGTCCTTGAGGTGAGGTTTATCCGAGTCTTGGCAGTAAAAACGTTCGCCCACACACTGCGTGGCGGGCTGAATTGAGAGATACTGGTTGAGGTAGTCCTAACCTAGATTTCTCCAGTCGGACTCCTTCGGTCTACGAACGTAGTTAAAGGGATACCCCCGGACACCCTGAATAGCACAATTTAAATCAACAATTAATAAAGTAGCTATCTGTTCTAGATATTCGTTGTATCTACCTTTTAATTAAAAATAATATTTACAAAAAAATAATAATTCTTTCCGGAAATCCCCTAATTACCCCCACCCCTTTGCCTACCTCCCACTCAAACACCTGAATTGTATATCTGTCAACATTCTGTATCATAGTTTAGTTATAATATTCTCCTGACGAAGGAAGGGTGCTTCCGAAACCGGTAGAGTGTGTATAAAATAAAAGTGGTCTACAACAAATTTATATGTGTTGTATATTGTAAATTATGGCGAGCCACAAAGTTAGTGCTTTTTACAAATACGACAAATAATATTATTGAGTTTGATTTGGCACTTCTCCGTAAATACAAATTTAAGTTTTGTATGAAAAGGGTCGCACAACCGTTCTGCTCAAAGATTAATCTACGATCAACCAATGCAATGTTACTAAAGAATAAATATTTATTTTTATTTTTAACTTAATGAGCAAACCTCAAATTGTCATAATTAATTAAATGAAGACAATATTCGCGAAACTCAATCGAAAATCTGAAAACAGAAGAATTAGAAACGGATACGGTCACATCTGAGACTCGAACCCATCGCCGTATTGGGGCGCAACTCTACCAACCTCAGAAAATCGCCAATATGCACTTTTAATGTCTTTAACGAAATGACATTTTACGAAAACTTTGTGTTATTACCGCTTCACAATTAAAGCTCTATAAATGAAACATTTCTGAACGTAGCTGAATAGTAAAAACTGTTTTAGACAGGATACAAAATAAGCTTTCGAATTATTATATTACAAATAAATACTAATATTTGTAAATATTAAAATTTAGAATGCAAACATTAAAAAAATGTGAAAATGACTCATGTGATGTTTTTATGTGAAAACGGTACTAAAATCACAGATTATGTAAACAACAATACTTATTCTATTGTATAAATGTGTAATAAACACTTTTGTCACCTCACTTTTTTTATCATTTCATATAAAAATATTTAATAAAAATTAACAATGTCGGGTGCGGTCGACCTGCCCGTAGGAAATTTGCCGGGATAAATTATGTGTCAGACTACGCGTCTGACAGAATGGTCTTTTTACGCATTTCTATGGACAACTTGAATAGAGATGTGCAGCATGAATCACTATCGACCTTTCACTTTTTATTTTAGGGATGTAGCTAAAACAATAACGGAGTTATAACGGTTTCTATGGAGACACACGCGCTGACGTATAAACACGATTATTGTACTTGACTGCTGTCGTATTTTTAACGCATATATCTGCTTATGTTGCGGAGGGGTGTCCCGAGTCACATTAAAAATAAAAATGCATAAATAATGTATCCGAGACACTAATCTAGATAGCATTTAGTTCGGGTTTGAATCTTGCAATCATTCAAAAAGATAGCAATCAATTAATATATGCTTTAAGAAAATGAAGAAAATGTTGGTAGCATGATTCTCTGTCGAACTACAGTTAAATATGAACGAATTGGATAGGGACATATTAGCTCAGTTGGTAGATTTGGGACCCGGTAAGTTTTGAGTTCGACTCCAGATGTAACCGTATCTTTTTCTGATTTTTCTGTTTTCAGATTTTTGATTGAGTTTCGCTACTATTGTCTTCATTTAGATATATAAATAAATATAAAACTGTTTGACTCTTGCGCTTGATATAAATACAAAAATGTCGTTCGTTGTGGTACACCCCATATCAAATTTCTTCGGAAAAATAGAGGCCAGGGATATATTTTCAATTTGACATCGATGGCTTACCTTATGGAAGAAAAAATACCTTATTTTTCCGTAGTAATCACCTAGACCCGTACAAGCCAGAACCTCCAGATTTAATGTTGATATCCACCAAAAGGTTGGCCGGATATTCATTTTACTTGAATATTTTCTAGCGGCGAGAATTCATAATTAAAGAGGTGATTTTTAAATTTCTGTTAATTTTATGTTATCTGTCGAGGGGTTTATTGGATTTATTCGATTAATTACTTATATACGTATGGGTTAAATAAAAAAAATCCACCAGCGTTATAGCAAAAATTATTAAAATTTTAAAATTTCAAAATCGTTCTACGTTTAATCAATGACTCTATATAGACTATGCCATAAGATGTTTTATAATTAACAGTCACAATTTATATGCGAAATTTACTATGTACAAAATCATTTCAGCACTTCAATTTCTTGACACCACTCTTATTCACTAAAAAAGTGCCCATAAAAAAAGATTTGTCGGTAGGTGCATGTTTAATGAACCTGTCAGAAGACCGGTCAGTTGCTGAATTTTCATTGCATTTGGGTCTCACCCAGGCGTCGCGTGTTCGATTACTCGGCTGACTAAGGGCTTTCGCTCATGGAGAAACTGAAAAAAAACATTTGTCGACACAATCGCAATCAACCTCCTGAACAAAATCGATATTTTTCTGATCTGACATGTCAAAAAATGACAAAACTTGACAGCTAGTGAGCCATTAACATGGCAATCTGTTAACAATAAAACTGAAACGCGATTGCAGCGGCGGCCAGCACCACTGGTCGCGATGCAGTCGCGTTTCACTTGCATTGTTGACGGGTTGCCATGGTAGCGGCTCACGAATTGTTAAATTTTCGAGTAATCTGCGGTACGTCAAATCAGAAAAATATCGATTTTTTTCAGGAGGTTGATTGCGATTGGATCGACAACTTTTTTTTTCAGTTTCTCCATAAGCGGATGAGCATTTTCCGTTTAGTGTGGTGGTAGTAAGAGATTTTAAAATACAGTCAAGATATTCGTAACTGTATGTAACATTCGTACGAATGTCTTTCTTTAAAGATACTAATTTTGGTTGTCGGTGAATGGGTGCTTGATTTAAATGTGTATTCTTTACTTTACTTATCTTAAATAAGTATAAGCAAAAATATAAAGCGTCTCTAAAAAATTCCAAAGAATTACAATTGCGTCAAAACAAAATTTTCAATTATATTTAAACTTAAATTAGTTAATCTCAAAATAGCTGAAATAGTGGTAAAAATCTAAAAAAACCAATTTATTTTTTCGAACCAAATTAGAAGAAGTTTTAACTCTGTTATTTTCATAAATAATATTGAATTCTAAAAACACATCGTTCTGAACAACAGTAAAAAATGATTGGGTTATTTAGCATCGACAATTGAAACAAAGGAACAATCTTTTTCATTTGATATTAAACCAACTACTGTAGAAGAGGTCTTAAAAATAATCAACAGCCTTAATACTACACATGCAAAGGGTCCAGATAGTCTAAATACACAAATACTAAAAAAAAATAAAAATCAGATTTCTGCTCCGCTATCATATTTACAACTTAAGTTTTGCATCAGGAATATTTCCTGATCACTTTAAAAAATCAATAATTGTCCCAATTCACAAAAGTGGACCTAAATCTCTTGTAGAAAACTATAGGCCAATATCACTTTTAAGCGCGATATCCAAAGTCATTGAAAAGCTTTTCAAAACTAGGTTAAACGAATATGTGGAGGAACATAACATTCTAAATCCAAACCAATACGGCTTTCGGTCGGGTAAGGGAACGGATGATGCCATCGCATGTCTCACTGAAACTATTGCAGGGAATATGAACCGTGGCAAGAAAACTATTGCCCTTTTCCTGGACCTGGCCAAGGCATTTGACACAATATCTCATAAAATTCTTTTACAGAGACTTAGAAATATAGGAATAAAGGGAAAAGCTTTTCAATGGATAGAAAGTTATATATCTAATAGATTTCAACAAACCAGAATTAACGAGACTATTAGCACTTCACTAAAATACACTTTTGGGGTACCACAAGGAAGTACACTTGGGCCCCTTCTCTTTATTATATACATAAACGAACTTTGTAACCAACACATTGGTGGCAAAATTATCACGTTCGCTGACGATACAGTTATTTTGTTTGAAGGAGATGATTGGAAAGAAACACACCACCTTGCGAACACAGGTATAAATAGAGTAAAACAGTGGCTGGACAGTAATTTGCTTACACTAAACATACAAAAAACAAAATATCTCACATTTAGCGCTACCCTTGCAGGTCAACCCAAAACACCTCATCACCTCACAATACATAATATTAAGTGTAGCCTTGGAAATAATAACCATACTAACTTGTAAATGCGAAACCCTTGAATGTGTTAAATCTATTAAATATTTAGGTATAATAGTGGATAACCACCTTAAATGGAAACAACAAATTGAAAACACAGCTAATAAAGTGCGCAAGCTTATTTATATATTTATAGCATTGCGGGAAATTATAAAAACTCAAGACATTAAAAAAATATACTACGGACTCTGTAACTCCGTCATAACCTACGGTTGCATTGGATGGGGTGGAACAGGATTAACAATATTATACCCGCTACTGAAGGCACAGAAATCCATTCTACGCGTCATTATGAAGAAACCCTTCAGATACTCGAGCGACGCTCTCTTCAAGGAGTTTAATGTGCTTGATGTTCGACAGTGTTACATAAAAAAAAATAACAATCTACGTCCACAAAAATATAAACAAAACGATAACAGTCGATCATAATCATCAAACCAGAAGTAAGAGCAGAAACGACCTTTCTATTCCAACAAGCAATACTGCGGCTTATCAAAAAGTTTTCTCTTACCTGGGACCAAAAATATACAACAAAATCCCCTCTCAATTTAAACTGTGTGAATTATCATCCTTCGGTACTAAAATTACAAAATGGTTATTAGACTTAGGTAGGACAGATTCCGAAAAATTATTAAAAAACGTAGTCTGAGTTGATTTCTTCGATTTTGTATTTTGTATTTTCCTAAAAAATATTTTTTTATTTTTCTTTCTTACATTTATATATTATATTTTTATTTTATATTTTACATGTATCTATCTGGATTTTATTGTTTATTACTGCTAATTTTTATTTTCCTAAAAAAATACTTTTTTATTTTTCTTTCTTACATTTATATGTTATATTTTTATTTTATTTTATATTTTACATGTACCTACCTGGATTGTATTGTTTATTACTGATGTATACCTAGAATAACACAACTTATATCTGATATTGTACCTAATATCTAAGTAACTCCCCCAATATGTACCATTATTGTTAATTATTATTGAATCCATTAATGTGAAATTATGTACACGCAACCTGCCAATTTGACTGTCCTAAAACGGGAAACCTTCCTAGTTGGACAGTCAAAGCTTCCTTTTATATTGTTATATCTTGTATGTAATAAATGTAATAATAAATAAATAAAATAATAAATAAAAATATTACAAAATCGTTAAATTAACAGAATCTTAAAAAATAATTGTCGATTCAAAGAAATTTTGTTTAAATATAAGGTAAAATTCTTCGAAACGAGCCTTAAAACGATAAACAGTATTCAACATGAATATTATTTCTTACGAAGCAATCAAGGTCTGAATAACAAATACTGATCGGTTCCCAGGAGCTCAGAACAAACGAATAGGTAATACTTTCTTTTAAATGAGTTTCTTTCTTATTTCGGTAAACACACACAGGGAAGGCGAAATCTTAATTTTCCACATGAAGAAGGAAGGCGAAATTATACGGTGATTTTCCGATTCCCAGAAGAATTCGCCAACTTGAGAAATAATAAGAAATACCCGCATTTCCACGCTTATAAGACCCTTGGTAACATTTCGCAGGGGTTTTGGGGTTCCCTAAAGCGTCAAAGGAAAATTATTTTTAAACATGCTTTAAACATCTTTTAACCATTGAGCGTGTATTGTAATTAAGGGTTATATTCCCCCATTTGTAAGGATTCATTCGCGTTTCTTAGTGAAATCAATTTATGAAATAGTGGTATCAAATCAACTATCTGCTCGATTTTTTTCAAGCAGATTATTAGGGGAGTTAGGATAACAGCCAACGTTATCCTAACTCACTACGGACCAGAATATCATGATACGACTTTAGTGAAATGTCGGGTTAGTTACACCATTTATAACTCAAGAACGGCTGGACCGATTTTTATGATCATTGATTTGTTGGATTTGTTTCCGCCTCAAATAGCAGAATGGATATTAAAACATCAGAAAAATTCACGAAAAAATATATTATGAAGACAATTCCTTTCCTCATACATTTTGTGTGGAAAGATTTCTCAACTTTTGAAAGAGCCGCACAATATTGTGATAAGTATAATATTGAATAGTGAGTGAATTCCAAAAATTCAAAAAATATTAATGAACTGATTGTTTTGTTTTTCTTCATACAAATAATAATGCTGTCCCTCTTTCTTACACACTAAATGTCAACAGTCGAAAATGAGACAAACGGTGATTGTATACCCGCACCCCTCCAAAGAAAAAATACAATAAATGTAATAAATCTCCCTCACACGTGTAAAGAAAATGAAACACCATTCCCGTAAGTAAGCGAAAAAGTAAGAAAATCACACAAAATGTAAATCCGTACACAACGCCTTCTCTGATACTGACAAAAACAAACCACGGAAGGTTGCGCATCGATAATTGGTTTATTGTGTAACTTATCAAAAACAAAAAAGAATTTAATTCAGCGAAAAAGTTATCACAATACTTATTGAGGCGGTACGATGTTCGCCTGGTCAACTAGAATACTTATATTACCTTCCAACTTCTGAAATTTGGATAGAAATTTAAACATAAAATTCAAAAGTTTGATATACCGTTTTAAGAAATCGACTGCTTGCTTTCGTTTGCAGAAAGCAAACTTGTTAGCTAAATTTAAATTTTAACCGGCAGTTAAAGAAACAAAATGTTAAATTGCACCACGTACTTTTGCTAATGTGATGGTTATAATTGTGACCAGTCTAAGAAGCAGAATATTTTTTGGAATGATGTGAAAAAAAGCACCGCATTATTTTTTGTCAATGCTATATTTTGTTTAGCGTCGCGCCTGACGCGACCTACCCTATAAAAATAATTGTTTGAGTACGCCTTCAAAATCTTCTTAAAAAAGAAAGACAAACATTCCCGGGTTACGAATAATCCAACAATATTTTAAAAATCTCCTACTACCACTACAGTGAGCGAAAAATGTTGCTTGTGTCGTGATTGAGGACTTATCGAACATGAGACGCCTGGGGGGGGACCCAACGCTATGCCCACTCAGTCACTATCCGGTCGAAAAATAAAACCGGTTTAAAAATAAATGATAACCTATTATAATAAATACCATGACACGGGGATAAAATGTAATTCAAGTAGTTGAAATAAATATCTAAGGATGGGTTCAAAAATTTAACGAATTCATCAAATATTTGAAGTTAATTTTCACGTTCTGTGTAAGTTCTATTCAGGTTCTTGGATTATTTCAGTTTCATGCAGCAACTGGCCTATAATGATATAATAACAGAACTTGAATAAAACCTCTACAGGATGTAAAATTAACTTCAAATATTAAAGTTTGATGAACTCATCAATTTTTTAAACAACCCATCCTAAGTAGTTTAATGGTAGTTAAACTCACTTAAAAATGAATTCGTCATTAAAATTGTAATTCACATCGGTACGAAAATCTTAATTTAATTTTAGGTAAATGATTGGTGATTTTTTTGTAAATTAGCTCCACAGAATATGTCTTCTTAGGCGATGGTGTGGAAGGTTTCGTAAGGAAAGGCGGGAGAGAAAAGCTAGGGGTGGGGAGGAATCTGGTGGTCACATCATAAGTGACGGACGTATGAATCCATCCGTCCAACTGCGGTGCAAGACGGTCGCGAGAGTCCGGCTGGAGAGGTCAAAAGTCTTCCTTCAAACAGTCTCTCCGATCCACATAGCGGGTGGGCAGATGTACCCAACGCCAAGACTCGGACAAACCTCACCCTATGAACCCGAGTACCCCTGCTAAGCCATCAAACGTAGCGAACCACTTGGGGTGACCTATGGCAGAGGTGTTGGTTATCCAATAAATGGTACCCCACTCGCCTCCATAATTTGTGATGGTACAATACTGCAAGACAAAGAAAGATTAAAAGCCGAGAATTCAAATTTCGTCGAAAGACGGTATGGCGATTTTGCCCTTGCAATTGTACAGAGTGGTCCCGATGAGAAAGATGAATTGTTCCCCGTACCGGCATTTTAAAATAATAACTCAATATCGATTTTATGTCAATGAGAATTTGCTTTCATATATACCTACAGGTATTCAAAAATGCTCAAATGTGTAATGATAAAACTATGAAAATTATGTGCTTTTGGTAAATATTTTTTGCTCATAATTTATAATTTTTCAATAACGTCTAAGCAAAATAAAAATGTTAAAAAACTGATGTATTATTTATGTAAGTTTGTAAGACCGTTAATAAATAGACAAACTGAAGTATTTTCGTAACAAAACACGTGCCTAGTCGGATCTTTTTTTAAAAGAATTTATTCAAATTTTTAAAAAAATTCCTGGAAAATTTATTGACTTATTTTATCGTTCGGTTGTTTAATTTGAAATGTGTGTTGATTTGAATACATAATTTTATTTGAAAATTTAACAAATCTTTCAACGATCTGCGATATAACCTTATTATACTAAAAATAAACATTTTTTCTTAAAATTTAAAACTTACCACTACTAGGTAAAAGAACAATCTTTCGAAATCGATTTATCCTTTATTGTGGAAAAAAAAACAATACGTCTAAAACTATATTTAAAAATGACATATTTCCGGTTGCGTCTGGTTATTCCCTCTTAAATATTATGAGTTGTTCATATTTTATTATTTAAGGCAACGGCAAGAGTGTAAAATATATTAATATATTTAAACGTTCCACTCCCCTACCCGGAAATAAAACTGAAAAAAATTCTTTAGAGGCAAAACACTCGTTCATATATTATGCACTTATTACGTATTCTTCTTACTGTTGTTATTACGTATTGTTCGTCTACCGCAATCATTTATATTTCAATTATCATGTTGCTTGAACGTGGAAGATTAAACACGTCATTACGGTATTCTGTTTCCCTGGGAACAGCGGGGGTGGGTTGGGAGAGGCAAGACGGTATCCAAGGGTTGTTTACATCCACCCCTTGCGGTTTATTTAGCGCATTAATGAACGGCGATAGGGAAAAAGGAAGAAGACCTACGTAAGCGAGCGTACCGCAACAAGTCCTTTATGTAGAAAAAATTCTGAATAATAGTTAATCTTCTTTTTGTTCTTAAAAATACAAACATCTAAAAAATATATTGTGCTATTTATTTATTACTACCTTTTACCCGCGGCTTCGCTCGCATGTGAAATGTTTTTTTTCCGGGGTCAATGATAGCCTATGTCATTTCCCGGTCCTCGAATTATCTCCGTTTTAAAAAAAATTACGTTGATCGGTCGCTCCTTTTATGTTATTATTCGTCCCGTTCCCCTTCCATCTCTCCTTCCTTTCCCGCGACATCTTCCCCTCTCGCGTTCCCACTCCGCCTCCTTCACCTTCCCTTTCTCCACTCCACTCGCCCGCTTCCCCTGTCCCGCGAACTCCCCTCCCGATTTCCCCTCCCCCTTCCACGTTCCCCCTCCCACGAGTTCCTCTCCCCCTCTCTCCTCCCGATTTGCATACATTCAGTCCCGGTACATTCAGTTTTTTAACAGCTCGTGTGCCACCTATTGCAATTTTCATAATGCCAGAGCTCACCAGTAGTACAAAGCTTGTCCTGACAATAACGAACATAAAAAAGAATTATCCACTGTGCAGTCATTATGCGCGTACATACGTTTCGGCGATTCATTTTTCATTATATAGAAGTTAGAAGATAGAAGACAGAAGACAGAAGACAGAAGACAGAAGACAGAAGACAGAAGACAGAAGACAGAAGACAGAAGATAGAAGATAGAAGATAGAAGATAGAAGATAGAAGATAGAAGATAGAAGATAGAAGATAGAAGATAGAAGATAGAAGATAGAAGATAGAAGATAGAAGATAGAAGATAGAAGATAGAAGATAGAAGATAGAAGATAGAAGATAGAAGATAGAAGATAGAAGATAGAAGATAGAAGATAGAAGATAGAAGATAGAAGATAGAAGATAGAAGATAGAAGATAGAAGATAGAAGATAGAAGATAGAAGATAGAAGATAGAAGATAGAAGATAGAAGATAGAAGATAGAAGATAGAAGATAGAAGATAGAAGATAGAAGATAGAAGATAGAAGATAGAAGATAGAAGATAGAAGATAGAAGATAGAAGATAGAAGATAGAAGATAGAAGATAGAAGATAGAAGATAGAAGATAGAAGATAGAAGATAGAAGATAGAAGATAGAAGATAGAAGATAGAAGATAGAAGATAGAAGATAGAAGATAGAAGATAGAAGATAGAAGATAGAAGATAGAAGATAGAAGATAGAAGATAGAAGATAGAAGATAGAAGATAGAAGATAGAAGATAGAAGATAGAAGATAGAAGATAGAAGATAGAAGATAGAAGATAGAAGATAGAAGATAGAAGATAGAAGATAGAAGATAGAAGATAGAAGATAGAAGATAGAAGATAGAAGATAGAAGATAGAAGATAGAAGATAGAAGATAGAAGATAGAAGATAGAAGATAGAAGATAGAAGATAGAAGATAGAAGATAGAAGATAGAAGATAGAAGATAGAAGATAGAAGATAGAAGATAGAAGATAGAAGATAGAAGATAGAAGATAGAAGATAGAAGATAGAAGATAGAAGATAGAAGATAGAAGATAGAAGATAGAAGATAGAAGATAGAAGATAGAAGATAGAAGATAGAAGATAGAAGATAGAAGATAGAAGATAGAAGATAGAAGATAGAAGATAGAAGATAGAAGATAGAAGATAGAAGATAGAAGATAGAAGATAGAAGATAGAAGATAGAAGATAGAAGATAGAAGATAGAAGATAGAAGATAGAAGATAGAAGATAGAAGATAGAAGATAGAAGATAGAAGATAGAAGATAGAAGATAGAAGATAGAAGATAGAAGATAGAAGATAGAAGATAGAAGATAGAAGATAGAAGATAGAAGATAGAAGATAGAAGATAGAAGATAGAAGATAGAAGATAGAAGATAGAAGATAGAAGATAGAAGATAGAAGATAGAAGATAGAAGATAGAAGATAGAAGATAGAAGATAGAAGATAGAAGATAGAAGATAGAAGATAGAAGATAGAAGATAGAAGATAGAAGATAGAAGATAGAAGATAGAAGATAGAAGATAGAAGATAGAAGATAGATAGATAGATAGATAGATAGGTAGATAGATAGATAGATAGATAGATAGATAGATAGATAGATAGATAGATAGATAGATTGTATTTTTCCTTTGGAGGGGTGCAGACATACGTTCACCGTTTTCCTCATTTTCGACTTTTGACATCTAGTGTGTAAGAAAGAGGGGCAGCATTGAACAAAAGCAAAACAATCAGATTTGCTTTTGTACATTGACATTTAACGTTTTCGAAATTTTTGAATTCACTCACTTTTCAATATTATATTTATCACAATAATGCTACAGCTCTTTCAAAAGATGGAGAATTCGTTCCATACAAAATGTATGAGGAAAAGAAATTTCTTCGTAATATTCATTTTCTGATTTTTTCCTGTGTTTTAGCTATTCTGCTTTTCGGAGCGGAGACAAAAACAACAAATCAAATCATAAAAATCGGTCCAGCCGTTCTCGAGTTATAAATGGTGTAACAAACCCGACTTTGTTTTATATACTAAGAAATGTATGTAACAAAAATACAATACAGATGGTTCAAAAAATTATTTTAGGTATAGAAATGAGGAAAATAAATAGTTTGCCATTCAAAGGTTATAATTTTAGAAAAATGTCAGTTTGAACCCTATCCAAATCAGTTGAAGTAATGTAAAAGTTCCATTATTGTTTTTTAACATATGTCTGACTGGCCTCCAGTTACATAAAAAAATAATTTTATTTCTGATTCTCCATAAAAAAAATTGTTTAGGTATAACGTACTTACACATTTTTTGTATAAACGTAACGGTGGGTAGTATTTTTATTTAAGAACATAATAATTTTTTTTATTGGAATTACGTATTTTGAAAGATAAACCCAACTTTTTTTATTAAAAAGATAATGTTGTTGTAGGGCTAAAATGCATTGACATTTCTCTTTGTCAAACATTTTGTTTTTCTTATATGTAGATATTTCGCTTAAAAAATGCAAATTTTTACATCTTTTTAAATAATGGTAGGTTTTTACAAATGGAGTGGGCTTTCTTATTATTCATGTTTAAAGTTGATTAAAATTGCATTAAAAAATTATCATAAATTTAAACCCTGAGTGATTATTTATTGAAAACTGTCCTTAAAGTTTTTATAGATATATCTCTTTTTGAAAACGCACTTTACAATATAAGTGTGATAACCGTATGCGGTTATCTTCTGATAATATAAAATCATAGCGCTCGGTTTTACTATTTTTCACAAGTACCTACTAAGATTAGTTGTAGAAGAAAAAACTATCTAATTTGTATTTGTTGTGATTAAAACCTTAGAATATTCCAATTTTTGTGATTTTAATTGGTTTTATATAAAAAATTAACAGTTTAGTGCCATAAGTTGAAATCTCTTAGAAAAATGATGACTCGAATAAAAATGTAAAACTACTAATTATAACACATCTTTCTGATAATAAGTACTTAGAAAAACAGGTAAAATAAGTAAACTATCGAATTAAAAGTAGTAATAAGTAGAGAATTAAAAAAACTTTTTCAGTAAGAACTTCGGGTGAAAATTACCCAACCTTACACTCGATTTTATAAATTTAAACCTAATGCTCGCCGGGTTAAGAGCCATGTTTTCAGCATACATATGAAACTAGTTGGTAATTCGCGATTGTTTGTATTACTTGGTAACATGTTGAATATGTTGGGCCTGTTATACTCCATGGTTCGCAGCCCGTATTCATTGTTACATTTTGGTATCAGCTCGCCTTCATTATTCGTGAACCTAGTATTGTGTTCATGTTCCGCTTTCGTCTTGTATTCAGTGGCGTAGCTAGGTAACCAAGGGCCCTAGGGCAAATTAAAAAATGAGGCCCCACTGCTATGTAAACCGATTAGGTTTTATCAAATAAAAGTATGAAATATACAAATACTTTAAAAATGCTAAGCTACTTAGGCTCTTTTTTGTGCACTGCAGGGCAGGTAATAAAAATATTAAACAGTAACAACATAAATTAAATTAATACTTGGTGTAGGTTTGGCTAATAAAAAGAAATAGATAAGATTCAAGAGTTTATTATATAAAGGTCGGGCCTACCAACTGACTAAATAACAATAATATTTACAGTTTTTTCCTAGCTTTAGTTTTCGCAAAAGTATCAATGACTTCGTTTAAATCCAGGCTTGATGCGGTTTTGTTTTCAATTGCTATTAGCGATAAATGTCGGAGTCGAGTTTGGCCCATCTTATTTCTTAAATAATTTTTAATTTGCTAAATGACCTTTCAACTGCTGCAGAAGTGACAGGAATTGTAAAGAATAATAACATTACTGTAAATACTTCCGTTAGGTCGCATTCTAGCAGGCTCGCATTCTAGGCTTCTCAACCAACACTGCAGTTACCACATTATTTGAGTCACTATAAATAGAAATATTTTGGCCAGATGTACTTGCAGAAGGCTGACTAAAAAACTTGTCAATTTTGGGCAATTTTTGTTTACTATCTTCTCTTTCTTGGCGTTGTTTGCGTTTAAATGCACCACTGGGTTCCTTCTTTTTATCCATAATTTTAGTTTTCTAATTTATTTAAACAATACAATATTAGATTGTACTCGAGTAGGTAGGTACTCACTGTTCACTGACGACGTTAAAAGTTAAAAGTAAAATAAAAGGAAAGAGCAACACACTGATACGCTACAAGTGTCGTTGGGGAATGACGCACATATCACTATCCCGATCCGTCAAATTGACAACACTGCCAACCTACAGAAAGAATTTAGGGGAATTCCACAGGCATAACTTTTGAATTTCTCTCAACTGAGTTGTCATGATTAAAGTGGGGTTGCAACCTGTCATATTTATTTTGAAAATTGGAGAAATTTCCAAAAGTTCAGTTCGATCGAGATTTCTGGTAAGGATTCGAGGGCCCTCTGAGCTTGAGGGCCCCGGGGCACTGCCCCGCGTAGCCCCTAGGTAGCTACGCGCCTGCTTGTATTCAGAGGCAGAAATATATTAAATCAATATTTTTGCCGTAATAAGAATGGAGAACACATTTTTCAACCAGGTATCTGTTAGGGTCACTCATACGACGCTGTGTCGATGTAGCTGTGAATGCATCGGTTCGCCCATAAGATTTTTTTTAGTAAAACAACTTTTTCCATTTCGGCGAAAACATGATGGCAGATTGTTGAGACGATGAATAATATCACTAAAATATATTTTGGTAGAAAGCAGTCACTTAGAGATTTGACATATTAATTGAAATAAACAATAACTTTGCTTATACCTATCCACGATATAATTATTTAATTTTTCAATACCGACCAATTTCGCTTAACACAAGCATATTCAGGGTTTAAAATAATCAAAATATGCATTGTGTGAGCTTATATAGATTTACATACAGAAAGGGACAAAACACTGTTCCTTTATATGTTTATATTATCTTTTGTCCCTTTCTGTTTTGAATATCTATATGTTATTCTATTTTAATGTTAATTAATCCTCTCACAATTCCTTTAAATTATGCTTTGTACCTTTCTGCATGTATGCCTATATAAGGTCACAAAATGTTTATTTTTGATCAGTTTAATTTTGTATCCTGAAGATGCTTGCGTTAAGCAAAACCGGTGGGTATTGAAAAAAATAAATAATTAAATCGTGGTTACAGAGTTATTGTTTTATTTCAATTAAAATATATGTTTTAATGTTTGTAGTGTAAGTGTGTGTGGAACTAATACCGCACACCTGTAGAAAAATATCGTAAATCAAAAAAATATATTTTGCCGGAAAGCTAAAACAAGGACATGTCACGAGACATCCAGAGCACTTCAAGATCTTGCATCTCATAAAGCAGGGAAAGATTGCCGGAAGTTGAGGCTCTGAAGGAAGGAGAACATGGCTGTAAAACCTGTGGCAGTGGTTTGGCCAGTCTACTGTAGTAGCAGCTGTAAACAAAGTCCGCATAGCCAACATGAAAGCAAACGTCCGTTGAACGGACAGGGCACGAGAAGACGAAGAAGAAAACAAGTGGATGAATGTAGAACAAGCGGCGTCGTCGAAAAGAGATACTAGCGACATCGTGCGGAGATGGAGTGATCCAACTAAATTGATTTTCATTAGGCATAAATAACCAAAATATTAATTAATAATAATTGAATAATTTGTAGAGCGCAGTTTTTGTGAAAAATCACCTCAAGGGGGCTGCAATCACTTTGCATTTCAGAGATAAAAATTTAAAGTTTTTACTTGCGATACCTTTCTAACGATCTGCGATATATAAAACCTAGACCATAATATTTATAACAGCAATGAACGAATAACAATAAGATGAGATTCGTTCGTAAATATTAAAATACTTAAATACACTTCTTAACACAAATTGATTGAATTTACATATATTTGTTTTTATTAACGTATAATATTTGAAGAAATTAGATTTGCCTACAAACAAAATTTGTTATCTCTCCTGAACATTTTGCGTTTCGGAATTGCTATTTTTGTACGCTTCTTGGGTACAGGTGATGACTTGACAGTTGATCCCCTTACAGTTAGTCCTCCAAAACTGTAATTATTATAAAACCATAATGTGCATTATTTACCAATTTCAAACCTAAAATCTACTTCAAAATTATCTTTATTAATAAGTTGGTATGGATAACAAACGAATTTATTTACATTGTCGATGTTTTGTACTTATACTCGTATATATACATTATATGCACAAGTAGTTTTATCCTTGGGGCATTTGAATGAAAATATGATGTATACTTTTTTTATCCGGCAGTACATCCTCTCTGCACACCCTTTCGGTCAGCTAGTTATGTTGTGGGTAAGTACGTATTCCGTATTTTCGATAAACCGACTGCATATCGTACTGTCGGGGGTTCAACAGTCATGAAAGCACACAGTAGGTGTCTTCGGTAGAATAGTACAGTTAGTAAATGCATTATAAACACCCCCGACATCCGAGTTTTTGTTCAAAATCGATTTTTTTACATATTTTTTAAAATTTCATGTTTTTTGTTTTCTAAATACTGTGCCAGTAAAATTATAGATTTTTCGGTAGCGCAAAAAAACAACACTTTGTATATTGAGAAACAACACCGGAAATTAAATCCCGCTCCTAAAAGCTTGATATGATTTGCTGTACATCGCTAAAGCACTTGGGCTGTAGTTCTAAGTGAAAAGTTTTCCACGGGACGGCCTCCCAACATTACCTTCGTGGCGAGGTTGATAAGTACCTTTTAAGGGTTACTAGCAGTGGTGTGCATTACTTTACGACCAAAGAACACGCTGGGCTATTTCGTTTTTTTTTTTTTTAGTTTGGGTGTGAATAATGATTTTGGTTTTTTAAAATTCACTAACCAACTAACTAATTAATTAACCATAAATGAAACAATTTAACTCTTTTTGAACCACTTTTATACTTGAGTAAATCCGACCGGTTTCAGAACGAATGTACTTTCTTCAGGGCAAATGTGTACTGATTTGACAGTTTTGAAATATGGATGGGATTTATATTAATTATATTATACTAGCTGGGCTACCCGGCTTCGCTCAGGATAAAATTCGAGAGTATTATGGAAAGTTTCACATTGATGTTCCCGATTTCCTATTCCCGAACATTCCACAATTTTCCAAAATGTTCCTGGATGTTCTTTTTACGTTGTGGAATGCTTTCAAATACTCTGACCGGGGTATCCGGCTTCGCTCAGGGAGTTGATGTGAGATTGAATTGACGTTCTAATCCAGGACGGATTTGCTTTGTATACCCTATATGGGTAGCCCCATACAAAAAGACTTCAAATGTTCCAGAATAATGTTCCAGATCATTCCGCAACATTCAGGAGTGTTCTCTAATGTTCCGCAATGATCGGGGATGTTCCATCCTATTCTGGAACATTCCACAATATTCCAGAATATTCCAGGACGTTCTGGAATGTGGTGGAATGCTCAAGAATACTCTGGAATGTTTTGGACTGTTCTAGAAATTTCAAGGGGGCGAAACTTCCAGCCCTTATATTTTTAAAAGCACGCCCTTCAGGTAAAAACGGGAACTTTCTTCATAGATGGGGAGGGCTACCACACAATATAACTCCCGTTATCATACCGGGACCTCGTCTTTGAGTTTTAGCGGCATGCACGTTATACACTTTTTTTAATAACGTATATTGAAAATTAAGATTATACAAACTTCTAGAGCCACTTTCCAGAGCCTTCTAGACTCACCGACACTCTCCGCCACTCATATCTGAAAGCTTCTAGAACTTTCTCCATTCAAAGTGTCCTAGAGCATTAGGGACCTTCCAGAACTATCCAGAACCTTCTAGACTCACCGACTTACTCCGCTACTCCTTTCTGAACTTTCTACAACTTTATCGAATCTTATAGAACTTTCCGGAACCATCTAAACTATTCTAAACTCACCGACATACTTTCTTTCTCGAGCTTAATCAAGCCTTCTAGAACTTTTCGGAACCTTCTAGACTCACCGACATACATCCGCCACTCCTTCCAGAACTGTTTACAGCTTTATCGAACCTTATAGAACTTTCAGGAACCTTCTAGACTCACCTACGTACTCCACCACTCCTTCCAGAATTTTATACTTCTTTATCGAACCTTCTAGAACTTTTCGGAAACTTTAAGACTCACCGACATTCTCCTCCACTCCTTCCAGAACTTTGTACAGCTTTATCAAACCATCTAGATCTTTTCGGAACTTTCTGGACTCGCGGATTAACTCCGCCACTCCTTCCAGAACTTTCTACAGCTTTATCGTACTTTATAGAAATTTCCGAAACCTTCTAGACTCGCTGACATACTCCTCCATTCCTTCTAGAACTACAGCTCTATCGAACCTTCTAGAACTTTCGGAATCTTCTAGACTCACCGCCAATTATTTCTGAAAGCTTCTAGAACTTTCTCCATCCACAATTTTATAAAGCATTTGTGGACCATCAGATCCTTCTAGACTCACCGACTTACTACGTCAAACCTTTCAGAACTTTCTACAGCTTTATCGAACCTTCTAGAACTTTCCACAACCTTTTAGACTCACCGACTTACTCCGCCACTCCTTCCAGAACTTTATACTACTTTTTCGAACCTTCGAGAACATTTCGGAACATTCGAGGCTTACCGACATACTCCGCCAGACAACCTTCTAGAACTTCTTACAGCTTTGTGGATTCTTCTAAAATTTTCCGAAACCTTCTACACACACCGACACACTCCTCCATTGCTTTCAGAACTTTCTACAGACTTATGGAACCTTCCAGAACTTTCTACAGCTTTATCGAACCTTCTAGAACTTTACACAACCTTCTAGACCCACCGACAAACTCCTCCACTCCTTTCAGAACTTTCTACAGCCTTATGGAATCTTCTAGAACTTTCTACAGCTTTATCAAACCCTTTTGAACTTTCCGGAACCTTCAAGACTCACCGACATACTCCGCCAATCCTGCCAGAACTTTGTACAGCCCTATCGAACCTTCTAGAACTTCTTACAGCTAAAACCTTCTAGAATTTTAAGGAACCTTCTAGACACACCAACACAGTCCTCCACTCCTTTCAGAACTTTCTACAGCTTTATGGAACCATCTAGAACTTTCAACAGTTTTATCGAATCTTCTAGAACTTTCCGGAAACTTCTAAACCCACTGACATATTCCACGATTCGTTTCAGAACTTTGTACAGCTTTATCGAACCTTCTATAACTTTCCGGAACCTTCTAGGCTCACGGACTTACTCCGCTACTCCTTCCAGAACTTTCTACAGCTTTATTTAACCATCTAGAACTTCCTACAGCTTTGTGGAATATTTTAGAATTTTCTGGAACCTTCTACACACACCGACACACTACTTCACTCCTTTCAGAACTTTCTACAGCTTTATCAAACCTTTTAAAACTTTCCAGAACCTTCTAGACTCACCGAAATACTCCGCCACACCTTCCAGAACTTTGTAAAGCCTTATCGAATCTTCTAGAACTTCTTACAGCTTTATACAACCTTCTAGAAATTTCCGGGACCTTCTAGACACATAACACACTCCTCCATTCCTATCAGAACTTTCTACAGCTCTACGGAACGTTCTAGAACTTTCTACAGTTTTATCGAACCTTCTATAACTTTCCGGAAACTTCTAAACCCATCGACATATTCCACCATTCCTTTCAGAACTTTGTACAGCTTTATCGAACCTCCTAGAATTTCTTACAGCTTTGTGGAATCTTCTAGAATTTTCCGGAAACTTCTTCACACACCGACATACTCCTCCACTCCTTTCAGAACTTTCTACAGCTTTATCAAACCTTTTAGAACTTTCCGGAACCTCTTAGACCCACCGAAATACTCCGCCACTCCTTCCAGAACTTTGTACAGCCCTATCGAACCTTCTAGAACTTTTTACAGCTTTATGGAACCTTCCAGAATTTTTCGGGATCTTCTAGACACACCGACGTACTCTTCCATTCCTATAAGAACTTTCTAAAGCTTTACGGAACCTTCTAGAACTTTCTACAGTTTTATCGAACCTTCTAGAACTTTCCGGAAACTTCTAAACCCATAGAAATATTCCACCATTCCTTTCAGAACTTTGTACAGCTTTATCGAACCTTCTAGAACTTCTTACAGCCTTGTGGAATCTTCTAGAATTTTCTACAGCTTTATCAAACCCTTTTGAACTTTCAGGAACCTTCAAGACTCACCGACATACTCCGCCAATCCTTCCAGAACTTTATTTACTATCGAACCTTCTAGAACTTCTTACAGCTTTATGGAACCTTCTAGAATTTTAAGAAACCTTCTAGACACACCAACACACTCCTCCACTCCTTTCAGAACTTTCTACAGCTTAACGGAACCATCTAGAACTTTCAACAGTTTTATCGAATCTTCTAGAACTTTCCGAAAACTTCTAAACTCACTGACATATTCCACCATTCGTTTTAGAACTTTTTACAGCTTTATCGAACCTTCTAGAACTTTCCGGAACCATCTAGACTCAACGACTACTCGGCCACTACTTCCAGAACTCTCTGTATAGCCTTATCTAACCTTCTGGAACTTCCACAATTTTATGGAACCTTCTAGAATTTTAAGAAACCTTCTAGACACACCAACACGCTCCTCCTCTCCTTTCAGAATTTTCTACGGCTTTATCGAACCTTCTTGAACTTTTCGGAACCTTTAGACTTGCTGACATACTCCTCCACTCCTTCCAGAACATTCCAGAGTTTTATCGAAGTTTCCGGAATCTTCTAGACTCTTCTTGAAATTTCTAGAATCTTCTTATAACTTTCAGTCCTTATATCTTCAAAAGTAAGCCCTTTAGGTAAAAACGAATACCCTTATTCCCTAGGGGGGATAGAGATCTACCACACCATACAACTCTCTTAATCGTACCGGAACTCGTTTCTGAGTTTTTGCGTTCCGCACGTTTTTTTGGACTTTCTTTTATAATATATATTGATTATATTCTGAAACCGGTCGGATGTACTCAAGTATAAAAGTGGTTCAAACAAAGTTAAATTGTTTCATTTATTTATAATGGATAACCACAAAGTTATATAAAAGAATAACTCGGTCTTGGCACACACTCTTTGCCTCATTCACATTTACATAACCTCATATTGTATACTCTTATACTGACTCTTGACAAAGGCCCGACTGAAGTATCCGGCTTACTTTGATCGTGCCATGTCTTCCTCGGACGTCCCCGATTTCTTTTATCATTCACATTTGAGTCATATATTCTCCATCTTCACTCCTTTGTTCATTTGCTCTACATGCCCCAACCATATGAGGGTCCCTTTCTTAATCTTACTCATTACGGTTATATCAGCCTTGCATTCTTTGTGATTCTCCACATCTCTCTCATGATCACATATGTTTTACCCCACATACGCCCCATGAATCTCATTTCTTCAGCATTCAGTGTACTTTCATACTTCCTCTGCCAGTTTCATGCCTTACTGCTATAAATCGGGGTAGATACCAGCACTTCATTGTGGATTGCTAGCTTCGCTGAAAAAAATCAGAGGGCGCAATTCACACGCAGTAGAAGTGAAACCTACAGAAAACTAAAAAAGAAAGATAAAAGTAAAGTGGACGAGAGTGGGGAAGGTACAAAGCACCGCAAAAAGAGAAGACGGATAAGTTGCGAAGCACTGCACAAAGAGGAGACAGATTCTACTATCTCATTCTCTCGCAGGTTAAATCCTGTAGATGTGTGTGTTCGTCTATTTTTAGTGCCGCTATTTTTCGTTCCATCGAGTTTAAAACCACAACGGTGATAAAGAAGTTTTCACATCAAAAATAAATAAAAAACGCACCTAACCTCACCATAACTTAATCTACAGTCACCATGATTTTATATTCTACCGCTGATCCGTATTAACCGAAAATCATTTTTTAGAATGTTATCTTTTAGATAAATGAAATAATGTTACTTTGTTGAACCACTTGTATATTTGTTTAAAGCCGACCGGTTTCGGAACGACCGTTCCTTCCTAAGGGCAAACGTATACTGATTTGACAATTACAAAATAGTGAGTGGGAACAATATATTATTACTAAGGATTGTGTTAGGGATGGAGGCGTTGCTGCGGATTAATGAAAAGTGGGCAAGGCAACATACCTATCCATGATTGGGCTGTAAGATAATATTTTAAGAACGGTCGTTCCGAAACTGGTCGGCTTTAAACAAATATACAAGTGGTTCAAACAAAGTAACAATGTTTCATTTATATATAAAAGATAACCACAATGTTATAGCTACAACCAAAAGTATATGTTATCTTTGGCTTTTCTTCGGTTAAGCTCAGCTTTTTAGCCACTATGGACGGCACGCCACTGTCACCGGTAGGTAGATAGGTATTACGGAAGATAAGTAAGATATAAAGCGACGTCTCCGAGACGCCGGAGTGATGATTCAGGATGCTGGCGTATGTCTCCAGGCGCTTGTGGACAGAACTTTGGACCGTTAGAACCACTTTGGACATCTCTTGTTTATTACATGGAAACTTTTACTCCCGCTGTACCTTGTGTGTAATTGAATGTCGTGATTTATAAGACCTATTGCTGCCACGTACAACATAAAATACCTTATAACGTAGGTTATTTATTTATTGCACGCTCTAATAGGATTTTACATTCTTTGTTTATAAGTTAAATAACACAGTATTTTTTAAAACTTTAAAACTAAAACAATAATGAAAATATAATGAAAAAAAAATGTAACAACAAAAGCATATAATATGAAATAAAATATATTGGTAAAAATGATAAGAAGTCTAACATAAAAAAGAATATGCAGTAAAAACCAAATTGCAGAAATTATCCACGACTATTTGTGTCTAGATGTATAAAAAAAATTGAATAAACAATGTTTATACTGGTTAATCTTAAGGCGAAATATATCTCCTAGATCAGAATATTTATTTCCGAGATTGTGGAGTCTTGGAATCGGGGAATTTTGGTAAGAGGGTGTCCTGGTGTTGTTAAAGTAAAAGGGTAGTAAATTTCGGCAAGATCTTTTGGGAATATGGATGTTGATTAATTGAAGTAATTCAGGACAGTCAATTTTGTAATGCAGTATATTATGTAATAATATTAAATCCGTGGTAATTCTTCTTTCTGAAAGTTTTAATAGGGACATTTTATCCAGTAAGTAATTATAATCAATATTTAGTACAGGAATATACAATTTATAGTGCATGAACCTCAGGAACCTTTGTTGAATCTTTCAATGCTGTCGGAATAAATATTGTAAAATGGAGACCATAACGTAGAGTTATACTCTAGTTGGCATCTGACAAGGGTTTTATATAATATGATAAATGTGCCTAAATTATTGAAATCTATAAATAATATAATTAATAATTCTATAGTTATTCAAGTTTATTATCTAAATAAACGTATATTTTTTAAAAACCTATCCGAAAATCGCAAATATTCACTTATAATATCTCAAACGAAATGTCCGTTTTACGAAAACTTTGTGTTATTACCGCTTCACAATTAAAGCTCTATAAATGAAATATTTCTGAATGTAGCCGAATAGTAAAAACTGTTTTAAAAAGGTAACAAAATAAGCTTTCAAATTTTTATATCACAAATAAATATTAACATTTGTAAATATGAAAATTTAGAATGCAAACATTAAAAAAATGTAAAAATGACTCACGTGATGTTTTTATGTGAAAACGGTACTAAAATTACAGATTATGTATAAAACACTTATTCTATTGTATAAATGTATAATAAATACTTTTTTATCATTTCATATAATAAAAAATATAATAAAAATTAACATTGTCGAGCGGCCCGTGGGCAATTCGGCGGGTAAAAATATGTGTCAACCGCGCGGCTGACAGAATATTCTTGTTATGTATTTCTATGGATAACTTGATAGGGATATACTGCTTGATCCACTATAGACCTTTTACTTTTTGTTTCAGGGATGTCACTAAAACAATAACGGAGTTAGAACGATTTCTATGGAGACACGCGCGTTAACGCATAAACACGCTTATTGTACTTGACTGCTATCGTATTTTTAACGCATGTATCTACTTACGCTTGTATCTACTTACGTTGCTGATCGGTTTTAAAATGAAGACAATATTAGCGAAGGTGAAAATAGAATAATCAGAAAAAGGTACGGTCACATCTAGGTCACAAAGGATTGTCGCTTTGCCGGAGTGCAGCTCTACTAACGTTTCCCTATACGATTCGGTCATATTGAACAGAATCATACTTCGACAGAGAGCTACCAACATTATTTTTATTTTTCTTAAAGCATATTTTTATTTTTTATTGGCTGTCACCTTTATGTATGAGGGAATATTCAAACCCGAACTAAACGCTATCTAGATAGCGTCTTGGCTAAAATTTATCATTTTTTTTTAATTGTCGGCCTTTGTGTTTCCTCCTTCCTATAACATGGGTCTCTTCAAGACCAATGTTCATTCCTTCCTCTCCTCAAAAAGACCCTCCACACAGCATCTCAGATACATAGGCCCATAGGCCATGAGTGAAATTATTTTCCTCAAGGCCTCCTGTGTGGAGTTATTTAAAAAAAAGCGATTCTATTGTATTTTCTGTGCGTCTAGGATGAATATTTATTTTCATTTAAACTTAATGAGTAAAACCTGAAATTGTAATATTTAATTAAATGAAGACAATGTTGGCAAAACTCAATCTAGCATATTTTTGATTAGTTTTCATGAAAGGGAAAAGATTTGGGCTTTTAAAAAATGTGATTTGGTAACAAATAAGAGTACCAAATTCTCGCAAATATCCGGAGTCACCGGGACTATGGGTTCTTATCGATATATAGAAAATCTGGAAGGATTGGAAAGGGGAAGGAGATGAGAAAGAGAAGAGTTGGATACTCGGATAGGATCATTAGATAACCCGGTCGATAGATAATATCGGTAACCCATGAATGTTTGAAAAAATGATAATAGTTTTCCAGGATGTTGGGAGGAAAGTACAATCCCACTCGTCCGTGTAGTTATATATATTAATAGTATGATAAAAAGCAAATATACCAAAACGAAAAACCCGAAAATTTTAATAAATGAAAAGCAATCAATTTTGTAGGGCATGAGTGAGTCTTGAGTGAGCTCGGGCCCAGCGTTTACTCAGTAATGGCGCTTGGAGCTAGAGGCCATTTGCCGCATCGTGACCCAGTGTCTCATCAGGCCGGTGAATACATTCAGTCCTAGTTCCGTAAACATTGTCCATACACTGTTGTATTCAAATGTAATGCTGAAGGCGTTGGTTATTGATTATTAGATATTGGTTCCGGAATCGTTCCATCGAGCTGATTCGGCAGAGACTTTTATCAATTATCAATCGACTTTCTTAGATACCTCTGTCACTAAACAACGGTTGTCATTTCAAATAACGTGTCGAATCTGAACAGTGGTCTTCAAATAGGGTGACACTTACAGTAAATACCACTCGGGGTCGATTTTTTTTTACTTTGGCGCCACACAACAAGACACGAGAAAAATAATTTCCCTCAGGACCTGTTGCATCCGAAATTGCTCACGAATTACAGCTTCAAATGCACTTTTAAAGGGACTGTAAATACTTTAAATGAAACGAAACGAAACTCGTGTTTGTTGGAATTGGGTGGACATATGTGTAGAAAAACAAGGAATCGAAGGAAAAAGGGATGACCAATCACTTACCAATATATCGCTGAAGGAGCACGCAGCACATCATATTATAAATAACTACTATAATACTCATTCCGATAATACTCGTTGTAATTATCGCCACACCAAAACGAATTAGTACTTAAAATGATAATATTATGTTCTTCCAGGTTGTCAAATCCCACTTTTTACTTAAAAATTAGATTTTATACACTAAAACCACCAACAACTTGTAGTAACAAAGGTAGTCCTAATCGCTCTTCTGTTTTAACAAAAAACACTCGAATTTGCAGTATTATCACACCATTGTTATAAATATCAAAAACTTTTCCAGCAAGATGATGGTTAGAGGAATATTGGAACTGGATAAACGATATCCTGGTAGGAAGCATATCCACTCTCATTTTAAAACCAAACATCCACGCAATTTTTGCAATTACTACCAATGCGATAACCCATTAAAAGAAGCCTCTATTAAAAATATTCTGGCGTCAATGATTCGAGTTCAGATGGATTAGATAATAGTTAAGACAAGAATTTAAGATGGCTTCTATTCGACTAAATAATTTTGCTAATTCCTCAAACATTAGTATTCGTTCACGTATTACTCGTTTTAGGTGATACCGCTTCATAAGTTTCCTCAATGTTAGGTGCCGAAAGGGGATGAAAATATCATTTTATTTGTAGCAGGGTTGTATGAGATGCGAAGTAATCACGAGCTCTTAAATATTTATCAGCACCAATGAAATTTATGTCGTTATCACTAATAATTCAAGAACGTAATCACCGTCTGGCTACAAAGCGTTCCAAATTTGCTAAAAAGGCTTCTGAAGATAGTCAGACAAGACTTGTAAACGCGGACTGCCTTAGTACTTAAATAAATTAGCACACGCAAGCCTTAAAAATTGGCTCCTTTACGTATGCTCTCCTTTAACGTGAATGAGCCACCTGAATCCAACATTGGGAAAAAGTATGACCTTCACGAAATCTAATTTGTATATAAAATCTCATATCACAGCCTGCTCACCAACATAAAGAGCCTTAAGGCAGAGGTGTTGGTTATCCAATAAATGGTTCCCGGGGCGGCGACAACCATACCCGCCTCCCAAATTGAAACGTAAGTTAAAACATGTCATGCATTTACTAAGACACGATCTTTTTGATTTTTTCTAGACGTAAATCTTGAAAAAACATCGGAAACCATCTAATATTGTTGTAAAATTGATAATAACGTCCTAGGTCTCACATGCAAAAACGTCTCACGATACGTGCAAATGATTAAGTAAGTCAAATGACTTTTCCCAAGTTAATTTTATTTGATTGTTTCACGATGAAATCATTAAAAATAAAATCACAAGTTGCATTTCAGAGTGGAAGATACTCCCAGAATCGCTCTGGTGTAAGACCACCATTCAGAATTGAAACGTTATTTGAAATGCCTTTAGCCGTGTGACCACATCTGAAGAGCCAGCAATCCCATCTTCCTTTTCCCCATCTCCTTCCCTATCCACTGCCTTCAGCCTCACAACATACCGCATTTGAGAACGCCATAGACTCACGGCTCCAGGCGGTTTGGAGCATTTGGGACTGTTGTTCGGTATTCACACATTAAAAAAGTTAAAACATTTTCGAAAAATATATTCAGAAAAATGGTAAATGTGGACCTGTTTCATTGTACATTTAATTGTTAATTCTAATTTAAACAAACAAAACAGCCTCCAAAAATGAGTGAAATAATAAAAACATAGAAAGAAAATACGAAATAAAATAGTTACAATAATAATATGGAAGTTATTAGCACAGCTATTATTGATGTTAGTTCGTGTATAGACTAATTATAATTAAGACTAATCTATTAACTACTTATTCTTCCATGAAAATTGTCATTTGAGTAAGATGGCGATTATTCTAAGAATCGTTCATCAGAATTACTCAATCAGTAATAAAAATAGACATCGGTACAATTTGTAATTTAAAGCTCGTCTTACATTAGCACCATACAAAGATCAAGCGAACTAAATCCTTCAAGCTTTTGCAGTTATTCCATCCAAGATTTTGTACTAATCAGAGTTGTTTGGGTATCTTCATTGGGCTGAAAACTTTTCAGTGATTTATTATTAGAGGGGAGATGGCGACTTGTATTATAAAGTTCTTAATGAATTGATTGCCTCTAAGTTTTGAATAGGGTCGCCTTCCCAACGACCGATACAACCTGGGGCGGTATAATTATTATTTATATTTGCTAAGTATCGCAGATGATTATTTAACTTGGTTTAAAGTTTGGTTCGATTCGATTTTACTTTGATTCGATAATGTTGATTTAATTTGGAAACTTGTGATTTTACTGTATAGATTTTTATTGTTCTCTCATAATACTTATCCCACCTTTTTCGTAATTTTTTTGTAGAATTTCTAGAGCGATATTTTAACCTACTTTTTATTAGCAATCTTTTTTTACATTAAATCCACACAGGAGTCTTTGAAAAAACTAATTTCCTTCAGAGCCTATATCGTCTTAGGGAATGTTGTGTGGAGGGTCTTTTTAAGAAGGGAAGGATACGAGGTTCTGAGAAGGCAAAAGGTACGAGGGGTGGGTAGAGGAATCCGAGGGTCAGTGTGTCCAGGAGAGACGGACATAAATCCATCGCTCTAACTGCGGTACAAGTCGATGGGTCGAGGGGTCGGCTGGAAAGTTCAAAAGGCCCCCCTCAACCAATCTCTCTCTCGATCGGGCTCGCCAAGCAGCAGGTGGAAGCAGCAGATTCATTCGCTGTCAAGACCTGGACAAACATCAACCCGGGCACCCCTTCCAAGTCCACAAATGTAACGAACTCCTTAAATGAAGACAGGACTCAGCTCTCGACTCAACATGAGACAAATGAATTACTTACATTGTAAATATTGGAATATTGTATGTATTGTAAATAATTATCAGCATCATGTTGTGTAACTGTCTTCAGAGTTAAGTGTGGAGGGATGTAGTGAACGTATGTCTTGCAGTATGAAAGAGACATGCGTGTATGAGTGAGACAGCATGCGGAACGTATAATAGGCGTGAATGTTGTCCATTCGTCCTCTCTTGTGATCCGCCTCCTAAGAAGAAACTTGTACAGTAATCTCGGATTAAATACACAATAGACTACCTACGCATTATTATTGCAATCACCTTGAAACTGAGATCAACCTATTCAGAGGAATCTGGATCCATCAGCAGGAGTCCAGGAGTAATGTAAGAGACCGGCCACGGTCATCACATAACCTATGACAGAGGTGTTGGTTATCCAATAAATGGTTTCCGGGGCGGCGGTACCCATAACCGCCTCCCAAATTGGTCCAGTCATTCATTTCCTCAACACCTAAATCTCACAACATTTATAGATGCCTAAGTTCCAGTGCCTTCGATCAGTGGAAAAAAAATTAACCTTATTATTTTTTTTTCCAGTTAAAAGAAAATTACATTTTCACTCATTTAACTAGAAATAATTATTTTCTACGAAACACATTCATGAATGTTGGATATGTACGATATGCACTTGGCGTAACGTCTGTCTCCTTTTTGACAACCTTTATTCATGAATTGGTTTCCCTTTGCCGTGACTAGTTCACGATTCTTTGTCTTGTTCTTTGAAATTCTACGAAAATTTTACCATCTTATGTTAACATAGGCCATAGAGGGCCGGTTGTTTTTTAACCAAGACATATTGTCACTCGGCAAGCGCCAAGTCATCCTGGAAAAGGAAAATGTTCATGTAATCACAATTTAGTTAGGAATCTCTCTTCGTCACTCTCTGAGTCGGTGGTTAAAATTTCGTTTATTTCATTTTCTGGACACATTTTGTTTCTCTCCAAACCTTTTCTTCATTGGTCCCTAGGCAGGTAAACTTCAAGAATTTTGCTCTAATAATAATTTCTCCCGGATTTAAAAAGAAGCCCAGGCGGATGTCATCACCAACAGCCAAGCTGAGCTTCACTTCCTGACAGCACGCGCTGTGGTTACAAGGTCCCTCCTGCTGCCATTTTCTACGTATTTGTTCCTGAAAGCACAGACCATACCGCTCATATGTATGTTGTCTTGTCGTGCCACAGCAAGCTGAGTTGTCCCACCATACATTATGACACTCTAAACTACCTTTTGGGCACGCTAGCTCCTAGGTTTGTTCTTACTCTTGCTATCAATGCCAACCTTGCCGTCTCTTGCTCTGTCATGCAGTGACGCATATATCGTCATGTGTAAACCATCGTTACCTTGACCCACCAGTATTCGCTGAATGCGTACCAATACAAGTTATCTTGAGCTACATTATGCTTCAATAACCATTATATACGATCCGTGTTTACCATAATAACACTTAGGATTCGTACTGGCATGTCTGCAGATACTGGATTCTTCTCTTCAATGGCCTCTGTAACCATAGTCGCGGCACAGCAACCACAGTCTCCACTTCGTGAACTTCAACGTCTTCGACCAAACCAGGTGTTTTCTAAGGCCTAAGTGTACTCTTGAGTGTTATCTCAAATGGGTCTGATTGCAGTGATAATGTAATCCTTAGAATCTGTGAAACCACGTCCATTTCTTCGAAATTCTCCGAAACCAAACAAATCCACGCTTCGCAAACTTAGCTCCCAGACCAATGAAACCTTAGAATCACACTTTTTCTCTTCTCTTGTACAAATGTATTGTCATTCTTTCAATTGCATAACCATGTGTATTGTCATTTTTTCAATTGCATAACCATGTGTATTATTGTTTTCAATTGCATAACCTTGTATGTTGTTTTACACCATGTACTTTCCCCAAAGTTGTCTTTTCCAAACATTCTATGTACCCCCATCCATTCCCTACAAACATTGTGACCTAAACTATAGCATAAACTGTATGTTCTAGCTAGGCAATCTCTCAAGCAACGAATCTCTCAAAAACCCCGATGGAAGCATAAGAGGATTTTTTTTTTCCTACAGCTCCATTGCCACGTCGCTTTTTTTCCAAGCGCGGGGGGAAGTGTTATGGTACGCCCTAAACGACAGAATTCGAGTCCATAAGAACACCGCCGCAGACAGCAACACCCCGCTCCCCCCTGTTTCCTGTTACCTACTTCCTCTCCCCTCTGCATTCCCGGGCAGTCGAGAATTGCAAGCCGCTTCGGGAACACGTTACGCTCCTCGGATCGAACACCGAGTTCGCGGCTAATTTCTGTCGATCAATTTGAACGCAATTACATCTGCGATGTTAATTGAAGTACATACGGGTTTTAGCGCTGGTATTCTGCCATGCCTGTGTGAACTTCGGGTCCTGTCCTAGACTCGGGAAGTGCCCCTGCTGAACCCGGAAGGCGTAGATCCCCGAACATCATGTAAGCTGTACAATTATTCCCTCTTCTGTTTGTGTCCTATAACGATAGACTGTAAACCCTCGCGAAAAGCCATCACTCAGAGAGTTTCGTTTCAGAGATCACGAGGTATAAACACGATAGCTAGGTTTGTGTAATATGCATTTTTTGTATTGAATTGTACTGTAATAACCTATGTACTGTGTTTTGAATTTGCAATACATGAATCTATTTAACTCAATCCTGTTGTTAATCTGCCTCGGCAGGAGCATTTCCTAGAGTGTATTTCCCGGACGACCGTGGGGGAGAGAGAGAGTTCCGAAGCATTCGTGCGACCTGCCCCTGGAATAGAGGGTACTTTTGTCTCTGCTGTGAGCTGGCCTGGGACATGTTAGGGCCCATCATAACAAATTTGCAATACATGAATCTATTTAACTCAATCCTGTTGTTAATCTGCCTCGGCAGGAGCATTTCCTAGAGTGTATTTCCCGGACGACCGTGGGGGAGAGAGAGAGTTCCGAAGCATTCGTGCGACCTGCCCCTGGAATAGAGGGTACTTTTGTCTCTGCTGTGAGCTGGCCTGGGATATGTTAGGGCCCATCATAACAACTAATTCCGAGGCCCCACGTTGGGCGCCAGTTGTTATGATGGGCCCTAACATGTCCCAGGCCAGCTCACAGCAGAGACAAAAGTACCCTCTATTCCAGGGGCAGGTCGCACGAATGCTTCGGAACTCTCTCTCTCCCCCACGGTCGTCCGGGAAATACACTCTAGGAAATGCTCCTGCCGAGGTAGATTAACAACAGGATTGAGTTAAATAGATTCATGTATTGCAAATTCAAAACACAGTACATAGGTTATTACAGTACAATTCAATACAAGAAATGCATATTACACAAACCTAGCTATCGTGTTTATACCTCGTGATCTCTGAAACGAAACTCTCTGAGTGATGGCTTTTCGCGAGGGTTTACAGTCTATCGTTATAGGACACAAACAGAAGAGGGAATAATTGTACAGCTTACATGATGTTCGGGGATCTACGCCTTCCGGGTTCAGCAGGGGCACTTCCCGAGTCTAGGACAGGACCCGAAGTTCACACAGGCATGGCAGAATACCAGCGCTAAAACCCGTATGTACTTCAATTAACATCGCAGATGTAATTGCGTTCAAAGTGATCGACAGAAATTAGCCGCGAACTCGGTGTTCGATCCGAGGAGCGTAACGTGTTCCCGAAGCGGCTTGCAATTCTCGACTGCCCGGGAATGCAGAGGGGAGAGGAAGTAGGTAACAGGAAACAGGGGGGAGCGGGGTGTTGCTGTCTGCGGCGGTATTCTTATGGACTCGAATTCTGTCGTTTAGGGCGTACCATAACACTACACATTAAGATAAAATAAATATTTCAATACAGCGCTATTCTATTTCATTATTTTGTTTATCAACAATAAATATAAATAATTTTTTTTTAATTTACCCAGCTTCTTTTTGTTTTTAATGTCATTTGGGAGGCAATTATATAAGTTGCCCCCCTCGTAACCAATGGATTGTTTACCATAGTTAGTGTGGATGGTGTTTAAATGTATGTTATCGCGTTGTCGTGTAATGTACTTGGGACGTTTTAATGAATTCTGTGTTTGTGTGTAAGAGATTATTTTGTATTTTGTGTATAAGGAGACATGTATTGTATTCATATAGTTTTCTTAAGATATAAAGATTCAATGCTGTCATGCACTAACGTTATTTCATTGGCTGGATTGTGTTTGACTTTGCCATGTATATTAGCGGCTAGGGAGGAGCCAATGTTGCAAAAGAAATTGTTAAATTGGTCGCATATCTCTACATTGTTAGTGATTATTTCATCATTAATGATTAGTTTATTGCAAAAATTTCTTGAGCTGTAAGATTGATTTTTAAGAATATTATTAAATAAGTTCCAAGTTTTTTTACTGTTATTTTAAGTTTCGTTTTTTTGTAGTGACATTATTTCTTATTTTTAAAAATTCTGCTTTTAATAAGGTGTTATTTGGTTATTTTTAGTTTTTTTAGTCTTTGGTTATCCAGTCTGGGTTATTTATGTTTTTTGTTATAATTTTAGTGGTATTATTAGAATTAATTTTATTTTTCAAGTAGTTCACAAGATTGTCATAATTTAATACCGAGTTGTCATTCATATTTAGATGAAAGGGATTTTGCATGATATCATTTTTTAGATTATCAAGATTAAGGTGTATGTATTTTTGGGACGATTTTAAAGATGTGCTTTTAACATATGTGTGAATTACGTCAAGGAGTAGTATATTGTGATCGGATATGGAATTATCACAGTTCGTTAGAGAGTATGATAGTTTTGTATCTGTGAGTATATTTATTTATTTACTTCTCACCATACATTCTTATTTTTATGTTTACATACAAAACAAAATTAACCTCACTAGGACTAGGCCTGTGTTGAGGTTAACTTTTATAAATTTGAGTGATTTTACACACAAAATACTAAAATACACTACATTTAAAACACTAAAATATCATAATAAAGTAAGAAATAAAAATATCATATTAGTGACCAGATGGGTAATTTAAGTATGATTTGTAATAATATAGATCATAAATAAATCTTTAATTACTATACCCACCAAGAAACAAAGCTAGTACAAAACATTTACAGTGACACTCCAATTTTGGCGAATGGAACTCAAATAAAATCTAAATAGATTTTATTTGAGTGAAAAATAAATATTTAAAAAAAGCTTATTATTCAAAAAACAAATATTATTAAAAACAAATCTTATTACTTAAAAATTGAAATCTTATTATTTAAAAAAGGACAAGGATGAAAAAACAGTATGCCAATCCTCTGTTAACACAAATATCTTAACATTCTTTTTAAATTTAGCTAATGAATTTGAAGATTTAATGTAGTCTGGCAGAATATTAAACATAATTGGAGCTTGGTATAAATAATTTCTTTGGCCAAAAGATGTTTTAGTATGTATTGCCATAAAGTTCATTGTTGAGCCAATTCTAGTGGTATGGATTTGTTGGGTTCTTTCTGCAGATTTAGTATTGATAAAAAATGTACAAATTATTTTAGTAATGTACAGCTGTTTTATACAGATAACATTAGATTCCTTGTAAAGTAGTTTAGATGGATAACGAAATTTTTGTTTGTACATGACTTTAAGAATAAATTTGTGAGCAATATTTAGTGGTTCTACATTGGACTTTAGACAGGATCCCCAGCAAACTATATTGTAAGAAAGTTGAGATTGGACTAAGGCATAATAGACAGATTTTAATTTCTCTTTATCCAATGTATGACGAAGTTCTTTAAAAATATAGGTAAGTCTTCTTATATTTTTTGTTAACATGTCAATATGGTCATTCCATCTCAAATATGTATCAATATTTACACCTAGGTACCTTATACAGTCTACTCTTTCTAAAGGGTGGCAATTACAATATAATATATGATCTATGATTGTGTTTGTATTTTCTGTGATGCGTGTGGCGTGTTTTTTGTTTATTTTGTTCAAAATAGTTTAATTATTAAATCTAATTGTATTCTTATATTTACAAGTATGTATGTTGGTTGAGTCAAGCAGATTTATATTGAAATCTCCAAATACAATACCTCTTTTATATGATATACTATCTGGTACCCGGCGTGGGTTACTATGTCATTCAAAGAAATAAATTGATTCTCCCTGCGTGTTTTTTCCCGTGCATCCCTGTTCCCTTCCACCTTCCCCATCCCTCGAGTCTTCACTAAAAAGAAACAAACACATACCTCTTGTGAAGAGCGCCGCTGTGAAGAATCCTGGTTAAGCGCTAGTGTGACGACGCTAAAAGGTGCTAGGGTTTACAAATGATTGGTTAGGTCAAAGTGAAGGGGTGCCAATAATATACCTACTGGGAGAGGATCGGGTCTATGCCCCCTCTTAGATTTCCTTGCGGCTAGCTCGTCTGCCGGGATGAGTCCTCGTTCTCGGGGCCGCGGGTCGGCCGCAGCCTCATTTCCAGCCAACAAATCAGAGTCGAATGTCTCAGACAGTAACAAATAAAAAGAGTGTGTGTGCGTTTACATAGAACGTGAATTTATTCATCAAACAAACAGTCACAACATTATCAAACAGTGGGGCACAATGGATCATAAAACAAAGTATCCTAGCTGATTGCCTAAATTCTCTCCGAACCCTGTCAGGTCTTCAAATCATTATTACTATCAAGTTAATATAGGTAAAATCATTATTACCATCAATTTATCAGGTCTTCAAATCATTATTACTATCAAGTTAATATAAGCAGCACAAAATGGGGTTAAGAATGTGGCTTACTGCTCGTCGGAGCGCCCGTTCATTTGTCTAAGGCGGCAATGGCCCTTGTGAGCGGCTCCCATCAGTGTTTTTAAGGTGCAAACACGGCATCGGGCTGGCTTAGATACTCCCATCGCGAAAGGTAGGGTATCGATACTCGTTTTAGCACATTTACTTTAAAGAAACTTCAAGAACCAACACAACGGCAGTGGATATGGGAGCTCCACCAATCGTGTCAACCGTTGGGGAACGCCGTGATCATAAATATACTAACCCCTAGATCGATCACTTCGGGCTTTTTCCTCCTAGCGGTTTCGTCACCAACTTAACCAGACCCCCCCCCCCCCCCTCGCCCTTCCCGCACCTGCCAGCACTAATAGACTAAAGATAGAGGAAACTTATTTGTCTACCATAGACAATATAATCGCTCTCGACCTACTTCATTAGCCCAATAAATTATTTAAGAACAAAATTATTGGAATCAGAAAATGTTACATTAGACAAATGAAACACTCTGAGAACATCTTTAAATATGTTTATTTTCAGTAAAGACAATTGATAATAAATAACACATAAGACAATTGATAATAAAACATAACACAAAAACTAAGGTATCCTAACCGACCTAACCTCAAATTAATTTACGGACGAATGCTGAATGTTGATGTCCTGGTACTGGTTCTCATCCTGGTCATCTTGTAGATACTCCACTGACCAGCTCTCTTCACCTTCACCGTCAGACTCCCATTTGACATCGGAAATGTCTCCTTCTAGTGCAATAGTTATTTCTTCATGTGACAAACCTCTAACAGCCATCTATAAAAATGATAACAATAAGTTATATATAGTCTACCGGAAAACATTAAAATAAATTAATACATCTTGAAAGAATCAAATTAAAATACGTAAAACAATACAAAATGCCAAAACAAGAAGATCTCCATTAAAAACATCCACCAATGCGCCATCACAGGATCATGAACGTTTTTAGCGAAAACAAAATGAAAAAGCAATGTTTTTGAATGGAAATCATATTTATCGATCAGATTAAACATCTGTATACAGTATAATAATTATTTTCAACAGAAAAATGCTATATCTTACCTTTTAATGTTATGCAGAAAACCAAGATGTCAAACCGTTTTGTCCAAGACGCCATTTCCAAATATTTTGTGTTGCCAGTACGCGATTTGTTATATGTATACCTTATAAAACATATCTTTCTCAAGCGATATGCAAAATACGGGGCTGTTTGTTTCATAAAATCAAGAGATTTTAATTTTCATCCATCAAATGGTAAAAATCAGTGGGTAAGACTCTTGACTCACGATCCGGAGATTGGGGTTCGAACCCGGCATGCGCAAGTAAATTTTATTTGATTAATTTGTGTTATTTCACAATTAATTCATTTAAAATAATATATATTATAGTATATTTACGGCATGTTCCAGAGTGGAATATACTATCAGTATCGCCCTGGTGTAAGACCACCATTCAGAATTGAAATGTTGCTTGAAAATGGCTTTAGCCGTGTTTGGTGACCAGATCTGAATAGCCAGGTACTTCCCAACCCTCCTCTTCCCCACCTCCTTCCCCTTCTCACTACCTTCAGCCTCACAACATACCTAATTTGGGGAATGCCATAGTCTCACTGGCTTCAGACGGAGCAGTTGAGATTCTTGTACGGTATTTACTGTAAAAAAAAAATCATTTTCTTCAAGATCTTGTGATATATTTAGAAAATCAAAACCAAAACACATTGAAGCTGTATGGATCAGGTGTTCTCGGAAATTAAAAAAAAAAAAAATCTACAACTTCAAGAGTCCACCAATTTTTCCATTTGTGAAGGCACAAGTCGTTTCAGCAAGTTTTTGTACAATAAAAATAAATCCTCAAATAAGAAGTGTGCGAGTGCTCCGTGTATACGATGTAATAAAAATTTAAAAAAATATATGGAATCACAAAACCCCCAAAAATACCACAAAAATACTCCAAAACACCTATTAAACCAGTAAAAAAATCCCATCCCACTTATTTTACCCCTAAGTTGGCAACCCTGAGCGAGAGATGGCGAAAATCAAAATTACAAGCCTATCTTTATAGCTCCATCTATGAAACTTTATCTATGAGTGGCAGCACTTTTACGTCACGGACCACGGTTGAAAAATTTGAACGAAGTTATACGCCCCTGGCCGTGGTTATTGAAATGGCGGCCGGGTGGGAATCCACCGCTCGGGAGCGTCGCTGCGTGGGAAGGGTGCGCAGGAGGTCGGCCTGACGCTCGCGAGCTCTCTGGTTTGATGTTGACAAATTTTAGGCGGCAATTTGAAAAATACTCTGACCTGATGCGTATCGTAACACTCTATAGGATTTAGCCTGTGAGAGAGAGTAGTATAGTCGATCTCCACTTTCATTTCTTTTTTCGGTGCTTTCTAGTCTATCGGTCTCCTCTTTGTGCAGTGCTTCGTAGCCTCACTCACTCTTTTTTTTTTTTTTTTTTTTTTTTTTTTTTTTTTTTTTTTTTTTTTTTTTTTTTTTTTTTTTTTTTTTTTTTTTTTTTAGAAATTTAATTAAAATTAAATTCGATAATGTTATTATCGAGTTCTGCAAGTTTTTTGGTTAGTGTTTTAGTTACAGCTGTTTCGACTTGTAAGGTCATTTTCAAACTGTGGTGAAGCCACGTACGGACGACTTATTTATAAGATTTTAAATGTCAATTTTTAAAGGTGTCTAAGTTGATTTATTACCGGTTAAACCAATTTGTAGAGACACTAATTGAGAGAGTGCTAATGTGGGAATCGGAGTATTTCCCTTTGGTTTGCCTTGCACTAAGTGTTAGTGTTTTCTTAATTGAATTAGAATGACGTTATTGCTATGACTCATTTAAGTGCATTATATTTCTTAGGTTTGGTAAACATACTAAGTAGTGGGGAATAAATAATTTTCCTTACTTTATTAATTAGCGTTATGTTGGGGTCATTCGTTCGTTTATTGATTTCTAATTGTTCAAGCAAATTTAATCTAAGACCCTTTCGTTCAATATGTAATGGTTTTGGCTGGTTATTTTTAAGTGGAACGTGATTATTCACTAAGAGATGTTCGGCGAATTTTGAAGAGGTGTTTTTATTTTTATAACAATTTATATGTTCTTTGAATCTAGTTGAGAATGCCCTACCTGTTTGTCCGATGTACGTAGCGTTACAGTCGGCGTGGTCACATTTTAATTCATATATGCCACCGTTATTGAGTTTAGGATTTCTACTTTTTGAGTTTTTAAGGCTTGTTCCCAAATTATTATTGGTTCTAAAAGCTATATTTAAACCACATTTTTTAATTTCTTTTGCAATTTTTAAAGATATTGGGCCGAGGAATTCGAGACATGCAAATTTTTCTATTTTTTTTTGTTATGTACCGGATATATTAAATTAATTTTATTTTTGTATTTCTTGTTTTTTATTATTTTCTCAATGTTTTTTGCCTCATAGCCGTTATTAATCGCGATTATTTTAATAGTTTCCTTTTCTTTTACGTATGCTTTATTATCTAAAGGAATGTTAATGAGTCGATGTACCATTGAATGGTAAGCTGATAATTTGTGGGACCAAGGATGAGTTGAATTTGCATTTATCGTAGTGTCTAAATTCTAAATATTTCGAAGGTATGTTTATTATTACTTCTACCAATTGTCAGATCTAAAAAAATTATTTTACCTTCGATCTCATGTTCAACTGTGAAGCAGATTTTATTATTAATGGTGTTGGCCCAGTTAGTAAAGATATCTAACTGTCGGTTGGTGCCGTTCCAACAAATAAAGATGTCGTCTACATATCTGACATAATATATTATGTGTTTTGCTAAGGGAGATTTAAGCATTATATTTTCAATATAATCCATAAATATCTCTGCGAGAAGTGGACTTAATGGTGACCCCATGGGGAGACCATCATTTTGTTCATAGAATGTATCATTAAAAAGGAAATAATTTGTTTTTACGCAAATTTTTATGAGCTGGAATAACTCTTTTCTTATTACCGGGTTGATGTTACATTTTTCCAAGATATTTTCGATTATTTTAAGGCATTCTTCAATGGGAATATTGCTAAATAAGGATTTTACGTCTAAAGAAAGGAATTGACAGTTATGCGGAAGATCAAAATTTTTAATTTTATTAACAAGTTCTATCGAGTTTTTTACGCTGTATCGTGGTGAAAAATTAGTATATTTTTTGAAGATGAAGTTAAGTCTTTTCGCTAAGTTTGTTGTAGGAGCATTAATAAAGGATACAACGGGTCTTACGGGAATATTAACTTTGTGAATTTTAGGTTGGCCATACAAAGCTGGGGCTCTTGGGTTCATAACCCTGACATTTTTCTTGGACCATTCGGTGGGAAATATGGCGTTACAACTGTTTATAAGGATGTTGACATTATTGACAATTTTATTGGTTGGGTCTTTAGTTAGAATTTTAAAATCTTCTGGTAACAAGAAGTCTTCCACCTTACTGATATAATCTATTCTATCAAGAATTACTATAGAATTACCTTTATCGGCTTTGGTTATAGTTAGATTATTATCTTTAATTTTATTTTTAATTTCATTTAATGTTTGGTTTTCTTTACTGATAAAATATTTATTTTTATTTTTTATCGATTTTAACGTTTTTTCTAAAATAACTGCCGTAACGTGTTTTGTTAAGTTATTATTTTCCACTTTGCGCAGAGACATTTCTGTATCAATAGCTAATGATTCTATTTGTTTGCATGATAATTCGCTAGGGATTTTATATTTAAAGCCTTTATCTAACAAATTATTCTCTTCCGTTTCAAATGTTGTGGTCGATAGATTTACAGTTTTCTTATAAAATTGAATATTTTCATTGGTAGGAATCTCGGTTATTTTCGTAGTTTTATTTTTGGTATCAATTAATCTTTTGAGTTTATTTTGTTGCGTTTTAAATTTTTCAAATATAATTACGTTAATATGTTCACGGGTATCAAAATCAAGGGCATCAAATTCCCATGCATGAAGTTTAAAAGTTAATTCTGAATGGATAACCTTTATGTAGTGAAGTAATGTGTCCCGTTTCCGACAGCACTCCTTTGTTTCTTCCTTCAGCCATATCCTCTGTGCTCTCACCACAGTGGCCATGGCTGCCGTAGATGTACTTTTGGTGGAGATCTGCACGTACTTTGGAATCACATTACACTTCAAACACTTTTGGTTAAACCACAGATTTTGAACTATTTTCCGATGTTTGAGTTTAAGTCGTCTGTATAAAATCACAAGGGTAGCTATATCAGCCACCTTTAATTTATTAATTGTTTTTGTGTTTAATTCGTAGAACTCCATTTTAATTTTTAGAAATTTAATTAAAATTAAATTCGATAATGTTATTATCGAGTTCTGCAAGTTTTTTGGTTAGTGTTTTAGTTACAGCTGTTTCGACTTGTAAGGTCATTTTCAAACTGTGGTGAAGCCACGTACGGACGACTTATTTATAAGATTTTAAATGTCAATTTTTAAAGGTGTCTAAGTTGATTTATTACCGGTTAAACCAATTTGTAGAGACACTAATTGAGAGAGTGCTAATGTGGGAATCGGAGTATTTCCCTTTGGTTTGCCTTGCACTAAGTGTTAGGGTTTTCTTAATTGAATTAGAATGACGTTATTGCTATGACTCATTTAAGTGCATTATATTTCTTAGGTTTGGTAAACATACTAAGTAGTGGGGAATAAATAATTTTCCTTACTTTATTAATTAGCGTTATGTTGCCCAACATTATCGAATTTAATTTTAATTAAATTTCTTAAAATTAAAATGGAGTTCTACGAATTGAACACAAAAACAATTAATAATCACTCACTCTTGTCTGTTTTGTTTTTTGAAGGTTTCACCTCCACCACGTGTGAATTGCACACTGCATTTTTTATGTACGTGTAGTATTAGTAAGTGTAACAAACTTAAGATAAAGATGAGTTACATGGTAAATGCTTAAAGCAGTGGTCACTGGAAATGCTATCCAAACATATACCAATAAATATATGCTCTTGCAAGTAAAATAAATCTTGTCATAATAAATAACACAGGCAAGCATAGCTTATTATACCTGCATTAAATATAATGGTAGTTTAGCTCCATGTTTAATAGGGGAGAGAGTTTAACCTCACCACCCTGTCAAGAATAATGCATTACTAATTAGCTGTTGACTTGGTTAAAGCTTTGGCGTGACTTAAAGCCCCCCATTAGCAACCAAATTATGGCAAAAGTGCCTATGTAAATTTCAGATTCAACCGAATGTCATAATGTAAAAAACAATAACATCTGTTGATCAGCTCAACACCATGGCATAAAACATTTTTATCGAATTAATTACTGTCGTACATAGGATTATACTTGTAGTTTCAACATCATTCAACAAATGTCGTTTGTGTAGATAGTTATATGAGTTTGTCTCCTTTTAGTATAGCTATTTTTCCAAAATTTTGGATTCGTCTCGTAGGTATACAATATTGTGAAATTGAAGAAGAATTGTTACAATAATATGGTAGGTACAGTAACTATCCTGCCAGGAATATGAAATAAAATTAAATATAGCAACTTAGGTGTATTTACGACCGAATTAATAATTTTAAATAAACACATTAAATTGCAAATAATTCTTCGTTTCGATAATGTAACACATTTAATGAGTAACGTGGACGGCCATAATCTAGCGTTTTCTAGTAATTTTTACTCTAAAATTTACAATTTTAAGAATTTATTTTCGATTTTTCAATCGTGTGAACGAACTTCATAATGTGGAGACCAAACTGTGGAATTTTACTCGATGCGACTCCTTACTAGTAACATGTACAATGTTTTACAATAAGTTGATAATACAAAAGACATTAGATACTCCTAAAATAAAGCACAACGTTTGCATAGCTGTGTTGGATATGATTTTTACATGCTTGATAAAATTGAGTTTCCTATCAAACCATATAACCAAGTCATTCACTTCCGATTTAGAAACTATCTAAAAATTATTAGATTCTTTATTAAAGCAAACCTAAAAATTTGATATTATATGTTTAAGTTTAGTTGTAAATTATAATGATTATCCTGCCTTTTTGCCTTGCATAATTTTAGGCTGGTCTTTAATGTGACCCTTGCGGAAGGTTACTAGAAGCAATGAATGTATGTATATGATAATATTCCTACCATCATTTTTAATAGCCAGTACTCTGTTGATTAAATAATTTTTACCACTCTTATATTGATCCATCCACACCGAATTTAAGCAGTTTATTCAGAAACCAAACATGATTATGTTGTTGGACGCCTTCACTGAAATCAGTGAGGACCGAATCAACCTGTTGTTTACTAGACATTGAATCTGATAAATAATTCGGTAAAGTTCGGAAAAGTGTTGATTTTCTGGTAGTTAAACCAGAATGACTTGGTATAAATAAAAAAAATAATTACGCAGGAATAAAGATTTAATTTTTTTGTACATATTTCTTGGGCATTAACTATGTCAGTAACAATTTCTAGACATTTTTAAAACTTCAAACTCTTCAAAAAAAAAATAAAGATTTAAATCACGCACCTGTGCACCGACCAATTAGTGTGTTTAATTTTAGTAATAATCGGTTCAACAAAATCACTATGGAGCGTTTTTCTTCGTTGTCCATAGTTTTTTATTTCAATATAAATAAAATAAATCAGAGGTAAAGTATACAAGCGTGAGGAGGCTACGAAGCACCGCACAAAGATGAGACCGATATTACTATCTCATTCTCTCGTGGGCTAAATCCTATAGACGTACATATTTGTCTATTTTTAGTGTCGCTAATTTTCGTTTCATCGAGATTCAAATCACAACGGTGCTGAAGAAGTTTTAACTTCAAAAATGAATAGCAAATATCCATGGGTGTAGGCTGTGAGTTTCGCCCTGTTTCAACGCGACCCTGATTTATTTTCACCTCAAAAATCGTTATTAAAATAACGGTGTTTTATAAAGTACTTGCTCACCAGAATACTGTTAACGCCTCAGCGCGAGCATTCTTCAAACGTGGGGAGTTTGCCTTTTAAAAAGGTAACACCGCCTTTTATCAGTTCCCCCGTTATAACGAATTATGCTTCTTTATCAGCCCCGTTCATCATAATTACGCACGTGGCTCGAAAGGGGAAGTAATCACCTGAAGAAAGCCTCCCCGAGGCTATGATTGTGATTTCAAAAGTAACAATATTTATAACAGTAAAAAAAATGAGAAAAATGTGATTATTTTTATGTTCCTAAATAGAGTTTGTTGTGCATTGGGTTGTGTTATATCTCATATTTAAATTCATTTTCTCATTTTACCATTTTTACTAATAATACTAAGAATATCTTTTTTGGGAAGAATTCGGCAAAAACTATATAGTAAACTGCAAACACTATCTACAAATCAATTATTGCTCCACATTTTAACTATTGCTCAACTATCCTTTTCCTATGTAACGAACGAGAACAAAATAAGTTTCAAATTCTCCAAAACAGGGCAATGATAATAATACTACGGCGAAATAGACTTTCAAAGGTAAACAAAATGTTAAAGGAACTGAATTGACACGGAAATTGACAATTGGAACGGAATTGAATTGTTGTGTATCTAAAAGGCGGCAGTTCATATCGCATGGCGGTGATATGAACTATCAGTAGATTCCGCTAGATGGCAGGTAGCTTAGTACCTAAGTTGTCCGACAGGGGATCGGAGGGGCTCAGAGTGAGTGTTTTCTGTAAACACTCGGCAGAACCATTTTAGCTTTCTCCTAGATAGGTAGACTACCGCAGTCCCTATTGTATACGCGAAGTATAAATAAAACCAGATAACGAACAAGAATCTATTTATTCCCAACAAGTAATCTCCATCCAAGTATTTGGAGAATCTGTTAGTGTGTCTACTACATAACAGAACACTTCTTCTTCTTCTTCAATGGCGCTACAGCCCATATCGAGCTTTGGCCTCCTGCAACAGTCTCCTCCAACTCCTCCTGTCCTCAGCGGCTGACTTCCAATTTGGTACCTGGAGAAGCTGTGCTGCATCCCCTCTTACTTCGTCTTCCCACCTCAGTCTGGGTCTTCCCACTTTTCTCTTTCCACCTGAATGTCCAGTCAAAATTCTTTTTGGGACGCGTGTATCCGGCATTCTCTGTACATGCCCAGCCCATCTCAGCCTGAGGAGTCTCATATGTGTTGAGATGCTAGGTGCCTTATATATATCATACAATTCTGTATTGTGCCGGATGCGCCACTGTTCACCGTCTTTCACGGGTCCACATATTCTTCTTAGCACTTTTCTTTCAAAAGTATCCAGCATTTCAGCCATCTTTACCGTCAGTGTCAGCGCCTCACATCCATATGCCAATACAGTTCTAACAATGGTCTTATATATGGTTATTTTGGTTTTTCTGTGGACACTACGTGACTTAAACACTGGCAGCAAAGAGAAGTATGTTTTGTTGGCTGCTGTGATTCTCCTTCTGATTTCTGCTGGATCCTCATTATTCTCTGTCAGACTGGAGCCCAGGTAGGCAAATTGGTCAAAATAACAGAACACTACATCTCATGTTTAAATTCATTTTGCACTAGCACTTCTCATTTTACCATTTTTACTAATAATACCAAGAATATCTTTTTGGGAAGAATTCGGCAAAAACTATCTAGTAAAACTGCAATCACTAACCTACAAATCAATTATTGCTCCACATTTTAACTATTGCACAACTATCCTTTTCCTATGTAACGAACGAGAATAAAATAAGTTTCAAATTTTCCAAAACAGGGCAATGAGAATAATACTACGGCGAAACAGATTTTCAAAAGTAAACAAAATGTTAAAGGAACTGAATTGGCTAACCGTGAAACAGGTGCTGACCTTGAATACGACGATATTTATACATTAAATAATATACAACATTTTACCAAAATACTTCTCAAGTAAAATTATATTCAACAAGGACATTCACAGACATAACACAAGGACGTGCAAGGAAATCAGGCTTCAAAAAAAGAAAAGGCAAATACGCAGAACAGTTTACTGTACTGAGGAATGAAGTTATACAGGGTGTTAAGGGACGTACTTGACTTACTTTAACCAGTGATTCCTGACATTATTTGGAGTTAAAAATGTAAATGAAATTTTGGTCTCCGGTGACTGTTTTTGACAACTTTTTTTTTTTCAAAATTTTTTTCTTCAAAATAAAACTCAGCCGGGTGTCCGACGAACCCCTTAGTCCGCCTCCAACTGTTCAACAACTACCACTTTTTTTATGTTTTTGTAGAAAAAAACAACAAAAAAAAACATCAAAAATGTCACCGGAGACCAAAATTTCAATTACATTTTTTACTCCAAATAATGTCAGGAATCACTGGTTAAAGTAAGTCAAGTACGTCCCTTAAAACCCTGTATAACACGCTACCTGAAACATTAAAGTTCACACCAATTGTAAAGTTCAAGATGTATTGTAGGAGCTACATAAAACTATATAAAATTTAGTTAGCAATATGAAATATTATAATTTATTAGAAATTTTGTAAATTCACAAATATTTTTTTTACTTAATTTCGATGTGTAGATCACTCATATCTTTCGCGTCTATGTCACCCTTTACGAAACATTTCAATGCATTTTTGTCTACTAGTACTCTTTGTCTGCGGTTATTCGTAAACTTTCACTTTTATGTCGTTAAATAAGCTTGTTGTTTCTTGCAACGTTACTCTACATTCTATAATTTGAAACTCCAGTGCTCAGAATGGAATCAATCTCACTGTAAGCTTAATATTCATCTGAATTAACTTAAAGTTACAATAATCCAGTACAAAACAACCAGTGTTTTTACATGCAAAAAGAGATTCCACGTAAATCATAACCTCTCTCACCGTACGTTTCCCTTGGTGTGGAAACGTAGAAGTTCACGAAGCTGCTTACTTTACAACTGACAGAGAACTGTCTGGAGACCACACCCTGGGACCCTACAGGGTAACTAACTAACTAAACATCATGCCGTTTCTCCGCAGGGGTAGGCAGAGAGGACGGACCGCCAAACAACTCGATCTTGGCACACACTCTTTACCTCATTCACAATCATGCCACGTCTCACACATACTCTTCTATTATTCTGACTCTTGAAATGGCCCGACTCAAGTATCTGATTCACTTCGTCGGGCAATGTCTTCCTCGGGCGTCCTCCACTTCTTCTACCATTCACATTTGCGTCATATATTATTCTTACAGTACATTCTTCGTTCATTCGCTCTACATGCACAAGCCATCTAAGGGTCCCTTTTTATTCTTGCTCATTACGATTACATCAGTCTTGCATTCCTTGCGGATCACCACCTCTCTCACACGATCATACATACGCCTCAGGGATCTCATTTCAACAGAATTCAGTCTACTTTCATCCTTCCTCTGCCAGTTCTTTTGACAGTTTTTTATTAGCGCCAACGGCATTTAGTCCCTCGTTAATGGAGTTACCTGCATTGTAATGTCTCTGTCGGCCTTCCCATCTCTCGTGAACATATTATAACCCAGCTACACAAAGTCATCCTGGTTCAAGTTCCAAAATATGTTTGTTGTGTTTCAAATTTTGTAATACAGATTTTCAAAACGTCACATATTTTCTGATAGCACACAGAAATTCGAACGAAAATTGTCTTTTGTTATATTCATTAAAAGATGTTTTTCCTCATAGTGAAAAAGTTTTTCCTCGTAGTGGTTTCGAAACATAATAATTTTGATTAAATAAACTATTTATTTTCATTACAAAAACCTTTTTTTAGTGGGAAATTAGTTATTGGAAGTAATTTTATAAACATTTTTTTCGTTGTTTTTAATCTTATCCTGACGAAGGAACCATTGGTTTTTAAACACGTCGATAATTTTGATTAAATAAGTGGTGTATACTAAGTTATTTGTTTTCTTTAAAAAAACTGTTTGTTAGTGGGAAATTAGTTATTAGAAGCTGTAGTTTTAGAGATAAATTTATATATTTAAAAATAACGCATCACGATTTTTGTTGTCATTAACTAATCAACCGATTTTGATAAAATTTGGCTTTCTGTGTGTAATTTGGTCCAACTTAGAAGATATAATAATTTTTTATCTCGATTATTGATCTCAATTTATTATTGCGAATTAAATATCTGTTACAGGACAATTATTTATAAGTTTAATAAGTTTCTAACAGATGGCGGTGTGAGTTAGTTTATGGACACAATACTTGGTTATCTAGGTTCGGTAACCATCTAGTAGATATCGTTGTGCTTCGTTAGAACGCGTGAGCGAGTCAGCTTGTTATTTTATGAAAATTTAACGGATCACAGTGTTTTTTAGCCACGTAATTTTAATCGTAGACATGAAAAAAAGTTTATTAAAACCAGGACCACGCGAGGTCAGTAAAATTTCTAAAATATATATCAATATTATAATTGAAAAATCTCGAAGCATGGGTATTTACAAAAACCTAAATAAACATCTCTCTCAGAATGTTCTTTTGATGTGATATTAAAATATTTTCGCAATCACAGTTATTATTGTCGATTTGGTAGTTTTCTCGAAGATATAATATATTTAAAGATGAAAAGAGAAAAGCTTCAGAAAAACACGTCTTTTGACGTGACTGAAATAGACCAAGTAATAAGAATATGACGCAGACGAGAAAGCGCATAGCTAGCAATCACAAATAGAAGAAAACACAACCGTTCCGTCTAATCATTTATTCGAAACGGAATAAGAAGAGAAAAACAGAAAGATTACTAAGAAAATATGGGTCACTGCCTGTTAGGTCACATAGCAATCCTTTTCTGTTATGTGAGTGATTGTATCTTTTCTGTAATTAGAAATCTAGATGTTTTCAAAGTGGATTTGCTAAATTCACTGTCATGAATCATTCTTGAAAACCTATTTGGAAAATCAATCAAATTTCAGATACGTTTTAAGATTTTCACGGCCAAAAGCATTTTCTTTATTTGTTTTTGGGGTGTTATCCCGTTTTGCGCTACCTCCTTCTTTAGCCAACGTTTCGAACATCGTTGCAGTGTCCATCATCAGGGCAGATCCGGAAGATCCGGTAGATGTGTACACCGGATATCGGAGTACCTAACTGTCGCCGCCTAAAACCGTCATAAAACTTGTAACAGAACGCTCAGTTGTCTGTGGACCCTTAAGAGGGCATTACCAGAGAAAACCAGAAATATGTCATTTTCAAATCAGATTTTAGACGTATTGACTCTTTTCCAAAAAAGTTATAAATGGATTTCGAAAGATTGTTCTTTTATCTAGCATTCGCAAGTAATAAATTTTGAGAATTTTTTTAAATTTTTAGTATAATAAGGTTATTCCATAGGTCGTTGGCAGATTTGTAAAAATCTTCAAAAAATAGTTTGTATTATACCACACCCACTTCAAATGATATAATCATGCAGTAAAATAAATCAATGCTTTATCTAGCAAATGCATGTTTAAGAATTTTAATTTTAGTTTCAATAAAATCATTAAAAAATATGTACGTACATGTGTTTCTTGACGAAAATTGGTCCATTTGTGTATTTATTTGCGCACTTACAAACTAATATATTTCAGATTTTTTTTAAATTCTTATTAAATTTAGACATTATTAAAAAATGAAAAATACATAAAATCAAATAATAATAAAAAAGGACATTATTTTAATATTTTTTCATCACGCCTTTCAGCATTTTCGGATGAAGGTATAAATTAAAGCTAATTTGGATTGAAATAAAGTCGATATTGAGTTATAATTTTAAAAAGCTGGTACGGAGAATAATTAATCTTTCTCATTGTAACCGCCCTGCACGATCGTAAGAACAACTTTCGACGAAATGTGGATTTTCGTCGGCTGGGGGGTTAACCGCTCTTAATAAGAGGTGGTTTAATGAAAACAAAGTTAGAATAGGGAAAAACTATGAACTTTTCAAACACCAAATACAGTACCGTTAATAGCAACTTTTGAGAATTTTTGGTTTTTGAATGAGGTTGAAAATGATACGGTTTTAATTGTTAATATATAGGGAATATTTCCCGACTATACCGATTTCAAAAATCAAGTAAAAAATATGTGGCGAAGTGGATTTGATAATGCACATTATGTTCATTCACATGACACGAAACTCAACTTTATCAAGCATATAGAAATAATAACTAATAAAGCTTTGAAAATTTTGGTATTTATTTTAAGGGTATCTAGTGATTTCAATAATGTAAATACTGTAAAAACATTATATATGTCACTCGTAAGGAGTCATTTAGAATACAATTCCACGGTTTGGTCCCCAAATTATGAGGTTCATTCACATGCGATTGAAAGAATCCAAAATAAATTTTTAAGATATGTGAATTTTAAAATGGGCATTCCTAGTGAATGCCTAAATTACGATAACGTACTTTCTTCATTAAATTTAATAAAATTATCTGATCGTAGAATCATTTCCGATTTAACCTGTTTGTATAAAATCATTAATTGAATGTTTGATACCCCTGATTTATTATGTGAAATCTCTTTTCATACTCCAGGCAGGTCAGTCACAAGACAGTACCTACCATATTATTGTAGCAATTCTAAGTCAACAAATCAATATTATACTCCTATGCGACGGATTCAACAGCTTGGAAACAAATACTCTGAAGTTGTTGATATCTTTAGTACATCAATTTTATTATACAAGCGCACCTTATTGACGTTTTTTTCATCACATAAGGGAATAATACTTTGATAAAGCTATTAAAATTGACTAATTCATTGGCAGTATTTAGTCGGCTGAAAGAAAAAAAAACTATTTCAAATTTATTATATTTTGTACCTACATACTGTGTGGTTTAAATTCAATACCTAATATTTTTACTTTGTATTTATTTTTGTGCAAGTGTTTTAAACAGTAGTTTCCTGCACTATTTACCAGTATAATTTTGTTAATATTGTTATATATATGTATTTAAAAGCCTAAATAGGCGTAAATAAATAAATAAATAATGTTCATTTTTATTTAAAGATGAATGAAATCTTGCACACTTAACAAATTAGAAATAAATAAAAAATGCAACCTATCACGCGAATACTGCGTTCGTGTTCAAAAAGCTTCGTTATAAATAAATAATACCCCATTACTTACGTATGTAGGTGTTTAGCATTTCAAACTCACGAAGGTTAAATTTGAATATTCTTTCCAAGAAAGGGGCTTTGATTTAGTTGTTAGGGTTTGCGTTTGGAAGGAGAACCCATGCCGGGGTGAGATGTGTTACATCCTCACACAAATTATGCAAACGCTAGCTTAGCCTGATGACTTTTAATCTAATAACGGATAAGATTAAAGCAAATATGCCGAGAATTAGACTACACAAGCACAAATAATGTATACCATAAGAATATCCCCGATCCAATGGAAGAATATTTACTAGATTGTTGTTATCTGTACCAAAAATTAAATTAAAAAATATAATTTCGTTTGTGATGTGATTTTAGCACCTACGTAACATTTTAAATAAATTAAAAATACGTAATTCATATTATTTCTACAATAAAATGAATTAATTGCACTTCTATCTTCTTATTTTATTTCTTTCTTCTTATTTTATTTCTTTATTCTTCTTATTTAATCCTTACTAGTGTCAATTTTTTTATTTATTTTTTTTACATTAGCTCCACACATGAGGCAAAGAGAAAAACAATTTCCCAAGGGGCCTATATCATCTTTGCGGATGCTGTGTGGAGGGTTTTTTAAGGGAAAGGAAGGAGAAGAAGATATGGGAAGGAAAAAGGTATAAGGGGTGGGTAGGAATCTGGGGGTCAGTGTGGCCAGGAGTGACGGACGTATGAATCTATTCCTCACACTGCGGTGCAAGGCGAAGGGTCGGGAGAATCCGACTGGAAAGGTCAAAAGACCTCCCTCAATCAGTCTCCTCCGATCCAGCCCGCCACGCAGTGGTTGGACAAACGTATCCGCCACCAAGACCTAGACAAACTTCATCTCATGAACCCGGGCACACCTGCTAAATCACCGAACGTGGCGAACCACTTGGGGTGACCTGTGGCAGGAGTGTTGGTTGTCGAATAAATGGTTTTCGGGGCGGCGGTACCCATACCCGCCTCCCAAATCAATACGTTAGTTTACAAATGGTGGCGATTGTTGTTGATACTCGTTGTTACTGCTGATTTTTTTTATGATTTGGGAGGCGGTATTGGTTTCGCCGCCCCGCTAACCATTTATTGGATAACCAAATCCTCTGCAATGGATCACCCAAAGTGGTTCGCTACGTTTGGTGACTTAGCAGGGGTGCCCGGGTTAATGGGGTCAGATTTGCCCCAATCTTGGCGGTGGACGTGTCTGCCACGAACAGCGTGGCTGGCTGGGTCGGGAGAGACTGGTTGAGAGAGATCTTGACCTCTCCAGCAGGCTCTCTCGTAACATTGCCTTGAAGGGATGGATTTATTCGTCCGTCACTTCTGGACACACTGACCCACAAATTCCTACCCGCCCCTCGTACCTTTTTCCTTCCCAGATTTTTCTCTCCTTCCTTCCCTGAAGGCCCTCCACACAGCATCTCCAAAGATGAAATAGGCTCCGAGTGGAATTGTTTTCCTTAGGGCCTCATGTGTGGAGCTAATGTAAAAACAATATAATAATTCATATATTGTTTAATTAACTAGCTAGTTCCCGGCATGCGTTGCTATGCCATTTAATAAAAAAATGTTTATCCCTGCGTGTCCTTTCCTATTCTCCTTCCGCCTCCCCTTCCTCTCCCGCGCCCCCTTCCCCTCTCGCGTTCCCACTCCGATTCCTCCACCTTCCCTCTCCTTACTCCACGCCACCCCCCCCTTACCGAGTTCCCCCTACCCTCCCGGGTTCTCCTCCCCCAACCCGCATTCCATGCATTCATTCCCGGTACATTCCCGGTACAACAGCTCGCGTGCCACCTATTGCAATTTTTTATACTAATTTCATAATGCCAGAGCTTGTAAATGTTATTCTGATGTACGAGCTACATTAATGAATAGTTTCATTAAAATCCATTTAGTAGTTTTAGCGTGAAAGAGTAACAAACATACAGTCATACAAACTTTCGCCTTTATAATATTATTAAGATTTGAACGCAACGCCGAACGGACTCCGGACCAAACTAAACATTAAATATGCTATGTACGTAATGCGGACATATGAGCATATCGATGGTCCAGTTGATTAGTCAGACGTCTCCGAAAAATCGAAATTTGAATTAAGTATTCACTTATATGTAAAAGTGTATCTAATACAGATTTATGTTATTTCTTTATATTACAGTATTTACCTTTTTTGCTCGAATTTTAAAGCAGTCGTGTTTTATTAAACATTTTCACAAATTTCGCTTAAATATTATCGTTTTGATATAAGCGCGATCCTACTAACATTCGTATTTAAATAACTCTCCTTCTTCTTTTTGAGTGGATGCTACCGGGCTTTAAATATACTTTTGAGCAAAGGCGACCGAATAGTCTAACATTATTGGCATTGTTATTTTCTGAATTTAAATGACCAATCTTGTTTGTTAAATATCATCACCGTGTTAATATTACTTATGTTAGAAGACAAAACACACCGAATTTCGAAGTAAACGCGTTATTTTGCGAAATGTTAATTAGTTTGATTCATCCGAAGCTTACCTGTTTGCTTTACAGTTCGTTGTGACTTATTATTAGAGATACGGCATTTGTTTGTTAATCTGCCTTTACGGTAAGGACAACACGCGAACATAGGTAATATAAAACTTGTATAATAAATTTAAAATTATCTCTGCCTTAGAAAACCAGATAAGGAGACAAAATAAACTTAGGTAGATAACACCTTATTCAACGCCGTTAAAAAAAATCTTTTGCTTATGCCCATGAGAATAATTCCTAACTAGCAGTAAAACCCCATCCTCACATTTTTTACTGCTAGGCCCTGCGGGTGGCTTTGGATTCGGCTTCGCCAAGTTTGAGTGTTGGTGACCATTTTTTAAATCCGATAGGAAATGATTCCAAAAATAGCCGTTTCCTCGGATCCACAGTGATCTGATGACAGCTAGTCACCAGGACAATGAAACCGCTACTTTCAATGACGTCATGTGTAGTATACAGCCGCGTGATACTAATATTCTCAACTAAATATTACCGTAAATCTTTCCATATCCGGAATTTACTAATTTACTAATCCGTATTACTTATACCAGCCAGAGGCATGTCCTTATGCGATCTGCTAACGTAAGTGGTGCCATCCTTTGACGAATTCTTGAATTCGAAACCGAATTACAAAAGTGCCTTTTTAAGAAGCTTCAAGTACGGAGATGATTTTGCGTACGTCGCGGCATCAGAGTTGCATTCTCAGCCGGACTCTTAAATTTCAACCGTACAAACAGCGTAATAATAACGTCCGATTGATATTGTTCCTGTATTTATCATTTCAAATGCCAGTTATTTTCAATTACTAAATTAATTTCGTGAATTTTTTATATATAATATTCGAAGCATTAACCCCTTAGCCGTACTCAATATTATGTTAACATTATTATTACTACGGTTATATCCAAAGATATTCAAATTTCAATATCTTTGGTTATATCCCTTTTTGATAATAAGATAACTTGAGGTTCGATTCGTAACTAGTTTGTTTATTTAGTTATCTAGAATATTTAAATATTTACAATGAATATTAAATTGGACAGACGTCCTCACTAGGATGAACTCTACATAGTTCTGTCTCTCCGGCGGGCTGACAGAGAAAGTCCGCCCTTTCTCACTGAAGCCTTCGACCAACATCGTAACCGTTCGTGCATAAGACTCGAATGGCGATCGATGGTACTCTTCTGATACGTAAGTCAGCTGCCATCGGTTGGAATATGTCAGAACTTCGTATTACAAACTATCCTATCGACATCAATTGAAAGAAGCTCAAACTATATGGATGATCAATACATTACAACTGTATTTATTAACATTATTTTTAAAAGATTCTATCTACGTATGCCAACGCCTAAGGGGGTGTAAATGAATAAACACAATGGGCCGTATTTGATTTGGAGTAGTGAAAAAGAGGATCCCCTTCACCGAAACTCGACTCTTCTATTCATCAATAGCAGTTTTTGTTGTAAACTTTTATAAAAAGCTTTGCATTGCCGATTCTATATAATATTAAATGTGCATTTCACTGATTTTGGAGGAGTAATTTAAAACCCAGCCATGATATCCGAACAAAAGAAAGATTTTCCAACCAGCCAGTCTTAATGAACTGAATATATTATATATCGCAGTAATATGCAATGCCATGCAAATTACTCAAAGGTGGGTACCAAAAGCTGGGGATTTTATCCTGCGAAAAGAACTACTCAATTTCGACTCATTTTGACTTCAAATGAATTCATTTTACAGCAAAAGCTTTCATTATTTGAGTTCATTATTTGGTCTCCAAAAAGACTTTTGGAAAAAAGAAACTGTTGCCTTTTTCGCAGTGGAACTAGTTTTTCGCTTGTTTTTATTTGATTTTATTTCGTTTTTAAAAGTAGATTTTTTCAACCTTCCCGTTACCAAGCTCCAAAACATCTTTGGGAACCTACCAGCCAGTGTTACTGTAATATTATTATTGATATGTACGCGATTCTCGGATTTTTTTTTTATAAATAAGTGTAAATGTTTTTAACCTCTCCATTACCGAGCTCGAAAACTTCCTTCGTTTTCCAAGAAGACACTCGAAAGTTACCGTAATTTTTAGTTGTTATTTGCACATTTTACCGTTGTATAAATTAACTCAATTTATGCAAACTGGTGCATAATTTAAAATGCCATGAAGGATAAGAAATCCAAAAGTGAGTGTCAATAATTATTACATAATTTTTCTTCTTCTTCTTCTTAGTCAAAATATTTTTGGGAAAATTAGTGTTTCCTTTTCAAGAAGATTTCTTGTCTGAAAAATTAAAAACAAATTAAATTCCGATTTTTAAAGAAATTTACAAAAACTGTAGTGTTCTGAATGTTAACTTAATGTTAATTTTAAAATAAAAATTCATAGAAAAATGAAATATTTCAACTTTGTATAAACCACTTATTTGATGTGCAAATCCGACCGGTTTCGGAACAAACGTTCTTTCGTCAGGGAAAGCTTATACTAATTTGACAGATTCGAACAATGTTTTATTATGGTAGGGGTGGAGCCGTTGCTAGATAATAATGTAGATTGGGTGGGTAGGTATTAGTGTAGAGTGGGTGGGTAGGGGAACAAATCCATGATTGGGCCATATGATAATATTTTTTGTTTGTTGATAATAGATTCATTATTTTTAAGGGATTTTTTTAATTTCCAAGACTTCTAAGTTATCTAAACGTTTTTCTTTATGATTAATATGAAGAATATTTATCCCTGTATTTTTTTCAAAACTATGGTTATTTTCAATGATATGGTTAGCAAACTCAGGAAAATTATTATTATTAAGACACCTTAAATGTTCTTTGATTCTGATTTCAAAATTATGAGTGGTTTTTCCAATATAAAATGAGGGACAATCATTGCATTTGAGTTTATATATTCCGGAATTAGTCAATTTATGGTCTTTATCTTTAGTATTTCTCGAAAAATTACCGATATTATTTCAAATTAGTATAAGCTTTCCCTGACGAAGGAACGTTTGTTCCGAAACCGGTCGGATTTGCACATCAAATAAGTGGTTTATACAAAGTTGAAATATTTCATTTTTCTATAATGGATAACCACAAAGTAATAGCTACATTCAAAAATATAAAAATTCATAATTATAAAAACAGGAAATATGATATTTTGAAAAAACCTGAACAATTAACATTTTATCCTTTTCAGCATTTCAAATGTCCGTTACCTTTATACTCAATGACTTATAAAATACCTGAGAAAACATGAGGTATAATTTTTTGAAAAAAACACTTTTTTTATTATCTCCTGAACAATTATCGTGTTGTCTTATCGGTATTTATCACATTTCTCTTAGCTTTAAATGATTTTTATTAAAGCTATTGGAAAAATATATTTTTTTTACAACGTACCTCGAAATTTGTGAGCAATTTCTGAGTTACAAAAATACGTTTACAGCTTGAATTTTAGGCCAGTAAGCTTACGAAGTTATTAAATTTAAAAATCCTAAGTAGCGTCATCCTATTTTTCGGGAACGGGAAGGTTAGAGCTCAGAGCTCAACGTTGTTTTCAATTGGCTGCGAGTCTTTTGACTTGATCTCCGTTTTTGTCGTTTTTTGACCGAACTGATCACAAAGGAGCGTATTTTTTAGCGTAAAGCGTGCAGCATAGTTCATGAACAAATACTGTGTTGAAAATTACGTCGCGCTACAAAACTAATTTCACAATAACTCTTTTGACTGCAATTCGCATAATAAAATCATTTGGAAAAAATCACATGCAGAAAAACTATGTTATTTTTTAACCCGTTTAGCGTAGATACTTGATTCAATGAGGCCAAGGCATTTTCTAACGACCGCTAAAAAAATATTTTTCTAGCTCCGTCTCCTATCGGAGTATGGCTGTCATCAGTGCATTAAATGCTTGGATTTGTTCTTCGTAATGCGAGATCATTTACTAATGGAATTGCAATACGGAGAACATATGAAGCACTTGTCCGCAGCATCCTGGAATATAGCTCCATTATTTGGGCCCCTTCTGAACAAAACCATATCCTAAAAATAGAAAAAGTGCTAAAAAGTTGATGATTTACCTGTATATGGGGGAATATACATACTACCCATTCCTGTATCCATCATTGTTCTTAACAGGAATGCTCAATTTTAACACCCTAGAAGCCCGCCGAAAAATATTTTTAAGGCAAACATTTTTTTAAGTTAATATCCGGTACCATACTAAATCCGCCAATATTGAAAGAGATCAATTTATATGTCCCTAACGCGTATTCTCGTGGGAGATCCCACGCATTTTTATGCTCCGATAGCGAGAACTTCTTATTGCACCATTAAACAGGGCGTTTCAACTGCTTAACGACTGTGCATTGAGCATCAATATCACCTACAGAGAATTCAGTAACTATGCTTGACATACGTCACAACATAATTAAACTGCTCACATGCACTTTAAAAAAAATTGTAATCTTCTCCATAATTTTTTAGTGTACAACTGTTTTATGGAGAACCTGAATAAAATAAGTAAATAATAAAATAAATTAAAATAGTTGATAATATTATTAAACTTTTCAGAATGCAGTCTGGAACAACTCAGCGGAACTACACTCTCAGTCTACGAGTCACGTAATTAAGTTTGAATGACAGTAGGTTTTGATGATATAAACTTTTACGTTAACTCCACACAGAATGCCTTGAATAAAATAATTTTCATCAGGGCCTATGTCATCTTATGGGATGCAGTGGGAAGGGTTTTTTTTAAGAAAAGAAGGAAAGGAAGTTCTGGGAAGGAAAAAGGTATGAGTGGGTAGGGATCTGGAGTTCAATTTATCTAGGAGTGCCGAACATTCTGATTTGATAATGGTAAATTTTCATGATAGTAAGTTTTGATGATAAAGTGAATTTTTTTCTGAAATACTCTACGGAGATATTACGTTTAATTTTAGTACTGGTCAGAATCTGAGTATTATTCTATTTTGATTGAAAGATTTATAGTTCTTTTCTGATCACAGTGACTGTTTATTGCAATTTTGTAAATATACAAATATGGCTCAGGAAGACACATCCTTGTAACTGGAAAGTTAATCTTTGTCTGAGAACTCTCGCGAAAGAATGACTAGCCTGCCTGCGTTCGGCTATCTTCGACAATCGTCGCAACCGTACCATGTGACCCTAGTACAGTATAGACAACGGAAAACAATGATAAAATTGATAATGTACTAATATTATATATTTTTTTAATCGTTTAATCCAGATCTCGAGGAGGGTGGTGCAGTCCCACGAGTTCCGTATTATACATCAAGTAAACATAAAGGTGAAAAAAAAATTACATGGTAAAAGAAAATAATTAAAAAAAAAAATACAGTCGAATTGAGAACCTCCTCCTTTTCGAAGTCGTTTAAAAATGGGACCCTGCCGGAAGTGGAATGCTGCCATCACAAGAGTGTTTTTTTCCTTCTGTAGTTGGTGATCCGTTTTTTTTATTAGTACTCGGAATCCGGGAATGCGCTCTTATTCAAAATCCCGCTGGCTCTGCAGTAACAGGGGTCCTAGCATGGTCGATCGATATAGGTTTTATCGAAAATGTCGGTAATTTGTCATCGCTTCCGAGCACGACTGCAGACCGCTAACGAACAAAAAACAGTTCACAACGACTAAGGGATCCGACTAAGGGTGAACTGTTATTTCTTCGTTAGCGGCCTGCATTCGTGCTCGGGAGCGATGACAAGTTACCGACATTTTTTCGATAAAACCTATATCGATCGGCCAGGACAACCAGAAAAGCGTTCGATGTGAATTGTTGTACTGTACTTCCATTCTTTTTAGTGATGCTTTGCTAGTGGTCCACAGCTCCGAGGTATATAGGCTCGTGCAGTACGTGTTAAGAAGTTGCCTTTTTGCACCTGGGCTACACTTGTAAAATCTTCAAGAAATCATATTTGCCTTTATGCACAGTGATCTTCTCTGTCGCTTAACATCCGAATCATCACTGAGGTCCACTGTTACGATGTGTTCTAAGAATTTGACTTCGAATTTTCCTCTTATTTTTGTGTCGTTTAGGCTGGCTATGGTTATGATACATTACAGAATGTTTTGATGGTTGCAGGTTTTGATGAAACTTTATTTATTTTTTTATCTTTATAAAGTATGTTTACAGTGTGTTTTTCGATGCCTGTCTCACTCGGATACACCGTATCGAGATAGGTACATCATAGTGAGTTTTACGTAATTCCAGTAGCAATATTAGAAATACAAATATTCAAAGGTATGACATCTGTTGTGACAAAATTCAAACCACTACGTATTATTTTTACAATTGAGTAATGGTTTTTATGCGGCAAAAACATCGTTTGAGTTAAACATCAATGATTAAGAGGGCATTACCAGAGAAAACCAGAAATATGTCATTTTCAAATCAGATTTTGGACGTATTGACTCTTTTCCACAAAAAAATATAAATGGATTTAGAAAGATTATTCTTTTATCTAGCATTCGTATGTAATAAATTTTGAGATTTTTTTAAAATTTTTAGTATAATAAGGTTATTTCATAGGTCGTTGGCAGATTTGTTAAATTTTCAAAAAAGTTTTTGTATTATACCACACCCATTTCAAATAATAAAATCATGCAGTAAAATAAATCAATTCATTATCTAGCAAACGTATGTTTTAGAATTTTAATTTTATTTTCAATAAAATCATTTAAAAATATGTACGTACATGTGTTTCTTGACGAAAATTGGTCCATTTGTGTATTTATTTGCGCACTTACAAACTAGTATATTTCAGATTTTTTTTAACATTCTTATTAAATTTAGACATTATTGAAAAATGATAAATACTTATAATCAAAAAAAAACTACAAAAGTACATTATTTTAATAGTTTTATCATCACGCCTTTCAGCATTTTTGGATGAAGGTATAAATTAAAGCTAATTTGGATTGAAATAAATTTGATATTGAGTTATAATTTTAAAAAGCTGGTACGAAGAATAGTTAATCTTTCTCATTGTAACCGCCCTGCACGATCGTAAGAACCACTTTCGACGAAATGTGGATTTTCGTCCGCTGGCTGGTTAAACGCTCTTAAGTAAATATTATGAATCACACTACTTTCAAAGGATAAGCAATGAATATTATGCCACCAATACCGTATGTTTTAGCAAATTAAAGCTCTCTTAAACGTTTAAACATCACTAAATATACTATATATCTGACTGAACAAGTTTATTATTCATTTGTAGTAGGTACTTTTCACAAATTTCCCAGGAGGCTATCAAAGGTTTTATGGGAAATCAAAGTGAGGCGTACCTTTACCGACGCATCGCCATTTATTATTATGTTATCAGAATACGCCGAACAATTCGTCATTTGTCGATCTAGGCAATGACACCGTGACATTCAATGATGAAGATCAAATTATTATATTTCGGGCGAAAAATATTAATATATATTCCGTGAAAATGTTGATTACAATACATTATATTGGACTGAATACTGTAAAAAAGAGATCCCTGAGGCATGTACGATCATGTGAGAAATATGGAGATCCGAAAAGAATGCAAGGCTGATGTAAGTCTAATAAGGAACCCTCAGATATTTTGGTGGGTGTAAGGTGAATGAGTGACGTAAATGTGAATGGCAGAATGGACCCCCGAGGAAGACATGGCGTGTTCAATTACTAGAATCAGATACTTGAGTAAAGTATGAATGTCAACGAGGCAAAGAGTGTGTGCCAAGACCGAGGTGTTTAGGTGGTCCATCTTCTCTGCTTGCCCTTGTAGAGAAACGGCGTGATGGTTAATTAGTTATTTGGTTACATATAGACCTCTGCGATAAAATATACGCAGAGGTCTATATAGATTTTGTAGACATTTTTGACACGACACGATTGTTATCAAACCATTGACAATTGTTGCATTTATTTTTAATGGCCTTTTGCTGTCAACTCTAACATGACTTGTTGATGATTAATTATGCTAACCATGGTAACAATATTCTAACAATATTCTCTGTTACATTGCAAAGCGAGTGTACCTCTTGTCAGTAAATAAAACCGAATTATGTAAAATAAGAGTTCTGTTTATTTTTTGTTTAAATCATTAAATGTTTTAGAAAAGATGTGTTCTTTCTGGGGTACCCCGATCAAAGATTACATTTAACATGATTCCGTGTTTTCGTTATAAGTAAGTACCTATGTTAAATTACGACAGGAAAATTATAAAGTAACTAGCTGGTTCCCGGCATGCGTTGCTATGCCATTTAATAAGGAAATTGTTTCTCCCTGCGTGTCCCCGTTCCCTTTCAGCCTCCCCTTCCTTTCCTGCGTCCCCTTCCACTCTGATTCCTCCACTTTCCCTCTCCCCACTCCACTCCCCCCTTCCCCCGTCCAGAGAACCCCCTACCCGAGTTCCCCTCCCCCCTGCCGTATTCCATACATTCAGTCCCGATACATTCAGTTTTCAAAGAGCTCGCGTGCCACCTGCTGCAGTTTTTTAATGCAAATTTCATAATGCTAGAGCTCACGAATAGTTTTATACAAACCTTGTCCTGATAATAACAAACACACAACAAAAATTATCCAATTTGGTGCAGTCGTTCGGAAGTTATGCGCGTACATACATTTCGGCGATTCATTTTTATTTATATAGAAAATAGAAGATAGAAGATAGAAGACAGAAGACAGAAGACAGAAGACAGAAGACAGAAGACAGAAGACAGAAGACAGAAGACAGAAGACAGAAGACAGAAGACAGAAGACAGAAGACAGAAGACAGAAGACAGAAGACAGAAGACAGAAGACAGAAGACAGAAGACAGAAGACAGAAGACAGAAGACAGAAGACAGAAGACAGAAGACAGAAGACAGAAGACAGAAGACAGAAGACAGAAGACAGAAGACAGAAGACAGAAGACAGAAGACAGAAGACAGAAGACAGAAGACAGAAGACAGAAGACAGAAGATAGAAGATAGAAGATAGAAGATAGAAGATAGAAGATAGAAGATAGAAGATAGAAGATAGAAGATAGAAGATAGAAGATAGAAGATAGAAGATAGAAGATAGAAGATAGAAGATAGAAGATAGAAGATAGAAGATAGAAGATAGAAGATAGAAGATAGAAGATAGAAGATAGAAGATAGAAGATAGAAGATAGAAGATAGAAGATAGAAGATAGAAGATAGAAGATAGAAGATAGAAGATAGAAGATAGAAGATAGAAGATAGAAGATAGAAGATAGAAGATAGAAGATAGAAGATAGAAGATAGAAGATAGAAGATAGAAGATAGAAGATAGAAGATAGAAGATAGAAGATAGAAGATAGAAGATAGAAGATAGAAGATAGAAGATAGAAGATAGAAGATAGAAGATAGAAGATAGAAGATAGAAGATAGAAGATAGAAGATAGAAGATAGAAGATAGAAGATAGAAGATAGAAGATAGAAGATAGAAGATAGAAGATAGAAGATAGAAGATAGAAGATAGAAGATAGAAGATAGAAGATAGAAGATAGAAGATAGAAGATAGAAGATAGAAGATAGAAGATAGAAGATAGAAGATAGAAGATAGAAGATAGAAGATAGAAGATAGAAGATAGAAGATAGAAGATAGAAGATAGAAGATAGAAGATAGAAGATAGAAGATAGAAGATAGAAGATAGAAGATAGAAGATAGAAGATAGAAGATAGAAGATAGATATTTGGAAGAAAACGCAATAAAAACTTTAATCTTTGTTAGATTGCAAAATTGTATCTATGCTCTTCCTTCCCATGTTCATAATCCATATCTTATTGCTTCTTTTGAAGTCGAATATTTTTTGGTTTTTATTGCAAGACATTATGTAATTATTGACAGTAATTTTATAGGGAAATATTGTGTATTTCTTTGTCCAAAAGTATTGTAGTTGTAGATTGGTGGAATGTATGCTGTAACGTGGATCTTGTGAATCGGCCCGAGTTTGTCTGAATAGGTAAGTTATCCTGGTTTTTGAATTCCGAAATTAGAATATCTTATTTATAATATCTATAAAATATAATTGTTTCAGTGACATTAAATAATTCAGGGCTTTAAAAACATAGTCTGTAGGAGTTCCGATAAAGACCCTAAATATAATTCTCGTAATACCTTAAAAAAACAAAATAAAAGATTTCTGTTTTATTATCTCTTCTATAATAGGCCACATCACATTTTTTAAAACATTTGTCCGGTTTAGGCAAATATTCTAAGACATTCTGTATTTTTTTCACTGGCGATTTTTTGAAAATTTCAATCCAAAAAATCAGACCATTTTTTATAAACCGGAAAGACGTGATCAGATCATTTTTAAAAAAGAACGTTTTCCACATTAATGGCACATGAGAATAACAAGGCATACCAAAAATATTACATCTCCTAAATATTTTTTCATAAATCATTATAATGTTCAACGCCAATATTACTAAATCCAATGTAATATATCTACTAGTACTTGTAAATTATAATAATAATAAGAATATTATAAAATTTGATTTCGTTAAAATCAGAACCATTACCATTATACCTCTAAAACACGTTCACTCAGCATAAAATGTACGGGGTTCTCTTCATAACATCTGTCAAAAAGTAATACCAAATGATAAGTTCGCAGAGAACCAACAATAAATCTAGTGAACGTTAAATGTCAAATTCAAAAATTCGCCTGAAATCAAAGTGTTGCCATATAAAAAAAATAAATCAGTGTAGAATTTTATTTTTGACGTCACGAGCCCAAATAATGGATTTATTTATTTAAAAACTGTACATTTCTAAAAAAATTTACTAACATTTTCGTAATCTTAGTAAGAAAATCTATCCACACGATATTTTCCAAGTCGTTATGAAATCCATGCAAGTGGCCTATTATAATATGAACGAACAAGTAATAGCGAACAGACTTCCTTTTCGATAGTTTAATTTAAAACTAATTAAAACTTAGCTCATGGTGAAAAATTCACCAAGAATTCGGACAAAACTCCTTTTCCGAAATACTTTCCAATGCTACCAACCTTACCAAAACCGTGCTAATTGTAGATAGTTAGATACTTACCGTAAATCCCTGGTGAAAGACCTCCATTGAGAATTGAAAAGATGCCGTTAAAAGTTGCTTGAAATGACTTAACCGGTTTCGTCGAGAGATCTGCATAGCCAAGTATTTCATCATCTTTCTCGTCCTCATCTCCTTTCCTTCCAAACTATCTTTCACCTCACGATGTAACCCTATTGAGGCTACCTTGCTTAGACCCACTGACTCCAGATGGCTAGGAACAAATATGACTCCTGTGCGGTGTTCACATATTTATTCCATATTATATTATAATGTTAAGCGAAATGAATCTCACGAAACACGTCGTTTTAAAAAAATAACATATAACAGATAATTTAACGCGAGGCCGCCAACACAGGTTTAATGATCTTCCCACATGTAGATATTTCTAACTTACCAATGCCTGCGAAGACTTACTAGGTCAATTAACTTCCTCGTGTCCTTTGAGAAGTCGTTTAACTTTTAAACTGTATGTACTTATGTGTAACTTTTTTCCTATATATGCCAATTTTTTTTGGTAATTTTACATAATATTTGCAGTCTTGGTTTTTATTAATTTTTTTTGCAAAATAAATAAATATAAATAATTACATCAAGTAGGTACCTATGATAATCCCGGAAACCAAAATATTTCAGGCTCTTTGAAACGTCCAGGCTGGTCCCTTGTGATGAAAAATGGCCTTGATACAATTTAGCCAATTAGTCTGCAGCGGCAGAGCCTAAAAGGCTTTCGTTAATCAAGTCATCGGGATTTATCATTATTTTACGACGTTTTTGTTTTATTATGTAAATGACAAATTTCCAGCTAAAATTAGAGGGGAGAGTGAAAGATAGCATCTTTGTGAAAAAATGTTTTGATTTGTTCTGTTCAGTGAAATATATATACCTATACGTATACCTACATATATATTTATTTTATCTTAGCGACTATATTAAATAATTATATATACTAAATATAATGGTAAATTTAAGTAAAGATATTGCATTTCTCAGTCCGCCTCACTAGGGGGTCCTGTGCCGGGGTGGAATAAAAATATTTATTTTCAGCTTTTTTGTCCTGAGTCATTGTTTGTGTCTTCATTATATTTTTGCCGTTGACCTCTTTTAGTCATATTTTTATTCTTGATTTGTACTCATTAGAATTTTTTTATTAGTTTAACGTCTTGGGGAAGGCAGTTACGGAGTTTTGTTGCAAAGTAGATGTAGTTTCTTTGTCCAAATGTAATTTTATAACTTGGAATTTTTTATGTTATTTTTTTCGAACTAGTGTAATACACGGTCTAGTAGAAAACTCTGCATTTTTGAATAAGTTCAATAATATATTTTTGGCATATATTTGTTGTCCATTTCTTAGGTCGAAGCTGTTGAAAAATTATATCGAAGGCGTTCTAATAGGTTCTTTCAGAATGGTATTTATGATTCCTTTTTTAATTGCATTTAGGTTGATAAGTAAATAGATGTAATATATAATTTCTAGCTATATAATCAAACTCATTGAATTTCATATTTCACCGAAAACCACTCGATCTAAAATCCTGTTTAAATGCAACAATAATAGGACAGAGTACGCGAAACACTCGCTAGGTAACATAAAGTTACTTATAGATATGCAGATGTGGCAAATCTATTTAAGAGCACGGAAGGTAGGTACAAAAGGGCTATGCTATCAAATCTTTTCAAACAATAAAACAAATTTTTGTACGTAACTAACTAACCATCACGCCGTTTTCCCGCAGGGGTAGGCAGAGAGGACGGACCGCCAAACATCCCGGTCTTGGCACACATTCCTTGCCTCGTTTACATTCATGCAACGTCTCATACATTCTCTTCTATTCTTCTGACTCTTGACATGGCCCGACTCAAGTATCTGATTGCCATGTCTTTCTTGGGCGTCCTCGACTTCTTCTACCATTCACATTTGCGTCATATATTCTCCTTACACTCCTTTCCTCGTTCATTCGCTCTACATGCCCAAACCATCGGAGCATTCCTTTCTTGATCTTACTCATCACGCTTACATCAGCCTTGCATTCTTTGCGGATTTCCACATTTCTCACACGATCATACATGGTTTTACCACACATACATATATTTTTGTACGTAATTGCCACAATTATTGGTCATACTCTTTTTTTCATTATTTATAATATTTTTCCTATGTTTTGTGACGTGTAATCAGTGCTAATGGTGTACGTATACCGTTTATATTAAAAATAAATATTTTTTTGTTAACTGCCCGGAGTCAATTGGACCATGTCGTCCTTAATTTGGAATTTGTGACCGTTTTGATCTTTATCAGTTTGGATCCGACTAACGTGTAGGTACTACCTTCCTCTGCCCGAAATCACAATTCACTGTGTAGTTTATTCAAATCTTTTATTTTAATTGAAGAATGAAAAACCCGCAATTTGTAAAAACGATCCATAACTCATGATTTAAATGACGCATCGATCCGAAAAGTATTTGCTCCCACCTACCTTTCAGCCGTTCTCCGATTGTTGCGGCTTAATACATAAATAATCAATTCTGCGGATTTTGTGTTGGTTATTTTTAGATTTGCTGGGGATTAGTAAAATTCAATATCTTAAGGTGGGTACAGATATGTTCTTCTGTCCGTACCGTACCTCCGTTTCGTATCAGCGTCGCGATCAAGAACGCTAGTTTGGACGCCCGTTCGGTACCGTATGGTGGTACGGCGTCTCGATACGGATACAGGTAAGCTCCGATCAGTAGCATAGCTACCGCCGTATCAGCCGTATCAATGATACGGGGCCCCCGGGCTACGGAGGCATTTTGTTTCTTTTGTGAGAAAGCTTTATCCTTCATTAGGGCCCCCCCAACTAATTTTGATACACGGCCCCTCCAAGGCAAGCTACTCTACTGGCTCCGATCCATTGCGAGTCGGTTTTTTCGACCCGTTCAAAGGCAATACGATATGGGTATGCATGCGCAGGTCGTGCTCCCTGTCACTACCCGAATCAGCATGAAAAATGCAATGGGATAACGATAATATTGTGTAGCTTATCAATGGATATAGGGCCAGGGAAGTTCTGTGGGATCCCGGAAACAGGAATTATTATAATAAAATTGTATTTCCACTTATGTTTTGAAATTTTTAAATTTCTCCTTAAAACTCTTCCGCCACGTCTTTCTCTGTTTTTCTAATTCAAACTCCCACCAACGTTGTTTTTTTTTGTTTTTTTTTCATTATATTATTGTGAATAACAATGAAGGACGCGCAAGCAATAGTCAAATTCTCGTACACTTCTACAGTCGACGACATGGTGGGAGGAAATGAACTCGCGATGATCGCAGCGACGCCGCGACGTTAGGGAGATACGGACTATTTTACTTTGTGTCCAGAGTTTTTAAATCGTGACGTTGATACGAAACAGAAGTACGGTACGGACAAAAGAACATATCTGAACCCACCTTTAGGGTGATTTTTTCTAGTGACATGCTGGAAAATGTTACAAAATTGCGTGAAAAATTCTTGAATTTATCTAAATTATCTTGATAGTCTTAAAGTATTTCAATAGGCGCCAAATATTCGAATGTCTTGATTCGAAAGCATTCTTCTAAAGTCATTTGACTTTCAAAATGTGCATTTTCACAAAAGTGGCCACAATCTCCCTGTTTGAGTTTCGTGTTGGCTTTCTGCACTTTACAAGAAGACGTTCAATTTATGGACACTTTAGTTCGTGCACTTTCAAAGGATGTTGAAATTTTGAATAAATCCTTTGAACACATTGATTTAAGTGGGTACTAACTTGAAATTAGATTGTCAAGTATTTCACTTTTCCTTAGAAGAATATAAAGGAGGTTGTGGGAAGTGCTGCAGTATTGAGTAAGTTTTGTACAGATACATTATTATCAATGGAATGGGTTGCAGATTTATTGGTCCGTTAACTACGCGCAAGTTTTCTTTTGAGTTTTGAAAGGAATTGTTGGAAAATATTGGAATCATGGAAAAAGCGAAGAAGTTTATTTTCAAAGTATTGTGGTAAGGCGATGCAATCACTTAGCAAAAAGCGAGCTTACTTGTATGATGAAATAATGGAATACTTTTTGACGAATGACTTTATTATCTTTAAAATAATTAAAATTGGGAGGGATGAGAAAAATTTTAGTTCTGAAAATGAGAAGTATTCAGCGCGAAGATTAAAGCATAATCACTATTTTCGATTTTTTTTCTAAGAAACGGTTTACATTTAAAAAAAATATATATATTATTTATATAAATTGGAGCTTTTTCTACCGTTTCTTTTAATTAAGTAGAATAAAAATAACATTGTTGATTTCTTTATAAAAAATGTTTTTTTTACATTAGCTCCACACAGAAGGCCCTGAGGAAATTAATTTCTCTCAGAGTCTATGTCATCTTTGGGGATGCTGTGTGGAGGGGTTTTTTAAGGAAAGGAAGGAGATGAAGTTCTGGGAAGGAAAAGGGTATGAGGGGTGAGTAGGATTCTGGGGGTCAACGTGTCTAGGAGTGACAGAAGTATACATCGACCTCTCCAACTGCAAGGCGATGGGTTGAGAGAGGCCAGCTGAAGAGGTCTAGGTTAGGTGTCCCTTAACCAATATCTCTCGAGCCGACCCGCCTAGCATTAAGTGGACAAACGCATTGGCCGCCAAGATCTAGACAAACATCACCCTATGAATCCGGGCACCCCTGCTAAGTCACCAAACGCAGCGAACCATTTGGGTTGACCTATGGTAGGGGTGTTGATTATCTGATAAATGGTTCCCAAGGCGGCGGTACCCATATCCGCCTTCCAATTTTTAAACATAAACTACTAAGAAATTAAACTTTTTTATAGATTTTATGAACATGTAAAAGAAATAACTTTTCAAAAAAAACCATTTTGTGGCCTAAATTGTTTATGACAGTGTCCAATTGACAAACTTTTTTCTTTTTATTAAGTTATGCACAAAATGAATACAAACGACTTCTGCGCTTCAAATCGTGACCTCTGGATTCCGTTTGCACAGCGATTTTTATGCTAATTACCTAAATTAGTAGAAATGTAAGGCTCACTAAGAATACATACGTTTTTAGCTTATGGTTTCTTTTTAAAGTGATTGAAAATGTCACGAACAATATCGTAACATGAGAGGGGACGTGGAATGTAAATCTAATTTGTATGAAACAAGAGTTGACAATGTTTTTTAAAGTCAATCACAGGATTTGGCAAATGAAAGGAGAAAGACCGTACCTTTTATGGGTTCATCTGCTGTTCTGGGCCGATCTTGATGCTGGCAGCTCTTCACAATAACGGCACAACGATGGTTACAATTAACGACACTTTTGGGATTAATTAATTAGTATTTTTATGATTTTTAGCGAGATTTCGAAAGCGAAATATGAACAATATCACGTCGAATTTTCAACTGATTTGATGTGGGTAATTTTAGATTTTGTGCAATATTATAGATGTGTTCCTCGTAGGGATACAAAACCTTTCTCTTTTTCTAATAAGTAGGGCTTTCAAGGAAAGGAGGAAGACGAAGGAAAAAAATAACCATGAAGGACTTGGTAACTTGGGTTCAGTTTTTAAGCTGTTTCAGAACTAAACAGATACAGATACGCTTTTAGATTTTCACGGCCAGAAGTATTTTTGTTATCCGTTTTTGGGGTGTTATGCCGTGTTGCGCTAACCTTCCCTCCTTCTTTAGCCAACCTTTCGTACAACGTTGCAGTGTCCGAAACGTTGGCTAAAGAAGCAGGTAGCGCAAAACGGCATAACATGTTATGCCGTGTTGCGCTAGCCTTCCCTCCTTCTTTAACCAACGTTTCGGACAGCATTGCAGTGTCCGAAACGTTGGCTAAAGAAGGAGGTAGCGCAACATGGCATAACATGATATGCCGTGTTGCGCTAGCCTTCCCTCCTTCTTTAGCCAACGTTTCGGACAGCGTTGCAGTGTCCGAAACGTTGACTAAAGAAGGAGGTAGCGCAACACGGCATAACACCCCAAAACCAAAAAACGAATAAACAGATAAAGTTTCGTTAGTTCGATAACGGTCGGACCTACCCAGAAATTGCAAAATTGCAATAGAAAGTAAGCAAATGTTAAATCACATTTGCTGTTTGTTTTTACATCTCGTTAAAAAAAATATCAGAAAATCTCAGAATCGGTCTTGTGAGAGAATACTATTAATTCAAGTTAAAAAACCACGCTTAAAAAATTTTACTGATAACTTCTGTAAGCAATTTGTACTAATAGGCAAGAACTTCTAACTAAACCATCATTTTCACTTCTCCTTTGGTTAGCTCATTTCCTGCAACCCCAAAATATTCTCCATGTAGGTATGTTATCGTTGTAGGTACTCGCTCCGGACAGTTGGCATTGAAAAATATAGAATCCCAAAAAAATTTTCGCCCTTAAACATAATATTTTCTCAAATTATGACCTTCCTTGGTTACGTACTTTATACGCAGTCAAGACATCAAAAAAGGATTTTATTATTGTATATGAAAATCCCTAACATTATCGGCCCAAAAACCGCAAAAATTTCAGGCGTCTTATCGGGAAGCGGACATTACCCTTTTTTTGCAAAGTTTCTTATTGAATATTCGGCCAATATGACAGGTAAAGCCGGCTTAAAGCACGTCCCAGTATCATCCCGCGACAAAAGCTGTATGGAAGGACCTCGCCTTTATAAGGTTTAGATACCCCATTGAATACAGCCTTCCGAGCCGTAAGAATTTTACGCCCCCGGCAGTTTTAGACTTCAGTTTTCACTACTTTGCATATCTCTTTCACTCTTTAAAGGTGGAGGTTATATTTCGCATTACTTTAAGGCTAGTCGGTTTTCTGATTTGAGTCTTACGAAAGTTAATGGATACAGCGTGTTCGCCTCATTTCTTGCGATACCTTAATTTTTTTGCAAATCGCGAAAAACTGCGATAAATATATCATCTTTTATTATTGTACTAATCTTACCTTTACCCATAATTGCGAAGGTAGGTTAGATGCGTTTTGGAAATAACACAAAATTAGAAGAAATGTAATCACGGGACCCGTGAAACATCACACTTAAATAAAAGTTTTCACTTTAAACATATCAAAATGTTAAAAAAATTGTTACGGCCAAGAACCCAACTCCAATTAAGGCAATCGAGCTCAGAATTTTGCTAATGATTACATCACCAACTTTTAAAAGTCATTATATTTACTGAAAATAAGATTAAAGTATTTTTGTATGAAAATTATACATTTTCATGCATACTTTAGAGGTGACATTTTAAATGCACATTTACTCTAACTTGACGCGAAGTACTCACAAAATGTCTTCCATTAAAAACCATATTTTAAAAATGTAGAAATTTGTTGAGTAACCTTTTACTGCCCATAAATTGGCCCAACTGATACAATCGGCGAATAAATTTGTCTGTGGAAACTCTCCCACAATAACTGTAAACTTCCACGCCTCGGTGGAGCGATTTCACGGTTTCCATAGCCTCTTAATGTCCAGCATTCCACACTTTGCACACTTTGCAGCAGTTTGGCGTCGCTTCCACAGATTTTGTGAAATATCTTGAATAATTGAGCAGTTCCACAGGCAGCCTGATGACCAGCGAACTAAGCGCAGGCCATATTAAAGTCTAGAACAGTTTACAAAACGTACGTGTTTTTTCTTCACGATGAGAATAGCTTATAATGTTCATAAAACTAAACTACCTCTTAACACCATCCAGACAAAGATAATATAACATCTTGTCCATGTGTCCGGAGAATATTTTAAGTCTCGTAAAGTATGATTGATGAGGGAAATTGTTTAGATTTTCACCTCCTCTCTCTCTCTTTCTCTCTTTTCCTCCTCCTTTATACGTCGTTTCAAATAGCAGTGAAGTATCCATCATCAGGTCAGATATGACCTGCTTTACGTGCATCCTGCATCCGTTATGATGGACACTGCAAGTCTATATAAAACGTTGATTAAAGGAGGAAGAAGTGCAAGACAGCAAAATACCCTAAAAATTAATCAAGGTCGACAAGGACAAACGAAGTTAAAGGTTGTTTGTTCGTTAGCGGTCTGCATTCGTGCTCGGGAGCGATGGCAAGTTACCGACATTTTCGATAAAACCTATATCGATCGACCATGCTAGGACCCCAGGACTTCTGTATGGAGCTACTGTGTAAAAAATTGCAAATTCACTTTTTTTGCCATCATTTTAAATTGTCCAGAAATCAAAATTGGGAGGTGGGTTCAGATACCGCCGCTCCGGGAACCATTTATTGGATAATCAACACCCCTGACACAAGTAACCCCAAGTGGTTCGCTACGTTTGATGACTTAGCAGAGGTTCTTGGGTTCCCGAGGTGAGGTTTTTCCGGGTCTTGGCGGCGGAACTATTATACAGAGTCTCAGGGGTACATAGTCGTGCATTCATTTCACTAAGAAACATCACAATAGATTATACCTCCCTAGGACTTTTGGTATCCTATGAAGAGAGAGACAAACTTGGTCTCGGATATCCGGAGTGCAACATTTCGAGGAGTGATAGAATTCAAATCGGCAATTTGCGGAAATCACTGTAGTTATTTGGCCCAAAGTTTCTTGGATCGGATGGATAAATTCAATTTGAGTTATTCGGGCCCGCTCAAGTAGACACGACACCGCACTTTTATACTGGATACATCAAACGAAATATTTATGAATAATATCTGTCTTACTATTCATAGTCTAACTATCATTTTTGTGTAATGACTGCGAAGCATATTTACTTATTTGGGTCATTTTGTAACTCCTTTGGGCTTTTAAAATTGGCCAATTTGGTCGGGTATTTTGGCTTCAAACCCAAAATTAGGTTTTGAATGAAGCCGTTCTCTTAATAACAAGGCAAAAATGGAGAAGAGGTGTAAGGAAAACAATATTGGAAAGATTAAAAAGAACTTTTGATAAAGATGAGATACATAATAAAAGCTTACGGGTAGATATATAATAACTAAAATATAGTCAGAAAATAATATAATGAAATGTCTACATTATCTTATAATTAAAAATGTAGTTTCCGATGAAATGCCTTTATATGCGTTAAAAATCAAAGATAATTTTAATTACTTGCAAAATATTTTAAGCATACGATGCATCAATTTAAAATCGCTGATTGTGAACTTTGATTTGAATCTGTGCATAAATAGTTTAAAATATTACCTACTAATTGATACGAAATGTTTTGTTCCATAATTCCTAATAACGTGGTATCGACATTAAAAATAACCCAGAAAATAATTTTTGTGGTCAAAAATTTTTTATGTTCGTGGATTCAACCTCAGCTATCAAAAATCATAATTATTTAAAAAAGACTAAAAGCGTTGCAACTTTCGGATCCATTCTAAGCGTTTTTAAGAAGCTTTTAAATGAGTGTGTGTTATCAAAGTATTATGTCTAAGTATTATTTTAATTTTATTTCTTTATAAACAAAATTTTTAAGAAAACTAAAAAACGACTTCAAAAAACGCTCTACAACTTAATAATCAACTTATTTTTTCAACTCATCAATATGTAGGTACGATTGTTATTTTTGGAGCCGGTGTCAGCCAAGGTAGGTTTGTAACTACAAACATAGGTGAGATGTGCTTGTGTCGCACGCGCGATTTGACGAGGCGAGAGGCGTGAGTCGAGAGCGGGGCCGCGGCGGGAGGGGAGCTGTCAAGCGAACACGCCGAGCCGGGTACCTTTAAAACAATAATAATCTAATCGAAAATATGAAAGATAACAAGACACAAAAAAAAATGGTCGCAACCGGGACTCGAACTCGGAATCTCTCGTCTAACCGGGATGTACGCGTTTACAAATTCCGCCATTGCAACTGTCAAACCGTCATATTAGTCAATCTCATTTTTGTTTCATTGATGGAAATAATCTTCAAAAGTTATATAAAGATAGGTTTTTTTATTTAATACGATATTTGTCTTTTTAGTAAAAGAAAACGTAACTTGCTTCTGCCATATTTTGAACTGATGACGCACTAACTCGCGACGCTTCTCGAATTTCAATAATAAATTGATATCGTGGAAATTCCATGACATCATTTCATATTTCAACGTGGAAACTATTATTAGAAAGATTCCAAGCACTACATATGCAAAACAATGAAAGAGATATTGACAAAACCTCTTACATAAATAAAACTGAAAAAATGCTGTCACTGCCAGATATTACATGTCTAATAATTAATATAAAAAACTAACCTTTGAACCCTGCTTCAAAATTTTTGTGAAAATAAAAATATTAGAAGATTTTTAAAAATGCCTTTATAATATCATACTGTTAAAAATAAGTTCTTTTGTTCTCATTCACGTTTTATAAAGGTAAATGAAAATGAGATGCATTATATTGAAACAATTTGATACTCAAGCAACAAAAAGATTTGGATGTTTTAATTCCGAAATATTTTTCCGTTTCGCCTGATTTTAACAAATTCGTTGAAAAATATTTTAATTTAATACAATTAAGTACTTAAAAATAACAGTTCAAATTACGTCAACACAGATGTCGCTTCTCAAAATATTAACTAACGGACCTTTAACCACATTCCCCTAAAATTAAAGTTGTTTTTTTAACTTAATGAGTAAAACCGCAAATTATAATATTTAATTAAAATTAAGACAATATTAGAGAACTTCAATCGCAACTCTACCTAGATAGCATTTAGTACGGGTTTTAATCTTGCATTCATACATAAAATAACAGCCAATAAAAATATGCGTTATAGAAAATGAACCAATAATCAATCTTAAACAAGTCCAAGTTGTACAAAACGCAATTGTAAAATTATTAGTCGTCCCTAATATTTTCAAACAGAGACATAATACACCATTGCTGTTTCAGAGTGCCAAAATTTTACCGGTTAAGGCAATTCTATGGCACAAAATTATAATTAAATTAAAACATATTTTTACCCCGCAGCATGAAGAGAAATTATAACATAAATACAGCACTAGATTCACGCGCAACGACGCGACGGGTTAATATTTCCGAAATTTAACAATAAGTACGGACAGAGAACGTTTGAATACATCACACCGAAGATATTTAATTTATTACCTGACAATATAAAGCAATGTAATTCCATGAATAAGGTTAAATATATGGTGAAAAATTGGCTATCGGAAAAAAATATTTATATTGATAATGATATGTATGAAAAATGTTGAATCTGTAGATATAAGATGTAAATTTTAAATGTAAAAAATCTATATGTAACTAAAATATAAGCACCTGTTGACAAGCCAATTCAGGCTTAGCAGGACTTGTTTGTTGATTTTAATATGTATATCTATTCTTTCAATAAAAAAAAAATAAAAAAAAAAATAAAAAAAAATAAAAAAAAACATAATGTTGGAAGTTCTTAGTCGAAGTATTCATAATACAGTTAAATATGACGGAATCGGAGAGGCACACATTAGATTAATGGGTAGAGTTGCGCCCCGGCAAGGCGAATATTGGAGTCGAAAGTCCCAGATGTGACCATATCTTTTTCTAATTTTTCGATTTTCTGATTTTCGATTGAGTTAGTTTCTTAACAGACGGATTGCAGTCTTTAGAACTCAGGCGTTGGGTGAGAATACTATCCTTGTTCTACCGGTATTTCAATGGAAGATGCTCCGAGGAACTAGCGTCATTGATACCTTCGGCACAGCGTGCCCAACATATGTACACGGTTGACATTTGTCACATGAGAACGGGTCGCTTCTTCGACTCGTTCTTGTGTTCAAATTCAGCTCGGCTGTGGAATGATTTGTCGGCCTCTGTGTTTCCTCTTTCCTACAAGATGGGTCTCTTTAAGACAAGTGTTTAGGGTCTTCCTCTCCTTAAAAAGACGCCACACACATGATGCTGTTTGAAGGCTCTTTTTGACATAGGTCCTGAGGGAAATTATTTTCCTCAAAAAGACTCTCCACACAGCATCTCAGATGATACAGACCCTGAGGGAATTTATTTTCCTCAGGGCCTATGTCCTCCATACCTCCTGTGTGGAGTTAATGTAAAAAAAAATTAAAAAAAATGTTTCGCTAATATTGTCTTTATTTAATTAAAAATAAAGATTTATGATTTTTCTTTTTACTTATCATAAATGCACCATTACGGAACTAAAGGTGATATATATATATATATATATATATATATATATTTATACAGGGTGTCCGGGGGTAAAGTGCATTAACTTCGGAAGGAGATTCTACATGATGGTAAGAGTAAAAAAGATTAACAACTTTTTCCGAAATTCTAACTTTTTTTTTCCCATACAAAAAGACCTACCTACTAAAAATCCTTAGTGTGAGGTACGATCTTACATGCTGAGAGCCTGCCGGGCGCCCGACTCGATTGTGGTTGGCTCGTATCGTAACAGCGGAAAATAATAAATCTGGCCGCACACGCTAGGCTAAGTTTATCTTTTTACCTCAAAACTACCCCTAAAAGTTGGAATTTCGAAAAAAGTTATTTATCTTTTTTACTTTTACTATCACGTAGAATGACCTCCCGAAGTTACCGCACTTTACCCCCGGACACCCTGTATCCTTTTTTAAATTATATGCTTTTTCATATATTTACATACTTTTGGTTATATCTTTTTCGATCACTATGTTAACATTTCTCATAAACAACGCAGACAAAACGTTAAATGAACGTCCGATAAAACAAATTTATGTAATTTTTAACAACCACCATGCATAACCATTAAAAGTTCGATTTGGCGAATCGAATAAATCCCTTAAATTCCTCCTACTTCCGGCATTGTGGCATTGTTAGCTGGCCGCGAGGCGCAATGCATAAATCTACCTCCGCACTAAACGTCCAATAAACGAACATAACTAACATGTTTCACGGTGAGCGGTGAAATTCCCTCTTTATAACGACACAGCCCCGTATTGAATTCCGATTCACTCCCCCGCTACCAGGACGAATATCTCTTGAAATGGAATTTTCGCCAAGTTTTCAACATTTTTCAGGGCAAAATCGATTAACTGACCTACTCTAGAATATACAGGAACGAGGGAAAGATTATATTGTATATTTTATGTCTGGGTTCCTATCCAGGTTCAAAGGTTTATGTTATCATCTTATTTTGATTTTTTTCTGCGAGTTGTTCGAGTTTCTATGAGTTCTTCGAAAAAATACTTATTAGAAGACATAGCTATGATTCGACGGTCCCTTGAAGTGTTCTCGAGACAGTTTGCTATCATGTGTAAATTGAGCAGCTTTTAATAATAATAGTAATATTTGGATGATTCAAAAAGCGCCGTTCGTGTGAAAAATCACCTCAAGGTGGATCATGCACAAATGGTGGATCATGCACACAATACTCGTCTCATACAAATAAAGGAATGAAAGTACCTGTGTTTCAAAACAAATATGGTCAAAAACACTTGAATATATTATACCATTAATATTTAACAAATTGCCATATGAATTTAAAGAAAATTGCTCTATAACTAAATTCTCACTGATGTTAAAATCATGGCTATTAGGGAGTAATCTTATGTATTAGCGCCCTTGAGGTGATTTCTCAGCGCCCTTGAGGTGATTTCTCACAAAAACGGCGCTATATAAATTAGCCAAATATTAAATATTATTATTAAGTTTATATTCTGTTCACTCTCACCATGTACTAATTTGCAATTGTGTTATTAATGACTAGTGTGGTATATACTCAACTGTCTAATGATATTTCAAAAAAAAAAATTCTTAATCTACATTTTTTCACCATAAAATACGGTCTCTGAATAATAATTATCAAATTTTATGGTTATTTCCTTTTGGGGTATTATGCCGTGTTGCGCTACCTCCTCCTTTAGCCAACGTTTCGGACAGCGTTACAGTGTCCATCATCAGGGCAGATGTGATGATGGACACTGTAACGCTGTCCGAAACGTTGGCTAAAGGAGGAGGTAGCGCAACACGGCATAATACCCCAAAAGGAAATAACCATAAAATTTTTGGCCGTGAAAATCTAAAATCATATCTAAATAATTATCAACATTGCATATCACATTATCACAATGTTTTAGTGTTTATATATGAATATGTTTATGGTTGATATGTTGTTATATGTGTATGTTGTTGCCACGCTGACGCGTTGAGGATTATTTAATGTATTGTATTGTTTTAAGTTAACCTGTGGAACTGATCTCCTGCTGACAAGCTACTTTCAGTAGCTTAGCGGGTGTAAATTCCCATTTTATGCAATTTTATACAATAAAAAAGGGGGCGCTGTACAAACTTATAATACATTTCTAAGATCTAGAAAACTACAAGCCAGACAAACAATTAAAAACAACTTATGGCTAAAAATTACATCCACCGATTCATTGATCAACGTAACGAAAATATATGTACGTACAATGTATCGACCAATGAACGCGATACTGCCTAAAAATGAATGAGTACAGGTCCATATTAACCTGGGAGATCGCTTAAAATTAACACTGTTTATTGTCTATTTAAAGAAATTCGGACAGAGTTCGCACGCAGAGGACATAATTGTAAACCATGTTATTTAATCCTGAAAAATATTTTAATATTAATATATAATATATTTTTAAATGATTGTATTTTGGAAAGTAAAAGCAACATTTAATGGTGGGCGGTACAGGAGTACAAGGATTTTATCTTCCTTAATGTGATTTGTCAAGAGACAGATTGATGTGTAAGGATTCGAGTAATATTAATTCGGTAAGAAAAGTGGGTGACATATAATGGGCAATACAAGTATGATACTCTCAGATAGGTATATTTAAATTAAGGGTATGAGAGCCCAAAAAGGTAGGTTTTTAGTTCGGACCTAAATTGTTTGACTTCTGTGCATAAATATACCAAACCACCCACCTTCTGTGTTTCCCGAGCCAAGGGATACGTACAGAGATTAAGATTGTTAGAGGTTATTCGTTTTTTAGTTAAAATAATTGTGTTTGCACTGGATATTGTTGTAATTGCGTTTATTATTCAGATGAATATCAATGCACAGAGAGATTTGATTCTAGTTCTAAGCGCTAGGACTATAAATTGGAGAATGATTAGCAAAAAATGAAAACAAAGCTATTATAAACATGAAAGACGAAGTGACAGAATGACCTCAGATAAACATAGACAAAATTGCATAGAAATATTGAGAAGAAAGGTGACACAGACGTTGAAGTTTGGGTAAAACAGTCTACACATGGAAGATAAAAAATTATGAAATGTGATTTGCTAAGTTAAGTACTAAATGAGTTGAAATATTAGACATTGGACAACACAACACTCTACAACAGGGTTTCCCAACCAGTGGTCCGCGGACCACTAGTGGTCCGCAAGAGGATGGTCCACGATGGTCCGCCGGTCAATAAACGAGCCAGCGCGCGAGCACTCCCTGGTCGAGAAATCTGAATTAAAAAAATCGGGACAATATTCAGTTTATCATTATTGTACCTTGTGGTCAGTGGCCATTACCGTATTCCGTTTCGCCCCATCCCATCCTACCCCGTTCTACCCCTCCGTTGTAAATATTCTGCTAGAACCCATCCCACCCTATCCCATTACGCCCCTCCCGTTGTGCTATCCGTCCCGGGTGCCACCCATGCTAGTCTACGCCACTGACCACAAAGCAGTGGCTTAGGCTAGCTTGGGTGGCACCTGGGACGGATATTATTTATTTATATGATAACCTGTGCTGAGGCCTTTATATGTTGGATGATAGGACGGAAAACGTGGTATCACCCCCCCCTCCCCATTTAAGTTGATAAAACACAAATTTCGACTTCATAAAAAATTGGTCTGTCCTGGTGGGGGGTGGCTAGAGAATTGTCTTGGGGTTGAAAATCGGTCGGGTGGCCGCCCCTTCACTCGCTACACCACTGCTTGTGGTCCACTGAGGAAACCACTGCTCTACAATGATTACCAGCAAATACAACGTTTTTAACGAATTACTGTTGTTATTAGAAACTTTCTAGAAGGATAGTAAAAGGAAGCGTAAAAACTCACTGAAGGCAGGACAATTATGTCTCTTGTACAATAACACCTACCACTTTAAATTGTAATATTTAATTAAATGAAGACAATATAAGCGAAACTCAATCAAAAATCTGGAGACAAAAATCAGAGAAAGATATTGACACATCTGTGTCTCGATCCCTGGACTACTTGCTTTCCAATTTCCAGTAACAATTTTTATAGTTATGATTATATCATTTTCGCCTTCTATTAAATTATGAATTAAAATTGTATACTAATGTATATTTGCACCTAGTTTCACGGTTGTGGAAGCTCTAAGTATTGTCATAGTGAACTACCATAATTATTAATAATAATCGAAACATAGCCTCTTTAGCGATCAGAACTGAATAGCCACGTACATTCCAATCTTTCTTTTTCGTCAGCTTCACTGCATGAAATATCTGCCCTAAAGATGGACACTGTAACGCTGTCCGAAACGTTGGGTAAAGTAGGAAGTAATAAATCACTATACTGTACACTATAAACGTACATATTTTTTTATAAGCCACCTCAACTGAAAGGCCCGGTCTGGACTCTAAAGCGGCACTATCGCGAACCGGTTGTGAGGCCATAGAAGGTGGGGTGTGTTGCTTTTGGATTTAACGCGGGTCTTGAAGAGGCCCGAACTACGTGAAGGAGGAAAATGAAGGACGAGATGCCGATAGCTCATTCCACATACGAGTCGTCTTTCATAAAAATGGAACGAACCGTTTTAAAGAAATGAACCGTTCTCAAGAAGCCAGTATCTGGCGAGTCTTTGCACCGGTTCACAGGGAATCAATGCTGCTGTTTCGTTCGAGCAGGTTCCTTTCTAATACCTACATTGCGTCTGTGCATTATGAATGGATTTCTGTCTTTTGACGGTGGATTATCAATCAGACAAATAGGTTTTTCAATAATTTTGGAGCTCCAGCCAAATTCAATTGTTGAGATTTTTTAAAGAGTTAGCACACAATATGAACGAACCACATTTATCACCCATTTTAAGAACAGATTACTAGTACACTGAAATGAAGCAGGAAGATTAATCAGGAGTACATTATTACTGCCTACTTATGTATATATTTACCTTTGGGATTGTAACTTTATCGGCGCTGTTCAGTCTGCGACCTGATTCTATTCATCCGTCGATTGGACCGAAGCAAACTAAGTATATATGTAGGTACTATTGGGAAATAGGTATCAAGACTGGTTCCTACCGTGTGTGTTATTCTTAGGCACCTGCGTATCCACTGGGTTTAGATTTATTTTCCTGATTGTGGAGTGCTTGTTCATAATTGGGAAAATTTAATTATTGACTTTTTTTTATATTATAATATTTAATCGAGGCTTCTGACTCGCATACTGCTGTCATTTTTTGCCTCATTTGTTTTTATTTATTTTAAGGTTTCATTTTTTTTTTTTTTTTAATATATCCTATATATTAATGTTGCAATATTAATATATGTATGTATCTTTATAAAACAATGTATCATATATTTTCCATGTTGCACGATCTAATGAATTTCATGAGTCTTGAAATGGCATAGTAGTCGGTTGAAGCTATCAAATTATGAATTTCCGATGGGTTTGAGGTCATCAATATTGTTACTCTCTGTTGTTCAAATTTAATGCACTTTGTGAGAGTGTGTTCAATGTCTTCAAATTCTTCACATATAGAGCACATTGGAGAATCAGAGAGGCCTAACAGACACAATATTCTTCCCATTAGTGCATGTCCGGATCTTAATCTAAAAATGACTCTCATTTCTGATCTCTTCAGATTGGTTTCAGTGAACCATGGTGTTTTAAAGGATTCTTTTTGAAGCTTTCTATACCATACGCCTATAATTATTGACTTCATTATTATATATTTAATTAAATATGTAGCCGTTTTTCTCTCTAGTCATTCCTAAGCAGCGGTGTTCACGTTAGTAACAAATTATTTCATTTTCGTTTTTAAGAGGGCATTACCATAGAAAACCGGAAATACGTCATTTTCAAAAAAGATTTTAGACGTATTGACTCTTTTTCACAAAAAAATTATAAATGGATTTCGAAAGATTGTTCTTTTATCTAGCATTCGTATGTAATAAATTTTGAGAATTTTTTAAAATTTTTAGTATAATAAGGTTATTCCATAGGTCGTTGGCAGATTTGTTAAATTTTCGAAAAAGTTTTTGTATTATACCACACCCATTTCAAATAATATAATCATGCAGTAAAATAAATCAATACATTATCTAGCAAACGTATGTTTTAGAAATTTAATTTTAGTTTCAATAAAATCATTAAAAAATATGTACGTACATGTGTTTCTTGACGAAAATAGGTCCATTTGTATATTTATTTGCGCACTTACAAACTAATATATTTCAGATTTTTTTAACATTCTTATTAAATTTACACATTATTGAAAAATGATAAATACTTATAATCAAAATATAACTACAAAAAGTACACTATTTTATCATCACGCCTTTCAGCATTTTTGGATGAAGGAATAAATTAAAGCTAATTTGGATTGAAATAAATTCGATATTGAGATTATTTAAAAAAGCTGGCACGGAAAATAATTAATCTTTCTCATTGTAACCGCCCTGCACGATCGGAAGAACAACTTTCGACGAAATGTGGATTTTCGTCCGCTGGCTGGTTAAACGCTCTTAAACAGGGCTTAGAACAGAGATACTAAAAGCATGACTGAACATTTTAAAAATATTAATATATTTTTTAAATTCCTTCCCTGTTCACACGTACTGCAAAACCTTTTTTTTCAACCACAAATCAAAGTCTACTCAAGTTCTGTTCCTATGTCATCATTGGCCGGCTGTTTCACAGTACTTGGATTGTAACAGAACTTAAGTAAGACTTTCACGAAACTTGGGTATTAGCTTTGTTTTTTGATAAATTGAAGTTAAACAACACGTCCTAAATTTTCGCAATTTTAAACACAGTTCTTACGAATGTTCTTACGAACACAGTTCTTCTTGAAATCACATACATTTGTATATCTTCATATACACTCTGTATTGAAAGAAACATAAATTAAACATTTCTAACTAGCTGAAGTCCCCGACGCAGCCCAGGACTTAAGCGAAGTTTTTCGAAATCAGATGTGGATAGTAATTCTTCTTATTTTAGAGTCAAGTTTGCAAAATTTCACCAAGAAGAATTAAAATTCTGCTTTAATAATAACAAAGGGGATGGGGTGGATTTTTGAAATCTCGAATAAATGGTGACTCCAGTTTTGGAGGTAAATGGTGTGAGATAAATAAGGTGTGCAGAATTTCATAAAATCGGAAATAAACTATATATATTTAATTAAATGAAGAAAATATTTATGCACAATTTGGAAACAGAACTCCTGGGATCGAGTCCCAGAGGTACAAAAATCTTTTTCTGATTTTTCTGTTTCCAGATTTTTGATTGATTTTCGTTAATATTGTCTTCATTTAATTAAATATTATACATAATTTGAGGTTAAAAATAAAATAAATGTGTATATATTGAACAAATAATAAAACCCTGCCGCTCACTCAAAAAATTCTTCTTTACATAAATGGATTATCTTAACCGATAATTTTCATTTTTTTTCATTAATTATTGTACAAAAATTGCATACAATTAATATTTATTACCAGCTAAGCTACTGAAAGTAGATTGTTAGCAGGATATTAGTTCCACAGAATAGTTACAACCACCAATTAAATAATCATAAACGCATTAGCGTAGCAACAACAAACACACGTAATATACCTACCACCATTGTGATGTGGAAAAGGAAAATACATATCTTTTTTTATGAAAAAGTTGAGCAACATACAAACAGCAATACATTAGTAGTTAATCACATACTTGCAGTTTAATGCGTGGTAAAAAAGAACAAAATATAATCTTAACACATAAAGTTACTCCCTAAGAGCCATGATTTTAACATTAGTGAGAATTTTGTTATGGAGCAATGTTCTTTAAATTCATATGGCAATATGTTAAATATTAATGGTATATAATATATTCAAGGGTTCTTTGACCATATTTGTTTTAAAACACATATGATTATAGTGTTGATAAAGTGTTGTATAAGACCTGTCTTGAATATTTTCTACATCCATTCTTCAACTTACCCCATTGCTTTCATGCAAATATTACGTTATAAAACCCCAAAAACAAGCAATTTCCACAAACGCCTGGTCAAAACTGCAACCTCTAAAATCCGACAACCATTTTATTTCACGGGTCGAAAAGTAAAGTATAGTGCTTGAAAAATAAATTGGCCCAGTAAAAATCTCCACTGGGGGACCAAAGGCAGTACCTCCCCAGTCTATCCTTTACCCACTATCTCCCCATCTTGCGCTTCTTTTAAGCAATAAATTTGTTCCTTTGTCCTTTCCTCGGTGGAATATATTATTACGCCAGTGTCTATTTAACTATCGCCCGCAGAAGTTTGTTCCCAATTTTTAATTAAAATTTTGAAAAAAAAAAAAACTTTATCCAGAAGAATTAACATGCAGTTTCATCTTCGTCGTGAGCTTTCTGGCGACGAGCTTTGGACGTAGGCTGCTCTCGAAGTAAATGTCAATTGTTAATAAATGTTCAATTTTTTTGTAAAAAAAACTCCCTTTTATAACTTTTGAAGGTTATTCCCATCAACGTAATATATAATTGAAGAATAAGATAACAATAATAATCTAAACGAAAATATGAAAGAGAACAAGACACAGAAAACAGAAAAAAGACAATGGTCACAACTGGGACGTGAACCCAGACCTCTTATCTAACCGGGACGAAATCCAGGATACAAACCAATTCTTAGAATGATTGTTTCCAATAAAAAGGGTAGTTGCCCATAATATGGAAAAATAATTAGTTGAAGATAATATTGTTAATTCTAAAATTTGAAATATGAGATTGACTATTATGACGGCTTAACAGAAGGGAGCAATAGCGAAATTGGTTAACGCGCACGTCCCGGTTAGACGAGAGGTCTGGGTTCGAGTCCCAGTTGCGACCATTGTCTTTTTTCTATTTTCTGTGTCTTGTTCTCTTTCATATTTTCGTTTAAATTATTATTGTTTTCTTCTTCTTCAATGATATATTACGTTAATAAATGATTTATAATACCTTTTTTAACATTAGCTACACGAAAGAGATCGGGAGGAAAATAATTCCCCTCAGGGCCTGTGTTTTTTTTTTTTTTCATAAGTTTTTATTCCAGTAAAAAAGAAAATAACATTTTCACTTACTTAACTAGAATATTGAATTATGTACTTTTTTCATTATATTACATAGTTTTTACATTACATAGTTTTTACATTTCATAACCTTAGATTACATTAGACTGCAATACTAACATTTACATGATATTATATTACCATACGATATTATTCACTATCACTACTTTGTTTTTTGTGAATAAACACAAACAATTTTTTTTTGAATTTGCACACACTTTTTTCATTTTTGATATCATCTGGAAGGCAATTATATAAATTGCCCCCTTCGTAACTAATTGATTGCTTACCGTAGTTAGTTTGAATGGTGTTTAAACGTATGTTATCGTGTTGTCGTGTAAAATGTTTGTGTATTTGGGACGTTTTAATGAATTCTGTGTTTGTATGTATGAGTTTATTATTTATTTTGTATATAAGGACACATATATTATACTCGTACAGTTTTCTTAATGTTAGCAGTTTTGTTTACAAATATAATTTTTTTGTGGATGTTTTGGATTCGTAGTGAAATAGTTTTTTGATTATCTTATTTTGAATTACCTGTAATTCATTGATGTATGTTTCATACGCATTTCCCCAGAATTCAATCAGGTAATTTAGGTGTGATTGTACGAGACTATAGTATAAACTTTTTTTTAATCTAATTGGTAATAGATATGATAACCGGCTAAAAACGCTAATTAAGGGTGTGATTTTATCTTTTACATTTTGAATGTGTTGTTTAAAAGTTAAATGCTTATCGATGCACAGCCCAAGATATTTTTCCTCTTTCAGGATTTGCAAATCGTTATTTTCAATTTTTAATGGTACATGTGGAGGAATTATTTTACGGTTTGAACTTAAGATCATGTATCCTGTTTTTTTTTATATTCATTGTTAGGATATTTGAATGGAGCCAACCGCAAATTCTTTCTAGGTCACTTTGTGCATTTTCTAGTAGTATGTTTAGATCTTTACCCCAGTAGAATATTGCAGTATCATCTGCATATAAGAAAATTTCACCGTTTAATTCTAATTGCAAAATATAATTGATATAAATTTGGAACAGTAGTGGCCCTAGTATGGATCCTTGCGGAACTCCATAGTTTATTGGAAGGTGCTTACTATTTTGATTGTTAATGCTTACGAATTGCTTTCTATTGCTAAGATATGATTTGAATAGATTAAGAGCAGGACCAACTACACCAAGTTTCTCGAGTTTCTTGAGAAGTATATCATGGCTTACCATATCAAAGGCTTTTTGAAGGTCAACTAGTATAGATAAGATATAATTTCCACCATCAATACCACTCCTAAGTTTACTGATTAAGTCGTTTATTGCCGCAAGTGTGTTAGATTTTTTCCTAAAGCCATACTGTTTTTTATAAAAGAATGATTTTTTTAAAAGGAAATTGTTTAATCTTTCGTAGATTACACGTTCAAAATTTTTTGATAAGATTGGTAAGATTGAGATGGGCCTGTAGTTTGAGGTATTTGTTTTGGACCCACCTTTGTGAATTGGTATCACCTTGGCAATTTTACAGCTGTCTGGAAAAGTTCCCTCTTTAAAACATTGGTTAATCAGTTTTGATAATATAGGAACCAATTCCGTTGAGAGACTTAGCACTGTTTTGTATTTGAGTTCATCGTAACCGGCACTCGCATTTGATTTCAATGATTTTAATATTTTGCTTATTTCTAATTCTGTTGTTGGTTGAAGATATAAAGATTCTATACTATCGTATACTAATGTTATTTCATTGGCCGGTTTGTGTACGACATTGTTACGTATATTATTAGCTAAGGAAAAGCCAATGTTGCAAAAGAAATTGTTAAAGTGGTCGCATATCTCTACATTGTTAGTGATTATTTCATCATTAATTATTAATTTAGTACAAAAATTATTCGAAGTATTAGACTGATTTTTAACAATGTTATTCATTAACTTCCAAGTTTTTTTACTGTTATTTTCGCATTTTTTAAAAAGATCACTGTAGTGTCTTTGTTTTAAGTTTCGTTTTTCTGTAGTAATGTTATTTCTTACTTTTAGGAAATCTGCTTTCAATAATGTGTTATTGGGTTGTTTTTTTTATTTCAGATGCAATTTATTTCTTTTGTTGATCAATTTTATAAGGTCTTTGGTTATCCAGTCTGGATTATTTATATTTTTTGTTTTAATTTTAGTGGTGCTGTTAGAATTAATTTTATTTGTGAGGTAGTTTACAAGATTATCATAATTTAATACCGAGTCATTATTCATATTAAGATTAAAAGGATTTTGGATGACATCATTCTTTAAATTATCAAGATTAATATGTGTATATTTTTGGGATGATTTTAAGGACGTACTCTTAATATATGTGTGAATTACATCAAGGAGTAGTATATTATGATCTGATATAGAATTATCACAGTTCGTTAGTGAGTATGATAGTTTTGTATCGGTAAGTATATGATCTATTATTGTTTTCGTATTTTCTGTGATGCGTGTGGCGTGTTTTTTGTTTATTTTGTTCAAAATATTGTAATTGTTCAATCTAATTGTATTTGTGTATTTACAAGTTTGTGTATTGGTTGGGTTGAGCAGATTTATGTTGAAGTCTCCAAATACAATACCTCTTTTGTATGATTCTAGATGAGAGGATAGTGTCTCCAGGAAGTCTTTGAAAACAGTATTTGGTATTTATACACTAGGCCTATATTTAGATTAAGCTTGTTTACGTGAAGCCATAGAAAATTATTGTCGGAGTCGCACGTGTTATTAATCACATCGTATTCTAATGAATCTTTTATGAAAATGGAGACTCCGCCACCAGCTCCCTGCGGCCGGCAGGATGCTTCGTGTTTGTATCCTTCTAGGTTGATGTAATTTAGGTCCGCTTCTTTGAGCCAGGTCTCACACAAGAGGATGATGTTGAAGTTTGAGATTGTAGATTTCAGTAGGCATTTAATATCATCGAGTTTACCTTTCAAGCTTCTCACATTTAGGTACATAAAAGAGAGTGAGGTTTGTCCTTTTGATGTAGTTGGATGTTTGTGGCATGATATTTTTTTTATTCTGATGTGTTTTTTCAGTTTTTCTGAAGAAATATTTTTATTAACACATAAGGTCTCAATGGAAGGTTGTTTACTTATTGCATTATTCATAAAAAAATTCTTTGATTTTCCGGATATAGTGGGTTCCTCTCTTTTATCTGATTGAGATTAGGACCATTTTCCCAGTATTTTCTTTTCATCATATCGTGTTATCTTTGGGGATGCTGTGTGAAGGGACATTTTAGGAAAGGAAATATAGGAAGTTCTGGGAAGGAAAAGGGTTTTAGGGGTGGGTAGAAATCTGAGGGTTCGTGTGACTAGAAGTGAAGGATGTATGAATCAGTCCCTCCCACTGTTATGCAAGGCATTGAGTCCGCCTGGAGAGGTCTAAGTTAGGTCTCCCTTAACAAGTCTCTCGATCCGGCCCGCCATGCTCCAAGTGGTAAAGACCTAGACAAACCTCACTCGATGAACCCGGACACCCTTGTTAAATCACCAAACATAGCGTACCACTTGGGACGGTATACACGTAGACAGACGTGTTGGTAATTCAATAAACGATCCCCGGGACGGTGGCGCCCATAGCCGTATCACACACATTTCTATACACTTACACTCCAATCGATTTAACATTACCTTCAAGTAAAAAATGCCTGTACCACCGGAGCATCTGACCTGATGTTTTAATATCTAATATTGATGTAGAACCAGAGTTTGGGAAGCAGTGAAAACCAGGGCTGTCTAATTGTCTATCTGACTAGCTGAGAGCAACGGACACAAATATTAATTTGCATCTTCCAAAGTTTCGAAGTAGAACGGGAATATTACTCACGGAAGTACGAATGTGGCTCGCTTCAACAGATTTGTTATTAGTGCATGTATAATTTAATTTTAATTAAGTTAGTGAAGTGAAAAATGACCAACAATAAAGAAGGTTTACTCCATGAGACGAAGGATGGAAACGCCAACGCAAGGTGTATCTTATTTTAAAGTCTAATTATTTATTGTGTCAAACCAGCTGTGAAGAAAGAGAAGATAAATGATTAATTTACTAGGAAAAAGAGATACTTTAACACCCAAAGTACGAGTAGAATAGAAGAATATCCTGCTTGAATAATGAGACAAAGAAGTGCATTTGAAACTTGTAAAACATTATCGCGATTATTTCTTTTTGAAGTAAAACCTCTTTACGACTTGGGGAGTAAGCTGGCGAATGCGAGAGCGTTACGAAAAGCGAGGCGAACGGTAGTCGAGAGGGAGATGTTAGTTAGTGAAGATAGAAAGAGAGAGTGTTACGCTTCGTATAATACTGAAGGGGAAAGAGAGAGAAGTGCGAGCACACATTTCCTCATACAAGCAAGAGAGAGCAGTGCGCGCGCACATTTTCTTTCTCTCTTCCAATCATATAGATGGAGCAGAAGTTTTAGTTCAGTTGTGTGGTGTAAAGCACACACGTTTTTTATGTACTACTAGTTCCTGGCATGCGTTGCAATGCCACTTAAATAAATAAATTGTTTCTCCCTGCCCGTCTTTTTCCATTCGTTCTCGTTCCCCGTCCGCCCCTCTTCCTCCCCCCTCTCACTTCCATCCCTGCGAAACTTTATGAAATACACCCATTTTTCAAACAACACGCGCGCCATCTATCGCAATATTTTTATTCAAATTTCATAACGGCAGAGCTCACTTTTATAAATATAAACATTCGCGGGTATGCGCATAATAGCTAACCAAAGTTTTATCGCAATCGGATGAATGGTATAGGAAATAATTTCATGACGCTGGAGCTCACCACTAAATATAGAAACCGTTCCCGGACATATGCATTACAATACACCAAAGATTCATCGCAATCGGATGAATGGTTTAGTTAGCTCATAAGGGACAAACACAGAATAATTTATTTTTATAAATTAAGATGACGTGTCGCGCTTTCTCGGCTTGCGAAGTCATCAGTAAAATCAATAATCACATTTGATCCCAAACTTACCTTTTCAGATCATTTAGCGTAGTAGGCATCATTTTATTATGTATAATCTTCATGGATTTCTGATAAGAACAAGTAAACAATTTTCCACGCCCGAAGCAATGACATCAATGACATGACCAAAATCTTTGGACCCCATGCCAGCAAAAATGCATAGAATTGCTAAAACAATTAAAATATAAATTCCAAGGCAATTCTGAATGGTGGTCCGTCACCAGAACGATGCTTCGGATGGGTTGTTACACAGAATTTTAACACATCATCAAATTTCGAAGTTAATTCACAAGTTCTTTAAAATAGTACCAATAGTTCTAATATAAAACTTAATAAAACTTTCACAGAAATAGAAAATTAACTTCGATATTTGATGATCTGTTCAAATTTTGTGAAACAAAAGCCCCTAGAGTAAAATATTTATATCAATGATAATAATATTTGGATGACTTGCATAGCGCCGTTTTTGCGAAAAATCACCTCTAGGACACTGTAAAATATTTTAAAGATTCAATCAACAACCTGAAAAATGATCGTTAGGCTGAATGAGGTTAGACAATACAATTTTACCGTTAAATTATTTTAGAATGGCATGTTTTGTAACATAAAGTATCTTTCTTTGAAATGCTAACATTAAAAAAAATGTCTTGCAAAACCTTGTTACCGCGGGAACGTTTTTATAATAGGGATATAATGGAAAAACATAATAAACGCAGATTGTTAAAAGTTTTCAATAAATGTTATTATTGGTGCTTCAAAGAAAATTTCTGCCTCAAGACGCGTCGATAAAAAATCTCGTTCGACATCGGTAGGCCAATTTCTTTGATGTCTCCCCATGTGCCTGGGGTGGGGTTACTCCTTTGTGGGATTTTTGCCTACACCATACATCGAAATGTCTTCGGTGTACTATTACGCAGAAATTGTTTTTTTATCAAAAAATCAACTTAACTTTGTTGTTATATTTTGTCTCTATAAAGTTATAATTACTCGTACAACATATGAAATACTTATCCACAGGAGCGCTTTTTGCCACAATATGGCACTATTTAAAATATCCCGGATTGCTTTGCTTCTAATTTTGGCAATTTTCACTTATTTAGTTATTAAGGAAAAGTTTACGATTTCATTTTTTTTTTTATATAAATCCAACGAATATGTGATAATCGACCAAAGGCAGCTGAATTCATTGGCTGTATAGAAATATTTTTTTATTGTTCTTTAATCATAAACATGCAAACACATATTTTTTCAGATAGGTAGGTATACAGTTTTTCAAGTTTTTCGACTGCAACATTAGGCGCATGCCCGTATTATGGTATCTATCATGGTATCTACTGCTATGGTATCTACTACTATAATCAGTTTTTATGACTCCATATGGCTATGCCATAGGTCACCCCAAGTGGTTCGCTACGTTTGGTTATTTTGCAGGGGTGCCCGGGTTCATGGGGGGAGGTTTATCTAGGTTTTGGAGGCGGATGACCAGGACAAATTGAACCCCAGATTCCTGCTCACCCCTTAAACCCTTTTCCTTCCCAGAACTCTCCTCTCCTTCCTTTCCTTAAAAAAACCCTCCACACAAAAACCCTTCACACTCCTCCATCCCTAAAGATGACATAGGCCCTGAGAGAAATTATTTTTCTCAGGGCCTCCTGTGTGGAACTCATGTAAAAAAAAACTATTTTGAAATTATTAAATTCTTTAATTTTAATGATTTCCGGCAGTTTCTTAAAGTATTTCAACCCTTTGTAGAATAATCTGTTTTAAGTATTTACCTTTACCTTTTTTGTACTGCGATTTTATTGCACGCGGCTATAAAAGATCTCTGTATTACATAACCTGCTTGCATCCAGCGTTGAAAATAATCAAATCCACTCAGAAACTAAGCAGGAACACGAATAACAACTCTTAACAATCTCCAGATGTAAAAGAAACTGTTCTAGGTGTGAAGATATTAGGTAGATGACATCTTGAAGGTACTGTCAGACCACGCTATAAAGTAACTAGCTTTTTGAAGTGAAAACTTCAATAGCACCGTTGTAATTTGAAAGTAGAATGATACTAAAAAGAGATAAACACATACAACTATACGATTTAGCGAGCGAGGGAAAGAGACAGTAGTAAAATGTTTATTTATTTCACGGGTATTCGGTTTCAATATTTTATTTTATTTATTAACAGAAACAAACAGTACATTTTTTTTTTTTTTTTTAATTAATTTCAATAACAAGGTTTGTACATGTATGTATGATGTATATAATAAGTATAGATTCATTTTTTTTTTCACAGACCTCCTCACTAGGATTTCCTGTTCTGAGGTGGTCTGTAGTTTTTTTTAAATATTTGTATTTGGTTATGGATTGTCTTTATATCGTCTTCATGATGTTTGTAATTTTATTATCACTTTGATCTCTCAGCCATATTTTTACTTTTGTTTTAAATATATTCATTTCCTTTATATTTTTGATTTGATCTGGTAGAGCATTGTATAATTTTATAGCATGGAATTTATTATTTCTCTGTCCAAAAGATGTGTTCAAACTGGGAGTAACCAGGATGTTATTGCTTACTGACCTAATAATAATAATAAATTCATTAGATACTTTGGTTAAAAAAATTGCAATTAATAAGTATATTACATGGTGGGTACCTATTATGTGTTTCATTGTAGTGTCTTATTTATGGAATGTGTATTAAGTATGTAATTATCGGGTGATGTATGTAGTGGGAAGGTGAGGGTGTGTGTGTGTGAGAGAGTATGTGTGTATGTATGTACGTATGTGCATTGATGCACTTTTTAAATTTTGGCAGTAAATCGGAGAAAATGGCGATGTTATAATTTAGACCAATATTCAAACAATTCAATAATATTGAACATATGAATAGCACCGTTGTTTGGCAAATTAGATACTGCATTTGTCTTGAAATTAAGCGTGTGAAATAGTTCTGTATTCTGTATGGCGTGTACGTCTTAATGATATGATAAAATTAACTATGGAAAGAAGTTCGGTACAGTCAATGTAATTATTTAAAATTTTGTATAAGTCATATCAGCTATTGCTCGTCTTTGTTGCAAAGTTTGAAATAAATAATATAACACAATGGCAAGGTACTGTTTAATGTACAATATATTTTTTGTACTAGCAATTTTGAATGCTGGTCATAATTTTTCATCGTAGGGTTGGCGTTTCGAAACTATTATATTTTGAGGAACGGCCGAAATTGTTGAAATAAACTCCTATAAAACTTCAAAAATTTCATCCTCCGCTTACCATCTGCGAAAAACAGCTAGACTTTACGCGGAATCAAACATATATTATTTAGGGTATTCTTTGAAACTGATTTCGATAATAATAATATATAACTTTAGCAATAAAATGTCTTCTATTCTACACATTTTATTCCACCCACGACACCGACGCGTCGCGCGTCGGTCGCGACGATTAAGAAATTCCGACACCGGATTCTTCGACAGAAATCTAACGCACGACACAACTCGACTAAAATAAATGATTAGAAGGTTTTAACAGATTCTCTTTTTATTGAAATAGTCAAAGACAATCGCGACACAATATTAAATATCAGAAAGTTGCGGGGCTAAATCTGACAGCTGTACACACTAGAACACTTTGGACGAGAATGATTTTGGTGGCAGAACTTGGAACTATTTTGCTGTCCGGTGTAACCGGCATTCAAAATTGCCAGCACATTAAATATATTGTACATTAAACAGTACCTTGCCATACTACGATAAATCCACGGTTTGAGGAATAAAGTGCCTGACGAACCTTAGCGGCCAGACATTCAGCAAGTCATGGATGGTATCCTAAGAAATCAAAAAAAATATACACATATTTTTTTTTGTAATATCAGTCAGTATACAATCTTCAAAACACTTCAAAATGAACAGGTAAAGAAAACATAAAAGAAAGCGACATTTAGCGACTCCGAAGAAGAAAACACAAAGACCAAATGTACAGGAAAGGAGCATTGGAATTCGACGACCAAAATACGAAAAAAAATCATCCTTCATATTGATTAAAAAAGTAGTCTCACATAGTCTGATAAAAAAGTGTAGTTCGTAGTCTACTTTAGTTTTCTGAAGGTTTCACTTCTACCGCGTGTGAAATGCACACTCTGATTTTTGGACTTGGCCTATTTCAGCATATCAAAAAGCTTGCCACAAAAGAAAAGCACGCATTTGGCGTGGTCTGACACGGGCATGAGAATGCAGGAAGCTAAGAGGGAAAGGTGGAGGGGAGCTAAAGGGGGGGTGGGGAAGACGAAAGCGAAGGGGGAAGGATGACGATGGACCATAAAGCCAGGAACATCTGCCGGTGTAACAACCCCGTCGGAACAAGCGAATGTAATTACGCCCCCCCATTAATAGTGTTGGGAGACCGGTGACGATTTGGCTCTTTGTAAGGGATGGCAAAACTGGAGCACAAATCTGGAAAAAAAGATACTTGGTGAACTTGTTTAGTGTTTTGATTGGATGTAGTATGCGTTTAAACAACAACGCAACACATAACATTCACAAAAAACAAAAACACAAACATTATTTCACAAAAAACAACAGGCATTTACTAAAAAAACAACAACACAACACATGACATTCACCAAAAACAACAACACAACACACGACATTAAAAAAACAACGACACGAAAAATGGCGTTTACAAAAATATAACAACACAATACATGAAATTCGCAACAAGAAACAATTTTTATTTTTGTTTTATGTGAAAACCTCACAAGAGTCCCAGCTGCTATCGTCTGGAGCCAGCGAGACCAGAGCATCCCCAGTAGGGTAAGATGTGAAGCTGAAGGTAGTGGGGTGGAGAAGGAGATGGGGGAGAGGAAGGTGGGAAAATACATGGCTGTTCAGCTCTGGTCACCACCCACTATTAAAGCCATTTTAAGCAACGTTTCAATTCTATGGGGCTTTCAGGGCTATATTGAGATTTGAAAGTATCTTCCACTCTGTAACCTGCCGCAAACGCTTTTTATATACATTTATTATTTTTAATGAATTAATGGTGAAATAACACATATTTAGATAAATGAAACAATTCAACTTTGTTTGAACCACTTATATAATGAGTAAATCCGACCGGTTTCAGAACAAACATTCCTTCTTCAGGGCAAGCGTGTACTAATTTGACAGTTTCGAAATATAGATGAGAACAATGTTTTATTATGGTGGAGCCGTTGCTAGTTATTGATGTAGAATGGGTGGGTAGGTATTGATGTAGAGCGGATGGGTAGGGGAAGAAATCCATGATTGGGCAATAAGATAATATTTTTTGTTTGTTGATAATAGTTTCATTATTTTTAAGGGATATTTAAATTCCAAGGTTTTCTAAGTTATCTAAACGTTTTCCTTTATGAATAATGCGAAGAAATTTTTTACATCATTACTAGTATACGCTTGCCCTGAAGAAGGAACGTTTGTTCTGAAACCGGTCGGATTTACTTATTATAGAAGTGGTTCAAACAAAGTTGAATTGTTTCATTTATCTATAATGGATAATCTCAAAGTTATAGCTACATTCAAAAATATAACACAAATTTATTTTATATATTTTTTTAAAGCCGGGATTCGATTACGCGACCTTCGGATTGTGAGTCAAGAGACTTGCCCCTGGGCCACGGAGGCTGTCATACAAATAACGAAATTATTTGATTGTAATGCGTGATTCATATGAAAAATTTACTGGCATTATTTTATTATTATTTTTCAAGTAGATAAATTAATATTGCACGTAAAAGTTTTTAAATTTAAAAGTAGAGGAAAATCATGTAGTTATGTAAGAAAAATAAATTAATATGCATCAAAAATGTATTTGTAATAACACAAGAAAGATTGATGAACATGAGAAAAATATATTTTGAAAAAAAATATATTTTGAAAAAAAATGTTTTTTTTGCCAAAAAATAGGATTTATCATAAATTATTCTGATAACGAATCCTGGCCTGACCACTGATGATATTTTGCTGTCAAAAATTCTTCCGCTGCTAATGAGGTGTAAGTATTTATTAAGTCTTTTTTTAATGCCGTGATTTTTAATTTACTTTCTATGAAATATCATTGATTTGTCGTTATTTTATTTACACTGATAATTTTTATACTGAAAATAGTAATTTATTTTATTTATTTATTGCTTCTTTACAATTTATAAACATATATTTTTAGCATGTAATTATTAACCCCACTAGGGTTCGCCTGTATCGGGGTTAATAATTTCACAATTTAATAAAAATAACACACGCAAATATCGGTCATGCAAAACAGTTAAGTAAAAGCAAAATAATAAAATTTAAAAATAAAATGATAAACAGAGAGAATAATAATAAGTGATAAAAATATATGAATTAACAACTAAGTGTTAAGAGATCAGACAAAATGTTATCATTCATTATATCATTAGTTCATACCATTTTCAACAATAGATAAAATTAAAAAATATATGTCCTCAGGTTTTTTTTTAAATATGTGTAAAAAATAAAAAAAAATGATAAAAACAAAGATTTATCAGCAATTACATTAGAGCGAATCTTTTTTATGAAATATTAAAGTGACTATCAAATAATTATGAAATAAATATGAAAGAAACAAATATGAAAGAAACCGTTTTGATCACAAAATTATTGTTTTCATTCCATTTAAATGCCCGTTTTCATTAAAATATGATTGCATTTTATAGTGTAAGTGACACCTTAGAAATGCCATCCGTGTGATCTTTTAGTTTTTACAAAGTTATGGGATACGATAACCCCTATAGGTATATTTATTTATTTATTGTTTCTTTACCTTTTTAATTTAGGTGTTATTGTTTAAATTGAAATTTTGAACTTCTTTTTGACTTGAGATTAACAATTTTATAGAGTACACAAAATAATATAGGTGTTGAAAGACAATATTGTTACAATAATATTTCTCACAGAATGGGCCTCTACTGCACTATAGGAACAAATACATTATAACGTAAAACATGTAGAGTGACCATATGTTGAAATTAGCTTTGAAATAACTTTTTTTTGCAAGTTGTATAATCTATAATATTTAAAATTAGGTTCGGTTAGAAAATTAATATGTAATGGTAAGTTAAGAAGAAAATAAAAAAAATAATATATTAACAGTAAATATACTGTAATAAATAATCAATATGCTAATTCCACCAAGAAAATCATTTTTGCAACTAAAAACGAACATAAAATTCAATGTAAAAGACACACCAATTGTTTAATGTATATCAAGCTCGAAATGTCTATCATGCTTTAAAAGTACTTACAAATATGGCGAAACGAGCAAGCAAATAAACGTGAAATTTCGCAGTAAATTTACGATCCTAAACTTTCTTAAAGCCTTTAGAATTACAATTGTAAAACTCAAATTACGAACTCATTATATGATTCATTACATTCAGAATAGTAAATACAAAATTACTTTAATATATCATTATTCTATTTTATTGATTCATAAAAGTTTTACCTGCAAAATTAATTTTATTATAAAATAATAAAAAATACGTTTTACAGCGTGGCAGGTAACTCTCAAAAGTTTTCATTTGCTAAAACCTTTTTCTACTGTTTAAAGGGTGATAAAAATTTAGGTATGTTAATTACAAAATATTTTTCAAGTTTTGACGGTTCGTTTTAATCATTTAATTTTTACTATGGAGTGGTTTTTCGTGTTCCTTTGAGAGATAATTCAAATTATAACTTTTTAATTTTAAATGTTTTATTCAGAGATTTTTTTAATATTTATTGAATGAAGTAATAATAATATTATGACTTTTATTATGGATCGCTATATTTATGACTTCAATTCTTGAGGGCGAATTCTTTGACGGCCTTCTTGTCGAGAGATAAGACTCTGGATAAGAATTGAACCGTTGCTTGAAATAGCTTATGCCGTATTTAGTGACCAGATCTAAATAGCAAGGTACTTTTTTAAACTTTTTCTTCCCCATATCCTTCCCTTCCCCACTTTCCTCAACCTCACATCATAGGTACCTCAATTTGGGGCGTCATAGTCTCACTGGCTGTGGACGGTTGGGAGGAACTGATACTCTCGTGTGGTTGGTTCAATATATTCGCACCTCATAATCCGGAAGCCTCGGTTTCGCGCGTAAATTCTGAAACTTTGAATCGAGATTGTAAAATATCTGTACAAGATAGCTTTCATGTTTCAAAGACAATAAGTAGCATTATTTCGTTCTCTTTCTGGTTAAAAGAAAAATACATATGTTTGCACGAGATGAAGAGAGATACATAGCTTTTAAAATGTAAGGTCACTCTGGGACGTTTTTGGTCTTATGAATGTATAACGCGATTACGTGTTTTGGGATGTATTTGTTCCTAAACAAGCACACGGGTTTAGATATTAAATATAACTTTTGATTAAAAAAATGGTGTTTTGTTCGATTAGGTACGTTGATCTCAAATCCAATATTAAGATATGTTTGAAAAAGGCCGCGCAGCCTTTCCTTTTAAGAAAATAAATATAAGTATACTAATTCCTGCGAGAGATCGTACGTTACGTCATCGATCTAGTATCACATTTTGGGAGGCGGGTATGGGTACCACCGCCCGGGAACCATTTATTGGATAACCAACACCTCTGCCATAGGTCACCCCAGGTGGTTCGCTACGTTTTGTGACTTAGCTTGGGTTCCAGTGTTCATGGGATAAGGTCTTGGCGGCCATGGATCTGCCCACCTGCTGCGTGGCGTAGTTAAGGAAGTACTATGACCTTTCCATCCCGAATCCCTCGACTTATCGCCTTGCATGGATTCATAGGTCCGTAACTCCTGGACACACTGATCCAAAGATTCCTACTCACCCCTCATATATATTTCCTTCGCAGCACCTTCTCTTTTTCCTTTCCTTAAAAAAACCCTCCACACAGCATCCCCTAAGATGACATGAGCCCCGAGGAAATTATTTTCCTCATCGATCGAAAAAAAATATCGTCGGTCTTTTTCGTTTTCAAAAAAGACGCGTGGAAACGCCGACGACATGCTAACGAGCTTTCTATGGGACTAGTTTATAAGATTTGGATTAAGGTTCGATTTTTAGTAGAGTAGAGTTAGAATAAACAACATTCTAGAAATTCACCATTCACCAATCCTCGATCTGCCTGCAACGGAAGACGAAGGAACTCATAGCTTGTAGAATGGAGAGGATTGAACCCTCGATAGCTGGGTGGGAAGTAGCCTCACGGTTCTCTTTTGCCCTTTAATTCCTCCGCTCTTAACACAGTATCTCCAGATTACAATTATATACACTCATATAATTGTAATCCAAAGTCATATCTATGTAAACCTAACTGCTCTATACTCACTGTTAAAACAAATGTAAAATACCTCGGTGTAATTATAGATAGTAACATAAAATGGAAATTACAAATCAATACAACAGTAGAACGTTTAAGAAAACTAATTAACGTTTTTATCAGAATACGAAACATATTAAATATTGGATTATTAAGAACCATATATTTTTCCCTAATTCAATCAGTATTATAATATGGAATTGTTGGCTGGGGTGGTGCTTTCAAAACTTCTCTTTTGCCTTTAGAAATTATCCAAAGAATATTAATAAAAATAATTCTAAAAAAGCCATATCCTACCACCAAATTATTTCAAGAATTTAAAGTCCTTTCACTTCATACTATTTATATATCATCTTCATACACAAAGATTGTTTCAATAATGTGAGTTTAACTCTTTTTTCTAACAGCAATAGAACAAATATCCTTGGTTCTTTAACGATACCACGCTGAAACACCACCACATCCCAACAATTCTATAAATATATTGGAGTTAAATGGTTTAACGAATTACCCTTGAAATTAAGATTGGAAACAAATTACAAAAAATACAAAAATTCAATAAAAACTCTTTTTATATAACTTATCAACACAACAACTCAATTATAATATTAGATATCCTTTTTTTCTCATTATTTTTTTCCTTTCTCTTTATCTCCTCCTCTTCAGTCAATTGTATTTCTTATCTATTATTTAGTTTAAAAAAATATATTTATATATTTTTTTCTTATTTACTGTTAATTATCTATTTTTTGTTTAACATATAATTTTTTTTTTCCTTTGCTAAACTGTGGTTAACCTGCGTTTATCCGCCTTTTTAACTCGAGCTCTGCTCTTAAAAAGGGTGTAATACGTATTATTTAATGTATTTTAATAGAAAAACTTTATTTCTTGTATGTAAACATGTAATTGATACCATTATATTATATTATATAAAAAAAATATAAAAAAATAAAAAATTGTATGACTTAGGTCAGCAGAGAATTCAAAGGTTTCCTGGGTGAACTAGATATATAAAAAAAAACTTTCAAGTTTCAAAATCAAAATAATAAATCTCACTCGTCAATATGAAGCTGTATAATTATTTGTAATGGCTTCCATTGTACAATGTACATCTCACGTGGAATTACAGCCAGATTCAGGCTTTCTCCATTACAGTTGGCAATAAGGCCATGTTTTACTACAAATGACGCAGTAAAGCAAGGAATGTGTTCCACCTTATGAGGGAATAATTATATGGCTCCAAGGCTCAGAATAAATCCCATCAACAGCGGAGATCTTGTTGAAATGTTTAACGTGTAGGAGTATGAAGCTATGGATCAAGTAGTCTTAGTAATTTGATGGGTGAATGAATAACATACACCATATGAGTGCCGAATACCGGCACAAGAATTATATCTTATACCTATATCTTCCCACCTATTAAAAAATTCTAGGATTTCTATGGTTTGCTGAAAGTTGTCTATGTATACAACAATTATTGTAAAAATGGTACAAATAATAAAAAAAATTAAATAATGTATTGGAAACGTATGTTAACAAACTTTCGTCAAACAAATGGTTGGGTATTGGAGAGTTGAGCGCAGAAATAGAAGGATTTATGCTTGCCATTCAACATAGAGTCATTAATACTAAAAATTATAGGAAGCATTATAATCAAATCAAATCAAATTGATGATTTATGTAGAAAATTTTTGGCTTTTCCGGAAACTATAGAACATATTATATCTGGATGTTCTGTGTTAGCACCGTCCGAGTTTAGACACAATCAGGTTTCAATAATGATTCACCAAAGTTTGGTAATTAAACATAATTTGATTGACTGCCGTAATACAGTACCATACACAGAAAATATATTATGATTAAACTATACTAACAGACAGAACAATTAGTCATAATAGAGCCGATATAGTTCTACATGACAAAAAAAACTTATATCATTGATGTCGCTATTCCAAATTCCTGTAATATTTAAAACTATGTTTTTGAAAAAATAAGAAAATATACAGATTTAGAAAAGGAGATTAAAAGAATTTGGCATTCTCAGACTATAAAAATATTATCATTTGTCATTTCGGCTACTGGCATTATACCTAGCTCTCTCTTTCAAAATTTAGGCTTATTAGATTTGTCAAAGAATTTATATACAAAAATCGGTCATTTTAAATACTTGCAGGATTATGAAGATTTTTTAAAATATTTAAATTTAGGGATATGTAGGATTATCGATCCAGCTAGGAGTTCTACCGAGCCAAACCTTCTGATGTGAAAATATCTGGAGTCGGTGAATTATTTTCCCATTTGGTCGCTGAAAGGTTCACATGTTGGTCTTGTATTGTTTTGTATTTAATACACTTATTTATTGCAATTGCATGGCATGAATTGACGAGATGATCATTTGTGGAAAAATGTGTGGATGGGTTTAGTTTTTCCTTTGGGGAAGTTTTAACCCAGACATAAAGTCATAAATAATTTATTCAATACTGCAAATTCAATTTGTGGAGTCATTTTAATTTAATGAAATAAAATCACTTTATGTAACCATTGTCAATTTAAGAGGCAGGTATGGGTACCGTCACCCCGGGAACCATTTATTGAATAGCCAAAACCTTTGTGATAGGTCACCCGAAGTGGTTGGCTATGTTTAAGGTGGTTTTGTCCGGGTTTTGGCGATGGATGCGTATGCCCACCAGTTGCATGGAAGGCCGGACAGGTGAGAATGGTTGAGGGAATTTTTGAGGGACTCTTTGACTTTTCCAGTCGTGCTCTCTCGGAACATCGCTTTGCGCCGCTGCGGGAGGGATGGTTTCATTCGTCCGTCACTCCTAGACACACTGACCCCTGATTCCTCCCAACCCCATACTCTTTTCCTTCCCAAAACTTTCTCTCCTTCCTTTCCTAAAAATATACCCCACACGGCATCCCCATAGATAACATAGCCCGTGAGCGGAATTATTTCCTCGGGGCCTCCTGTGTGGGCTAATGTGAATAAAAATTATAACTTTTTGTTTTCCTAATAAACTTAAATAAAAATAAATAAAATATCTTTCCCTTCCCCACAACCTACACCCTCACAACATATCCTAATTGGAGATGCTGCCTTCAGGCATCTTTGATGTAAGGCGATAAGGTTGTTGTTTCCTCCAACCAGTTAAGTCAACATTCCAACAGCTTTGCAGTGACCAATGTTCATCACAATGCCACTGCAAGGTGTCTTATCTGATACCTTGCAGATGTTTGTTTGTTCAGCACCTAAGGCAAATGTTAGTGTTCTCTCGGTGTAATATCACTGTTTGCCGGCGGTCAATATTGTCATGTTTAAGTCTGATAGTACTCCACTGTCTGTGAGAACAACTAAGTAATTCAAATAATTGCTCGCCTCAGGTCTCGGGCATATTTTGTCAGTGCTAAGTGTCGTGTTGTCCTATGTTTAATATTTAACTTAATTTCTTACTTAGCATTTCAAATTTAATTCATTTTTCCTAACTTCCATCCATAGATTATTTTACCCTAAATTCAACGCCTGTGTTACCTTTCGTCTGACTCTCCTATACAACTTTGTCTATGTTATCATTTGCATGTGGTCTTTATGTCAACTTTCACTTTTTGTTATTATAATATGTTCGATACAATTTCATGCAATTCTTTCCACATTTTAGAGCCCCTGAGTTTTGACCTTGAATTAAATCACTGTAAATTGCAATTCATCTGAATTATGAACGCGATTACAACAATATCCAGTACAAAACAAAGTGTTTTTACTCCTGAAACAGATAACCTCTAAAATCACCTCAAATCTTGGTGCGCGTTCCCTTGAATGCGAAACGAAGACAGTCAAACAGCAGCTCAATTTACAACTGACGGCAGACTGTCCAGAGACCACACCAAGGGACCGTCCAGTCAGAAGGTCAAAATATTTCCGCTTCGCTTTAAAATCTAAATAATTGGAATATTTCTGAATATATCCCAAAACGAAAAACTGTTTCTCAAATTTTATAATTCGAAATAATATATACTTTTTGAAATATTTTAGAAATGAGGTTAGGTTTAGTTATTTAATCATGGTTGAACTTTGCAGTTTACAGTCCTTTCCACATTTGTAAACTGGATTGCATGTGTAGTAGAGGTTTTTCAATAAGAACTCTTGATTATGCGAGTCAAATATATTTACAGGAAAAAAGTTATTTTACAATAAGCTTGGTACAGTATTAACACAATGACAGTTAGACGGAAGGTATAACTGCCGGACGGAACGAATGCGGAAATCGGAATGATTTTGTATTGTCATGCGTTGAAACGGGTAGCGGTTCTCGGTGATACCAGTCGGTAAAATTAAACAATAAGAATATTTTATTATATTTTATTTTATTTATTTTGGAGAAAGTTGACAGCAGATCATAAATTACAAAATAATAAAATAATAGGATGTTATTTATGCCAATTATGAACTTTCCACTGATGATAATTATAATAATAAAGTGTGATATGTAAGTTTTATTTTTTAGTTACAAAATAAAAAAAGGGGGGGGGGGGGGCGGGAGTGAGGAGGAACATAGGAATAGGATTAAGAGGCAAAGGACGGGAATATATAAATTTAAGGTTGATCGGCTATAATTTAAAAATTTTGTATGCAAATATAAAAAAGTTTAAAATGGCTCTTCTTACGTTTTTTCTAACTAAAATTCTTGATAAAGAAAAAATAACATACACGCATATTTTATAACACAAATTAATTATAATACATATACAAGTCGTTACTTTCCTTTTTTGTTTTTTATGTAAAAATAATTTATGAAAAATTACCAAATTTTCTCAATTTTTTTCATAGTTTAGAAACTTTGGTTTTATAAGTACCGCAAATATACGGCATATATTTTTAATTGATAAAATTGTTAAATCAAATAAAATTTACTCCCGGGATCCAAGCCCGCCATTTCGATTCGCGAGAGGAGAGCCTTACTCCTAGACCACGAAGGCCGTCACGTGCCGCAAATGTACAACCAAACGTATATTGCTAAATTTGTAAAACATTGAAATAGAAGCGGCAACAGTCAGTCAACCTGAAATTTAAATAGAAAACATAATATCAGACCTTTTAATATAACACCGACCTTGTTTCGAAAACTAATCAAAACGGTACGAAATATTCGTGTGAAAATCACATCAGAACACCGTATTCACATTGTAGCGCGTTGGTGGAATACAATATAATATTACATTTTCTGTCAACCAGAGTCACTTTCATTTGAAAACAATTTGCGCGGGATAATTCAACGCAACCTATTCAGGATTTGACACCAAGTGCTAATGACTCCGGGCGGAATTCATTCCCGGTTTAATGGGCAGGATCATAAGTCCTGCACATATCCAATATCGCACAGGGAACGGGAACCATTAATGCCTCGCAGGACGGTTCCGCGCTCGCTAACACCTTCAATACCTATGTATTTCCATACGCGCGCGCGATTTACTCAACTTTCGAGCACTTAAATTTATATGGAAGAAGTTCCGGGTCTTTAGGCCGCGACAAGACTTCTCAAAATGTGTCTAAATTTATGAATTCTAATTAATGAAAACTACATTAGCGAAAACCAATCGAAACTCAACAGAAAAATCAGAAAAAGACACGGTCACATCTAGAACTCGAACCCAGGACCCATGACTTGCCGGGTCAGTGTTTTTTCAGTGATTTTTTTAAGTAAAACTTCTTTACGCACGCTTGACTTGAGGGGTAAGCTGGTGAATGCGTGACGAGAGCGTTACGAAAAGTGTGATCGGGCGAGGGGAACGGTCGGGCCTTTACGCACGCTTGACTTAGGGAGTAAGCTGGTGAATGCGTGACAAGACGTTATGAAAAGTGTGATCGGGCGAAGTGAACGGTCGGGCGAGGCGAACGGAAGTTGAGAGGGAGATATAAGTTAGTGAAGTTTTACTTCAGTCGTGTGGTCTAAAGCACACTCGTTTTTTTTTTTGTTTCAGATTTTCGATTGACGAGGATTGCTGGTCTCTAAAAATGTAAATATTTATGTCTTTTAATGTTATAATCACGATAACGTTGTAACCATTATTACAATACATATGGGCAATGTTTATTTTGAAACATTAGTTTACATTTTATAATGAAATTTAATAATGTTGGCCTCAGTGAGTTGCTTACCCGTGCTTACTTATGCTCAGATTAGAATTACTATTCATCTGAAAATCCAAAATTTTACAACAATATCCAGTTTACATAAAACACCAAGGATACAAATAGAATAACACTCAAACCAACATTACCTCTCTCTGTTTGGAATTCCTTGATTTTTTTTTTAATTGATAAACTCGCATTTAAGACAAGATTTTTTAAGCGTAGCAATAAATAAAGTTGGTTATTTGCAGGTGGAAAAATGTAATAAGCTGTAATTGTTTAATGAAACATGTATATATTGAATTATTTACGGGTAGAAGATAAGCCGACGTTGCTCAGTGGAGAGCAGTTGACCGATATCAGAAGGACGCGGGATCGAGTCCCGTCGGCGGCATGTATCTTTTCTCGGGAGATTTTTTCAATGTAGATGAGTGTTTCAGGCTATTAATTATTGCTTATAATAATTGGAATCCCTTGGTTTGGAAAACAAAAGAAGTCAACAAAGCTGCTCAACTTACACCTGACGGTAGACTATCCGGAGACCAGACCCTGGGACCCTACACAGTGAACAAGCATTTTCATTCAAAACTTGATTAAAAAGTAATTCAGTTTGGTTGGGTTATTTTGGCCTCACATCCACATTTAACTATTGCATTCAAAAGGCTGTGCAGCTGTTCCTCTTAAGAGGGAATAACCAGACAAAACCGGAAATTTGTCATTTTAAATCAAATTTTAGACGTATTAACTCTTTTCCACAAAAAATTATAAATTGATTTCGAAATACTGTTCGTTTATCTAGTAAAGCTTTATTTTTAATTTTGAGAAAACAGGATTATTTTTAGAACAATAAGGTTTTAGCGTAGCTCGTTGGCAGTTTTGTTAAACTTTAAAAAAAATTGTATTGTACAACACACATTTCAAATCATATAATTATGCAATAAAATAAATTAATAAATTATCTGGGATAGCAATGTTTCTGAATTTTAATTCTAGTATAAATAAAATAATTTTAACAAAGATCTGTAAACGTGTTTTGTGGCGAAAATACTTCATGTTGTCTATTTATTTACGGTCCTACAAACTAATATTTTTACAATATTATTTTTCTTGGACATTATTGAAAAATTATATATACTTAATATTTTTGTATGTAAAAAAAAATAAGAACACATGTATGGTGAGAAATTATAAATAAATAAATTACTTATGTTAAAAAAATTATTACAAAAAGTACATAAGTTTAATGGTTTTATCATCATACCTTTCAGCATATTTGAATGTAGGTATAAATTAAAGCAAATTTTGAATGAAATAAAAAAGCTGGAACGGAGAATAATTAATCTTTCTCATTGGAACCGCCCTGTATGATCGTAAGAACATTTTTCGACAAAATTTGAATTGTCGGTCGCTGGCTGGTTAATGGCCCTTAGCATGATGTACAGAAAATCTGTGTAAAGCTGATTGCCCAACGACAAACGACAGCCCCCACTTTGACAAGTCTAGATCAATATGATTACAAGTTGCAGGTGGCGCGGTGGAGGTTTTATTGCCAATGCCGAGGGTTGGGTTCCATTGGAGACTTTCAGGCGACTAGCGACTCGTCGATCCGAGCCATCATTCGGGCGTCTCTGTTATCCGTTATTCGTTATTACCGACGCGACGCCCGCTCTAACGAGGACTGAAAAATTAACAAATTTCGTTCGGTTCATTAGGATTACGAAATTTGCGAGAAAAAAGATATTGAATTTTCTTTTGCAGACCTTTTTTGGTATTGGTTACATTTAAGAATTTTTTTCAGAATGTTACAATAGGAAAAAATATTTTAAATTTCTTAAACTGTTTTACTTCTTTGATAATAATATACCTAACGCATTTTAAAACGTAACCTATTTCAAAACTGTTCATTCAAATCACTTATGTAATCCAAAGGTACCCACAACAATATCTAAATAATTATTGATTTCGAATAATTATTGAGGCGGGTATGGGTACCGCCGCCCCGGGAACTACTTATTGGATAACTAACACCCTTGCCATAGGTCACATCAAGTGGTTCACTACGTTTGGTCACTTAGCAGGGGTGCTCGGGTTCATGGAGTGTGAGGTTTGTGGGCCGGATCGGGTGAGACTGGATGAGGGAGACCTTTTGATTTCTCGAGCAGGATTCTCTCGAACGATGCTCTTTGCACCGCAGTGGGAGGAATGGATTCACACGTCCGTCACTCCAGGGCACTTTGACCTCCAGATTCCTCCCTACCCCAAGGACGGACCGCCAAACAACTCGGTCTTTGCCTCATTCACATTCAACGTCTAATACATGCTCTTGTATTATTCTGACCCTTGACATGGTCCGACTCAAATATCTGATTTACTTGATGGTGCAATGTCTTCCTCGGGCATCCCCGTCTTCTTTTACGATTCATATTTGCGATTTATATTCTCCTTACACTCCTTTCTTCGTTCATCAACCATCAACTATCTGATGATCCCTTTCTTAATCTTGCTCATTACATTTATATCAGCCCTGCATTCTTTGCTAATCTCCACGTTCCTCACACCACCATACCGTTTTACCGCACATTTGCCTGATCTACGGATCTCATTTTTGGTTCCATACCAACTCAGAATGAAACCAACTCTGAAACACCTCAGAAAGGTCATTAAAAGCTTTAAAAAAATATTTTTAAAATATCCGGTAACCCTAACCTAGTAAACCTATTTAACAAATTTTTTATATTTTTTTATCATCACTCTTAATGACCTTTCTGAGGTGCTTCTGAGTTGGTTTCATTCTGAGTTGTCTGGTCACCCTCATTTTTACAGCCAAGGTCTACTTGTATGTCTCCTTCTCCAGCCAGTTCCGGACCTCATTGCCATGCATCGGAGTAAACTCAGTAGTAGAACTTCATTGTGGACTGCTAGTTTCGCTTCTGTGGACAATTTTTTTGTTAGCGCTAACTACATTCAGTCGCTCATTAATACAATTAACCTTCTTTCAATGTCTCTATTAGCCTTCCCACCTCTCGTCAACATACTTTCCAAATACACAAACTCATCCACCTGCTCCAAGTTTTCATCATTTACAACTATATTGCACACTGTTGTCGTGTTCTCTCTTTCATACACCATGACTTTAACTTACTTATGGAATTTCATCTTTGATTGGTTTTCTCCTTTAAACAATATAGGTCTCTTTAAGAACCAAGTCCACCCTTTCCTTTCCATAGAGAAAGACCTCCACACAGCATCCCCAAAGATGACGAAAGAGATAGAAATTATTTTCCTCAGTGCCTCCTGGGTGGAGTTAACCCTAGATCACTAACCTTCGTCAAAACGACGACGCGGACTCGAAAAAGTGGTATAAATTTTGAGTGCGTCGTCGTACACATTCCAGATTTCGGCTAATCTCAAACGACCTGCAGCTCGCGCGGCGCACGTGTGTGTTTTTTGTGTAGGAGCCCTGTATGCCCAAGTGCAACAAATTCTTGTGTGGCGAACACAAACTTGAAATTTGTCACAAATGTATGAATTAATAGTTTTTTTAAAATGTTTCTTTCTTTTATTGATTTTATTACTTAATTTTAATATTTGAAGTCTTTGTTTTTTTTAGCTATTAAGATTTAAGCATTTAAAAAAACAAAAATTTTCAAATGAGTAAAAACTCTGGTCTCAATTAAAAGACTGCCAAAGTAATTAAAATGTGATTTTCGAAAATAAAAAACTTATAAACATGTTAACAAATGATTATTGTAATAAATAAGTGAAACACATATAAACATTTGGTTCCATAAACCCTTTGAAGCCTCCCTTTTATACGGCGAAACGACGAAGGTTAGTAATAAGCGTTGTAAAATAAGGTTAGTGATCTAGGGTTAATGTAAAAAAAACGTAAAAAAAATAATAAAAATTAAAATATATACGTCTGCTTAAAATAAAATAAATAAATTAATACTAAATTAGCACAAAGAAAAAACTTCTACCTAGCTCTTAAAATCTTCAAGCTTCTTTCTGATAACTTAAAAACCGAAACTCAATCCCAAAACATTCAAAACTTAATAAATTTTAAATCATAAAACACATATATTCTACACTCAAACCATATAAACAACCTTCAAACGTGTTTCACATACCCTGTTTAATTTACTTAATTTAATCATATAAAATGTTTAACCTTCTAACTGAATTGTGAATAACTATTCTTATCATCAATAAATGAACAAATTCACTCTGTAAACTTCATTCGCCATAATAGAAGGACATTCCTAGGATGGCGAGTGAAATAATACAAAAAAAAGTAATTAGTGAACAATTTTTTTTTATTAAATAAAAAAATAAGGGAAGAATTCCCACCGGCTACAGCCAACGATTTGTAAATAAAATTACGGTGAACCTGAACTTCAAAATCACATCGTCTACAAATCACTGCGTGGGTGGTAATAAAACTGCGATATCAAAATAGTAGCATTCCAATAGAAAACCGGGTTGAAAAAATCAGTGGGCGTTTTTCCAAGCAATCATAAATACATAGAAGAAGGTATCTTCCTAACCAACAATATTTTATTTGGAATCATTTTCTCCCACGCGCTTTTCGCTCCAGATTTGCCCTTTTTCAGGAAGCTCTCAATTAACTGGAAATGGTAAAAGTAACTCGTCCACCTCCGGAGAGTGGCAAAAAACTCGATGTTTACCGGAGTGCTTTTATCTTATCGCAAAAAGGTGTGCCACTAAATCCCCGTGCACGGAATTTGAAAAAACTATCAAGGTAAGGAAAAGCACTTTAAATTGAGAAATTAAACCACGCGGATCCTTTAACAGTGGATTTTAACGGACTCTAGTGTTAATCGTCTTTTTAGGATCAACATATTATGATTGACGAAAACTTATAATTAGTCTTATAAAATATTATGTTCGCGAGTGGAGATGATGGTGAAAGAGATTTATTTCTGACCAGATGTTCAAAAGTCAAAAGTTTTCCAAACAAACCATGTTGTTACTATTATAACAATGTAACCAAAAACCTCCGTGGTATAGCGGATCAGATCTCATCGACTACGGCTCCCGGGAGCCCGTCTTCAGATCCCGGCGTGCTTTAAGAAATTTTATTAATTTATTGTGTTTTTTAAATGAATTTTTTATATTTTATTTAAAGAAGTGTTTTTTTTATATGAAGACCTCACAAGGGTCCCGCTGCAACCGTCTGGAGCCAGTGTGACTATGGCATTCCCAATTGGGTGATGTGTTGGGAGGCTGAAGGTAGTGAGGCGGGGAAGGAGATAGAGAGAGGAAGGTGGGGAAGTACCTGGCTATTCAGATCTGGTCACCAAATATGGCTAAAGCCATTTCAATCCGCATTTAAATTCTGAATGGTGGTCTTAGTCTGGTGTAAGACTACCAGAGTATCTTTCACTCTGGAACGTGCTGCAAATATACTATACATTATTTTAAAATTAATTAATTAGGAAATAACAAAAATTAATAATATACAATTTATTTGCCCACGCCGGGAATCGACCTCTCGGATAGGAAGTCAAGAGTCTTGCCCCTCGATCACGGCTTCCTTTTTGACCAGATAACTCAAAATGAAACCAACGCAGAACCTCCTTTGAAAAGTCATTAAAAGTGATGAAAAATATTATAAAAAATTGATTATATATTGAACCACTGTACGTATTAAAACCACCATTCAGAACTGAAACCTTGCTTGATATGTTTATTTCTTGAAAATGAGTTTCCCAAATAGTTTATTGTTCACACCGCACAAGAGTCTCAGCTGTTTCCAACCGTCTTAAGTCAGTGAGACTACATCATCCCCAATTCGGGTATGTTGTGAGACCGAAGATGGAGAAAGGGGGAATGAAATGATGGTGAGGGAGGCAAGGAAGTATTTAGCTATTCACATCTAGTCACCACACAGCTTACGACATTTATAACACAAAAAGTTCCTTGTGGGCGTGTTTCGAGATCGAAATATAAGTCCAATTTGAGCCTATAATTCCATACATAACTTTTTCCTATTTTTTCGTTCCCTCTCACTTACACTCGTGAGTGTAAGTGAGGAAGAACGTTGGGGAGTTGGGTTAATTGGAACATTTATTTCCATTCAAATTTGTATGAGAAGCCTTTCTAATGTTTTATTCTTTCATTTTTTATGAGAAAAACTCTCTTTTATAACTTTTGAAGGTTATTCATTTCAACGTGATATATCATTGAAGAAATAATTAGTTAAAGATAATATTGTTAATTCTAAAATTTGAAATATGAGATTGACTATTATGACGGCTTGATAGAAGGTAGCAATAGCGAAATTGGTTAACGCGCATGTCCCGGTTAGACTAGAGGTCTGGGTTCGAATCCCAGTTGCGACCATTATCTTTTTTCTGTTTTCTGTGTCTTGTTCTCTTTCATATTTTAACCCACGCAATCACAAAACACTTTCTAGGCGCACCAGCTTTATTTCAAATTTATTTCGTTATCGTGATTATAAATATTCCGTATAAATATTGATGGTGGATTTGTTTGTCGTATCGTGTCGTGATGCGTCAGAACGGTATCGGTTTCATACATTTAGTATGGTGACGTTTAAATTAGGCAGTCGCTATGTCGCAGAGCGATGAAGGTGGGGTCGCGGGGACGGCCGCGTCATGTCAGGTCAGACAAGTGTGCACGGGCCAGTGCTGTATTGTGATGACTGTATCGATTCAAAATATCTTCGTCAGAAAGCTTCAGAACACGACATATAGATGTGAACGCTAGCCATCACGTCGGAGCACATCACGACACGACACATCAATTGATAATCCACCAAATAGGTAATTTGAACTTGGGAATCTCTGGCCTTGATGATTAGAATATAATGCTCGTGTAATATGAGTGTAATGTTCCCTATTTTAAAGTTATTCAGGTTGCTTTTATCAGCTTTACCAAGAATGAACACGTATTTATCAGAACTAATTGACATTGTAAACTTTCAAGGATTTCGGACAACTTTTAACTCGAGCCATTACTTTCCTAACTTACATTAGCCAGAAATATTAAGGAAAGCCTTTCTTTGCGAGGCTCCCACGCATGCTACGAACATTCAGATCTAATAACTCTATTTAAATAACTTTACTTTTCGTCTTCTCCTTTCCTCTTCCAACTTCAAAGTATGCCCCAATAATTGGAAATGACATAGTCCCACTCAAATTTATGTAGGTAATCAGAATTTTTTTGCGGAGATCACATAAATGCGAAAACGTTTAAAAAAACTTATTTGTGGTTATTATTTAGATTTTTTTTAAGTGAATACCGCACCCGAGTGACATACCCCAATCGGGCTATGAAGGGAGTGGGCAAGAGTAAGGTGGATAGGTACCTTGCTATTCAAATCTGGTCACCAAACACGTTAAAAAATTTACAATTAAGGTTTTGATTCTGAATGGTGGTTTCTCACCAGGGTGATACTGAGAGTATCCAGCACTCCGAAACGTATATTATACACACACGCTATATATATTTTTAATAATAAATTGAGAAATAATGCAAAATAATCAAATTCAAATTTACTTGCGCACTCCGTGATTTGATCCCGCGACCCCCAGATTCGTATCCAAGAATCGTAACCCCTCATCGACGATGAGAATCAATTTTACGGAAGCCGTAAAATTGATTCTCACCTGGACATTATTGACTATAAATACGACTTAAAAGATCAATAATTTGGGAAAATTTAGTGCATTGCCATACCCATAGAATAAATAATTATCACAAGAAGTCCCTTGCATAAAAGTTTTATAGTGTGGAGAACGAACAAAGGATACTGATCTGCATCGTCGGGCCACCCGATTGGTCCCTCAGGCACCAATTGGATGCAGACCTTTCCTCAAGCAACTGGCCTCGCTTGCATCAAAAACTAACGATTCATTCTGCTTTAACTCTCGGTCAGGAGTAACTGGTCTTTAATATTTATTCGCCCTTCACATTACTTTATTATTGCATATATTTAAATTGGAGATTTATGTGTCTGTAAATAGTGTTAATAAACTTGTAAGTATCGAATCGTCTTACTTATTCGCTTTGCCATCTACACACTTACACAATAAACACATAACCCCCAAAATAGGAAATAAATTTTTCATTTAGCCCAACCTCCCTGCACCCCGCCCCACTTGCACTCCTCTGAAATTGTAGATCTCTATCCCATTTTTAATAATAATAATATTATTTGAGTGACTTGTATAGCGCCGTTACTGAGAAAAATCACCTCAAGGGCGCTGTACAAATTTATAATACGTTTCTACAATCTTACTTCTAACTATGAACTAGACAAACCACTGCAACAACTTATGGATAAAAATTGCCTCCACCGCTTCATCATCACCGATACGAAACTACATATATGTGCAATGATTTGACCAATGAATGCGATGCTGCTGTAAAAAAGTACTGTACAGGCAGAAAATATATACGGGACCATACCTACCTGGAAGGTCACTTATAATGTGTAAACACAGTTTTGTATAAAACCATATGCCCCGATTTGGTAAATATTTGGATCATGAAACGACGCCCACACGGCACTTCTTGGGTTCTTCTTTATGCTGTAGTTATATCCATAATCTAGGGTGCAATTTCATTCCATTTGCTGCGTTAATGTGAATAAGTCTTTGGTTTAACTTTTTCGGAGTGAGCTCGATTTCTTTCAGAAAAGAAAGAAAGCGAAGATATAGGAGTGAAAAATACTCGTTCATACTGCAATAATTTTATTTTAAAAGCTGTGTTTAACTTTATGTTTTATCGAAGGAGGAAGGCGAAGAAAATAATTCCGAGCGAGATATTAATTCCCAGTAAGCACACAATAAGCCCGAAGGGTAAAGTTCTGTTTTATTGAAAAAAAAACTTAATTAGGATATCCATTAAGCGAGCCTGTTTCAGGGCTTTTAATCTTCTTCAAGCTCCGAAGGTTTACGAAAGCTCCAAGTTATGCAAGAAGCTAAACTTTTGTCCGGGGAAATGAAAAAATTGATAATAAAACACTGAAATATTCAAGCAAGGATTATAAAAAGCGGATCAGTTTGATGAGTGAGTGGGTTGACTTGGTACTTTGTTAAACATGGGAAATGGCGGAGAGGTAGTGCTGAGAGATTCATTGTATGCTAGTACCAGCGAGAGATCGTACGTTACGTCATCGTTCTAGGACAGTGGCTTTCAACCTGTGGTAAGCGTACCCCTTGGGGTATGCGAAGCAAAAATGGGTGTACGCAATATTGTGCAACGAATGTACGTTTTAAAACTCAGCTGTGAAATTGAGCCAAACTTTGTAAAACTTTGCTCTGCAAAACAAGCTCAAGGGTCGCCTTGAATGTATGTTAACATTGTATTATACAGGGCTTAGCAGGAAATCGGGCTCTTATTTTAACTACTGATACATGCGAAACTCTTTTTCTACAAATTTTTTTAAGATTAAAAAAATTCATCCTCTCAATACTCTTTGTAGTTTAGAGTTGTATATGAAGAGCATGAATTGTTTTTCGTCGAAATAATTAATTTGTTCAACTTCGCGTGTAGAATCACAGGTTAAAAATGCCCGAAGTCGTGTTGTATAAAATTTCATTAATTGTATTCGAGTGACTTGATTGTTAAATTCATTTAATAATGAGAGTGAAAAATTACGAATGAAACATATCTTTCATTACGTGTTTACACAAGATAGATAGACGGTACGGGGATACAACAAATTTGTAGTAAGGGTCAAGGGGTACGCAGGCTCAAAAAGTTTGATAACCTCTGGTCTCGAATTTTCTGTCTATTTCGTTTACAAAAGGAGAAAGATATGGACAAACGTCAATGAGGTCCATATGACTTCTTGCCTGGACTAGTTTAAGATCTCCCTCTGTCTCGTGAACGACACAGGCTTGCCAGAGTTATCTCGGGCTTGCCGCATTTTCTCACATAATAACCGTCCGAGTATACTCGGGCGAGGTCCTTGAGAGGTTAAGATATTGATTATTTTAATAATCCTGCCGCAAATGTAAATGTTCTGAAAAGGGTTGTTTTCTCCATTCTTTGTTTTAATAATTTTCTGTGTGTAGGTACCTATAAGTTAATTAGGAGCGCTTCCTTTTTTTACATGAATACCACACAAGAGTCCCAACTGCTCCCGTCTGGAGCCAGTGGGACTATGGCATCCCCAATTGGGGTATGTTGTGAGGCTGAAGGTATTGGGGAGGGGAAGGAGATAGGGAAGAGGAAGGTGGGGAAGTACCTGGCTATTCAGATCTGGTCACCAAACACGGCAGAAGCCATTTCAAGCAACTTTTCAATTCCGAATGGTGGTCTTACACCAGGGCGATGGTGAGAGTATCTTCCACTCTGGAACGTGCCGCAAATACTCGTATACTACACATTTTTTTTAAATGAATAAATTGTGAAATAATACAAATTAATCAAATAAAATTTATTTGCCACGCCGAGATTCGGTTCCGCGACCTTTGGAGTGCGAGTCAAGAGCCTTACTCTCCCACTGAACTACGCCGGTTAGGTTAAGTAAATTCCTGGAACGGATATTTGCTAATTCATTATTTCAATTTTAAATTTAAAAATATAGCCCATAGGGGAATTCGATTCTACAAGATTTCGGAAACAACTTTGGCAATTATTAAAAATACTAATCTTAACTCATCGCTTTGTAAATATAATGAAATATAAAATATATATTTAAAAAATGCCTTTATAGGTCTACATATTTGACTGGTTTAAATTAAAATTACAAATGAACAATTATTAATATTGGTTCTTAAATTTATCTTTTATAAATTAAAATTTGCAATGTTTTATTTTTTTATTTCGTTATATTATAGGTAACCACAAACATAATTAATAGTCTCACAAAAATAATTTGTTATTTCCTTTTAGGGGTCATTTCTGGGTATTGCCGTTTATTGGATAACCAGTAGCCCTGCCGTAGGTCACCCCAAACGGTTCGCTTCGTTTGGTGATACAGGGGTGCACAGGTTTGTGTGAGGTTTGTCTTTGTCTTGGTGGCGGACGAGTTTGCCCACATATTTCGTGGAAGGCAGGATTGGGAGAGACCAGTTGAGGGAGACCTTTTAAAGTCTCCAACCGGACTCTCAACCCTTGACGCCTTGCACCGAAGTGGGATGGATTTATTGACCCCCCCATTCCTGTCCACCCCTCAATCCTTTTTACCTTCCTAGAACTTCCTCTCCTTCCTTTTTCTAAAAAAACCTCCACACAACATCTCCAAAGATGACACAGGCCCCGATAGATTTTTTTCCCCTGGGTCATCTGCGTGGCAGGGCCGTATTTACACTTTTCTTTAGTATAGGCCACTTCATTTGCGCCGCCCCTTCCTCATTTATAGAAGTTACCTACAATGATCACTCACTTGTAGGCCTTTATTAGGTGACACACAATTTTAAAAATAAATATTCAAATATAGGTTGTATGTAGGTATTCAAAAATGAATTAAAGAATGAATTCGTAAAATAAACGTGTAACTTGAAAGAAGATTTTTTTAATTTGACAAAATCATTTATAATAGCTGTAGTTGCTTCTATGCATAGAAGATCTGAAGAGTAAATTGTTTCTTGCGATAATGAAGACCTTTGATATTTCTTCACTCACTTTAAACAGGAAAAACTCTTTTCTCCACAATAATTTGTGGCCGGAATGCAAAGTGCAAAGCGGAGAGCTATATCGAAGTTTGGGTAAACGTTGCAGAGAGATGGTTTCCTCAAAAACTTTCCTTAAAAATATTCAGTAATGATGTAGATTCAGGTTTCTCTGCCGTCTTATTAGAGGAAATGTGACTTTGAAAGTGTACCCATTCCTGAACTAAATCGTCTTCTAAATCATTGCACAAGAGACTGAGCTTTTTTTGAAAGTTCACCCTTTTTTTTTCTTTTGAAGTATTATGCCTTCATAATATGCCTTAAGCCTTCGCATATGCCTTCTCTCTAATTCAGATCTCAGTTAGGAAGTTGTTTCGATATCCTCGTTTGATGTTTCGTTTGCTAAAGTGCACTCATTTCAATAGCACTTTCTTCGAAATAATCAAGTTTTCTTGCTCTGGTAAAATAAACTCGTAAAAATCAGATACCGTCAGTACATCAACTTGAATCTGAACAATCATTTTATTTAGTCTTTCCAAAATAACATTCCAAAATACGATTAGTAACCAAATAAAGGTAGCCCACTGCCCAAGCATTTTCGTGAAATATTTGCACCATAATCGCACGACGCAATCCGCGGGCCCGTACGGGATCACTGGGTGTCTGAAGGGTTTCTTTAAGGGAAAAATAGGCGTAGAGGCTTCAAAAATTTTTTTTCATTTCGATGGTACAACTATTCAAACATACTTTCTGAAAATTTCAAACCAAAATTCCACGCCATTTAAAAGTTATATGCGTTTGAGTGAGTGTCCCTCGGTCGAACTACCACTCTTATTATTTTCAAACGCATTTTTCTCGAAACTACTTTATTCTAATTTGTGTAACCTCTAGCTCCTACAGTTTTTGATCAATCGTTATCAAACTCAGCACATAGTTTCTTTATAAAAATGCGCTCTGTTTGAACCTCAATCCTAAACAATATCTTTGTTTTAACTATTTTTTTTTGCAAAAATCGTTCAAAAGAATGGTAAAAAATCAAAAGTACTAAATTTTCATATTTCTCGAAAAATATTATTTTTTTGATTTTTGTAAGAAGTGAGGTTCAAATAGAAGAAACACAAAATGACCGCAAGGTATAGGTAAAATAATATATATATTTCCTTATGTTTAAAATTTTTTTTTGAAAATCACTAAAAATTCGAGGTCCTACACCTATTTCTCCCCTTAAACGCTCGTGCAATAAAAGTAGCCCACTGCCAAAGCATTTTTTGTGAAATATTCGTACCACAATCACCGGTCCCGTATTGAACCGTTGATCGACACAAATCCGCGGTCCCGCACGGGACCACTGGGCGTCTAAAGGTTAACAGATAGAAAACTCTATCTATCCACAGTGACTTTTTTATTGTTGTTTAAAATCGTACACAAAATTAACGGTTTACCCGCCCGAGCGCCGCCCCCTGAACTCTGCCGCCCCTAGGCCGCGGCCTATAAAGCCTATTGACAAATCCAGGACTGCTGCGTGGAGCTATCGTAAAAAATCTTATAAGTACATCATAATTTAAAACACAAAAAAATAGCACACTTCCGTACTAGATATTTAGTATACTTTTAGATTAAAAAAATATTATTCAGTTTGGTTGAGTATTTTGGACTTATGTATACGAAAAATGCCACGCAGTGGTTCCCTTAAGAGGGAATAACCAGACACACCGGATATACGTTATTTTTAAATAAAATTTTAGACGTATTGACTTTTTTCCACAAAAAAGTATAAATCGATTTCGATTTTGTTATTTTATCTAGTAAAGGTATGTTTTAAATTTTGAGAAAAAATGTTTATTTTTAGTATAATATAGTGATTTAGGAAAAAATCTAGGAAAGCTACTTTTCAGAATTTTAATTTTAGTTCAAATAAAATCTTAAATAAATATATCCGAGCATGTGCTTTGTGACGAAAAAAACCTCAGTTTGTCTATTTATTTACGGTCTTACAAACTAATATAATATCAGTTTTTTGACATTTTTATTTTGCTTATACGTTATTGAAAAATTATAAATACTTATGATCAAAAAATAATTACTAAAAGCATATAATTTTAATATTTTTATCATCACACGTTTGAGCATTTTTTAATATATTTTTATATGATTTTTTTAATATATTTTTCTATGATATTTTATTTATTTATTTATTTGAAAACATTACATATAACATCTTTATATGATCTTTGGCTGTCCAACTAGGCAATTTGCCCGTTTTAGAACAGTCAAAAAGAACAGATTTTTTACATGTAATTAGTGTGTTGACTATAATATTGTCTTATACTTAAATATGTATAATGTGTATATTTTTTAAAACTAGACTGTATTTTCTATAATTTAAAATGAAAACAGTTTCTATGAACTTCTTTCTGTGAACAGCAAATTCTTATTGAAATAAAATCGATATTGAGTTATTACTTAAAATTGCTGGTACGGAGAATAATTAATCTTTCTCATCGGAACCGCCCTGTACAGTTGCAAGGGCACAATCGCAAGATCATCTTTACAATTCGATTTCTCGGCCGATTGTTAATCCCCCTTAAATGAACCATTCGGTTCATTGGATAGTAAGTACTAGTTTTTTTTCTGAAATGAAACATAAAATCCCCTAGGTCTGAGTAACCAGATTATTTCCCATTTTCCCCTTCTACTTTCGTTCATTCTCAAATATGGTTAGTCATAGTTTGAAAGCCTCAGGCAGAGAAACTCTCGCGTGGTGTTCGCGTGAAAAGTTTCCTGAAAATAAATTTGAATACAAATTTACCTCTTCAAGTATTCCCTTGAATTTATTTATTTTCGCAGAGGTAAACCTTGTATTATGTGTACATGCTCATGTTCAAAGTTGTGAGCCATTAGAAAATCCTTCTAAACTCTTCTTAGAAGCAAGATATAATGCTACTCTATCAGGGCTCTACCACCAAAAACCTGACGTGACCTATTAGGTTGGCTGTCAGAGCAATCCTCATTGCCTTTTTTGTAAAAAAATGTTGAATACGTTTATTGTAGTTCTAAGTATCGATCAATTGACGTCCTTGGTTAATTAAGGCTTTTGACTAGCATTCGAATCGTGGTTAGAATCCCGGCGTGCGCAAGTGAATTTTTTTGATTGATTATGTTATTTCGCAATGTATTTGATAAAGTACATTTGCGGCACTTTCCAGGGTGGAAGATACTCTCAGTATCGCCCTGGTGTAAGACCACCATTTAGAATTGAAACGTTTAGCCGTGCTAGGTACTTTTCCACCTCCCTCTTCCCCATCACCTTCCCCTCCCCACTACTGTCAGCCACACAATATACTGCGGCCAATTGGGGATTCCATGATCTAACGAGTAGACAGGAGCAGTTGGGACTCTTTTGTGGTGTAAACAAAAAAAAATTAAAAACGCAACAAAATGATGTATTTCTTGACTTTTTGGTTTTTAGTGTCATTCTCACCTCTCTCGCCTATCTTGCCTCGCTCGCCTCTTTCGCCTCTCTCGCCTCTCTCGTCTCTCTCTTGTCTGACTCGTCTCACACTTGTCTTACTTGTCTCTCTTATATCTCTTGCATTTATTGTATTTCTTGTCTGCCTTGTCTGTCTTGTCTGTTTTGTCCATCTTTCACCTCTTGCCTCTCTTGCCTCTTTTGCTTCTCTTGCCTCTCTTGCCTTTCTTACCTCTTTGCCTCTCTTGCCTCTTTTGCCTCTCTTGCCTCTCTTGTCTCTCTTCTCTCTCGTGGATCTCTTGCCTCTATGTCTTGTCTTTCTGGTCATTCTTGTCTTTCTTGACTTTCAAGTCTTTCAAGTCTTTCTTGCCCTTCTTTTCTTTCTAATTAAGTAATTTTCAGGTCACTGCTGGTGAACTTTCCGTTCAATGAAACGAAAATATTAATGTGTATTTCAAAGCTGGATGCGGAATCAGCTGCCTAAGATAATACTGTTTAAATATATTTTCTAGAAGCTAATAAATACTTAAATACTTACCCTTTGCAATTATAATACAATTTGGTTTTAAAAGTAGTTAGAACCGTGTAATCGTAATATGGCAAGATCTGGAATAAGTTTATAAAGTATGAAAAGAAATAATTTGTAATATGAACAAATTGGTAGGTGTAAATCCTATACCACCTAATGTATCTTTGACTCTCTGCCAAAATTTTGCAATTCTTTTAAAAGGCTCTTGGGTTAAAAATCATTTTTTGCAATTATGATTATTGAGGCAATCTGGAGATTATTGAGAAATGTTATTAAATCGTTGAGTTATTTTACTATATAAAGACGATATTCCCACTCACTAGGATTAGATTTCATAGAAGCTGTTGGATGAATGGAATTTTTACGTAAAATACGTGAATGAAATGATGAAAAAAGACAAGTTATAAAGCTTTTCAGAGATAGACCTACCATTTACATAATATAATATTACATATTATACGGGGTGTTTCGGCACGTTTACATAATATAATATTACATATTATAGGTACGGGGTGTTTCGGCACGTAGCCGATAAAATTTAAAAAGTTATTTCCTGGCACATTTGGAGTTACATTTGGAGGAAAAATTTGTATTTGATGTATGGCATTTCGGTCTCCAGCGATTTTTTATGTATAAATAAAACAATGTTACTTTTATTTTATTTAAATTAATAAATTACTTCGTTTTTACCACTTTTATTGTTTACAAAACCGACATGTTTCGTCAGCAAAGTATTTATTAATTTAAATCAAAATGGTGCCACAAAATAAGTTTGCTATGTTAGAAGAAATGTTACTTGTTTGAACCACTTGTATATTTGTTTGAAGCCGACCGGTTTCGGAACGACCGTTCCTACCTCAGGGCAAACGTATACTGATTTGACAATTACAAAATAGTAAGGGGTGGGAACAATGTATTATTACTAAGGATTGTGGTAGGGGTGGAGGCGTTGCTAGAGAATAATGAAGAGTGGGTGGGGGAACATATCCATGATTGGGCTGTAAGATAATATTTTTTGTTTGTTGATAATAGATTCTTTATTTTTAAGGGATTTTTTTCCAAGGCTTCTAAGTTATCTAAGCGTTTTCCTTTATGGTGAATATGAAGAATATTTATTCCCGTATTTTTTTCAAAACCATGGTTATTTTAAATGATAAGGTTAGCGAACTTAGAAAAATTATTAAGACACCTTAAATGTTCTTTGATTCTGATTTCAAAATTACGAGTTGTTTTTCCAATATAAAATGAGGGACAGTCATATTTGAGTTTATATATTCCGGAATTAGTTAATTGGTCTTTATCTTTAGCGTTTCTCAAAAAATTACCGATATTATTTCTTGTATAAAAAGCTGGTTTAATATTAGAAGGGAGATTTTTGCAACATTTTACTGAAAAATTATTAATAATCACAATTTACGCTATTCTTCATCATTATTTTTATTAGAATTGTAGAGGTATTTATTTTTTTAAATTTTGCTTTGTTTTTATTTAAGATGTTATCAATTAAACTTGATTCATATCCGTTATTTACAGGCATTTGTTTAATTATAGAAAGTTCAGAAAGGAAATTATCATTAGACATTGGGACATTTACTAAGCGGTGTATCATGGAATGGAAGGTGGAGTGTTTTTGTGCGACAGGGTGGTTGGAGATCTTATGACTTACTACGTCAATGTATGTGGGCTTGCGATATACACTAAAATCGATTTTATTATTTATCATAGATAAAGTTAAATCCAAAAAGTTTAATGTTTCATTGCCTACTTCTATATACGATTTTTTTATGTATTCATCACCTAAAATATAAAAATGAGTACGTATATTATAGGTCAGTTAGGGTCAGGGTAGAATGTTGGTTAGTTACTTAGCTAAGGACCAGAAGGGCCAGTTTCACAGAATTTGAACAATTCATCAAATTTTAAGTTTCTATTCAAGTGCTGTTAATATTATTGGTATCACATATCTGAAATGATAACCGAACTTGATTAAAACATTCACAGAACTTGAATTTTAACTTTGAAATATGACGAATTCTTCAAATTCTGTGGAACAATCAGTCCTAAGTGTATTGACGTTGCTACAACGTTGAATAAAACTAAAAGACCTAAACCTAAGAAAACCTACAAATCTATCTATTTATGTAAATAAAAAGTCTGTGGCGGGCCTGCGAGCGGACAGGCAGCTTTGATTTTTATAAATAAAAAGTCTGTGGCGGGCATGCGAGCGGACAGGCAGCTTTGATTTTTATAAATAAAAAGTCTGTGGCGGGCATGCGAGCGGACAGGCAGCTTTGATTTTTATAAATAAAAAGTCTGTGGCGGGCATGCGAGCGGACAGGCAGCTTTGATTTTTATAAATAAAAAGTCTGTGGCGGGCATGCGAGCGGACAGGCAGCTTTGATTTTTATAAATAAAAAGTCTGTGGCGGGCATGCGAGCGGACAGGCAGCTTTGATTTTTATAAATAAAAAGTCTGTGGCGGGCATGCGAGCGGACAGGCAGCTTTGATTTTTATAAATAAAAAGTCTGTGGCGGGCATGCGAGCGGACAGGCAGCTTTGATTTTTATAAATAAAAAGTCTGTGGCGGGCATGCGAGCGGACAGGCAGCTTTGATTTTTATAAATAAAAAGTCTGTGGCGGGCCTGCGAGCGGACAGGCAGCTTTGATTTTTATAAATAAAAAGTCTGTGGCGGGCATGCGAGCGGACAGGCAGCTTTGATTTTTATAAATAAAAAGTCTGTGGCGGGCCTGCGAGCGGACAGGCAGCTTTGATTTTTATAAATAAAAAGTCTGTGGCGGGCATGCGAGCGGACAGGCAGCTTTGATTTTTATAAATAAAAAGTCTGTGGCGGGCATGCGAGCGGACAGGCAGCTTTGATTTTTATAAATAAAAAGTCTGTGGCGGGCCTGCGAGCGGACAGGCAGCTTTGATTTTTATAAATAAAAAGTCTGTGGCGGGCATGCGAGCGGACAGGCAGCTTTGATTTTTATAAATAAAAAGTCTGTGGCGGGCCTGCGAGCGGACAGGCAGCTTTGATTTTTATAAATAAAAAGTCTGTGGCGGGCATGCGAGCGGACAGGCAGCTTTGATTTTTATAAATAAAAAGTCTGTGGCGGGCATGCGAGCGGACAGGCAGCTTTGATTTTTATAAATAAAAAGTCTGTGGCGGGCATGCGAGCGGACAGGCAGCTTTGATTTTTATAAATAAAAAGTCTGTGGCGGGCCTGCGAGCGGACAGGCAGCTTTGATTTTTATAAATAAAAAGTCTGTGGCGGGCATGCGAGCGGACAGGCAGCTTTGATTTTTATAAATAAAAAGTCTGTGGCGGGCCTGCGAGCGGACAGGCAGCTTTGATTTTTATAAATAAAAAGTCTGTGGCGGGCCTGCGAGCGGACAGGCAGCTTTGATTTATATAAATCTACAGTTTTATTCCGAGATTAATAAAGTTTTGCTCACTTGATCTTCAAAACAAAAAAAATGGTCACGGTCTACATTAGATTTCGAAACACTCTGCGTAAAACCCGGGCAACCAACGCCGAGAACCAGCCAGTAATAAATAACATTTAATATTTTTCTAATATGAGTACTTAAACTTATAAATTGCTACCGCTAGTTCGGGACAGAAGGTAAAATAAATCTTATTTACTACTAAGCACTCGCTCTTTGAAATAAAACTCTTCGTAGTTGCTTTAGCGATATTTATGAGTTTGTTTTGACAATGATTCCTTCTAGGTGAATTTTCAATTCAATTACTTTATTCAATGTTCTTGCAGTACATAATTAATATTTAAATTTTTTATGAGATACGTGAGGAAAACGTGAAGTGCCTTACTGATTACACTTACATAACTGACAAGCAACCATTAATGTACCAAAAATTTCTGTATCAGCCGTTCAATATGCAAAAGATATCTATCAGTAAGGGGTTAATATATAAAAGCAGATTGTATACTGGCAGCAACAAAATAATTGCCGTCTAAATTCTGCTTCGTTGATGTTAAATATATCAAAATCCGAAGTGATTCCATCTAAAAACAAGGTGCGAGTAGCTCTCTACTATTGACGAGAGAGTCCAACAGGCCGGGAGGTGTAATTCCTTGTTCAGTACGAAATATTTAAAAAAGTTAGATTAAATCTTCAGGAGAATCTGTGTCTTCGATATTAGGCAACTTTATGTCAAAAACATACTAGCGTACCTCTTCAAACATAGATCTTTTGAAAATGTCCAAACTGCTCGAGACACTGGAACCAAAGGGCGTAATCTCTTACTTTTCCCTTTTGCTAAAACAACTTTTTGCCAAAGAAATTTATAACTATATTTTTAAGGGATTTTTTAATTTCCAAGGCTTCTAAGTTATCTAAACGTTTTCCTTTATGATTAATATGAAGAATATTTATCCCTGTATTTTTTTTCAAAACTTTGGTTATTTTCAATGATATGGTTAGCGAACTCTTTTTTTCTGAGTTCGCTAACCATATCATTGAAAATAACCATAGTTTTGAAAAAAAATACAGGGATAAATATTCTTCATATTAATCATAAAGGAAAACGTTTAGATAACTTAGAAGCCTTGGAAATTAAAAAATCCCTTGAAAATAATGATTCTATTATCAACAAACAAAAAATATTGTCATATATAGCCCAATCATGGATTTGTTCCCCTACCCACCCGCTCTACACTAATACCTAACCACCCAATCTACATTGTTAACTAGCAACGGCTCCACCCCTACCATAATAAAACATTGTTCGAAACTGTCAAATTAGTATAAGCATTCCGAAACCGAAAGAAACCGGTCGGATTTGCGCATTATAAAAGTGGTTTGTACAAAGTTGAATTGTTTCATTATTCTAAATTTATAACTACTTTTTTTTTTCAATGGCACGATGATGATTGTCTGTTACTTACTGGTGAGACAGGCATAGGACATCACAAATTGTAAGTCTAGAATTAATAAAGATGAATAAATAAATTTTTTTTAAATAAGTAGACGCAACTGCCGTCCTGAAATCAACACGGGCGATATATCCCAACAAACCGATATTATCCAGATGAATGCCAGTAATGCACGGATTTGTGACCCCAAAATATTCCATTTGCCTGTTCAGTAGATGCACCATACCATCCTGAAATCGACATGTGTTTATTTTATAGTAAGCATGTATTGTGATACTCAGTGCTCGATTGACAATAATGGTAGTATGGTCGACCGACAACTACCATGACGTCAATCCTTGCTTACTATATAAATGTGGCTATATGGCTCGTGAAACAGCATACCTACTTGATATATTTTTTGTATATATTATAACGTATGTTGTACTACTTTGTACTTTTTAGCATTATAAAACTTATTTGTACATTGCCCTGAGTCAGTAAAAATCCCGTCGTTCAAATCAAAATGCTTTCTTACTACAAATCCGTGTTGATTTTAGGATGGCTTGTTGCGAATGCTTTTGGTGGTGCAAACCCGTACATTTTTTACATTCAACTAGGCGCGGGTTTGTTGGAGTATTTTTTTTTTTTTTTTTTTACATTAACTCCACACAGGAGGCCCTGAGGAAAATAATTTCCCTCAGGGCCTATGTCATCTGGGATGCTGTGTGGAGGGTATTTTTGAGGAGAGGAAGGAATGAACATTGGTCTTGAAGAGACCCATGTTGTAGGAAGGAGGAAACACAGAGGCCGGCAAATCATTCCACAGCCGAGCTGTTGAACACAAGAATGAGTCGAAGAAACGACCCGTTCTCATGTGACAAAAAATGTCAACTGTGTACAAATGTTGGGCACGCGTTTGGCGTGTTTCCCGACTATGCACCGGTGCCGAAGGGATCAATGATGCTAGTTCCTCGGAGCATCTTCCATTGTAATACCGGTAGAACAAGGATAGCATTCCCACCCGACGCCTGTGCTCTAAAGATTGCAATCCGTCTGTTAAGATGGGAGAATCTTTCAAACGGACCGCCCGTTTCTGGCCCGGTGCCAGTGAGTCGAGGGTATTTTCCAGGTATTTTGGAACTCCAGACCAGAGGTGGCTGCCAAATTCAACCGTGGGGCGCACTTGCGATTTGTACAGGGTTAGCAGTTGTGTACTATTAAAGTATCTGCGGGCCCTGTACAGTACGCCCAGTTTTTGGGAGGCTAGCTTTACTCTGGCTTCGATGGAGCCCCCATACCTGAGCTGGTCACTTAGGGTTACACCAAGCATATCAATGGAGGGCCTGTTCGGAAGATTGCTTCCGTTGAAAGAGACTAGATTTTCATTTCGATCCCTTTTGGACGTAATCAGACAAGATTGGGTCTTTGAAACATTAAATTCAACGAGATTATTTTTACCCCAAGAGAAAACACTCTCGAGGTAGCCGTCCATTCTTTGCTTCAAAGCCCTACGAGCTGTTGGAGTTTGTGAGCCCTTTGGGGGCTTGTCAAACAAAAAGCTATCATGAACTGTACTGTCGTCCGCATAACAGTGAATTGGTGCACATGACAAAAGGTCGTTGATGTGCAACAAAAACAAAGTTGGAGACAGAACCGATCCCTGCGGGACGCCAGCATTTATCGAGTGTGAGGAAGAGGTGAAACCATCGACTACCGTCTGAATCGACCTCCCCCTCAAGAAGTCGGCAATCCACGTACACAAGGATGCGGGAAGTCCGTAAGAATGCAGCTTGTTGACAAGTCCTCGGTGCCAAACCCGGTCAAAGGCCTTGGAGATGTCCAGTGCAACCGTTTGGGTCTCACCGAAACGTTCCAGGCATCGCCCCCAAACATGCGTCACATACGCGAGAAGATCACCGCACGAGCGGTTCCGACGGAATCCGTATTGACGGTCGTTAATAATTTTGTTCTTCTCGAGGTATGTGAGCAGTTTGCCGTTGATCACACGTTCCATCACCTTAGACAGAACTGATGTGATCGCTATGGGGCGGTAGTTGGCCGGGTTGGAGCGGTCACCCTTCTTTGGAATAGGATGGATAACCGCTCTTTTCCAACCAGAGGGCACAGAGCCAGTCTTCAGGGACATTTTAAAAAGCTTCGTCAAAATTGGAGCTAATTCTGCAGCGCACCTCTACAGTACCAGGGCAGGTATTCCGTCGGGCCCACTAGCTTTATTAACATCAAGCCCTCGTAAAACATGGAGTACTTCCCGATGCCGGATCCTACAACAAACCCATGTTGATTTCAGGACGGCAGTTGAGACTACTGAACACGGAAAGAGAATTACGAGGCCGGGAGATAAAACAGTATATGTTGTCGATGACGGAGATAACCATCGGGAACATAGAAACTAATGCTCTCCTCGATATTCGAGATTTCGGACCATCCACGAATCAGTCTGAAGAATTGTGATACAATATGCAAATACATTCTGACCCGTTGATGGTTGATTCCGAGCGTCCCAAGAGAAAGTCCCTGGAATAGAGCCACCGCAAAGTGAACGGAAAATAGTCGCAACAAGTAGAATTATTTAATGAATTTATTCAGTTTCAATATACTCGTATTTTCCGATTGGAAATAATAACTATTCATGATAAACTTGTTCCTTTTAAAAAACGTCACACACCAACCAATAGAAAACATAAATTTTTATTTTTTGTGAATACCTCACGAGAGTCATAACTTTTTGAAGTGAAAATTTCTTTAACACCGTTTTGATTTGAGCCTCAATTAAACGAGAATTAGCGACACTAAAAAGAGACAAACAAATTCGTCTATAGAATTTAGCTTTCGAGTGATTGAGATAGTATAATCGGTCTCCTCTTCGTGCGGCGCTTCGAAGCCTCCCCAATTTTGTCTAATTTACTTTTCTTAACGCGTGTCTAGTGTTCTTCTACCGAGTGTAAAATGCGCACTCTGTTTTTTTTATGTGAATACCTCACAAGTATCCCAGCTACTCCCGACTGGAGCCAGTGAGTCTAAGGCATCCCCAATTGGGGTACGTTGTGAGGCTGAAGGTAGTGGCGAGGGGAATGAGATGGGGAAGAGGATAGTATTAAAGTACCTGGCTCTTCAGATCTGGTCACCAAACACAGCTAAAGTCATTTGAAGCAACTTTTCAATTCTGAATGGTGGTATTACACCAGGGAGTACCTTCCACTCTGGAATGTGGAATTATCTTATTTTTGTGAATTAGCACAAATTATTTAAATAAAGTTTATTAGCGCACGCCGGGATTCGATCCTGCGGCATTCGGATTGCGAGTTAAGAGCCTTACCCCTCGACCTTAGAGGCCATCAAAAACTGCTCCCGACTGTACAAAAACAGTGGGAATAAGACATCCCTAATCGAACGTTATTAATACCCTTCCGTCTGCGTGGTTGAATTTCAGAATCCGACTTCGATTGCATGTCTGACGCCACGACTTACGTGCCGCGCCTCAAATAACATCTATGTACGAGAAATTTCAAGTAAAGTTACCATTGTAATTTGGTTTTTAATTCAAGAATCTGTCAAAAGATGTCGCTACTTCCGTCAGCAACTCGCATGTGGACTATTCCCCCTAGGTATTAGTACTGCGGATGTATAGAATTTAAGTATCTTTCTGGATATGGAAAGATTGACGGCAATACTTGACGAGTTTTTAAGTGCTAGTTTAAGTATATTGTGAGACTGAAGGAAGAATGGTAAAGGAAAAGAGATGGGCAGGAGGAATGTTGGGAAGTTCGTGGATATTCAGATCTTGTCACCAAATGCAGCTGAAGTCTTTGCAGCGCTGTCTTAATTCCGAATGGTGGTATTTCGCCTTTGATATCTTCTTTCACTCTGAACATATATTTTTAAATATATAAGATACTAGCTGATACCCGGCATGCGTTGCAATGCCTTTCAAATAAATAAATTGTTTCTTTCTGCTTGTCCATTCCCATGCGTCCCCGTTCTCCTCCCGCGTCCCCTTCCTTTCCTGCGTTCATCTTACACCTTCCCCGCCTTCCCCCTCCCTCGTCCCCCTTCCCACGAACCCCACCTCCTCCGTTACCCTTCCCCTCCTGCCTGCCCCCATACCGCTAAAATAGAAATATACACATTTTCAAACAACTCACGCACCACATGTAGTAAATTTTTTCTACAAATTTCATAACGCCAGAGCTTACCATTATATACAGAAACACTCTTCTGCTAATATGCTACATTGTGTAAAATTTTTGAGTCAATCCTTCGTTTACTTTCTGAGTTTTGCGAACACAAACATACGGAACCTAAATTAGAGACACCATAATCACCTAGCGGTATGAAATGTACTTTACGACCTTCCACATACGTACACAAAAATTCATAAAAATCAGTCTAGCTGTTTCGGAGGAGTGCGACCACAAACACCGTGACACGAGATTTTTTATAAAAATAAAAAAATCAAATATCTTCCTTTTTACGGGGACTATAATGAAACTGTCGAACAGTTTGAATTTGTAGAATTAACATTTTAATTTTTTTTAAATAATGTCTCGAACATACTAATATCCTGCGTGAAGTCTGGTTGAGGGAACTCACATTTGCTTTGAATTGGTTCATTTTCAAATTTTGATTAGATTATGTGATTAATTCGGTCAAGCGATAAAGAGGTACGTGACGAGTAACTAGTTCCAATAATATAATATTTTAACAGAAAATTACTTTTCTTCTTCAAGCACAGAAAACTTATTTTGTGGCACCATTTTAACTAAAAGTTGATAGAATAATTAGTTTTAAACATGTTTATTGTTTTAAATGTTCTTAAACCTATTAAGAAGGTTCTAATACAGGTACTGTTTTACATAATCCTCGAAAACGGAAATAATCTCAATCAAACATTTCACCATAAACAAATAATAATAATCTATCAAATTGCATGTCACAAACGCAAGAATTAACTCTGCAAAGGCGTTTCTATCGAGTCTCAAAGCCAGGAGCTTTTAAGGCTTATGTCAATAAGGGTGGCTGGCTGCGAAGGCTTCGACGGAGAACTTAGCATGTCCAAACTTCACGTGCACCGGAACCGGTTATTGTTTGAGTCATTAAGTCATTCCAGGAAACAAAACACTGTGCGAATCTGCAAGGTGTATTGGGAATTACTATTTATAATTTGACGAGAAATTCGATATTGAAATGTACACGGGAGCGATAATTTTTATTTTTGAAGTAAAACTTCTTTACGCACGCTCGACTTGGGGGGTAAACTGATGAATGCGTTACGAAAAGTGGTGATTGTTACGAAAAGTGGTGATTGTTACCAAAAGTGGTGATTGTTAAGAAGTTCGTAGGTCAACCCAAGGTCGTAGGTCACCCCTTGGTCATATTTCACCCCAATGTCATATGTCATCCCTAGGTCATGGGTCACCCCGTTCGCTACGTTTTGTAACTTAGCACGGATACCTGTGTTCATTGGGTGAGGTTTGTCCTGTCGTTTTACTTCAGTCGTGTGGTCTAAAGCACACTCGTTTTTTTATATCCTAACGGCAGCCAGAGTCCCAACCGCTCTTAACCATCTGGAGCTAGTGGAACTAAGCCATTCACAAATATGTAGGTTATGTTGTGAGGCTGGGGGCTGTAAGAAGGGGAAAGAAATAAAGAAGAGGAGGGTGGGGACGAACGATTCCATTCTGAATAACGGCCTGTCAGTAGGGTGATACTGAGAGTATCTTCTACCCCGAAATGAGCAGGTTGTTAAGGAACTTTAACCAGTGATTCCTGACATTATTTGGAGTGAAAAATGTTCGTGAAATTTTGCTCTCCAGTAACATTTTTGATGTTTTTTAATTTTTTTTTACAAAAATTGGTCTTCAAACGTTGGCTATAGAAGGAGGTAGCGCAACACGGCGTAAAACCCCAAAAATAAATTACATAAGCTACATTTTTACACAAATAATTTTTATAAAATATTGTATTTTAGATCATCATTGGTCATGTACACCTTATCAGAAAAGAGGTGCTCGTGTGCCTGATAAGGGAGGTTGTATGTTATAATATTTTTTGTATAAGATATTTGCTATTTACTTTAAGATTTTTTATTTGATTTTTTTTCTGATTGGTTGATGATACAGCGCAATTCAGAAGGGAGGTTATTTTATGGCTTTGAGTTGTTTTAAAATTAAGTGTAAAAAAATGGTTTCCATTTCTCATTAGTTTGTAAAATTCTTAGATATTTTTTTCATCTTTCATTTTTATAATGAAGCTTGCAAATATATCATCGACATATGGTACTGAAAACAATTTAATAAGGGATTATTTTGAGTAGGTAGATTTTTTTTAGTATAGTTTAACAATGATTCTTTCCGAAACTTTTATTTGGAGTAGATTGTTTTTATTAAATTAAATTTTAGTAAATTGTTAAGAGGAAATACTAGCTGCGCTTTTCTATACAAACGTATTCCCCGTTTATCTCTCTGGATTTTGACCCTAGAGCAAAATTTTTTTTTACATAATATAGATATTGACCACTAGCGTGTCGGTACGTTTTGTTTTTTTTGATAATTTACTTCTCATAGAAGTTACGACCTTCCAAAAATGAATAAAATTGCCTAATTTAAACGCCGTCAAAAAACGTTCAGTATACAAACTAAACAATGTATTTTGAAAAAAAGCAAAACGTACCGACATAGAATATTTTCTTTTAATACAGTTAGTGAAAAAAAATTTTTAAATCCGTCCAGTTTTGGAGAAGAAAAATGGGGAATACAAAACATCGATTTCGAAGATTTTATTTAGGTATTTTCGGCCCGACGTGCAGGTGTCCCTTTCGCTCATTTCTCCTGAGGGGGGCCGGGGAACGTGGGTTTTGACAAATACATACATATAATGCGAAGTAGTGATGTAAAGAATTTTATCGGTAGACTAGTGTTGTCCTTGCCCGAGTAATCGATATTTTTTATTCGTTTTTTTTCTGTTTAGTGACTCATCGCGGTATACCAATACTGACCGAGCTTTCATACTAAAATTGTGCAAAATTAAATTTTTTTATGTCAAGTACTATAATAAATTTTCAATTTGGGAGGCGTTTTAGGTACCATCGCCCCGGGAACCATTTATTGGATAACCAACACCCCCGCCACTTGGTCACCGCAAGTGGTCCTCTATGTTTGGTGACAGAGCCTGGGTTCCCGGGTTCACGGATGAGGTCTGCATGGGTTTTGGTGGCGGATAATTTTATCCACTTACTGCGTGGCGGGCCGGATTGGGAGAAACTGGAAGAGGAAGATCTTTTGATCTCTACAGCTGGACTATCCACCATCATTTCATACTTTTACCTACCTTTTCCCTACCCAAAACTTCCTTTCCTTCCTTATCCTAAAAATACCCTCCACACAGCTTCTCCAATGATGTCCAACAACTTCTCCAACAAAGTCCCTGAGCGATTATTTTTCCTCGGTGCCTCCAATGTGAGGTTTATGTTTTTAAAAAAAATCTGTTTCAAATTTTTAGTTGAGAGTCGCTTACATTGCCTTCAGTGATTAATTGAAATTTTTTGTTTGTAAACACTTTATTGTACAAAATTTTTTACCACTATACAATGAATTTTAAACAATTTATGATTTAGATCTTTCTCTCGCCGGTAAATTTCTTGATATGCGACCGTCAATTGTTTCTGGTAAAAGGCATTGGTGGTAGAAGTTTTTCTAACAGTGGTTCAATTTTTTGCCAGATTGAATCGTCCCTTTCAATTTTTTCATACGGCAAACCTTTAGGACTCCACACGACAAAATAACAGTATTTACGACGAGTAATGTGTAACTGGCTTTGTACTTGGTAGAAGTAATTGTGATTCCGTTTTAATGTTGAAGCATTGTCTTCAATTTTACAGTTATCAATTTTTTTTGTTCAAATCCTTCTTCTGGTGACATATTTACTATACTATATGGGCATTTCACTTCAATTATAGAATCCTTGCCAAAAAGGCCATCCGGACTTGCCGCTAAAAAGTTTTTGTTTTCATCGATAAATAGTCCACAGGCGAATACCTCTAATTTTGTTTCTTTTGTAAATTGCTCAATTGCTTGGTTTTCATTTTCTTTCCCATAATTTGTGGCCATATTTCCTTTAAATGGCGAGTACAGTAGCGAGTTTAATACTCTCGCAACTGAAGTTTTTGGCCGTAGCTTACATATTTTTGTCCAAAGTTAGAAGCTGTAAGCCGCTTACGCCTTTCAATTGTCCACAAATTATTATTGCTTTGGCCCACCGTATTCCTTTCGAGTTCATCCTTATTCGATGGAGATAATTCTTTGAAAAATTCCTCTTTATCGTTTCAAATAATTCAGCTGGCATATCTGGATCTAATTCCAATTGACCATAATTTTCATCAGGCCCTGCAACTTTTTTTCTCTTTTCTGTCGTGTTTTCGTAATACCTTAGTTTTATTTTTCGACACCTCTGTATTGTCTCCTTCGAACGTCGTTTTCTTTCAATAAAATGCTTCGTGTAGTTGCCAGGACTGTGGCCTTGGATTTTTTTTGTATTCGTGAATGGGTTGTCATTTCACTATTCCACGAAGTTACTGCTCAAGAAGCTCAACTGCTGAAGTTATCCCATTTTTGTAAAATTTGCTCTTTTTCCGCCTATAAATTTGGCTATAACGTTGTTGAATTGCTCCACAGTGTTATTTGTCACGTTAATAATAAGACTTTCTGCATTTGCTATTAGAGACGACAATAATTGTTGAATATCAGTCCTGTTCCACAATCTTGAAGATCGCTTACTAAATTTGGATCATTAGTATACTTCTCCGACTTGCAATAGTATGACGAACATATTGTATGATCACCAAAAACATGGTTTGCGGCATTTTTTTGTCCATTTTCAGATTTTTTACTTTATCACTTTGTGCCGTGTTTTCTTGCTCTTTTCTGTAATTTACTGCTCAAACTATAGCTTTTCTCATACGTAAAACGTTTGCTTCAACCTTTTTCCTTATGTGAACTGGTACAAAGCCTTTAGCGTTGTTGGTTTTTTTTCTAAGTGCTTTTATTTTATTGCAAAAATTGCGAAGTAAGTGATTTTTGCACTTTTTTTTGTACTATGAAGTTGGGCCTGAAGCCTTGGGTTGAAGTTTCGCTAATATTGTCTTCATGTAATTAAATATTACAATTTAAGGTTTTATAAAGTTGAAAATAAAAATAAAAAGTTTTGAAGTTTAAAAAAATTATATATTTGTTTCCTTTATTTCAAACTGACTGTAATAAATATTTAAAAAAAATGTGTAGGTAAATCTATCTATAGGTAAAAGACCAACATTTTTTATTGAATTTTGAACGAACTAACACATCCTTTTTTGTATTTACTGCTTAAAGAAACTCAAAAATACAGGAGTACAAATCAAACCTCAGCAAGCGATATATCTAACATTTTAAACATTATTATTTACAAACATGTCAACTCACACGTATGATACACACAACACAATAAATCCATTTAGATTTAATTGTCTAATAAAATATGTAAGTGCTTTTATCTTTTTCGTTATCGTAATTTTAATTAGAAAAAAACTTAAGGTGGGCTATTTTTAAACCTTTTTTATCTCTACATATTATAAAGTAAAGTCCCCCGCGCCGTCTTTCTGTCTGTCTGTCTGTCTGTCTGTCTGTTCGCGATAAACTCGAAAACTACTGAACGGATTTTCATGCGGTTTTCACCAATAGATAGAGTGTTTCGTGAGGAAGGTTTACGTATGTAATTTGTCAAGGATTTGTGTAAATTGGTTGAAACATAACGATAATTGTTAGAAGTGTCGGAAAAATTCCAGCCGCCTGGTAGCTTTCATCGAAAACGCTGCCTAATCCTTTTGGGATATAACAAAACAACGCTTGGTGGGATATTCCTCTTTTATAGATCTACAAAAAAGTCCGCGATGGCATATATCTATCTTTTACTATACGCATTCTATCTTCTTATCTTATTATTCTTATCAATTGCATTTTAGATATAATGTGTATAGTAAGCTATCCGTAAAAGATAGATATATGCCTTCGCGGACTTTTTTGTAGATCTATAAAAGAGGAATATCCCACCATTAATTGTTTTGTTATATCCAGGGCTGGGCAGTATTTGAAATACTTGTAATTGAAATACGTATTTGAAATACAAATACGTATTTTGTATTTGTATTTCAATTACTTCCTAAAAATGTATTTTGTAATTGGTATTTCAATTACATGGGGCTGAGGTATTTTGTAATTTGTATTTCAAATACTTATGGCTTCAAAATACATTTTCAAATACATTTAGCGATCTTAATAATGATAATGAAAAATAAACTGACATAGATAATACGTAGACTAAAAACGCTAGAATCCAGAGCTATATGTTATGTGTGTTAATATTTAGAGTTGGCAACACGTCCTGTGCTATAATAGCACTGTTATTGTACATTTTCTATCATATTTGTATCATATTATGTAATGCTTGTCATTGCTTTGTATTGTACATTTTTGTGTCATAGTATTAGATCAAGCACTATAGGAATAATTTGACTGAATACTAAACTATTTTTAAGTTAATTACAGTAGAGCGCACTTGAAGTGAAATAACTAGTGTCCGACCGAAACAGGATTTTCTACCGAAAACGAAACCGAATATTCGATATCTTTCTCAGTTTCGGCCGAAACCGAAACCGAAACTTTTTTAGACATGTTAAAAATCTATTGTTTACTGAAATTCGGCTTATTTTATACACTTTTATTCACTATAAAGTAAGGACCTCATAAATTGAGTACTATAATTTTAATTGCGTTTACAATCACAACATTTTTTTACATTAACTCCACATGAGAGACCCAGAGAAAAATAATTTCCCTCAGGGCGTATGTCATCTTTGAAGATGCTGTATGGAGGGTCTTTTTGGGGAGAGGAAGGAGGGAGGAAACATAGAGGCCGGGTTCCACAGCCGAGCTGTTGAACTCAAGAATGAGTCATAGAAACGACCCGTTCTCATGTGACTATATAGTATATTTCGGATAGCGCCGTGTACGGAGACTAGCATTAAAAAGTAGTATGTATATCAACAGGGTACTTGTGGTTTCGTCACAATTACGAAGATTGTAAGTATCTCCATGAACGGAGGGCCTTACACCAAGCACATCAAAGGAGGGACTATTCAGAAGATCGCTTCCGTTGAAGGAGATTAGATTTTAATTTTTATTTACACTTGTTAAATAAAATTAAATATAGAATGAAATAAATAAAAACAATTGAAGTTTGTGATTACATAAACTCACAATACAAGCACGCCGGACCGGCCAGCGAACTCAGTTGATGATGGTGGATGACACACGAGCCACGAACTCACCGGAAGTCAGTCAAACGGCACGCGATAATTCACAAATGCAGAGTTTCGGTGCGGCCGAAGGTTCGGCAGATTTTCTGCCGAAACCGAAACTGATGCCGAAACTAGATTTTTTTACCGAACCTTGACGAAACCGAAACCGAACCTTCGGTCGGTCACTAGAAATAAAACAAAATAGCGCTATACAAATGTCGTGTTATAATAATAATATATTATTATTATATTACCTAACACCTGAGTCCTTTACCACAAATTTTACAAGTGAAGCGGAGATGAGATGTGTCTTTTGAGCAATATGATTGGTCAATTTTTGCACGTCTCTGTTTCACTCTGCTCAACATTGCTTCTATTTAAACGCACCCTTAGATAAGGGCATTTATGACAATTTATTGCAACCAAAGGTTCTACCAAAACCAAATGTATTTTGTATTTTGTAATTTGTATTTTGTATTTGAAAGAAAAAAATGGTTAAAATACTGTATTTTGTATTTTGTATTTCAAATACATGACTTGAAAGTATTTTGTATTTCGTATTTTAAATACATGCGAAAAAGTATTTTGTAATTTGTATTTCAATTACAGCAAAGCATGTATTTTGCCCAGCCCTGGTTATATCCCAAAAGGATTGTGCAGCGTTTTCGATGAAAGCTACCAGGCGGCTGGACTTATTTCCGACACTTCTAACAATTATCGTTATGTTTCAACCAATTTACACAAATCATTGACAAATTGCATACTTAAACCTTCCTCACGAAATACTCTGTATATTGGTGAAAACCGCAGGAAAATCCGTTCAGTAGTTTTCGAGTTTATCGCGAATAGACAGACAGATGGCGCGGGGGACTTTATAATATGTAGAGATAGAGATAATCGGTCAAAAATACATTTTTGTTGCATATGCATTTTTGAGTTTTTTTTTTAATAAGATAGGTAAGTGCCAAATTATATGAGTAGAAATTTAAGTTTTGTGGTATCATCATCATTACATAGTATAAAATGAAGTCGCTCAAAATGTATGTGCGCATAAATCTTTTAAACTACGCAACAGATTTTCATGCGGTTTTCACCAATAGATAGAGTGATTTAAGAGGAAGGTTTATGTGTATAATAAATGCTTATTATAGTAGAGAAAAGCTAAGAAATTCAAATATTCAATTTAGGCAAAGGGCAGCGCGCAGCGGGCAGCTGGCGAGCGGATGGTGTGGATTTTATAAAGGTTGGGTAAATGGCGTTGTGTTTCGTTAGCCACAGCAACGTGTGGCCGGGTCTGCTAGTTATTAATAAAATAAAAACAAAATTATATGTTTATTTCGAATTATAAAATTTGAAAGCGTATTTCATCATCTTTCAAAAACAGTTTTTAGTTTTCGGATGCGTTCACAAATATTAAAGTTATTTGGAATTTATTGGAAAGCGGAAATATTTTGACTTTTCGAAAAACAGGCCCGAGGCCTGAGAGGTTAATACTAATTTTCAATAATAACTAATGTATCATAGAGAATAATCATATGTATGTATATAATAATTCGATGTAGTTGGTTTGACTGCATATTTATAAACGCAAATACAGTGAAAACTTTAAAACTACTAACCTACATAGAGTTCTAGTAAAATAATTCGTAATTTGTCGGTAATAAGCGTGAACAGAAGACATTGTTACAATACCTATCGACGATATTTATAAATAACCGACAATAGCAGACCTCGTGCGTTTAAAAATAATGGGCCCTTTTTCTGTCACACCGCAAGGCCGATTCAAAAACTTCATTAGCGACGAAATAAGTCGAAACATGCTTTATCTAAACAGAATATTGGATATGGCGGTATGAGGCGAAAGACGGTAGGCATGAGACGCAAAGGGGGCGAGAGGGTGTACAAGCCAAACACTCACGTGGTCTCACCAACACATCGATAGCTCGTTCTTTTTTGAGCGCGGTGCGATAGCGAGAATTTTTTAAAATACCTACCGTCGAGATTTCTCACCGGTGCTATTACCTCTTAAGACCCTCCCCAACCTATAACTCCATTGATAAGTAAAGAGTTAGCTAGGGCATAGAACACATTTTTGATTATTTTCACATTTAAAATATTTCTTAACCTAAGAAATATATATTCCCATTTTCTTATTCACTTATATGTCATCAACTCCAATAAGAAAATGTGAATATATATTTCTTAACCTAAGAAATATATATTCACATTTTCTTATTCCCTTATATGTCATCAACTCCATCATTATTATAGTTCGATCATAATTTCATTAATCAAATGTGTAGTATAAACTGTCCTTAATATGGATCCAGAAAATCGCAACACAAAATGTCAAATCCCCTTGATTCCATTGGGACTATAATCTGGTGTCAAATTACAAAAGCAGAATACCTACAAATTACGACTATCATCCTCGCACATGCTACACGAAGCAAACCGTCAAATTATACAGCAAACAAAATATTCACAGTCATAACTCATTATAACTTGGGTAATAATAACATCAAGGGTGCCACTTCTTCTGAGGGAAACTGCCATTTCATCAATTAGAGGAAAATACGCCTAATTGTAGGCAATCTACATAGCTGGGTGTTACGAGTTCAGAGGAAAACTTTTCCCATCATCTCTGCATCCTAATCGTTGTTATTGAAGTTAATTTATTTATGTTGATTTGCATATATTATAATGTACTTATATTTCACAAATCAAGGGGTGAGTAGTAAACTTCAAAAAATATTTTAAGAAGTTTTATTTTGAATGATAAATAAATCACTTTAATTTGTGTGGCTTTTACAGTATTAGTCATGTATTCAAATTTCAACAGATATCAGTAGTAGTACCTTAGAAGAGTATCATATATCGTCATTCGTGTCTAATGTACGATGTAATAGCGGAAGCCTTATGGTAGACGGCTGGATTTTACCAGTGTCGCGAGTCCAGCCGCAGAATAACTTAGAGCCTTCTGGGTACCTAGCATGGTCAATCGATATAGGTTTTATCGAAAATGTCGGTAACTTATCATCGCTCCCGAGCATGACTGCAGGCCGCTAACGAACAAATAACAGTTCACGTGAAATAAATTAGAAACCCTTCGTCGTTATAAACTGTTATTTGTTCGTTAGCGGCCTGCAGTCGTGCTCGGGAGCGATGTCAAGTTACCGATATTTTCGATCAAACCTATATCGATCGACCATGCTAGGTACCCTGGTCCAGTTAAATATTCATTGTAACCAATACGGCAAAAATAAAGCAACTTGTAATCTCAACGAACCTTGGTCTTTTGTGGAAGATTTTGAACACATTTCAAGTAATCTTAATTATTATTTTTATGAAGAACACTACTACAATTTTTTTTATTTCTTCATTAGTGAATACATGAATATAAATTTATTTAATAACAATAATTGTTATTCAGAACTTAAAAATATTTTATTTGTTAATGATTAATAATGAGGTTGTGTTCGTATTACTTAAAAATACATGTGCTTCGTGTGTACCTACTTAGTACTTAGCCATATTTTTATGTTGTTTTCAAATTTGTTTACCTACATATTTAATTTTGAAGGGCATTGTATAATTCTGTAGCAAGAAATTTATCTGGCAAACAAATGTGTTTAATTTTGGAATTTTCAGCAGATCTGAGCATTTATCCTTATAGTGTGTAGGTGTGTTGTTCAGTAAGGGAATCATTTTTTTCTTTGGTTTAGTAAAGCCTTTTTTTATAAGAGTTTTATAATATTGAAAACATAAATAATTTGCGATGTTCCAAGAGAGTCCTGGAGAGATTTTTTTTTTTCACTCAACCGTTTCCCTCTTCTGATCCAGCCTGTCATTCCGGGTTCATGTGTTTAGATTTGTCCAGGTCTTGACGGTGGATGCATCTGCCCGCTTGCTGTATGGCGGGTCGGATCGTGAGAGACTGGTTGAGGGAAACTTTTTTACCTTTCCAGCCGGACTGCCTCGACCCATTACCTTGCACCGCAGCTGGAGGGATGGATTCGTACATCCGTCACTCCTGGACACACTGACCCCCAGACTTCTATCCACCCCTTAAACCTTTTTCCTTTCTAGATTTTCCTATCCGTCCTTTCCTTAGATCCTCCACACAGTATCCCCTAGGATGACATAGGTCCTGAGGGAAGTTATTTTTCTTAGGGCCTTTTGTGTGGAGCTAAAGTAAAAAAAGTAAGGTAATCATTATACGGAGGCAGATACATATACCGCCAAGACCCAGTACAAACCTTACCCCATAAACGTAGGCACCCCTGCTAAGTCACCAAACACACTGATAATATATCACTTAAACTCAAATGAATTGCTGACTAAATACCAATCTGCATATAGAAGGTTTCACTCAATGGAAACTGGATTACTACGTGTTTTGTCAGACATAACTCTTGCTATCGAGTCGGGAAAACTGGCACTCCTTTCAGTCTTGGACATGAGTGCCGCTTTTGATACAATCGACCACGATTTTCTTATTAAACGATTAGAAGAATCCTTTGGTTTAAATGGCGGCGTTAAAAGCTGGCTGAAATCGTACTTGGGTAACCGTATACAAGCCGTAAAGGTAGGGAAAAACCAATCAAAATATGCAACCCTTTCATCTGGAGTACCCCAGGGGTCTGTTCTGGGCCCACTTCTTTTCATCCTCTTCACAAATGATGTCGCTAAAATAATCGAATCATTTGGCCTTCTATCTCACTGCTACGCTGATGACCAACAAGTTTACTTTTACTGCTTACCAGAGGAAGTAGACAGTCTAAAAACTCGCATAATTGAGTGTCTAGAAGCAATTACCCGCTGGATGACCTCAAATAGATTAAAACTAAATCCGTCAAAGACTGAGTTTCTTTGGACCGCCACAAACAGACGTCAGCATAACATTGATAACTCCCCAATAACCATTTCAGGAAGCGACATCACTCCAAAGACTTGTATAAAACTACTGGGTGTCAATCTGGACGCTGATTTTTCCCTTAAAACCCAAGTGAACAGAACCGTAAGCACGGGATTTTTTCAATTAAGGCAAATTAAAGCAGTAAGGAGAAACCTGCCAACAGAGGCGACTAAATTACTAGTCAATTCGTATGTGGTTTCACGTTTAGATTATTGCAACGGAATATATGCAAGTCTTCCAAAATATCAAATTAACAAATTACAATCCGTTTTCAACGCTGCGGCAAGACTTATCACCGGCGTATCAAAATATTCCCATATTTCAGAGCATCTCAAAAATCTACACTAGCTTAAATGTCCTGAAAGGATCCAGTTTAAGCTCTGCTAGATAGTATTTAAGTCCCTTAACGGAATGGCTCCGGCTTGCTTATCGGAATTGTGTATTCCAGAAATTTTCAATCATCGACAGTCAACCCTGAGGTCAGCAGCGTCATCAGCTATCGGAAGGTTAAAGGAACCAAAGCGCACACCAGATACTAAGTTCGGTGAGCGCGCTTTCGGAGTGTCAGGACCTAAAGCCTGGAACGGACTGCCACATGACTTAAGAATGATCACAGATGCGGCGGAATTTAGAGCTAGACTTATAACTCACCTTTTCAGACAGTCGTATCCATAAACTCAAAATCTTTCACCTTCACTTTCAATGCCCGCGACACCGTAAATAACTAACCTGTAAAAACGTAGAAAAAAAAAATAAAGAAATAAAATAAATAAATAAAATTAAAAAAATGTAAGCGTTTGTGAAGGTCATTTCATGAACATTCTCCAGCCCTAAAGATTCCGAAATTCTCCAGTATTTTAAAATAAATATCAACTATACTTTTGCCACTAATCTCCAATAGTCCTAAATTCTCCAGTATTTTAAAATAAATACCTCTACTTTTGCCTTTTGCCACTAATCTATTCACAAATGTAATAGGTACTAACAGCGATGAGGGTAGCAAATAATGTAAAATCACGCAATGTCCAGTGTGTTAACTGTAATGTCCTCCGCGTGCAAAGCCGTATCTTCTCCAAACATAAACTTATAATTAAAGTGTGTTTATCGGAAGTGACCTGCCAGGTAAGTATGTTTCTGTATCTATTTGTAAATAGTAAAATCAGTTAGAACCTAAGCATTCCTAATAAATTGTACAGCGCCCTTGAGGTGATTTTTCACCAAAACGGCGTTTTAAAAATTATCCAATTATTATTATTATTATTATTATTACTGAACCACTTGGGGTGACCTATGGCAGAGGTGTTGGTTATCCAATAATTATTTTTTATGGCAATTTTTAAGTTGTAAGATATGTTAAATTAAATTATTACATGGTTATGTACCTATTACGTAAGTCCGTAGAATGTCATTTGGTAGTTACGCCTGAGATGTAAACGGGTCTTAAAACTTATTTATATGTATTATCTATAGAGATCAACATGATTGGTTTTACAGGAGTTTCTGAGAGTTTTTTTAGAACTAAAATTACGTTTCCTTTTTTTAATCTAATTATTCCGAAAGATATGGTTCCAGGGATGGCGGTACCCATACCCGCCTCAAATTAAACAAAATGTCAACCGGTTTTAGAACCAGGAACGGTAGATAACGGTTCTCTCACATAATTTTTTTCATAATAAAACTACAAATTTATCGTCGTTTTTATCATAAAATTCACAGAACATTGATATGACTGAACTTTCATTCAGTATTTGAATATTTCGTGAACAAAACGAGAGTGTTTTATATGTGACATGTTGAATGTTAAATGTCATATTTAAAACTCGCACCTCTCCCAATATTTCTTTCTGTTTTTTTTACGTACGAACGTATGAAAAGCAGGGGAAAATGATAAAATACATATGTTTATCAACTTACCGAACGACAGATGTATCGTCACTCTGAAAGGTATCATAATGTAATATTTTTACCAAGCCAACAATGCACAATTTATTCATTTTTAAAACATTAAAAAATTAAAATTTCAAAGCGTTTTAAAAGAGAGAAAATATTAAGATTCAAACAAATTTAAGCAATTTATACTTCAATGAAGCACAATCAGACTAACAGCCACAAAGCTTGACGTTTGAATTGTGCTTCATTGATGTTAAGCATATCGATATTGGAAGTGATTCTATTTAACAACAAGATTGCTCTCCCGACTGGCATAACCATTGGCAAGTTAGTTCTGCAAGCCAGGAGATAAAACAATCTATGCTGTCGGTGACGGAGATAACCATCGAGAACATAGAAACTAATGCTCTCCATGATAATTTTTATTTTTTTATTATATAATCATTAATATTATTATTAAATTAATAAAAACAGTTTATTTTTAAACAAGTTCTGCTGTGTAATTATTGTTACGCGTGACAGCTGTTTCGCCTTCTGAAGGCATTATCGAACTGTCAGACAGTTTGATAATGCCTTCAGAAGGCGAAACAGCTGTCACGCGTAACAATAATTACACAGCAGAACTTGTTTAAAAATAAACTGTTTTTATTAATTTAATAATAATATTATTGATTATATAATAAAAAAATAAAAATTAAAATGGAGTTCTACAAATTAAACTTGATAACAATAAATAAACTCTCCATGATAGCCGAGTTTTCGAACCGTCCACGAATCAGTCCGATGAAATGTGTTACATTGAGCACATCCCTTCTGATCCGTAGATGTTCACACCAAGCACGCCCAAGAAAAAGTTGGTAGGGTAGAGCCACGGATAGTAGCCATACTCCCTTAGGTAAAGAAATCTCAGAAATTTCTTCTGAACCCTCTCCAACATGAGGGAATACTTCACTTGGTATGGACTCCAAACCACCGACCCACTCTCAAGCCTACTCCTAACCAAAACATTGTATAGTACTGTGAGAACCCGGGTGTCTCTGAAGTTTCTCGCAGTGCGTAGGACAAAACCCGATATTATCATTGAAGTACTACACGTCATTACGATATGAGCATGAAAAGTTAACCTACTATCAAACGAAATACCAAGATCTTTCATAGTGGAGACACATTTTAAATTTAGAGCCCTCATAGTTTACCGGTAAAACTGGGTATGATGCGCTCTAGTGAAAGAAAGAATGAAACATTTAGAGATATTGAATTCAATCTGATTCCGTTTACTCCAGTCAACAATTCTATCAATGTCCGATTTAAGTCGAATGCAGTCCTCTAAAGTTTGTATTTCCAAGAAAAGTTTTAGATCATCAGCGAAAAGAAGTGACCTGGAATGCCGAATAATTTCATCATTCATCATCATCACTATTGGCTCTACAACCCCTGGTGGGTCTTGGCCTCTCATCCTTTACTTATCTCGGTTTAGCTCTCTCTAGTTTAGAATAAATTCTCTCCAATTAATATATATATGTCTACCTTGAAGCTTCTATATATATAAATTTTTAAAAATAAAACAAACACTTAGTATTTTACAAAAAAGTATGATATTATATATAGACCGGTTTCGCTTAAACCAAGCTTTTTACGGTGTAATTATAACTAAATACCAAGATAATATAGAATACCGAGAGTTATCGAGTATACATATATCATATAGGCAGAAAGGTTGAGGAATCTAGAATATTATACACTACAGATAAACATATTCTAGTATGAGACAAAATACTTGAAATAGAAAACAATTGATAATAAATAAGTGGGAGGGACACAACAATACGTAATACAATCTCAAGTAAATGTACAAAAACAGTTATTTAATATAATATGAGGACGTAAACTTATGAAATATTCTTTATGATAATAATGTAAAATACTCTATGTAATGTAATCTATACATAGATTGAATAAAGGTAGGATTGAAAGAGGTGGGATTGGGCACGAAATTGAGTAATTTGAAAGTATGTTACCTGTTGTATGCTGACGATGAGGTGCTGATTTCTAACACTATGGAAGATATACAGTCTCTCGTGTCTAGGAGGAACGAATTATGTACGAAGAATGAGTTGATGATGAATGTAAGTAGGTAAGTCTTACGTCGTGGTGTTTGAAATAGAGATTACGAAAAGATTGTGCAATATAGTTGTGAATGATGAATACAGATGCAGGTGGATGAGTTTGTGGATCTGGGTAGTATGTTTACGAGCGATGGGAAGGTTGATAGAGATATTGAAAGAAGGGTAAATGCAAGTAACTCTAATAATGAATGCCGTTGGTGCCAATAAAAAAAACTGTCAAAAGAAGCAAAACTAGCAGTTCACAATGGAATCCTGGTACCTACCCTGATATGTGGCAGTGAGGCATGGAACTGGCAGAGGAAGGATGAAAGTAAACTGAATGCTGTTGAAATGAGATCCCTGAGGCGTATGTGCAGTAAAACAATGTATGATCGTGTGAGAAATGTGGATATCTGCAAATAATGAAGATTAAGAAAGGAACCCTCAGATGGTTTGGGCATGTAGAGCGAACGAACGAAGAAATTAGTCTAAGAAGATGACATAGGACCTGAGAGAAATTATTTTCCTCAGGGCCTCCTGTGTGAAGTTAATGTATAAAAAAAAAGAAGAATATATGACGCAAATGTGAATGGTAGAAGAATTCGGGGACGCCCGAGGAGGACGTGGCACGAACAAGTGAATTAGATACTTGAGTCGGATCACATAAAAAATCAGAATAATAGAAGAGTATGTATGAGGCGATGTTTGAATGTGAGTGAGGCAAAGAGTGTATGCCAAGACCGAGTTGTTTGGCGGTCCGTCCTCTCTGCCTGACGGCGAAACGGCGTGACGTGACGTGAGTTTGTTATTTATTCACCAGTAATTAATTAATAATTGTAATGTATTCGAAGTAAAATAACACAATTTAAAGTAATTATGCAAGCCATCATAATGTTAAATGCATCGTAGGTTTATTATTCTTTACGCCAAGATTCCACTTTTGAAAACTTAAATTTAAAACAGATTTGAGTTCACAGAACCAGATTGCTCGCAGTACTAACGCACATCACAGACAACTAAATTAAGTAGGTTAAATGATGATACCCAGTTATAAAAAATAGTGTGACCTGTTTAATTATTTATTTCATTTTGCTGTATGTTAGAACACTAACGATCCTGGTTTATTTTATCGACAAGTTACACAGTCGCCTCTTTAGCTCAGTGGTAGAGCACTGGTCTCGTAAACCAGGGGTCGTGAGTTCAATCCTCACAGGAGGCAACCAAATTTGTGTTTTCGTTAATTTAAAACACTTTTTTTTTTTTTTTTTAAAACATTAGCCCCACACAAGAGGCCTCTAGGAAAATAATTCCCCTCAGGGCCTATGTCATCTTTGGGAATGCTGTGTGGATTTGGTAGGAAAAATGAGGGGTGGGTAGGAATCGGGAGCCATTGTATCCAGGAGTGACAGACGATTCTTTCTCTCCCATTGGGGTTCAAAGCGATATTCCGATAGAGTACAGCTGGAGAAGTCAAAGGGACTCCCCTAACCATTCTCTCTCGATCCGGCCCGCCACGCAGCTGGTGGGCAGATGCCTCCGCCGCAAAGACCCATACAAACCTCACCCCATGAATTCGGGCACCTCTGCTAAGTCACCAAACGTAGCGAACCACTTATGGTGACCCATGGCAGAGGTGTTGATTATCCAATAAAGAGTTCCTGGGGCGGCGGTACCCGTGCTCGCCTCCCAAATTGAAAATTTTTCTGATATCAAAAATTGTTTTTTTTTTAAATATTAAAATAATATTTTTTTGTAATGCAATCATATTATTCATGAAAAATAAAAATTTACTTGTAAATATATCATGAAAAAATTGCAATCAATTTTTCAGACGAATTCTTGATTCTTTTTTTTGTTTGTATTTTGGAATGTTGTTTTAGTGAGAAATATATTTACGTTTCTGTTACATGTGTTTTTATGATATCGTATTTCATATCATTTATGTTCGGTCAAACAGTTTCATTTTATTTTTACCGTAGACACTGTTTATTTAGTTATAAAATAAACATTAATATGTTCCGTTTACAGATTTACTAATTTAATGTTACTAGATCGATAGTAATAATAATACATATAAGTTGGAGGTTGAAGTCTTAGTTGCGAACGTAATCTTTTTGAAGTGAAACTTCAAAAAGATAACGCCAGTGACTTCAAATTCGGGTGAAACGGAAATGCGTCACAACTCAGTTCTACGCAAATACTTGGTTATAATATAATGCTGTAAATTCGCACCTCGGCGCATACCTTCCATAGAGTAGTTGGCAAGGTGCCTGACAAGTCTCAACTGCCAGAGAGACAGACATCAAGCGAACGGGGGTTCAAATCCCACAAAATCCAAAAAACGAGTGTGGTTTAGACCACACGACAGAAGTAAAACTTCACTAACATATATCACTCTCTCAACTTCCGTTCGCCTCGCCCAACCGAATTACACACTCTGATTTTTTTTATATTTTTGGTGATTAGTTCTTCTTCATATTTTCGTTTAGATTATTAGCGCCATCTTATTCTTCAATGATGTATCACATTGATGGGAAATACCTTCAATTGTTATAAAATATTGTTCTAATAAAAATGAAAAATTATAACATTTATTTCACGTGCTTTATTTTTTCATCGGTAACATTATAATCATTTAAATAATTATAGTCGTAACACACCATGAGTACCAAGTGTATTAAGTCAAAAAGCATGGCGTGTAGAGTGTAGTGATATATTATATATTTACCTTTAACAAACTGCTGACATGATTTTTTTACGTATGCTCTTATGTGTAGTGTTGGGTAGGACACGATATCAGGATGAGTTTGTATGAGGTACTCAAATATTGGAATGAGGTGTTGAGGTGAGGTGTTACAAAATATTTTCGCTTACGGGGGGGGGGGGGGTTTCCTTCAGCTTGACTTTCTTGGTTCAGAGGTGTTGGTTTTCTAATAAATACCGGGGTGGCGGTACCCATACCCGCCTCCCGTGTCTGTTATTTTTGTAATACGAAAAGTGGATATTAAAAAGGCCAACCCCCTCCCCACCTTCACCATCTGATCCCCTCCCTGCACCTCCCCTCTGATCCCCCCCCCTGCACCCCCCTCTCTGCACCCCCCCTCTTATCCCTCCCCCTCCTCAGCAACCCCCTCCACCTCATCACAACACTGCCTCATCCTCCCTCCCTTGGGAGCTGTTGGGAATCTTGTGCGGTATTTACATAACATATAACAATAATTTAAAATAAAAATATATTAAAAAAAAAATTATATTTTTGGCACAGTTGGTACTGTTGTGCGGTTTTCACTTATCAATACATAATTTACAAATAAAAATATTTATAATAAAAAAGCAGTTGGGATTCTTGTGCTCATAAATTATTGTTAGGTGTATTCACATAACAATAATTTACAATAAAAAAAAATTAAAAAAAATTTTTTTTTTGGAGCAGTTGGGACTATTGTGCTCATAAATTTTTGTTTTGTGTATTCACATAACAATAATTTACAATAAAAAATATTAAAAAAAAAATTTTTTTTTGGAGCAGTTGGGACTCTTGTGCTCACAAATTATTGTTGTGTGTATTCACATAACAATAATTTTCGTTAAAAAAAATTCCAAAAAAAAAATTTTTTTGGAGCAGTTGTTACTCTTGTGCTCATAAATTATTGTTTTGTTTATTCACGTAACAATAATTTACAATAAAAAAAAATTTCAAAAAAAAAATTTTTTCGAGCAGTTAGGACTATTGTGCTCATAAATTATTATTTTGTGTATTCGCATAACAATAATTTACAACAAAAAAATATTTTAAAAAAAAAATTTTTTCGAGCAGTTGGGACTATTGTGCTTATAAATTATTATTTTGTGTATTCAAATAACAATAATTTACCATAAAAAAATTTTTTTTCGAGCAGTTGGGACTATTGTGCTCATAAATTATTATTTTGTGTATTCGCATAACAATAATTTACAACAACAAAAATATTTTAAAAAAATATTTTTTTCGAGCAGTTGGGACTATTGTGCTCATAAATTATGTTTTGTTTATTCACTTAACAATAATTTACAATAAAAAAAAATTTCAAAAAAAAATTTTTTTCGAGCAGTTAGGACTATTGTGCTCATAAATTATTATTTTGTGTATTCGCATAACAATAATTTACAACAACCAAAATATTTAAAAAAAAAAAAAAATTTCGAGCAGTTGGGACTATTGTGCTCATAAATGATTGTTTTGTGTATTCACATAACAATAATTTACAACAAAAAAATATTTAAAAAAAAAAATTGTTTTCGAGCAGTTGGTACTCTTGTGCGGTATTCACTTAACAATAATTTAGAATAAAAAAATAAAAAATAAAAATTTCGGAGCAGTTGGGTCGCTTCTGCGGTATTCACAATATATGAATTGGCTTACCCCATCACCACCTCACGGTTCTAATACAAAAATGTCATAGAATATACAAACACTTCACGCCTCACCACCTCATACATTTGTCCCAAACTATGCGTGACATGACATGTAGTTTAATACATCAATCACCTCACACCTCACCTCATATTTGTCCCATACGTGACAACGTGACATGAAATGTAGTCCAATACACCAACCACCTCACACCTCACCTCATATTTGTCCCGTACATGACATGAATGTAGTCCAACAAAACAAACCACCTCACACCTCATGTTTGTCCCTCCTTCATATTGTCCCCCCTTCATATTTGTAGTAATACAAAGAAAAAGAGTTGGTACAAATACATATTGTGAGGTGGGGGGACATTTTACGTGTTTGTATGGGACATTTGAGGTGCCTCTTGTATGAGGTACTCAACACTACTTATGTGGGGGCCTGTTACTTTAAATGTTTATACAGGGTGTCCAGGGGTAATGTGCATTAAAATCGGGAGATGATTCTACAATACATGATGGTAGGAGGAAAAAAGATTAACAACTTGTTCCGAAGTTCCAACATTTTTTTCCCATACAAAAATACGTACCTACTAAAAATCCTTAGTGTGAGGTACGATATTACTTGCTGAAAGCCTGCCGGGAGCCCTACTCGATTGTGATAGCCCGTATCGTAACAGCGGAAAATAATAAATCTGGCCGTGGCCATACACGCCGGACTAATTTTATCATTTTATCTCAAAACCCTAAAAGTTGGAATTTCGAAAAAAGTTATCTTTTTTACTTGTACTATCATGTAGAATCACCTCCCGAAGTTAATGCACTTTATCCCCGGACACCCTATATATTAGAGATTCATGAAAATTTTGAAGTTCAATTTATTATTTATTGGACAATTTAAATATATTTAATTAAAATAAAATAAAGTAAAATCCTGTTTTTTATTGAAGGAACTTATATTTGATAATTTGGATATCACATAGTAATTTTTGGTAAAAATCACTTGAGATCGGAAATCAGTCTGTATTATCCATTAAAATAAATAAATTTAAAAAAATATACTCACTTTAATTATAATATTTTAATAGCGTCTCAAGTAAACTATATACATGAAACTTTAATGAAGTTGTGAATGTGTTTATTTTTAAGTCACATAAGTAGGTACTGACGATGGGTCAGAGAGGCCCGCAAAAAAATTGAAATGAATTAACTTTGAAAATTAAAAATTTAAAACGTCACTAAATTCGAAGCTACTGGAAGCGCGGCGCCGTATGCGTCGCGCGCGGGCAGGGTAGTATTTTGAAATTATTATTGTTGCTAGGGCAGAGCGGCCCTCACGTCAGCGGTTAAAGTTTTAAGTTACGTTATTAGTTAAGTTATAAGACTGTTCAGAATATAATGACATTCTCTCTGATGTCTTCAAATGCAACGAAAACAAATATGAAAACTCTCTTAAAATATATTAAAAATACATAAAATGTGTAAAAAACTGCATAAAAATGGCATATATTACGGAGAATCTACTGTTATAATTATATAAATATTTGTGCAATATCTTTAGGTGTGTAAATAAACCGCTTAATTTAAATTTAAATGAGACATTAATATGATGAAGATATCTATAATTTTCCTAAAATTAAATAAATAAATTATCTCTGCTCAAATAAAAATACGTACCAGCATTCTTGTTAGATTTGATAGTTGAAAAAAAAATACTGAAAACGCGCAATTAAATTGGATAAACTTCGTACGTTCTTTCCTTCCAGGTAATCTTGTTTTTATCCTGTAATGATGGGATTTAAGAGTCCAATGAATTGGAGTATATCTCTTAAAAGTTTCCTAGGTATACGGTACCAACCTGAAACTAGTGATGAAATAACTATCTCGAACATTGTATATGTATATTCACTAGCAATATTCATGTACCATATTCTATTATAATAATAAAGTTGGTTTATTTCAGCTGAACAGAGTTGAGTGCAATAAATACTCTGTCAGCCATGTAAAAATATTCCTATAAAATTACATTATATTGTTTTAATAAAATAAAATAAAATGGTAACATATTTATTACTAGTAAATGGAGGCATGAGGTGAATTCTCTCTCCTGCGACTGGGCTTGCACCTGGAGAGTGTTTTCCGATCTCCGGTAGCGCTGACTCATCCCGGATATTCTGTGGTGCATCACAGCGGCGAACCCATGTACCCTTCTCTCTGCGATCATCTGCGAGGCGCTGCATCGCCAAGATAGGCCGAATATGGTTGTTGTGGTATATCTAAAAGCTTCCGAGCTTGTCAAAAGGAGGGCAGTGCTAAGAGCTGTCCCGAAAGTCCACTAGATGGCAGTTAGTTTGGTTTGGAGTTTGGGCACCAGGGGGGACAAGGGCCCGGGTGCAGTCTACAGGAGCTCATTCGATTTAGATTCCATTTAGCCAGCTTCCAGATAGGTTGACTATCGTGGTCACCACTTGTACATGCGAAGGATTAAATAAATCCCAGATTAACATAAAAGAACTTTATTATTTCCAAAGAAGTAATCTCTTCCCAAGGCGAGTGGGAGAACTGTCTGTCAGAACACAACAATTGTACTGTAGAGTGTGTTCATGACGCCTTGTGTATTTCTTGTCGATAGTTCGCTGGTGGAAAAACTCATGCAGTATGTCTGGAATGGTTGCTGCTTCACCGGATGACTGCACCTGTTCAATCTCCTGTCGAGCTTGTTGGCTCGCTCGTTCAAAACTATTACATGCCCCAAATATTTTATTTTACTGCAGATTTTAGATTGGCTCCGCCGAGACGTTTGGGTAGAATTACAGTAGGTAACTGGTATTTTAAATTAGTTAGGACAGTAATTTAAACATGGAATGTGTATCAATAATAACTATAAGTGGATGCAACGTTAATCAGTTCGCAGTTTAGTGGCTAGGGCGCTTGCCTAAACTACACGTAGCGTACCAGACCAGAGATCGAATTCTACCAAATCCGAAAAAAAATTTCCTTCCAAAATGTCTTGCTTAAAAGATTCACAAAAAGCCCTTGGTTCATCCGAAATAGCATTATTAATTCAGGCACGAAAATCCCACTACTCAAAAAACACATAATTGACCTAGCCAAAACATTTTTCTCCAAATTGCTTCAAATCCGAACCCAAGCATCTCATGTCTAGAGCAATCAAGTCCCGATGACAATTCCCTCCACCGCCTACCCATTTCCATCCTTCATCCACCTTGATGCGCGGGCTATAATAAAATTTACCTTTGTGTTCTTATATGTATAAATAAATAAATATGTATTATGGTGTACATATTTGTCGTATGTCAAAAACGTACATGCATGGGTGTATGTGAAAATGTCTGTACGTGAGCATTAGGGTTCATGATTTCTCGAGCTTTTCAATTTCTCGGGTCTCGAGAATTCTCGAGGCTAATTTCTCGGGGCTTCTCGGGTTGCCGAGAAATTTACATTTACGTACGTTTTCTCATATTATTTGGTTCCAATAACGTCAACAAATTCAGTGGTTTTCCTCTCAAATAAAAGTATCAAATTAATTATAAAAACTTTCATTGATTATATTAAAAAATATTAATCTTATGAATAAGCTAATTAACTTTTAAAAAAATACAGAAATAATATTATTCAGACTCGCAATTATAATAACAGCACCATTTTTAAATTACCCATCTGGTCACCAATATAATATTGTTATTTCTTACTTTCCGCATATAATATTTTAGTGTTTTGGATGTAGTGTTTTGTATTTTAGTGATTTGTGTGTAAATGCACCACTCAAATTTATGAATTTAACCTCAATACAGGCTGCTAGCCTAGTGAGGTTAATATTTTTGTAAAAAAAAAAAATAAGAACACATGTATGGTGAGAAATTATAAATAAATAAATAAATTTTTGGCTGGTTATTTAGAACTTATAAACAAAAGTAGCTTCTATTAAACTAAACAAAAAATTAACATGAAAGAAAACGTTAATATCTTAACTTATAATTAAATAACAATCACGGCACCATTTTTGCTGGATATTTAGAAAAAAAATCAACTTAAAACTTGTAAACAAAAATAGCTTCTATAAAACAAAAAAAATAACATGAAAGAAAACGTTAATATCTTAAATTCAGGTAGAAAATAAATGTAAATTGTAATTATATTACAATCACAGCACCATTTATGGCATGTTAATTAGAATAAAAACAAATGAAAACTTTGCAAGATCAATGGAACATCTTACGCTGAGGAGCTTAACATACAGACAGACAGATACATAACAATTAGGTGAGCTTACTCTGTCTGGTGAAAAATGCCTTTAGAAAAACTAAAGCATTTATAGCTTTATCAGACAGCCGGTTTCTTATTTTATTAACTATATTTCCTGAAATTGAAAACACTCTTTCATTTTCAGTTGAAGTAGGCTTAACTGAAAGCAATGCTTTGTACATCGATTCTAAATTTGGTGACCTCTTCCCAGTCTGTTCAAAAAGTAAGAACTCTTTCTTTACTATAGATTTTGACAGTGCCACTGCACTTGCCTCCTCATTTGTTGAAATGCCTTTAATTGCTTTTTCTAATTGAATTTCGAAGCTTTCGGGTTCATGTCCCAACTCATTTTCGGTCAAAGTTGTGATGGCAGGGTATAAACGATTATATTCTCTTTCAGCTTATCCGATCAAAAATGTCTATCGTTATCAATGAAGTAGTTACTTTTACGCATGAAATTTTCAGGGCTGTTCAAGTATTTTAGCGGCGATATTATTATTTTGATTTCTCGAGTTCTCGACTTTCTCGAGCTTGATTTCCCGGGAACAAAGCCCAACGATTTCCCGGGAATTCTCGGCTCGAGAATTCCCGGAAATGAACCCTAGTGAGCATGTACCTATAAAATATGGATATCAAACAAACCATCAAAAAAAAATTAATGCCCTTCATCTTGTCCAGGGTAGCCAGAACATCGGGTAAAAAAAATCCATCAGGTGACATTACTAGGTACAGTTTGCAACACCAAGGGGTTAATTTCTCTCTGTTACTTGCCAAAAACCAATATAATATAATATACAATTGAAACTGCTGAAAGCAAAAAAAGGATAAGTGATGAAAAGAAAATTTATTAAATTTTTAGTTTTCTTTTGTAGGTATTCGACAAATGTCTTTTTAGAATGTTATGATTTAGTGAGGATAGTGTTATTTTATCGATGTCTGCGCATAATATATTTAGGGGTAGGGGTATGGCTACTTTTCATATAATGTTTTTTAAATAAAAGGTACACACCTTACAGCTTTCTTAATCGTCATGAAAAATTTATTCAATTGATAAACGGCCGTGTATGAGAAAACATTACTAATTAATAAAAACTGACGAAAATTTGTTCAAAGAAAGATATATAGATATACATTGCTTATCGAGCTGAAGAGATTGGCTTATCAGTTATACATACTTGTTTTATTAATAATTTCAAAACGAATTTCGGATTTTTTCCAACGCATTTTAAATGTCCTATACAAGGTGTCCGGAAACTCGTAGTACAAGCGGGAAACTGGAGAATCCACATCACATTTGGAGTCGATTTTGTGGTTTAACTTTTTTTGATTTGAGCTTTCGTTTTCGAGTAAATCGGGTCCGAAGTTGGAATTTTTTAGGTAAAATTTGAAAAAAAATTTCACTAGGGGGTTGATTTCAGCTGTGTAATGTCTTATAAAATGCAACGAAGGGTAAACCGGGCTCAAAATTTTTTTTAACCCTTTAGTTGCCGAAAAAATGGAAAAATAGAAAAATAATAATATTAAAATCGAAATGCTTAGATCGAAAAAAATAAGGTTTTTGGGTTCTCTACGTGATGTAGATTCACCAGTTTCCTGCTTGTACTACGAGTTTCCGGACACGTTGTATATTTCTTATTTTTGGGTTCTCCCCATATCTATTCGATGGTCTATTTCACTATTGCGTATAAAACCCATTTTCAGTGATTCTTAATAGATCATAAAAAAGATCTGATGGAATCCCTTCATTGGGATTTTTTTATTTTTTTACATCTACAATGCGTCCTATACGGTTTTTTCCTCTTCGCTCAGCGTCCCAACAAAGTTTTACTACGAATTGACTCGGAGTACCTACCAAAACCTAGCTCTACTCTACCAATCTACGCCATCTATGTACACTAAGTTTAAAGTCTTCCTACTTGTATATTTCTCCAAGAGAAATGTTTTTAAGCACAGTGATCAGTTGATTTTATTTAAGTAATAAGGTGGAATGCTGCGTTATTTAAACACATTCTATGTTTTATGAGATTTTCGAACGTAGGCATTAAGTTCTTGTGTGGTAAGCCTACGTACTATCGAAAGGCTGAAGTGATAAATATGGACAGAGGAATTAGAACCAATGGTCATAGTCTCTTACTAAAACAACTTTTGACCATTTTTTTTTTATTCTTTGCAACAAAGCTGTATAATTCCACTGGTCATTTTACGGAAAACAAATTATTCTATGATATTGGACACCAAGTCTTGGATTCAGGCAAGACATTTCAAAGGAAGTCCATCAACGATTAACATCAAAATATTTTTATTATTATATATTACCAATGGTGCGAGGTGGATTGTCTTTTATTTTGAATGTAATGTTATGTTGTAAACTTGACTTTCTCGTTTTTTTTTTAGGAAAGGGAGGAGAGGTGGACAGGAATCTGGAGGTCAGTGTGTCCAGGAGTGACGGACGTATGAATCCATCCCTCCCACTGCGGTGCATGTGCCTGCATGCCTGCATGTCCAAAAGAGTTTTAAGTTCCAAATCCGAGGTCTCAACCAGTATCACCCGATCAGGCCTGCAACGCAGCTGATGAGCAGACATATCCGCCACCAAGACCCGGACAAACCCATGAACCCGGGAACCTCTGCCAAGTGACCAAACGTAGCGAATCACTTAGGGTGACTTATGGCAGAGGTATTGGTTATTCAATAAATGATTCCAGGGGCGGTGGAATTCATACTCGCCTTCCAAATTATTAAAGCAGATACAGTATACGGATAGTCCCGTGAACACGTCCCGGGCCCAGCGCGCTGTCTCACACGCCTTATTCATTTGAGATTGTTTCCAGGTTCCGTGAGGGTCCCCATTTTTCTGCGTATGGATACCCTGAAAAATTATATTTTTTGTATTCCTAAGGGCCCTTGAAGGGAAGAGTCGAGATTATTGTATAAATAAAGATATCCAATGTTTTGGTTATTTTGATTCGATCAGCACCGTTCTTCGTATCGTGCTGTGCTGAACAGAACGTTTGAAGCCGTGTGGAATCTTAAATAAGTTGTGGCAACAACTACGGCTGACGTTTTCAGGCACATAATATAATCCAAAGCATTCCAAGAAGAATGGGCTATCGATAGAGTTATGCATTTTATTGGAAAATCTAAGTTTTGCAAAATTTGCAGAACGTCTGGTTTCTTTTCCTCTTGAGATGATTTTTCTAAAATTATTTAATTATTCTTTTTTAGCGCAGAACAAAGAAAAGGGAGAATCTTATACATTTTGCAAATGGGGGAATAAGTCGAGACTCTCCAGGAGGACATGGAAATGGCAATAATAGTCCATTAAACGGACCGTTTTTGCAAAGAGTCAAAGTTATTATTTTGATGGTGGGGCCTACTTATAATGCCTAGTAACATTAAAGAGTCGATGCATAAATGTGATTGAAGCAGGCTAGATTAGAGTGACAGTCCAACGTTTCTTTGCTTACATCACCCACACCCTCTCAAAATGGAGTAAGTGCGTTTGTAAGAGTAAAAAATTATGTAATGGTGATTTATAGCTTTGAAAATCAAAAGCAATTTTTTTTAAACATAAAATTTTTAAAATCTTTTAACGCTTCATGTATCATGTTGGAGGACTTAGCCAGCCGAGGAATTGAACTCACGATAATTGGATGGGACCCAGATGCGATGCAAAGTCTGCCACTGACAGGTCGATAATAAACAATTAACTATGATATTCGTTACGTTGTGTTATTTGCTATAAAATATATTTCACAGAATTATACTTTTAAAGGTAATTTTCTAAAAAAAGTCTTTCCAAAGTCATTCACCTAAATTATAACATAAGGCCATTACATTTTAAGATTGTCAATGGAAGCCTGCCTAAGTACTTTATAAATTATCTTTTGCTGAATATTTAAAGAGGCAGACGCAAACGAATAGTTTTACATCATTGAAGATGATAACAAGATAATAATCGAAATGAAATAAAAATATTAAAATCTATATGAAACAGAATGAAATACAGAAAAAGACGATGGTCGCAACTGTAACTCGAATCCAGACCTCTCGTCTAACCGGGACATGCGCGTTAACCAATTTCGCTATTGCCACCTTCTATCAAACCGTCATATTTGTCAATCTCTATTTCAAATTTTGGAATTAACAATATTATCCTCAACTTATTCTTTTTCCATATTACTATGTGTCTTCTTCTCGTTCGTATTTTCGTTTAGATTATTATTGTTATCTTATTTTTCAATGATATATTACATTGATGGGAATAACTTCCAAAAGTTAAGAGAGTTTAATAAAAAGAGAGTTTTTCTTATAAAAATTTTAATAACTTTACATTTCCTCGATTGTAATTGTTTAAATCAATAATTATTTTTTTATTATTCCGACAACGAGTCTTCAAAGGGATGGTGATTTTGTTTCATTACAAAAAGCGCCTTAGGGCGTAACTAAAAAATATCAGCTAATTCTTTCTCATCATTAAAATTTCAAATGAGAAATCCAATCTAGCTTCCGGGGATATTATTTTCCGCTTAATTTTCCCTTCTACCGCCGATTGTGTCGATTATTATTATTATTCAAACAACTTCAAATATTTTTATAAGAAATATATAGGTACAATCTTTGTTTCAAAGTATTCTTCTGTAGTCGTCAGACGATTATCCCAGTAATTTATCACATAAATTACTATTATCAAAAAAAAAAAAATAAAGAAAAGAATAAAATTTATAAGACAAATGTTGTCATCTAACTTTTAAAAAATAATTAATAAAAAATGCCCAAAATTTCGTAAATAAAATTTAATCGCGCACGCTGGGATTCGATACCGCGACTTTCGCATTTCGAGTGATGAGCGTTACCCCTAGACTACGGAGGCCGACAAATGTCTCGTGACAAACGGTCTCACAGAAATCGTTGTGTGTCCCTTATTATAATTTATTTACGTATTAATTTTCGGGAAATCGACAGTTTACATTTATTTCAGTTTGTACATAAGTATCATGTAGTCAAAATAAAACCAAATATGGATTTCCTCCATGTGACTTTACCTCTACTGAGACAGCATAATAAGGAATAATAATACCCGTATAATGGTAAGAATTATAATCTAAACAGTGTTAGACCACCACTATGCTCAAATCTCAAATCTAAAAATTAACCGTAAAATAATAAAAAATTTCAAAGTTTTAAAAAAAAATTACAACTCCTTGGGAATTTTTAATTAATTATTTTTACATGAAAAGACGAAAAGCTAGTTAATGATAACGTTTATAATATATATGTCTGATAAAATATCTGTGCGTTTTAATTTTTTTTGGTTATCAGTAATTTAAGTTAGAAAAATTGAAGGTGAGTCATTTTTAAAACTTTTTTATGGTTGCATTTAAAATGTTATATCGAAATATAAAATATAACAAAACTGCACGAACTTGGTAATAAGTATGGTTTAATTGATGCCTTCACTAAGAAATGAAAAAAATAGGCAATGAATATATATATATACATGCCATTATCGGTAATTAGTATATAATATGTGTAGGTACTATGTTTATTTTTTATTATTTAATTTTTTTTTAAATTTTGTAATATTTCCTTTTTTGTTATTCGATTCATATCGTAATAATGTTTATTAAATGATTTTGGTTTCCCTAATTTTTTGTATCGAGGGTAAAATTTTTTAATGCTTTCATTGCCAGGTATCAGTGGTGTCTTTGTCTTCTAAAAGTAAGCTCGTCTGAGTATTTAGTAATGTGAGTAAGTGGTTGTTGAAAGTTAGTATTTCGGTTAAAAAACGTACTTTGGTACGTATTGGTGACGAATCAAATTATGTTATAAATAAAGTTGAATTTTTAATTTAATGTCATGAAAGAGTCTCGCTTTGGGCATCGAAAGAATGTTCATCTAAAGAAAGTTCATCATCGAAAGAAAGTCCACTTTGGGCATCGAAAGAAAGGGCACAGAAAGTGTTGACAGATGTGGGTCGCAAGGAAAGGGACGGAAGAAGGGAGAAGTGCGGTGTGGAGCCACTAGGGGTCATAGGGCACGCCCATACAAAATAGTCCAGACCGAGACGAGGGAGGGAGGAGACACGAGTGGTAGTGCAACACCAAGCAAGATATGTGTTCCTCCGCCTGGCGACATAAAGCTGGGCATGATACGAAATAGGTCCGGTTACCAGACGCGACCAGTGGCCAAAGTGCGAAGTGGTGTAGGCAACTTCAGGAGACTTCAGATTCAGGAGACTCGGCTAGGAGGGCTTGAGCAGCTGAACTGCAGAAGCTGCCATCGAAGACCTCGACCTTACTAAGGCCCCCGCAGAGAACTCAGTGATACGAAGGAAGTTTCAGTGAACAGTTAACTTTGACGATATAAACAATGGACAACTAGTGACCCGAACTAAATGACAACTTGTTAAAATTTAACATAAATAGATCTAATTATTAAGATTGTGTATAAAGACTTAGCCAAACCTTATTAAAATCCATATTTTCAAACAGATCTCTGTAATTAAATTCACCCCTCTTGTCCCAACACAAGCGACCAAAATTGGTGAGAAGGCAGAGCGGAGAAAGCACAAAAGTATGTATAAAACGGTATTTATTTAGAAAAATGAAATAATTTAACTTTGTATAAACCACTTATTTGATGCGCAAATCCGACCGGTTTCACTTTCATTTTCAATTTGCGCATCAAATAAGTGGTTTATACAAAGTTAAATTATTTCATTTTTCTATAATGGATAACCACAAAGTAATAGCTACATTCAAAAATATGGTATTTATTTAACTATTAATCAATAATTATTTCTGAGCAAGTTCCCAGTAACAAAAAGAAATGATATAATATTGTAGCATAGTCTTTTTTATTTTTTATTATTTATAACGGCAGTGCTGGGACTCTCATCAGGATTGTGGAAAAATAACAGGTTCCTTTCTTATTTGTGAGCACTGAATATGAAATAAAAAGATTAGATTATAATATAAACAGATACTAGTATATTTAAATAATGGGGCTTTGTAGTCGTTACAATGACATGTTTAGAGAACCAAAATATAGCTAGGATTAGAGAAATTAACATCGAACAAAAAATATACACCTGTTGGACCATGCGATATTCTAAATAATAACTTTCAACCCGCAAACACTTTGATGAAGACCACATCATGCGCCGAAATGCAGCAAGACACAAACAAGAAAGAACTCCAGTTCGAGAACTGGGAATACTCCGGGGAATATTACAGGGAATATTCCAGGGCAGCAGCCTCCCTCTCGTTGTCTAGCAGCAGGATTAAGAACCAGAACCTCCTCAAGATAGCCATGAATTACAAAGTTCAAGTTTTTTTCTGAGTTCATTGCATGTTTTTTAAAGCGATGAATTTGGGTTTATTGGCATTAAGGTTACTGGGGAAAGGCCCTTTTTTATTTATTTGGTGAACTACATACATCTGCGAACTTTTCACCACATATATATTTTGAGCACACTTTACAATTTTTCAGCCCTAAATCATCGCTCATTGGCATCTCTTTGAACATCAAACAAAACACGCTTTAAAAAACATGCAATGAAGTAAAAAAAATGGCTATCTTTACCTAAATGGGCATTGTAATTGTCTCTCATTTAAATGCTGACCTTGTAACTTATCTAAGGGTAAAATTGATCAAAATTTATAATCGACTGAACGGAATTTTTTTTTTTTTAACGGGGTTTACCTCATTAAAAAAGGATTTAATCAAGATCTTCACAGCTTTCTGCCAATGGCTCTTGGAAAACGGTGTTATCGGATAGGAATTATAAATTACAACATTCTAAATTCACTAATTAAAACCATCATGAAAATTGAACTGAAATTCTCTGTAAGAATGGCTAACTGAATAAATCTTCAACAACCTCAACATCATGTCAATTAAGCAACTCGTTACATTCTAAAACAATACTCCATTGTATTTGTTAATACTAAACACAAAAAAACATCTAACACGTATAATACAAATACTAGATCTTAGAGTCTAAAACAAATCCAACAAATAACTACGACTACAACATTTGGACAAAAGGCTTCTTACATTACCATATTACACCTCGACTATGTACCATAAGAGTGTATTAAACCATTTAATCATTTAAAAATCACAACACAGCTGATAATATTTAAAACTCGAAGAAAAAGCAGGATTCTAAACAAATTAATTAGAAAACATAATAATATGTACATAACACATAAAGACAAAAAAAAACAACGAATAAAGGAATATGTTCATAATTCTTTTATTAAAATCATATTATTCAAATATAATCTGTAACTCAGCACAGGAGTAACAGTGATAATATGAATGTCTCCACATTTAAAAAAGGAAGATAATAATAGCACAAAAAGAATCACAAGATACTTGAAAAAATATAGAATATCTGGCCAAATTTTTGACATGATTGACGTTGGCACTAGATATGTTCACGATAATAATTATTGCACCAGTAATAATTATTGTTCTGACTGGATAAACCCCTTTATTCATTTAAAATAATACATTGTATATTTGCGGCACGTTCTAGAATGGAAGGTACTCTTAGTTTCGCCCTGGTGTATAAGACCACCATTCAGAATTGAAATGTTGCTTGAAAAAATGGCAATAGCCGTGTTTGGTGATCAAATCTGAATAGCCAGGTACTTTCCCACCTTCTTCTTCCCTATCTCCTTCTCCTCCCTACTACCTTCAGCCTCACAAAATACCCCAATTGGGGATGCCATAGTCTCACTGGCTTCATACGGGAGCAGTTGGGACTCTTGTGGGGTATTAATTAAAAAAAAAACTCCTTTTCAGTTTATGATTTACACATTGGTGGAACATTATGAACATTTATTGATCTAATAGTTGTATATATTTTTTTAAATTTCAGAGTGTGAGTATCGCAGAAGCTGCATATTTTAGCAAATGGTATGAAAATATGGACCCTTCTACCATGCGAAGCATCAACATTTTAATGATGAGGGTTCAGAAACCTTTGGGATATACCGCATTTCGTGTAATTCCTTTAAATATTGAGTCATTTTCCACGGTAATACTTGTTACGGAGCACATTTCCGGTTTGACAATATTAAAGAGTTACTTTATGACTCGCGCGCCGCAGTGTTTCCGGCCGCTCGAGACAGCAAAGCGGCGATACGCGTTCGAGCCCCACAGTCAGCGCCCAGCCTCAGAGCACCGAGCACGTGCCGCTGTGTGCCGCTCGCTCCATACGACCGACGGTAGAATCTCGTGGAACAATGGCGCCAGACACGTGTTGTAACCATGTATTCGAGGACTGGAACATCAGAGTTCGTTGCCGAGTCGAACACGCCTCTCACACCACCCTGTAAGTGACTGCATTGCCGTATTCCCTCTTTAATAATGTGTCTATTCGCTGTGTTAGTGATTGCCTCGCGAAACCCACCCGGGATGACGAAATTGAGAGATCATGTTAGTTCTAAAGTTCAGCTAGGTCATTGTCATTGTGTTCATACTACGTTGTTGACCCCTGTGATTACTGTAATGGTTTGTACCTGTTGATTCTACAATATATGACCTTTTCCTCTATTAACTGTTGTTATTCCGCTACGGTGGAGGTACCCAGGGCGACGCCCCGCACTGTATATTGAGAGATGGAGCTTACCTGATAGCCTACCGGCGGCCTCCGCTCTGAATAGAGAGATCTCATATGCTTTTTCCGATTTTGCTAGCCTCGGGCATGTTGAGACGATATTGTTGGGGGTACACACCGCGCCTACCCCAGGCCCCACGTGTGTTGTAGCCCAAACGCACCACAGGCCCCAACGTACCATACTTATAAAAAATGAACAACAATTTGATATTAATAGATTACTTCGTTTTTACCACTTTCATTGTTTATAAAACCGACATGTTTCGTCAGCAAAGCTGACTTCTTCAGGGTTTTGACAGAACTAGTTTAAAAATAGACATATATATAGGTAATAGAGAAAAATAATCGACATAAACAATAATAAAATTAGAAAGAAAATGATGTTTAAGGGACGAGGGGCAATATAGAACAATTAAAAAATTTGAAAAGGGGAATAGATTTAACCCATTGGCCACAGAATTAATGAGCAAAAAAATTGGCCTTCACCACTGAATTAATTTTGTACCAAAAATTGAAAACCTGCATTGGTGTACTAAATCTATTGTAACTTTTAAACCATATATTCAAATAAATTAATTTCTTTAAATTTATTTACATATTCGATTAAGGTAAAGAAAAACATTAAAATAATATTAAAAAAATATATTGAAATGTCTGTAAATAAGGATACAAATATAACCTTTTCTTTTTTCGTAAGTTTTTTTTCACATTTTTATTTAAAAAAGTTACAAAAAAACATATTATTCATAAATCAAACAATAATGATTGTTGTTTTTTACATGCATATATTACTAATGACTAATAAAATAATGGTATGATAGTCCTCAAAGCAATCAGGGACGTTCAGGGTCACTACCAAAAGCCTAGAACCACTCGCAATTTTGAAGAAATTAAATGGCGGCTGGCAGCATACAAAACTTGGAACACAAATATCAGTGAAAAAACATAAGAAACATTTTATTGCCAATTCTTCGAAATGAATGATTAATTATCTACAGAATGTTCGGCATTTAAAATTTTATTCAAAAATGTCATTGTTGAGCTCGTATTCCGTTTTTTGGCGGACCTACTCTAGCCCGTCAGCGTGCCGGGGTTTGTGGTTAAGTACCTGAGTTGCACACCCGGCAGGCTGTCGGGGTTTGTGGCCAATGGGTTAATAATGGGTCATTTTAAATGACCTATATATATGTCTATTTTTAAATTAGTTCTGTCAAAACCCTGAAGAAGTCAGCTTTGCTGACGAAACATGTCGGTTTTATAAACAATAAAAGTGGTAAAAACGAAGTAATCTATTAATTTCAATCATAATGGTGCCACAAAATAAGTTTGCTGTGTTAGAAGAAGGAACAACAATTTGTTTTAATTAATTTCATTACTTAATTACACAGCTTAATAATATCAAATTTATTTGCAGATTTTGAAATCAGCTTGGTGTCTTTTCAATATCCTGAGATCCCAACTTTAGGTTTGAACACCAGAATTTGCTTATTTATGAAGTGCAAATATTTTGAAACATTTATTTTTTAGTATTCACATTTCACGTTTATGTGTGCTCTTTTAATTTAAATGTAAGCAAATTGAAAACTATAAAGAATTAATCACCTCTTTCACCAATCACGCGAAGAACCAAAATAATCGTTTATTAAGGAATGTAAAATCGAGTATTTACTTCTCAAGTAAAAGCACAAGTTAAGTATATTATTTTTATGTCATTAATTCGTATTTCAAGTTAATAATTAATAACATGAGTTCCATTCCATGTTCACATATGTACACGATATTTCAAATAAAACCACTTGAACCATTTTACTTGTTTTAACTGTATACCTTCACTAAGAAATATGTGACGGAATTCCTTAAGGAATCGGGAAACCTACCATCCAGAATCACGCAGAAAAGAGCCACACCATTTAAAGTCTAGGTAAGATTCGCGTAAAAATAGTAACTCATTAATAAGAAATGCATGGTCAAATTGAAGATATTTCTATTTTTAATTTTTAATTTTATGAGCAAAATCTCAAATTTTAATATTGAATTAAATGAAGACAATATTAGCGAAACTCAAATGAAAATGTGGAGACAGAAAAATCACAAAAAAGATATTGGCACCTCTGGGACTCGTACCCAGGACCCTTTGCTTACAGGTCAAGTGCTCTACCAACTGAGCTAAGGTGTCGATATCAAATTCGGTCACTATTAACTGTATAATACTTCGACTAAGAACTACCAACATTATCTTCATTTTCTTAACGCACATAATATTGGCTGCTATCTTTATAAATGATTGAAAGGAATATATTTTTAGAAGAATATATTTTATTATGTTTTATTTAAACGCCCATTGGACTTTTCCATTTTTTGTTTGAAAATCAACAAATCGTTAAATAACTCAATCGAAAATCTGGACACAGAAAAAATCAGAAAAAGATATTGGCTCCTCTGGGACTCACCATTGTGCCAAGTACCGGCAGTGGTTAGCGCAGTGGCCCGGAAAGCCGAAGGTTCTGGTTTCGTGTCCCAACGAGTTTCGCTAATATTATCTTCATTCAATTAAATTAAAATGTGAGGTTTTACCCGTAAAGAAAAAAAAATAAAGTATAGGTACAAACTAAAGTATAGGTACTAACAGTAACTTAAAAATGGATAATTTTTTTTAAAATTCATTTTTTTCCAAATTAATGGATAATAATAATTAAAATATATAATAAGTTCTAATTAACGAAAATTTATAAACTGAGAAGCTGAAATATTTTATTTTCCGAGTTTAAAAGCAATACAACTTTTATCTGACAACAATGTGTTTGTCGATAGTTCCCTGTGATCCTTAACTCCCTTCTTATTACCGAGTAGTTTTTTTTACATTAGCTCTACACAGGAGGACCTAATGAAAATAATTCCGCTCAGGGCCTATGTCATCGTTTGGGATGCTGTGTGGAGGGTCTTTTTAGGATAGAAGGAGAGGAAGTCCTGGGAAGTATGAAGGGTGGGTAGAAATCTGGGGGTCAGTGAGTCCAAGAGCGACCTAGTTTGGAACACAAAGGCGTGTCTCGGGTAATTTTTTACAAACACTTTTTTTTTAATCATCTCAAATCTGATAATCGTGAGAAGTAAATTAAGAGGACTTTTAAAACCCTCCAGCCGGACTTTCTCAGTGGGAGGAATAAATATCTCACGCCCGTTTCTGATGGAATCACTGACCGCCAGATTCCTACCCACCCTTCTTACACTTTTCTTTCCCAGAACTTCCTTTCCATAAAAAGATCTTTTTTTCAATTTATTTTTTTTAATAAACATGTGCTGCTGTGTAAGTGTTGGACCGTTTTTTTAAACTGCGAGAGCTGTTTGGCCTTCTGAAAGCATTATCAAACTTGAAAAAAAAAAAATATATATATATATAAATTTAATTTGATAAAACTAAATAAAAAAAATAATCAGTCGACCTTTTCCCGCGTGGCGGGTACATTACATTTAAAATGCAAACGGTGTCAAAGAAATGGGTCTTGTTAGATAAATAATTTATCAAGTCAAAGAGTTAAGGAATTATTGCTGTCTTTGAATTTTCCTTTAATAAATTTAATGGCTGTATTAATATTTACATAATTCAGTGGTCGTGAAATGGTGGCACGTGAAAAATTCCATCACGAGTTGGGCGATTGAACCATTTATTGGATAACCAACACCTCTGCCATAGGTCACCTCAAGTGGTTCGCTACGTTTGGTGACTTAGCAGGGGTGCCCGGGTTCATGGGGTGAGGTTTTGTCCGGGTCTTAGGCCCGAAAGCTGTATGGCAGGCCGGATCGGGAGAGAATGATTGAGGGAACCCCATTCTCTTCTCCATCCATATTTTTTCGGAACATCACCTTGCACCGCAGTGGGAGGGATGGATTCATACGTCCTTCCTACTGAACACACTGACCCCCAGATTCCTACCCACCCCTAATGTAATTTTCATTCCTAAAACTTCCTCTCCTTCATTTCATAAAAAAAACCCTCCACACAGCATCCCAAAAGATGACATAGGCCCTGAGGGGAATTATTTTCGTCAATTTTTTAACCAATCAAAATGTTCGAATTGTTTTATATTTCCCTATAAATAAACAGCCATTGTCAGAAAGGAAACAAAATGAATCAATAATTTCATTCATTCGTGTCATTTCCCCACATCAAAGAAAATGGAACACATCAAAACTTTGTTTTGGCAGACACTTTGATAAAATAAAAATAAATCTTCAGTATTACAAATAAGCTTTCCAGATTGGGTGATTCGCGTACCACCGTCTTGCAAACTCTGACTAACGGTAATTGCTGCATCAATTCAGTTCCTCAAAAGAAATATATGTATGTTGAATGATCCATCGGACGAGTCACATTTCTTTGAGTAATTTGTTCTTTGGGTAGATTTAGATAAACTTATTATTCATCCACTTGAAACAGGAATAAAAAACTGGTGCACTTTACATGTGCCACGAAGTAAAGGTGAAGGATAAATCTACGGATTTAAAGATAGTATTTTATACTTTATGTCACTCTCACTTGGAATATGGAATGATAGGGTGGGACTTAACAGCACCAAAACACGTAAAACATACTGAAGGTTACTCAGAATTGTATCATAAAGGTCATCATACCCATAAGGTCATCATATCTCCAAAGATCATCATCCCAGAATTTCCACATCAGCAGTAGAATTTTTTAAACAGTTTGATGTTCCAAATATACGAAAATCTATGCCAAAAATATTCTGGTACATTACCCCAAAAATGACATATGTAAACACCTCACGTACCCGTAAAAACAGAGGCAAACAAACAGACTTACCAAATATACCAAAGTGTAACTCTACCATCCGATAAAGAAGCAAAAATTTTAGCAGTAAAGTTAAATGACAAACTCCCACCTAGTATCAAACAAATTAAAAAATAAATAACTACTATAAGGACATTAAATATAATATTAGGTCCTTACATATGGAATTGGCGTTTTGTATGGAAGGAACATAAAGTCATAACACAAATTTTTAAATATAATATATTTATTTAATCAAAGTATGTACCATTGCTATCTATGCACTTTTGCCATCTCATAGGTAGTTCATCGAATCGTTTACTAAAAAAACCATTCGGACGGGAATCAATAAAATCTTTGAAGGCGGTTTGGACTGCCCCATCGGAGATGAATTTTTTCCCTTGCAAGAAGTCATCCAAATTTCGAAAAAAAAAATGGTAATCTGTTGGGGCAAGGTCCGGAGAGTACGGTGGATGTCTTAGACATTCTAATTGAAGCTCCTCTAATTTGGTAGCCGTCTGTTGTGCAGTATGTGGTCTAGCGTTCTAGCGCACGTTTGTTGATTTGCTTCACTCAATTCGTGAGGTACCCACCCAACTTTTTTCACCTTCCCAATTTGCTTCAAGTGGATAAAAACAGTTTTATCACTAACACCGCAGAAGATATTTGAGATCAAAGTTGCCAGTACGGCAAAATGCCAATTTCACATGTAAGGACCTAATTAATTATTAACTTAAAAATAATTACTTTTTATGAGATAAACTCTCTTTTCTTAACTTTTGAAGTTTATTCCCATCAATATAATATATCATTGAAGAAGAAGATAACAATGATAATCTAAACGAAAATATGAAAGAGAACAATACACAGAAAAACAGAAGAAGACAATGGTCCCAACTGGGACTCGAACCCAGAACCTCTCGTCTAACCGGGACGTGCGCGTCAACCAATTTCGCTATTGCCACCTTCTGTCAAACCGTTATATTAGTCAATCTCATATTTAAAATTTTAGAATTAACAATGTTATCTTCAACTCATTTTTTTAATGATAAGTGTTATGTTTGACAGAATGTTTCAATAGCGAAATTGGTTAACGCGCACGTCCTGGTTAGACGAAAGGTCTGGGTTCGAGTCCCAGTTGCGACCATTTTCTGTTTCTGTTTATTGTTCTCTTTCATATTTTCGTTTAGATTGTTATTCTTATCTTCTTCTTCAATGATAAAATACTACTTTAACTTACCAGTGTGTTCAAAACATTATTGTAGAAATTTCTGGAAAACCTTACCCAAAGTCATTGAAAACTTATCTCAAACATCATCCCCCTCAGCACAAGGTCTCCTAGTGAGGAGGTCTGCGAATATAATCTAAATTCATTATAAATATGTATGTTTTCAGTTATTATATTTTAAATTTTACGTTTATAGAAGATACATGTTAAATATATATAATAAATATAAAAAAATAAAATTTAGTAACCAAAAAATAATACATTAATATTGGTTACACGCAAGGTCAAGTTTTGTAAATAATAATAATAATAACGTAGTAGATATTTATATAGCGCAGTTTTGTGTTATTTCACTTCAAATGCGCTTATACTTTAAAGCCAAATTAAAACACTTTTGCACTTTCTTCCACTTATTTATTTTCACCAGGAACGGTTTCATCCTACAACGGACATTTTTAGGCAGGTAGTTGAAATTCTTGTGGTATGGTATTGATACAAACTTAGGCAGGGATACACAACATTATCTCTATATAATGAATGTTTCTATTTGGTTAATTTAAGGTATTATAAGTTATTTTGTTAATTATTAAAATTATGAATGATGTTACATAGTAAATAGATATTTTTACTTCACGTGAATATATGTGAATAAATATATTTGAAAAGGTTTGTGATTACTTTTTTTTTTTTTTTTTTTTTACATTAACTCCACACAGGAGGTCCTGAGGAAAATAATTTCCCTCAGGGCCTATGTCATCTGGGATGCTGTGTGGAGAGTCTTTTTGAGGAGAGGAAGGAATGAACATTGGTCTTGAAGAGACCCATGTTGTAGGAAGGAGGAAACACAGAGGCCGGCAAATCATTCCACAGCCGAGCTGTTGAACACAAGAACGAGTCGAAGAAACGACCCGTTCTCATGTGACAAATGTCAACCGTGTACAAATGTTGGGCACGCGTTTGGCGTGTTTCCCGACTATGCACTGGTGCCGAAGGGATCAATGATGCTAGTTCTTCAGAGCATCTTCCATTGTAATACCGGTAGAACAAGGATAGCATTCCCACCCGACGCCTGTGCTCTAAAGATTGCAATTCATCTGTTAAGATGGGAGAATCTATCAAACGGACCGCCCGTTTCTGCACAGAGTCGAGGGTATTTTTCAGGTATTTTGGAGCTCCAGACCAGAGATGGCTGCCATATTCAACCGTGGGGCGTACTTGTGATTTGTACAAGGTTAGCAGTTGTGTACTATTAAAGTATCTGCGGGCCCTGTACAGTACGCCCAGTTTTTGGGAGGCTAACTTTACTCTGGCTTCGATGGAGCCCCCATACCTGAGCTGGTCACTTAGGGTTACACCAAGCATATCAATGGAGGGCCTGTTCGGAAGATTGCTTCCGTTGAAAGAGACTAGATTTTCATTTCGATCCCTTTTAGACGTAATCAGACAAGATTGGGTCTTTGAAACATTAAATTCAACGAGATTATTTTTACCCCAAGAGAAAACACTCTCGAGGTAACCGTCCATTCTTTGCTTCAAAGCCCTACGAGCTGTTGGAGTTTGTGAGCCCTTTGGGGGCTTGTCAAACAAAAAGCTATCATGAACTGTACTGTCATCCGCGTAACAGTGAATTGGTGCACATGACAAAAAGTCGTTGATGTGCAACAAAAACAAAGTCGGAGACAGAACCGATCCCTGCGGGACGCCAGCATTTATCGAGTGTGAGGAAGAAGTGAAACCATCGACTACCGTCTGAATCGACCTCTCCCTCAAGAAGTCGGCAATCCACATACACAAGGATGCGGGAAGTCCGTAAGAATGCAGTTTGTTGACAAGTCCTCGGTGCCAAACCCGGTCAAAGGCCTTGGAGATGTCCAGTGCAACCGTTTGGGTCTCACCGAAACGTTCCAGGCATCGCCCCCAAACATGCGTCACATACGCGAGAAGATCACCGCACGAGCGGTTCCGCCGGAATCCGTATTGACGGTCGTTAATAATTTTGTTCTTCTCGAGGTATGTGAGCAGTTTGTCGTTGATCACACGTTCCATCACCTTAGACAGAACTGATGTGATCGCTGTGGGGCGGTAGTTGGCCGGGTTGGAGCGGTCACCCTTCTTTGGAATAGGATGGATAACCGCTTTTTTCCAACCAGAGGGCACAGAGCCAGTCTTCAGGGACAATTTAAAAAGCTTCGTCAAAATTGGAGCTATTTCTGCAGCGCACCTCTGCAGTACCAGGGCAGGTATTCCGTCAGGCCCACTAGCTTTATTAACATCAAGCCCTCGTAAAACATGGAGTACTTCCCGATGCCGAATCCTCAGCTTTTTCATACGAAAACCGCAGTGAGGAACCGACGTCGGGACAGCACCTTGGTCATCGAGGGTTGAGTTATCCGCAAACATTTTACCTAATAAGTTTGCCTTTTCGGTGGCGGTGTTTGCTAGTGAGCCGTCAGGTCTGGTGAGAGGTGGCAAACTGGATTTGCAGAAATTGCGACCTATTGAGCTCGCAAGCGACCAGAATTGCCTGCTGCCATGCGGGCATGCAGCCAGCTTTCTGCTGATCTGCAGGTCGTGCTCCAATTTCGACCTATTTATGATTCTCTTGGTTTCCTTTGCCATTTTGTTGTAAGCTGTTCTGTCTTCGGATGTTCTAGATGTGTTGTAGGCTCGGTAAGCCGCGTTTTTTCGTCGCACTGCTTCAGCGCATTGTCGACTGAACCACGGCTTTGAGCCCACACCAGTTTCCTTAACAGTAGAATGGATGAAGCCATCCATCGCGGATGTGATGACTTCACCAATTTCCTGGGCACATCTTGAGGGATCCGAAGTCCGAAAACAGACAGCTGACCACGGAAAAGCATTAAAATGTGCCCGCAGACCGAACCAATCTGCTGACCTATAGTGCCACACTTTTCTCTTCAGCCTCTCGTTTGGTGTTCTGAAGTTTACAGGGATTGATGTCGTCACCAGGCAGTGGTCGGACGATCCTAAAGGCGCTGTGACTTCAATCCTGTAACCGTGTGGCACAGTAGTTAAAAATAGATCTAACAGATTGGAACGGTGAGTCTGGACATCAGGAACCCTTGTAGGCTCCTGAACCATTTGTTCCAATCCGTAGCAAAGGGCAAAGGATTCCGCTTGGCGTCCAGCCGAGTCTGTTGATCCTGAGAACTTCAACCAAGGTTCGTTATGAACATTGAAGTCCCCCAGGACCATTACTGATTACTGATATTTTATTTTGGTAATGTTGGGATATTACCTTCTTGTTGCTTAGGGCTTAATTGACAAATATTGATGCACGGTATTTCTTATTATTAGGGTTCTCCGTATATTTGGGTTATTACATTTTAAAATTACGAGTACATACTTAAATTACACCACTGCTCTCTGAAGTAAAATTATTCTAAGTGAATTATACGGGATATATTAATGGTGATGGAGCATTATGTAACAATGGTTTATTCATGAAATATTTATGATATATTTTCTTCGTTAGGCGATTAATTTCTATTGACTCTAATCTGTCTAATTTTGGTCCTTTGTTGCAAACATGAAGGATTTTGACATCTCTCTACCATATGTACCATAGGTATCAATATTTGTCAATTAAGTCCTTAGCAACAAGGAGGGAATATCCCCACATTACCAAAAATATCAGTTAACACAAACTTTTTCAATTGTATAAATTCATGTTTATTCATGTGTAGTAAAAATATCTATTAACTATGTAACATCATTCATAATTTTAATAATAAACTTTATTATGTACGCTAAATTAACAAAATAACTTATGATATCTTAAATTAACAAAATAGAAACATTCATTATATAGAGACAATGTTGTGTACCACTGCCTAAGTTTGTATAAATACCGTGGCATAAGAATTTCAATTACCAGTAGTGATGAATGGTAACCTTCAACCTACGAGAAGCCTACAAAGGAATTTTTTTACCCTGAATATTACGTAGAAAAATCGGTACATTTGGCGACACCTGAACGAGCATTTAGAAATTATTACAGAAATCTGTATTGAGACCGGAACGAGGGAAGCCATGTAGGAAATTGAACCAATAAAAAATCGAGTAAAGCGATTAATAATAATCTGAACCCATCAGAGGAATTAGGGGCGTGTATGGTTCTAGTGGACTTTGGCCAGATTGAGCGGCCTTGAATTAATTCTCATAGGAACGAAAGTTGAACGAACTAATTATAAACAGTATTGAAGACAAAGAATTGGATGTTTATTGACCCCGGGTCGTGTTTACATAAGGTGCAATCGAGAACTGGAGGTTTTGGACGCCTAAGATTTCAAATGAAAACGAAAAAAATGTTATACGGGAATGTTGGAAATAAATAAATGATAAATCTACAAAAAAGCCACGGAAAACGTAACATGAATGGTCCCAGGGGACGATTGAATTAAAACCGACCTGGATTGATCACAAAAAACGGGTAGAATCTCGGAAAATTTCACAAACTGAAGATAATAACCTGAAAAAGGTACGGAGATGGAACGATAGAACGATGTTATTAGAAACGGATATCTCAAAAGAAAACTAATTAGAATTATTTAAATTAACTTTAATGACAGCAGTTTAAAGATTACTCTGATCTGACAACACCATTCACAATAAACAGGAGATTGAGAAAATTACATATCTAAGACCGCGGTACATTTTTGGTCACTCTACAATTAAATCAAATCAAAGGAAAAGATGCTTAACGTAGCCTGACGCTGGGAAACACGTGTGAATCATCGAAGGAATTGCTAATCGTTGGACAATAGGAAAAGATTGGCTATCACTTTGTTGACATGATATTATATAAATAAATTTACAGAACACGATTCCAAGTAATTGACGAGGTCGTTTAAGTGAAACGATGTAAGCAGAACTACACAAGCGAAATACGAGTATTTACTCTAGAAAAAAAAAATTAATTTTATGGTGTGGGCATTAACGATGACTTATGACCAAGTACGTAAAAATTCTAATACAAATACATGTCAATGAGAAAATTTATGTGATTTTTCTATGAGAGAGAGATACTAGACTAGTTTGGATCTAAGACATGAGATACGAGAATTATCAGAGATTGAGGCGGTGGCTTGGTTGATTTAACAAAAGGTCATATACGCAATATTCGAATTTCGAAGTTTTGATTAAGAAAGTCTGGGTGATCAGAAGTCATTTTCCTACAAAGAGAGAGCTCTAAGAAGTCCTTAAAACGCCATGTTTTTTATACTAATAACACATTACAAAATAATAAAAATAATAATATGTTAAATAACAAGAATAAATGTGATTTTTTTTAACAAATCTGGGGTTTGTAAATTAATTTGTTATATTTGCAACTTTTTTTTTATTAAGTCTTCCAGAAATTTTAACGTTAGAGAAGGAACATCTGTTAAAATAATAATTATTATTCAGAATTTGCCACTCATTCGATAAAACTTTCGGGACAAAAATATTACATAAAAATGGAATTGGAATTAGGTTAAACAATCTAGAAGCCCTCGAAATCAAAAAAGCCGTCAATAATAAATCAAACATTATTAATAACCAAATCAATTTATCTGATAGTCCCATTTTTAAATTATTCCGTTAACCTCTTCTGAAACAGTTCCCTCCCTCTCCCTCCCCCCCCCCTCCCCCCCCGTTACTTACTCAAACTGTAATTATTATGTTTGTCTCCCTCTTTTCTGTTTGTATCTCTTTCTGGCACCAATAGGATGTCGCCTATTCTATTGCTATCTCTTTCACTTAATCTCTTAATTTATTTTTATATATATTATATATATATATATATATTATATATATCCGTATCTAATTTACTTTAGTTGATATAATAAGCCCTGATGAAGCTTGAGCTAAGTGAAACCTGGTTGGCTGTTAAGTATTAATTCCAATAAAAAGTGGTGTTTTACAAAGGCTGTTTTTTAATTTAATGAAAATAATAATGCTTAGTAATGTCTAATAATAATTTCCTTTCTGAACTTTCTATAATAAAACAAATTGCTGTAAATAACGGATATGAACCAAGTTTAATTGATAACAATTTTAATAAAAAACTTAGCGAAATTTCAAAAAATAAATATCTATACAATTCTAATAATATTAATGATAAAGAATGGCGTAAAATTTTGTATATTAATAATTTTTCAGTTCAATGTTGCAAAAATCTCCCTTCTAATATTAAACCAGCTTTTATACAAGAAATAATAAAAGTAATTTTTTGAAAAATGCTAAGGATAAAAACCATTAATTGACTAATTCCGGAATATATAAACTCAAATGTAATGATTGTCCCTCATTTTATATTGAAAAAACAACTCGTAATTTTGAAATCAGAATCAAAGAACATTTAAGGTGTGTTAATAATAATAATAGTTCGCTAACCATATCATTGAAAATAACAATAGTTTTGAAAAAAATACGGGGATAAATATTCTTCATATTGATGATAGAGGAAAACGCTTAGATAATTTAGAAGCCTTGGAAATAAAAAAAATCCCTTAAAAATAATGAATCTTTTATCAACAAACAAAAAATATTGTCTTACAGCCCAATCATGGATATGTTCCCCTGTCCACCCACTCTTCATTAATACCTAGCAACGGCTCCACCCCTACCATAATAATAAATTGTTCCCATCCACTAATTTGTAACTGTCAAATCAGTATACGTTTGCCCTGAAGATGGAACGGTCGTTCTGAAATCGGTCGGCGGTCGGTGCCCACCCCACCATTAAGGATTGTCCCACATCATATCTTATTATTTACGATTATTAGTGTGATTGGTAAAAACAGAGGCCCCTTTTTTAACCTTTTTTACCGTAAAGGGGGGCCACTAGTCCACAATATATCGCAAAGTGAACATGACTCTAAATATTCTTTTTGCCATTTCCAGTAATCCACAATTATTAATGGTGCAGTTTATTAATCAGCAGTCAATAATAAGAAATGGAAAACGGAGTGTACAAAATTGAGTGTAATTCAAATACATCATTATTTTACCCCTTTTCAGTAAAATGCACTTTTTACGTGCGCACTCCAGACTTGCAGTGAAGAATAAAAAAAAAGTAAAGGTGGTCCGAAGAGCGTACTTCATTTTTTGTGCTCAGTAGGCGCAATTGCCATCCCGAAATCAACACGGATTTGTTGTAGCGGTATTCCCAAACGAAACCGAGATGAACACCAATAATACAAGGTTTTGTACCGCCAAAAGTGTTCCGTTTGCGTTTTCGGTAGACCCACTATGCCATAATAAATTCAGCATGGGTTTCTAATATATATTTTGAGGTACAATATTTGCTGTGCGATTGTCAATCATTTTACAACTCAACGTTGAACCGAAATCGAGTAATTAAATAATTTAAATTTGAATATATTTCACTGAAGAAGAAAACAATAATAATAATCGATTTGCAACTGGGATATTGACGGGAATAACCTTAAAAAGTTATAACAAGTTTATTATTAAAAAAATTAAAATGTTTATTCAAAACAGTTACAATGTACAACGTTCACAAAAAAGCACAATGCAATAATAATAATTTTAAATTTTTGCGATCGGTTTCGATACGTCCGTGTCATTCACGAGCAAACTTGAAACTGTTTTGGGTAATATGGGGTATAGTTTAGATATTTTATCCAGGGTCTGACAGTCTACAGGCCTTGCCCGCGTCTGTAAACTGGAATGCGTATGTGTGTGGAGGTATTTAATAACAAACCTTGATTTTAACACAAGTCAAAATATATTTACAATGGAACGTTTGTGTTACAATAATTTGCACATTATTTTTTTTGCTTAGAGGTAAAGCAGGTAGAGAGGACACCGGAATGAATTTGCAAATGAAATTGCGTTGTCACGCATCTAGCCAGAGAGTGGTGACCGGTGATACCATTGTGTAAAATCGGATAAAAATGGTATTTTATGGTTGTTCGTGGCTTCGCTACATGCCTTCCCCCCAGTTTCTTAAGCGATAACAGGAAAAAATAATATTTTTATAGAATAGGAGGTAGCATTAGAACATATATACAGTTTTCATTTAAAATTTTTTTTGAAACATAAAAAGCATTTAAACATAAATTGTGAAACATAAATTTATCAGAAACCATATATGTACTATTCACATACTATGGTTATAATGTGTGACATTTTAATAATATCTAGGTATAATGTATCATTTTACTAGTGAATCGTCCTAAAAAAGAAAAGAACTAATAATACAAAAAACATTTTTACGGTGTAAAAAAAACAATTCTTGTACATATATTTCTATTGTTTTATTTTATAGAGTTAAGAATATACATGCTGAATTTTTTTTTAAAAACATACATACTTCAGTGAGCAATTGTTTGTATACAGTGCTCTTATATTGTATATAATTTAAATCATTACATATAAGTTATCAAAATGCTGAACGCATCAAAAGATATTATTACTGATTTATAAATTCTTAATTACCATTAGTGACCGAAGTGCAAGTACTAATATATCTGGTATTGACTGTTAACAAAGCTCGCCGAGGCAAGTAGTTCCTGAATAATAATAGAAATATTATATTAGCTAGTTATAGATGTTTGTTACATGCTTAACGCTATTTACATTTAAATATATCTGAGTATGTACTAGTTCGCTCCGTATATAAATATTATGACGTTTGGACAATGTCTGCGAAGGTAAACAAAGCAATTCATAATAGATTGAAGGTGTTAAACTAACATCTCTTTTTTAAATGCTGTTTTTGTATTAAAATATATACATATTAAATACATGTATGGAATCTAACATCAGCACAGTTATTGGGTTTGTAAATCAAGTAATTTTGTTAGGGCAGGTATTATTATTATAAATTATTGGTGAAATAAACGAAACATATCATTGCAAGGTTTATTTAAATAATTTGGTTTATTTAATTTACTTAATTTAATATGCCTTTTAGGTATTACCAAGTTATCATCTTATTATCTTGATTGATATCTGTCTGCGGAACGTACATTTCTACCGGAACGTGTGGTTGTTTGCGATGTTGCTGGTGGTCTATTTGCGATTGTGATTATCGGCATTTCTTAATTGTTAGGTATAAATGCTAATTTTAATCGGTCAATGAAAACTCCCTTTTCTTTTCCCTTTACCATGATTACGTACGTTTTATCGTCCCGTTCTTTTACCTCAAAAGGTCCTTCATATGGAGCTTCGAGTGATTTTTTTCCACCATCCTTGCCTAAAAAACATGAGTGGAGTGCGGTAGGGCTTATGTATAAAAAAAATTCTGGTGGTGGAATCGATTTGATTTATTCGAACCTTTTTTGCAGGCGTCCGACATAGGTATCGGGTTCCTCGCGAGATGTGGGCATGAAAAAATCCCATGGTAGTCTTAGCGTTCGTCTATAGGTAATTTCAGCTGGGGAACATTTTAAATCTTCTCGGACTGTTGACCTCAACCCTAGTAATATGAGGGAAAGATTTTCTAACCAGTACGTGTTTCCTTGTGCTATTAAAGATGCCTTAAGGGTACGATGCCATCTTTCCATTATACGGTTAGCTTGGCCCTAGTGTGTTTTATTCCGAATTTTTCAGTGAGGCTCTTGAACAAATGCGACTCAAATTGCCGTCCTTGGTCCGTGGTGATAGTGTCTGCAATACCGTATCGAGCTATTCACTGTGATGTTAGAGCTGTGGCAGCGGTTTCAGCCAACAAATCTTTTAAGGGAACAGCTCCTGGCCAGCGGGTATACCCATCATCTTTAGGAGGTACTTATTTTCATTGCAAGCTGGTAGGGGATCGACCAAATCAATATGAATGTTCCGGAATCAGTCCTCAGGTAAAATTTATGTCGATGTAGGTGAGACAGTGTATCTTGACTTAGCCTTTTGGCAAGCGATATATTGTTTTACTAAGTTTTTTTATGTCTCTAGCCATCCTGGGCCAGACGAATCTCTGACGGATACTGTTGGTAGTGCCCAAAGTGCCGTGGCATACGTTGTGTACGCTGTTTATTTCTTGTTCTCTCATGTTTAGAAGAACGAAAGGTCTCACGTGACTGGTGGAAATATCACACCAGAGTGATAAATCAGCACCTGGAATAATCATTTTCCTTAAAACGAGGGAAGAGTCCTCAAGTGCCTTAGATAGATCGTCGTGACTCTGCTGTTGTCCCATTCGTTTGTAGTCTATAGCAGAAGGCTGCTTATCTCTACTATATGAGACAGCGTGTCTGCTATGATGTTAAGATGTCCGGAGATGTGCCTGACGTCTGCGGTGAATTGTGTGATAAAATCGAGTTGCCTCTCTCGATGTGGAGAACTTGAAGCGCGTTTATTGTTGAACGCGAAGGTCATGGGTTTGTGGTCGGTGTAAATAATAAAGTAGGTAGGTGTAAATTTGCGTGAAAAAAATTCTAGGGGTTGCCAGGTATCGCCTTTGAATTGTTGAAGTAATGCACCTATAGCTAGGTCAGATGCGTCAACCATAATAGTGATCTCCGCCTTCGGTTCCGCATGTGCAAGTAAAGTGGCTGTGGCCAGTTGGTTTTTGCATTCCTCTAACGCAGCTGTCAGTTCCGGGGAGTTGAGGGTGCGTTTATCATTTTTCTTGTAGCCAGACGTGAAGACAAAAAGTTTGATTTGTGTGTTAGTGAAATTTTTCAAGTAAATTAATTAATTTTCAAGTAATTTTTCAAGTTTAATTTTCTGTAATAATTGAGCATCCTGAGAAAACTCTCAATCCCTTAGGTGTTTTGGGTAGAGGGTAGTCTGCGATGATCTTCACTGATGAGCCCCATCAAGGATAAGATGGGGCTCATACCGTCCGGCGATATGGTGTGTTTGAGGAAATCAACCGCTGGTAGGCCGAATTTACATTTGTTAAAATTTATTAAGAGGCCATTGTCAGATAGGCGCTGGAAAAGTGCATCTAAATATTTCCTGTGCTTCTCTTCATTTTCAGAAGTTATTAGAATGTCATCTCTGTAGACAATACATGAGTCTAGATCTCATGTCACTGAATGCATGAATTGCTGGAAACTTTGGGCTGCATTTGACAATCCGAATTGCGTTAAAGTAAATTCGAATAAACCGAAAGGGGTGATTATTGCAATTTTGGGGATGTGAACCTTGTCAACAGAAATTTGATGGTAAGCCCTCACCATACATACTGTTGAAAATATCTTTGCTTTTGATAGTTTATGCGAAAAATCATGGAGTTAAGGGATGCGGTACTTATCTGGTATGGTGATAGCGTTTAGAAGTCTGTAATCGCCGCAAAAGCGCCGTTCTCTATTGGGTATTCTTACCATGTGTAGTTGGCTTGACCAGCTACTTTTGGATGGTCGACATATTCCTTATTCTATAAGGTATTTAAATTCCATCTTTGCTGCTTCCAGAAGTTTGGTGCCAGCCTACAGGCTGGATGTCTTTATGCTGGGTCGAGTAAATGCAGGATATTTGTGAAGAATGTCTCGATATTTTTTTAAGTCGATAGCGTCGAGATCCAGATGAGGGTCCTTGTGAACTCGTTCCTCGAATCTGCATTCCTGCAGATTGATTGGTCAGCGTGGCCTTCTTCAAATTTACACTTAAATTGAAATGGTGGATGAAGACCGCTCCTAAAATGGCTCTAGCGACGTCTGCGACGATAAATTTCCACTTCATGTCGCATCGTAGGCCGAATTGTAGATCAATTGTTCTGGTTCCATAAGTTTTTATGGCGATTCCGTTATCTCCGCAAAGTGTGGAAGGACTTGAGTCTGAAGTGACTGTAATTTTAATCGCGTTGTACCACGTCGGCAGGACTGAGACATCGGCGCCTGTGTCGATCAAAAATTTTTACCGAGTCACGAGTTCGTGGATGAAGAGATGGCGCGTTCCTTGGGATAATTCGCACGTCCCTACTGCGAATTTCCCGTGATTTTTCCCGATTTGTTGCTTTTGTAAGAGCACGGTTGCTGGCATTTGAAAGCCTTTTTACTAAATTTATTGTGAAAATGACAATATCCGGTTGAATGATTATTATCTTCTGGTCTACTACGTGACCTTGATCACGATTTCTTTGAGAAATTTTGAGAGGATGACGATGGTTGCCTCCATTCACGGCCGGGGCTATTATTACGGTGTTCTCTAGAGTGCCCATCCATAGCCGCCGTTTTGTCTCATCTTCAAAGGTTTGACCTCCGCTGTCAGTGTGGCGATTTATTCGTGCAGATTTTGTAGTACTGAACAGATGTTGGGGTCTTGATTGTAATCGTTGCTGTTTCGAAGATTCTTATCGACCGCGCCAAGTTCGGTTTTTTGGTAAATCTCTAGAATTTTATCCGCAGCCGATGCGAGTTGTAACAGATTGTCGTCGGGTAGGGTTGATAAAATCATTTGAACGTGTTGTGGGAGTTTTTTTAACCGTAATGTGCGTATAATTGCGCTCTTCGCCAAAGCGGGACCAGCGATTTCCGACTTGTGCCATAGAAGTCCTGAAGGTTTCCTGTCATCTAGTTGTAATCCAGTTAGGATGAGTGTTAGACGTTTCTCCTCTGAATCTTGTAATCGCTCCATGAGTTTAGTTTACAGGAAAGTATAAAGTATAAAGTATACTCGTTTGTAGCGTGTGGTTTGATTACAACGTCGCTTACGCATTTGAGGGTGTTGATATCTAGGGCGGCGACTATGACGTTATATTTCGTGAGGTCATCTTTTACTCTTGAGTTCATAAACCGACTTTAGCTTGCACGAACCAAAGTGCGATGTTATCATACCAACAATTTGGTAACTTCACTGAGACGGAGTTAATATTGGTTTTCATTGTGGGTGGATTGTGGTGTTTCCAGTGTTGGAAGTTGATTGATCATCCGTTGAGTTCATGTTTATTATGATGATATGGCAAGAGGTAGACAGCACGGAACAATAATATGTTTGTGAAAAAAATAAAGCAGTAGGGCAAAAATATTCAAAAAATACAGCGGTAGATCAAAAATGCAAAAATATTCAAAAATTGTTTAAAAATAAAAGTTGATTGATGTCATCCAATTATTTCCCAAAATCCCCTACAAGAATCAATGTTGGATACGCAGTATTAGTACAATGTAAGTAACGCCGAAAGTAAACAGTTATTTCAACCTTAACAATAATGTTCGACGAATATATTTTTTTAGTTATTCTTTTTGTAAATATTTCAATATGCAGGATATAACTGGAGATCTTCTCGTAGTTAATTTGATGGTACGTAACTTGGGTCGGAAGTAGCTGGTTCTCTGGGGTGGGCGTCTAAAATTCTGTGCTCGCTGTTTGTTCCTGTGTCGTCCCAGGTTCCGGATGGCTCCTGGTTTGGCCTGGGTTCGGTTGCAGCGGTTTGGCCTGGGTTCAGATCTGAAATCGATTGTTTTTCATCAATCATTTGCTAGTACGAGGTTTTTATGCAAGATTAGTGGATGTATTTCACGTTATTAATGAGGTGGTTAGTCTGGGACAATACGTCCGTGACGGTTAGTTAATAATAATATGACTACATAAAAATGACTGGATTAAATTTTCATTTTAAATATTAAATTTAATTACTGGCTCTAAGTTGAAATTTGAAATTCACTCTCACAAGATGTACATATGTCCAGGATTCTGGTCAGTTCAGCGACTGTCCTCTCGTTTTACCTGTATTTTGGTATTGTATTGTTACATTGGTCATCAGTTTACAGATGCCAGGTCCTCCAATATAAATGTCGGGTCACCAGTTTGAACTTGGAGTATAGTTTAGATATTTTATCCAGGGCTGACAGTCTACAGGCCTTGCCCGTGTCTGTTAACTGGAATGCGTGTATGTGTGGAGGTATTTAATAACAACTATTGATTTTAACACTACTCAAAATATATTTACAATGGAACTTTTGTATTACAATAATTTGCACAGATTTAATATTTATCTTGCTTAGAGGCTAAGAAGGTAGAGAGGACGAACACCAAAACCGGAATGAATTTGCGAATGAAATTGCGTTGTCACGCACCTAGCCAGAGAGTGGCGACCGGTGATACCATTAGATACGTTTTAAGATTTTCACGGCCAAAAGTATTTTCGTTATTTATTTTAGGGGTGTTATGTCTTGTTGCGCTACCTCCTTCTTTAGCCAACGTTTCGGAAAGCGTTGCAGTGTCCATAATCAGGCCAGATCCGGCAGATCTGGTAGATGTGACATCCCAAAAACAAATAACGAAAAAAATGTGATATCATTGTGTAAAATCGGATAAAAATGGTATTTTATGGTTGTTCGTTGCTTCGCTACACTGTTTTAAGTTTGCTCGTGAATGACCCGGACGTGACGAAATCGGTCGCAAAAATTTAAAATTGAAGTAACAAATGTACATTGAAAATTAAAACTCTTCAAAACAAAAATGTCTAGAAATTGTTACATAGTTAATGCTCAAGAAATGCAAAAAATATTTTTATAATTTGTGTATTACCCCCCTTCGGTATGGGGGGGTCGGTGAGTTGATAATATAAAATTATTTTTTCTGTAACAACAGTCTCTAATTAATATATTGCATTCATAAATAAAACTGGTTACTGTTTTTAATGAAAGGGCAAACGAAATAAATGGACTTCAATTACGTTTCCAGTTTCAAAGCAATTAGGTTACCTTCGTGATTTTATCTGGTATATAAGGGATAGCAGCGAGCTTAACACGTTATTTAGACTTGAAAACTTAAGCGTGCTTCAAATAATTCAAGTTTGGTGAAAAATCCGAATAAAATCATTGCAATGAAAAATATTCTTTCAAATGACTTGGACTTGAATGATGGTAATGACTTTAAAATAAATATTCTCTTAGAATAGATCACACAGATCACATACTGCTTTATTGAAACGTCATTTCAGAATACAATTAAAACTGCTAATTTTCGTGGGTGTGAACTCTCGATACAATTTGTGGACCCCCGTTTACATAACCAATTTGGTTCAATTCGGGGGGCGGTTAAGTGTCCGCTGCACCAGGAACCATTGATTGGATAACTGACATCTCTGCCATAGGTTATCCCAAGTTCTATAGGTTATTCTAAATTCTTTATTTCGGAATGTGAGGAAGTTAGTGCCATCCCAGAGAGTTACACTTACAAACTAAAATGTGGTAGTGAACACGTTGACACGGCCACCCATTTCATTCGAATGTATTTTGTGTCTATGTAACAATCAAGTGGAAAATATATTTCAAATAATGTAAAAGTTTGCCTTTTGGATTATTTGTAAGTAAGTCTTATTTTTCGAAACATTTCAGATTACTTTCAAATGTCATTCGAAGATATATTTGAAATACCATCAATCGGAATGATTTTGAGTGGGATATATCCAAAAAAACTAAACAAATGGTTTTGGAAATTTTACTCAGACATGCTTGTCGTTGTACTAACTTTCATCAATTATCTGTTTATATACAATTGCTATGCCGACATTTCAAATGGGAACTTTCCTGATTTGGCCGTTCAGCTGTCTTTATTTATACCAGTAGAGGTTTCCTACATGAAAATAGTGTATTTTAAATTTGTTGAAGACAAATTAGAGCAGATGCTAAGGACCATAGAAGAAACATACAAGGCATCTAAATATCACCCTAAGGAACACCAAAAGTTATTAGTTGAAGGAATTAACAAGGGTAGAAGCGGATCAAATCTTTGGTTCGTATTGGTTATTATGAATACTACTTCTATTTGGATGCATTCGATCATTGAAATGATTTATAAAAACTTGAAGAGTAATTTTCGCGTTAAGGTTATGATGCATGAAGTAGTATTGCCTTTGGTTAACCAATATCGTTATTCGTCTCCTTTTTATGAGGTATTTTACATATTGAGTTTGTCGGTGCTGGGGATTGCCATGGCTAACTTTACAGCTGTCGACGGGTTTTTTATTATTGCTGTCACCCATAACGAAGCTCAAATGAAGATTTTGAAGCTGAAAGTACAGCAACTGTATTCAGATCTGGATTCATCAGAACCAAATTTGGTAATGTCGAGAGTTAAGAATATCATCACTCACCATCTTGAAATCATAAGGTAAGTTGTTCTCTCAATCTCTTATTTTCTAATAGTATTAAAAATGCTTATGATGACTAAACCGTGTTTTTCATTTCAGTTTCCACGAAAAATCACAAAACCTAATGTCTCCGGTTTTTGCTAACATGTTATTTCTAACATCACTTCAATTGTGCGTCGTTGGTTATCAAATTACACTCGTAAGTTACGCAAACATAAAAAAAGTTAAATAAAGAGGGGTGTGCGAAACGCAATAGTGACTTTTAGTTTTTAGTTTAAGTCGTACGTACTAATCATTACCATTATAATTAATCTTTTTTGCAGGGCCTTGAAAATCACACATTAAAGCTGGATTCGTTGGTAATGTTGGTAGCCACATTGGTTCAAGCCTACGTACCCTGCAGTTATGGATCTGCCATCAGTGATATGGTAAGTTTTAAGTTTACTCTCCATGTTTTCTTTAACTCGCTCTCGTAAACATATCTTACACTTTCTAATAATTTTAGTAGACCATCATCATCGTCCTACGTCCCAGAGTGGCATTTGGCCTTCTCTGCATATTAAATGCCCTCAACCTGTTCCGGATAATCAACACCTCCGTCTTATGTCACCCCAAGTAGTTTGCAAGGTTTGGTGACTTACCAGGGGTGCCGGGTAAAGGGGTGATGATTGATCATGTTTTGGCGGCGCAGGCATCTGTCCACCAACGGATTGGGAGAGGCCGGTTGAGGGACTTTGACCTCTCGGGCAGTACAATCTCCGCGTTTTGCTTTGTACCGCAGCTGGAAGGATAGAACACATGTCATTCCTGGACATATTGATCCGAAGATTCCTACCCACACCTCATACTTTTTCTCTCCCAAAACTTTCTCTCCATCCTTTCCTTCAGAGCCTCCTGCGTTGAGTTATTGAATAAAAAATGTACGGCCTCAGTCATAATGAGATTTTCTATCATAAGTCTATAGAAACTCGATTTATGGAAGTCACCAGTTTTAGGGTGATGTGTTACGTGTTTTAAAGTGTATAAAGGGTGTGGTAAATCAAATAACTAAGATGTTGGTACATTACTTACAGGTTTATTAACAATTTACAACTTACACATAATTCCTCTATATTTAAAAATTAACAATAATAATAATGTGAAGGGCGAACAAACAGATATGCAAGTGAGTCTTGACCGGTAGTTTAAAACAGAATGATCGGTAGTTTTCGATGCAGTGCGAGGAGAGTTCCGTGATTTGAGAATGAATTAAATTGGATGTGTGGTGAAGCCAACACTCAGGTACGTACCTACTTAAGGTATGTACCTGTGCAGAACGGTGATGTCGCCGCTTGGTACAACTGGGAACGGAACACGAGGAACACCTACCTACCTGCGCTGAATTATTTGGAATCTTGTCGCACTTTATGGAAAGTACCGGAGCATTTACATTCCCTGAACATTAGGCGTCAGAACCATCGAGAAACGTATCGTATTCTCTCGATATTACCAGCCGAATTATTAAACCGTTACCTCCGCCGCGGCATTATAAAAGCCGGAGTAATGGTTTGACCCAGTCAGTCGATAGAATAGCAAGCCAAACAACTTGTACCGTTATTTACTACGATCACGCTCCGTGTATTATTTGAATTATTAATTCTTATTAATAAACGATCAACAGTTAATTCCAGTGTTTTCTTTACGCGTTTACGTAGCACGTCTGATTGCTACAGATGCTAGGGGACCAATCGAATAGCCAGCCGAATGCAATTCAGTGTCCTTTGTTCGACCTCCACAGGTCCATAGATTTATAGAAGAACCTGCTTTGTTTTTATCTTCATTTAGGTACCACGTTTAACAACAATAGGAAACTCCTCATCATAAGTTTGCTTTGTTAAGCAATTTGGTTCATTCATCCAGAATAAATATTTATCTGAATCGAAGCTTTACCAGAGCAAGTACGCAGGTTTTAGTTCTCCAGCGGTCCGTTCAAAAGCATTTATTTTTTGTAGTTAGTCATAAGCACCTTACTTCTGTTTACAGAGTGAAAGCATAGCAGAAGCTGCCTATTTCAGCGATTGGCACACAAACCCAGATTCATCCATTAACCGCAGCATCAGAATTCTAATAACAAGGGCGCAGGCACCTCTGGTCTTTTCTGGCGTGGGAATGGTTCCTTTGACCATAGAAACGTTTGCATCTGTAAAGAAAAATACGTATTTATCACACACTATTCCTTTATTTCATCTAAAGCACTTTGTCGTGTGGTTGTTTAACGTATTTTTTATAATAAGCTGTTAACTTTTAGCCATGTTACGCTTCCTGTTACTTGTTGAGGCAACATTTTGGTATCGGTTGTAGTGTCCATCGTCAGAGTATATGTGTTATGTTAACAGAACGTACCAAAATTTTGTGTAGCGGTTTTATGAATTTTAGTTTTACGACCTATAACTTTTTGATGTCATTTTGAGAACATTATTTAATGCCACTGTAGTCGAAATTCAAAGGATTAACCACTGTGTATTAACTATTGCACAAATACCTTACATTCATGAAAGGTTATCAACGTCATAATAATAATCAGATTGGTTCGTTGCGCAAATGCATGACGTTTTAACTTGGGAACTGTAGCAAAAATGAAACCACTGCCTTTGAAATTCGAATAATATATATGTTTACGTACATACATAAAATATTCCGAAAGATAACGCAGGAAACCAATTAAGGGGTTCTTCTTTGAATGACCAAAAGTAAGAAATTGAATTTGACGCAAGCCGATGTTCGAGTAACTCTACCACATTAGTAGTAACTTAAGAAGAAAAACACATTCGATTTATTCAACTGTTATACATAGGAAGTACAGCGAAATACGTGGATAAGAAGTGGAAGAAGAGTCTTTACCCGTTTCATGGCTATAAACCTGGATAACTGGTACGAGGGCAATTCACTAAACTATTTGAAGCTTCATTGTGCATGATGAAACTAGTTCAGAAGATAGCCATATACCTTGATCATGGATACTGCAAGACTGTTAGATACCCGCCAAATTGGAATATGCTGGTAAAAAGCCAAAGACACTCAAAGTATCGCTGACCTTTTTGCTGATTTTTTTAAAAGCGTTTATGAATGTGATACTTCAGTTTCTGCTAGTACAGCATCAAATTTTACCACTAAATAATCTTAATTTATCTTGGATCGACATAGAATATAATGATATTATATTGAATGAACTAAAATTACTAGATCAAAGCAAAAGCGGTGGACCAAATAAAATACCTCCAGTATTTTTGAATAATTGTGCTGCCAATCTGGCGTATCCTTTATATTTGTTGTTTAATCAGTCATTACGAACAGGATGGGATGTTTTCCTACTAAATGGAAATTCAGCTTCCTTAGGCCTATTTTAAAAAAAGGTGATAACTACAGACCAGTGTGCCTTTTATCGACAATTCCTAAAGTTTTTGATAAAATTCTTCTTAGAAAATTATTTTCCGATTAAACCACATCATTTCTCCTAAACAACAAGGTTTCTCTACTGGAAAATCTACCCTTACTAACTTGTTGACGTATCAAAACTACGGTGACCCGACAATTCGTCCTGCGACAATTCATCCGGCGACAGTTCATCCTGCGACAGTTCATCCGGCCGACAGTTCCTCCTGCCGACAGTTCATCCTGCCGACAGTTCATCTGGCGACAATTAATCCTGCCTGATCATTTAGAAGATTTTTATTAAGTAAGTATGCAAAGAGGATATACGGCCGTACAACCAAAATCGATATACTTATATCTGAAGGCGTCTTGAGTGGAAATCCGCTGTAAAAATATTTTTACTAACAATAATTTCGACTCTCCGAAGAAGCATGCGTGAATAACAAAATACGACATACTTATACTTATAGGTTATACTTATAGGTTAGGTTAGGTTAGGTTAGGTTGAATTGTCAGGATGAATTGTCGCCGGATGAATTGTCGGCGTGATGAACTGTCGGCAGGATGAACTGTCGGCAGGATGAACTGTCGGCCGGAGGAACTGTCGCAGGATGAACTGTCGCCCGATGAATTGTCGCAGGATGAGCTGTCATGGAACCCAAAACTGCATATCTGATTCCATGTCTAGTAAATTTCAAGTTGACTCCATTTATACCGATTTTAGTAGGGCGTTCGTTAAAGTTAGTCATGAGTTATTGCTGAATAAACTGCATAAATTCGGTATAAGTGGTTCACTAACAGCTACTTGATCAACAACTGGCTGTTAAAATTGATGGTACATTTTAATACAAATTCACTGCTACGAGTGATATTCCCCAGGGGTCACATTTAGGTCCAATCCTATTTTTATTATTTGTTAATGATGTGTTATATATTTTTAATGATGTTCAAGTATTAATGTTTGCAGACATTCAGAAACAAAGCAATCAGAAACATTCATGATTGCTATATATTGTCAAATAACTTGTTGAGATTTATTACATGGTGTCATGATAACCACTTGCAACTTAACATAAGCAAATATCAAATTATGAGGGTTTATCGAATAAAAAATCCAATATTTTTCGATTATTCCATTAACAATATGTTCTTAGTATCTGTCTCGGAAATTAATGACTTAGGTATTTGGTTTGATACGAAACTCAATTTTATCAAGCATATAGAAATAATAACCAATAAAGCTTTGAAAATGTTGGGATTTATTTTAAGGGTATCTAGTGATTTCAATAATATCAATACTGTAAAAACGTTATATGTATATGTCACTAGTAAGGAGTCATATAGAATGCAATTCCACAATTTGGTCCCCAAATTATGAGGTTAATTCACACACGATTGAAAGAATCCAAAATAAATTTTTAAGATATGTAAATTTTAAAATAGGCATTCCTAGTGATGCCTAAATTTCGATAATATTCTTTGTTCATTAAATTTAATAAAATTATCTGATCGTAGAATCATTTCCGATTTAACCTATTTAAATAAAAACATTAATTCAATGTTTGATACCCCTGATTTATTATATGAAATCTCTTTTCATACTCCAGGCAGGTCAGTTACAAAACAGTACCTCCCATATTATTGTAGCAATTCGACATCAACATCCCAAATTGGGATGTTGAATCATTCGCATCGGAGTGTAATATTGGGATTCTCAATATTACACTCCTATGCGACGGATTCAACACCTAGGAAAAAAATACTCCGTTGTTGTTGATATATTTAGTACATCAATTTTAATATATATAAGCATACCTTATTGAAGTTTTTTTTCATCAAGTAGGGGAATATTTTGATAAGGCTATTTAAATTGACTAACACGTTAAAAGTATTTTGTCGGCTGAAAAAAAAAAAAATTTGGATTTTTTTAATATTTTGTACCTATATACAGTGTGAATCAAATTCAATAATATTTTTACTTTATATTTATTTTTGTGCAAGTTTTTTAAACAGTCGTTTCCTGCACTATTTACGAGTATAATTTTGTAAATATTATTATATATTAACGCATTAACAAGCATATATGCTTGTTAATGCGTAAATAAATAAATATTTTGTTTAAAATAAGGAAGAAATACATACATTACAGATTTATTTCTCTAAAATCAAACAAGATGTCAACTAACTAACTAACCACCACGCCGTTTCCCCGAAGGGGTAGGCAGAGAGGACCGACCGCCAAACAACTCGATCTTGGCACACACTCCTTGCCTCGTTCACATTCATACATCGTCTTGTTAAAATTATTTATTTCTCTTTCAGCTTATAAACACGGCCTTTTCTCTTTTCAACGTAGCGAGAAATTCCGGCCAGGCTTCCTAAGACAAACTTCAGCAATATCTTTACCACTTGGAAACACACAATTCAAAAATGCCTACAACCACGGGAAGAATCTTGGGCAGAAAATCAAACTGAAACTATTAAATTCCACCATATTAGGTCACTTTGCAACCAACATTGAACGAATAAAGTTCGAACATTCGTAGTTCGGATCCTTATCACCTTATCAGTGAGATTCTGGTCGTCTTATAGACATATAAGGTTGCTATTTCGTTTAGAGTTGAGCTTTGTTTCGTTTAACCTAATCTGGGTAGGTAGAGAGAATGAACCGCTGAACAATCCGGTCTCGGCACACACTTCTTGGCTACACTCACATTCATTAATATATAATCAGCCTTGCATTCTTTCCGAAGCTCCACATTTTTAGCACGAAACAACTCCCGATAGCAGTTAAACGATAATAATATATGGACTGTAAAATTGAGAACAATATTGGTAAAGATTATTTGATGGGGTTTTTATTGGGATTAGGATGGATAATAGAATTAGGCCTTAACAACCATGCAAAGCATTCTTCAAAACAATTACAACATGAAGATAAATAAAGACAAAACAAAGCTGCTGACTGTAGGCCGAACGCAATATCAGATGAGAGTAGAGATGTCAGGAGTTCCACTAAAGAACACCAAGGAGTTTGTCTACCTCGGGAGCAAAATCACATGGGACGGTAGGTCTAAGAGCGAGGTCGACAGCCGTATACACCAGGCTAGGCTTGCATTCAACAAAAGGTCGAAAATAATAGAATCGAATAATATAGACCTGAAACTGAGAATACTCCTCATCAAGACCTATGTATGGAGTGTCTTGATGTACGGCTGCGAAACATGGTGCCTATCCGAAAGAGATAAACGGAGACTAGAGGCTTTTGAGATGTGGTCCTATAGAACAGTGTTCCGCAAAGTGTGCTCCGCGGCACACTGGTGTGCCGTGGCCATTTGTAAGTGTGCCGCGAGTCCCGCGTCACTTCTCACAAAGTACTCTGTAAATCGGTATTTACTTTTCTGTGCGGCGCGGCGGCCGGAGGTGGCGTGGGTGGGACTCGATCGCTGCGAAGTGGCCGTGTGATACGCCGCTACGCTACATTATCACGTGTGCTACACTACATAAGTGGGGTGCTATTGCTACATTAGCACGTGATTGCGCACGAGCTATCGGGGTGCATGCGCGTGACAACATAATATTACGAATTACGACGGCGACGTTGCGCCCGCTTGTTTAGTAGTCATTCGTTAATGCTAGTGTTTGGTTGTGTCGTCGCGAACTTAATTGACTTCTTTAATTGCAAAAAAATATCCCATATTACGTGTATATAATGGATAAATTCGTTAAACGTACCGCAAGTTTGTCAAGTGAAACTAATGATTCCCAAAAAGAAGCAGAGTCAACGAAGAAAAAACCTAAGCTTTTTGATCGGAAATACGATGAGAGCTATGTGCGTTATGGCTTTATATACTGCGGTGACGAATCGTGCCCAATCCCAAAATGTCTTGTTTGTGGAGAAACTTTGGCTAATAATTCGATGGTGCCCAGTAAACTTTCACGACATTTAACAACTAAACACCCATCGGTGGCTCACAAAGTTAAAGCCTTTTTTCAACGTATGAAAGACCAGTCTAAGAAACAGGTAACTCTCATGAGTTCGTCTTTCAATACATCAAGCAAAGCGCAAAAAGCAAGCTACGTGATCGCTAATATGCTGGTTAAAATAAAATTTTACCTGTCTGCAAAGAAATTGTCAAAATTATGATTAGCCGAGAAGCCGCTAAGGAAATCGAAAAAATACCTGCGTCAGCAGATACGATCTCACGTCGCATTAATGAAATATCCACCGACATTCAATCAACGTTAATTGAAAAATTAAGGCTAAGTGGAGTTTTCGCGCTACAAGTCGACGAGTCTACTGATATCAGTGGTCACGCGCATCTCATCACAAATGTGAGGTACACGGATGGATATGAAATAAAAGAGGAGTTTTTATTTTATCTGCCACTACCTGGTTATACCACCGGAGAAGAAATATTCAGAGTAACAAACCAGTACTTCAGTGAACATAATTTGGAATGGCGCAACTGCTTAAGCATTTGCACAGACGGAGCAGCAGCTATGACAGGAAAAATTAGGGGATTTATAACCAGGGCTTCTGAAAAAAATCCTAATATTAAAAATTTACATTGCTTTTTACACAGAGAGGCACTGATGACGAAGTCTCTGCCTGATGAATTGTTGTCTGTCTTACAAGAAGTCGTCAAAGTTGTCAATTACATCAAGTCGCGACCGCTGAACTCTCGTCTGTTTAATGCATTGTGTCAGGAAATGGGAGCAGATCATCAGTCACTTCTGTTTCATACAGAAGTACGGTGGCTTTCTCGCGGAAAAGTGCTTTCTCGGATTTACGAGCTGAAAAATGAGACCCAGACATTTCTAGAAACCCAGGGTTCAGACTTTGCTTCTCTATTTAAAAAAGAAGAATGGGTAGCAAAACTTGCATATCTGGCGGACATATTCGCTCAATTAAATGAGCTGAACAAAAAAATGCAAGGAAGAAATTGTAACATTTTAACGTCTTCGGACAAGATTGAAAGCTTTCGCGCCAAGTTGGTGCTATGGATCAGCCACGCTACCAATGGTAGTAACGAAATGTTTCAAAATGTCATGGCTGCCGATTCAGAAAAAAAAGTGCAGGCTTTGATAGTGAAACACTTGGAGCTGTTAGCAGAAAAAATGGCTCAATATTTTCCTAAGTGTGACCTGCAACCTATGGACTGGGTAAGAAATCCATTTTCGGAAAGCATTTCCCTTGTAAATTTACCAATAAACGAGCAGGAAGAATTCATGGAGCTTAAAACTGATCGGACACTAAAATTAAAATTTTCAGAAACAGAGTTAGCACATTTTTGGCTCCACGTAAAAAAATGAGTATCCACTGCTGTCAAAGCGAGCTACTGCAATTCTATTACCATTTGCCACGACCTATTTATGCGAATTGGGGTTTTCAACTCTCACTACGATAAAGTCAAAAAAAGAGAATGCCTGAGGACGATCGACGAAGAGATGCGAGCAGCGTTATCAACGATTGTTCCAAATTTTGATCGTCTGTGTTCAGTTAAACAGGCTCACATTTTGCATTAAACATATTTTCATGTTATATTGATTTTAATAATAAATATTAATAAAATATTGTTTTTGGTAAATTTTGGTTCGGAGTGGCCACGCTTATTACGAATAATTTTTAGAAAAAAACTTTAGATATACCGTAATTACTATAAAAGGAAACTTTTTGGCTTGGTGGCGGCGGAAAAAGATGCATTTTAATTATCAATTGCGTAAAATTAAAATTCACTTCTCGAACCGATTCGGTGACAGTTCGCGGTCATTCTGTCACTGTTATGTGATAAATATCAATCATAATTACACAAACCCGGCTAGACAAACCCTGCTTTGCCAAACAAACCATTCAAAACCTGGGATGTTTTTTTAAATTATGATGACATGCAGCTTTCGTACTTTTACCTCAAAGTTCGCCGTTATTCGTAATAAGCCTAGCCAATCCTATCCAAAATTGACCTTGTTTTTTTTCTTTGGTGTACCGTTAAAATTTCTTGATTAGTTAGGTGTACCGTGAACATAAAAAGTTTGCGGAACACTGCTATAGAAGACTACTAGGAATTTCCTGGAGAGACCACATCACAAATGAGGAGGTTCTCCAAAGAATCGAAGGAGGAAGGCACCTGCTCAGGATCTTCTCCGAAAGGCGCGCAAGATGGATCGGCCATGCAATAAGACAAGAAGGCCTCTTGCATGCCATAATGGATGGTATGACTGAGGGGACAAACGCTAGGGGACGCCCACGCCGAGAGTACCTGGAGGACCTGCTGGTGGACGTGCGCTGCTTATCATATGCAGACTTCAAAAGAGCCGCACAAGACAGGGAAGAGTGGAAGAAACGAATAGATGAAATTGCTGCAAACCAATCCCAGGATTGAAACCAGAGAGAGAGAATGGAATGAAGCTTCACCAGGAGGTCTAGCACGGATGATCCAAAACTCTATGTCAAACGATGTTAACTAAATCCATCGTCTATAGTCAGTTAACAATATTTGTGAGCACGGTCAACAAATTGATAAGGGATATTCCGACCGACGTTTGACAAATTTTAGTTCGACCTCCATAGTAAGAGATAGGTTTCGGTTAATTGTAAATATAAGCAAGCATTCGGATAATGTCATTCGTTATGCAAAATTACTGGCTTATTATCATTAAACGGAGTTTTGCTAATGAAGATCTTAGAATTGAAAGAAGTTGTGTACACAACGATCCATAGATCATTAGATGCAAGACGCTGACAATTTACTCCATTCGATCTTTGAAAAAACGAAAGTAGTTGAAATTTGACTAAAGACCCCAATAACTAATTAATTCCACTTTAGTGTAAAAAAATAAACGTGGACAACCAATATTGGTTAATATTTCAATTCAATATTGCCGATTTATTAATAGCTTTGCGTAATTGTTTGGCGTTTGATGTCAATTCGTGGAAAACACCACCAGTGTTGACAGCGAATATCGATTTATTTTTTATTCCCTGTTAATATCCGATCGGCTGTCAAATGTAAAATCTTGCTCGGGACATAGATACAGGGAATAAACGGACGGAGCAAGTTTCGCCTAGAGCTCCTTATCTTTATCTAGTTACCGTGCACTGCACTTATCCCTTTCATTTACCTTCCGTTCTTGGGTGTACAGTGTACATATCAGGCAACCACAATTTATTCACAATTAAACCAGAACCCGAAACAAGATTCTTGTCAAGATCGATACGATTTCAATGACGATAAAGACAGCCTCCAACGACGATCCGTTGGTGATGGTGACAATATTTCGAATATCTTCGTGTATAACCACCCACTGATGTACAGTGACATTTTCTTCTTTCCTGCTTGAAAGAAGAAAATGTAAGTTCTTTTCTTGGTAAGAGCTTCACAAGATATGGCAATATTTTGTATGGGACGCAAGTACAGGAAACGAGTCTTAAAACTGTTCCAACATTAAAAAACATATGGTTTTAGACACACAAGCCTCTCTGATCTTAATTTTATAGCATTAATTGTACTTTCATCCTTTCTCTGACAGTTCCATGCCTCATTGCCATTCTAACATACATACCTTCAAATGTACAACAATAATGAAATACCTATTTATTTAGGCAACTACGTTACTCAAGATAATTGCACATTACAACAACATTGAAACAGACCAGAAAATTGAACGTTTTAATCTGAACTGTAAAGCATTTTGAAAAAATATAAAAAAATGGATTAACTTTGGTTTTGTTATTTTTCTCAACCGCTTTTTTGCGACCTTTGTGTCTGTGAATAACAATCAACTAATAATGATAATTTGGGTAAAGTATCACCGAAGGGCATTTTTCAAAGCCATACATAAACAAAAAACACTTAAGCTAAATTACTAGATGGAAAAATCCTTGAGTCTTGGCCCAAAGGAGACAATTTAAAATACCTCGAAGCGTAATACTTATGTGTGCTTTTGGCTTATTATACGTTTTATTCTTTCGCTCCACAGAGCAGAAAGTCCGTAGAAGTGTGATCTAAACCGATTGATATAAAACTGAATACGACATGTTTGATGTAGGAATCCTCTTAGAGGGCAATGCAATTTTTTTTGTTTTTAAAGAAAGACAAACATTCCCAGGTTACGAATAACCTGAATAATATTTGAAAATCTCCTACTACCACCACAGTAAGCGTAAAAGGTTGCTTGTATCGTGATGGAGTTAGCCAGCTGAGTAATTGAATACGCAACGCCTGTGTGGGAGCCAAACGCGACGCCAACTCAGCCACTGAACGGTCAGTGTCAGAATGATTTTCGGTTCATGAAATGATTTTTTCAAAAGAACTGTTGAAAAATTTCTGATCGTGATAATACCCTGGCAAAACTTGAAGTACATCCCGATGCCGGATCCTCAGCTTTTTCAAATAAATCTTTTTGTTGGTGGTGTTTGCCAGTGAGCCGTTTGCAGGTCTGTTAAGAGTGTTTGCAGGTCTGGTAAGAGGTGGCAGACTGGATTTGCAGTAATTGCGCCCTATTGAGCCCGCAAGCGACCAGAATTCTCTGCTACCACGCGGGCACGCAACCAGCTTTTTGCTGATCTGCAGGTCGTGCTCGAAATTTTATCTACATATTTGTGGTCATCTTGGTTTCCTTTACCATTTTGTTGTATGATGTTGTGTCTTCGGATGTTGCAGATGCGTTGTCAGATCGGTAAGCCGCGTTTTTTCGTCGCACTGCTGAGCATTGTCGATTAAACCACGGCATTGAGCCCACAACAATTTCCATAACAGTGGATTGGATGAAGCCGTCCATAGCAGTGGTGACTTCACCAATTTCCTGGGCACATCTTGAGGGATCCGAAGTCCGAAAGCAGACCGCTGACCACGGCAAAACATTGAAATGTGTGCGCAGACCGAACCAATCTGATGACCTATAGTGCCACATTTTCCTCTTCAGCCTCTTCTTTGGAGGCCTGAGGTTTACGGGGATTGAGATTGTCACCAGGCAATGGTCTGACGATCCTAAAGGCGCTGTGACCTCAATCTTGTAACGTGTGGCACAGTACAATCTGTTACACCTATTTTTAACAGTGGTTAAAAATAGGTCTAACAGATTTTAGCGGTGAGTCTGGACATCAAGAACCCTTGTTGGATCCTAAACTATCGGCTCCAATCTATGACAGAGAGAAAAGGACGGGAAATCCACGGACAGGGGCTAATGTTATTTTTTATCTTCATTATCGTTAAACAAGCTACTTGACTCACCAATCAGATGTTCCGCCGTTGTATGAAAACTAGTACAAAAAACTGGTACGAGTGCCCGTGGTTCATTCTAAAATATTCGTGAGTACCTTTGTTACGTAGCTAGCTATATGGTTTATGCGGACGCATTTGTCAAGAATCATTGGTACTGCTAGCGTAGAGTGGACATTGAGTTCCCACTCTAACCCTGTGAGGTGTTGCCACCAGCGCGCCAACCTAATTGCTATCTACGCAGTATTCTTATAAAGACTGTTTTATTATAAAAACTCTTAAAAACGAACTAGCAGAAATCGTCCTGGAGGCATCTACCATGAACAATGACATTCGCGAATATAGAGATGGACGAGCTGCATCTCTTCATCTTATTTGCTTACTCGTACAATTTTTTAAAAATATTTTGATAATTATTCTAGAACAAATTCTGAATTAGGATTAGTTCTATTTTTATAACATATTCCTCAGATAAAAAAATCACAGTGCGCAATTCACACGCAGTAGCATTTCCGTTTCATCCGAAAAGAAGTTTCACTTCAAAAAACTCTACACCATACATCCCAAAAAACCATAGAACCAAAGCTTCAATTGGGTTTATTCTGTACTCTGCGAATGAAACAGCAAATATACCAGATAATTGAACATGATTTGAATCCATTTTAAGTTCTAGCTTTAATATTTTGAGCGTTAATGCGGATTTATAGAAATTAATACGTCATATTATTTGGCTTTAATTGCGGAAATCCGAAGTAGCGACCTAATTAGTAGCAATGGTGACTCCCCACACAAAATGCACATAAAGGTATTTGCCGAACGAATATATTATTATAATCAATGCAGTTTGGTGGTTTATGAAAATCTAGTTAGGTACCGTAATAATGTCGTTTGGAGCAATTTCAGCGTAAGTTACATTTATGGAGAATTTTATAATACTTTTTTTAATCCAAATCAAAAAGCACTCAATTGATACAATTAAATCAATAAATCACAGTTAGGAAAAATCGCTCTCAAAAATGACTCGTGTACAGAAACAACTTTTAAATATTTTTATTAATATTTATTTAACAATAATGAAGGCGATAATGAAAAAAATAAATTGCAAATATTATGAAGGTGTGGGTGTACATAATAAAGTGTGTTGTAATGGTATTGTGTGTTACAAACAAATATTTTATTTTTTAGGTTTTTACATTTTTTTTTAATATTGTATTATTATGTTGTATTTGTGTTCAATTTCGTGTCTGAAATTTTTGTAAGTTTTTTTTTGATTCGATTATCATTTTTTGTATATTTTTTTTGTATCTAGTAAAGTAAAAGATTATTGATTGCTTTTATTGTCTGGTATTTGTGGTGTCTTTGTCCAAATTGGGTGTTGAATTTTTCCTTTTGTCGATTTAAAAAATGCAACTTTTTCAAGTGAATGCCTCATAAGAATCCCAATTGCCCCAACTATCCGGCGACAGTAGTACTGGGATAGATTGAGGAGCTGAAGTGAATGGGACAGGGAAGGAATTGAGCACAAAAAGGTAAGAAAGTGCAGTGAAATCATTTTAAGAGCGCACGTTTGAATGCATTTATACGCGTCGACAATGTTTCAAATTGATTCAAAACAGCTTGGAATTCTCGCCCGCAGTCCCATCTTACCCTAATGTTGTTCTACGGTACAATACCCTACTGCAAAATACGGGAAGCCGGTGGGACGGAGATGGAGGAGAGGATGGTGGGGAAGTACCTGGCTATTCAGATCTGGTCACCAAACACGGCTAAAGTCATAAGTCTAAAGACAGAATTTCAAGCAACGTTTCAAGTCTTGCATCAGGGCGATAATGAGAGTATCTTCCACTCTAGAACGTGCCGCAAATAACACAAATTAATCAAATAAAAATTATTTGGCCACGCCGGGATTCGATCCCGCAACCTTGAGTCTCGAGTCAAAAGTCTTACCCCTCGACCACGCCGGCAACTAAATCCATTTTAAGCGACGTACATTTCAATTCTGAATTATGGTCTTTTGCCAGGGCGATACTCAGAGCATCTTCCACTCTGGAAAATGTTATTGAATTGAATTAAATGAAAAATTAATTGTCAAATTGTGTTTCCCACGATTATTCAATGCTTTCCTTTACTATACAATTTTTACAAGCATAAATAATAAATTATTGTAATTGACCATTAAAAATAAATGTCATGTTGACGAAGAGGGTAAGCCTCTTTATGATATTTCAATTTTCTATAATGAAAGAGCAATTTTTTTTTTAAAGAAACCTCAGACCTGATATATATTCAGCCTAATAGCTTTTTCAAGATTTTCTGCAGTGATTTTCCTGTTCCAACAACTAACGATAAGTATGCGATTAATTTGACGATGATTGAGAATTTTTTAATATTGTACACTTAAACTTTTGAAGTCAAATATTTTTTAGATGTCAGGTTCTGCACATATTTAAGTATTTATTTTTGTAACAGCTGTAAAAAACAACAAAAATAAATACTAAAATACTTGCAGAACTTGATAATAACATAATTTACATTAAATAAAAATTAAACAATTTAACTGGATTTAATAAAAAAAACATTAACATTTTAATTATGTTGTTTTTATTAAACAATTGCATTGTACGCGTGTCGCACAAAACTTTATTGACGGCCGGAGTGGTCGAGCGGTAAGGTTCTTGACTCGTAATCCGAACATCGCGGGGTCGAATCCAGGCGTGGAAAATAAATCAAATTTAATTAATTTGTGTTATTTCACAATTAATTCATATTATATAAAATATATAGTATATAAATTCATAGTTTATATTTAAAAGATATGAACTAAGACTCCCATTCAGGAAAAAAACACAGAGTCAAAAGTCATTGATGTACGGAGAATTGAAGATATTTGGAGAATTACCAGAAAAAATAAAAGTGGAAGAGAGCATAAAGGCATTTAAAATTAAATTAAAGATATGTGATTGATTTGGTATAGATGTGTTAATTTAAGTGGATGTTTTTTTTATTACGCACCAGATTTAAATGTCCGGGTTAAATTTTCCCCAAAAAAAAAAAAAAAAAAAGGAAAAAAAGAAGGAAAAACTAAACCCTTTCACACACTTCCCCAAATGATCATCTAGTCAACCCACGCTATGCAATTGCACTATATAAGTATTATAAATACAAAACAATACAAGAACAACATGTCAACCTACTAGAGACCAAATGGGAATATAATTCACCGACTCCAGATATTTTCATATCAGAGGGTTCGGCTCTGTGGCATTTCTAATTGAACCTATAAATCCTACTGATCCCTCAATATAAATATTTAAAAAATCCTTTGTAATCCTACATGTATTTAAAATGACTGATTTTTGCATTTTTATATACAAATTCTTTGACAAATCTAATATGCTTAAATTTTGAATCAGATTCCTAGATATTATGCCAGTGGCCGAAATAACATGTGGCAATATTTTTATAGTCCGAGAATGCCAAATTCTTTTAATCTCATTTCCTAAATCTGTGTATTTTCTTATTTTTTCAGAAATAGTTTTTTGAATATTACAGGAATTTGGAATAGCTACATCAATGATATAAGTTATTTTTTTAATTTTGTCATGTAAAACTATATCAGATCTATTATGACTAATTGTTCTGTCTGTTAGTATAGTTTTATTATAATATATTTTATAAAATTCATTTTCTAAAAATGAATTTGGTTCATATTCATAATATGGTACTATATTGCGGCAGTCAATCAAGTTATGTTTAATTACCAAACTTTGGTGAATTATTTTTAAAACCTGATTGTGCCTAAATGTATACTCGGAAGGTGCTAATATAGAACATCCCGATATAATATGTTCTATAGTTTCGGGAAAAGCCAAACATTTTCTACATAAATCATCAATTTGATTTATATCTTTGATTATATGCTTTCTATAATTTTTAGTATTAATGACTCTATCTTGAATGGCAAGCATAAATCCTTCTATTTCTGCACTCAACTCTCCAACACTCAACCATTTGTTTGACGAAAGTTTGTCAACATACGTTTGGTTGAGATAATTGAAGTGTTTTGCGTGAATAATTTTATTTGACCAGGAATCTAATAATTCCTGGTTAGTATTTATAAGAATGTTGGCATTCTCGTCATATAAATTTAAAGGTGTAATATTTCTATCTGCCTTGCAAATTATTTTGTGCATTTCTGAGCTATTAGCTTTCCTATGGAAAAAAATTCTAAGCATTTCTACCTGATTGTGTTTCAAAGATGTTATTTTGACTACACCTCTACCTCCTAAATTTCTACGTAAATTAATTCGTTCTATAGCTGAATTTGGATGATGGCAATTAAATTTTATTAACGTAGTTCTAATTAATCGTTCTAAACTATCTAAATCTGTATTGGACCATTTAATTATGCCAAATGAGTACGTTAGTAGAGGTAATGCCCAAGTATTTATTGCTTTTACTAAATTTTTATATATAAGAATTGTATTAGGACATAGATAACTATGTACCTATTTAAAACACCGCAAAAATAATAATAATAATACAGATAAACGTTGCGGCACGTTCCAGAGTGGCAGATATTCTCCCTGGTTGTAAGACCGCCATTCAGAATTGAAATATTACTTGAAATTGCTTTATCCGTGTTTGGTGACCAGATCTGAATAGCGAGGTACTTCCTCACCTTCCTCTGCTCCATCTCCTTCCCCTCCTCACTACCATCAGCCTCACATCATACCCCAATTGGAGAATCCATAGTTAAACTGGCTCCAGACGGGTGTAGTTGGGACTCTTGTGCAGTACTCATTTAAAAATAGGTGGGTAGGCACTGTTGAGTTTGATTGTAAGAAATCTCATTTAACATATTTATTTATTTTAAATAAAAGCATTCTCAGTAAGCTTTATTTCTAATACTTGATATTCAAATTTTACTTGATACCTATTGTATGTATGTACCAGGTACAACATAAAGTTTTATTAAAACAATTATTTGCCACGTATGAAGGTATACCTTTGGTGGTGTATGTGGATATGCCTTTTGGACGATGGGTGGATGAGTAGAAGTATAAGTATACTGTTAAATATGATTGCTCGAAGATACTTTCAATGCATCAATCAGGAAAAAAAAATCGGACAATGCATTTTGTACTACCCTACATATGAGTGAAAAAAGGTGTCACTACAGAATTAGCTCGATGGAACGACTCCGGATCCAATATAATAAATATTTGAATACAGAAAGTACAGAAACGCATCTTTACGTAACTGGGACTGAATGGTTTCGCCGGGCTGACGAGACACTGGGTCACTGGAGCCAGGTTGCGGCTCATGGCCTTCGACAACATGGTAGTGTCGAAGCCTTTCAGCACCAAGCGCCAATCCTGGTAGTGACAGAAGCCTTCCAGCACCAAGCCTTAATAGAGAGTGAAGCCCAAGCTCACTCAAAACCACCCCCTACACAATTGAATAATATTTTGCCTGCCACCAGTCAAACATATGGCCTTTTATGTACATTTCCTTGTTCAGACAATGTATTATTATTGTAACATATTTTGACTTAGATCAGTTAGGAAAGGAGAATACAATGTAAGTTATCGTAATTGTCCAATATAGATTGACGGTGAATTAAACATACTAGCACAATGTCAACGGCCTTGGACACCTGTGTTGGTAAATGGATAGTGAATAAAATGTACATTATGTTATTAAAATGTCAACGGATTTGAACGTACTATGTAAGTATATGGATAGTGAATAAAATTTATATAATTAAACAACAATGTCAACAGATTTGAAGGCATTTTGTAAATTTATAAATAGTTATAGAAAGCTATATTAAGTTATAACAACGTCAACGGATTTAAATATACTATAAAAGTACATGGATAGGGAATAAAATTTATATTATTAAACAACAATGTCAACAGATTTGAACGCACTTTGTAAATATATGGATAGTGATAGAAAGGTATATTATATTATAACAAAGTCAACGGATTTGAATACAATCTGTAGGTAAATGGATACTGAACAAAATTAATATTATTTAACAACAATGTCTACAGATTTGAATGCACTTTGTAAATATTTGGATAGTTATAGAAAGGTATTATATGTTATAACAAAATACACGGATTTGAACAAACTTAGAAAGTATATAGAATATGATAGTGAATAAAATTTATATTATTAACCTACAATGTCAACAGATTTGAACGCGCTTTATAAATGTATGGATATTGACAGAAAGGTATATTAGGTTATAACAACGTCGACCGATTTGAATACACTATGTAAGTATATTGATAGTAAATATAATTTGACAACATTGTCAACAGATTTGAACGCACTTTGTAAATATATGGATAGTTATAGAAAGGTATGTTATGTTATACAGATTTGAACACATTACGTAAGTATATGGATAGTGAATAAAATTCATATTATTAAAAAACAATGTCGACAGATTTGAACGCATTTTGTAAACATCTGGATTGTGATAGAAAGGTACATTATGTTTTAACAACGTCAACGGATTTGAACACACTATGAAAGTATATGGATAGTGAATGAAATAAAAGTAATTATGTTCAATAATGCTTTTATAATGGTGAGTTGGTCATAACGATGGAAAATATCACTTGTTACGATAGAAAATTTTCGGCGAATGAAAGAAAAAATATGGCTGACGCGCTTGCGCGAATCTAGCAAAGTTCAATGCAGCCAACATAAAAAACGTTATTATGTTATTAGTAACATCGTAGAAACACCGTTTAACGGTCGTTAAGTATTTCTACTATTATTAAGGCTAATAATGTTTAGCAAACGAATGTACAAATGATATTGGAATTTTTAAAACGTGCCTTAACAATTTTTTCGTGTCAAAATAAACTTTTAGATTATTACGAATAATTTACATTTTATGTGAATTAACCCTCGTGTTAAGAGGGCATTACCAGAGAAAACCGGAAATACGTCATTTTCAAAAAAGATTTTAGACGTATTGACTCTTTTCCACAAAAAATTATAAATGGATTTCGAAAGATTGTTCTTTTATCTAGCATTCGTATGTAATAAATTTTGAGAATTTTTTTAAATTTTCAGTATAATAAGGTTATTCCATAGGTCGTTGGCAGATTTGTTAAATTTTCAAAAAAGTTTTTGTATTATACCACACCCATTTCAAATAATATAATCATGCAGTAAAATAAATCAATACATTATCTAGCAAACGCATGTTTTAGAATTTTAAATTTAGTTTCAATAAAATCATTAAAAAATATGTCCGTACATGTGTTTCTTGACGAAAATTGGTCCATTTGTCTATTTATTTGCGCACTTACAAACTAATATATTTCAGATTTTATTAACATTCTTATTAAATTTAGACGTTATTGAAAAATAATAAATACTTATAATCAAAAAATAATTACAAAAAGTACATTATTTTAATAGTTTTATCATCTCGCCTTTCAGCATTTTTGGATGAAGGTATAAATTAAAGCTACTTTGGATTGAAATAAATTCGATATTGAGTTATAAATTTAAAAAAGCTGGTACGGAGAATAATTAATCTTTCTCATTGTAACCTCCCTGCATGATCGTTAGAACAACTTTCGAAGAAATGTTGATTTTCGTCCTCTGGCTGGTTAAACGCTCTTAACAAATCAATTCGTTTTAAGTACTCAATGCGAAAGCCCCACGGGTCTTTAAAGGAGTAAGCAAATAAATAAAAATAATAAATAATGGTTTTCACAGTGCCTAATGTAAATTGTTTTCAAAAACTATTTTGGCAAAATGCATTTTTATCGTTTAACTTTCATCATCTCTGAATCCATCAAATAAAGCTTAAATTTCACCAAAAACCAATAGAAAAATATTTTTCCAAATCGTCTCAAATTGCTTTTGCTATTATTGTTTATGTCAAGCATTGTAGCACTAGTTCCTTTATGTGCCAACAATCAAGCTCACTTTGCAGCGCTGTCTACGCCGAAGCTTTCCGAAGAGCCGCTACGCCAATATTGTCACACCGCGATGTAATGCAATTACTACGGATGCGATCCGACACTCCGAGTACAGAGGACTGTTATTTGTTTACCTGTTCTGTTTTCAACAATTAGCCATTGAATTTGTGTACTCCTGGTATAGCTAAATATTTAACTCATTTCGGAATGTGTTTCTGATGCACTTTTGATACGCAAAGCAAACCGATTATCTACTTTACAAGATGAATGATGAGGTAACACTCTCGACCCACAATCCGAAGATCGCGGGTTCGAACCCGGCGTGCGCAAATAAATTATATTGGATTGTTTAATTTGTTGTATTTCACAATTAATTAATTTAAAATAAAATGTAGTATATTTGCGGCACGTTCCAGAGTGGAAGATACTCTCAGTATCGCCCTGGTGTAAGACCTCCATTTAGAATTGAAACGTTGCTTGAAATGGCAATAGCCGGGTTTGGTGACCAGATCTGAATAGCCAGGTATTTCCCCACCTTCCTCTTCCCCATCTTCTTCCCCTCCCCACTACCTTCAGCCTCACAACATAACCCAATTGGGGATGCCATAGTCTCACTGGCTTCAGACGGGGGCAGTTGGTACTCTAGTTCGGTAATCATATAAAAAAATGGAAGAAATGAGCAAAAAAAGCAACACCACCTGAATTACTAAATTGTTTGAATGGAAAATGCAAAAAAACTCTTGGAATACACATTTTGTTCCCAGAAATTAATTGAAAATTTTCTTTTTCATTTGACGCAAAAATCTAAATATTCAATTTTTTATTTATAGGCTCGGTAATAGAAAACATCACATAATTATTACGGTAATTAACATTTTTAATATGGTTATAGCGATGCTTCCAATAGGTGAGCACACCATTCATCGATATTCTTTGTGCAACGATAAGTTACAATAAGTAGATATAGTATAAATTAGATTATAAGTGTATAAAATAAAGACGACCAAAATCAAATATTATTAAATATATACTTCACGTACACGTACATATTTACATCACATATATGTACAAATGGATACGTAATTACGTATACATTGTGCTTATATGTGTTCAACGCACACATATATATGCAAACTGGGCGTACTGTACAGGGCCCGCAGATACTTTAATAGTACTCAGCTGCTAACCCTGTACAAATCGCAAGTGCGCCCCACGGTTGAATTTGGCAGTCACCTCTGGTCTGGAGTTCCAAAATACCTAAAAAAAAAACCTTGACTCCGTGCAGAAACGGGTGATCCGTTTGATAGATTCTCCCATCTTAACAGACGGACTGCAATCTTTAGAGCATAGGCGTCAGGTGGGAATGCTGTCCTTGTTCTACCAGTATTACAATGGAAGATGCTCCGAGGAACTAGCGTCATTGATTCCCTCGGCACCGGTGCATAGTCGGGAAACACGCCATACAAGCGCCCAACATTTGTACACGGTTGACATTACTCACATGAGAATGGGTCGTTTCTATGACTCGTTCTTGAGTTCAACGGCTCGGCTGTGGAAAGATTTGCCGGCCTCTGTGTTTCCTCCCTCCTACAACATGGGTCTCTTCAAGACCCATGTTCACCCCTTCCTTTCCTCAAAAAGACCCTCCACACAGCATCTACGATGACGTAGGCCCTGAGGGAAATTATTTTAAAAGAAAATGTAAAAAATGTTAAAAAAAAAAAAAGTACATTACAATACATTACAAAATGATACTTTGTCTGTCCAACTGGGAAGCATACCCGTTTCAGGACAGCCAAATTGTATATTTAGTTCATAATATTCTTAACAAAGGAATGGTTTTCGTTCAAGATAACACAGTAATTTGCTTCTGTCAAGATAACATTTGAGAACATTAAAAATTGTATTCTGAACGAAGGCATGGTTTTTTTAAGTCTTTGAAAGAATCCCAACGATGTGATTTTATATACCCACGCATACACATACATATACATTGTACATAATATGCACATATTCGGCTCCATTTCGACAAGCTAAGCGCTTGAAACTAGATACTAGCTAGCACGCATGTATCTAGAAAGGGTATACTGACCTACAAGCAATCGAATAGTTTTACTTTTTTTTCTCTGGCAAGACGTGTATCCGCGGCTATCGTGTGTGTGAGTGAAATACGTTCGAAGGCGATTTCAATTCGCAATCGAATTTGAATATGAATTGAATTGCTTGAATTCGATCCAAGAAGAGCAGTGCTATAACGTTCGCTCCCACGCAGCGTTAGGCTAACGCAAAAGTTACCGACTCACCCTCTTGGAATCCCTAAGGGTTGTTACGTAAAAAAGGAAAAAAGGCTACATGTAACAATCATTTCGAGACATTGATAATATAATATAATGGCCGCAAATGAGAGCGTTCAAGAAAAACGGGGTGTGCAATTCACACGCGGTAGAAGTGAAACCTTCAGAAAACTAAAGTATACATGAGACTACAAAGACTACGAAGCACCGCACAAAGAGGAGACTGATTATACTATCTCCTTCTCTCGCAGGAAAAATCCTGTAGATGTACCTACGTGTACGTCTATTTTTAGTGGTCGCTATTTTTCGTTTCATCGAGTTTCAAATCACAACGGTGATAAAGAAGTTTTCACTTCAAAAGTTTCATCGATTATAGTTTGTTGCACTTAAAATCCAATCATTTCTGTATATTATTTTTGTTAGAGTCTTATGAATGTATTGTTGGTTTTCGTACATACTTGAATTGCTTTTATTTTGATATAGTTTTTTTAGACACCATAATCAAAACGGCCAATGCGCACAGTCGATGCGTCGCAGGTGCAGTAATCATCAATTCCGTTTCATTCTAATCACAGCGGGGCTAAATAAGTTTCACTTCAAAAATTGGATCCAGGGAACATTTCTTCATTTTCTCATGACAAATTTGGGTGAAGGAGCATATAGTCTGTCAAAAAAGAGTAGAAAATATATGAGGGCGCCACTGTTGATCAAATGGCAATACTAAACACATAACCCATGGTGTTAAAGTAAAGCAGTGTAACCTACATTTTTATAAAAAATTAAAAAGGCATAATAGTGGAAAAATATTTTTTCATTGCAGTATAGATACCCGCCGATCTCAAAATTAGAATTGCGTATAGGTATATTATTATTATACCTTTGCAATTTTGTGTTAATATAATGAAGAATAACTATAACGTAATGAAATATAAAGCACAGTTTAGAAATTGCTCACATTTATTTAATACTAGATAAAGTACCTAGCGTTGCCTGGGCTTTAGATCATGTCTCTAATTTTAGATCTGAATATATTAACTCATTCAGATCTATGGCACGACCAAGTGAATCAGATACTTGAGTCAGGCCATGTCAAGAGTCAGAATAATAGAAGAGAATGTATGAGACATTGTATGAATGTAAACGAGGCAAGGAATGTGTGCCAAGACCGGGATGTTTGGCGGTCCGTCCTCTCTGCCTACCCCTACGGGAAACAGCGTGATGGTTAGTTAGTTAGTTAGTTCAGATCTAAAAGTAGTGTTACTAAACTCACCATTAGTGATTCTTCCTTTCTATCTATCGTTAAATTCAAATTTATGTTAAATTAAATTAAAGCAAATCGCTTTATTAATCACCTTTTAATCAATTTTATGTCATGAAGAAAAATGTTTTTTAAAATGTGGTTTACTGTGTTTTGCACATTCAGTGTCATTGCACTTCAAAAAAATATTTGACAGTTAAATTGGTGTTGCCAGTCTACAAATTTAGTAGTTCAAGTTTTTATATTTTCTACTCTATTTTGATAGACTATAAATATGCAGATAATATGGTCTACATGATTTAATAACAGTCTGCCAATTGAAACTTACTTTTTTTTTAAAATACGTTTATTATACTGAAGGTTTTTGCGAAATATTTTTGTCCCGTTTTTGGTGTTTATAAAATCGAATTTGGTGTAGCGGTTGATGGGAATTCGAAATCATTCTAAATAGAGGTAAAAAGAAGTTGAGGAATTTTCAAGTTCAAATCCTTGGAGCAATGCATTCTGGAATGATTCTAGGCTTTTGTGTTTGATGTAGTCCATATGGGAGATGTGTATGTTAGTTTGATCGAATAGTCGATATAATGAGATGTTTTTAAAGTTAAGTTTACTAATTTGGTGACAAGGTAGTGGGATCGTTATCCTTCCCGTTTTTACTAGTGCTTCGTGAGTGTTCCATCATAGATTTCTGTCGTTTCAAGAAACTATATGTAGATATAATACACATATTTTTACGTCTCGCATACACAATATAAAAAAGTGTTAATTATATAAAAAATTATAACATAACGATTAGAGTGCTGGAACTTCGGGTGAATCCGGATAGAAAAACCAATATTATTTTAAAGACCAAAGTTTTACATAATTTATCATCGCACCATTACTCTCACCTAAAAATTCCCAAATGGTCGGCGTTGAATATATTAGAATATTATAATTAGATAATTATGTTTTATTCATTTCAATGTTAATTTGAAATATATCCTGAATAAATAACAGTGTTGAAGGAATTCTTCGGTGTTAAGAACATACTCGATGTAAAATCCATTATTAGAGAACATTTTTTTTTTTTTTTTATATGTTTATTTAGTTATTAATTGTACAATAATTTCTCTTACTTAAATCTTACAAAACTGATCAATCAGTTTGATTGTAAGAATAACATGAAATTAGAATTATGAAAACGTGATGGTTCCATGAATGTTTCTTATGCTCAATAGCTCGGTTATGGAATGATTTACGGGTCCACGTTTTTCTTCCCTCCAATAACATGGTTCTCTTTAAGAACCAGGTTCACTCCATTTTTTGTTCGCGGAAGGAACTTTGCATATTCTCATACCAAAACCAAACCACCTACACACAAATTGTATAATTTCAGAGGAAAAAACGGTTCTATTCAATAAGAGAAAATTAGAAACGAAATTTTTGGGACGCAAGGTCTACTGTTCTCAAAACTGCTATTGGACCTACTAATGACTTGCTCTCACCTTCTTTCACCATTGTTAAGAACATCAAAGTTTATGAACTCTGACCTTAAAACTCTACATAAAAATGTGATAGGTCGGACGCCATCGTATAAATACCACAACCCTCTATGGTGTATGGAACCTTTTCATACAACTCCGCTAAGGGTGTAGTTTTTATCGACAGTTCAGTCAAAGCACCCTCGATACAGCCTCCCAACATCCTCTTATCTGCGGTGTCCGATCGCCGGAACATCCCGACTCCAAAGTTTTTAACCCAAGAGTTAAGAGTGGGTTTTTTATCCATCGAACCACCCAATACCATGAGTGCTCAAGGAAAATATAATATGTCGTTATTTTGGGAGGTTCAAATGATAGTTCGAACGATAACGATTCGTATTAATGCTTCGATTAAGTGATATCCAAATAAAACTAATATAATTTTGTGCCACAGACGCGTAAACAAATAAAAGTTATTCAATTTCGACAGTTTAATGTTAAAACCATTAAAAATATAAAGCTAGAAGTGTGATCTTAACCCTCCGTAAGGCGCAACTAATCTGTGAGTTGAAGTGATCAGTTATTTTTATGCCAAAGGGTATATCGCCGATCTAGGGGCGTAGCCTTCTGACTTTTACTCATTCCCAACCTCTCACATTAAAAAAATGTATTTATTTATTGAAAAATCTATTTCGATCTGTCTTTCTATGGTATAATCTCACAGATGAATTGCGCGCGATCCTATTACAATTGTTAAACAGGATCTTTCTGATTCTTGAGTTCCGGGAAATTTCAATTCAAGAAAAAAATTAGATACTTGGCAAGTGGTTTTTAATAAATAATAATGTACCGAGTTATATTACATTCTAGGTATGTATAAAAATATGTACATTGTTAAATATCATTGTTTATAATATTATGTTTTACAATAAGCACATTTTATTTTAAATATTGATGCATTTCCTCTATGCATTAAACAGTTCATTGACTCTGTTTTCCTTAAATTATATTTACATTTCTGGTGCATTACTTAAAACTTTACTTTTGAAAAAATCATCCATAAAGTATTCAATTTTTTTTTGGAGTAACTTAATGTTACACATGTTAACACATATTTTTAATGTGAATACCTCACCAGAGTTTCAGCTGCTACCGTCTGGAGCCAGTGAGACTATGGCATTCCCAATTGGGGTATATTGTGAGGCTGAAGCTAGTGGGATGGGGAAGGAGATGGGAAAGAGGAAGGTAGGGAAGTACCTGGCTATTCAGATCTGGTCACCAAACACGGCTAAAGCCATTTCAAGAGACGTTTCAATTCTGAATGGTGGTCTTACACCAGGGCGATACTGAGAGTATCTTCCACTCTGAAAGGTGCCGCAAATATACCATAAATTATTTTAAATGATTTAATTGTGAAATAACACAAATTTATTAGTCTTAATAATTGGAGATAGTATCTGCGACTCTCAATCAATCGAAGTTAAGGTTGTGTCTTTTTCTGATTTCGGCTAGAACAAAGGCCCGACAAGGACAAGGTTCCGGGTTCATTTCATAGGCGCGACCGTATCTTTTTCTGATTTTTATGTTTCGAATTTTCGATTAACAATCGTTAATACAGCCTGCAATGATGAAAAAAATTTATTTCAAACATTCTCCGTGTTCATTTCTCTAGCGTATAATACCTACGTATGCAATGAATTATATTGTAAGCTTCTTATATTTAAAAAAAAAATATATTTCAAGAAAAAAAGTAGGTACATCTTTAGCCATGCTTGGGATGTCCCTGTGTTAAGCCAGATGATGTTAACAGAGAGAAATTATACATAACATTATTTATAATAATAGTAATTCGATTATACGATTCAGATTAAGTTATAAATATTTTACTTAGTATTTAAATTAGGAATTTTCGATAGGGATTGTGAGAAATACGTGAAGGTAGATTAGGTGGATAGAGTGTAAAATATATGGGTATTATGATTGAAATGTATTGCAGATGTAAGGATTCATTGCATTATTTCGTGTTTTTGAAAATAAGGAATCAGGATTCGGTACTTCAGTTTATCAGGGAGAAGGTTGAAGATTTCCAGGTAGATGAAATGTCTTTGTGCTGTCGTAGTATGTACTTTGCATCAATTCAATAAGACAAGTTTAGGGTCAACACCATGACCTTAAATATATTTTATTACGACAATAATTATTTTTGTTTTAAACCGCCATTTTCTTTTAAAATAGCTACATGTTTCTGAACCAAATGTTTTTTTTTTTTTTTTTTACATGAGCTCCACACAGGAGGCCCTGAGGAAAACAATTTCCCTCAGGGCCTATGTCATCTTTGGGGATGCTGTGTGGAGGGTTTTTTTAAGGAAAGGAAGGAGAGGAGAGTTCTGGGAAGGAAAAGGGTTTAAGGGGTGGGTAGGAATCTGGGGTTCAGTGTGTCTTGGTCATCCGCCTCCAAGACCTAGACAAACCTCACCCCATGAACCCGGGCACCCCTGCTTAATCACCAAACGTAGCGAACCACTTGGGGTGACCTATGGCAGAGGTGTTGGTTATCCAATAAAGGTTCCCGGGGCGGCGGTACCCATTCCCGCCTCCCAAATTGTTATTATTTTTAGTCAAGTTAAGAATTATTTTATTTATTACATTTGTTACGTTACGGAATTGTTTCCCGTGCGAGCTAATAGCGAATTGACCCCTTGCACAGGCCCTCCGCCCCTCTCCCCGCACCGCGCGGCGCCCGTGCCAAGCGCCGAGCGGCTCCCCGTCCCCATTCCTTCGCCGGCCTTCGGCAGAATAACTGTGTTCCCCGTGATTCGCGCTAGGCGCTCTCCGTAAACGCTCACGATGTTTTACTTTAATTGTGTATTGTGCTTAAAGAGGTTTACGCCTACCCAGAATCCTGTCTGCCGACCGCCTATCTCCTGCTTGTGAGTACCAATGAACCTTGCTACCCCTCTGTGTGCTAAGAACTGACATTTAAATTCACTAAACACGTGTAGAGAGAGTTGAGAGAAGCTCCCCCCGTTATGATAGAATTAATTAGAGATAGCCAAATACTCATGTGTGTAGTGCCGATGCTGGCCTTTTGTAGAACCCTGTTCACCTTTAATTGAATAAAACCCTTTTTCGTGCATAACAACTGTGTTCTGATTGAGGAAGGAGACCTGGAGATTTTGAGGAAAGGAAGGGGAGTAGGAATTAACAAGCGAACCACAGACACTCGCCCTGGGTTTAAGAGGGACCTTGCTCGCGCCGGCTGTGCAGAGCTAGCCGCCGGCTTGTTTATTGCATGTCCTTTCCAGGTTTTGGGTTTAGCGTTGGCCGCAAGTAGCGCCAATGCTAGCACTGGGCCCAACGTGGTGCTTTTTTTTTGCGTTTTAATGCTAGCACTGTCGCCCGACGTGTGGCATTTTTTTTTCCTCCCTCTTCACGGTCCCACAGTCTCGTTCTTCAATCAGCAATTGTTTAAACTTTATAATGTATAATGTTTTGTCTTGTTACTCCCAATTTGTCTAGCACTTCCATCAAGAACCCCGGCGCGATTGTAACTTCGAATTGCAATTTAAATTATCACGGGCACGATTCCTTCATTTTCGAGTCGTCACTCGACAAAACATTATCACCGGTATTCCTACGTAAAGTGCTCAACCAAGAAAGTTGCCGTCGTGAATAATATAGTGTTTACAAGTGTCGACCGACTAAATTTGCTAGTTTCAAATACAAGATTAATAGTGGAAATGTACACAAATATTTAAAACAAAGTTATTCAACAATTAAAATCCTGTATATGATAAACCAATTACCCGCTTCGTTTCCCGAAAGTTAATTAACCAGTTTTTATTAATAAACTTATTCCGCAGTGTGCTGGTCTGTATTTGATATCGACATATTCTGCGAATAGGGGACTATTTCGCAAAATACTGGCCTGTATTTATAACGGCATATTTTGCAGCTTAAGGGAAACAAGTGGATTAAATTCTTTCTACCTTTTGACAATTGAGCATTTTTCTAATTTTGCCGCCTGTTTCATCATTTAGCTTTTTTTTCTTTCGTAAGAAACAGACGACATAATTTGAAAGACGTTCGGTTCGCGTTGACGTCGATTCCTCGAGTCAGGCATTACATTACGTATGCACATTTCTGCATATAACTTGTTATGACAAAAGGAAGTCGGCGGATAAATACCAATAATTGGTGATGCTCAAATCAGGCTACAGTCTAGCCACGTAAATAAAGAAACGATTCCCCAAGACATTGTTGAATTTTCAAACAAATACTTCCACGAAAACTTGTATAAAAGAAAAAATATTTCTTTCCTTTTCTGAAGAACCCCCCTTTGGAAAGGAAATGGAAATATTCTAAAAACATGTTCGTTTAAGGCGAACCTCGTTTCCGTTTTTTATTTCCGGACTTTTGCAAATTTGCAAACATTTTTCAAAAACATCGGAATAAATTCTAAAAAACGTGTTTCATTAAGGTGAATCCCGGCCCGTGAAATTTTCATATCCGGACTTTGAAAATTTTCAACAAATTTCCAAAACAGCTGGATTTTTTCACAAAATCACGTTTTTTAAGGGAAACCGCTGCCCAATTTTTTCTCGTTTTTGGACTTTGAAAAATTTTCAACAAATTTCCAAAACAGCTGGATTTTTTCACAAAATCACGTTTTTTAAGGGAAACCGCTGCCCAAATTTTTCTCGTTTTCGGACTTGAAAAATTTTCAAGAAATTCCCAAAACATCTGGATTTTTTCACAAAATCACGTTTTTTAAGGGAAACCGCTGCCCAAATTTTTCTCGTTTTTGGACTTGGAAAATTTTCAACAAATTTCCAAAACATCTGGATTTTTTTCACAAAAATCACGTTTTTTAAGGGAAACCGCTGCCCAAATTTTTCTCGTTTTTGGACTTTGAAAAATTTTCAACAAATTTCCAAAACATCTGGATTTTTTCACAAAATCACGTTTTTTAAGGGAAACCGCTGCCCAAATTTTTCTCGTTTTTGGACTGAAAATTTTCAACAAATTTTCAAAACGTCTGGATTTTTTCACAAAATCACGTTTTTTAAGGGAAACCGCTGCCCAAATTTTTCTCGTTTTTGGACTGAAAATTTTCAACAAATTTTCAAAACGTCTGGATTTTTTCACAAAATCACGTTTTTTGAGGCAAACCCCTGCCCAAATTTTCAAATAAACCAAACACTTATGAAAAACGTGTTTTTTTTTCAAAAACTTTTTGTAAAAAATACGTCCCCAGTGGTCAATCTCTGCCCAATTTCTTTCCAATTGCGAGTCTAGTTCTCACTTTTTCCAACATAAGGTCACTCTGATACGATCTTATACACCATGGAAGTTCCTCAAGTTACACTGGGTATAATCCCACACATTTTCACTTCAAGAAAGGAAGAATTACTACAGGCCCTGAGAAATAGAGAGATTTCTCTTAGGAATAATTCCAAAATGCCTTACTGTGACGGAATCAGTAAATTCCATCACATCAAGTTCTCAGGCGTTATCGAATTGGCAAAACTCTTGTCATAAGTGACGTGAGTTACATGTAAATATTAAATGTAAATAATCACCCATATGGGCATTCGTAAGGTAATCCTTATACCCGAAGGCACATTAATGTCAACGGTAGCCTAACTCCTGTACATTCTTTTTCTTTTTGCATAATTTTATATGTTCTTGTACATCCTGCGTGCCTTGCCTGCTGTACCACAAGAGCACCTCTTGGGGCACCGTTTTCATACTTGTATGCATCCTCTTCCTGAAATTGATCACTTCGGGAAAGGGCCTCCTTTTCCTCCTACCATCAACGGTTCCGGAAAACTCCTGCTCCAAGACGTCGCTTTCCTTTTCACAATTCTTGCAGCATCCGCGCGTTTTTTTTTCTCACCTCATCGCCTCATCTTGTCATATCACCTTTTTTTAATTGTTTTGTGTCGGGTTTTTGCCGTACCAGTACGTCCCTACCCTAATGTTGTAAATATAAAATCATAAGTGCAAGTCTGTATAATAACCATTGGTGTCAGACCATTGCCGCAGCTCACTACTATGGTCACAGCACCATATTGTAAGAATGTCGCGACGATTTCCGTTATAATAGGAAATCCTCCCGTTTTTTCTTTTTTCTTTTTCCTCTTCACCCCATCCTAACACATTCATAGTAATGTTGTATATTGGGGATCGTTTCGAATACACCAAATGTACACACCTATCAGGTCACATTCGCTGGATTCGAAACAATTCAAGGGCAACCTTGTTGCTACTTGTGGTTTTTCTTCTTTTTCCAAAAATTAGAATGGCGCTCAACCCAATTGCTCTATTTTTTTCCAGAATCGTATTTTGTCGGATTCTGAGAAAAATATTTGTTATAAAAGTGACAATACGTTTCGTCCCTTCATTAACATTGTTCTTTGTACATATACAACTTCATTATGAGGTACAATATTTTATCATGACATCAGTTTCTTTTGTCCTTTATTGTACCATTATTCTTGTTTGAAGTTTAAAATCTTGGCCAGATCTTCAATAAAATTTGTGTTTATCGCCTTTTGGCAAGTCTTGTAACGTATGCTAATATGAAATTATTAAGCTACAGCAGTGCCGTATTAATTACATCATTGCAAACCGCCGTCTGTATTGAATGGGGACCCACATTTTCGAACGTAATTGGGCTACTGTCTTTCAATACTGGGCAAATTTGTTGTAAATCGTTCATTCCTGTCACGTGAGACGTGAAAACGTGACAATATCTACCATCATAGGAGAGATCCTCAAAACATCCGCCATGATACGAGAAGCTCGTTATAATTACTTTATACTCATAACTAAATGTTACTAAGTTGGTCGTGTGTCCTTTGGCATGAGAACCGCTTAACCCGCCGTCTGTATTGAATGGGGACCCACATTTTCGAACGTAATTGGGCTACTGTCTTTCAATACTGGGCAAAATTTGTTGTAAATCGTTCATTCCTGTACATGAGACGTGAAGACGTTACAATACTCACCATGAGTCGTGCGAACGAAATAATATCTACCCCCATGTTTGTGTGACCTACCAAGTGTAGATCACACGTCTTTTATGTCAGTGTATTCCTTTTGTCCCACACTACCAAATGGTATTGTAATGTGCCAGGATAACTGCTGTAGACCTTGTTTCACCTTCCACTCAGAGGTCGAATTTCGGAAATAGCCGAGTCCTCAGCACTTTTCTTCGTTCAAATGTTCCCAATTGTCACCCTTTCCCTTCCTCGAAATTATCCGTGAATGGGGATATATGCGTTACGCACTTGGCGTTTCATTTGTCAAATGGGACAACCTTCATACACGGATCCTTTCAACTTCCTACTCCTTTCCCTCTTTTCATAACTTATTTGTACTCAATGTTTTTGTTCTTCGAAAGTAGAAAAAATGCTACCGTATAGACGTGAGCATAGGTCATGGAAGACCAACTTCTTTCGAACGTGGCATTTTGTCATACGTACAAACCCTTACCTACGTGTTCTTGGAAATGTATTTAGTTTAAAAAAACTAAATGGGTTAAACAGAACCTTCCTTGAATACGTACCTTTGTAATATGTATAAGTCTGTAGTTACACTTAGTTAACTCTCTCTCCGTCTCTCTCTCTCTCTACACGTCAAACTAATCCAATCTTTCTCAATATGCACACCTTGTTTCTCTCCAAACCTTTTCATCATTGGTCTACCAGGCAGGTAAACTTCAAGAATTTTGTTCTAATAATAATTTTTTCGCCGGATTAATAAGAAGACCAGCAGCTCTTCACCCTATCTACACCTGCGCCTCTCTTCATGCTGCCTTCACTACCGTCACGGAGGTCCCATGCCTTCAAACCCTACGTACCAAAAGCACCCGACCACACCTAACATAACCTAGTGTGAGTCGTGCGTGTAGTTGCGAATTGTATCATCACAAAACCATCACTCAAACAAACCCGAGCACGTCAGCTCTAAGTTGGTTCATGTTCCTGTTGCCATTGTACAAATGTTCCTGCGGCACCTTGCAAATGTTCCTGTTGCCATTGTACAAATGTTCCTGCGGCATCTCGCAAATGTTCCTGTTGCCATTGTACAAATGTTCCTGCGGCATCTCGCAAATGTTCCTGTTGCCATTGTACAAATGTTCCTGCTGCATCTTGCAAATGTTCCAGCTGCACCTTGCAAATTGCTCTGTTGCCATCATGCCAATGCTCCTGTGCCCTTGCGCAAATAACAATACCAACAATTGTTCATCCAACAATCCCACTGTATACAAACCAGTGTACCAACCACCATCACAACAACGGCTGTCATGCACACAAACCACCTCCTCTATAAAGGACCAACCACCAATTACAATTCCACTCTCCAGTACCTCAATGATGTCATACTGGCCCACCCACAGGATCCGGAAGCAGCTACCTTTTTGACCTCTGTGACAGGTAGAACCCTCTCCACCACCAAGAAGCCTCATCCTGCGTTCTCGTCTTCGTGTTTTCTTTAAGGCCCTAGTGTTCCTTGAGTGTAATCTCAAACGGGCCAGGTTACTGTGACAAAGTAACCTTATAACTTCAGTGCAACGTTCAAACACCCCAAACATCCTACGCAAACCACGCTACGCAAACTTAGCTCACAGACCAATGATACAATTTAGAGTCATTTTTTTTCTATCACTGCATAACCCTTGTACCTTTCTCCAGCAGGTCCTTGTTTATATTTATGTATGCCACTGCTCTTTCATGTACATTCATGTATAATTCTTTGTTCACCATGTTTTTTTTTTCTCTTTTGTTTTTGTTTCTACTATTTTGTAGCTAGCAACTTTTTCTTTTTCTCTCTCTCTCTCTCCCCCCTTTCTCTTGGATGTTTTTTTTTTGGCACAAGTGCTAGAAGGGTAAGAGGATTTCTTAGCCCTACTGCTCCATTACCACGTCGCCTTTTTTGCGGCGAGGGGGGAAGTGTTACGTTACGGAATTGTTTCCCGTGCGAGCTAATAGCGAATTGACCCCTTGCACAGGCCCTCCGCCCCTCTCCCCGCACCGCGCGGCGCCCGTGCCAAGCGCCGAGCGGCTCCCCGTCCCCATTCCTTCGCCGGCCTTCGGCAGAATAACTGTGTTCCCCGTGATTCGCGCTAGGCGCTCTCCGTAAACGCTCACGATGTTTTACTTTAATTGTGTATTGTGCTTAAAGAGGTTTACGCCTACCCAGAATCCTGTCTGCCGACCGCCTATCTCCTGCTTGTGAGTACCAATGAACCTTGCTACCCCTCTGTGTGCTAAGAACTGACATTTAAATTCACTAAACACGTGTAGAGAGAGTTGAGAGAAGCTCCCCCCGTTATGATAGAATTAATTAGAGATAGCCAAATACTCATGTGTGTAGTGCCGATGCTGGCCTTTTGTAGAACCCTGTTCACCTTTAATTGAATAAAACCCTTTTTCGTGCATAACAACTGTGTTCTGATTGAGGAAGGAGACCTGGAGATTTTGAGGAAAGGAAGGGGAGTAGGAATTAACAAGCGAACCACAGACACTCGCCCTGGGTTTAAGAGGGACCTTGCTCGCGCCGGCTGTGCAGAGCTAGCCGCCGGCTTGTTTATTGCATGTCCTTTCCAGGTTTTGGGTTTAGCGTTGGCCGCAAGTAGCGCCAATGCTAGCACATTACATAAGGTACATTTATATAGCAAAATTAACATTGTATTAATATTGCAAAATAACTGTACATATAAAAAATGTTTACAAGTATTATTATGTTCTGTAGGTCGATATTAGTTCCCAGCTTGGCGGATTTTCCGATCTAAGGATCCAAATGTTGGTTTAAATGCCAAAAATTCATTCCGTGAAAAAATGTTATATACTTACTTTGTTTATTTACATAAATTTAACAATCTTATTGATTTTTTCCGACTAACATCATTATAAGCGAAAAATGTTTATTGTGCAATAACGGAGGGCTTCTTGGAAATTCGAAGTTACGATAAAATAAAACATAAAACTTTATATTTCTCCAAGAGTGACGATACTCATTTCACTTCTTCATACAACAAAGAAAACCAATTTGCGAGAGTATAAATTTTTTTTTAAATAATATATTTTACTTACCTAAAAAGCTGAATTTTTTTCTTAACACTAATTTTCCGCAGCGAAACCAAGGAAAACCAGGCAAGAAACGTTAAGACAATGAGTCTGGCTCGCGCGTGACTGGAACAATCGAAGATTGCTCCGTTAACGAGGAACAAAGGGTTGCGACAGCGCTCATTAACTTGCGTTCACAAAATGCTGAAAGAGAAAACGAACCGTTGGATACATTTTGGTTTCTAGTGGATACATTTTATAACATGCATGTATTGCAGTAAGAACATTCGAACGTTGTAAGGCTTGCTTTCTCACGCTGCTTTATTTTGGAACACTTTAACATAAACAATTTTTTTAAAGTGAAAATTTCTTTAGCACCGTTGTGATTTGAAACTCGATGAAACGAAAAATCTGGAACTCGACACTAAAAATACATACATCTATAGTATTTAACCTACGAGATTGAGATAGAATAATCAGTATCCTCTTTCTGCGATGCTTCGCAGCCTTCCCACTCTAGTCTTCCTTTTGCAGGTTTCAATTCTACAGCACAGAATTATTTTTTAAATTTAAATATTTTTATATCTTCCTGGGGTCCTAGCATGGTCTATCGATATAGGTTTTATTGAAAATGTCGGTAACTTGTCATCGCTCCCGAGAACGACTGCAGGTCGCTAACGAACAAACAACAGTTTATAACGACTAAGGGTTCCTAATTTATTCGAGGTTAACTGTTGTTTGTTCGTTAGCGGCCTGCAGTCTGGAGCGATGACAAGTTACTGACATTTTCGATAAAACCTTTATCGATCGACCATGCTAGGTACCCAGGAAATATCAAGTTTTGACTCATTTATCTAAGCAAGTAAGTCTTAGAAATGGAATGTCTCTTTTTTATTCATAACCAGCGAGTTCCCGACGTGCGTTGCTATGCCACTTTATAAAGAAATTGTTTCTTTTTCCCATTCGTCCCTTTCCCCTTCCGCCTTCCATTTCTCTCCCCCGTTCCTTTCCCTTCAAGCGTTCCATCTCCGCCTTCTCCACCTTCTCTCTCCTCACTCCCCTCTTCCGCTTCCCCCGTCTAGTTAGCCTCCCCCCGAGTTCCCCTCCCCCCATCCGCTTTTCATTCATTCAGTCTCGGTATATTCAGTTTTCAAATAGCACGCGTGCGGTGGCAATAGGTGCACTGCATTTTTTTGTACAAATTTCATAATGTCAGAGTTCTCTAGTACATATAGAAACCTGTGTTCACATCAACTCACCGAAGTTTCATCGCAATCGAATGATTGGTCAGCAACAAATAATCTCATGATGCCAAAACTCACTAGTATATACAGAAACCATCGCGGGCATGCGCAAGCGCACATCAAATCCCCAATGTTTCATCGCAATCGGATGAATGGTTAGCAACACATAATTTTATGATGCCCCAACTCACTATTGTATATAGAAACCATCGTGGGTATGCGTACATCAAATCTCCAAAGTTTCATCGCAATCGGATGAATGGTTTAACAACGCATAGACATCTCATGTGCACATTCCACACTCAAAAAAAAATCACACACAACATTCATTTCTCCGAAGGACGTGCACAAAATACAATGATATCTTTTACGACGCTGATATTTTCCATTTGTCCTCAGGCCAATTTATTAAATTCATAATAGAAAAAAATTAAAACAAATTGTTAATTATGAACCAGTTTATATCTTTTTTAAATCTTATCATGTATTTTTTTATGTAAACATCTTGTTTTAGGTCTGTGTATTTTTGAGCATGTACCTTTTATTGTATTTTTCCTGATTTGTTTTTTATGCATTTCTATAGTCCATCATGGAGGATACTTTATTTTAACTTTGTGACACCAACAGTACATAAATCAAATGAGTGCTTATAATATTATTCACAAAATCTTATAAGACATGTTTCTGTAAAATATATTTGTAAAGTGATTCTTCATATGTTTGTTTCTGTATGTTGCTTCTGTAAAATGTTTTGTAAAATTTTTCTTCATTTATTGTGTCTGCATATTGGGTTGGGTTGGGTTTATCTTTTTAAATGTACCAATTGGCGATCCCTTAATGAGTTTTGATAACTCATGGGAATGCAACTTCGTTGTATGTTTTATTTAAATAAAAAAAAAATAAAAAAACCCTCCACCCCTGGTGCACGTTATTTTTTTCATTCTCATCATGTTGGTTTTCCTTCTTTTTATAATCATAATAAAATTTGGATGATTTACATATCTTAAATATGTATTTTTTTTCATTTCTGTTGTATATATATTTCTTTTTTTCTTTTTTTCTACCACCTTATATTTTCTGTAATATTTTAATCTATGTTTTTATATATATATTATAAATTTTAGCGGAAACTTCGGTGGTTAATGCAATCATGTAATATGTTACTTTCTTATTAAAATATCTATAACTGTTTGTTTCCTCAATAAACTAAAATAAAATAAAATTAATAAAACATACTCATATATAATCATATTTTGATTTTTATATATATTAGATATGTTTTTGTATTTCGCATATCTTTTTTTCATTTTAAATTATAATTTAATCCTTGCATTTGCCATGTTGCTCATAATAATCAGTATTTCAATAATGTTCATTTGCTGCCGCTTAATTCCACGGTAACATTTTGACGCCCAACGTGAATTAGGTATTATGTTTTTTGTGTAATAAATGCTTAAAAATTTTCGGAAATAATTATTTTCATTAACACTACATATTATCAGTTATATACAAAATTATAAATAAACACATCTTCTGGTAAGATGGAAGAATTTACAAAAACATCAAAAAAATAAAAAGTTTTTATGAAAATATGATCAGTTTGCTGACAGCGAAAATTTGAAAGAACATTTGATAAATCAACTTAAATTTAGTGCATTTTATTTATCATCTAAATTTCTCGATCCACTCAAAAAATCTACTCATTTAAAAACAACTAACAGAGCTCAGCAAACCGTTTTTATTCAGTCATTACGATGATATCCCAATAGGTATTTTCCGTCTGCAACTCTGACTGAGCAGAATGAATGGTACTACAGAAGTTATCTGCAGCGGCCGAGGGCGGATATTCCCAAAGTGCAGGCCATAAAACAGCAATCTTCGCCTTTATTGCTCACACAAGATACAAACCCTTATTACCATAAATGTTCCATCAAATTATTTCGAAACCACAAGTTGGCAGGGAGGAGGTGATTGCATGGAACAGAATCACAACCAGGTAACCTGTGTGAATGAATTTTAAAGTTTTATTTATTTATCTTAAAATAGTACATATTTATTATGAACAATGTTACATATATGGTGACCACTTTCGTTTTCACTTCAACTACAGCCCACTCCTGAAAAAATCATCGCGCTGCCACTGTCTACATTTGGCGGTACACGACCTTAATAATTTTTGTTTGCTCAAAACTCACATTTTAATAATTTCTGGCGAATTCGTAACTACAATGAAATTTTATTGCAACAGAACACTGGGGATGTAAATTATTTGTTTTTAAGATTAATAAAAACAATACCTTACCATTAATATATTTTACGTACAACGATTTTAAAACTTTATAACCCGTTTTTCAACTATAAAGTTAGCGGTAAGCACTAGATTTTATTTTTCTAGACTATGAATTAATAACTTTGGGAGTGCGACATGGAGACACATTTTAAATATTTGTAACACGTTCTTAAGAATTATTTAAAATGAACGTGGCGGAAAGGTCTCGAACGCGCGAAAATCTCCAGGCCTGCTAGGGTGAATTCGACCACACGTCCGTCCAATACGCCGTGCCGCGGGCAAATATTTGTTTACACGCTTTCTTCACTTATGTCGTTAAGATTCCCACATTATTTGTCTTCTTCTTCTTTTCTTTGATAGGGCAAATTCGACAGTAGGTCCGTCCAATATACGGGTCGCGAGTCGCCATTTGTATACACGGCTTATTTACTTACGTCGTTAAGATTCAGAATATATATTAGGGTATATTGTACTAGAACTAGGATATGTGATTCTGGCCCACAAAGAATGTGAGAGGTACCTACCTACCGTTACTGGTGGACACCGGCACAGCGCCGTGCAATATTAAGGAGTTAAAAATTTTTTACAGCTATTCTACAATAAATTTTGGTTTTTGGAGAGACAAGATTGGTTTGTCTGTGTAATATATGAGTGTCAATAGAAAATAAATTCAAATTGTATCTACTAGCGCAGACCCGAGAAAAATCGCGAATAAATCTGAACGCTGGACATAAAGTTCCAAACTAAAAAAGAACAATTAAAAAAAAAAATTCTAAAAATATTATTTGTCGCCTGTCTAAATTTTTAAGTGACCAATTCAAATTTTGGATACGACACTTAAATGAAAATCAAATTTGAGCTCATTCGATCAGATTTCACGAAGGAGAAATTCATGCAGGACAAACTAATGCACATCACAGTCATCGGAAAGCAGTATGTTTAGTGGTAAGTAAGGTAGTTTATCATTCAGACAAAAGTAAACAGATCTACAACTTAAATTAGTATATATATATATATATTATTGAGAACCGTGAATAATCGCGGGATATTAAGATTTTTTTTTAAATATAATTCATATTACTTCTTCAAACTTTGCAAAATAACTTTGTGGTATCATTTTTCATATAATGAATAAAAAATCATAAATGAATAAATAAAAAATATAAAATCCTGATGAAGACAACATTGTTGTCGAAACATGTTGATATTGTTTAAAAATAGTGGTTTAAACAAAGTGATTTTTTATTCATTATATAATTTATATTAGTAATCGCTTGTCTGAATCCTTCACGCAGTTACAATTTTGTAAATGACACTTAAATTCGAAGCAAATTTGAGATATTGGAAAAAGTAATATATGATATAACAAGATGCATATAACTTATTAATAATAATAATAATAATTGGATAATTTATAAAGCGCCGTTTTTGTGAAAAATCACCCCAAGGGAGCTGTACAATTTATTAGGAATGCTTAGGTTCTAAATGATTTTACTATTTACAAATGGATACAGAAACATACTTACCTGGCAGGTCACTTCCGATAAACACACTTTAATTATAAGTTTATGCTTGGAGAAGATACGGCTTTGCACGCGGAGGACATTACAGTTAACACACTGGACATTGCGTGATTTTACATTATTTGCTACCCTCATCGCTGTTAGTACCTATTACATTTGTGAATAGATTAGTGGCAAAAGGCAAAAGTAGAGGTATTTATTTTAAAATACTGGAGAATTTAGGACTATTGGAGATTAGTGGCAAAAGTATAGTTGATATTTATTTTAAAAAACTGGAGAATTTCGGAATCTTTAGGGCTGGAGAATGTTCATGAAATGACCTTTACAAACGCTTACATTTTTTTATTTTATTTATTTTTATTTTTTTTTCTACGTTTTTACAGGTTAGTTATTTACGGTGTCGCGGGCATTGAAAGTGAAGGTGAAAGATTTTGAGTTTATGGATACGACTGTCTGAAAAGGTGAGTTTTAAGTCTAGCTCTAAATTCCGCCGCGTCTGTGATCATTCTTAAGTCATGTGGCAGTCCGTTCCAGGCTTTAGGTCCTGACACTCCGAAAGCGCGCTCACCGAACTTAGTATCTGGTGTGCGCTTTGGTTCCTTTAACCTTCCGATAGCTGATGACGCTGCTGACCTCAGGGTTGACTGTCGATGATTGAAAATTTCTGGAATACACAATTCCGATAAGTAAGCCGGATAAGTTGCTATTACACCTAATAGCAACTTATTTTAAGTACCTAACTCCCAAAAAAAGTATAATTCTGTAACATATATGATGACAACAAATGGATATTAGGTATATCTACAAAAGAGAGAGATACAATAAAGAAAATGTATAATACTGTGACACAAATGATGACAACAAATGGATGGGAAGGTACAACTAGAGAAGAGAGAGATACAATAAAGAAAAGGTATTTTGCTGTGATACATATGATGACAACAAATTGATGGGAAGGTACATCTACAAAGAAAGAGATACAATAAAGAAAAATGTTCATTACTGTGACAAGTATGATAACAACAGATGAATTATAAGGTATATCCACAAAAGAGATAGATAAAATAAAGAAAAAAAGTCTAATTAAAATGTTTTCGTATTTAAGTTTTTTTTGTACTTTCGAAGTAATTATAAATAAATCAGTATCAAATTTTTCATAAGAACAAATATCTTTTTATAACTTTCGAAGGCAATTCCCATTAATGTATTATAATATCATTGAAGAACAGGATATCACATTAAAATCTAAAAGTTAATATGAAAGAGAACAAGACGCATATTATCGAAACATTAGTCGAAGATAATATTGTTAATTCTAAAATGTGAAAATATGAGATTAACAATTTTATTATGACGGTTTGACAAAAGGTGGCAATGGCTGAATTGGTAAACGGGCACCTCCCGGTCAGACGAGAGGTTCTGGGTTCAAGTCCCAGTTGCGACCATTATCTTTTTCTATTTTTCTGTGTCTTGTTCTCTTTCATATTTTCGTTTAGATTATTAGTGTTATCTTCTTCTTCAATGATAAATAAATATTATTTTGCATTTCAATTAAAATTTTTGAATATTTTGTTATTGTATATGAAAAAATCACCCAGGATTCTTCATCGTGAATATCATTTTTAACGGGTTAATTTGGAATCCTGGTGTTTATCAAGAAATATATTATAATTGTGACGTAATTTGTGGACCCCATCTGGAACTTTGAAGAGCCGTTTTTTGCAGGAAGATATTAGCTTACAGGTTGGTGCCATTTTTATGCATCAGGCAATTTTAAGAACATCTTTTTGAAATATTTTGGCTGAAAAGTAAAATAATAATTTTATATTTAAGGGCTATTTAAGGCCAAGTTTTGGGCCTATTTACACACCCCATGCTTCTGCAACAACCGATAGTAGAATTTTACGATACTTTAGTACTATTTGTGCCAAAGCACTACGAAACAATATAAACCAATCAAGAATTGAAAAGCTTTCCCCTCCTGCATCCGATACAAAATATTAGACACGATGACTTTCCAAACTAACTAAAAATAAAACCAAAAAATATAGTTTAAAAGTTGGTGAACATGTTTTGGCGCTCCACCGCGGTTCAGTTTATTTCTTGGCACGAGATTCCAGTGTTTGGATTTCCAAAGGCATTAATATTCGGCTGAGATAATATCATATACAGCGGGAGTCAAGTGCCAAATGTTGGAGTTCCGAGTTGAGTTGGTACGGTGCTTTACCTGACGAGTGGGCTTTAATTGAGGAGTATATTACAACAGGTTTTGTTCTGTCTATTATTCTTAATGATTATTATAATTTTAAATGTGTAACTTCTGTGTTGGGTAACTTCCAAATAAGTTTGAGGTTAGTTATGATTACTGGTTGATTTATTAAGTTATCGTAACGATTACAATAAATATTTAACTGTCATCACTTGAGTAGGATCTAAGTATTTCTAATGCTGCCAACCACCTGTCTGATGTGTCTGATGACGTTAGCCCTACTATCAGATGCCTTCGGTAATCATCGTAGCCGTTCGTACACAAAACACGAACGACGATAGATGGTACTCTTCTAACGTAATACTTAACTGCCGTCTGTTGGGATTTACCAAAACATCGTATAACTATACTGACGAGATCTATTGAAGGATGCTAAAACTAAATGATTAACCTACATACTACAATCAAATCAAGATGTTGTGTCTGCTCAATTTAATGATTACTTCAACTTTAAATGTGTTAGGAAACTTCCAAATAAGTTTGAGGTTTTTTGTTAATAGTTAATTTATTAAATTATCGTAAAGATTTCAATTGGTGGAGAGGATAGACCGCCACCCAATTCTGTATGGGGGTATTCCTTGCTTCATTATTATACATAGAAGAGACTCCTCCAACCACCCTCACCCCAGAAGATAGATGGAAACTTAAGTGGCAATCGGCCAACGTGAAAAATCTCCACCTCATTCAAGATCTCGCTGAGAGACAGCCTGGGTTCTCAATGACTCGTAAACTCTGGTCCGCCATTAATAGGATAAGGTGCTCCCCAAGCTGTTGTGTCCGTATGATGCATTGAAGGTGCCTTAAAGATTCGGCGATGTGTGAATGCGACTTGGTGCAGACCACCGAACATGCGGTCAACGAATGCCCGCTCCATTCATTTGCCGACGTGGTTGATGAGATCCACAGAGCGACACCTGAGGCCCCAGACTGGTTCGCAGATCTAGATGTATCGGCTACAGGAATAAGAAAATAACTAGACATGTTGTGATAGCCAGGCAGTCCCAATGGTATTGGAAAGTAACCGATGCGACTCCAGACTGGTGATGGAATGCAGGACTATTCTTACAGATCGCTCTATCAATAAAATAACTCTGATATGGGTACCAGGACATAGGGGTATTGCGGGCAATTGGCGGACTCACGAACTAGCAAGGAAAGGGGCGAAAGCATCACTTACGGGATCCGTGCCGGCCGTAGGAGTAGCAGCTTACCACATCAAATTACATATTGAGAGTTGGGTCAAATCCAAGCACGGGAAAGAATGGGAGAGGGCTCCCGGAATGAGAAATCCAAAGTACTCATAATCGGACCAGACCCCAGATGGACCAGGAAACTACTCGATATGGATAGAAACTCGCTGGACACTGCCATCTCAGGAGACGCATGCAGCTATTGGGAATGGAAAGCACCAATAGATGTGAAGAGGATGAAGAGACTCCAATACACTTATGGTGCCAATATCCTGCCCTGGTGGGAACTAGGCTCAGGTACCTGAAGAGAAACTCTGTGGAACCAGAAGACATAGCCATATATCCAATGATAACCCTGGTGAACTTTATAAAAGGGACTGGGTTACTATTAAAGGTATGAGGTGAAATGGGAGATAGCACGATGGGCCAATGGCCTAAGTGCTCACGGGAACTACATGTAAACCGTCTCTGCTCTTAAAACCAAACAAAATAATAGATGTCCCCCTTTATATTTCTTATCCGTGGATGTCCCCTTCTGACCCCCCACCATACGAAAGAAGAAGAATACAAACACATGCTCTCCAGCTGTTTGACTAAGTATTGACAATGTCTGTCTCTCCACGTATTGTTCTTACAATTCTTTTTCCGTTTATTATGCCCTACATGCCCAAACTAGGTCATCGTCCTCTTATTATCAAAGCTCACATGCCTTGCATTTTTTAAATTAATTTTTTGTTACATTTCATGATTTTATAATTTTTTTTTACACAAGCAAAGTGCATAATGGCCTCCACGTTAAGAGTTCACATATGATGTGTTGTGGAGGAAATTTTAAAAGGAAAAGCTGGAATTCAACAAGGAATATTTAATATGTGTAAACAATTCAACTGCAAGTAAAGGAAGTACCAACATAAATAAAACTATAATTGGAAAAAATAAATATTTGGGAATTTTAACCAGTTCTACAGAAATATCTATTTCGTGTTGTACACGTTCATTTATTATTTTAAATTGTGTAATATTGGTCCTTACATATGAAATTGGCGTTTTGTATGGGAGGAACATAAAGTCGATTTTTTTATTATAATATATTTATTTAATCAAACTATGTACCATTGCTATCTATGCACTTTTGCCATCTCATAGGTAGTTCATCGATCCCTTTACTAAAAGAAACCATTCGGACGGGAATCAATAAAATCTTTGAAGGCGGTTTGGACTGCCCCATCGGAGTTGAATTTTTTCCCTCGCAAGAAGTTATCCGAATTTCGAAAAAAATGGTAATCTATTGGGGCAAAGTCCGGAGAGTACGGTGGATGTCTTATACATTCCAATTGAAGCTCCTCTAATTTGGTAGCCGTCTGTTGTGCAGTATGTGGTCTAGCGTTCTAACGCGCGTTTGTTGATTTGCTTCATTCAATTCGTGAGATACCCATCTTTCAAGCTTTTTCACCTTCCCAATTTGCTTCAAGTGGATTAAACCAGTTTTATCACTAACACCGCAGCCTGCAGCTAACTCGGACGTGGTTTGCGATGGATCCGCTTCCACAATAGCCTTCAATACTTCATTATCAATTTTGGTCTCCGGCCGTCCACGGGGCTTGCTCTGCAGGTCGAAATTTCCAGAACGAAAACGTTGGAACTGCGCTGTGTTTTCTTTTGCGGCACCGTCGCCATACACATCATTAATCTTTCGAGCCGTTTCTGCAGCACTGGTGCCACGGTGGAACTCGTACTTGTAAATAACACGATATTTCAAGTTTTCCATTTTGTAAACTAAGTGATGCAAAGAAAAAAAAAACAATTAAGGAAAAAACAAATGAATTATAATATTCGAAACACAAATACATGAGTAAATAGCTGTATAAATTTGAATTTGGAATTCCCAACCAAAGAGAAGATATTTGAGATCAAAGTTGCCAGTACGGTAAAACGCCAATTTCATACGTGAGGACCTAATATATTAGTCCCAGTGAGAGCTTGTAGGCTCACCATAAATGTTTGTACTCTTTCTTCTAATACGCTTTGTTTGAAAATGAAGAAAACAGAAAATATTAGAACTATGATGTCATGTACGAGTACTAACTCTCGCTTGAATACATTAAAGTTTAATGGAAAGTGTGTTAATTTGCAGTTGATGTGCATGTCTGTTGTAAGTATTTTTGAGGTGTTAAATTTATTTTATTGGAGTGAAAAGTTACATATATTTTATAAACAAATAAATATTTTTTTAATATAGGTATTGTATTATCAGCAAAATCATTCTTTCCGAAAGACAATTGATACAAGTATATTCAAATCGAGGGCGCGCATTTTTTCGTATTACCATCGCAGAGCAAAAAAATTACGTATGTTTATTTTGAATTTTGTTAGTAAGCAGATTTGTAAAAATACTTTAATTTATAATTAGCAAACGATGAGGTAGAAATTTAGCATTAATCACACACTTATTTGATAATCATTTCATAGTAAAAATAATATGACTTTACCGTTAAGTTTTACGCACTTAGTTCCGGTCGGGAAATCTTCTACTTCTTCGTAAACTTGTTACGCCGATGACGGCCTTCGCGCGCAATTTCATTTGACTGAACTGTGATATCTTACTATTTTATCACCTCTGGACTAGAGCCCAAAAATACCTCCCTAAAAAAACCCTTACCTCTATGCAGAATCTATTTGGTCTATTTGAAATATTCTTTAATCATAACAAACAGATTGCAATTCGTCGAGAATAATCATCGGGTGGGAATGCTGAGCTTGCTATATCAGTATTTCAATGGAAGCTTCTCCGAGGAACTAGGGTCATTGATTCCCTCGGCACCGGTGCATAGTCGGGAAACACGCCAAACACGCGTCCAACATAGTTGGCATTTTTCACATGAGAACGGGTTGTTTCTACGACTCGTTCTTGTTTGCAATACCTCAGTTATGGAACGGTTTGCCGGCCTCTGTTTTCCTCCCTCCTACAACATGGGTCTCTTCACTCTTTTCTCTCCTCTAAAATACCCCCCACACAGCATTCACAAATATGATATAGGACCTGAGGGAAATTATTTTTCCAGTAGATGTCTACCGGATCTGCCCTGATGATGAACCCTGCAACGCTGTCCGAAACGTTGGTTAAAGAAGGATGTAGCGCAATACGGCATAATACCCCAAAAACAAATAACGAAAATACTTTTGGCCGTGAAAATCTTAAAACATATCTGGAAAAATGTTTGTCAGGAATAGTTTCGTAAACTTCCAATTAGTGTTAAAAGATATTCCAGCAGTTCTTTTTATTCGAAACATCTTTTCACTCGTTGGATGGACACTTTCCTGGCATCTTTTCTGTTTATTTGATGAACTTTATATTGTTTTTATGCTAATATTTTTTATTCAGCCGACTAACAGTTCAAGAGAAATGGTTTGTCAACAATGGCGTCACACGTAAAACTGGACAGACGATTGAAATTATTCTATAAGTGAAGATTTCAATTATGCGATCCAATAAGTCAATTTATTTTGTTTTCTCCCTCAGTTTTAAAAGGGCATTTTGTTATTCTCTATTCAAGGATTCTTTTTAACCCTCCGCCAGGCGCAACTAATCTGTGAGATGAAGTGATCCGTTATTTGTGTGATAAAGGGTAAATATCGCCGATCTAGGGGCGTGGCCTCCCGACTTTCTCCTTCACCACCACTCACAGAAGGACATTATATGTTAGATTATACATTAGATACTTGAAACAAAAGATATATGACATGAACGCGTGCAGACTGTCGCCAAGACACGAATACTGCATGGACTATCAAAGCAATGGAGGATGTATTAAAAAAATTTGGTATCACAACCGATATTGTGACACTCGAGGGTGGACTGTAAATTTGTAAATATGATGGAATGGACAAGTGATGGCGCTTTTTAATCGATCACAGGAAGAGATATTTGAAGGGAGAAAGCCCCGCCTTTCCTGAAGCCATCTGCTGCTTATATCCAATGATGATGGTGGCTGGTCTTCCAGGTTGGATGGCACAAGGTTGGTTTACAAGACACTTTATATGTTTTAAGTAGTATTTTTGATATGAATTTTAAGAGAGAGTTCAGTAGAGGTGTAACCGTATCGCTACAATTTCAGACTGACTAAAATGTAGGTATTTTCAAATCTTGTGTTTTAATTGTGCACTAGCCAAGTAGGTAGTCTGCTTCTTCCCTTCTCTTACACTTTTACAGGAACGGAAAGAAACAAAGGGAGATGAATAACAACGACATTGGGAAATGGGTTCAGTCCCAAAGCTGTTTCATACTAACGATGGTTCATCGCTCATCTTTCTTTTTTATCTTCTGTGGTGGCATCAGTAAAAAAATTGACTTTTAAAACCGCGTCACTTTCGACCCTCCTTAAAAAAATATTACTCCAAATGCAACTTGGTGAATTGCAGCATGAATAATGCCTCGCCAAATATTTTATGAACACAAAAATATTTATGAATGCACAATTCGGGTGAAATCATATTTTCATTGGCACTCTTTTTTACCGGAAGCTTCTTCATGAGGAGTGGTCACAGTGGCGTACCGAGAAACGGGCGGCCCCTAAATAGGTATTTTTAAGCCCATTCCACAAACTCATTAGTTGTTACACATTGGGAATTTAAATAATATTATCTCTTTATTTATTATACTTTTGGCCTTCTTCACGGATTTTCTTTTACTTTATTATGTTTATGAATAAAACTGTTATATGTACGACAATTACAATTACAATTGGGTGTGGGTACCGCCAGCCCGGGAACAATTTGTTGGATAACCAACACCTCTTCCAGAGGTTATCCCAAGTAGTTAGCTTTTTTGGTAACTTAGCAGGGGTGCCTGGGTTCATGGGGTAAGTAAGATTTGTCCGGATCTTGGCGACTGATGCACCTTTCCAACAACTGCGTGGTAGGCTGGATCGGGACACTTGTTGAGGGAAACCTTTTTATCTCTCCAGCAGAACTCTCTCGATAGCTTCATATGTCCATTACTCCTGGACACACTAACCCCCAGATTCCTGTCTACCCATCATACTTTTTTCCTTCCCAGAATTCCCCCTCCTTCGTTTCCTAAAAAGGTCCTCCACATAGCATTCGCAAAGATGATACAGGATCTGAGGGGATTTTTTTTCCTCTGGGCCTCCTGTGAGGAGATAATGATTAAAAAAAATATGTTCGACAATCTGATAGTTGGGACCCTCTACTAGAAGTCAGAATGATCCAGTTTGATTCTCACAGCAGGTAACGAATTACTTTCAACGATGATTAGTGAAAAGGACTACATTGTAAATCTTAGGGTCGGTCGGAACATAAAAATGAATATTTTTTATTTGACTAAAAAAATATATTGTTGATACTCGGAAGAAGTCGAAAAGTAAAAAATATGAATATATCTTAAGTATAGAACGGGATGTAGCTCCTAAACATATTCCATGATGTGTAAAATTATCGATTTTTTCTGAGATCCTTTTACTCAAAACTTAAATCTTTACATTCTTAATAATAAAAAAATTCTTCCCATCCGTTAAACGGTGTTTTAGATACAAATTGGATAAATACTTTCGTTATTTTTGGCCGTGAAAATCTTAAAACGTATCTGGATGAATATTATTCAAGCTCATATTCGATTTGGTAATCATAAAAATATCTTTAACTGTGCTTCAAAAGACTGGCGACGCTGCATTTCAACACAAAAGAAAATTCTGTTTATTTCGCATACATTACTTTTCAACTATTACCACATAAATTTAAGAAGAATTCTGTGGAAGTTGTGCTTTCTAATAATATACATTTCTTATGCATATGTAGGTAAATATGATTCCTAGAAATCAACGTTTATATTGTAAAATAAGGCTGTTTTTTTTTAATTTCATGTTAGGAATTAAGTGCTTCCAATTTATAAATAGTTAAGTATATCTCAAAAACGAAAATCTAAAGGTAAATTTTATCTAGTTTTTGAAAAGGTATTATTTATTTTAACGGATCTCGAAGGAGAAGATGTATAAAGCACATTTACCTGAAAGTCCGTTGAAAATATTCCGAAATTCGATGAGATTAATCAAGTTTACACAACAGATACAACAATGTTTCAAGTAACTTTCCATGAACTGTTTTATTTTAGTTTCTATTTTACGTTTCTCTTAGTAAGGTTTTGTTCATTGATTGTACAAAATTTCACACACGTTTATTACTAAGGCTTTTAATGTTTTTTACTTACTCTTAAAATAGTGAAATAAATAACTTTAGGGTAGGTGCTGCCCGCTGCGCCCGTATAATCTCCACGCCCCTGGTTGATGTGTATTGCAATAACACTCGACCAGTTTTTGGCAGCTGGCTATCTCCGAAAGTCCCGTGTAATGCCGGGAAATATTCCATACATTTTTCCAGTATCAGCTAAACGCCGCGTGACACATTTGGAAGGTTACCAAAAAAATATCAAGGCTCTCGCGCTTCGGGAAACCAGGAAAAGTGGAAATGAGTAAATCGGGGAAAACTTTGAAATGTGGGAAAATTTAAAACAGAATTTGATTCATCCTTCGACCACGGCACAATAAAAAGGCAAACATCAATTATATCAAGAGTATAACCAAATAAAATATTTGATTTTTTTTTCAGCGTTATTTCACTAACATTAAAGAAATTATTTTAAACAAATTTATACAACAAAATCGTTAACCCTCATCTCCGCAGTAGTCTTACGATACACCACACGACTATATAATGGAAACCGGACAACTCAGAATGAATCCAACTCAGAAGCACCTCAGAAAGGACATTAAGAGTGATGATAAAAAAATATTAAGAAATCGGCTAAATAGGTTAAGTTAGGTTAGGGTTACCGGCTATTTTAAAATTAATTTTTCATAGCTTTTAATGACATTTCTGAGGTGTTTTTGAGATGGTTTCATTCTGAGTTGGCATGGAACCCTATATAATACGTAAGAATGTCTTTAAATGTGGGCAGTCGTTCCATACTATTTGGAGCTAGTTAGTATTGTATCGATGTGCACAAATATGTGTTAAGAAATTAAGATATTGTTAACTAACTAACTAACCATCACGCCGTTTCCCGGCAGGGGTAGGCAGAGAGGACGAACCGCCCAACAACTCGATCTTGGCACACACTCCTTGCCTCGTTCACATTCATACATCGTCTCATACATGCTCTTCTATTATTCCGACTCTTCACATGCCCCGACTCAAGTATCTGATTCACTTGGTCGTGCCATGTCTTCCTCGGGCGTCCCCGACTTCTTCTTCCATTCACATTTGCGTCATATATTTTTCTTACACTCCTTTCCTCGTTCATTCGCTCTAAATGTCCATACCATTTGAGCGTCCCTTTCTTAATCTTACTCATCATGCTTAAATCAGCCTTGCATTCTTCGCGGATCTCCACATTTCTCACACGATCGTACATGGTTTTATCACACATACGCCTCAGGGATCTCATTTCTACAGCATTCAGTCTGCTTTCATCCTTACTCTGCCAGTTCCATGCCTCACTGCCAAATATCAGGGTAGGTACCAGCACTCCATTATGGACGGCTAACTTCGCTTCTTTGGACAGTTTTTTGTTGGCGCCAACGGCGTTCAGTCCTCCATTAATAGAGTTGCCTGCATTTACCCTTCTTTCGATATCTCTGTCAGCCCTTCCATCTCTCGTAAACATACTTCCCAAGTGCACAAACTCATCCACCTGCTCCAAATACTCATCATTCACAACTATGTTGCACATTGTTTTCAAACTCTCTCTTTCAAATACCATGACTTTAGACTTAAGATATTGTTGGTTGTTCTTATTCGAAGTACGATACAGTTAAATATGATCGGAAAGGTAAGGAAAAAGATAGCTAAACGGTCCCATTAGCTCAGTGGTAGAGCATTTCTTCAGCAAGGCTGAGGTATTAGGTTCAAGTACTAGACTCATTACTAAAAATAGAAATATTTCCCTTTTGTTCAGTTACATTTGATTGAGTTAATTATTTTTTAATATTGTAGCGGTCACTTAACCCGCTCTGCTAAAACCATCGCAGCGCCACTGGTTAACGATCACACCAAAAATAAATATCTAGGTGCGAGCCGCTGCCGGCACTGTAAGTACGTCTAACGCCTTGTAACAATTAACGCGGCAACCTACTGGAAAGTTCCCGACTGCACAATACTTTATCAACACAGCAACTAGACTATTCTCGAACGTTTTCACCTTAGGCGCGGCGGTCGAATTTCACACGCCGTTCTCGAAACTACTTGCCCGACCGGCAGAGTATAAAAGCCAGCGCAGCCGCATGCAGCTCAGTCTCAAGTCTAGTCTCCAGTCACACACACAGTTATACAGTGCACAGCTTATCAGTGAATTCGCTAGTGCGGTATCGGCTGAACGGCCAGCCCCGGCGACTCAAAGCCGGCGGCACCTGTGCCCGTTGCGCCCGCAGCCTTTGAGGAACATTATCTCGCAGCTCACATGGTTTGCGGCGGACCTACAGCTCAGAGATACACTTCGCCTCCCAAGGTTCACCGCTGTCCATCTCCGCGACTTAAAGCGTCGAGCGACATCCTGGACGTCATGGTCTTCTCCACCACCACCGTGCAGCGCTACATGCTGGTGACATGCAGACCCGTGGTCTGCTCCACCACAGCATCTTCGACCATCATCATCAACTTCACTGCCAACACCACTTCTGACTCGCACTCACTACTACTCGTGTCAACAACATCTGACTGTTTGCTACGTAGCTCTCCAATAAAGACTTCGATTCACTACATCGACTGACGCCTTTCATTTCTCTCTCGTCCTGTCTCTACCGATACGGCCTGCTCCCTCAATATTTTTATTTATTATGTAATTTAATTTAATTGTATTTATTCTATTTAATATTATTTAATTTTTGTTATGTATATTCTAGTATTAGAGGCACTGCTGAAAACAAGCTACATTCCAGGTGAAATACTGAAAAAAAAGGCCTGAAAATACCTAAAATATCCAATAAGTATGGAAGCCGAATGCTGGAGTACTGTGTACCAGTGATTTTTAATAAGCTCAAAAATAATTTTGCTTTAGAGGTCAATGAGAATATAAGCTTGAAAACTGTAAAAATGTGGCTTATCAATGAAAAATCTATGTGTATCTGTAAAAAAAAAACAAAGAAAAAAAAGAAAGATTGGTGATGTTATGGCAGTTAATTTTTTTAATTATTTTTAAATATTTGTACCTTTTTCTTAAATGATAGATACCAAATCTTCTATTTTATTAAATTCTTCGTGAAGATTATTAAAATATTTTATCCCAGTACCTAATATATCATAAACAAAGAAAAAAAAAGAAAGATTGGTAATGTTATGGCAGTTAAATTTTTTAAAAATATTTGTACCTTTTTCTTAAATGAATACCAAATCTGCTATTTTATTCAATTCTTCGGGAAGATTATTATAATATTGTATCCCATTGTATTGGTTGTTATGTTATAATGTTGGTTGTTATGTTATTGTATTATCCCATTGGTTGTTATATTATTTTTTTTACTACATTTTCTTTAAATATTTGTTATATTAAATCTTTTTACAAAGGTCTTCAATTTCCTTTACATTTTTGAAATTACACATATTATTTTTTTTTAACTTCTAATATTAACGAGTGTATATTGAGGTAGAACCTGCAGACAAACAGCCATGTCGCAGCTTCGCGGGACTACCGATAAATTGTTTAAATTATATATTTATGTAAACTATGTTTTTGTTGGAATAATAAAAAAATTAAAAAAATGTGTAGCTGAGCAGCGACCTTTTTGTTAACAGAATAAACTATAAATCAACAACATGTACGAAACTGTAATGGTCTATTAATGGGTAAATGCTTTTATTATTATTATTTCTATTTTTTATCTTTCTTTTGGTAATTTTCTTTTTTTCTTTTATTTAGATACTGTTTATAAAACAGCTTGTTTTGATTATATAACATCTACAAATTAAATGTGTGTAATAAAAATATAGCATTAATGAACAAAATACATGGAGAATTCTGAACTTTGGAATTTAAGAAAATGATCGTTTTTCATTTGATATAATTTTGTTTGATACCCCACAAAAGTCCCAACTGATCGGAGCCAGAGAAGACATTCCAATTCTAATTTCGTCTCGTTCAGATTCAGATGACGTCTGAGCCAAGCCAAAGCTGTTTTTTATAAACATTTTTCAAATTTGATTTATTTATTCCACAATGTATTTACAAAATATTTTAAATTTCGTATTTTCAGAAGAAATATTTGTGATTCTACGTATTATATGTATTATTGACATTATAATCCACCAAGGTGAAAACATTTTTAACTGGAATTCCTCATTGACCTTAGGACCTCAATTAACAAGTTAAGTTATCAAACCATCAAACATCATACAAAATGGCCATTAATAGGTACACATCAAAATTAAATGCTACAATTATTGTAACACGTACACATCCAATTATCAGACACCCTTGCATGATCTGGAACTCCTAGCACGGTCGATCGATAAGGATTGTATCGATGACTTTCGGTATCGATATCTTTCAGATCGCCAACGAATGAACAGACGACGCCGAATACATTAAGTACACTTTGTTATTGTGAGCTGTTATTTATTCGTTGGCGATCTACCGATATCTTAGGGAACAATGAAAGTCACCGAAAGTTATCGATGCAATCCTTGTCGATCGATCATGCTAGGGATCCCGGGCAACAAGTTTTAGGGTAGTTGCAATAGAAGTACCTACTTACTGACTCCGTTTATAGAATTAAGCGTAATCTTTACCACCGCTTTGTTGAATCCCACGCATTATAGAATAGCGTAGTGATAGGTGATATATTTAATTTTTCTGGTTTCTATTTCATTTTATGCTACTGTACTGTAACGCGTTTTAAAAAAAATGTATAACTTACTTAGTTTATCAGTTTTAATTTATTCTATGCTTCAAAAACTTTATTTATTTTCAATTTGTGAGGCGGGTTTGGGTACCACCGCCTCTAATAAACTACACTTCTGCCATAGGTCATCCCAAGTCGTTCGCTATCTTTGGTGACTTAGCAGAGGCGCCCAGGTTTACGGATGAGTTTTGTCTAGGTTCCGGCGACTTAATCTATACATTTACTGCATGACTTTCGACTCTCCGGCCAAATTTTCTAGACCCATCGTCTTGCACAGCAGTGGATGGGATGGACTCATACCACCGTTACTCATGGACTTATTTGATTCCTAACCACTTCTCATTCCATTTTCCTTCCCAGAACTTCCTCTCATCCTTAAAAAAACCCTCCGCAAAGCATCCCCAAAGATGTCATAGGCTCTGAGGGAAATTATTTCCTTCAGGGCCTCCTGAGTGGAGCTAATCATAAAAAAGTGTTATCTTCGATAGATTTTTAGGTTAATTCTGTTCTTGCAATTATTATATCATAACTGGGCATAAAATTGTATAATTAAATTATTGGAGGTATAATTAAAAAAATCATGTGTGCAGTTTACACGTGGTAGAAGTTTCAACCTTAAACTTTCAGAAATTTCAATTTCGAAAGAATGAGACTAATGCAGAGTATTAGGAGTAGGATAATTAAAGGATTTAGGTATTTATTATAATCTTGTCACCAAGTGTACAAATTATTTAACATTTTATTCCACAAATGTAATGCAAATTGATTAGTTTATCTCATACTCTCGTAGGCTAAATCCTATAGATGTATGTGTTTGTCTCTTTTTAGTGTCGCTTGTTTCATCGAGTTTCAAATAACAACTGTGATGGAGTAGTTTTCCCCTCAAAAGATTTCTGTAGACGGGTTAATCTATATCATTATTTGTTATGCTTCAAGACATTTATGTTATTTGAAGGACCAAAATTACAACAATAGATGTTACATATACGGGCAACAAACAGATTCTGTTACTCAGCCACACCTCAGCGCGTAATCACTAGCGAATTCTCTTACTTAACTGTTTTGTGATCCCACCTAGGCCCGTTCATCCTTTATATTGGAAACAAGTGGGTGGCGAGGAAGGCTGGTTAAGGGTGGAGAGGTAGTATAGTTAGGGTAAGTTGAGCTGTTTGAATCCCGACTTAATCCCTTAATGGAAATGGACCTCGCTTCATAAATATTCATGTCAGCTCTGTGCTATTGGTCAATTTTTATGAGCTCAATTGATGAGCAAGGATTACGACATGGAGTTTCATTGCTTAAAGTGGGGTAACTCAACGCCAAGACCACACACCATAGAATTTTAAACATTTCAACATTTCTATCAAAGTAAAATGTTCTCAATTTTTTTGAAATGAAAACTTCATTAGCACCGTTTTGATTCGAAATCCAATGAAACGAAAAAGCAACAATAAAAGAGACAAACACATAGGTACATCTACAGCATTTATCCTGCAAGAGAATGAGATAGAATAATCGGTCTTCTCTTTGTGAGGTGCTTCGTAGCCTCCCCACTCTTGTCCATTATAGTTTTCTGAAGGTTTCGCTTCTGCTGAGTGTGAACTGCACACTTTTACTTTTTTTATGTGACACCTCAAAAGAACACCCCTGTCGGAACAGTTTAAAGGCAGGGAAACTATGTCGCCACTCTGTGATCGATGGGTAAGGCTTTCGACTACGGCTCACAAGTAAATTTTAAGTGATTTTTATTATTTTTTTAATTAATTTATTTGAACGTAAAAGTACACAAAGATATTCATTACATTTACGACATTTTTCTTTCAAAATAATTACCCTCAGGGCCTATGTAATTTTTGAGGATGCTGTGTGGAGGGTCTTTTTATAGAAAAGAAGGAGAGGAAGTTCTGGGGAGGAAACATATTTGAGGGATGGGTAGGAATCTGGGAGTCAGCGTGTCCAGTAGTGACAGACGTTTGTATCTATCCCTCCCATTGCGGTGCAAGGAAATCTTCCGAGAGAGTTCTGCTGGAGAAGTCAAAACATCTCCGTCAATGTCACGCAGTTGGTGGGTAGACGCTTCCGCCGTCAAGATTCGGACAACCCCTACCCCATGAACTGATGAAATTGCTGGAGAAAAAAGAAAGCGATGAAAAATGCCCAAAAATCGTTATTCAAACCTGCTCAGTAAACAGAAATGAACCGATTTCAAGAAGAACAATATTTATTAAATGTTCCGTAAGCCGTCGCACTTTTATGGACAGATTACGGAAGTTCCACTTCATTTCAACAATTACTACAAGAAACAACTATTTAGATACACAAAATAGATTATTAGGTTCTTAGTTAAGGTAATCTAAGTAGTTCAAACGTATTTAGATTGAATTAAAACTTCCAAATGTCAAATTCATACAAAAAAACTAAAATGGCGGTAAAGGAAACATTTTATACGAGAAATTTTGAACTTTGAATAAAATTAGAATTATTGTTATAAATTGGTAATCAGCCGAAGGACGTCAAGTAAAAACATCTGGATTCAAGGAGGAATTCCTTTGGTTTTATTCACATGCACATTGTTACAATTTGTCCCGACCCGACAAAACACTAAATTTGGTCACTTTGACCACTTGCTAGACAATGCTAGCTGTTTACAGGAGATCCACGAATTAAGAGAGCTTTAAACTAGAAACGCAGACTATTTATAATAATATTTTCCAATACTATCAACATTAAACAACACTCTTGTGTCACCATTGTACATTATACGATATAAAAACAGAAATCTACTTTACCGTCTAACATTTCATTTTAGTTTAGTCTTACGTCGCTAATCTGTAAAATGCAATATCAACTAACAATAGGCTACAAAAATATGCCGCTAGATGGCAGTAGTCACTCTTTAACAATTATAAAGCATCTTTAACCATCCGATATAATTAAATTGAAACGTGCTATAATTTTCAAAATCCTTGCCTTATTATAAGTGTGGCAATTTGTGAAACATTTACCCATTATTCAAAAAAATATAATAGCATAATGGAATTCAACAACGAATTGTTAGTAGCAAAAATATAAATATTTAACAAATTTCATAAAAAATAAATTTTAATTTGAACTGTTCGGAGCAACTTTCATCAAAATATCAGTAAAATAAAAACTTTCAGCTTTCTCTTATCATCCATATTTTAGCTTTAGATCAGACCACATGATCTATACAGGTAGGGAAGGATTTTCCTGGGTTTGCAAAGTTATACAAAATATAGTCGCTTCACCCTATTTTACAGCTGGTATACTAGGTAATTTCATGAATGGTCTTCAGCGTTGTTTCAGTAGACGATGGCATTAAATGTGATTTTCAAAGTGAAGTAGAGCCTTCGAAGATGGTGGGCGGAAGTACCTTTTGGGAAGGGGAGGGGGGGGGGTGATGAAAGCATTAAAGCGACATCTGTATTCGTAACCCGTATTAAAGTTTACTTTTACTTGAGAAGAAAGTAATGGGATAAAGATTTTATTTCTTGATGATATTGTATCGGAATATAATTATAATTAACGATTTGAGACTCACATTTTGCTTTTGACATTTTAATAGTCGGGACATGATACATTTCTTCAAGAGCAAATCAATGAAAAAAATTGAGAAAATTTGATTGCAGCATATTGTCGAAAGATTGATGGTAACAATGTGAATAAAATTATTATAAAACAAACATTTGACCACGATATTAATTTATTGCACTGCTAGTTTTACGTTTGAATACGCACTTTCATGACTCGTGCATTAGTTGTGTTTCACTATTTCACGATATTAATTTATTGTACTGCTAGTTTTACGTTTGAATACGCACTTTCATGACTCGTGCATTAGTTGTGTTTCACTGTTTCACGATATGCACTGCTAGTTTTACGTTTGAATACACACTTTCATGACTCATGCATTAGTTGTGTTTCACTATTTCACGATATTAATTTATTGCACTGCTAGTTTTACGTTTGAATACGCACTTTCATGACTCATGCATTAGTTGTGTTTCACTGTTTCACGGTATTAATTTATTGCACTGCTAGTTTTATGTTTGAATACGCACTTTCATGACTCGTGCATTAGTTGTGTTTCACTGTTTCACGATATTAATTTATTGCACTGCTAGTTTTACGTTTGAATACGCACTTTCATGACTCGTGCATTAGTTGTGTTTCACTGTTTCACGATATTAATTTATTGCACTGCTAGTTTTACGTTTGAATACGCACTTTCATGACTCGTGCATTAGTTGTGTTTCACTATTTCACGATATTAATTTATTGCACTGCTAGTTTTACGTGCATTAGTTGTGTTTCACAAAATTAGAATCGCGAAATTACGACTCCACTAATAGTGTGCTACTAATTGGGTAGCATAAAAACATAACGCAACAAATATCGCAAAACTATTTCATGTGAGCGATCGTGTGTGATCTTGGAAACTACGTGAGAGTTGTGTACAACAACATTGTGCATTGCAAAAACAAGCTTTGCTCTTTCGTCTGTGTTTCCAGGTGTGACAAACGTATGGATCTATCCCTTCCACTGTGAAGCAATATGATGTTCCAAGGGAGCCCTTTTGATCAACAGGTCTTGGAATGACCTACGGAATGTTGGTAATCCAATAAATACAGGGCGGCGCGCTGTACCTTATCAGCATGAATACAGAAGCAATTTTTCTGAAACCAGGCCCGCAGCAAATCAAGTCCTCACATTTTTGGAAATGATGAATATGCTATTTTATGGGTTCCTTATATTTTTTATACGTTCCATGGAATTATAAAATAATTCTTTTCGCTAAAAGCTTTAATCCAGTGGCATTGAATTAAGCAGTTTGCATAAGCTTCTATTAAATGAAGTCCAAGCTAATATTTACTAAAGGCTTTCGGAACATCTGAGGAAATTAATTTTAACTCCCCAAAATGGAATTAAGATTTAAAAATGGTTGAATCGCGTCCATTCCTTATATCTAAATACTAATTTTCTGCTAATTTATTTACTTTATTCGTCAAGAAAAAGACATAAAACCGCGGAGTCAAAAGCAGCGTGGAAACCGCTTGCATATCAAAAAAATGAAATAAGGAATTTGAAAAAAAAACAATGGAATATTTTATTATTTTTTCTTGTACGTAGAGAACTACAAACTTTGTATGCATATATGTGTTTATATCTAGTGTTTTTGTGTGCGGCGCTTTATTGAAAGAATACCTTAACCACACACCTTGTGCCGGCTAGTAGGCAATTTTAGAAAAAAAATGTGTGTGTGTGTGAGTGCTACCAAACTTGGATGGAATGCATTGTTATCGAAATGAAGTCTATCTGCCGACTACCGAAGTGATCAGATGTCGAGAAGTGGGTGAATTTAATGAAAAATTTGCTCCTTTCATTGTTTAATTAAAAAAAATTATAAACATATGAATTTTAAAAAATATTAATTATTTATTAGAGATAATAATAATTGTGAATATATCGTCAGAAAAACGCATATTTTAGATTTTCTCTAAACAGTCTCAGAAAAAAGAACAACATTGAAGTACCTAATTGAAGAGATACGACAATAAAAACTGTGATCTACACTAAATTTAAACAGACCTTTCGTATTCTTGGATCTAAACAGGACAAATAAATCGATATTTTGTTCTACATAATTTGATAATTCGAATAATTTGTCCGAAATAAACAAGGGAAAAAATTACCCCACTTCAAACACACAGACACGCCAATAGAATATTGTTTTCGGTTAATTTTTCAGTTACTGTAGAGCTTTAAACAAATCTAAGAGAGAACACGGTTTGCTATGTTTAAACCACTATTTATTATTTTCTTTGAATAAAACCGGGCTTTACTTTAACTCTTACTTCATGGGTGGTTAAATTAATTAGTGCAGCACTCAAAGTGAAGTTCGACTTCAAACGTTTTAATATAATGTGGTGTACACCAATGAACAAAGTAACTGTGGGTTTTTTTTTAAATTTACTAAGGTACTTGCTAAAACTTACTTTGTCACTCACTAAGGTAGGTACTTGCGATTAATGGAACAAATTAAAATTATGTAATTTTGGGTTTTTCTTTCATTATCTCCATACACGAGGCCCTGAAAAAAATAACCAGGATCATCGTCATCGTTGGGGATGCTGTTTAAATGGTATTTTTGAAGACAGGAAGGAGTGAACGTGGGTCTTGAAGAGATCTATGTTGTAGGAAGAAGGAACCGAAGAGGCCTGAAAATCATTCGCAGCCGAGTTGTTGAACTCAAGAACAAGTCGTGGAAACGATCAGTTCTCAAGTGTCTCAAGCGTGAACAAATGTAGGGTTCGTTCTAGGTCTTGGCGGCGAACGCGTTTGCCCATCTACTGCATGGCGGGCCGGATTGAGAGAGACTGGTTGAGGGAGACCTGACCTATATCTCTCCAGCCGGACTCTCTCCACCCACTGTCTTGTGCCGCAGTGGGAGGGATGGATTCATACGTCCGTCACTCCTGAACACATTTATTTATTTATTTATTTATTTATTTATTGCTTCTTCACAATTTATATACATATATTTTTAGCATCTAATTATTAACCCCACTAGGGTTCGCCTGTATCGGGGTTAATAATTTCACAATTTAATAAAAATAACACACGCAAATATCGGTTATGCAAAACAGTTAAGTAAAAGCAAAAATAATAAAATTTAAAAATAAAATGATAAACAGAGAAAATAATAAGTGATAAAAATATATGAATTAAAAACAAAGTGTTAAGAGATCAGACAAAATGTTATCATTCATTATATCATTAGTTCATACCATTTTCAACAATAGATAAAATTAAAAAAATATATGTCCTTAGGTTTTTTTTTAAATACCTATGTGTAAAAAAAATAAAAAATGAAAAAAACAAAGATTTATAAGCGATTACATTAGAGCGAATCTTTCTTATGAAATATTAAAGTGACTATCAAATAATTATGAAATAAATATGAAAGAAACCGTTTTGATCACAACATTATTGTTTTCATTCCATTTAAGTGCCCGTTTTCATTAAAATATGATTGTTTTTTATAGTGTAAGTGACATCTTAGAAATGCCATCCGTGTGATCTTTTAGTGTTGACAAAGTTATGGGATACGATAACCCCTATATATTTATTTATTTATTGTTTCTTTACCTTTTTAATTTAGGTGTTATTGTTTAAATTGAAATTTTGAACTTCATTTTGACTTGAAATTAACAATTTTATAGAGTACACAAAATAATATAGGTGTTGAAAGACAATATTGTTACAATAATATTTCTCACAGAATGGGCCTCTACTGCACTATAGGAACAAATACATTATAACGTAAAACATGTAGAGTGACCATATGTTGAAATTATATTTGAAATAACTTTTTTTTTTTGCAAGTTGTATAATCTATAATATTTTAAATGAGGTTAGGGTTGGAAAATTAATATGTAATGGTAAATTAAGAAGAACATAAAAAATAATATATTAACAGTAAATATACTGTAATAAATTATCAATATGCTATTAATTTAGAAATGACAATGTAGAAAAAATCAATTGGCAATCCTCGGCTAAAACGAATAATTTAACCATCTTTTTAAAAGTGCACAAGGAATTAGATGACTTAATATGTTCTGGAAGGCTATTAAATATGAGTGGAGCCTGATAGAAGTAATTTCTTTGACCAAAAGAAGATTTAGTTTGAATTGCCACAAAGTTAAGACCAGACCCAATTCTAGTAGTACGAATTTGCTGAGTTCTTTCTGCAATATTAATATTATTAAAAAATTTACAAAGTGTTTGTGTAATATACAGCTGTTTTACATTCATAACATTACATTCCTTATAAAGTAAATGAGTTGGATATCTAAATTTTTTCTTGAACATAACTTTAAGGATCAGTTTTTGGGCAATGTTAAGTGGTTCTATGTAAGTCTTTTGGCAAGATCCCCAGCACACTATATTATAAGAAAGTAGAGACTGGATTATTGCAAAATAAACCGTCTTCAATTTTTCCTTGTCTAGTATATGTCTAAGTTCTTTAAAGATATAGGTAAGTCTCCTAGTATTATTTACCAACATATTAACATGATCGTTCCATCTTAAAAATTTATCTATTTTTACGCCAAGGTATTTGATGCTGACTACATTTTCTAAAGGGTTGCAGTTACAGGTTTGCAAACAATTGTGTATTATTAAATTGTGAGTGGCGGAAGGTTGACTTTTACTTGAAATGCTAAAAGTGATATATTTGGTTTTTTGTAAGTTTAAAGTTAAAATACTATTATTTAACCATCTATTTACCACTCTTAAACCTGTATTACATTTGTTAAATGTTTCATCCCAAGTTTTACCCTCAAATATTAAGGTAGTATCATCTGCAAAACTAACTATGTTACCAGGAATATTCAGATTACATAAATCATTTATATATATTAGAAACAATATTGGCCCAAGCACACTACCTTGCGGGACTCCAAAGGAGATTGATTTACCATTGCTTAATATTTTATTTATCTCTACTTGCTGCGTTCTATCACTAAGATAAGATCTGAACCAACCCATTGCTGTACTATCAATGCCTAGAGATGATAATTTTTTAAGGAGCAATTCATGGGAAACTGTATCAAATGCTTTTGATAAGTCCAAAAACACCGCTAAAGCTTTGTTGCCATAATCCAGCGCGCTTATAACTTTGGTCAGTACCTTCAATACAGCATCACTCGTACCTTTATTCTCTCTGAAACCGAATTGATTGTCGGAGAGTATTTTGTGCTTTTCTAAGAATTTAACTAATCTTGACTTTACCAATCTCTCTATTACTTTTGAGAGAGTATTGAGCAAGGATATGGGTCGATAATTGTTAACATCTAGCTGATCTCCACCTTTGAAAAGAGGTATAACCTTAGCAATCTTACAATGAGAGGGAAACACGCCATTTTTAAAACTAATGTTAACAATATGTGATATGGGACCAGCCAATACAGAAACGTTTTGTTTATACACCATTGTACTTAAGCCATCAATACCACAGGAAAAAGACATTTTTAATTCACGTATCACTTTTGTAACTTCATAAATGTTAGTAGATTTAAATTCAAATGTGTCTCCTGTTACTTGAGTACTAGGTATAAAATTGTTTACAAGACACTTTTCGGTAGTTTTGTTTGCGCTGCACAAATTTTTGGCGAATCTAGGACCAATATCGCTGAAAAAGTTATTTACGTGATTAGTGATTATATTTGGATCCTCCTCGATTGAGATAATATTGTTATTGATTTTTAATTTTTTTATAGACAATTGTTCCTTTCGTATATTTACAGCCTCCTTTATAATCTTCCACTGTTGTTTGGTATTTCCATTGACGTTATCCAATTTTCTTCTGTAATATGCTTGTTTTGTATATTTTATAATTTTTGTACACCAGTTTCTATATCTTTTGTAATAATTCAGCAATTGAATATTATTTAACTCTTCTCGACATTTGTAGTGCAATTTGTCACGGGTTCTGAGGCATTTAATAATTCCATCATTTATCCAAGGTTTTAAGTACTTCATGTTATGTTTTTCACTTTGTACAGACGAACAATTTTTCATGTGCATTTTTAAACACTTTATAAAATTTTCAGCAGCTGAATTAACATCTTGAGATGATAGGACTGACTGCCATGATTCCTCCTTTAATCTGTCCTTCAAAAGATTGTTATCTATGACGGTTTTGATTTTCACATTATCCTTTGCTATTTTCTTTAGTGTAAAGCTCATAAATCTCAGCAATATCACATTGTGATCTGTTATGTCAGTAGTGAAGACAGCTCCTTGTGGTTCGAATTTAGATTTCACCATAATGTGATCGATGCAGGTTGAACTGGTCGAAGAAACTCTTGTAGGTGAATTTATGATTGGTTTCAAACCATGAAAAGCCATAAGTGAGAGGTATTTCTGAGTTTTCATATCGCTCAAATCCAAAGTATTGATATTTATATCCCCACATAAAATGATTTCCTTATTTTGGATAGATGTAGAGTCAAGCAGTTCGCTCAGTGATTCAAGGAAATGATCTATTTGAGTCTGGGATGGAGATCTATACACAGCTATTACACACAAGGTACTCGATATCTGCATGCTTAGGCAGTTTGCGCCAGGGAGAACAACTTCATCAACGGTCGCGTGAACATTTTGTTTTATATAGGCAACTACACCATCGTTCTGCAAACAGTTTTTATTTGTGTTGTAAGCAGTGTATCCAGGGATGTTAGGTATATTGGTATTTTTTTTTAGCCAAGCTTCTGTAAACACTAGTACCTCAGGACGGTGTTCAATCCCATCCAGCATAGTTACGGTTTCATCAAAGTTTTTATTTAAACTTCTAACGTTGAAACAAAGTAACGAAAACTTGGAATGTTTTAAAAAAATTTTGCAAGTTGATAAATCTTTAATAATTAAATTAGGTTCTGTGATGTCACTTAAATCAACGCATTTTCCTAAATCGAAATCCATTTTTAGTGATGTAAATATTTTCGGTGCCTTTATTAATCAAATTCTATAATAATCTATTGAGGTCGTCTTCATGTTTTATTTCCTTGATTTTTTTGCCATCATCTTCTTTCATTAGAACCGAACCATATTTATACCAAATGTATTTATATTTTAATTCTTTTCCCTTTGTTTTAGCTTTCCAAAGTAGCTCTTTAAAATAAGGAGTTAGTGATTCTCCTAGGAATATCATGTTTTCACGGTTCGAAATCACCTTCTTATTTGCCAATAATTTTAATCTACATTCTGGATTTCTAATTTTTAGGATAATTTTTTTCGGATGTCCTGGTCTTCTGTCATATTGCCTTATTGCCGAGGTAATATCATCTGAACTTATTTTAATATTAGCACTTTCAATTAGTTTGATAGCGGTTATTTTGGAATTTTCATTAGTTTTTTCCTCAATTCCTGTAATTTCAATTTGGTCATCAAGGTTGGACTGTTCTAAGTAAGCCAGTCTAGTTTCCAGTTGCTTAATGTTTTTACTTTTATTTTCCAAATCAGTTTTTAAATTTTCTACTTCGCCTTTAACATGATTTATGGAGTCTAAGCGAGAAATGATGTCGTCATATTTTTGACTAATAAATTCCGTTGTTTTTTGAAACTCCAACATTTTTTTGTCAATGTTTTCAAGAATTTGAGTTTTTATTTTCTCCAGTTTTGAATCTACGTACGATGCAAATTTTGAAAAAACATCTTCTTCTGGGTTAAAGTCATCAGGTACAGTATTCATTTTGTTTTTGGATCTTGTTTTCAAATTATCTTGTTGTTGGGTACCGGTTTTTTTGCTCGAACTCATGGTCACTCTAGTAGTAGACTGTATCTCGGCAAAACAGCACAATGCACAAGAGCGGTCTGAGACAGTGAAGCAAGCAAGCTGTATGGTCAGTGTAGAAAAGATGGCGATGATGTTGGCCAATCACAAGAGCTCTCCTTAGCTTCGAATATATTTCAATTTCACTGTCACTATTTTCCGATATTATTATTTATTAATCACTTAAATACTCCTGTTTCAAAGTACAGAATTCATATCACTATTAATGCAGTAAACACTTGTATGTATCTTGTAACTGTTTCGGATTGTATTATTTACTAATAAACACAATTATTCGAAATTTGTAATGGATCACTATTACTGTGTGTTATTTTGATTCGGTAGGTAGACTATCTGACATTGACCTCCAGATTCCTATCCACCCCTCATTCCTTTTCTTTCCCAGAGAAGCATTACTAAAGATGACATCCTCAGATCTTCCTGTGTAGAGCGAACGTAAACCTAACATAAACATGAATAAAAAAAAATCATCATCATCATCATCATCATCTTCTTCCTCTTATCCTATTCGGGTCGGCGACCCATTGCATCGACAAGGCTCCTCCATATGTCCCTGTCTTGTGCTGATTGTTCGGCCTCTGTCCATGGTAGTCCCATCCTCTCCTCACACAGTTTCTGGAGTTGCCTCGCCCAACTGTGTCTGGAGCGGCCCACTGGACGTCTACCCTCTTGAATCGCACTCAGTATCTTCCTCGGAATTCGGTCATCAGACATTCTTAGTACATGCCCAAGCCACCTCAGTTGCGATATTTCTACGAAGAGTAGCAGTGGTTCAATGTTTAGATCATCTCGGATCGTTGAATAAAAATAAATAATAAAAAGAATATTTTCTATGGTTTCAGAAAAACCGTTAAAAAATGCCAAGAGTTATCTTTTGAATCAAAAAGTTGGTTGAAATGGCCTTAGCCTTATTTGGTGAATAGATCTGAATTCCTAGTTCCTCATCCCATAACTCCTTTCCCTCCCCTCTACCATCAGCCACACAACACACCCCAATTGGGGATGCCATATTCTCACGGGCTCACAATTGCGGAACTCTAGCGTGGTTTTCTCATAAAACATATTTGAGACCGTCCATTAATTAGATGATCTCTGAAGGCCTCTTTTCAAATTGTTTTATAATACCTATCTAAAAAATATTCAAATCCTTAATGAGGAGCAAAAGCAATATTTTAGAATGTTTAAAGAACAATTATCAGTATATTTATTATTTTGAAATGTTAAGAGTATTTCACGCCTCAAGGATTGTATTTTAGATGGCACGAAAGAGGATACCTAATTTATGAAAAAGGACACATTTTGAAATCAAATCTATCATGAATCAAATTTATCTTATCGGGGCATTACTATTTTAGATATTATGTGTTGGTACCTTGCACGCATCCTCGTACTTTTTCCAAAATTGTTATTCCTACCTACAAATTCTTTTTTTCTGCCTACCTACCTTGTCTACCAAGTATAATTATGTGTCATCGTGTTCAGTTGAAAAATAATATTCACCTGTCAACACCATATTGTGAGTGTTGAAAGAGATGTGGACATGGGTTGTCCCCAAGGTTCTCCCCTTGCACCGGATTTCTGGAATATTTTATTCGATGACTCCTCCAGGTTACCCTTACCTGAAGGCACTATTGCGATTGATTACGCAGACGACAAATTGTATTTGGTCTCTGGGGACAATAGAAAAGAAGTTGAAAATAAAGCTGAAGAACAAGACACAGAAAAACAAATAAAAAGATAATGGTCGCAACTGGGACTCGAACCCAGAACCTCTCATCTATCCGGGACGTGCGTATATCAATTTCGCCATTGCGCCTCTCAATCTCATATTTCAAATTTTAGAATTAACAATATTATCTTCGACTTATTCATTTTTACATATCATAGGCAACTACCCTTTTCATTGGAAACAATCATTCTGAGATTGGTTTGTAACCTGGATAGAGTCACGGATAAATATATCGGATTTTATTTATACGGAACTATTGACCATATTAAATTTTATTACTCATATTTTCGTTTAGAATATTATTATTTTATTCTTCTTCAAAGACATATTACATTGATGGGAATAACCTTCAAAAGTTATAAAACGAGAGTTTTTCTTACAAAAAATTGAATATTCATTTAGGCTTTCATAAAAAGTCAATAGTTCCATATAATAATGTTCCATCCCATACTGTGTATTGGATCTGTGGGATTGCACGCACCTCTCACATCCTGGAATAAAGATTATTATTATTATTATGAGATTTTTTTTTTAGTACAATACTTCAAAATATCATACTGACGTACCGGACCATTATGTCTCCCGGTGTTATTTTACAGCATATTTAATGCGTAAAATGCAGATAATGGTAAAAAATACTTGATTTATGTTCAGCATTTAAACATTGAATTCCTCATTTTCTCAAAACATAGTATTTGGAGATAACTGAATGATCGATAGATAAACATATATGACCATACTCAAGGATTTGATTCAATTGAGCGTGCCTTGTCATTCTTTTGGAATCCTCGGCTTCTTCTTCATTTCGCTTTTTAGTCTAATCATATCCTGACACTTCTTTCTTCGAACCAACTAATTATCCCTTGATGATCTTGTTCAAAAGGTCCGCGTTGGTCTGATATTTGCATTTTTCGGTTTACACATTCGTAATTCGGTCGTACATGGTTTTGTGATACGTACTCTTCAATGATCTCTTAACTACTTTTGATTTAAATGACGTTTAAGACTTTATCAATCCTGTACCAAATATTAAAACATGAATTTAAACCAATCTTTAAATGAAATCATCGCCGCTAAAACATTAAAATGGCGACGTGCCAGAATTTATTTTATTTTTCGCAATCTTTCTATCAAACAGTATTAATACGCTTGCATCTGCGTGGTTGGATTTCAGAACCCAACTTCCATTGCATGTCACGCCACGCCTTATGCACCGCACCACAAATAATATCTGTGTTCGTGAAATTTAAAGCAAAGCTACCGTTGTAATTCGGTTTTTAATTCAAGAATCCGCCAAAAAATGTCGATACTTCCGTCAGCAGCTAGCATATGGACGTTCATTCCCTAGGAATAAGTACTACGATTAATTTAAAACAAAGGTTGTCATTGCGTGTCTCGGTTACTTTGTCACGGTTACTTTGTCTCGGTGACTAGCTGTCAGAGGATCACAGAGGTTCGGAGGAACTGGCTATTTTTGGAACCAGTTCCTATAGGATTTATAAAATGGTCACCAATACTCAAACTGGGCGAAGCCGAACTAAAAGCCGCCCGCAGGACCTAGCAGCAAAAACCTGCGGAGCGGGTTTTTAACTGCTAGTAAAATATTAATTGATTATGTCGGAGAGTTTATACTTTTTTTCGAGACCAAAGAATAAAGAGTAACACAAGAAGTAGTACCTCGTGATCAGATTATATGCCCAATTTCTATCTGTTTTTCCAAACAAAACTGTGTGTTTTTTTTACATTAGCTCTCACACGAGGCCCTGAGGAAAATAATTTCTTTTAGGCCTACGTCATCTTAGTTAATGCTAGGTGGAGGGTTTTCTTAATGAAAGGAAGGAGAGAAAGTTCTGGGATGGAAACAGGTATGAGGGGTGGGTAGGAAACTGGGGGTCAGTGTATCCAGGCATAACGGACTTATGAATCCGACCCTCCAACCGCGGTGTAAGGATATGGGTCAAGAGATTCCGGTTGGTGAGGATAAAAAACCTCCCTCAACCAGTCTTTCTCGTTCCTGCAAACCACGCAGCAGGCTGGTAGACGAATTGGTCGCCAAGACCTGGACAAACCCCACCCCATGAACCCGGGCACACCTGCTAAGTCACCACACGTAGTGAACCACTTAGGGTGACCTATGGCAGAGGTGTTGGTTATCCGAAAATGGTTCATGGGGCGGCGGTACCCATACCCGCCTCCCAAATTGAGATTGTGTATCATCATAATTACGAAATTCAAATGGGATGGCGATATGCAATTTCAGGCAAGTGTAAGAGAGATGAAGCGTATGCCAAATGGTCTAGAACCAAAAGATACTAAGTTTGTCGCACATTTGTACGAAAGGTAGTTCTAGTGTTATCGTTTTTATTTTATGTTCGATGCGTATTTTCCTTCAACCACCTTTAAGTACACCCTGCCACCTTTATGAAAGCTTAAAGCGAAAGCGATATTTTGCAGAAACCTCCAAGTTAAAAATATTCAAAGTTTCCCCTCTAAAGGCGCCATTTGCGAAACAAATTTAAAACGGGAAGGCTTCAAGTTCGTATATAGAGCCTTTATTATAACACTTAATAGTTACGCTCCATTGGCTGAGAATACACCGTGTTAAAAATGCGCTACCGACAACGAAAATATTACTTTAAAAATATTTTTTTCTTCTTGATTCCACATACGTAGATGATATCTAATTCTAAGATTTGTTAGTTTCCATAAACTATGCATATCAATTTGATTTTTTCGTTATAAATTACGAAAATCATCATTTTAATTCCTAGTTGTTTAAGTTTTCTTCCAAGCGATTTTATTCGGGGTAGTCTCTCTTTTGAGCTACAAATGTTAGTACTAAAACTCTAATAATGAATTTATTGAAATCACAAAATATTTATTCTGATATTCTAATATTAAATTCCTGCTTAAAATTTTATACCATGATGAAGAAGGTAATACAAATAAATTTTAAAACGAAAATATGAAAAAGACATTGAAAAATTTTAAAAAGTCAGGGTTGGTTTCCACTTTCGTTTAAAAAGCGATGGTTAAAAAATCAGACGTCGAGTGCCCTCTTCACACCTCCGTTTTAAAATTGGAGCGACAAAAAATCGGACGTCGGACGCAGTTTCTACTCTTCCGATTAAAAAAAACCGAACGACAAAAAAATCGGATGATAACGCAGAGGCTGCGTGCATGCTTCATTCCGGCTGGGAGTGGGTAGGTTGATGGGTCGGGGTGTAGTGGGACAAATGCAGGAATGACAAGGCGGTAAGTGTAAACAGCTTCGTATAAACCTATAAGCAAGCAAGTTACGACACGATTTTTAAACGGATGCGTTGCGCTGGTCATCCTTTCGGCAAAACGTGTCGGACATGTGGGAAAGCTCCATATAACCTCTACAGCCTCTAGGGCATCGGATTATTAAACAGAACGACATCCTATTTTTAAACGGGAATGAGGACGGGCACTAACGGTCACAACTAGGACCCGAACCCAGGATCTCTCCCCTTATCGGAAAAACGGGAGCTTCTTGTCTTTTTTTTTATGTGTCTCGTTCTTTTTTTAAATTTTCGTTTATCAATAAAATCTTCTTCTTCAATGATATGTTACTGTTTTTGTGATAACTTCAAAAGTTATCACAAAAACAGTTTTCTAAGAATTTTTTTAACCTTCCAGCGATCGCACCCTTGCGCGGAACATAAGCAGTCGCGAGCGGAAGGTGATTTCTCAAATTTAGGCGTCTGGTTTTAGAAGACGACTGAATATTTCATGATATTGTTTATAGCATTAAATAAAAAGTATTTTATCCATAAAAATAATAAATTAATTGATAATCACTTTTTAATTTGTACGAAGTAGTTTAAGTCTGTGAAATCTAATTTTTTTAGATCTCTGACACAAAACAGTGCTATAAATCAACGTAATAACGAAACGAGATAAAATTTTACAACTACTTATTTGCGTCCAGTCAGTAAACAACCAGTCGCACACGACATCTGAGACCGTTTGCGACGAATTTTACTGGGGTTCCGAGGGGACTTACCTCATCCCCCGAGGAAATCACAGTAGCGCAATTGTCTATTGTATATAGTTAGCACATAATCAGTAAAATAAGTTTGCAGAGGACTGACAGACCGCGCGCGACTGCTGAAAGGTTAAATACTAAGTGCTAATTACTCATCTGAATTCTTCAACAAATGCTTCCAATTTTGAAAATGACTCTTAAATATAAAGCCATATCGAGTTCTAGAATTCATTGAACCTGAACCGGAATTACAGACAGAATCACAACCGAATTAGTACTTTTAAATAAGCTTAGTTTGAATTATATTACAATCCTCGGGACTATTTCGATGGCATTTTCGTTGTTCTGGAATACAGTTTGCAGAGTTAAGATATCCGTGATGATAGTCAACATCTACATATAGAGAGGGTTTTATAAAAAGTGAATACCTCACAAGACTCGCAGCTGCTCCCGTCTGGAGCCATATGTTGTGAAGCTCAAGCACACCGCCTTCAGATTTTCGGGCCTTAAAGTCGCCTATTATGACAATTTCAGTATCAACGTCAGATCGGCATTAAGAATTGGCGCTTACTTTTTGTACATGTTTTGTGATTTGTGAAGGAAAGCTTCTTCTTCAGCCTGAATGAGGTCAGAAAACTTTTTTATCATGAAAAAGTTATATCTTTAACACAATTGTCGTGGACCTACCTAACATTACCTAGCACACTGTCATATTACACGTAGTTACTAGGTAGGTACCCTGTGAATGACCACACCACCGTTGGAGATGCCATACTACGTGCTTCATACAAAGTTTCTAGAGTATGATGTCAACACGCATTTATTTTTTAGCTAACATTTGCGGTACTAGTAATACAAGAGTATTATGTTAAAAGTTTAAAGGTTTATTCTGCGGAGTTTGTTTGCTGTAATAACGTGGAACGCTTTATAGGTCGGAGAGACAAATAATATTTCTTTGATACACCCATGTTTCTTTCTCTATGAAATGTTCAAATTATCCTGGTTAATTAAGGTTTTTTTATAGAATACAAGTATAAAAAATTTCAATTTGGAAGGCGGGTGTGGGTACCGCCGCCCCGAGAACCATTTATTGGGTAACCAACACCTCTGTCATAGGTCACCCCAAGTGGTTGGCTATGTTTGGTGACTTAGCAGGGGTGCCCGGATTCATGGGGTGAGGTTTGTCCGAGTCTTGGCGATGGACGCGTCTGCCCACCGGGATCTGCATGGCAGGCCGGATTGGAAGAGAATCAACCCAACAACCCCAAAGATGATATACACCCTGAGGGAATTTCTTTTCTCAGTTCCTCATGTGAGGAACAAAATATAAAAAAAATATTTCAAATACATTCATTCTACAGGCTGTCAGACATTTCATGATACACTTTCAGTCCTCTATAGTGTGGTCACTTTCAGTCAACTATGTGGTCAACGAATGCCCGCTCAATTCATTCCCCGGCGGGATTGATGAGGTCCACAGGGCAACGCCTGAGGCCCTAGACTGGCTCGCAGACCTAGATATCCCCCTCTGACCCCCCACCATACGAAAGAAGAAGAAGAAGTCCTCTATACAATAAGCAATTCTGTGAGCCTGTTTTCATAAAGTTCGGCAATCTATTTATGGTTTCATAATTATGAATAATATTCTTACAAAAATCAATTTCAGCCTTACGGAGGTCATTTCGCGAAAAGGTGATTTGTTTTGCGTTTTTTTGGCGAACTAAATAAACATACAACTGCGAACTTTTCACCATATTTATATATAATAAGAAATTCATTCCAGTGAAAAATATTATCGCTTAGAAAATTATGTTCATAAGGACCAGTGGTTCCCAACCTTTTTGTGACCCGGGACCACGTTTATTTTTTCGACAGGGACCACAAGCAAGTGGAAAATAGCGACGGCACCCGACAGAGTTTCTCCCTTCCAAGAACACAATTCTCTAGCTCTCTAGCCACCCCCCCCCCCCCCCCCAGGATGGACTAATTTTTTATGAAGTCGAAATTTGCGGTTTCTCAACTGTATTGAGGGGGAGGGGGGGGGTGACATCGCGCTGTCCGCCCTACGCCCTGCTGGGTAGGATGGGGTGGGGCGAAACGGAATACCATATTGGTAACTGACCACAAGATACAATAATGATAAACTGCATATTGTTTCGATTTTTTTTGTTCAGACTTCTAGGGACCGCGTATCATCGCGGACCATCTTCTAACTCTCGCGGACCACTGGTTGGGAAACCCTGATATAGACCAATAACCGCTGATTCCGAATATATAAAAGTTTTATTAAATAATGTTAAACGTAGAGTTTAAAAAAATTATTAAAAGTCCACTTTTAATCGTGTGATTAAAGCACACTATTAAGTTGGTATTATTGAATTTTTAATGCTGACGTCACTGCTCACCATACTTTTCCACTCATTGTATTGAAACGTAAGACACAAGCCATCGTATTAAAAACATTTCATATTATTCGTTAATTTACATACTGTTTATAGAGATTTAGTTGTCGTGTTTATTGAAACATTATTTAGGCCTTAATAATTCAGCATCAAAAATTGAGGTATCTCTATTACTTTATCTCCATTATTTAAAATGTTCAAAAACTTTAAACTGTACAAATAAACATCCTAATGCTACTTCCACGGCCAATCCTCCGAACTACGAACTCCAAAATGGCGAACGTCAAACACCTGATCGGGCGCCGTATCTTATCAGTTGCCTACCGATTTTTCGGTTTCCGTGATATTGATTTCGATTCGTAAAGCTAAAAAACAATAATTTCAAATATTTTTTATGCCACTTCCCCGTATAAATATTGAAAAATATAATAATATAATAAATATTACAAATAAATAATTTTACCTAAATAATGTTTTTACTTATTGAATAGTTTCATAGCTTCTTCCATATAACTGTCATACAAAAACACCTGTTGAAAATAAACAAAACTTTTGATGAGTGATGACGTCACACGATTCATCATACATACGGTGGTTTTCAGGGGATCTTAAAAAATTAAAACTTTGACAATTATTTTAACTTTTAAAACTAACTCTAAAAATAAAAAATAAATTTGCAGTTATTTAAGTTTATTATTTTTATTATATAGAAGGTTATTATTTTTATTTATTTATTGACGCCCTATTGGATCCAATCAAATACAAATATCATTTATAACAACAGTATAACATAAATTTAAAAAATTATAAAATATGCAAATAAATCAATATAATAAATTTATTTATTTTATTTATTTATTGCTTCTTCACAATTTATATACATATATTTTTAGCATGTAATTATTAACCCCACTAGGGTTCGCCTGTATCGGGGTTAATAATTTCACAATTTAATAAAAATAACACACGCAAATATCGGTCATGCAAAACAGTTAAGTAAAAGCAAAATAATAAAATTTAAAAATAAAATGATAAACAGAGAAAATAATAAGTGATAAAAATATATGAATTAACAACAAAGTGTTGAGAGATCAGACAAAATGTTATCATTCATTATATCATTAGTTCACACCATTTTCAACAATAGATAAAATTAAAAAAATATATGTCCTTAGGTTTTTTTTTAAATACCTATGTGTAAAATATAAAAAATGAAAAAAAAACAAAGATTTATAAGCGATTACATTAGAGCGAATCTTTCTTATGAAATATTAAAGTGACTATCAAATAATTATGAAATAAATATGAAAGAAACCGTTTTGATCACAACATAATTGTTTTCATTCTATTTAAGTGCCCGTTTTCATTAAAATATGATTGTTTTTTATAGTGTAAGTGACATCTTAGAAATGCCATCCGTGTGATCTTTTAGTGTTGACAAAGTTATGGGATACGATAACCCCTATATATTTATTTATTTATTGTTTCTTTACCTTTTTAATTTAGGTGTTATTGTTTAAATTGAAATTTTGAACTTCATTTTGACTTGAGATTAACAATTTTATAGAGTACACAAAATAATATAGGTGTTGAAAGACAATATTGTTACAATAATATTTCTCACAGAATGGGCCTCTACTGCACTATAGGAACAAATACATTATAACGTAAAACATGTAGAGTGACCATATGTTGAAATTATCTTTGAAATAACTTTTTTTTTTGCAAGTTGTATAATCTATAATATTTAAAATGAGGTTCGGTTAGAAAATTAATATGTAATGGTAAATTAAGAAGAACATAAAAAATAATATATTAACAGTAAATATACTGTAATAAATTATCAATATGCTATTAATTTAGAAATGACAATGCAGAAAAAATCAATTGGCAATCCTCGGCTAATACGAATAATTTAACCATCTTTTTAAAAGTGCACAAGGAATTAGATGACTTAATATGTTCTGGAAGGCTATTAAATATGAGTGGAGCCTGATAGAAGTAATTTCTTTGACCAAAAGAAGATTTAGTTTGAATTGCCACAAAGTTAAGACCAGACCCAATTCTAGTAGTACGAATTTGCTGAGTTCTTTCTGCAATATTAATATTATTAAAAAATTTACAAAGTGTTTGTGTAATATACAGCTGTTTTACATTCATAACATTACATTCCTTATAAAGTAAATGAGTTGGATATCTAAATTTTTTCTTGAACATAACTTTAAGGATCAGTTTTTGGGCAATGTTAAGTGGTTCTATGTAAGTCTTTTGGCAAGATCCCCAGCACACTATATTATAAGAAAGTAGAGACTGGATTATTGCAAAATAAACCGTCTTCAATTTTTCCTTGTCTAGTATATGTCTAAGTTCTTTAAAGATATAGGTAAGTCTCCTAGTATTATTTACCAACATATTAACATGATCGTTCCATCTTAAAAATTTATCTATTTTTACGCCAAGGTATTTGATACTGACTACATTTTCTAAAGGGTTGCAGTTACAGGTTTGCAAACAATTGTGTATTATTAAATTATGAGTGGCGGAAGGTTGACTTTTAGTTGAAATGCTAAAAGTGATATATTTGGTTTTTTGTAAGTTTAAAGTTAAAATACTATTATTTAACCATCTATTTACCACTCTTAAACCTGTATTACATTTGATAAATGTTTCATCCCAAGTTTTACCCTCAAATATTAAGGTAGTATCATCTGCAAAACTAACTATGTTACCAGGAATATTCAGATTACATAAATCATTTATATATATTAGAAACAATATTGGCCCAAGCACACTACCTTGCGGGACTCCAAAGGAGGTTGATTTACCATTGCTTAATATTTTATTTATCTCTACTTGCTGCGTTCTATCACTAAGATAAGATCTGAACCAACCCATTGCTGTACTATCAATGCCTAGAGATGATAATTTTTTAAGGAGCAATTCATGGGAAACTGTATCAAATGCTTTTGATAAGTCCAAAAACACCGCTAAAGCTTTGTTGCCATAATCCAGCGCGCTTATAACTTTGGTCAGTACCTTCAATACAGCATCACTCGTACCTTTATTCTCTCTGAAACCGAATTGATTGTCGGAGAGTATTTTGTGCTTTTCTAAGAATGAAACTAATCTTGACTTTACAAATCTCTCTATTACTTTTGAGAGAGTATTGAGCAAGGATATGGGTCGATAATTGTTAACATCTAGCTGATCTCCACCTTTGAAAAGAGGTATAACCTTAGCAATCTTACAATGAGAGGGAAACACGCCATTTTTAAAACTAATGTTAACAATATGTGATATGGGACCAGCCAATACAGAAACGTTTTGTTTATACACCATTGTACTTAAGCCATCAATACCACAGGAAAAAGACATTTTTAATTCACGTATCACTTTTGTAACTTCATAAATGTTAGTAGATTTAAATTCAAATGTGTCTCCTGTTACTTGAGTACTAGGTATAAATAAGTATATATCTAATGCTAATTCCACATGGATGACTTAAGAGAACTCGTAGGTACAATTCGAGCAACAAAAACATTTAAAAAAATTAAAACACATTAATTTTTTACTTAATTACTCGTTGTCTGCATTTAGAATATGAACAATAAAAAAACAACAAACAAAAGAAAATCGATATAAATAAAATGATTTCTCATTCATTATTTCAATCCAAAAAGTGGTGGACTAATTTAACTTCAAAAATGTATCGAAGTTTAAATTAAATATGTCAGCGACATCAGTTAGTTCAAAAAATTAAATTAAAAAAACTGGACTGGAGGTCCTTATTTCTCGCCCATTCACCCATTCGCCCATTAGCCACATCTTCAAAATTTCGGTGACCACGGTTCACTTATCTGAAAACAAAAATCAAACGGATTTTTAATCTGTGAAGTACACATGAACTAGGATTATTAAAAAATATACCAGGGGACCAGCTAGTCTAATTATAATAGAAGAATATTGTATAAGTAAAGAAGCACAGAAGTTATGAACAAAACTGTGATATTAGGAATATTTGTAAAATATTGATAATAATCGTTAGCGAGATTACGAATTTACTCAACTTTGAAATTGGCCAAGAACCCCTGTAATATATCCCATATTATATTGAAAACAAGAACATAAACCTTGAAGTGGATGGTAGGTATTTTGAGTGAAAATACCGTAATCCCATCGTAATTTTAAAGCAGAACTTTGTAAATTGTGTCCCTTTCAATATGAAAAGCTCGCTTTACCTTCATAATCCGCCCTTAGATACTAGAATATTAAAATACGAAACATAATATAGGCAGGGAGATTGAAATCCATGGAGGAACCTAGGAGTAAATAAAGTCAAAATTTGGCTTTTATCGATTTTATGTGGTTTTGGTTAGGTGCTACTATTAATTTGTGGGATGTTAGGATTCATTCTTAGAACAAGTAAAAAATTCATTATCTTTAAAACAATGAAAATCTTTATTTTGATTATGTAAGCAACATACTTGAATACGCGTCACAAGTTTGGAACCAGCAATACAAATCAAATGCGGATAATCTGGAACGCGTTCAGAATAGTTTTTTATGATATTTAGTTTTCTGTAGCTATCGCCCTCACTTAAATCTCAAGTTTCAGCCGCGTACTTCAATAAATTATCATTGGAAGATCAAAGAAGCTCGGCTGATGTACTCTTTTTATGAAAAATATCCGGATTCGTAGAAATACCCAGAACTTTTACAATGAATTCATTAACGAGTTTCCAACAAATGAACAAGATCAGAAATAATTCTTAGCCTCCCTCAGTGCAGCCCTAATTTTAAGCAGAATTCCTTCATTTTATCGTGAATCACACACTTTCAGTACACAACACTTGTTACGATGCGCCGGAATACAGCCCTACAAATTACTACGCTACACCCCTGCCCGTGCACCGCGCCCGACCCCTTCCCCGCGCCCGCGCACGGCACGCTCGCGGCGGCTGGCCGACAACGGCCAGCAACTGCCATTCCCCTGTAACCCCTGGTTGAGAGCGCCCGCTCTGTCGCCGATCGTTCCGGCACTTTTGTTCGAGAAACTTCTAACGGAGACGCGATGTCCCGAATCGCCTGTAAAAACCTGTGGAGAGTACCAGCTCCGCCTGGATACATTTCTTCTTGCTGCCCTCAAGACACCTGCCCCGGCTGTTGTGAGTACCTGAACCGCTGATTTCCCTTTTTGCCGTGTGTCCCTCCCAATTTACGCGTAATTATGATCGGTCTCGGAGAGACTCGATAGAGAGAGAGATTGTTAAGCTATGACCCCGGAATAGATAGGCTATTAATTCTACCTGTGCTCTATTATTGACTGTAAATGAACCCCTGTTGTATTTAAACAGTTCCCTCCAATACAAACCATGTTTACTGCAGCTGATGTTTCATTGCCCTGACAAGGTACGTAGGTAGACTTTATTTCAGGAATTCCACACATGCGCCTAAGAGAACCTACCACCCTGGTGATGAAAGTCCCTAGCGCTCTGCTGACCGAATGAGCTAGTCCGACAGCAGAAAGTAGGCACCTCAGCCAGGTGTCCCAACACACTGTAACACGATTTGATATTTTTAACTCTGCACTACACTTCTTAAAATCACACAGGCGGTCTTCCAAAACTTTACAATAACTAAACATAGATACTCATTAAATGCGACCATCACCCTATGAACTTATTTTTTTTTTTACAAATCGCAGGTACACCCAAGCGTTGAATTTGGCAGTCACCTCTGGCCTGGAGCTCTAAAATTCCTGAAAAACAACCCTTGACTCTGTACGGAAACGAGCGCTCCGTTTGATAGATTCTCCTGTCTTAACCCTGGAAGCCTAATCTATTTTACAGGTACATAAAGCCTTAACAAACGTTTCAGAGGCGTACATATATAAATGAACTTCTGTAGCCTAGCCTTCTTATGTTAAATTTTTTGTAGGAAATTTAAGGTTGGGGTATAAACTAATAATTAATCATATTTGTATCAATGAAAACTTCAATCACAGTTATTTATTACCACAAAACAAGGAAAATAATTCCCCTCAGGGCCTTTGTCATTTTTGGGGATGCTGTGTATTTTTAGGAAAGGAAGAAGATGAAGTTCTGGGAAAAGGGTACGAGGGGTCGTTAGGAATCTGGGGGTCAGTTTATCCAGGAGTGACGAACGTATGAAATCATCCCTCCCACTGCGGTGCAAGGGGAGGCTCTGAGAAAAATAATTCCCCTCAGGGCCTTTGTCATCTTTGATGCTGTGTGGGGCTATTTTTAGGAAAGGAAGGAGACGAAGTTCTGGGAAGGAAAAGGATGTGAGGGGTCGTTAGGAATCTGGGGGTCAGTGTATCCAGGAGTGACGGACGTATAAATCCATCCCTCCCACTGCGGTGCAAGGCAATGCTCTGAGAGAGAGTACGGCTGAAGAAGTCAAAGGGACTCCTTCAACCATTCTCTTCCGATCCGGCTTGCCACGCACATCGTGGTGGGCAGACGCATCCGCCGTCAAGACCCGGACAAACCTCACCCCATGAACTCGGGCACCCCTGCTAAGTCACCAAACATAGCAAACCACTTGGGGTGACCTATGGCAGAAGTGTTGGTTATCCAATAAATGGTTTCCGGGGCGGCAGTACCCATACCCACTTCCCAAATTATATTGCGGTTTTCACATAAAAAAAAAAAATAATAATTAGTCTTTGATTTTATCATCTTGTTTGGTTATTATTCGTTGTCCCAGTTAATATGTGTCCCTACAACAAGAATCACTTACTAAGTAATCTGGGATCAAGTAAACCCTCCCCATGATATTTGGAATTGATGAATTTGAGGTTTGGGAAGAGGTTAAAACTAATAATGATTGAAATCGTTCAAGGATTGCCCTTTTCGGAGAATTTTTAGATTTTAATGAAAAATTTTCTATTTTGGGATGGATTTTGATTCATTGATTGATTGTAATATTTTACATTCTTTTGTTTTTCTTTATCCTTATATTAAGAGGAATACTTCGCTGTTTAGTATTTTGTTGTATCTTTCGTAAGAAAAAAACTAGAGATGAATTAATAAAAAAAAAATTAAAGCCAATTAAATTTTGAGAACTGTTTGGCAAATATACTCTTATAATAATTAATGAGTTAACCGGATTTAACTTTCTGAGAATCGTTATTCATTAAAAAGCCCTCCGAGGAAAAATCCACAAATCAAAAGAAAAGATGTTGTAGGAATTTGAACATTATTTTGTATTTCTCCCAAGAAAAATTCTAAAAGATCTTAAACCAATTCAGTACCTTCAGGTGTTTTTTTTTTAAATTTTATTTATTTTAATCTTTTCGTTCAAATTAATTGTGAGCAAAGATGGGAAATCGGATTATTTTTTGGGAAGTAAATATTTCGAAATGTTTTAAATTTATTATATTTATGAATGTCCGGCTCTACCCGATGTTCAAATATCTGTAATTGATTTTGAAGATAACTATTGAACATATTTAACATTTTATTTTAACACGGTTAAAATTGGTAGTTTTCAACAAATAATGCATTTCATTGTAACGCATAAGCAGGTCACATATAGCTGTCGGTGTGAGAAGCAAGGATTTTCCAAATTTGCCCCCGCTATCCTTACCGCTACTATGTATGTCTCCTCTGTATGTGCCCCTCTCTCGTCCCCACCCCACCAACACCCCTCCCCTGCTTGTCCTTTTTCATGCGTCCCCGTTCCTGTCCTGTGATCCCACCTCCTCATTCCCCTCCCATCTCCCGCGTTCCACTCCTCACCTCTCGCGTTCCAATTCCACCGTCTCCGTCATTCCCCTCTCCCTCTCCTGGATTCCCCTCTTCCTCCCTTTTTCAATCCCGGCCGCTAAACTATATGAAATACACACCTTTTTCAAAGGACTTGCGCTCCACCTATTGTAATTTAAAAAAAAATCATAACATCAGAGTTCACTACATATAATAACCTTCGCGGGCATGCACTCAATATATCACCGAAGATTCATCGCGATCAGATGAATGGTATAGGAAATAATAATGAACTAACCAAGAAACATTCATGTTTACTTACGTAGATAACACAATTTGTGTCGACGTCTGAAAATTTCACTTTCACAAAATGACTAGACGACTCAAACGACTGAATCTGCTTTTATATTGATAACAAGCTGTAACTTTCACCCTTTTCAGTACGTTTTAACCGCCCGAGCCACTTAGTCGACTTTTCCATGTAACTTTAGATAAAAACTACCCCTATTTGCCGAGGGGTGGGCCCGTTACGGCTCGATGGGCCGGCAAACAATGCTAGCAGACTTCCGCTCGTAAGGGTGTGTGGCATGTAGGATGTAGAGTGGGAGTCTGTAGGACTGTAGGGGTTCACATCACCTCTTTACTCTCCTATCACTGTTACAGACTTCATACTCCGAGTTGACCCCTTAAGGGATAATAGTTGAATGACGATAGTAGAAAATTGTTTTCAGAAGTGGTAGATGTTCAGCAATTTTAATTTGCGCTCATGAACTTTTCAGCTGAAATACCTGTGACAGTAAAATGCTCAAGTTATCGTATTATGTGTACAAACATTATGTTGTTCGACCGGTGATATGCATACTTTTTTAGCTAAATGCCCAAGCATCTGAGTAATATTGAAATTCATCACAAAATGATGATAATTAAATACTTATTTACGCATCTTAAATAGTGTGCAAACAAAGTATGTTATTTACAATTATTTTTAATTGAAATGACGCCACAATCAGTAAATAACACCTTCTTAATTAATAAATGCAAAATTATTTGGTGGCGTCATTTTAAATTAAATAAACTTAAAAATCAAAACTTATCCAGAGTTTTCATCTTTAGGAGACAAAGCATAATAATATATATGTGCATGTCATAATATAATTAAATTGTTTAATTAAAAATAGTGTTGTAAACAATGTTCATTAGTTTATTTATATATTAATTACGTCTGTTCACTGAAATTTGTTTATTTTTCTGATAGGTTTAACATATTATTATAAATATATTATCTCTGCAAATTTATGCAGATTAATCAGAAATTTCTTCTCTCGACAAATAATTTTCTCCAAAGACTCTGTTTCCAAACCATTCGTCTCTGAATCCCGGGCCTTACTGTCTTACTCAAATAACTCAAATGCAGGCACTTAGCTTCACGTCTTCCTCACCTTGCCTCTAGGATATTTATTTTGAGATCCGACTTGGTGATAATGTTTGGTGAACTGTCATCTTGAGTTTTTCTTACGTGGCCAATATACGGTAGGCCTACATAATTTTAATAATTCTATATTATAGCTTTATGATAATTTTGATTGCATTGAGCATTCTTGAGGATTTTTATTTGATTTATTAGCCTTCTATGATTGAAAAAAAATAAAACCTTACTACTTTTCTAGTATGTACATAAGTAACGTTTAATAGTATTGCTTTCCTCAGATGATATGCTTTGTTACGTTATCAGAGTATGAAGTTTAAGTATATACATATTATTTTATCGTGAACATCCAAAATGCGAAAATTAAAAAAGTAAAAAGGATTGAAAGCAACCCGCCAGCAAGAAAAGGGTTTCATAAACCTTAAATAATTTCCTGTGCTTTGAGCATCGGATGTCAGAGGGTTGGACACAAGGGTTAATACATTTCTACAGCCTTAGAGATATTAAACCCTCGTACTACCCGCTACTTGTAGTCTTCAGTTTTATCTGCCTACCATTGTAGAATAGATACCTTCTTACTTTACTGTAGATACTTTTAACACCAGAGAAAAAGCTCCATGGAAATTATTTCACCTTCGTCGACAAACGAAAAATAAGTCTTTTGTGTTTCATTATTCAGATTTTTCGGGGCTTTCATTTTAACAAATAATATTGTGATGAAAATGTTTTTTGAAGACTGAGCAGTTAAGAGGGAATGACCAGACAAAACCGGAAATATGTCATTTTTAAATCAAATATTAGACGTACCGACTCTTTTCCATAAAAAAGTAAATGGATTTCGAAAGACTTTTCTTTTATCTAGTAAAGCTATGTTTTAAATTTTGAGAAAATATGTTTATTTTTAGTGCCATAAGGTTTCGCCGTAGTTCGTTGGCAGATTTGTTAAATTTTCTAACAAAATTTTATATTATACAACACACCTTTCAAATCATTGAATCATGCAGTAAAAGAAATCAATAAATTATCTGCCATGTTTCAGAATTTTAATTTATGTTTAAAAAAAATCATTTAAAAAGGTCCACACTCGTGTTTTGTGATGAAAAACACCAGTTTCTCTATTTATTTAAGGTCTTACAAACTAATATATTTGTCTTTTTATTTACGATATTACAAACTAATATATTTATTGATTTATTTACGATATAACAATGTAATATATTTGTCTATTTAGTTACGTCTTACAAACTAATATATTTGTCTATTTATTTACGGTCTTAAAAACAAATATATTTAAGATTTTTTTACATTCCTATTTTACTTCTTATTTAAAATAATAAATACTTATGATCAAAAAATAATTACAAAAAGGACATAATTTTATAAGTTTTATCATCATGTCTTTTAGCATTTTTTATGTAGGTATAAATTGAAGCAAATTTTGAAAGAAATAAAATCGATATTGAGTTATTATTTTAAAAAGCTGGTATGGAGAATAATTAATCTTTCTCATTGGAACCGCCCTGTACAATCGTAAGAACATCTTCCGATCAAGTATTAGTGACAAGCATTTCAAGGAAGTACGTAACGATAATTATACTGATTTACATACACTGATTTACATACTGATTAAATAGTTCTCGTTAAAGATTGATATTTAAAATAGTCTTGAAAAAACCGCACACGTCTTCTTCTGAAGTTCTTGTTACAATATTCAATGTACTCGTACCTGCAATAAATGAAAAACGTTAAAAAAATTCAATAAGACAATTTTTTAAAGAACAACTATTAAATAACTTACAATTCAAAATTACAAAATTGAACACTTACCATATAAAAATAAACGCCTCTTTCCGCAGATAACTTATTTTAAGAATCTTCCTTTAAATCTAAAATAGAAAAATTTCAAGAATTTCGGCTTAAATTGAACATCCAAGAAATTAAATAGCTAAATTAGCTATAAGAGTCCATATCTGTTACTATTTTTTCAATCTTATTTTTCTATTATCAATAAAACTTTTTCTTACTTATTTTTTCTTCGTTATTTATTTACAGCATTTATTAATACTTATTTAAATAGTTTTAATATTTTTACCTACAATTCATGAGTCTTGACCCTTTATTGACAAAAAAATTATACATATGCTTAAATAAATATATAGGTACATATATCTTATACATAAAAATCTCATATCAGTGTTTGTGGTCGTACTCCTCCGAAACGGCATGACCGATTTTTATGATTTTTTTTGTATGTATTTGGACCAGAGTTTTTTTTTAAATTTTTTTTTGATGAATTTGTGTTTTTGTATTTTTTTATTTGGCATCAAAAAATACCTATAACCCAAAATTTTAACTCTCCCACCTCCACCCTCCCATTTTTTAATCGCGATTTTAGTATTTTTGTATGAACAAATTTAATCGTCTTTCGTATTTCAAACAGAACGAAATTATTTACGTTGTTCAATGACATATGGCGCTACGTCCGCCTCATCGAACTTTCATCCACACATGCGCAAGACATTCACGAGAAGCATCGCGTCATTTTGATATTTCATTCGGCATCATGTTCTCGCGTGGGCAAACCATCGAGCTTCTTCGCGTTGGCTAAAGACGAGCTCATAAAAAATATCGTACACTCAATTGCACTTCGAAATTCATATTGATTTTCTTTATTTCATTTTCCTACTTTAGTTGGTGTTTTTGTTTTTATCAGCGGTCATCGTTTACAGCGCTCCATTCCTCTTTCTGTCATATATCCCATCCCTACACACTTAAAATACATTCGTTATTTTTTTATTTAACAACCAAAATTTCACTAGAAATAATTTATATGGCAGAACAACGTTTGTTGGGTCAGCTAGTGTATATATATTTCCTTTTAAGCATTTATTTTGAGCTGAAAAAACTTGCCTAGATATTTCAAATATTGTAAATGGAATGACGCTAGGGCTCCCTTCAAGAGGTTTTAGTATGGTGACTAAACAAATTTACATGTTAAAACAAAAAAACAAAAAATTAAAAATGGAATTTACAAGTTAATCTACAAGTAATTGGTAACATAAAATGGTAACCTGCCTATTAAACCTTAAGAGAGTATTACCAGAGAAAACCAGAAAAATGTCATCTTTAAATCAGACTTTAGACGTATTGACTCTTTTCCACAAAAAAATTATAAATGGATTTCGAAAGATTGTTCTTTTATCTAGCATTCGCGTGTTTTAAATTTTGAGATTTTTATTTTATTTTTAGTATAATAAGGTTATACCATAGGTCATTGGCAGATTTCTTAAATTTTCAAAAAAGATTTTGTATTATACCACACCCATTTCAAATCATATAATCATACAGAAAAATAAATCAATATATTATCTAGGTATCGCATGTATTAGAATTTTGATTTTAGTTTCAATAAAATCATTACAAAATATATACGTACATGTCTTGACGAAAATTGGTCCGTTTGTGTATTTATTTACGCACTTACAAACTAATACATTTTCGATTTTTTTAACATTCTTATTTAATTTAGACATTATTGAAAAATGAAAAATACTTAGAATCAAAAAATAATTACTAAAAGTACATTACTTTTATAGTTTTATCATAATGCCTTTCAGCATTTTTGGATGTAGGTATAAATTAAAGCAAATTTGGAATGAAATAAAATCGATATTGAGTTATAATTTTAAAAGGCAGGTACGGAGAATAATTAATCTTTATCATTGTAACCGCCCTGCACAATCGTAAGAACAACTTTCGACGAAATGTGGATTTTCGGCCGCTGGCTGGTTGAACGCTCTTAATATATCGTTGGTAAAGAAGATAACACTAATAATCTAAACGAACGTAATATGAAAGAGAAAAAGACAGACAAAAATAAAAATCAGAGTGTGTAATTCACACGTGGTAGAAGTGAAACTAGAAAGTTACTAGATGTCTCTTTCTTTTCTTTAGCTTTTTTTTAAAGCGGTTTGAGATTGTATATTGATTTCACAAAATAAAAATGTTTTTTTTTGGATTTCATAGGATTTGAACCCCCGTTCGCTTGATGTCTGCCTCTTTGACTGCTGAGACTTGTCAGGCACCTTGCCAACTACGCTATGGAAGGCACGCGCTGAGGTGCAAATGTACAGCATTATATTAGAACTGAGTGTAGAACAAAGTTGTGACGCATTTCCGCTACACCCGAATTTCAAGTCACTGGCGGCGCTAAAGAAGTTTCACTTCAAAAAAGATAACGGTCGCAACTGGGACTCGAACCCAGAATCTCTTGTCTTACCGGGACACATGCTTTACCTTGAAACGACTTATTTAAACGTGATATTTGTGAATCTTATATTTAAAATATAAGAATAAACAAAATCATCTTCGACAATTTTTTTTCTCCTCGTATATCGGCAACCACCTTTTTCAATGGAAATAATTGTGCGAAGAACGGAATTATAACGTAGGTAGTGCCTCGGATTAATACATTTGATTTTATTTATATGGAATACCTATTGACCTTCTGGTAAAAGTTAGTAATATAACCTGCATTTAGGGGCCTTTATTCAGCAGCGTCCAAGAATCCAAATTTCGTCGAAAGATGTTCTTACGATCGTGGAGGGTGATTCCAATGAGATAGATCAATTATTCTCCGTACTATCTCTTTAATATTATAACTCAAAATCGATTTTATTTCATTCTAAATTTGCTTTAATGTATTCCTACATCCAAAAATGCTGAAATGCGCGATGATAAAACTATTAAAATTACGTAGTTTTGGTAATTATTTTTTTATCGTAGGTATTTATAATTTTTCAATTATGTTTAAGCAAAATAAGAATGTAAAAATGTTAAATATTTTAGTTCGTAAGACCGTAAATAAATGGACAAACTGAAAATTTATGGGCTAAACAAGTGGGCGGATCTTTTTTAAAATGATTTTATTTAAACGTATTAATTCAAATTAAATAAAAATTAAAATTCTGAAACATAGCTTTCCCAGATAATTTATTGATTTCTTTTACTGCATGATTCTATGATTTGAAATGTGTGTTGTATAATATAAAATTTTGTTAGAAAATTTAACAAATCTGCCAACGACCTATGGTATAACCTTATTATACTAAAAAAAACATTTCTTTCTCAAAATTTAAAACATATCTAGATAAAGAACAATCTTTTGAAAGCAATTTACAATTTTTTGTGGAAAAGAGTTAATAGATCTAAAATTTGATTTAAAAATGACTTATTTCCCATTTTATTCCTTCTTAAATCAGTAAAACCAAAAATAAAAAAAATTATTCCTGAAAAGGGGACCATCGTTAACCTAGGAAAAAATATGTAAAATTTAACAAAATAAGAAATCTGTTAAATTGATTCCTGTCTTCTGTATATTTCAAGAATTAATGTTTTCTCTCCTTCCGTTCCATCACCCCCCCCCCCCCCCCCCCCTCTTCATTAATCCCAAGACACGCCCCCACCCCACTTCAACACTTAGTAATGTACTATGTTCATCCATTGTTCCGTAATGTCAAGTTAGTATATTTTGCCCTGAGGAAGGAACATCTATTCCGAAACCGGTCGGCGTATATGAAAAAATGTATTGGCTCAAACAAAGTAAAACTGTTTAATTTATGAATTACTAGCGAGTTCCGGGCACGTGTTGCCATGCCGCTTGCCTGCTCCGCTGCTTCGTTTCCCCCCGCCCACTCCCTTCCGTCATACCTCACTGCCACTAAACTAAATAAATGTACACATTCTTTAAACTATTCGCGCACCACCTATTGTTCATTTTTTATTCAAATTTCATTAAACAAAAGTTCACCCTTATACATGAAATCCTTCGCGGTCTTGCGCACAACAACTCACCAAAGTTTCATCTCAATCGGATGAATAGTGTAGGAAATAATTTCACAGCATAAAGAGCTCCCTATTATGTATATATATAAACCATCATGGGCATGCGTACATTCATTCCCCAAAGTTTCATTGCAATCGGATAAATTGTTTAGGAACGACAAACAAAGAAACATTTATTAAGATTATATGGGTACCCAGTTTTTTAATTACAGCGGTGGGTAGGTAACGCTCTTACTTTTTATTGAGAAACGATTTTAAAATTTATTCAACCCTTGACTCTGTAAAAATGTATTGTTTTTGATAACACAAAAGATGAAAATAATTTTGTGTTCATAAAAAAAGTTATCGAATCAAGTTTTATTTAAATTTATTTTACGAATAAAGGCATGTCGCTTGGTTAATTTGTAAAATTATCAAAACAATACATTGAAAAGGTTGCGAACTGGTGGTCAAGAAACACCTTATTTCGGAAAAGTTGATTTAAATCCTCGTTGAATGCCGCGAGTAAATGGGGTTGGTTGTAACCAATTAGCGTTCGCAAAAAGCGGCAGCCATGACACCCAATGTCCCGCGATTCTGACAGCGTCCTTGAGAAATTTCGTACATAGAAAGGTCAAAGTTCAAAACCAAAGAATTTTTCCCGCGCATGCGCAAGAACTGCGCACGCTCCCGCGCTCCGGTAAATCATTAATATAAATTATATGGAGTCACCAATCTAATTGCGGTTTTCTCTATGGTAAAGAGCGATAATAGAGCAAGCGATTCTGACCGTGTTCTTCATACACTTTCTTTATACATAAGGGTCAAAATCGCGTGTCAAAATCAGGACACGCCGGCGCACGAGCGGCAAATCAACATTACAAAATCTAAAACAAGCGCAAATGAAACCATTATAGGCCTTTTCAAGACCGCCAAAATTAGTTACCTGTATATTATTCAACTTGACGTTAGCACAATTTAGCATTTTGTCCTCATGATACAATTTTACGCCAAATAAATTTCCTCCTAATTGCGCTAAAAAAACTAGTACCCGTTGTATGTTTGTTTTATTTTTTTAACAGTTTTGCAAACCGTCCATACATAAACCAACAAAACATCGGTGGTTCGTTCACACATTTCGTCTCATATAATAATCATATACTAAATATATTTCCGCATAATTGCGCTAAAAAACTCACATCGATTCTTTATGTGCTTTTGCTTAGAAATTTGCATTTAGACTATTTTCTACGCTTCGAAACAGTCGAAAATATGTAAAACCAAACACAAACCATCGAACGTGGATAGGTATTTACACATGCTTGTATTTCCTTAGACTGAATAAATTCTTCCCTAATTGCGCTAAAAAAACCAGGATCGATTGACTATTTGCTTTTAGTTAGAACTTTGCATAGCTTCCCGTCGTTCGCAGTTAGCGACTCCTGTTAAAAGCTTTGTTCCCTTTAAACGATCGTTTAACGAAAACTTTAAGCTTGGCTTTTCTAGCGAGAGGTGAAACGACGCCAGTTTGTTACGGTTAGAAGGGTAACGTCTTCTTAGACTTGCTGGAAAGTTTTTAAATGGAGATAAGGTTCTATGTCGGTTCTGTGTAGGTTCTTCGCCTCCGAAACCTTCCAACTTCCGTTTGACTAAGGTGAATCTAACTGGAGACAGTTTTGAAGCTTTTCGTAAAGATCAGCATTATAGTTTGAGCTTGAGCTCTGCAGGATAGTTTTCTGTGAGACATGATCATAAATTAACAAGCCATGTTTTAAAAGGGAAATGAAAGTTGCCACGCTTTAAACCTCGGAACAGAGGCACTCTAGAACCTTTTGGTTTCATACAATATTCCTTTAGCGTGTTTTAATTATTCTGTTAGTATTCTAATAGTTGATTTACGAGCTCGTTTAGTTTTAGATTTCCAAAGAAAAAAGTGTTTTACAAACATTAAGTATTACATACTTAATTCAGTTGAATTACTATCTTTTGTCATACGTCACAACACAGTGAAACTGCTCCAATACCTATTCACCGTTTTTTAAATTTTGTAATCTTCTCCATAATATTTTAGTGTATAACTGTTTTTTGAGAACCTGAAATTTTTTTTTTTTTTTAACTTTATGAGTAAAACCTCAAGTTGTAATATTTAATTAAATGAAGACAATACTAGCCAAACTCAATCGAAAATCTGGAAACAGAAAAATTAGAAAAAGATATTGACACCTCTGGGAAATGAACCCAGGACCTCTTGTTTTCCGGGCAAATGCGCTAAACATTGCGCCACGGTGTCGATATCAAATTCGGTCATTTTTAACTCTATCATACTTCGACTAAGAACCACCCACATTATCTTCATTTTCTTAAAGCATTTATTATTGGCTACTATATTTATGTATGATTGCAAGATTCAAACCCGAACTAAATGCTCTCTAGCTAGTGTCTGGAAAAATCTTTATCCATTTTATTTATTATGCGACATCTATTGACTTTTCTGCAAGTCTAGGATGAATATTTTATTTTTATTTTAACTTTATGAGTAAAACCTCAAATTGTAATATTTAATTAAATGAAGACAATACAAGCGAAACTCAATCGAAAATCTGGAAACGAGGTGTCAATATCTTTTTTCTGATTTTTCTGTCTCCAGATTTTCGATTGTGTTTCTCTTATATTGTCTTCATTTAATTAAATTAAAAATTATTTTGTTAGTTTTGGATGTTATATCTGCAGTACTATTATGTTAATAACAAACATTTTAATTCGTAACCGAAATTTTGCTAATTATATCAAGTACTAAATGCAAATATTTCGAAACGCAAATATAACGAACGCAAATATTACTATGTGTCGTTAAGTTCACTGAAAATACTGATTGGCACCACACCACGGTTCGTGCGCGGTACAAGGGTGCATTTTTCGTAATTATTTTCAAGCAAACGATGAGTGGTTTTTTTATTAATTCACATATTATCATAGTCAATATACAACATTCGAGAAAACTGTTCATACATTTTTGTACTGGAATCTAAAATGTAATTTCAGGTGGACGCCGCTTTCCGACGAAATTTTTGCTCGGCGGTTGACAACGATTAAGATGTACGGCTCATTTGAAAAATTAAATAAAAAATATATTTAGAAACTAGACATATACATAGGTTTACAGAATCACGTAGGGGAATTTGATAACTAAAAGAAAAAAACAAAATGGGGGACCAGCGAATTTTATTTCCGGTTTTTATGGAAAATTTGCATCGTTCAGAAAAAAACAATACGAAGGAGCAGTTTATAAAAAAAATCCCTGCGCGGTGCCATAGAGACTGGATTTTCGAACAGTTTCAGTCATGCATTTCAAAAATGCTGTATATCCGTCAATTTTACGAAATTATTTAAAAAAATTGGTGAGAGCATTTTAACAAATTCGTCTTTTAGAAAATGGAATAAAAAAATTGCAAATAAAACTTTTTACAGTGTGGTGTCTTACGATTCCCGATGGAGTAGGTATAGTGAGCCACCTCAGGTAAGATAGGGAGAAAGAACTCGAGAGGCTATGCTGGAAGAAGCTGGACCCGCTATAAGTCGTGCAAGTAGCGCAGGACATGGACGGCTGGAAATGTCTTGTCGATGCGATGCGTCCCAGACCATGCCCCCTAGCGTGGTCGATCGATATAGGTTTTATCGAGAATGTCGGTAACTTGTCATTGCTCCCGAGCACGACTGCAGGCCGCTAACGAACAAACAATAGTTCACGTCAAATAAAATAGGAACCCTTAATCGTTGTGAACTGTTAGTAGTTCGTTAGCGGCCTGCAGTCGTGCTCGGGAGCGATGACAAGTTACCGACATTCTCGATAAAACCTATATCGATCGACCATGCTAGGACCCCAGATTAAGATAAGGGAAGAACATGAGATGAGGTAGATTATAGTTACTATAATATTACACAGATTCTATCATTTAATAATCATATTCTCCGTAAACCGTTTATACAATAACTAGCTGACCCAGCAAACGTTGTTCTGCTATATAAATTATTTCTAGTGAATATTTTGGTTGTTAAATAAAAAATAATTAATTTTTTGGAATGTATTGTACGTGTGTGTGGATGGGATCCATAACAGAAAAACTTAATAAATGCCGAATGAAATGTAAAAATGACGCGACACTTTTTGCGAATGACTTGCGCATCTGTTGATGAAAGTTCGATGAGGTGAACGTAGCGCCATCTGTCATTCAACAACATAACTAATAAATTATAAATTTCGTTCTGTTTGAAATACGAACGACGTTTAAATTTGTTCATACAAAAATACTAAAACCAAATATAAATAAAAAGAAATCATAAAAATCGAGGTCGAGCCGTTTCGGAGGAGTACGACCACAAACACCTTGACACGAGATTTTTATATATATGATTTGAAGACCACTTGAGATTTTGCCAAAAGCCCCATTTTAAACACATTTTCCTTCCCTACACCTAGTTTTACTCCCTCTTTCTCTCTTACCTCCCTCCCTCTCTCCCCCTACCAAAGTTGATGGCCTCTCGCTCTTCTATGTTACCTGTAAATACACTGAAACTCTGTAATAAATTTAATACGTTTTTATGTAATCTTGAAGGTTCAGATTGAAACGAAACCAGTTGTTTTTATATAATAAAACATAATCAATAAAGTTGTTTTCCAACTAAGTTATTTAATTCTAATTTTTAAAATATTTATTTTAAATTAAATTAAATTATGTTATTATCAAGTTTTCTAATAACAAGGCCATTTTAAAACTACCTTTTTCAAAATGGCCTGGTAAGCCGAAACAGCTGTAACAATAGTAAGTACTAAAATACTTGCAAAACTTGACGGAGATAATGAAAATAAACACACAAACAATAAATACTATTTTTAACTACATATTTTTCCATATTACGGGCAACTTCCCCTTTTTATTGAAAACAATCATTCTAAGAATTAGTTTGTATCCTGGATAGCGTCTCGGATAAAATTATCCGAATTTATTCATATGGAACTATTGACTTTTTATAAAAGTCTAAAAGAATATTCAATTTTTTATAAGAAAAACTCTCTTTTATAGCTTTTGAAGGTTATTCCCATCAACGTAATATATAATTGAAGAAGAAGATAACAATAATAATGTAAACAAAAATATGAAAGAGAACAAGACACAGAAAACAGAAAAAAGGCAATGGTCGCAACTGGGACTCGAACCCAGACTTCTCAGAAGGTAGCAATAGCGATATTGGTTAACGCGCTGGTCCCGGTTAGACGGGAGGTCTGAGTTCGAGTCCCAGTTGCGATCATTGTCTTTTCTGTTTTCTGTGTCTGTTCTTTTTCATATTTTCGTTTAGATTATTATTAATACTATTTTTAGTTAGTTAATATAAATAATTTTAATTTCTAAGACAATTTTTTTAATAATCTTTTATATTAATTATTATGTACCTACTTATTATTATTAATCGCGTTTCTGTATTCTTATCCTTCTTTACTTTATTTTTTAAATTTTGGTGGTTATATATATTTTTTAATGTAAGTGGGTTGCACATATCTACAGTTTTCATTTTATATTAACGAGCACTTCTTTTATAATCATAAACACAAGCTTAGATTAGCTAATGCATAAAACAGTATCCTGCAAAACACGTTGATCATGTAAAATTACCTTTATAATAAACTATCCAATAAAGAAAATAAATTTTTACTAAATACCAGCGTTTTCTTTATTTGGAAGATTAAGTTGGAAAAATAGTAAGGTGAGCCATTTTTAAAATGTTTTTATGTTTGCGAGCAAAATTTTTACATTTTAAAAATCGTATGTTTATTTCGTTTTATAAAAATTGGAAGCGTATTTCGTGACCTTTCAAAAAATTTTTTTATTTTTTAGGTAAGTTCAGAAATGTTCCATTTATTTAGATTTTATTGTAAAATGGAATTATTTTGAATTAAAAAAAAATTCCACCCTAGCGCCAAATTAATGTCGAATCTCTTCGGTTCTTTCCTATTCCGAGACTGGATCAACTTACTAATTAGTACAAAAATTAGCTTTTGCAATGTTTCAATAAGCCACTTACATAATGACTAGGAAAAAGTCGTGTAGATAGATTTTTTTGCTATATTTTAATATCATTATTTTTCTACTAGACTTAACGAATATGTTACCAAAATTTTTAGAAATTTATGTTTTTTTTTAAATAACTAATTCGGTTTTTTCGCTCGTGACGTCACTACATAAAAACTTTCCGTCTCTGATAATGTTCAAACAAATTCGTAAAATTCCACACTGATTTTTTTTTATATCGCAACACTTTGATTTCCGGAGTTTTTTTTTTATTTGACACTTAAAATTCACTAGCTCTATTGTCTGTAGGATGTAAACTTTTTTTTTTGTTTTGACGTTTTGACAGATGCTATGAAGTGAACATCGTACAGATAGCGGCGGTCTTAGAAACGTAACGGAGATGATGCTGATTTTGACAAAATCAAATTTTATTATTTTATCATTATAATTTACTAGTATAGTTTTATGAAAAGTATAATTTAAATCACAACATTTAAATAATATCAAACAAGTGGCACATTATAATGAACAATTATCAATGTGATTTAAAAAATATATTTTTAATGATATTTTGGGATGTAATATTTTTGGTATGCCTCGTTATTCATCTGCCATTCGCGGGGAATACGTGGGTTTTTTTAATATTTTCTGCTATGTAATTATTGTTTTTTCACACACATAAAATTATTTCCCGTCTTTCGGGTTTTTAAAAAATGGTCCAATTTTTCACATACCATTTCATTTATGGCTGACCCGAAATTGCAAGGAAAGTAGGCTTGGACAAGCGTTCCAAACGCAATCGTCACGTTTAAAAATACTGATTCCTTTTCCTTTATCAACTGAAATATAAACATACATTAAAATGTACCGTTTAGTTAACACTTTATAAACATAACTAATAACACCAAATAAAAATAACCTACCTCAACTGCTTGAAATGCACTCATACAAAGATGCAAGGAATTAAAAAAATATATATTTGAAAAAATCACCGACATCAAATCTTGAACTTCGTTGTGAAACCTAAAAGGCAGATTCTATATTATGCTCGTATTCCAATATAATAAATTAAAATAAAGTGTATTTATTAACTGTGTAATAAAAATATGTTGTATCAAAAAGTAATATCTTTGCGTGCCTAAACGTTTTCTTTGATTTTCATTAGTAGGAAATTAAAATTTATTCCAATTGGGGTACCTGTGAATTTTTATTTAAAAAACCAACAATTTGCTGGAAACACGATAAAGTGAGGTACACAAAGTTATTTGGTTTTAAATATATGTTTGGTTGACTGGCTCAACATTTACGAAGTCTCTAATTCATTAACTTTAAGCACCCACAAAGTATGCAATGCTGAGGTTGGTCCTAGAACCAAAAATAAACAAATGTATGAAAAACCGGATTGAATCGCGTAAGAAGCCAAACTGATCTGATACATGTCTTTGAGGCAGAATTCAATGACAACTTTCTGGATGATCTGAAAAGTCTGGGTAATCAATTGTCAGATGCAAAACGCAGACATCACAAAGACTTAAACATGTCAAAGCACTGTGATTATTGGATGAATTCCATCATTTCTTCTTACCCTTAAACTTGCAGCTCTCAAATCATAAGATATTTTAGGTGCCTATAAAGTCTTAGTTCCAAAAAACAAAAAACAAGATACTAAACTAGTCCCAGCTAGAGGTCGTAAGAGACGTCTTCGTTCTAGTATTTTGATATACTATGACGTGTAGAAGGAAGAGAACGATCGCCGATGACGAACTCGCAGAGACTAGCAAACCTACCTTTCTGTTTCCAGATAATGGCAGGCTATATTTTTCATCCTGAATTTCAGCTCCAAAGGTTCAGATTCTTTTAAATCGGAAAACAAATGTAAAACTTTCCTGTTCACGATTTTTAGCTGCATTTCAGTATGTATCGCCATAATGAAGAAGAATCCATCTACGGCTGAATAATTTATAGCAACGAATAAAAAGCTGAACGCTGTATACATGTACAGCAGTTCAAATACAGGGAACTTGAATTTATATTCATTCAGGAAAGGTAATGTAAGGTCATGAATTATAATTTTTTTTCGGAAATTATTTTCCAAATCCACTTTGCCGGATTGAATAAATGGTATCGCCCACATTGATAAGATGCCACATATTGCGAGGAAGAACCAAATAAGTGGCCTTTTTTCCCTTTATCAATTCCTTCTTTAATGCACTCCCTTTCCCACGCTGGTTGACATTTTGCTCGTCTGTACGAATTGTTGATAGCACTTATTAATTTAGCTATCTTGTCTTGTTTGAAATAAAATACAATCAACTTGACAAAAGAGATTTCTGATGTTAATACCATTGGCATTTGCTCTGTAAACTCTCGATAATCACCTTGCTTAAGGGCTACCCAGCAAGAATTAAATACGAGGCAAGCAAAGGGTATAAATGGCAATATGACTGATTTAAAATAGGTCCGAAGTGACTTCTTTGGATACATTCCGTTTAAAACCATTGCGGCCGTGACCAATTCAAAGTTTTCTTCGAAAGTCTTAAATTCGTCTTCAGGAAAGGAAAACATTAAAAGCGGTTAGGTATGTATATTGTTAGCGATCATATAATGTTAATTTGTAAACATTACCAATGTCCATTTTTTCACAATTATTTTTGTGATATCTGATAAAATAAAATAAATATTTGGCTTAGCACTGCAGAAAATGTCACGGTACAAGTGTTGCAAGGAGTACGTGTCTGAAAGAATGGAAAATGTTTGATGAAACCCCATATTTATAGACTTTCTGCACCTTCTAAATGGCCACTTGCGAGTGGTAATCGGTTAGGTCAGAGTTTCTCAACCGCATTTGTGTCATACCCCACTTCAACGGCAACACTTAAAAAATCTCACCGATCTTTCTTTTCCATCTCACACATCTTGTATGAAAACGAAAAGTACAGAAGAAACTAGAATGATGACGTTATATACGATCTCTCGCTGTGACTAACATGGACTTCAAACGTATTTTTTAAAAAAAATTTAGAACTGGGTTAGAGCACCCTGTACACTCCTCTTACTCCACAAGTGCCCAGATACACAATTTGGGTGCATAGCGATGTTTAAAATACAATTTTAACAATGTTTTAACATAACAATAATGCTTGGCTGCTTTAATCACTTCAAGATAATGGATCAAGGCTCATCACCTGGGTATCTAAATATTCGCACATTTCAGAACACCTTCGTAACCTACACTGGCAAAAGTACCCCGAAAGATTATTGTACAAACCGAGCTAGATGGTTTTTTTTCGTTATTTGTTTTTGGGGTGTTGTGCCGTGTTGCGCTACCTCCTTCTTTAGCCAACGTTTCGGACATCGTTGCAGTGTCCATCATCAGGGCAGATCCGGCAGATCCGGTAGATGTGTAATTTTTAGTCGTGAAGTGTGTGCTTATTTACTTCGAAGCGATACCGTGTCGCCAGCACCACTAACTTTCACCAGTACAAAATACTCGTGACAAGCAGTGGCGTCATCGCCGCAGAACGGAATAGAAAGTTCATTAAAACGTGGTATTTATGCTAGCCAGGGGCAAGTCCGTTTGCGAGATGCCGACGGAAGTGGCTCCATCTCTTAATGAAATCTAAAATTAGAAATCACAATGGTAAGAATAAGAAAAAAAAATATATATAAAAATTACAATTGTTAACTTTCACCAGTACAAAATAATCGTGACAAGCAGTGGCGTCGTCGCCGCGGAACGGAATAGAAAGTTCATTAAAACGTGGTATTTATGCTAGTTAGGGGCAAGTCCGTTTACGAGATGCCGACCGAAGTGGCTCCATCTCTTAATTAATTCTAAAATTAGAAATCACAATGGTAAGAATTTAAGAAATAGAATTACAATGGTTAAAGCGAATTTAGTCAATATAAATCAAAATGGTTTACCACGAGCTCGCATTACTATATATACTTAGACATGTTTTTTTTGCTCTATTAATATTAAATGAATTTTACTAGAATTAGAATTACACTAGTTATAGCGAATTTATTCAATATAAAGTTATAATTCAAAAAAATGGTTTACCACGAGCTGGCCTTACTGTATACTTAGACATGTTTTTTTGCGTTTAGCTTTGGTGTAGCCGTCAATCACCGGATACCAAGAGCTATTGAGCTTAGCTCCGTCGTCTCTATTAATATTAAAAGGATTTTTGTAGATTTCAATTGCCTCCGTAATTAGGCGTGCTCTATAAGTTTTGGGTCTTCCCAAGACCTCAGGAACAAATCCAAAGTAATGGCCGGTTTCGAATAAGTGCTCAGCGATTGCCGATTTATCAGGGTGGCCGAGTTTGCAAGCACGAAAGTGTTCTGCTATCCTTTTGGAGATCGTCCTCTCTGTTTGGCCTACATAAACCTTGTCACATCCGGAACAGCTGAGTTTATACACTCCATCTGCTTCCAGAGGAAACTTAGTCTTTGCAGACTCAGTAGGTCTTGAATTTTAGTTGTGGCACCGAAGACAGTCTTGATGCTATCTTTTCTCAACAGCCTGGCGATTCTGTCTGTCACATTGTGAACGTAAGGCAGGAAAACGCAGCCTTTTAACTCTTGTTTAGCTCTGTCTTCATTTGGTGTAGATTTGGCTCTTATGATTTGCCTTGTCTGACTAGCTGGGTAACCGTTGCGTTCCTATCTAGATGTGGAGGTGATGCGAAAAGAAGATGGTAATCTAGGACACACTGTATATAGAAAACCAACGCACACAAATCGGTATCTACATGCCGATTCGCATCACCACCCAGTGCAGAAGAGAGGACTTATCCATACGTTGGTGACGCGAGCGACCAGAATATGTGAAGAAACTAAAATTGGAGCAGAACTTACAAAGCTGACCGATGCACTGGAACGCAACGGTTACCCAGCTAGTCAGACAAGGCAAATCATAAGAGCAACAAATCAATTTATGGTACCGCCAATCGTGAAATGTGTTTTCGCTTTTATTTTCTCGATATTTTTTTTAAACAGGGAGGGCGTTAGAGGAATAGGTAACTTATTTCTAGTGTAGGTATTGACGACTTTTTTGTTCAAGCGGTTAATTTAATAGACTTCGAATCGCATGTGCAATCCCCGGCACGTTTTAAATTTGTATTAATTAAATTAATGGTATTTTACTCAAATTTAATAATAATTATAAGAGCCTTTATTCAGACAGTAAATTAATATTACATTATTTATGATAAACTTTTCACATTTTCATGCATCGACTTCCTGTCTGTATGTCACTAGTTGACAAAGGCCTCCTCCAACTGTCACCATTTCTCTCAATCATTAGCTACACTTGTCCATGTACCACCTGCTACGGCATTGATGTCGTCAACCCACATAAATGGTCTACCTCGTTTTCTTTTCTTGTCACTTGTGAACCAATTTATGACTACTTTTGACCATTTTTCACTTCCTCTGATTGTGTGGCCTGACCACTTCCACTTTAGCTTTTTTATTATTTTTTATGACATATTTCGTTCTTGTTTGTTTCTTAATGCTGGCAGTTTGCATTCTATCGGAAAGTTTGTTCCCTGTCATACTTCTTTCCATGGAGTTTTAACATGTTTTGAGCTACTTATTGCGAATTTTTGTGAGTGCCCAAGTTTGGCAACCAATAAGTACAGGAAGTATGCAGGTATCAAAATGTTTCCCGTGGGTAGTTATCCTGGTTTCATATTTATTATTTCTTTCAAACCACAATATTGTTTTCAAGCATTTCCAATACGTCTGTTTATTTCTTTTTGTGGTTAAATCTAAAGGAGACATTATTTGACCTAGGTATACATATTCATCTACATAGTCGATCAGATTGTTATTGATCCTGATAGGTTCTTGCTTCCCATTTGTCATGGCTTTGGTCTTTTGTGTGTTTATGACTAATTCCACCATTCGGCATTCTCCAGCTTGTTCATTAAACATCATCTGCGGGCCTGCACTCGTCAGAGAAGGAATTATCAATTTTTTATCACATTTATTTTACGATTTCATATTCAAATTTGAGTACTATTAAATGAATAGTAAAAATTTTGGCTCGAGAAGTATGTACGTTTTCGTCCTGGAGTAAGGTCGCCATTCAGAATCAAATTTTTCCGCATTTGGTGACTAGATATAAATATCCAAGTACCTACTTCCCAACTTTCCTCGTCCCCACTACCTTCTGCTTCACAACATTTCCTGATAAGGGATGTCATAAGGATCCAGACGGTTGGGAATAGTTGGAACTCGTGTGCGGTAGTCGCATTAAAAATGTCCACAACGATCGGCTCATTATCAGTAAATTGACAAATTATTTTTCCTTCTTCAACCTTTGTTCACGTGCCATTAACATTAATTTATTATTTGTCTTTCACCCTTAACTTTACGGCATATGTTAAGTACACGCGGTTGCCATTCTTTTTGCTTTTCAAATACATCCTAAGTAGGCTGTTAACATGTATTTAATACTCAAAGAACAAATTACTTAAAGAAATGTGTCTCGTCCGATAGATCATTTTGATATGGAGTATTTCCAGTAATTTCCTTTGACGAACGGAGTTGTTGCAGCAATTACCATTAGTTAGTGTCTGCCAAACGGTGGTACGTGAATCACCCAATCGCTAGTAATCCGGTTGAGCTTATTTGAAAAATCAAAGGTTTATTTTAATTTTAGTGTGTGCCAAGACAAAGTTTTGTGGTGGCCCATCCTGTGGATGCAGGGAAAAACATAAATGAACGAACTGACGTAACTACAAATAAATTAGACATAATATTGACCAGTTAGTCTTACCTTCTTCACATTATTGACAAAGGCTTTTTATTTTATGGAATTTTTTGCGTGTCACCATTTGACAACAACAATTATGCAAATATTGAGTGGCCATTAATTTTGTCAAAGGAGTATTTCAAAGACAGATTTAACTCTTACACTCTTTGACTTGATAAATTATTTATCAAACAAGACCCATTTCTTTAATTATTTGAAAATATTTGAAACCATTGTATTTTGTATTTTAAATGTAATGTAAGCGACACGTGGGAAAAAGTTGTGGATTCATTTTTCTTTTGGGTCTTATCAATTATTAATTGTTTTCATGTTTAATTCGTTGAACTCCAATTTCAATTAAAGGATCTTTTCGGTGGTAGGAAATAATAATACTTAAACCTTTAAGTGAAAACTTGTTTACCACAGTTCTGATTTGAAATTCTATGAAACGGAAACGAGCGACAATGAAAAGAGACAAATACATACCTTTTAGCCTGCGTGAGAAGGAGATAGCAATAAAATATTTATTTATTTCACGGGTAATCGTTTCCAATATAAAACGATAAATCCATACATTCAGAGGACCATGGGTCGAATCCTACGAAATAAAAAAAAATATATATATAGTTTTCTTATATCATTGAAGAAGAAGATGACAAGAATAATCTAAACGAAAATATAAAAGAGAACAAGACACAGAAAAACGGAAAAAACAATTGTTGCAACTGGGACTCGAACCCAGACCTTTCCTCTAACCGGGATGTGCGCGTTAACCAATTTAGCTATTGCCACCTTCTGTCAAACCGTCTTTTTTGTCAATCTCATATTTCAAATTTTAGAATTAAAAATTTAAACTTTAACTTGATCTTTTTTCCATCAATTAGATGATTGATTTAATCGGAAAAAGAATTAGTTAAAGATAATATTATTAATTCTAAATAACTAAATATAATTTATTTGCCCAAGCCGGGATTCAATCCCGCGACCTTTGAATTGCGAGGCAAGAGCCTTACCCTTCGACCACGCTTGCCGTTAAGTAATGAAACGCACGCTACCGGTATTTTTATGCAAAATCGTTTAAAAGGTATTATTTGTAAAATTTCACACTTCCCGTTGAAAAGCATCGAAAATTCGTTACTAATTTAAATTAATGTTTTATTTTTAGGTTTATTTCCTCATAGTGGAACTAAGCTCGTAAAAATATCCACATCTCAATAACTTTGCAAATTTACCAAAGATTGGGGTTTTGAAATATTTAAGCCAGTGCGGTAGTCACTTTCTTCCGCATATCGAAATCCGGTATTGCCAATTTGTGAAGCAGAGGCGGACTTGAGGCAGTATGACGAAATTTCCGGTAATCAATCGGTATTGCAAATGTCAAAGCAAACGAGGCTAGCAGTCATGGTAAAGTTCTGATACCAATACTGATACGTGGCAGTTGTTACGCAAGATTAAACTACAACACTTTGACGTTCCAATTTCCTGCAGGAAGAGGGACGGGTGTTAAACAGGTTTTTGCGGTAGTGTAGGAGATGGTTGTTGGCCATTAGTCAGTCGATTTTCAAGTGTAAACTTCTTTAGCACCGTTGTGATTTGAAACTCGATGAAACGGAAGCGAGCGACATAAAAAAGAGACAAACACAGGATTACCTCTGCGAGAGAATGAGATAGCAATAAAATATTTACTTATTAGATCCAGGGTGGCAGGAATGAGGGAAACCAGCTCTGGAAACATCCTCGTCATGGAAGCCCGCCTCAGTCCATCATCCAGTATTGATGCACACTGGAGAAAAATACTGGCTCCTTACGTGCTCACAGAATCCTGAAAGCTTAATATTATTATTTCTTTTGTTTTCTTTTCACTACTATTAGCTCATTATCTTTTTTTTTTGTTTCGTTTACATTCATATCCACCTTCTTTTTATTTTTTTTTCCTTTCAAATACTTTGTGTATGTATGTGTATATTATACCCTTATGGAATATGTGGGATTGCACTCTCCTCCCCACATACTGGAATAAACATTTATTTATTTATTTTTATTTCACGGGTACTCGGTTCCAATATAATTCGATAAATCCACGGTCCCACGCAAGTCTCCTTTAGTCTAATGGTATAAAGTGCCTGATCGAATCTTAGGAAATCCAAAAAAAAAATTATGCGACTCCAAAGAAGAAAACACAAATACTAATAAGATGACCAAATGTCCAGGAAAAGGTGTTGAAATTGGAATGCAAAGAAAACTGGAATTCGACGACAAAAATATGGAAAAATCATACTTCCATTGATAAAAAAAAATGGTTCTTAGTCTCCCCATTCTTGTGCACTTTAGTTTTCTGAAGGTTTCACTTCTATCGCGCGTAAATTGCCTACTCTGATTTTTTTTACATACACCTCTGGTGGGGTCAGAAATTCAATGAGAAAAACCACAATTAATCGCGTGCGATGTTGCGCTTGTTTGCTTCGCTTCTAAAAAAACTTAACTATGACTGTTCCACAATACTCGTCGAGCCATGTCGTGACCAAAGTAAGTACCTCAAGCTAAAGACTATTAACGACAAAACCTGGCTGCAGCCAATTTGTACAAAAATGCTCAAAAACTTTTTCATTTAACCAAAATTTCAGAAACCAAATTAGAGTAATTCATCTTCTTCTTAATGAGCCTTCATAAATATGTATAGTGCTTACTCAATTTTTTTCAGTTTAGGCGATTCTTGCAGCTTACGCCTGTCTGAAGCCAGCGGTTGTTTGTAAGATCATCAGCCCATTCCGTCTATCAACTATTCTGATTTTTTTACAACAGTTCCACACAGGAGGCCCTGAGGAAAAAATTTGAAGGGTATTTTTTAGGGAAAGGCAGAACTGGCAGTTCTGGGAAGGTTAAAAGGTACGAAGTTTGGGTAGCAATCTAGGATCTAGGGGCCATTGCGTTCAGGAGTAACGAACGCATGAAACCATACTTCCCACTATGGTGTGAAGCGATAGGTCGAGAGTGTCCGTCTGGAGAGATCTAGGTTAGGTATTTCTTGACCAGTCTCTCCAGACCCGGCCCGCAATACAGAAGGTGGGCAAACGCATTCGCCACCAAAACTTGGACAAACCCCACCCCGTGAATCCAGGCACCTCTGCTAAGTCACCAATCATAGCGATCCACTTGGTGTGACCTATGGCAGGATTGTTGGTAAACCAGTAAATGGTTTCCGAGGCGGCAGTACCAATACCCTCCTCCCAAATTCTTTCCCAACCTATGATATTCAATATTACCCTATTACTAGAACACTGGATCTAGAGGAAATATCATAGATAACAATATAAATAATAAAAAAATGGCAAGAAAGTGTGCCGACTACAACCAAACTGCACGGACTATCAAATCAATGTTTCCTACCAATGGTATACATTTGGTGTATAGATACAGACATAAACAAAGCTGCGATTTTCAGTAGTATGGGTGACTGAACGTAAGCGACACATTTGTTTATAATAAGTAATGTGAACCCGCGGTTTCACATTAATTATTCGTTCGTATCCCATCTTTCTTTTTTTACACGGGATGTTAAGGGACGTTCTTGACTTACTTTTTAACTTTTTTTTAACCAGTGATTTCTGATATTATTAAAGATTTTTTTTCAAATTTATTTCTTTAAATCATCAAACCTAGTGGGAGATTTAGCACTTACAGTGCCTTTCCCATATAAAAATAAAGTTGGTTATTTGCAGGTGGAAAAATGTAATGGGCAGTAATTGTTGAATGGAACACTAGTGTATACTGAACTATTTGGCGGATTGTAAATAAGCCAACGTAGCTCAGTGGTTAAAGAGCAGTTGACCGGATATTAGAAGGACGCGGGTTCAAGTCCCATCGGCGGCATGTATCTCTTACGGAAGATTTATTTCATGTAGATGAGTGTTTCAGGCTAATAAATAATTATTGCCTATAATTATTATAATATTGATCTATTAACCATTTATTTCAGCCCTTTATGAGTTCAGTAGTACTGTTTGACAATTATTTGTGCCATGTTCAAATACTTTAACATAAAATATCACTTTACATAAAAGAATTAAAATTATGGCTAAATGATGCAGATGTTGAAACACTTTTTTAAAAACTATATAAACCTTCACGCTTCACTTTTACAATTCTACTGTAACTTCAAGACTAAGTTTATTTATCTTCTTGAAACCGTAACAAAAAATCAACTAACTTGTATGTGTCACTTTGTAACTACAATATTTTCAAAGATACATTACTTATATTTTTAAACCTTCACTTTGAAATTTACATTTTTTACTCGAACCGCCAACTTATTGGTGTAATTTTAGCACTTTTTAGCACACAATTTTTTTAGTTAATATTACCCACGCACAGGCAGTGCCTTAGTGGGTTCCCGTTTTTATCTACGATTATCCACGTTTGCCTTATATATATATATATATATATATATATATATATATATATATATATATATTTTACTTTTTTATATTATTTTTATCTTATGTTATGTTATATATATTTAGAAAATGTGGAAAAATTACTTTTGAAATGGATCAAGATATAATGGGAAAAAATAAAGACAAAATAAAAAAATCGTTGTACATCAAGGCAGCAACAACACATATTTGATTTAATGAACAAGTTGCAGTGCAATGCGAAGTCATCTGTGTATTGATATTATTAGTGAATTGAAACTAGGAAGTCTAACGCGGTTAAGTGCCGCCCATTACCCATGGCCCCATATTCATCCACTTTACCTGTATATAAAATAAGTCCATCTATTTTATTGTAATAGTTTTTTAATTGGTAAAATGTTGAATTTGGTCAGAAAATATTATTCTTTATGTTGACCTACTAAATGAAAAATCTTAATCCCTTGTACATAGACCAGATAACCTGGATGACGACGATAACGCGAGGATCAATGTTATATTGGATAATGGAATAAACGCGTCGTAACGATGTCCTTCCTTTGGAGAGAACAGGGATACTAAACAATTTTATTTTTAATTTTAATCATTCAAATCATATTTAGGTACCATCTTTTCATTATTCTTTACCTTAGATGGATAAAAAATTGTAGGTAGCTACTAGCTACCCGAAATGTTTTATCACAACGAATAAAAGTAAGATAATAATCATAAATGGAGTATGCTAGTGATGTGTGGACTCTGCACCAAACTATATATGTAAATATGTAGTTTGGTGCAGAATTACTCTTTGCAAATAACACCGAATCCTTAAAATTTCACAACTTTACTCCACTTCAAACGCGCAGATTAATATCTGATCAAATATGTTTATACAAAATTCTGAATAACGGCCTGAACTCTCCTGAACTCGTAAATTATTTAAGAATTCACATACCTGCAAGACCAACCAAACTAAACCATTTTTTTCATTTGCCCGCGTACAGAACCAACCTTAGAAAAAATTCTCCAATTCCACGCATATGCGCGCAATATAACACACAATTTAACATTGGAGGACCCACCACTTACCCGCCCTGGTATAGGTAACAGATGGTTACCCCTTCAAGGCTCTTGCAAGGACTCTAATTTTTTGGGTAAAAACGACTCTACATTTGATAACGAAACTAGACCTCCAATATCCCTGCATACGTTGTTAGTAAGCAGTATGCAAGTGCTTAGCGGGAAATACAGATACAATATGTGTTAGTATGACAAAATATAGACAAGACAATGGGACAGATTGGTGAAAGTCCACGAGGTGGCAAGCGCTGGGTGATTGTATACAGCGTATCCTACAAGCACCTGTTTGGGAAGAAGACACAATAGATAAGTAATAAGGGAATGGCAAACGGTTGGGAGTCCTCTTCAATCGATTGGCAGTCCCAGCAAGAATGCGCATGACATTCGGTCTAGTCGTGAACCACACTCAGCTTCCGCGCCCCTTAGCCGGTTCCTCGGTGATGCCTCAAAGAAAAGTAAATGGGAGATTGGGGGGAAATACCCGAAGACCCTAAGGAATTCAGCGTCGAGTAGCCGGAGGCAAGGCGAAGGAGAGCCGAGGTCGCCCCCCCAAACCTAAAGCCTGCACATGTTGCTGGGGGTTGCGCAATTAATTTTAGAGGGCACCGTGCCATCGTCGACCGACTCCTGTTGATGCAAGGACGAGGTCTAACGCACCCCCAGAAGGGGAAAAAGAGACATAACAAAATAAATAGATGCAGTTCAGTTCAGCCTTCTGAGCGAAGCAAAGTAGCATTGCGAGACTAAAAAGAAAAAGAGAACAAAGAAACCAAAACAAACCTAAAAAAAAAAAAAAAAAAAAAAAAAAAAAAAAAAAAAAAAAAAAAAAAAAAAAAAAAAAAAAAAAAAAAAAAAAAAAAAAAAAAACAACACAATTTAACAATATGGATATTCTTAATAATACTCTCGTGAAATACCGACACGAAGTCAAGCGTACGACCACAAATGTGAATTAAATTAATGCACAGCTATAGAAAAGGTAAAGCATGAGCATCTCCTGTCCCCATCCCGTCTTCCTCTGCCTCTTGCCCTTTCCTATTCCTTCTTCCTTCTAATATACTTACATTAAATATTTTTGTTAATTTCATTTTCATGTAATGGTTATAACCAATTAAAATTTTGTATTATATCATAATAACCATTAGCATATAAACTGTTTTGGCTTACCTCATTTTTAACCGCTTAATTTTAAACATTACGTTTTACATTACATTTTAGATTACTAAATACATAAGGTAAATGTATTATTGGGGGCAAGAATTCCAATAAACCATGCGCAAGACGAGTTGTTACCTAGCCTCCTACATAGTTAAGTAAATTAGAATACGTACGCATAAAATAATATTTTATTTAATTTATTGGGGGGCTAGAATTCCAACAATCCATGCGCTTGATAGCTGCAAGACGAATTGTTACCTAGCCTCCTACATAGTTAAGTAAATTAGAATACGTACGTATAAAAAGATATTTTATTTAATTTATTGGGGGGCTAGAATTCCAACAATCCATGCGCTTGATAGCTGCAAGACGAGTTGTTATCTAGCCTCCTAAGTTAAGTAAATTCTAATGTAAAATCCATGTTAATTTGTACAGCGTTCTTGAGGCGATTTTTCACAAAAACAGCGCTATATAAGTTGTCCAAATTTATTATTATTATTATCCTGTATAAAACTGTTGTTTGTTTCTTACAATAAATAAATCAATATGCTTAAAAAACATTTAAAAAAATCTTTGGGTATATTTACACGCTGACGCATGGAACTCCGAGGTCAATGCACCGTTGAGGCAACAAATAGATATTAGTAACCAGACGTTATGCAAATTTTGCAATACAAGATTGAATATAATTCATAACACCATTGGTAGCCTATTCCTCTTGGAATTCTATGCCCTACACGTGTCCGAAAACTTCAGTCGTAGTCGTCGCCACAACTTGTTCAAAATACCACGCTGCAAAACAGTTGTTCTAGCACAGCAGAGCTTGACAAGAGGTATGGTGCTGTTGAATAAAATTTCTGGTACACAATACTTTTTTGAATAATTATCTTCCCAGATGTCAAGAGTGTCAGAATAAAAAGTCAATGCTATTATTCGATGAATACTGTTGTATGGTAATAAAAGATTAAAAAATAAAAATAATATTTTTATCATTAGATATAACAAAAATTATTGAGAGTGGTCATAATTTGTGTTAACATGAAATTCAATATTATATTGTATATATTACTAGCTGACCCTACAAACATTGTCCTGCCATGTAAATTATTTCTATTGAACATTTTGGTCGTTCAATCTACAACATAAATAATTTCGTTCCGTTTGAAATACGAACGACGTGACAGTTAAATTTGTTCATACAAAATTACTAAAAAAATGGGAGAAACTGGGTAGGAGGGTGAATATTTGGGGTTATAGGTACTTTGTGTTACCAAAAATATATATATATATATATATGAAAAAAAAGATGTCAAAAAAAATTTTAAACTTCTGGATCGGGACACCCTAACCACCTAGAGTTATGAAATATACTTTACGACCTATTCTCATTCCTACCAAATATGCATAAAAAATTTCATAAAAATCGGTCCAGCCGTTTCGGAGGAGTGCGACCACAAACACAATGACACGAGATTTTTATACGTATAGATGTTTTTAAAATTGGGAAATCATTTTAAGTCTGGGTAAAGGAAAAATATTTGATTTGACCAAGGAAGGTTTACCTTTTCTGCTATAATTTACAAGTCTTAATATCGTTCAAGAGCAAAGCTACAACATGTCAAGTGCGGCTCTTACAAGTCTCATTGAAAAATAAATATCTGTTCAAGTTGAAATCACTTCAAAGTAATCCGTATTAGGAAGAATTGAATGGTATTTATCATGAATCGTTAAAGAAATGAATGAAGGTGTAATAATTGTTCATTGCATAATAAACGGTGCGCGGTGTCTCAAAGTTCATAGTTTGTTGTTAAAACTGGTAAGTAGATAATAATTCATCATTTTTCAGGATGCAATTTTTATAATTTATTTTCATTTTATTTTTATTTTATTTTATTGGCTCGCTAACAGAATATTTCATATTACAATTATTACATTAATTTATATTTTCAATATAGTTATAGCGACGATTCCAATTATAGATGAAAATGATGCGGTACCGTGTTGCCAACCGCTAAGAGACGGAATTAATTTATGATTTAAAATGGTTTTTCTTCGATTGATTTTGGTGTAGCTGTCATTTACAGGATACTAAGAACCGTTGAGCTAAGTCCCGTTTACATATATTAATATAAATAGGATTTTTGTGAATTTTATATGCCTGTGTAATTAGACGATTCAATTAATAATAATAATAATAATGTTTATTCCAGGATGTGGGGAGGATAGTGCAATCCCACACGTCCCATAAAGTTGTACATATTTACACAACAGATAAAGTAAAAAAAAGTAAATAGAAAAGAAAAGAAAAAATAAAATAAATAAATAAAAAACATAAGCGATAATAGAAATAAAATAATAATTAATTATAATGTAGGACGTGGTCTGGAGTGAGCTCGGGCCCAGCGCTCGCTCAGGAGTGGCGCTTAGTGCTGGAAGGCTGCGATCACCACTGTGCTATCGGAAGCCATTACCCGCATCCTGGCTCCAGTGACCCGGTGTCTCATCAGACCGGCGAATCCGTGTAGTCCTAGCTCCGTAAACATTGAAAATGCGCTGCTGTATCTTCTGTATCCAAATACAATTCTGCAAGCATCATTATATTGGATCCGGAGTCGTTCTATTGAGCTGGTTCGGTAGTGACACCATGTTTCACATGTATATAGGGCTAGTGCAAAATGCATTGAACAATGTTTTTTTTACATTGTTACTGCATTTGAAGAATCTTCGGGCAATCATATTAGACAATATACTGATACATCTCCGCTGTCGTTCAATGTCACCGTCATCCGAGAGGTCTTCAGTAATAATGTGTCCCAAGTATTTTACATTCTTAGATGCGTTTTTTGTTTATATTTTGAGATGATACTTCTCATCATTTTTACTTACTTCGTATTTTTATTATATTATATGCTTTTGTTGTTACGTTATGTATTTTCTTTTCTCATTGTATTATATTTTCTTCATTGTTTGATACTTAACTTATAAACTATAATGTAAAAGCCCATCCGGGCGTGTAGTAAATAAATAAATAAATAAATAAAAATAAATAAAAGAATTTTGAAGGCGGGTATGGGTACCGCTGCTCCGGGAACCACTTACTAGATAACCAACACATCAGTCATACGTCACCCCAAGTGGTTCTCTACGTTTGGTGACTTAGCGGGGGGCCCTGGTTCATGGGGTGAGGTTTGTCCAGATCTTGGCGGCGGATGCGTTTTCTCACATATTGCATAGTCAGCCGGATCGGTGGAGACTGGGGAAAGGTTGACCTTTTGATTTTTCCAGCCGGACTCTCTCGATCCGTAGTCTTGGTAGGAATGGATTCATATGTCCGTCACTCCTGAACACACACTCAGATTCCAATCCCCCGCTCATACTCTTTTACTTCCTAGAAGTTTCTGTCCTTCTTTTCTCTAAAAATACCCTCCACATAGCAACCTCTAAGATGACATGAACCCTGATGAAGATTTTTTTTCATCGGGCCTCCTGTTTGGAGCTAATGTAAAATTACAACTGTGGCGACACCATTATTTTTCGCCATCAATATCAGCACTAACTTTTGCCAAATTCATTGCGCCGCCACCGGTTCTGCAAGAACACGCGAGAAATATTACTGCCCATGCCGCGTAAAGCACCACCGGTACATATCTACCTACAGCCGATAATTACTACCAGCCGGTTAATTATTCCACCACTTACGCGAAAGGCCTCGAATCAACGGCCGCACATCACTACGGCAGCAGAACGTTCGAGCACTTTCTTCGCTTTGCGTGAATTCGCAACATTATCTAGCGCTCTGGGAAGCTACTCTACCGGTCGGCTATAAGCGCCGCAACTTGCGCGCAAGCTCAGTCTAGTCTAGTCTCAATTCATTGGTCGACTCACATACACCGAGAAGTGATTATAATAGTGCAATGGCGCGACATGGTACAAAGCCCCGCGATTTCCGCATATCCAGTGTAACGCCAGGAACATTTCTATAACACCCTCGAGGCCTTCATCTCCAACCACCATCTCGCTGTCCAGCCCATCGCGCCTCAACATGAGATGTCACCCGACCTACCAACACCAAGCACGCGCTTTCTGTTTAGGTGCAACCCGTTCTCTGGCATCCGAAACCCATCGCGTACCGCTGCCAGAGTTCATCCTCATCGCCTCTCAAGGTTCCTTCCTGCGTCACGTGTGTGCTCCGACTCAAAAGACACATAGCCGCCATATCCGACAACACGACGTCGATCGACCGCCTGGACCAAGAACACTTCTCCACCGCCACGGTGTAGAGCAACACGCCGGCTCCCTGAAGATCTGGGATCTTCACCGCCGCAGCTTCCTGACCATCATCACGCATCAGCAACACCGAGCAACACATCACTGCACCTCTGTCACTCCGCTCCGCATCGACCTTCGTTACGTATCTCATCAATAAAGACTGACTCACAGCTACGACTGCACGACTTTCATTTCACTACCCGTCTCTGCCGATCCGCAGTCAGCTCCATCACAACCATGGTATAATAATAATCTCTCAAGGAGGTAGTACTAATTTACGCTTTGTAAATCGTGTTTTTCTGCGAGACTCGAATCTAAATAAAACATGATATTAAGCAGGTAAATTTCTTAATTAGATACATCAGCATATTTTCCTTTTGTTTGTTTTGTTAATTCCATGCAACAACACCTTCTGCTACCACAAACCCTCCTTCTATGACTACAGGCGACATTGTATGTTAATATTATAATATATGATTACCTATGTACGAGTATATTCAAGGTCGCCGCAAGCAGTGCCGCCGCCTGACTCGAGAATATGCCTTTCTGTATTTTTTTTTTCTTAAATAATTCGTCAAATTTTGATTGATTTCCGCTATAACTAAATCTTCTTCAAAAATGTAATTTACAAACGTTCTATGTTTAGCAATATTGGTTTTGTAGGTATTCATGCATTTTAATGCTATTCATAGTTTTATAAGCGTCATAGTACAATTTTATTTTATTTTAGGTATGCTTATAAGATTAATCATTGGAAATTAGGTTTATTTTTTAAAATAATATATTTAAATATATTTAACGTGTTGTAATATTTAGTTTCATACACTTTTATTGTTTAAAAAAAACAACATGTTTCGTAAGCGATGAAAACGAGTTTTAAATAAATCCTGATGAAGTACACATTGCTTACGGAACATGTGGGTTTTTTAAACGATGAAAGTAGTTGAAACTATGTTCGTACGAGTATTTATTTAAGGTGAATTTAGGAAGAATAAGGTTTGAGGGGTGGGATGGAATCTGGTGGCCGGTGGATCCAAGAGTAATGGACGTATGAATCCATCCCTCCTCCTGACGTGAAAGGCGATGGGTTGAGAGAGTCCGGCTGGAGAGATCAAAGAGTCTTCCTCAAGTGTTCACCCACCTGGTGTGTAGGCGTATCTGCCACCAAGACCTGGACAAACCTCAACACAATAACTCCGGGCACCCCTACTGTGTCAAAGATGTAAGCGAATCATTTGGGGTGACCTATTGTAGAGATTTCAGATGTGTTTGTTATCCCAGGAATAGTCTTTGGGGTGGCCCATACATTTAAAAAGTGAACATAAATAAAATAATTCTATCTGAATAATGAAATAATTTTACTTTGTATAAACCACTTATTTGATGTGCAAATCCGACCGGTTTCGGAACAAACGTTCCTTCGTCAGGGAAAGCTTATACTAATTTGACAGTTTCGAACAATGTTTTATTATGGTAGGGGTGGAGCTGTTGCTAGATAATAATGTAGATTGGGTAGGTAGGTATTAGTGTAGAGTTATATTACATTATATTACATTATATTATTATATTATAGTTATATTACCTACCCAATCTACATTATTATCTAGCAACAGCTCCACCCCTACCATAATAAAACATTGTTCGAAACTGTCAAATTAGTATAAGCTTTCCCTGACGAAGGAACGTTTGTTCCGAAACCGGTTGGATTTGCACATAAAATAAGTGGTTTATACAAAGTAAAATTATTTCATTATTCTATAATGGATAACCACAAAGTAATAGCTACATTCAAAAATATAATTCTATCTGTTTTATTTGTTGGGGTCAAAATTCTTTAAAGTTACCGTCCCCATTTAAAAAAAACACTGTTATGAATTTCGTAGAAAATTATGACCGCTCCAAGTTCGGCCGCTCAAGCACCCCACAGATATGGCATTAGGTACTGGTGTCGCGAAACTGCGACTCCACTGTTAATTGGCGGTAAATGCTGCACAGCAAAGCCCACGTAGCCCTCGAAGGACCAGTCCCGAAACTACGTGAAAACGCTACGTTATACGGGACGATTGAATAGTATACACTGGCAAAACCTGATGGATAGTCAGTCGATAGTTCAAATCTGGGCTTTTGGAAAATTAGATAAGCCCAGACTGGAATAAGGAAAATAGGACTCACCGTTGCAGATGGGGCCCCGGTGATCTCCAGTTTGGTGTACACTTTTCACTGTTTTATTTTAAAAATCGCAATATTATTACAGTAAGAGGTTACGACACATGCGCCCTGTCTGAGATGTAATTTTGTTCTGAGCAGGAAAGCACACTGTCACCTCTCCAAAGTTGAGTATTTCTTCCAACAATTTTTATGGTGACATTTGGGAAGGAAAGATTAGGTAGGTGGGATAAATTCAGGATCTTGACATATCTACCCACCAAGTCTGCGAATGCAATAACCAATCAATCCCATATAAAGATGCGCAAACAGGTACCTTGCTGCGCCCCTGCACATGTTTGAAGAGCTTCTTAAGAAAATCATTTCTGAAATGAAGTTGGGAATATTAATGTTTGGGGAAGGCTGAGGGAGGTTATTGTTAATATACCCTGTTTTGAGACAAACGCAATTGCCAGAAGGATGATTTAAAATGTCAAGGATGTGTTACTTCATGCAGTAAAATAAGTCACTAGATATTATAAATAACCCTCTCAAATGGCTTACGACTATAATTTATAAATGTATAATACTGGATGTCCGGGGGTAAGGTGCACTATCTTCGGGAGGTGAGACTACAAAAGAAAATTTATAAATGATAACTTTTTTGAAATACTGTTCTTTTTACCCATACAAAAATATTTTTTCATAGAAGAATATTTTTTATCATCCAAACTATTCAACTTCTTTATCTAAACTACCTTAAAGCACTGTAAAATCCAAAAAAAGTATAATCTGAAAAATTACTATTAGAGGAACTTAACCAGTTTACATTATATTCACTATTTGTTGATTTTATTTATTACATTACATTAGATACATTTACACAGCAATGAAATATTATAATAATATTTCTAAATAACTGTACCTAAATATGTGTACAAGTGTTATTATGTCTTCTATGCGTGTATTAGTTTCTAGCAAAGATATTGAAATATAATAGATGTGCTATCTGATATCTGCTATCTGCACATCTATTATTTTTCAATATCTTTACTGGGAACTAATATAGGCATACAAGATATAGTAAACTTGTACACATATTTAATATTTAGGTACAGTTATTATGAAATATTATTATTATATTTTTGTTGCTGTATCTAATGTAATGTAATAAATAAATTTAACAAATAGTGAATATAATGAAAACTAGTTAAGTTACTCTTAAAGTAATTTTTGTTCCTAGCTAGGCAGATTTCCCGTTCTAAGGAACCAAATGCTTGCGAAAATGCCAAAGATATATTCTGTAAAAAAACGTTGTTTTTTTTGTAAATTAAATATACACTACAAAAAATTTAAAATGATTTTATAAATATTCTAGCAGACCCGGCCACACGTTACTGTTGCTAACAAAACACAACGCCACGCCATTACCCACTGCCCGCTTGCCAGCCCGCTCCCTAATTTACACAAAACCTTGACAAATTATATACCTAAAAACCTTCCTCATGATTCAATCTGTCTATTGGTAAAACCCGAAAACCCGTTACGTAGTTTAAAAGATCTAAGCGCACAGACAGAGGGAGCGACTTCATTATACTATGTAAAGAAGATATAACTGAATGTTTCCTAAATAAACTTTAATAAAAAACAGCATTCCCACCCGTCACTTGTGCTCTGAAGATTGCAATCCATTTGTTTGGGTAGCGGGCCGCCCGTTTCTGCAGTCAAGGTTTTTTCAGGTATTTTTGGACTTCAGACCAAGGGTGGTTGCCAAATAACCGTGGGGTGCATCGCAATTTGTACAGGGTTAGCAGTTGTATACTAAAGTATCTGCGGGTCCTGTGCAGTACGCCCAGCTTCTGAGAGGCTAATTAAAATCTGGTTTCGTTGGAGGTTGGAGCCTCAACCAGTCACTTCAGGCTTGTTGGAAAGATTGCTTGAAGATTGAACGAATAATACACACTGCGTATGATGGCTAAATAATGAGGTAGCGCAACACGGCATAATACCTCAAAAATAAATCTCGATGATCGCCTTCTTTATCCAACGTTTCAAACAGTATTACATTGTCGAGGGTCTTTTAAGAAAAGGTAGATGAGGAGGTTCTGGGAAGGAAAAGGGTATTGGGGTGGGTAAGTCTGTGGGTCAGTGTGTCCAGGAGTGACGGACGTATGAATCCATCCTCCCACTGCGGTGCAAGGCGATTTTCCGAGAGAGAACGGCTGGAGAAGTCAAACATTCTCTCCTGATCCGGCCTGTCATACAGATAGTGGGCAGAAGCATCCACCCCCAAGACCTTGATAAACCTCACTCTCTGAACCCGGGCACCCCTACTAAATCACTAAACTTAGCGAACCACTTGGAGTGACCTACGGCAGATGTGTTGGTTATCCAATAAATGGTTCCTGGGGCGGCGGTACTCATACCGGTCTAATTGAGGGAAGCCTTTTGACCTCTCCAGCCAGATTCTATTGACCGTCCGCGATGCACCGCAGTTGGATGGATGGATTCAAATATCCGTCAATACTGAAAACACTGACCCCCAGATTCCGACACATCCCTCATACCTTTTTCCTTCTAAGACCTGCCTTACCTTCCTTTCCTTAAAAAATACCCTTTACACAGCATTCTCTAAGATGACATAAGCCACGATTGAAATAATTTTCCTCAGGGCTTGTTGTGTAGAGCTAATGTAAAAATAAAAAAAAATCAGAGTGCGTAATTCACATGCCATATAAGTGAAACTAGAAAGTCGCTGTAAATCACTTTCTTTTCTTTTGCTTGTTTATTTTAAAATGGTTTGAAGATTGGGTATTGATTTTACAAAAATATATATACGATTTTTTTTTAATTTCGTGGGATTCGAACCTCAGTTCGCTTGATTCTGTCTCTCTGGCCGCTGAGACTTATCATGCGTCTTACCCGCCGCGCCATCGAAGGCCCGCGCCGACGCACAAATTTACCGCATTATATTAGAATCGAGGACCCGCCAAATAATAAATTTTATTGACGCACTTCCATTTCATCTAAATTTCAAATCACTAACGGTGCTAAACAAGTTTTCAGTTCAAAAATGCCCAAATTATTTGTCATTTTGGTCGTACTCTACAATTATAAAATCAAAATGTGTGTTGTTAGTTAGAAGCATTAGTCACGGTCGCTCAAGACTGTCGCACACGTCATATTACTTAAACCGTTAACATTGTCTCTTACTTGGAGAATGTTCCCAAATTAAGTTATGACATACGTAATATTATTTACACTGATTTATTTAACCGTATCGCAAACTACAAACAAGTTCATATATTGTTGATAAAATTGTAAAAAGTGCGATAGAATCATATTAAAGTGATTTTTACTTGTGCAGTGGTGGATTGTATCGTACCCTTAAGGGGAACGCATGCGCGGCCCATTTCTGGTCGTTTCATACAAATCTTAAATTTGGATTTGAGATCAGAATACCCAACCAAACTAAAAAATTATTTTTGTAATGAAAAGGTATATCAAATATCTAGTTAGGATGAGAGCTACTTTATTTATTTTTGCTTTAAATTTGAAGATATAGGCCATTAAAAACTGTAATGTTTCTGGATTTTAGAGGCGATTTGGGCAATTATTTGTGAGTAAATGAAAAACAATAAAAAAATTATTTCACTGTATTTATCATAAAAATATGATGAAATATAAAATAAAAAATAAAAACTCATTAAAAAAATCATTTTGATGGGTGTAAATTAAAAATACAAATTAAAAATACATTTTTAGGATTTTTTTATTTTTATTTTATTTTTCATTGTATTTTAGAAATAAATATAGTAAAAACTATTTTTTTTTATGTTTTTCTTTTACTCACAAATAATTGCCAAAGTTGGCTCCAAAATCATGAAACACTAAAATTTTTAATGGCCTAAATCTTATAATTTAAAGCAAAAATAAATAAAGTAGCTCACATCCTAACTAGATATTTGATATATCTTTTGATTACAAAAATAATTTTTCAGTTTGATTGGGTATTTTGATCTCAAAACCAAATCTAAGATTTGTATGAAGCGGGCAGAAATGGGCCGCGCATACGTTCACCTTAATAGATACTGCTCCGGTAAGACTGAAGGAGGGTAAAGGACTGCGAGCGGTTTTTCAAAATTATTTCCAACCAGTTTGAACCATTATCGGTGTGCACAAATACATTCAAACATGCGCTCTCTAAAATTATTTGCCTATGTTGTACGTGTAGGCAAAATGAAACAATATATAAAGAAAATTAACCAAAAGTCAATCTTTTCGTAAACTAAAGAAATAAAACTTTAAATTAAGATAATGCACCACTAAGCAAACTAAAATCCTGTGACTTTAGTTTGAAAATTAGATCACAAATATTTTAGAAGCTTTAGTTCAAAATGGTTCCGCGACTTTTCATCCCGCGACAAAATATCCTCGACAAACATCCACTAAAAACCAAACCTAACATAAAAATGGACAAAAATAATACAGACATCCTATAAATACAATAAATTAATGTTCAAAATAGTAAAAAAGAAAAAAAATAGTTCAGATATCCTGTAAAGTTAGGTTAGGTTAGGTTTTGTCCGTAGGATATTTTGCCGGGAATATTTTGTCGCGGGATGAAAACGCGCATTACCGACTAGATCACATATTTTGCCTTTAAAATAATCGAGTTTTTTTTATTTAATTTTTTATAAGCCAAGAAAAAATAAAACATCAGACCTATAAAAACAGCTATTAAGATCAAAATCTCCTACCCTCAAACCCCTTTTTCGTTGTAATATTATTGTATAATCTACTTTTTTTTTTAAATGATCGTTTAACATTTAAATAATTGTGCCTGCAAAATAAACTAGTGCGGTTTTTGGAAATGTTTTTTTTGTGAATAAATGAAAACAGGCCACTAGTGTTAAACGGGAATTTAAACCTTATCGCCATCTACATAAGGAGTATTATTGTTAACGGCCTGATTTCTAACTTAATACATTACCACAAAACACAACGTAATGCATTACCTTGACAAGAAAAAAAATCATTTATTTAACTTACAATTAAAATGCGAATACAGTTATTGCGAATGTGTGGGTACAACTAATAATATAATTCGCTGACAGTCAGTAAAAATTGGTTTTGGCAATAAAAAAATTGCTTCTTCTAACACAGCAAACTTATTTTGTGGCACCATTTTGATTCAAATTAATAAAATACTTAGTTTTTAACACTTTTATTGTTTACAAAACCAACATGTTTCGTGAGCAATGCTCACTTCTTCGGGGTTTTTTATTGATACTAATTATAAATAATAGACGTAGACAATGGTGTCAATTGAAAAAGAATGGACAAAGACAATGGTATCAATGAAAATATGAGAGTGGGTAGAGGAGAGAGGGGCAATGGGGGACAATTTACAAAGGGAACATGTTTAATATTGGGTCATTTTAGAACAATTTTTGATCATTAGTAATATTCAAATTCGCATTAACAGTCTTTCGGATTTCAAAAATTTCTAGTTTATCCAACTGAATGCCATTGACATTACAATGCATTAATTCTATTCCACTATTGAAGTCAAAGGTGTGACTGGTTTCCACCAAATGGTTGGCAAACTCCGAGAAACTGTTATTGTTTAAAGATTTAATATGTTTATCGTGGTTGCCTGAACTAGACGCTCGTTGTAGAAATACTTACCTCTCATCTAGCCCAGGTTACGATTTTAACTCACTAATCACAGAAGGTAATATATAGTAATAATATTAACAACGCGGTATAACATTTAGTCATTTATTTAATTTAACTTTGCGACAACAATTAAGTACGATTAGGCAAATTACAAAGAATTACCATCCAGATTCGAATCACCAACGGGAATGAAAACGGGTTTGCTTCAAAAGTGCAAATCACCTCGTTTTCATTGTTCGGTGTTGCACGCCTAGAAAATACTTTTATGGCTGTAAAATTATTTAAGGAATGTAGGTACCACCATATGCCTTCCCCCCAGTTGCTAGACGATATAATGAAATTTGGCAGGGATTATAAAAGATATTTTCTAAGCGTACAGGAAAAAATTTTGTGACGTCACATTGTGTCAGTGCCTGAGTTTTTATAATAATTAAAAAGGTAGTCGCTGTTAAAAGTGTTTTGGATTACAATAGGCCTCCTGACGCGATGTGAGATCATGCTAAAACATGATAAGGTACTAAAAAATATAATATATCCTATATGTGACATCATCATAGTATATTTTGTTCCTATGCGTTCAGAAAGATATAGTATATGTGTGAAGGTTTTGTATAAATAATATCCCCATAAGTTTGTGAACGCATTGGAAGCTCTTAAATATAATTTTAATTAAATTTATACATCTTTATATTATTTAATAACCAGACATTGCTGCGCTAAAAGTTGCCAAGTTCTATTATCATGTTCTATAGAAATAGCATGGTATATAGAATGTTTTTAAACAAAAGATTTACCTTATTTTGTGATATACAAATGTATTCTGTTATATAAATAATATTAATAATAAAAAATAAATGAGTGTTTAATTTATTATAACCCTATTTAAGTATATAATGCTAATATCTAAAGTATTCGGGAAATAGTGATATATGTAATTATTTATTCGGAGCAAATACTGCGTCTACAAAAAAATATTGACAAATGTTTTTAATCAGTCGCTGTTATAAGTATCACAGGCGACCAGTTGTTTATTGGAGCATTTCTGCATCGACAATAATGCTTTGGATAATTCTTGTTAGTTGAAGATTTGATTTATTTTCTTTCAGTTTTCTAAAGCTAACATCTATAATAATAATATATTATACCGTAAACGTTGTAGTACGCTATAGTATATTATCCTGCATTAGGTTATTATTCTAAATACATACTTAATTACTTAACATAGGTACATTAGATACAATATTTTGCATAAGTTGTGAAAGTTAGTTTGACACTAAACGTCGAAATAATGTTTTCATTATTCCACGTACTCATGACTCTGTGTCATAAAAATATGAAAGTTATAACTAAAGTGTCAAGTTATATACTGGCATGGTCATACCAAAAATTAAAAAATATACACATTAATCTATGTTTACTGAAGCACACATAGTAATCATCTGTAATGTTTGGTATGTTTTCATATTGTAAATAATTCATTGATTTAACAACATATACAAACAGATGTGCTTCAGTATACACTACATAGTTATAAAAAATTTCAATACTTGCTACATCAAGTGATGTCTGAGTCGATGTAGCAATATTGGGCAGGTATATTCATTTACATAATCATTTTTACCTAAATTATTGTTTCTATACAATAAGCGCTGAAAAAAGTATCTTGCGTAGAGCAAATTAAATGGGAAATATTTTCTTATGCCATATCAGATATTTTGAAATTTTATCAAGTGATACTGTGTTATTTGAGTTATACTATTCTTTACTGCGCAGACAACCATTCATATTTTTACCATTATATAAATTCTTAATAAATAACAATCATTTTCAAATGTTTACTGATTCTCGATTATTACTTACTCCATATACTATGAAGCCTTTTATTATATTATATATTATTGTTTTTATTATGTTATTGCGATTAACTATCAATTAGTCGTAAAATATACTCGCTTTCGTAAACATTTGAAAATAATTATAATTTAATATTTAAGTGACAGTTTCAACAACATGCCTGCTCAGATGTGTATTTATAAGTACATCTGAGTAGTCATAGTTGGAATTATTAAAAACAAAAAGTAATGTTAGATATTTTTTGTATGAATGTCGATATAAGCTATATTGACTACGTATCCAATATAGAATACATTGAGATTCACGGTATCAGAGTTATACACATATGAAAGGTTATTTATATCATAATAATTACAAGTGTTGTGAAAAGCGACTATAGCTACATACATAGGTAATATACGTTGTTTTAAATTTGCTTAAATTAATTGCATGTAAGTACATGTTTTTAAAAGATGAAATTTTTCATCAATTTATAAGGCATCATTTCTCTGACAATGAATTGCCTATATTGTATTGTAATTATGTTGTTTGTAAAAATATTAAATTATGAATTATGATAAACAATAAAGCTCAAAATTTGTGTGAAATATTGTAGACTTTGTTATTTTAATTCTTTGTAATTTTTTTAAAAATAGTAATACCTTTGAGAGTAATTAAATATTATTTTACATAAATTTTGTTGTAAAAATTATAAAAGATCACGAAATTATATCATTGGTGAAATAATTAGAATACATCAATGCAAGATTTACTTAAATAGTTTAGTTAATTTAATTTATTATGCCTTTAGGGTATTGCCAAGTTATCATCGTAATTTGGGTAGGTTGATAGACTAGTCGAGATCGGAGTCATCTTTTGCCTTATAGATATCGTCGTTTTGACTCTGCGCTTTTCTCGTGCGTCTGTAGTATAAAGCAGTAGGGCTGTTTGTCTCTTCTGTATGTGACAGCGTGTCTGCTAATATATAAAGATATTCGGAGATGTCGGAGATGTACCTGGTGCCTGTGTTGAATTGGGCGATAAAATCGAGTTGTCTCTCTTGAAAGCGAGATAGTAGCTATTCAGTTGTCCGTTGGTATTCCTGTTTCCAGTTGCCTGTTGCCTGTTGGCTGGAGCGTGTCCAGTCGCCTATTGGCTGGAGCGTGTCCAGTTGCCTGTTTCCTGTTTGCTGGTGATGTCAGTTGCCTGTTGCCTGTTGGCTGGAGCGTGTCCAGTCGCCTATTGGCTGGAGCGTGTCCAGTTGCCTGTTTCCTGTTTGCTGGTGATGTCAGTTGCCTGTTGCCTGTTGGCTGGAGCGTGTCCAGTCGCCTATTGGCTGGAGCGTGTCCAGTTGCCTGTTTCCTGTTTGCTGAGATGTCAGTTGCCTGTTTGCTGAAGCGTGTCCAGTTGCTTGGTTGCTGGAGCGTGTTCAGTTGCCTGTTTGCTGTTGTTTGTTGTTGCTACAAGTGTTTTTATGTTACTTGAGCTTGATGGAAGGGACTGCTACTGATGACGAAATCACACATCCTTACTGTGTGGCGCCGCCGTTGTTTTTTCAATTTGTCGCTTTTGTATGTGCACGGTTGTTGGCATTTGAAAAGCTTTTTCTCCGAATTTGTTGTGGAAATGGCAATATATGGTTGAATGTTTTTATTATTATTACTGCGTGACCTTGATTGTGGTTTTCATGTGGAATTTTGAGATGAAGAGTATGGTTGCCTCCATTCACGGCCGGTACTATAATTGCGGCGTTTTGTGGAGTGATGTGCCCGTCCATTGCTGCCGTTTTGGATCCTCTTCAATTGTTTGATGTCCCGTGTCAGTGTAGCGATTTTTCGTGTAGATTTTGGAGTACTGAACAGATGTTGGGGTCTTGATTGTAATTGTAATGCGCGGATAATTGCGCTCTCCGCCAAAGCGGGACCAGCGAGTTCCATTGTGGGTGGATTGTTTCCATCGTTAGAAGTTGATTGATCCTCCGTTGGGTTCATGTTTATTATGATGATATGGCAAGAAATAGGCAGCAAGGAACAATAATATGTTTGTGAAAAAATATAGCGGTAGGGCAAAAATATTAAATTTTTTTTTAATAAAAGTTGATTGATGTCTTCCAATTATTTTCTAAAATCCCTTACAAGAATCAATGTTGAATATGCTATACTTATGCTATGCTATGAAAGTAAATGACAATTGCAACCTTGCATTGTATTATTGTTAAGATTCCTCATTTTAAGAACATTTTTATAAATCATGAAAATGGTACTATTATTGACCTCTATGTTTTAAAATGTTTAATTATTTGCATAATCCAAGACTCAAACCATTATTTTTAAATTGTTAAACCATTATTATTGCAGTTTTCTATCATTTTGATTTTGATTTCTCATGGTGATTTTGTAACATCTTATTGCACGGTAGGTATAAATGCATGCAAAAATTGGCACATTCCTGGGAAATATTAAATGTATTAGATTGAACGTTACGTCGTATGCTTCTTGTCACTCGCTGGTATTCCATCGATGCCTGGCTGTCAGCTCTGCTTCCCTGGTGACGGTGACGGGTAGACTGCCCAGGTGGAAGACAGGTGCTCTGGTTGAAGTCCGCTGCTCTGGTGAAAGTCAGCTGCTCCGGTAAAGGCTGATGGTGAGCTCGGGAATAGGCTGCCAACTGCTTTCACTCTGCTCATGAAGATCTGTTCGGCGCGGATGTCCTTTGGCCGTCGACTCTGAAATTGATTTCTTTCGCAGTTAATGGTCGTTATAATCACGATTATTTTAAAAAACATTAGTTGGGATAATAATCATTAAGATATCAGGTAGGTATATATCATATCCGCAGATATGAGTTTATGGATTAACAGATTACTTCAATTTCGGTAACTCCGATGCAATCGAAATCGCAAAGGGATGTACTACGTACATATTGTATAAAAGTTACTGAGAGCATTTAATTCATTAAGATACTAGAAATTTCTAGACTACTGTAATGTAAATTTGAGAAAAGGTTTTTAAAATTGAAATTTAACTTACGTTTTGCTGTCTCAGGACTCCCGATGGCAATCCGCTTCTGGTGGCAATTCGTGGTATTCATTAATGTCAAAAATAAAGCAACATTACGATTAATATCGCTGATGAATTTAGTGTAACAAGTTAGGGTCACCATTATCGTGGTTGCCTGAACTAGACGCTCGTTGTAGAAATACTTACCTCTCATCTAGCCCAGGTTACGATTTTAACTCACTAATCACAGAAGGTAATATATAGTAATAATATTAACAACGCGGTATAACATTTAGTCATTTATTTAATTTAACTTTGCGACAACAATTAAGTACGATTAGGCAAATTACAAAGAATTACCATCCAGATTCGAATCACCAACGGGAATGAAAACGGGTTTGCTTCAAAAGTGCAAATCACCTCGTTTTCATTGTTCGGTGTTGCACGCCTAGAAAATACTTTTATGGCTGTAAAATTATTTAAGGAATGTAGGTACCACCATATGTTCTTTAATCCGTATTTCTAAGTTTCTCGAAGTTTTACCTGTATAAAAGAAACCACAATTGTTACACTTCAATTTATGGATTCCAGGTTTTTTCATTTTTGAATCTCTATCTTTATTATTTACAATGTAATTTTTAAGTTTGTTATTTGCTTAAAATACAGGAAGAATTTCATTTGGTACATTCTTTGTCAAGGAATTAGAAATTTTATTATTAAAATACATAATTTTCCTCCATTTTTTCTCTTCCTGATCCTTTTGTACAGGATAGATATATGATTTAAGGAATTTATTATTGTATTTTTTATTAAGAATGTTTTCAATTAAATTGGTGTTATATACTTTAATGATAGCCATTTGTTTAATAATATTGAGTTCTATTGAAAAATTATTGTGAGATAGGGGTACATTAACTAATTTATGAATCATAGAATGGATATCATAAATTGGATGGTTTGAGGTTGATGGATTACAATAATGCACAGCTGTTAAAAATCTTATTTTCAAAATTATTTCATAGATTATGTTAAGTCACTTTATTTCATCTGGGGTGGTGGACTTTTTTATTGTAAAACACTTTTTTAATGCAGAGTCGTTTTATTTACAATCACTTTTGAGTAACAATGAAATCAACACTTTTTGTAACTAATTTTGGCCCGGACCCCGCCTGGGTAGTACAGGAACTGTACTCTAAGTATCGATTAATGCGAGAGAGGAAAATATTTTGAATAGCATCCCTTTTATACTGCTAAAAACTGTAAAAATACCGTCTTTCAGACTATTAAAAATACAAGAATAACAATAACACTGGTACTAGACACCTACTGGGTCACGTGGTCTATTTTAGTTAGTTGGTAACACTAGCTTCCATAAAATTCATCCAGAGGTCTCTAGCATTCATACACTCTTAATAAGCTAATCAAGATTAAATCAATGTGATTAACTACAGCATTTATCTCATAGATGTCACTATTTTTAACAGATTAGTTAATGAACCCCTATCTCCCAATAATTTTTCAATAGAACAAATTTTATTAAACAAATTGCTATCAATAATGGATATAACACCAATTTAATCGAAAACATTCATAATAAAAAATACAACAATAAATTCCTTAAATCATATATCTATCCTGTACAAAAGGATCATGAAGAGAAAAAATGGAGGAAAATTATGTATTTTAATAATAAAATTTCTAATTCCTTGACAAAGAATGTACCAAATGAAATTCTTCCTGTATTTTATGCAAATAACAAACTTAAAAATTACATTGTAAATAATAAAGATAGAGATTCAAAAATGAAAAATCTGGAATCCATAAATTGAAGTGTAACGATTGTGGTTTCTTTTATATAGGTAAAACTTTGAGAAACTTCGAAATAAGGATTAAAGAACATATAAAATCTTTAGACAGTAACAGTTTCTCGGAGTTTGCCAACCATTTGGTGGAAACCAGTCACACCTTTGACTTCAATAGTGGAATAGAATTAATGCATTGTAATGTCAATGGCATTCAGTTGGATAAACTAGAAATTTTAGAAATCCGAAAGAGTGTTAATGCGAATTGTAATATTATTAATGATCAAAAATTGTTCTTAAATGACCCAATATTAAACCTGTTCCCTTTGTAAATTGTCCCCCATTGCCCTCTCTCCTCTACCCACTCTCATATTTTCATTGATACCTCACATTTCATTGTCTACGTCCATTCTTTTTCAATTGACACCATTGTCTACGTCTATTATTAACAATTAGTATCAATAAAACACCCTGAAGAAGTGAGCGTTGCTCACGAAACATGCTGGTTTTATAAACAATAAAAGTGATAAAAACTAAGGAAAAAAATTGCACTAATGTCAATCGGTTAAAGACAGATAGGTACCTACGTCGTTCTAATAACCAAATAGTACTTAATCATAACTGTTTATAAATAATAAAATATATAACAATTTGAACTTCGTCTTCAGGACAGCACATTTAAGAGGAGACATCTCCAATCGCCACTTTTATTGGGGTTTGCTAAATCATTTTAATTCATTCCAACGAATTCCTAACCATAATATAATGTTTTTAAGACGGTTGCCCACGGGACATAAGTTATTTATATTTATTTAACATTAATGTAAACAGGACTGAGCCATTAAAATATTTAACGCCACGGAATTTTCCTTGAATAAAAATCCATCATAAAAAGTTATCTCTCTTTAAATAATGTTGGACTACTCAACTAGTTTAATTACAAACATGAAAACAAATACCAGATAACACACACTACCCGAGATTTTTTTCTGTTGGTAAATACCTACGAATACTTAAAAAAATTAATAGTTACGTATGTACCTACTACTTGGGTTTGCCAGAATTTAAACGTTGTGTAAATTGTCACGACTGCCTCGTGTCACTTCAATGGGTCAAAAAGAGAGCTGAATGTCCTATCTGCCGAAAGAAATACCTGTCATTCTCAGCGAATTGAATGCCATATACACCACAGCAGAGTATACCACAATAACGTACTCATGGCAGCGGGTGAGCTGATGATAGTATTTGTGAGCGCTTTGATATGAATCACTGTTGACAAACAAACAAAAAAATATTCACAAAAAAAATTAAATAAGTAAAAAAATATAAGTAATAAAAAAAATTATATTCGTAAAAAAAATATAACGTTCACAACCGGGAGTCCAACCCAGAAACGGAGGTTCCGGCTTCGATCCCCAATAATGCGACTGTTACCGTTTTGTGTTTTCTATGTCTTGTTCTTTTCCGTGTTTCATCGAGATTTATTAATATATCGTATCAATTTTTAAATATTACTTTCACGAGTATAATTTTCAGAAGTTATTCTAATAATTTTTTTTTTTGTTAGCAATAAATATTTATGTGCATTGGCTACTGATAATATGTTAATAAATAAAGGTATTGAAATACAAAATAATTTGATCTATCTCGATATTAATAAATGCATAAATAAAACTTCCAGAGCAAGCTGCTAAACCCTTACCGTCGGGTTCTCTTAGAATCGATTATTCTAGATTTTCCGGAGCAGCGTGATTACTAAATGTATTTTTGTAAGATCGAGTTAAAACTTGTTGACATTTGCGAAAGTTGAAAAACTTCCGTGAATTAAATTAAAAAGTTGAAATCCAGATTTCAGAAACGTTCACTGAGGAAGTGAAATTGGTAGATACTAGTAGATATCACAAGTAGATGTTTGTATCGAAAATAAGTGATTAATCTTTTTGAAATCATTTCAGATATGTTTATTTACAGTTATTGTGATTAATTGATTGAGCTACTATAATTCTTATTCTTAGTAAATTAAAGTCAAGTTTAATATGTAATTTGTATATGATATAACTGATCTTTTGAAGGGAAAACTTTTAGCACTGTTGTGATTTGAAACACGATGAAACGGAAACGAACCACTCTAAAAAGAAACACACACACATCTGCTGGACTTGGCCTGCGAGAGTATGAGATAGCAATAAAATATTTATTTGATTCACAAGTACTCGGTTCCATTATATTTGTTATTTTTATAAAGCCAATATCCAATCTTCAAACCACTCCACAATGAACAGACAAAAGAAAACACAAAAGAAAGCGACATCTCGCGTCTCCGAAGAAGAAAACACAAATACTGATAATATGACCAAATGTATAGGAAAAAAATCACTGGAATTCGACGACAAAAATCATCCTTAATAAGTCCATCCCCACTCTTGCCTAGTTTAGTTTTCTGAAGGTTTCACTTCTACCACGTGTGAATTTCACACTCTAATTTTTTTGCTTTTCTATTTATGAACCTTCGAACGATTAGAATAGTTCGTAATATTATTGTGACCAAAGGAATAGCCCGCAGACAAGAGGTTTTGGTTGCAAAGACAGTTGGAAAACTATTTTGAAATTATACATTAAAAAAAATATTTCCAATAAAAAGTCTCTCGTGTGCGCACCTTCGTAATGGATTTTAACTTTAACGCCCGCAACTATTGCAATGCAAATCTTTTTTCTCCAAGCGTCCCAAGTTATTAAACTCAGTCGGTATTCGAATTTGTACAAAAATGTTGTCAATTACTTAACAGTAATAAAAAAAAAAAATTATTGCTCGTTCCTACATATGATACAGTGCTAATTAATAAAAATATATTCATGCATTTGCTTGAACCTACATACATATGTAATTCGATGTAACATGAAAGGGTGACCGAACAACTCAGAATAAAATCAAGTCAACACCTCCTTTGAAAAGTCGTTAAAAGTGATGATAAAAATTATAAAAAATTGGCTAACGTTAGATTAAGTTATGGTCTATTTTTAAATATTTTTTTTCATTGCTTTTAATGATTTTTCGAAGAGGTGTTGTATTGATTTGTTTCTGATTTGGCTTTGCTTGTATGTAAAAGCTATACTGCTCACTGTTACCTTCATCAGACCAAATATTTTTGTTTGTTTTACGTTAGCTCCACACAGGAAGCCTTGAGGAAAAAATTCCCCTGTGGACCTATGTATGGGGTCGTTTAAAGTGAAGGAAGAAGAGAAAGTTCAGAGAAGGAAAAGATGAGATGGGTAAAGATAAAATGGTCCAAGAGTGACGTATTTATGAATCCATCCCACCCACTGCGGAGCAAGGCAATGGGTACAGAGAGTCCTGCTAAGGAGTGAAATTTTATTTATTTGTTTATTGAGTTAGTTAATACTACATGAATGTAAACTAATAAGCACAATGTAACATTTCATTTAATCAATTTAAATATTTTTACAGTAAGCATAACATTTATTTTGTAATACATTAATTCCTTCTTCATTCTTCATACTTTCAGGCATTTCATCGTACTTCTTTAGTCCTCTGTACATTAGGTTCTGTGATTTTGATTTCTTCATTTATGGCAATCGAACTCTGTTTGTGTTTCTTATTTCGTAATTATGAACGATGAGCCTCAACCAGTCTTTCAACAAGTGGATAAACAGGACTTAGACAAATCCACCCTATGGACCCGGCACTCCTGCTAAGCCAAAAGCAATTACTTGGGGTAATTGCTTACAAAATTATTTTTTTACTTGGGGTGCCCTACAGCAGCGGTGTTGGTTATTTATTTATTTATTAATTTACACACAATAGACCATTAAAAACATAATAGTAACACGAATAAAAAAAAATAATAAAAAAAAACAAAGATGACGGGAGAGCACATGTAAATTAATAGAAATGACAATATAAAATGTCAAAAGTACAAATAGAAGACACTACAAGTCATAGCATGAAGAAGCATTTAAATATTGCGTGTCGACTGCCGAAGGTCATTTAGTTTTACACCAAAAAATTAATACTTTGACTTGCGTTGACAAGTCGCGGCATTCTGGATAATGGAGAATGGTATCCATAATTAGTAGAATGTTGATTGAGGATCCAGCAATTCATTCTTTCGGAGTCTACGGGAAGGGATCTTAAACTGGATGAGTTGTAGCAAATCAGGTGTAAGAGTAATACTGTTGATAATTTTAAATATGCAAATTAGATCAGAGCTATATTTTTAAATATGCAAATTAGATCCTTTCTACGTTTTTCTAAAGAAGAAATGTTTAAAATGTGTTCAATTTCATCATATGAGTTCTCGCCTCTTTCAAGACCCAACCTCCAAGCAATTCCTCTTAGGAAACGATGTTGTACGGTTTCGATGTGACAAATGTGGACAGCATAGAAAGGATACCAAATGACACTAGCATATTCAAGGTGAGGGCGAACCAGCGAACAGCAAAGAGTTTTAAGTGTACTTATATGTTTAAGTTATAAGGTTATGCAATAAATGGTACCCGGGCGGCGGTACCCATACCCGCCTCCAAAATTTTATTATTAATCTTATTTTAAGTAAAACTAGCTGGGTTACCCGGCTTCGCTCAGGACAAAATTCGAGTGTTCTGGAATGTTCCACATTGATGTTCCCTATTCCCGAATATTCCACAACTTTCAATTTTGTTCTGGAATGTTGTGGAATGCTCTCAAATACTCTGAATGGGGTGCCCGGCTTCGCTCAGGGAGTTGATGTAAGATTGAACTGACGTTCGAACCTTCGACGGATCTTGCTTAATATACCCCTACCAATGGGTAGCTCTACCCATACAAAAAAGGCTTCAAATGTTCCAGAATAATGTTCCACAATATTCCACAACATTGGGGACTGTTCTGGAAAGTTCCACACTGATCTGGGATGTTCCGGGATATTCCCAAACGTTCCAAGCTATTTCTATCCCTATTCCCGGAATATTCCAGAATGTTCCGGGCTGTTATGGAATGTTGTGGAATGCTCAAGAATACTCTCGAATGTTCTGGACTGTTCTGAAAATTTCAAGGTAGCGAAATTCCCAGCCCTTATATCTTCAAAAGTACGCCCTTCAGGTAAAAACGGGAACCATTTTCAAGGATGGAGGATAGAGGGCTACCACAAATGTAACTCCCATGATCGTACCGGGATTCGTCTCTGAGTTTTAGCGGCACGCACATTGCACACTTTTTTTATAATGTATATTGAAGATTAAGATTATCCAACCTTCTAGAACTTTCCAGACACACTCCGCACTCATTTCTGAAAGATTCTAGAACTTTCATCTTCCATAACTTCCTAGAACATTGGGGAACCTTCCAGAATGTTCTGAAACCTTCTAGACTCACTGACACATTCCATCACTCCTTCTAGAACTTTCCAGAACCTTCTAGACTCACCGGCACACTCCGCCACTTATTTCTGAAAGAATGTAGAACTTTCTCCTTCCATAACTTTCCAGAGCATTCGCGAACGATCCGCAACGTTCCGGAACCTTCTAGACTCACCGACATACTCCGCCACACCTTCCAGAACTTTCTACAGCTTTATCGAACCTTCTAGACTCACCGACATACTCCGCCACACCTTCCAGAACTTTCTACAGCTTTATCGAACCTTCTAGACTCACTGACATACTCCTTCTAGAACTTTGTACAGCCCTATCGAACTTTCTAGAACTTCCTACAGCTTTATGGAACCTTCTAGAATTTTCCGAGACCTTCTAGACACATCGACACACCACTCCTCCACTCCTCCACTCCTCCACTCCTTCACTCCTCCACTCCTCCACTCCTCCACTCCTCCATTCCTCCACTCCTCCACTCCTCCATTCCTCCACTCCTCCACTCCTCCACTCCTCCACTCCTCCACTCCTCCACTCCTCCACTCCTCCACTCCTCCACTCCTCCACTCCTCTACTCCTCCACTCCTCCACTCCTATCAGAACTTTCTACAGCTTTTTGGAACCTTCTAGAACTTTTTACAGTTTTATCAAACCTTCTCGAACTTTCCGGAAACTTTTAAACCCACCGACATATTCCACCATTCCTTTCAGAACTTTGTACAGCTTTATCGAACCTTCTAGAACTTCCTACAGCTTTGTGGAATCTTCTAGAATTTTCCGGATCCTTCTACACAAACCGACGCACCCCTCCACTCCTTTCGGAACTTTTTACAGCCTTATGGAACCTTCTAGAACTTTCTACAGCTTTATCAAACCTTCGTGAACTTTCCGGAACTTTCTAGACACACCGACACACTCCTCCACTCCTTTCAGAACTTTCTACAGCTTTATGGAACCTTCTAGAACTTTCCACAACCTTCTAGACTCACCGACTTACTCTGTCGCTCCTTCGAGAACTTTGTATAGCTTTTTCGAAACTTCTAGAACTTTAGAACGGAGCCTTCTAGACTTGCTGACCTACTCCTCCACTTCTTCCAGAACATTCCAGAGTTTTTTCGAATTTTCTAGAAGTTTCCGGAATCTTCTAGACTCTTCTTGAAATTTCTAGAGTCTTCTTAGAACTTTCAGCCCTTATATCTTTAAAAGCAAGCCCTTTAGGTAAAAACGAATACACTTATTCCCTAGAGGGGATAGAGATCTACCATACCATATAACACTCTTGATCGTACTGGCACTCGTTTCTGAGTTTTTGCGTTCCGCACGTTTTTTTGGACTTTCTTTTATAATATATATTGATTATATCATTTTGTGCTGCAACTATAATGTGGAAAATATCCTTAATTTTTTTTTCGGTTGATGTTGACTTATTATTGGGTACATCTTGAAATCTTTCGAATGTTCTCCGCTCTGTATAAAAAAGTATAAACTAAGATTGTCAATTTGGCTGTCCTGAAAAAGGAAATTTCTAGTTGGACAGTCAAAATTCCAAACTTATTAAAAACTAGCTGGTTACCGGCATGCGTTGCAATGCGTTATTCAAGGAAATAAATTGTTTCTCCCGGCATGTCCTTTCCCGCGCGTCTCCGTTCCCCTCCCGCATCCCCTTTCCCTCCCGCATTCCCCTTCCACCTTCCCGGCCTACTCTCTCCCCTCTCCCGCTCCTATTATTCAGTCCCAGTACCTACATTCAGTTTTCAAACAGCTCGCGTGCCACCTATTACAATTTTTTCATTAAAATTTTCACTTTTCATATATTATAAATATTAGTTTTTGTAAACTATAAGAATAGTCCATCAAATTTGGTACCTATTTAAAATATTTATAATTTAAAAAGTCCATAGACAATTCTTTTGTTATAAAAAGAAGAACAGCTGCCTTCTAAATTCAATTTCATCAAACATGCGAACTGTCAAAAGTGCGAAGTTAAAGTCGTTAATTTCTAAAATTATTCAATTTTCAGCGCAATTTTCTTAATTTTTCTTTCCGTAAGAACCAATTTACAATTTGGGAGGCGGGAATGGGTACCGCTGCCCCGGGAACCTTTATTGGATAACCAACACTATGCCATAGGTCACCCCAAGTGGTTCGCAACGTTTGGTGATTTAGCAGGGGTGCCCGGGTTAATGAGATGAAGTTTGTCTAGGTCTGATGACCAGGACACACTGAACCCCAGATTCCTACCCACCCCTTAAACCCTTTTCCTTTCCAGAACTCTCCTCTCCTTCCTTTCCCTAAAAAACCCTCCCCACAGCATCCCCGAAAATGACACAGGGCCTCCTTCGTGGAGCTCTTGTAAAAAAAAACCTTCTACAAAATATTAGAAAACTTTTAAAAAATTATGAAAAGGTGAAGTCGTTCTGAAATTATGGCGTGACCAAGGGAAACGAGAATTCATTTTTATATTCATGAAAGATGATAATGATAAGACATTAACGAAGAGTCTAATAAAATAAATTTAAAAATTAAATTCATCTCTCAGGCCTCGCGCCTATTTTGCTGGCAGTTTAAAATATTGCCGCTTTATAAAATCCAAATAAATGAATTATTGCTTGTGATGTATTGCATTAATCACCAGTGCAAATAAGAAAATATCGTAGCCTACCCCTTTAATTTAAAAAGAAAATACCAATTACTCATAAAACGGACACACTTGCGACATCTATCGGATCAAAGTAAATTGAATTCTTGTTGACAGTAGGGATCTATAAATTAAACAGATTGAGATGAATATTGGTAAAAAAATCACAGATGTATTAAAAATCGTCACGACGCAGGGGCATTCCCTTTCTATTAGGCCGGTAAATAAATATTGGAAACTGACAGCCAATCAGGGCGAAGCAGAAAGCTATAAATAATTAAAGAAACCAATCACAGAGTAAAGGGCGTATTCATATTTTGAACAAAGAGATGGACTTTAGACTAGGCAATTAGTCAGAGATTTATGGGAAAAAATATCGTCATCAACCGAAAGATCACTACGCTATAATGTAAACAGGGTCCCACGCTCGGTCCATATTATGTTGAAAAAATTATGCAAGAAAATAACAAGAAAATTATAATAAGAGGAAGATTAAAGAAAAGACGTGGAAAACATAGGAAAAGCTACTGTAGGGATATTCAATTGTATAACGAGTACGTGAAAACCAAAAGGAGGCCAGATTCAGAGGAAAACGTACGTTTGATATTTAAAAGGAAGAAAAACGCTGGAAATTAGGAATGTCACTTTTAGATGAAGCAATAAAGTCAAGGAAAACGATTTGAAAAGAAAATCTAATGGAAAAAATGGACGTTTAAACGGAAGTATTTATTGAACAATATAAGATTTCGAGTTAATTTTGCATTTTCAGACGAGTTTAAATAGATATCGTTATATATTTGAGATAGGGTGGTTATTCTAGTTATATTACGTTAGATAAAGTCAACGGAAGGAATTTAAGTTTTACGTCAATTGTTTGAGGAGGATTCTATGGGAGATAGGATAGATTGGTGAGGAACGATAACGTTATATGGGTTGGCGATCTCACACATGATTCTGTTGTTTAAACAATAAGAAAACTGACATGATTCTAGGTGATTAAACCCATTTTAATGGCTTTTAGGACAAAAAAATTATCATTGGCCTTATGAAAGGTTTACATTAACTAAAAACGATTATATTTTATTACCCTCGAATAAATGCTGAGTTATTGATCAGTACATCGAAACCCAGACATAAACACATGTCAAACCTTAAATTAATGTGGATTTTCGGTAAGACGGAGACGGAATTTGGGGGAAGACCCATATGAAGTAATAAAATTGACATTTATTTAAGGGCCGAAGTGGAAGTATCTCCTATAAAATGTGAAAAATTTTATATTAATTAATAACAAATAGAAAATGAGATTTTCTATTGAGGTAGCAAACATCAAAAAACGATATGGATAGGAGAGTAATGTACGGTGAAACTATGGGGGAGTAGATACGACAGAGGAAAGTAAGAAAAATCTTAAATTAACAATGAAAAAAAATAAATACGGCTTGAAATATAAAAATTTATAGGGATTTGGACAATAACGTGAGAATAATGGAGAAAATTCGTAGGAAGAATGTCGTGGATAAAAGAAAATTCTGGGGAGAAGGGAAAATTCAGATATACGACGTAAATAGAGAAAATACGGGTTTTGAATAGAAAGATTCATACAAGTAGCAGTAAAATGGAGTGGAATTTATTAAAGTTACAATTCGAAATTGCGTAGTAAAGATTTCGACATGCATTTGATCATGATTTGCGAGAGATGCGGAAAAATTGAGACGTACATATAGCTATCAAAGATGGACCTTTTACGAATTAAGAAAAAAAGGAACACAAAATCATGAAATTCAAGCAAATTTTATATGAACAGCGAGACAAAGGAAATTAGGGGCCAGATAACAGACATTAACTGAATTCGGGCCTTGCAGATATGGTAACGCGAGACAGAAAGCAATGATACCATGGAAAAAGGACTTAAGTAACATTACTCGATAATAGTGAAAGAATTTCAAAAGATTACGAGTTGATAGACATGGGATTGTTTTGTCACAGGAAATTCAGATACAATCTTTTGGACCTGAGAGGGGGTATATCAATGAGAACAGACGTCATTTGAGAGCAGTCAGCGCGGGTTTTTGAAAAGTTGAAGTTGGTGAGACGCGACGATACGTTCGGTAAATTACTTGTGGAAAAATCCTAAGTGATTGGAATGTGGACTTAGAAAAATTTCATATTCAAACCAGTGACTTATAAAGAATTGGGAATTAAAATCAGTGAAAATAAAAATAAAGAGTACGCTTTAATTATTTGTGAAAAGTTAAAAAGTGCTGTGATAATTACAATTTGCTTTGTGAAAAATTCAGTTTTTATAATCAATAAATATTGTATTTTTGGGAAATTTCGTGAAAAATCAAAAATCTATGAAATAGATAAATAAAGTGATGTGATAATTGAATGCAAATAAGTTATAATTAAATACGTGTGTCCAGTTCAAACGGAAAGAGTTCTATTAAATTTCAAATATTTAAATTAATTATTTTAAAAATAGTGCAAATTGAAAAGAGATAATAAATAAATAAGTGCATCCAGTTAAACGGAAAAGTTCAACGAATATCTTTAATTAAATTGAGTGTTTTAAATTAAGTGCTAGTCTTTTATTAATTTAAAAAAATAGTGTAGTCGAAATAAATCTACTCGTAAAAATTATAAAATTTAGGGAGCTTAAAGTGCTATAATCAAAGTGTTGTTGGTGTAGCAGAATAAAAATAAAAAACAGTGTTTAATAATAATTACCGATTTAATTAAATGGATAAAATTTACATCAGAATAATTCGGCTAAATAATTTACAATTGGGCGGCACATTCCTACCACAAAGTGTTAATCTATTATTAGATTCAAAAAATTTGAAAAAAAATTAAATTAAAATAAAAATTAATGATAATACATAATAATATTTTATTGCTAAATAAAAGTAAGCTTTTTTACCATTTCGGAATTAATCGCGAAGTAACTATCGTTAAAAAAGTTATTTAATCAACGAGTTTTGACATAAAGTGCAGTTAGAACGATAAACATCATTTAATTTAGTTAGATTAAACGAGAATAAAATAAAATTGAGTCGGAAAAAAAAAGTTTATTTGAATTTAGTTGATAACATAGGAATAGATACTAGTTAGAAAAAACATATAAACAAAAGGGTTGGTCGTGTAGCACCCGACCGGAGTTGACCTTTTGGGGTAAGTTTTACATAAAGTATAAATATTTTTCAGAGACCTGGACGAGGTAGAGGACAGCTGATCGTCGGTATAAAAATTTATATTATTATAACAAAAATATTACTTGCTTAATATGTGATATGTACCTTTATATGTATAATTATACATATAAAGTATGTATATTTATATGTATAATTATATCTATCCCAAGAAAATTTTAATCATAAAGAAACACACTTAGATAAAAGTAAGAGGTATCGATTACGAATACCTACTTAGAACGCACTATGCTATTTAAAAAATAGTTGTGTGTTAGATAAAATTTCAAGTTCATATTTTATACTTATTTTATTAATATATGTACTATTATAATTTCAGCTAATACGTAACGATTGAAATTAGGTTATGAACCAGAATTTATTTCAACCATAATATAATTGTATATATCAGTATATTTTTTTATTGAGACAAAGTATATATGTATTTATATATATATATATATGGATTATGACTATATTTATCGGGGAACAGATTAGACATTTGCGAAAAAAAATTACCATTATTAAATTCAAATGGAAAATTTAGTACCATATAATCTCGCGTTCGGGAATTTTTTAAGACAAATAAATATCACACGTTTGAATCTAGGTCACGAGGCCAGCGGGAATGTTTACATAATTAAAATTGTTTATAGCTCGGTTATTGGGGCACTGGGTCAGATGCTTTAGAGGAGGATGTCCTTGGATTTTGAATAGGTAATTGACAGGTATGAGTTTTGTACTTAGATATCGATTTCTAGAATGGGATATGGATTTAATCATGATATTGTGCAATTATAGAAAAAAGTTTTAAACACAATCTTTAATCTGAACATGAAGAGATATTTTAGAACTAAACAATTGAAAATAAATAGATTTATTATAGCTACACAAATAATAGGTACATGAAACAGTTGTAAAATCACGGGATAATCTAATAAGGGTACTGATGAATTACATGAGGCAGTTGAAAAATTACGGGATAGCCTAATAAAATGTATTGGAGATTTACATGAAGCAGTTGAGAATCACGGGATAGTAAGAATTTATCAAAAAATGAACCTTGGGGAAAATCAAAAATACAGTTCAACCAATAGAAGGCAGTGGTCGCTTCTAAAACAAAGACCATTAACCAAATCAATAGAGATGACGACTCTCTCAAATAAAAATCGTCAAAGACCAAACAAAAAGCTTGGAGTTTTTGGCGAATCTCCAGAACATATCGCCAGATAATTTCTTATTCTACTAGTATCTATTAGTATTACCCACTCTTCTTATGTATTTATTCGGTCATCGGCTAAGGTTTTGTGCAGAATTCCTTTTCACGAAATCCGAGCTCGGAATTTGAGGCTAGCTAGCTTCATATTGCGAGTTATAAAAACCTTCCCCAAATGTATGTTTATATATATCTTTTTATGTAATGTACATTGGATGATGTGGACTCGCTTACAGATAGCGTTTTAGACTCGATAGAGTTACTTTCGCATCATTTCCTGTACGTGGAGGGAGGATTCACGACCCGTAACTCCACACAACACCGTGAGTATATGATTGCATATAGAACGAAACCGGTTCGCCCTAAGTAAATAGTAAACTTTGGAGGGGTAGGAATTTGGGGGTATCTAGGCTTGGGTGAAGACCTGAAGGCAGTGCATGATGGCGAAGGAAGGTTCGATTGGGACGCGATAACTTAGGTATCATTCATTCGAACCATGCCAGAAGATTGTGCGAATTTCTAGTTCAAACCTGATCACCTTGCTTACTTGACGGAGGCAGGAGCCAAATTTTGTCAGAAAAGGGTTTTCTGAGTTCGTCAGATATGCAATTAATTAATTACATTAACCTACTAAATCCATCTCTATATGTACTTTATAGCAGCTGAATCATAATGGAGGGGTGCCAAACAGATACAAGATACAATCATCATCAAATTTACTAACATTTAACCATTTGAGTAACATTCAATAATCTATTCAATTAAACATGTAAAATTTCAATTAGTACAGGTTATTTCATCAAAAATCAGATATCTCACTCAGTGAACGAAATCATAATCAACGACTCAAATTGTCTCAAAATTCAAATAGAAAACCATGTAACCATATTTTCTATATATCGATCACCAAGCACATCTAACATAACCCCATTTCTAAATTCACTTAATCAATCTCTATCACTTGTGAAAAATTGTGATAATATCCTTATTATCGGTGATCTCAATATAAATATAATTAATTCCACACATCCTCAAGTCAATGAATATATAAACCTACTAACACTACAAGGTTTCGTCCCAGCCATTACAGCACCCACCAGGATATCTGGCTCGTCTGTGAGTTGCATTGATCATATATTTTCAAAATGTAAATTAAAAACCAGATCTCTTGTATACCAATGCACTGTCACAGACCACTACGCTACCATAACATCTCTGTCTCACAAAATACATAAATCACCGCAACACGTAATCACGCAAAAGAAAATATCTTACAATACACTTTTTGACTTAGTCTCTCAAGAAAATTGGTTAAATATTTACAAACAGATTGATCCCAGTCTGGCCTGCAAATCTCTTGTTGACACACTACATATCCATCTAACCAACGCTACATCAGACACAACTCACAAACCCAAACACCATGATTCTATACTTAAGCCTTGGATAACTGTTGGTATCCTACACTCTATTCGTAAGCGCGATAAACTACACGCACTCTGTAAAAAAATCCCAACGACCATGATTCTCACCTGTTTTACAAGAAATACAGAAATGTGTGCAAAAAAATTACTTTAAAGGCCAGAGAACATTACTACAAAAAACAAATAAATAACGCAGAGAATGACAAGAAAAAATTATGGAATATCATTAAAGACATATCTTTCACTAAAGTAACGACAATACCCATAAACAAGATTAACGTTGATGGTCATTTACTAACAAACACAGGTAATGAATCTGAAAAAATCGCAGATCATCTCAATGATTTTTTCACCACAATTGGTTCTAACCTTTCCAATCATATTCTGACAAGAAATAACGCTTCGGAACATGAACTCGCAAACAAAATATCCCTGACTCACCTGAGATATAGTCCTTTCCTTTTCACCCCCACTACAGAATTAGAAATTATAGAAATCATATCAACTTTAAAAAATACTCACTCAACAGGAATAGATGAAATCTCTACTAAACTTACAAAACATTTAAAAATATTTATAGCCAAGCCTCTAAAGCATATTATAAACCTTAGCCTCCAATCCGGTATATTCCCAAACTCTCTTAAACATGCCTCAATCATCCCTATTTACAAATCAGGTGACAGATCTTCCCTAAATAGTTACAGGCCAATATCTCTACTGAGTACAATCTCCAAAATCATTGAAAAAGTGGTAAAACTAAAACTGGTTAAGTTCCTTGAGGAAAATAAAATCCTTTCAAATAACCAGTATGGCTTTCGCAAAAACCGTAGTACTGATGATGCAATTGCAACCTTCACCAAACTGATATCCGATAACCTTGATAAGGGTAATAAACCTCTTGCTGTCTTTCTAGACTTATCTAAAGCCTTTGATACTATTTCACATCACATTCTCCCAAAAAAACTGCAACAGATTGGGATAGAAGGTACTGCCCTAAAATGGTTTAAAAGCTATCTTACACAAAGATCGCAAACAACTGTCCTTCACTCAAATCGAGCATATAGAAGTAAATATCTATCTATCTCCTACGGTGTGCCCCAAGGAAGTGTTCTAGGTACACTCCTATTTCTCATATATATGAACTCCCTATTGAAACTGGACATTGATGGCAATATAATATCTTTCGCCGATGATACGGTTATCATATTCACTAGCAAAACATGGAAAACATCAATAGAAAAGGCAAATTATGGAATTAACAAAATTAAAAAATGGCTTGACTCCAACCTCCTCACCCTAAATGTACAAAAAACACAATACATTCACTTTTCAATCCGTAAATTCACACTCCCAGAAAACCTTCCTAAATTAATCATTCACACTTGCTCACAAAATCTAGACACATCTCCACAAACACCCAATAATAGCTGCTCATGCCCAAATCTTAAACCATCAAATGAAATAAAATACCTAGGTGTCATTATAGATAACCAATTACGCTGGGAGGCCCATATTAACTCCATAACTAAGAGACTCCGTAAGTTATGCCATATTTTTTATTCTCTACGATCAATCCTTGATATAAACACTTTAAGAACTGTATATTTTGCTCTATTTCAATCGATAGCAACGTATGGCATTATAGGATGGGGAGGTTGTGCAGCATCCATCCTCTACCCTCTAGTGACCGTACAAAAACTTTTGCTAAGGGTCATCTTCAAATGTTCCCCCTCTCATCCATCAGAGCCACTTTTCAAGAAACTCACAGTCCTTGACATTCGCCAACTGTATATCAAGATAGCTCTTATCCATATCTGGAAAAATGGATTGATAAACTCTACGCAAACGGACATACATACACGCTACTCAAAGCATGGAAAATGCATAATTCCTGTAACAAAAACCACTTTTTCACAAAGGCAATACTCATACATCGCACCTAAAATATTCAACACGTTAAATAACGACATCAAAACATCAAAAACACTTACTCACTTTACAACCGGTGTGCATAAATGGATATCTGAAAAGGGGCGAAATTTCTTTAAGGAACATATGAACCTATACCACCAGTAAATAATTTCAATAACTTGTATATTACAGAACAATATATTTCTCTTTCATATTCATCATTAAAAAATGTTTAACACTACTGACATGTTTCTTATACTCAAGTATTTATTACGAAAAATATTGTGAAAATAATTCCATATTTGAATACATATTGTTAGCCTTAGCTCAAACGTGGATTTACACAAAAACTTCTGATATATATCTATATACCTATGTACCATAACACGCACATGCAAATCGTTCATCAAGATATAACTTATCCCTACTCTCTTACCAAATAGTACTTTCTTTGATTTTATATTGTATCTGTATTTTTTACAAACACACTTGTACTTAATGTACTTGTATTTTTATTACATTTTAATAGTATTTTAATTACACAAATGTACTTGTATTTTTTAATTTTTTGATACATGCTCCTTGTATTATTTTTAATTCAATAATACGTATTTTCTTTCATATACTTTTCATATTATTTTTAATTTTTCTGTTTTTCCATACTTATTTTTTATATTCATATATCTTAAACTTATGTAGATATTTTGCATTATTTTTAATTCCTTTATATGTACATCATACTTGTTTTAGATGTATAAATTATTTTATTTTATTTTTATATTATTTTGTTTTTCATTCAACTTATTTTTAATTTGTATTATTATACTAAACATAAAATTGGCCACTACAACACGGGCATGTGCCTAGTGTGATGGCCAAAAAACTATCCATTTACTGTAATGTATAAACTTTACTGAATAAAGAACATTAAAAAAAAAAATTACGAGTTCGTTAAGATGTAGAGAATCATAATAAGCGACAAAGGAAAGTCAGCCAATTTAGAGAAATTATTTAAAGTTAGGGTTGCAAGAGAGAGACCAATACAGTTTGAAACTCAACGCTCTGTTTAGAATCAAAGGGTTACCACAAAAATGAAAGTAATTAAAGTCCCATATCATAAATCAAAAAAATTACACAACGTTTGATGGAGTTTAATTACAACATAAATTCGAAAATATTTACGTTCAAGGTCGTAAATAACGTATTAATTAGTTAAGTACATATATCTCTAAAGATATGTAGTACAAGGGAGCTACTAGTAGCTTTCTGTAGTTATCAAAGAAAATAAGGGTCCAATTTTCATGACGGCTTGCGTGACGTAGGGGAGGAATTTTCCATCCCTACTACACACATGCAAAGCCTTAAAAATTTAAATATCGATCAGAGCCAAGAGAAAAGAAAAGAAGAAAATATCACGACTGGTGCCAAATGCCCAGGAGTAACTTTAGAAATAATAAAGAGGAATAAAATAAATCAGCGTAGAATAGAGAAACCATATTATCACATGCTGAACCCATCAGAAAAGTAAAAACTGTTTAAAAGTGATTAAATAAGCTTCCAAATTTTATAATTGGAAAAAAATGTAATTTGTAAAATATTAAAAATTTTAACGCAAGCACAAAAAAGTTTTAAAAATGGATCACCTTGCTTTATTTCTAACCAAACTTTCCGATTACAACAAAAAAATTAAGACCCACACACATTTTATTAGGCAAATCTATTAAAACGTTATCATCAACTCTCTTTTTCATCGTTTTGTAGAGCTTTGTGTTTTATGTGTTTTGAAGTGTGTAAAGGGAGTGGTTAAACAAATAAGTAAGATGTCGGTACATTACTTACAGGTTTATTAATAATTTACAACCTTCACGAAATTCCTCTATATTTAAATATTAAAAATAATAATAATGTAAAGGGCGAACAAACACGATATGCAAGTGATTCTTGACCGGTAGTTTAAAACAGAATGTTCCGTGATTTTCGATGCGGCGCGGAGAGAGTTCTGTGACGTGAGAATGAATTCGATTGGATGCTAGGAGACCGATCGGATAGCCAGACGAATGCAGATCGGTGTCCTTTGTTCGACCTCCACAGTTTCATACAAAAATAATTAATTAAAGAAATCCTAAGTTTCATAATTTTTTTGAGGTGAAACTCCTACAGCCGCGTTGTGATTTGGAATTTGGATGAAACGGAAATGACGCATAAAGCACCCGCGAAGCATCAAACTCCTATCAAGGCTCCTATTGGTTGAGATGTAAAATATAAAAGATGCTAGGTCTGCTCTCATTGGCCGCTTTGATTAGGACCTCAATTTTTAAGACTCCTTGGTTCTTCATTGGTTGAGATTGTTTTGGTAAAGTTTCGCTTCTCATCATCATCACTATTGGCTCTACAACCCCTGGTGAGTCTTGGCCTCCTCAAGAGTCTTCCTCCATTCATCTCGGTTTTGTGCCAGCTCTCTCCAGTTTAGAAGCTCCAAGGTAGATATGTCTTTGAGGACGTCGTCACTCCATCTTAGTCTTGGTCTTCCCAGGCTCCTTCGCCCTATTGGTCTTGAGTTCAGCAGAGACTTTAGTGCTTTATGCTCGGTCATTCTCTCCACATGAACCAACCACCGATGTCTTCCTAGTTTTATAAATTTTGCGAAGTTTAGCTCCTTAAACAAAGTAAAGAGCTCATTGTTATAACGTCTGCGCCAAAATCCATTTTCTGGAATTTTTTTAATTTAAAAACGTCCAGTGCTCGCTCATTCCCCTTAGTTAGTACCAAGTCTCAGCTGCGTAAAGTTTCGCTTCTACCGCCTGCTAACTGCACTCGATTTGTTAAAATTCAAATTTAATTAAAAAGCGTAGTCTTTTCTCTTTCTAACACCATTTAAATCATATTTTCAACCATGATACTAAGGATGCGCAACGATTTCTGTCAGATCTATGTAGCTAGGAGTAAAAAATACCTTCAAAATTAAATATAAAAAAAAACCTTTTGAAATGTAAGAAGAAAATGATTATCATATTATTAAAGACGAGCTATGCGGTGCTTCATTAAAGTCTTTTTCTTTTTCTATCTATTTTTGTATCCAACTTACTTTATCAGATGTTCTATTCTGAAGTAATGCCGCCTTCGTCACAAATTCATTTATGGTGATAAAACAGCGTTACCTTCAAAGAGTTTAGTACTAAGACTTATTAGCACGTTGACTGTATAATATACGATGTTTTTCATTGTTTGAAGTAGCATTAGACAAAGAGGAGTCTGCGTAGTTTAATGATCTGTTATCTCTATGGAGAAGATTCTTAAAATGTTCAGCGTAGAAAGTACTGTGTTTCTCAAAATAATTATCTAAAGTCGTCACTATATTTTTAGTGAAAACTTCTTTTATTGAAACTCGATAAAACAGAAGCGAGCTACACTAAAAAGAGGCAAACACACACATCTACAAGATTTAGCCTGCGAGAGAATGAGATAGCAATAAAATATTAAATTTAATTAAATAAAGACAATATTAGCGAAACTCAATCGAAAATCTGTAAACAGAATAAGATATTTGCACCTCTGGGACTCGAACCCAGGACCTTTCGCTTTCTGGGCAAATGCGCATTTGCCCGAAAAACGGAAACTTAAACATATTGGATTGGACGGTGGTCTTGGTGGAGGGGTAAGACTCACAATCCGAGGGTCGCGGGATCGAATCCCGGCGTGTGCAAATAAATTTAATTTGATTAATTTTTCATTGAAGAATAAGATAACAATTATAATGAAAATATGAAAGAGAACAAGACACAGAAAAACTTAAAAAGACAATGGTCGCAACTGGGACTCGAACCCAGACTTCTCGCCTAACCGGGACGTCCGCGTTAACTAATTATGCTATTACCACCTTCCGTTAAACCGTCATATTTGTCAATCTCATATTACAAATTTTGGAATTAACAATATTATCTTCATCTAATTATTTTTCCATATTACGGGCAACTACTCTTTTTTATTGGAAACATTCATTTTAAGAATTGGTTTGTAACCTGGTTAGCGTCTTGGATAAATATATCCGAATTTATTCATATGGAACTATTGACTTTTCATAAAATTCAAAATGAATATTAATTTTTCATGAGAAAAACATTATTGTTATAACTTTTGAAGGTAATTCCCATCTTCTTCTTTGTGTGCCGTATCAGGTCCCCCCAACGTTAGCGATCACTCTTAAAAATGTCTCTCTGTCTTGCGCTGCCCGGAATAGCTCCTACACACTTCTAATGCCGTTTCACTCTCGTATATTTCGCAGCCAAGACATTTGTCTCCTACCAGACCCTCTATCTTGCCTTTCAATATTAAATGGAGCAAGTAATACTTCTCCCCTCGAAGTACATGACCCAGATATGAAATTTTCCGAATTTTTATTAATGAAAGCAGTTCTCTATCTGCTCTAGCCCGCCTGAGAATTTCTGTGTTGGTGATCATGTCGGTCCATGGGACCTTGAATTGAGCATTCTCCGGTGAAGCCACATTTCAAAAGCCTCTATCCTGTTCATGCTATTTACTTTCAAGGTCCATGTTTCACATCCATACAGCAAGACCGACCACACATAACATTTTAGCATTCTCTGCCTTAGTTTTAAGCTGATATTGTCATTGCAGAAGAGGGATTTCATTTTAATGAACGCAGTTCTTGCAGCTTCAATTCTGCATCTAACCTCTTGCACTCTTGCTTCAAGTCTGCACCTAATTCCCATCAACGTAATATGTCATTGAAGAAGAAGATAACAATAATAATCTAAATGAAAATATCAAAGACAACAAGACACTTCGAACACACAACTTATAAAAAGAGAGTTTTTCTTATAAAAAATTTGATTTATTTGTGTTATTTCATAATAAATTCATTATTCAGACCAGATCTGAATACCTAGGTACTTCCACACCTACCTTTTCCCATCTTCTTTCCCTCCCCACTACCTTCAGCTTCACAACATACCTCAATTGGGCATGCCATAAACTCACTAGCTCCAAACGGGAGCAGCTAGTACGAAAGGTATTTTACACAAAAAATAATTTTGATCATTTTTTTTTTATTACGTTGCACTTAATTATTTCAGTTTAACTGATACTTATCGAAAGGCAATATAAAATGAAATTTCTCTACAAATAGAATCAATTTTCGTCATTGGTGCTTAGAAATTTCCATTAAATTTAAGATTCCGTTTTAATCGTTCAAAAAGAAGAAAAAGATTACTGAAGATCGTTTGAAAGGGTTGGTTTATAATTTTCGGAGCATAATTAACGCCTTTTCCGAGATAATTTCGTATATCGTTTATTTTTCAACTCAGCGTTTGAATGCAGATCATCTTCAAAAATATTTATTTTTTAAGTACCTTAAAAAAGGAACATATAATGATAGTACTTATTTTCCATTATAAGCATTTGCTTGTAGATGGAAGAAGAGCTTGCATTTTATAAATGTACAATTTATACAGTCAGGTGTTTCACATATATAGGTATAGTTAATATACTGCTAATCTGCAGTTAATACACAGTTAAATCATATCGCAATCAAGACCCTTTAACTAAAAGACCCAAACGTCCATATGTATTCAGTAAGAAGTAAAATAGGTATAATTTTTAGTGTGACATTCATGTGATGATAGGGGAAGCAGCAATTTTCCCGTTGATGATTCCTCTAAAATGCTTTTTGATAGAGTTTTACAATTGTATTTCTACAATGCTTCTGATTTTCGAAGTATTTAGAAGTATTTAAGTATTAATTTAAGAGTGAAAACCTTTTAGGATTCTATTGCGCCGGTTATTACTTTAAGAGTGAAAACCTTAAAGGATTGTAATGCGCCGGTTATTACTTTAAGAGTGAAAACCTTAAAGGATTCTAATGCTCCGGTTATTACTTTAAGAGTGAAAACTTTAAAGGATTCTAATGTGCCGGTTAGTACTTTAAGAGTGAAAACCTTTAAGGATTCTATTGCGCTGGTTATTACTTTAAGAGTGAAAACCTTAAGGCTACGTCCGCATAGGCAGGCGGCTTGCTTAGCGCCTAGAGCCTAGATAGGTAGTAGATAGCCGATGGATAGCCGCTTAGCGTGTTTCCAGGTAAACCAACGTGTTGGTTTTTTGCCACTAGGCTCTAGGCGCTAAGCCAGCCACCTGCCTGTACGTTCGTAGCCTTAAGGATTGTAATGCGCCGGTTATTACTTTAAGAGTGAAAACTTTAAAGGATTCTAATATCCCGGTTATTACTTTAAGAGTGAAAACCTTAAAGGATTCTAGGAAAATATGTTATGCGCCGGTAGATGGAATACGGGCTTAAGACATTTATATTTGTTTCATAATAAATAAGCCAAGGCGAATCCGGTAGTTAATAAATAAAATATGACTTTAATAATTAAGAAAATCAAAAGAATATTAAATTAAAACATTTGAGAATGACTGCTTATCACGTGCACTGAAATATAAATCACTTTGCAAATAGAATTCATTTAAGCCAGCTGTAGCACTACTTCAGAGGTTTAAACACATATTAAGTTTATTTCTAATTTCAGTCAATTTTAGCCATAGTTAAATGTTAAATTCAGTTTGCTGACAAGTTAAAGAGGTAAGAATACTGTTGAATTCACAACTCCATAAAACAATGTTAATAAATGATAGCCATTTCAAAGCATTCTTTGCTTTATAACCTCATATTAAAGCTTTATTAAGTCTTCATATGATTGAAATTTTGCATTTGAAATTAAAAAAAAAAGTAATTCGTATATTTGAATATCCGTATATGTGTGTATATTTATTATTTTTCCACTACGCCTGGTGTTTTTCAATTTTTTTTTGTTGTTTTATAAATATATTTTTTTTAAATAGCCATAAATCTGGCACACTATATTTTACTATTTTTTTGTGAATACTATCACTTTACATTTATCTTACTTTTATTTTATAAATGTATATATTATTTCTCGATCCTACGACTGATGTTTTGCAGTTTTCATCATTATTATCATATATACATGTATTTATTTTTTCTACTTTCCTTGTTTGTTATCTTATCTTATTTGTATCTTTTATGTATCACACAGTATTAGGCATTAGACTATGTTTAGATAGTTCATCTAGTTCCTGTCTCTGTAATATTAGGCAAAAAAAATAAAATTTAAAAATTATTGACTTTGTATTTATTATTTAGGCATGATGTGAATATTTGTTATTGGGTTGTAACCTAATTATTATAATTTATTGTTTTCTTTAATGCATGTAATGTTATTAACCTGTAGATGTTCCTGATAAAATAAAATAAAATAAAAAGAGGAAGATTGGCCTTTCAGATTTGGTCATTACACCTCCAAAGTCTTTTCAATTGAGACATTTAGTTTTCGAATGGCGGTCATTCATCAGGGTGACACTCAGAGAATATTATTTCATTTATTGCAATTGTATATGAGAGGCTTTGCCTCTACAACAACTATCTTGTTTCAACACAGTCTTGGTAAGGTAAGGATGGATTAAATTAGACGAAGTTGCATTTTTTTTGTTTGCTCCACACATGAGGTTCTGGGGGAAATAATTCAGAGCCTACTTCATCGTTGGGGACACTACGTGGAGGATCAACCACTGGAGCGATTTTTTCCGTATGTTCCCGCCATTTTAGATGTCTCCGATTACTTTTCGGATAACAAAGGCAATGATCTCCTCGACTCGGCATTTTTTTTAAAATTTCTTTGAGCTCCCACGTTTGTTATTTTTGACTTAAATCGATGCTATTAAAATGTTTTTTTCTTTTTTAACCATGGATGTCACAAATCCGAACTTCCGAAATCCGAACCGATGTTAAAAATATATATTTTTTAAATATTTTTTTTCATGCAGAATTTCTGATCAACTGTTTACGGTCAAAATTAAGTCTTTTTTTCTAAAGATATGCACCTTTCATTATCAAATACACCACATAATACACCACATGATAGTATACCGAAATCGAAAATATCTTATGTTGACTCAAACAAGAACCTCTCGCGGCAGTTTCAAAGTAACAATTACGCAGGATTCGCGCGGTTATAAACTTTAAGATTTTTTTTAATATTTTTTTTTTAATAAATCCTACAAATTTAAGATAAACTGTAAAACACAGATTTAAATTATTGGCTATACAGCACTATAATAAGTATTGATCATAGACATATGAATATTACTAGACCAGAACATAAAGGTGAGGGGTAGACAACAACTACAGCGGGGCGCAGAGCGGGTGGATGACTTTGGAGATACGTGATTTGTCGATAACTCAATATGACAGTATACAAGTATACATTTAGGCATCTCGCATTATTACTCGTGGTATTAACCACCATTTAGTTCTTAAAAGTAAACTCCGCTTTTGAATGAATAGACCTTTTTATATGAGAGCGCGAATTGCTTGCCGCGTAATGAACAAATTTGCGAAGTCTAAATACGGCAAAGTAAAGTTCGCTTATTTTCAGACTCCAATATTTTGTTGCCGTATTTAGCAAGGACACTTTTACAAATGTTTCATAATTTACTCACCCCAGTAAACATCGATGGGCACACGCCATGTATCTCGAGTGATAGTAAAGGGTGGCGCAAAACTACCGATATGGTTTGAATCTTATTACACATTACAATAAGATTCAAAATAAAACGGTTGTTTTGCGCCACCCTATATGTATACATTTATCCGTTAATATAATATGTACGTATATTTTTTCCTGCGATCAACGATTTTTTCACATTTTTTAACGGCACATTATGTATTAATCCTTTGCGCAAGAATACCTAAAATACTAAAAATATATTTCTTGTATTTAAGTAGATATAAGGATAGTAATTTTGGGGTCTATCTTCGGCCCCAGTTGGCTGCGGGAGAGTTAAATAACCATTTTTTATAATATGATACCTATAGAAATCCATGTTCATAAAAAAAACCAGAACTGAAAATTCGTTAAATATTTTAAGAATATGTAAAAGCAAACTTTCAATTTTTCTGGAAAAGCAGAGTAAATTAGCGGGTTTGTGCTGTCATCTGAAGTGAATTATTAAAAAAAAATAATGTTTCAAAAAGATTTTAATTAAGTAAAATTGACTTAATTATGCCAGACAAAAACATGAGATAAAAGTTGTTTTTATTCTTTAAAAGTTTTTGAAGCAGTTGTTGTCGGAAATTCGTTAATATTTCATAATTTGAATCAAAATGTAATTTATATTCGAAGGAAAAATGAAAGGAATTTAGAAAATCTTCAATTTAAAAGTTTCCTAATTGAAACAATAACATGAATTACCTTCAATATTTGCGTAGGATCCGCATACAATTATTGTTGACCGGTTTAAGAAGCGATTAGTTCCGGTCTGAGGAAACTGTATAAAATACAGTGTATATGCGCGCAGCACATCCAAATTTTAAAATAATATCGTCAGTTATGATCGAGATAGTATGTTAGGTCTTAATTTGACATTGGCATGCATTTTTGAGGGCTTGGAGTCTAACAACATTATCTACAAAAACAAACACATAATTCTAGGACTTGAAAGATGTAATAATATATTTCTCCTTTCCCCCTTTTAACTTTTAAATATATAAATATTTTTGGAATTCTTTCATCCCTTCAAGTTTTCTTGAACTTTTCTTTTGGCTCTGATCGATATTTAAATTTTTAAGGCTTTGCATGTGTGTAGTAGGGATGGAAAATTCCTTCCCTACGTCACACAAGCCTTCATGAAAATTGGACCCTTATTTTCTTTGATAACTACAGAAGCTACTTAAAGCTCCCTTGCACTATATACCTTTAGAGATATATGTACTTTGTACCAATTGTTTTCTCGTTTAATACTTCTGGAAAGTGTGTAAAACATGTATTTCATGTGTAGGACAAAATTAAGTAAGGTTAAATGGAATTAAAGAGTTATGTAGTAATGCTAAGAACAAATTTTATTGAGGTTATATTCATAATTCCTTATCATCCATTATCTACGAAATTAATCAATTTAGAAGGCAAGAGACTCTACATTTACAATGAATATCAGGGCATGTTCAGATCGATAAACTAAATCTGACTAGTGACGTGTAATAACAATTCTAATATGCTGATCTGTGGGTATGTAAAAGAATCAAAAAGGTTTAAAGTTTCAAATCTCAAATAGTAATCCTGCTTTAGATACTTAGGGCGCCAGTCCTTCCTAATAATTATTTGAAGAACAAATTTATAAATACAGTAAACCATAATGTGAGAATCTATCGTAAGATGATGACAATCGCTCACGTGTCTGATGGCGCAACTCTCGCGAATCCTTTCCGTGATGCACTTCCTGACAGCTGTCCAACCTCTCTGGAACTGATTAGCAATCTCCGATTATGTACTCGGCCGTTGCCGTGTTCGTAACTGCACGGTTGTAAAATTAATATGTCCTTCTCAAGCGCTTGATACCGGGGCGAGTAGTTTTAAATCGTTACATTACTCCCTTCCCTTCAAAAAAAATTTCCAAGGAAATTTTAGGCCCTCCTGGCGCCTTTATAGATCTCAATACAGGAAGCTTGATGATCATGCCAATAGATGATTTGGAGGAATTGATTCCAGAATGTACCCTTGAAACCAGGTAATTTATATCCAATATGAAGATCACGTACAGGGTCCAGGACTTGAAGGCAGAAGTAGTAGAAAGAAGATTATCAGCTTAGAGGTTTGTTTGGTGACTGTATGAAAGCGAAGCTCTTCCTCCAAATCCGGCCATGATGAATTTTGAAACTGCTGGGATGAGCATCCAAAGAGTATACAGATGAAGGCTGAAGATCAAGGTAGGAGAAGAAGGTTGAAGTTCAATTTTGATAGTCTGTAATCTTGATTTTGTCCAGTGCAGATGACCGGTCCATTTTATGTAAACATGTCCATATGAATTTGAAGTTCTTCCTTCCATGTAGATTGTGATTGTTTTGGCCAAAAGCAGCAATGAATTCCACCGGACAGTATATGTTAAGGTCTTGAACTTGTAGTGATCATTGCGATTTAATGTTGATTTTAATTCTTGATGTTGCGAAGACTAAGCTATACTATAAAATGGTTTACTGATGAATTAGAAAAATTTTAAGTTAGAACTGATTGTTAGTTATACAAAAGAAAAAAAACCCTAGCTGAAATAATATGATATAATTTTCAAATAAGATAATATTACAAACTGGACACCCTGCGGATAAATAAATAATTTGAAAACCCTATTGATGGAATGATTAACAATTTTTATTTTCTAGCCAAGACGCAATTGAAGTTTCAAAACAGCCCACCTAGATGTCACTCCTCTAAAATGAGATTTTAAATATCTTTATAAATAAATTTTATAATAATTTTACTAACAAGTAAATTCAAAAGTTTAAGCTTTTACTGTGAAATAGATATTAAAATTTCTATATGAAAATGAATGTTATTATCCTCCCCATAGATCTGAGTAAAAATAAGTTTTGTCTTCGATATTGAATAAATTATGAATTGTTAATCGAATTTAACCCATGCAATGTTGATAAAATTTAAGGAATAATAATTATCTTGTGAATAAACAAAAAAAAATTATTTATTTTATTATTATTATTATTTTTTTTTTTTTTTTAATACCCCAATGTAGTATGCTATAAATCAAATTTTAAATTTTCAGTTAAAATGTAATCCGATGATGCAATTTGCAGTAAAATTGAATTATTATCTTTTGTTTTATTTTATTTTTGTAAATCTCCCTGAATGAAGAACCAATTAACATTCCATGATTTGATCAAGAACAAGGTATTGATCGAATCATCGAATGCTAGTTCGACTTGTTGAGGTCATTCCGAGCTCAAGAATGACCCCCGCAACCCGAAGAAGGAAAATTTATTATATTTAAAATAAAATTACCCGAATAGTAAACCGACGTTGGCATATGCCACATGCATTTTATTTGTGTTGAGGATTTCAAATCTCTCTCTTTAATTAACTTCATATTTATTTTAATTTGTAAGGACGAAGAACAACATAAAATGTGAATTAAAAAAAACCCAAATGGATAAAATAAGCACTACCACAAGAAATTTCATACAAAACCGTTGGCTGGGTTTCGTAACTTCCTAAAGTTACTAAATAGATATTCTAAGCATCTGATTGCTATCATGTGATGAAAATAGTAACCCGATGCCAAAGATTCTGAATGAACCCTTCGGTTTGCCTTCTAGTTCAAAACAATATAATAAATATTACGAACTATTAATCATTAATTCAATTGTAACCATAATCCAGCAGATCCTGCAAGGAATATACATACTCATTTGATAATATAGATTATTGAATGGGATAACCCAAATTAACATTAATAATTTGATAAATATAGGCACGGTTTTGTACCACATGCAATTGAAAAAGCACTATTTCTCCCTCTTATAGTATGTAACATCCCCAAAGGGCATAATGAAACAGAACAAGACAAAGAAACAGAACGAGACAACGAAACATAAAACCCAACTGTATTTTACTATAAACTATCTTGAAGATACGCCTACCATTCCGGACTAGCAAGCGCATCTTGAAAACAGTTAATTACATAACCATTTCAAAATGAATATGATAAAAGTATATATGAGAATCATCAAAATGCCAAACGGATGTGCAATGTACTCACACACATCCAAACTTATTCAAAATTTGATGCTTTGAATATATAAATTTACAAAATTTAGTACTATGTTTATTCATGTGCACACATTCAATGCGTAAGGGTAAGAATAGGTCACCCCTGCACACTGAACAAGTATAAAATAGCAAAATACATGTGTTAGAAATACCTGGACACGGACAAACAAAATAACTTCATAAACAAATATAAAATTGCATTCAATGTGAGAACATAAGTTTTAGTCATGTTCTCACGTTAAATGGAATCTTTTAATCGCTTCCATTATTGCGCATAATGGAAACAAAAGTATACAAAATAATTAAAATACGCTCCTGATCTACACGACGTTAATCTGAGATTTCATGCTTGATTAAATCCTTGATGTGAAAAGTTCCAACAGGTTTTCCATTTAAATCAGCTAAAATGTAAGCAACCGGAGACAATTTCTTAATGACTTTGCTGCGGATAAACTTGGGAGCTAATTTCGCTGAAAAATACTTACTAGCGTCTGAAAGAACGAACGAACGACGCCAAACGATGTCGCCAATTTCATATTGTATGTCCCTACGACGTAGATTATACTGCGTTTTGTTCTTTTCATACGACTGCCTTAGAGACGTACGAACCTGCGAAAAAATATCGTTTAACTCGTCTAAATCCGATGCCCAAGAATCCCGTGCGGCAAATCTGATATCTTCAGGGTTGAAGTCTGAAGACTTGTAGTCGTTTCCTGAAATAATAATTTCCCTTCCAAAGTTTAAGAAAAAGGGAGTATATCCAGTGACCTCATGTACTGCTGTGTTAATAGCGAGTTCAATTTCATGTAAACAATCTGCCCACCTCCGATGATCACCACCGACGTACGAGCTAATAGCAGACACTAACACTCTGTTAATTCTTTCTACAGGATTATTTTGCGGGTGATACCTGCAGTTGTAAAAGAGGTGTCTTATATGAAACTTGTTAACTAACGCTTTCATGTCTTTTGAAATATATTGGGGACCATTATCCAAAATTATTGTATCAGGTACCCCAAACTTGTAAAATATCTCATTTTCCATGATCTCAGCAATATTCTTTCCAGTAGCTTTTCGTAATGGGAAAAGTTTAGAGTATTTTGTAAAGAAGTCAGAGATTATTAACAAATATGTATATCCTCTTTTGTAAGAGCTGGGGAACGGACCTAATAAATCTGTAGCAATCATTTGCCAAGGACGTTGAACTAATTTAGGATCACCCATTAAACCTGGTGGTAACTGATTCGTACTCTTATGACCCAAGCAAGTGTAACATTTGCTAATGAAAGATTTTACGTCGGCCGCCATCTTCGGCCAGTAATATTTCTGACTAATTCTATTCAAAGTCTTCATAATACCAAAATGAGCACACGAAGGAGGTACATGATATTGCGTTATTATATCTTTCCTAGACTCTTTAGGTACAACTTCTTTCCAGTCATACACTCTGTGCAGAGCTTCCATACTCTGTATGTGTTTGTACAATACTCCATTATTAACTTTCCAAGCATGAAATTTATCTGGAAAGGTTAGAACATTTCTACACATTTTATCGTACCACGATTCTTTGGTTGGTATAGTTTGTTCTACTACAGCTAATTCTACGGGATCACGTGATAAAGCGTCAGGCACTATATTATCTTTTCCTTTACGGTGTTCTATAATAAAATTGAATTGCTGTAACCTGACAGCCCACCTCGCTAATCTGCCTGTCGGAGACTTAATATTTACTAACCATTTTAGACTGTAATGATCTGTTATTATCTTAACCGGTATGACAGATCCTTCTATATAAGCTCTAAATTTCTCCAGAGCAAAAATCATTGCATTAAGCTCTTTCTCTGTAGTTGAATGATTTCTTTCTTGAGCATTCAGAGACCTACTGATAAATGATATAGGGTGTTCTCTATTCGAATCGTCTACCTGTGTCAGGACCGCTCCTAGACCGGTATCGGATGCGTCGCATGATATGATAAAAGGTTTTTTAAAGTTAGGACAAGCTAAAACAGGTGCGCTCACTAAAATATCTTTAAGTTTTTTAAACGCTAAATCTGCCTGACTGTTCCATTTAAATTTGTTTCCCGTAAATTCCTTTTTTGTTAAATTATGCAACGGAGCTGCTATTATAGAAAAGTTACAAATAAACCTTTTATACCAAGATAGTATGCCTATAAAACGTCTTAAGCTTTTTTGCGAGTTCGGTATAGGAAAATCCACTATGGCTCTAACTTTATCTGGATCGGTTCTTAAACCTTGACTATCGACGACATAACCCAGAAACTTTAAAGAGTCTCTACAAAAAACAGATTTGTCCATATTGATAGTTAGACCCGCATCAGAAAGTTTTTTCCGAACTTTCCTCAAAAGAGACATGTGTTCCTCAAATGAAGTGCTTATAATTATAATATCATCTAAGTAATAAAATACTTTGCCCTCAAATTCAGGTCCAAATATTTTATCCATTAAGCGCATCATTCTAGAGCTCGCCCCATGAAGACCGAATGGCATTCTAGCAAAATGAAATAAACCTCGTTTCGGAACAGTAAAAGCCGTCTTCTCTTTAGAGTTTTCCTCCAGAGGAATTTGCCAGAAAGCTGCTGTTAAGTCAATAGTAGACAGGTATTTAGCACCGCCTAAGGAATCTAGTATGCTTGAAACATAAGGAATAGGAAAACTGTCTTTTTTCGACAGCGAGTTTAAAGTTCTACTGTCCAAACATAACCTAAATGATCCATCCTTCTTGGGAACAAGTAAAATAGGACTATTCCACGCACTATGACTCGGTTCAACGACACCTAACTCTAACATTCTATCTAATTCTTTGTGTACCGCCGGCAGCAAGTGTGGTGAAACTGGGTAATATCTTTGTTTTACCGGTTGAGCATCACCTGTGTCAATGACGTGATACTCCAAATCGGTTTTACCTAACCTGTCTCCCGAGATATCTTTAAATTCGTCTATGACACATTTAAGCTCATGCTTCTGTCTATCTGATAAATTTAAGCTGTTTTCTAATCCTTTTATCTCTGTGACTGATTTCGGCTCAGATTTTGATTCCCGTGGTGATATATATTTGCAAATTTCTGGACAAATATTAAAAAGTTTCCAAAAGTCTATACCTAGAATTACATTTGAAGTGATCTCAGGCATAACTACAAAAGTGAAATATTTGACAATGTTTTTATATAGCACCGGAACTGTTATCTTTTGTGTACATTTTACTGAGTGACCTGTCGCAGAAGTTAGAGAAAATTTTTCTTTTAAAGTCGCCAATCTAAATCCTAATCTCACAAAATGTGTATGAAAGTTCTTTCCCAAAATAGACAGGTGGGAACCTGAATCTAGCAAACCAGAAAATTTAGTATTTAGAACCTGAAATGATATGTGAGGACGGCCATCATTGTTACCCGCTCTCTCCGCCTTTGACGTTCTAAGGTCCTGGTAGAATTTCTCCACGACAGCAAGCCAATTAGTCCACTCCGGGTCACACGGCACAGTAGATGAAGACGTCTCCTCGCCCACTGCACAGGCAACCCGAGCTGCTAGTTTTTTCGGTTCTTGCATCTGCAGTCAGGAGCCTTCACACCCGGTTGACCACAGCGGAAGCATCTCACTGGTTCTCTGAAATTCACGTTTTGAGCGCGTTGATTATTGTTATAAAAATACTTTTGATTTCTTTTGACATTAGGATTATAATTATTATTATTGCGTGGAGCCTCCCTGTAACTACTATTATTAGATGTAGTATTATTGGCAGAATTATTGGCTTTAGAATTGTAAAAGTTTGAATTTGCAGGATGGTTTCTATTATCCGTGCGACTGTCCGCTAATTCTATCATCTTTCCATATTTCTTTAGAGCAGTAACATTAGTCACCTCTGTAAGAGAAAGTTTATGTATGTATCTTGGCAACATATTACACAATAGAATTTCTAAAATTTCCTCTTCCGGCAATTTCTTAGAGAGGCGATTATTCATTAGTAAGACTGTGGTTATAAATGAACCCAAGTTTTCTTTAGGTTTTTGACAAGTAGTTCTTAACTGAGCTACAAGACGTTTGTCATGATCCAAGAGTTCAAACTCCTCCTGCAAACCTGCAACAATCTCTGGCCATGAATTAAAATTGGTACGGTTCACCCTGAACCAGTTCAAAGCATCGCCTGTAAAAAATTCAATCGCGCTAGAAAATAGATTAATGTTACTTACACCACGAGAATCTGCTAATTCTTCTACACGTTCTATGAAGTTGCGTACGCATGTGGATCCGTCAAAAACCAGATTCCATTTGTGTACGGGGAATGACTTGCAGGAAGACGATTGCGTTTCCGCCTGTAGCTCCGGCGAAGCTTCATTTTGTTTCACCATTGTCACAGAATCCTGAATCTTGGCCTGACTCCTCGTTAGAATTTGCGGTTCCGACATCACACGAAGAAACTATGCTATGTAGGTATGAAAGAAATAATTAGCACATGTACCAAATATTCACGACAACAATAACCTAGCCTCGTTCATAAAAAATAAAAAATAAATTTGACTACAGCGTACTGTAAGTCAATAAACAGTAAAAAGCGCAGAGCGCTAGAGCTCCAGGGGGGACATTCAAATATATTAAACTGTGTAAAATTATTATTTAACTTAGGAATTTCATCACGAAATGGATCCACCGAGCATCAAAACCGCGAGCGACTGTCATCATATATTCACAAATTAGCAAGATTACCACTTGAAACTTTTAACTACACATAAAACATTGTGCAAAAATTTACATCCTACCCACAAAATAACAGATCACTAGGTTTAATCCACGCTGGGCTGCCAAATGTACCAATTGTTTTCTCGTTTAATACTTCTGGAAAGTGTGTAAAACATGTATTTCATGTGTAGGACAAAATTAAGTAAGGTTAAATGGAATTAAAGAGTTATGTAGTAATGCTAAGAACAAATTTTATTGAGGTTATATTCATAATTCCTTATCATCCATTATCTACGAAATTAATCAATTTAGAAGGCAAGAGACTCTACATTTACAATGAATATCAGGGCATGTTCAGATCGATAAACTAAATCTGACTAGTGACGTGTAATAACAATTCTAATATGCTGATCTGTGGGTATGTAAAAGAATCAAAAAGGTTTAAAGTTTCAAATCTCAAATAGTAATCCTGCTTTAGATACTTAGGGCGCCAGTCCTTCCTAATAATTATTTGAAGAACAAATTTATAAATACAGTAAACCATAATGTGAGAATCTATCGTAAGATGATGACAATCGCTCACGTGTCTGATGGCGCAACTCTCGCGAATCCTTTCCGTGATGCACTTCCTGACAGCTGTCCAACCTCTCTGGAACTGATTAGCAATCTCCGATTATGTACTCGGCCGTTGCCGTGTTCGTAACTGCACGGTTGTAAAATTAATATGTCCTTCTCAAGCGCTTGATACCGGGGCGAGTAGTTTTAAATCGTTACAACTTAACTAATTAATACGTTATTTACGACCTTGAACGTAAATATTTTCGTATTTATGTTGTAATTAAACTCCATCAAACGTTGTGTAATTTTTTTGATTTATGATATGGGACTTTAATTACTTTCATTTTGTGGTAACTTCTTGATTCTGGACAGAGCGTTGAGTTTCAAACTGTATTGGTCTCTCCCTTGCAAATCTAACTTTAAATACTTTCTCTAAAAGAGCTAACTTTCCTCCGTCACTTATTATGTTTCCCTACATCCTAACGAACTCGTAAATAACCTGTACTAATCGAATTACGCATGTTTAAATGAACAGATAATTAAGAATGACTCAAATGGTTAATTGTTAGTAAATTTGATTATGATTGTTTTATGTCTGCCTGTCTCTCCTCCACTATGATTCAGCTGCTATAAGGTACATATAAAGGTGGGTTTAGTAGGTTAATGTAATTAATAGATTGCATATTAGACGAACTCAGAATACCCTTTTTCTGCCGAAAATTTGGCTCCTATCCTCCTGCAAGTTAACAGGATGGTCAAGGATCAACTAGAACTTCGCACAGTCAGCCGACGCGATTTTCCAGAGGGTCTTAGTACCTTGTTCTGTCAATCTTCCATGTCGTCGAGCACGTCATTCAGGTCTTTCCCTAAGTCCCGAAACCCCCAAATTCTTACTCCTCCAAGGTCTACTATTTACTTAGGGCGAACCGGTTTCGTCCTATATGCAATCATATACTCACGGTGTTTTGCAGAGTTACGGGTCGTGAATCCTCCCTCCACGTACAAGAAATGATGTGAGAGTAACTCTGTCGAGTCTGAAACGCTAGCTGTAAGCGAGTCCACATTATCCAATGTACAGTACATACAAAGATATATATATAAACATACGTTTGGGTAGGATTATAACTCGCAATTTTGAGGCTAGCTAGTCTCAAATCCCGAGCTCGGATTTCGTGAGAAGGAATTCTCCACAAAACCTTAACCGATGACCGAATATATACATACCAAGAGTGGGAAATATTAATAGATACTAGTATAATAAGCAATTATCTGGCGATATGTTCTGGAGATTCGCCAAAACTCCAAGCTTTTTGTTTTGTTTGGTTGGCAATTTTATTTAAGAGATTGCCATCTCTATTATGTGTTTGGTTAATGGCCCTTGTATTTAAGGAGCGACCACTGCCTCCTATTGTTGAACTGTTTTCCAAATTTTCCCCCAAAGTTCAACTTTTGGTAAAATTTTTACTCTCCCATGATTTTTCAACTGCTTCGTAAATTATTTATACCTGTAAGAGCAATTATTTCATAATTTTTCCCCGAATTTTTCATGTAGTTCTTTAATAATCTTTTATCTGACTATCCCGTGATTTTCAAATGTTTGATGTACCTATTAGCTACCTAGGAGAGTAGTTAATCCATAAAAATTTTCTCAAATGTTCAATGATACTCTTCAAGTTCTTTTATTTGACTAGCCTATAATAAATCTAATTACTTTCAAATTGTTCAATCCTAAATATCTCTTAAGTTCAAATTAAAGATTGTGTTTAACCCCCTTTTTTTATATATATAATTGCGCAACGTTATGGTGTTGCCCTATCCTAAGATTGACATCTTCCTAAAGCATTCAACACAGTGCCCTACTGACCGAGTTGTTTTATAAACAATTTTAGTTATGTCAACATTCCCACTGGCCTCGTGACCTAGATCCAAGAACGCGTGACATTTGTTTACCTTTAAACATTCCGAATTCAATAATGGTTATTTCTTTCTCGCAAATGTCTAATTTGTTTCCCCGATAAATTTAGTCATAATGCATACATATACTTTGTCTCGATACATAAATACACAGATATATATATATATAATTTTATTATAGTTGAGGTAAATTCTAATATCATAACTCATTTTTTTGATCATTTTATATTAGCTGAACTTATAATAAATAATATATATACTAAGTAAATACAAAACTTTGACTTGTAAATTTATCAAACACATAACTATTTTAAATAGTTACGGATAAATGCAAAGATAGGTATTCGAGATCGATACCTTTACTTTTTAATATAAGTGTGTTTCTTTTGATTATATATATATACATAAATATACATACTTTATATATAATATTTTAATATAGGTACATATCACATATTAAGCATATAATATTTTGTTATAATAATATAAAATTTTATACCGACGATCAGCTGCCCTCTGCCTCGTTCATGTCTCTAGAAATTTTTATACTTTGTAAGGACTTACCCCAAAAGGTCCACTCCTGTCGGGTTCAACACGACAAACCTTTTATATTTTTTTTTCTACCTAATTCAGCTATTGTCTAACTAAACCTAGATTAATCATCTTTATTCATTATTTCACTATTGCGTTGACTCTAAACTGAATTAATTGATGACTAATCTTTATCAATCAAAATGTATTATATTTTAAAAACCCGTTGGTTAACTTAACAAATTTATTTTATTATTTTTTTATTTATTTTATTTATTTTTATTATTTAATTCTTGTATCACCGAACTCTTTTATTTTGCAGTAAGATAACGTATTTCACTATTTATTCAAACTTTCCGAAATAATAATTATTATTAGGTTACCACAATCTTATTTAACAATAATTTAATCATCTGTATTATTTATTCCAAAGTCCATATTTATTATTATTACTTTATCTAACACTAGATTAATCCTGTGATAAATTATTACGTTCGATTTGCACTTTATTTAAGGAACTATCACCGTTATGATAACTAACACTGGTTTTTATTTTTATTTCGCTACACCAACTTTTTTCTTTAATTAATAAAAGACTAGCACTTAATTTGAAGCACTCAATTTACTTAAAGATTTTCGTTGAACTTTTCCATTTAATTGGGTGCACTTATTTATTTATTATCTCGCTTTTGATTGCACTATTTTTTTTAATTAATTGATTTAAATATTTGATATTTAATAGAACTCTTTCCGTTTAAACTGAACGCACATAAATTTTTTTATAACTTCTTTTAATTTGCACTATTTTTAAATCATTAATATAAATATTTGATATTTAGTAGAACTCTCTCCGTTTAAACTGAACGCACATAATTTTTATTACTTCTTTTTAATTTTTATTATTATTACATCACTTTATTTAATTACCACACCGACACTTGTCGCGAAATTACTAAGTCCCAAAATATGATATTTATTGATTATAAAAACCGAATTTTCCACTAATCAAATTGTATCTATTACAGAACTTTTTAACTTTTCACAATTAAACAAAACGTAAACTTTATTTCTATTCCCACTGATTTTAATTTCTTTAACTCTTTATAAGACACTGGCTCGAATATGAAATTTTTCTAAGTCCTGTGATTCTAACTAATTAGAATTTTTCCACCAGTACATTACCGAACGTATCGTCACGCCTCACAAACTTCCGCTTTTCAAAACCCCCGATGACTACCGAAAAATCACTAAGTCCTGTCTTTTAAACCCCTCTCAGGATTAGAATGGCCTATCTAAGCTATCTTTGATCCACGAATTTAATCTCTAACAACTCGAGATTTCATATATCGATTCTGTCATTTTTGTTTAACTGTCGTTAGGTCCACCTTTCATGACTTTGTTCATGCCCTATCTCGTTTAAACATTTTTCCAGGATCGGACCGGCGATATTACGTCAAAATGCCCCTCATTCCTTTTGTCTGTTGGTCATACAGAATTAGCTTGAATTTCATAATTTTTTAGTTATTTTTTTCTCAATTCGTAAAAGGTCCGTCTTCGATAACTATATTTACGTCTCGATTTTTCCGTACCTATCACAAATCATGATTATCTCCATATCGAAATGTTTACTATGCAATTTCGAGTTGCAATTTTTATAAATTCCACTCTATCTCACTGCTACTTGTATGAATTTTTCCATTAAAACCCGTATTTTCTCTATTTACGTAGTATATCTGAACTTTCCCCTTTCCCCTAGAATTTTCTTATATTCACAACACTCTTCCTACGAATTTCCTCTTTTATCCTTATGTTATTATCCACATCTATATGATTAGTTACATTCCAAGCCAAATTTATTGTTTTCATCGATACTTCTGAATTTTCATGAGTTTTCCTTACGGAATCATCTTTTAATTGTTTTTATTTTCTTTTTTACTACCCCTCGTTTCGTCTTCGATGTATGTCACCCCTTAGAAAATTTCATTTTCTATATACTACTACTTTTTATGTTATTTTCCACATTTTTTTTAGGAGAAACTTCCACTTCGGCCCTTAAATATATGTCAATTTTTATTACTTCATATGGATCTTCCCCCAAATTCCGTCCCTTTCTTCCCTGAATTCACATTAATTTAAAATTTGACATGTGTTTAGGTCTGGACTTCGATGTACTCACCAATAACTCAGCGTTTATTCGAGGGTAATAAAATCTAATCGTTTTTAGTTAAAGTAAACTGTCCATATGACCAATGATGATTTTTATCGTCCAAAAAGCCATTAAAATGGGTTTAATCGCCTAAAACCATGTTCGTTTTCTGGTTGTTTAAATAACAGAACCATGTGTGAGGTCGTCAACTCAAATAATGTTTCATTTTTTCTTGCAGTCTGTCGTATTTCTCATAGAATTCTCCTCAAACAATTGACGTAAAACAATGCTTTTTGTTTACTTTGTCTATCGCAATGTAACTAGAATGATCACCCTATTCCAAATATATAACGATATCTATTTAAACTCGTCTGAAAACGCAAAATTAAGTCGAAATCTTATATTGTTCAATAAACACTTCCGTTTAATCGTCCATTTTTTTCATTAGATTATCTTTCCAAATCGTTTCCCTTGACGTTATTGCTTCATCTAAAAGTGACATCCCTAATTTCCAGCGTTTTTCTTCCTTTTAAATGTTAAATGTACGCTTTTCTCTTAATCTGGCCTCCTTGACTTTCTATGTACTCGTTATACAACTAAATATCCCTACAGTAGTTTTTCTTATGTTTTGCACGTCTTTTCTTTAATTTTCCTCTTATTAAAATTTTCTTGTTATTTTCTTGCATAGTTTTTCCAACATAATATGGATTAATTTGTTTGTTAACGGCGGTCGTCAACACCTTCATTGCACTGATTGTATATCTTAAATCTAGGGTCATTGTACCTGATGCACCGGGCGTGAGACCCTGTTTACATTATAGTGTATTGATCTTTCGGTTGATGACGATATTTTTTTCCATAAATCTCTGATTAATTGCCTAGTTCAAAGTCCATTTCTTTGTTCAAAATCTGAACACGCCCTCCACTTTTGTGATTGGTTAATCATTCTTTGTGTTTATTATCGCGCCTACCTTTTTGGGAACCCCGGGAAAAGTAAAGATGTTAGAAGCCTCTGTGTTCTAATTATCAAAACTTGACACGAGTTTAAACATTATGGATCTCTACTGTCTCCATGGTCCAATCAAACTTAATCCGCTAGGTGCCGCTAGTGTGTTGATTTCGTTATAATTCTGAAATATTATTTATCCATTCGTAAGGTGGAAGCTACGATATTTTCTAATTTTCACTGTTGATTAATGCAATTCATCACAAAGACAAATAAATTATACGCAATGGAACATCCCAATAATTCGTGTGTTCGGTCAAACAACATTATCTACAAAAAACATGCCAATACTAAAAATAATTTCGTATCTAATTGTTTATTACGTTGTTTGGTTATATGTTAATGTTGTCTTAAGTAATTAAATATTACAATTTGAGATTTTACTCATTAAGTTATACACAGTAGCGGTTCTTCACAGGGGGACAATGGGGACGGTCCCCGCCAGTTACACTCAAAACCTACTAAAGGAAAAGGAAATAACAGTCGGTGCGTTGTCTTCACCAAAATGAATGAATTCTTTAAACATAAAAGTAATTAACATTTGCAGAAATAAAATACAAATAATTATTCCGGATGATTTTAATAAGACCCTACGCGCGTACAGCGAACAATGTACGGAGCACAAAACAGCGGGTCAATTTCTCAGTGCGCAGAATCTAATGCGCACTTGGGGGACGATCCGAAGTATCCCCATACTTTCCTTGCGTTGTTTCACGATCTTATGCAACTGCGCATGCGCAGTCGTATGTGAATTCAAATACCCGCGGGGACAATTCATTGGATCCCCACAGAAACATTTGTTTGCGAAGTTTCGGGCGGGAATCGCTCGCGTTCAAATTAGTTTGATAATAATCTTGCAAGATAAAGCTTTATTTTTATTATACTACATTGTAAATTGGCATATATCTTTGGATATTTTATATTATTTTGTGTTTTGATATCCGATTAGCATGATTAGACCATAAAATATTTTTTTGGGAAATTTTATATTAGGGAACGTAACCATACTACGTGACACGTTTAGGGGGGGGGGTGTTCAAAATGTCACGCTTGGTACAAAATATCGATCCCCACCACTAAAAAAGTGCTCGAGCCGCCACTGGTTATACATAAAAATTAACATAATTTTCTTTTTTCAGATACAAAATGGCTTTCAAAAAAGATGGTAAAGACATCAGCGATTTCAAGTCGTCAAACAAAAGCATAAACTATACCAAAATCTCGGGATCTCATGAGTTTCAAGATGAAGAACAATTTGTTGAGACCAAACTCTACAAAAGAAGATGGCTGATTTTGATGGTTTTTGTTTTATACGCCGCCAGCAGTTTCATGCAATGGTTCCAGTACTCCATCATTAGCAATGTGATTGAGAGTTATTATTCCGTCAGCTCTTGGGCGGTGAAGTTGACCTCTATGATCTTCATGCTAACTTATCTACCCTTGGCATTCCCAGTGTCGTATTTTATGGATAAATTGGTGAGATTTCACGTTGATTTGTATTTTTGGTTGATCGTATAGCAGTCCTGTTTTGACTCGACCACGTGTTTACTGTCTATGAACTGTATGTGTTGTATCCTGTCAATCCTATCAAGGTGGTAGCCGTGTTTGTTAGTACTTTTGTTCCACTAGAGCGCACAAACCTTTCGATTGTTGTGAACTTTAAACCGAAATTAAATTTTTGCCCCAGGCAATTTCCATGAACAATGAATAATTGCCAGTTAAATGAATTATTTCTAAAATCTATGACACAGTTTAATAGTAATTAGTTAGATTATTTAAAATATTTAATAAGTTAGATTATTTAAAACTAGTTTACCGCTACGACTAACGTCTCGTCTGTTGGTAACGTCTCATCTGTCGCGACTTTGCAAACTATTCCAAAATTCATGCAAATTAAAAAAAGTTTCCCTGTGCCGTATCGCTCTTTTGCGTACCTCCATATACCGTAATGGATTTTTATGCCAACAGTTGTTGCAATGCTACTGGCGCGGTCGCCGCATCTAAAGCCTCTCGTCTGCGGGCGCTCTAATAAGGAAAAAAAATGGAAAGAGTGATATGAAATGTTTTTTTTTTTAATTTCTAAATGTTCATATTTGTCTAGGTTTTATGCTCCAGAAACTAGTTATGGCTAACTGTTTTATCACCGTAAATACGAAAAATGAAAATTTCTAGAACATAAGTGTTTTGTGACTTTACATATAACGAAAAGCAATTAAATGGTAAACTGTCACTTTATGGGTATGCTTCATGTTTTTTGTAAAACACATGAAGCATTCATAAAACATTCAAACTATTTCTGCACAATCCTTCCTTCGTGGACATTATAAAATATACGTATCTGTTTGTCGAAAGGTTGGTGTAACTTAAGGTTAAATTAAGCTAATTAGGTCCTACCATTTTAGCTCCCTTGTAACCTACGATGTAGTTACCGACAACAGCTTTTAGGCTGTATCTAGAGATGCTTTCCTACGATTTTAAATTGTTTTCAACATTAAGAGAGTGGGCTTAAATTTTATTAAATTCTCTGAAACACAATTATTATGGGTAAGCGATGTGAAGAAAAGACGTAAATCCAGAATATTAGTATAACGCACTAAAATTGTTGATTAATTATTTTTAGGATTTGAGAATATCAGCACTTATAGGTGTAACAGGCACTGCCTTTGGTTCCTGGGTAAAAGTGTTCTCAGTGGCTCCAACCAGATTTCCAGTGACCTTTGCAGGTCAGACCATCATTGCCCTCTCGCAACTGTTCATCATCAATGTGCCCCCAAAGCTGGCAGCTGTGTGGTTTGGGGAATCAGAAGTAAGTTGTCAAAGACCCCTGGTCAAATGGTACCTCTATTTACTTTACACCATCTGAATTAAATGTTGAACTCTGATATGGGTATATCATATTTTTTGATATGGGTATTGTGAACTTGCACGAAATATGGTTTGGGATAGCTAAGTAGCTTACTATTAGAAGAAAATTGTGGTTATCTGTCTGAAGCTATAAAAATTCTGGCATCATGCATAATTTGGAAGGAAACGCCGAGTACCGCCGTCCCGGGAACCATTCATTGGATAACCGACTCTTCAATTCACTCGACACGACTATATTTCGCCCAAGTGGTTCGTTGTGTTTACCCGAGGTTTCCCGGGTTCAAGCGAGAGATTTGTCCAGGACTTGGTGGCAGCTGCGTCTGACCACCAGCTGCGTGGCGGGTCGGATAGGAAGAGGTCGGTTGAGAGAGACTCTTTGATCTCTCCAGGTGGACTTTCTCGACAAAATACCTTGCACCCCAGTGGGAGGGATGGATTCATATGTCACTCTTGCACACACATACACCAGATTGTACCCCACTAATCATACATTTTTCCTCCCCGTAACGTTCTCTCCTTCATTTACTTAAAAAGGCCTTTCGCACAGCATCCCCTTAGATAACATATTATCATAATTCCGTAGAGTTTGGGAATATTCATTTAAATGTTAAAATTATGGAAAGATGCCAGTTTGCTTGATTCGTAAATCGAAATTAGAAGATCGAAAAACTTTTGTTAAAGTCAAGTTTTTTTTTAAATTTATATGCAGGTTCAAAATAGACCTTTTAAGATATGTTCTATTTTTTTATTTTTCTTCGTTATTTATTTTTGGGGTGTTATGTCGAATTGAGCTACCTCCTTCTTTAGCCAACGTTTCGGACAGCGATGCAGTGGTCATCATCAGGGTGGATGTATGATGCGTTACAGCGTCCATCATCACACATCATGACCACTGCAACCTTTGTTAAAAAAGGGAGTAGCGCAACACGGCATAACACCCCAAAAATAAATATCTCAAATACTTTAGGCCGTGAAAATCTAAAATCATGTATCAGTATTTTATTATGTTTTTTTTTCATTAGCTCCACACAGGAGGCCCAAATGAAAATAATTCCCCTCGGGGCCTATGTCGTCTTTGGGGATGTTGTGTGGAGGGTCTTTTAATGAAAGGAAGGAGAAGAAGTTCTGGGAAGGAAAATCGTATGAGGGGTGGGTAAGAAACTGGGCATCGGTTTGTCCAGGAGTGGCGGACGTATAAATCCATCCCTCCCACTGCGGCGCACGACGATATTCCAAAAGTACGGCTGGAGAAGTCAAAGGGACTCCCTCAAGCACTCTCTCTTGATCCGGCCTGCCATGCAGCTGGTGGGCAGGCGCATCCGCCGCCAAGACCCGGACAAACCTCACCCAATGAACCCGGACACCCCTGCTAAGTCACCAAATGTAGCAGACCACTTGGGGGTGACCTGTGGCAGAGGTTACATAATAATTTCACGCAGTTGAACAGTAAAGACAACAAATATAAAGTAAAGACAACAAAAAGATTTTGCTTGATTTCGGAGACTGCTTGATTTTAGAGAAAAAAGAGTTAGAGAAACTCTCTAATAACTCATTTGGGAACTGCAGGTCTCAATGGATTAATTAGAAATTATAAACGCTTTATGCAACACTCCGTCACCACTTTTACTCTTGCATAATATAACTTATCACTTTCTTTCCTTTGAAGGTTTCTACAGCATGCAGCATTGCAATATGGGGCAGTCAATTTGGCATTGCATCAGGATTTTTCCTCTCTCCTTTGTTGGTCACCAATTCCGAATCTTTTGAGTCCATTGGAAGTGATCTCTTCAACATGTTCTTGTATATCGCCATCTTTGCTACTGTAATGACAGTGGCTGTAATAGCGGGTAAGGGACATAATAATAATAATAAAAATGGTCAAATGATTGAAATGCAATAGTTTTGATGCAAATAATATTTCAAAGTTTTCTCATGCCTTGAAATGTAAACTTCATGACTGTCATACATTAATTTTCCGATGTTTGAGGCTGGAGTGCGTTCACCTTATCGTGGGCTTCTTCTGTCTGAAACTACAGCATTCTTTGCTTTTTAAACTTTTGGATCATTACCAGAAAACATCAACATAATTGTCGAAATTTATTATTTAATGGCCTTTTCGGTGAATTTCTTTTGCAATTTTTGGATATGGAGCTGTGATTTTCACGTTGCGATCTCCCTGTAAAGTTTGATCATTTTTTTTTTGCATTTCCTGTCTCTCAAGTTCTGCCATTCTTCTTGCAATATCTGAAAGAGTAAATTGTTTCATAATACTGATGAATCCTTCATCAATATTTTTGATGATTGTTCAAAACTTTAATTTTAAAATCCTTTTGCACGATCTATCTAAATTATGTTTTTATTTCAGTTCTACTAAACACCTGGTGCATAATAACTTCAATATTAACTTTGAAATTCGATCAATTGTTTAAATATTATGAAACAATTAAACCATATACCATATTTTCAATAGTATCCAAAAGGAAGGGCTGTTTCAAAAAAATTGAACTATTCATCAAATCTTTTAGGTTAATTTTCACTAAAATCTCTGTAAATTCCTTTCTTTTTCTGTAATTATACAAATAGGCAAGTTGCTTCAAAAAACTCAAATAATCACAGAACATGAATAGAACTTTCACAAAACGTGGAAATCTACTTCAAAAATTTGACGAATTTTTTCAACTTTTAATGAATTGTTAAAATTTTATTTACGTAACCCATGATGCGTTTTAAGATATTCACGGCCAAAAGTATTTTCGTTATTTGTTTTGGAGGTGTTATGCCGTGTTGCGCTACCTCCTTTAGCCAACGTTTCGGACAGCGTAGAGGAGGTACCGCAACACGGCATAACACCCCAAAAACAAATAACGAAAACATTCTAAGTATTATTTAATTAAATGAAGATAATATTAGCGAAACTCAATCGAAAATCTTGAGACAGAAAAATCAGAAAAAGATATTGGCACCTTTGGAACTCGAACCCAGGACCTTCTACTTTCATGGTAACAGCTCTGCCAACTCAGCTAAGGGGTCGACCATTAATCACGTGATGTTTTTAGCAACTTTTTAACCCTCCTCCCCCCGTGGTGATATGTGGTGAGGTTTAAGACTAACCCCCCCCCCCCCAAAATCACGTGTATTTTGAAATTTTCGGAATATTATCACGAAAAATAAATACACGTGATATCTCATTATTCCCCCCCCCCCCCTGGTGATATTTCGTGATTTTTTCCGAACCCCCCCCCCTTTCGAGCCTCACGTGATTAATGGACGACCCCTAAGGTGTCTATATCCAATTCGATCACTTTTAAATTCTTTCTGCAGAAGGTCTTGAGTCCCAAAGGTGTCAATATTTTTTTTTCTGATTATTCTGTTTCTTAATTTTCGATTGAGTTTCGCTAATACAGTCTTCATTTAAATAAATATTACAATTTCAGGTTTTACTCCTAAAGTTTAAAAATAAATTAAAATTCTTATTATTCCTCGCGGGGCATTGGGTACCTTCCTCGTGAGCGTGATGTTTTTTTTTCACTCATATGTAAGTCATTAATTATTGCTGTAGAATGTAGCATGAATACGAATAAAACACTTCATCAGTATTTCAGGCCAGACCCGCTGTGCCCCCCAGTCATGCTCAGGCCATCCTCATTCTGACTCCGGAGAAAAATCCCAGCTACCTGCACAGCCTTAAAAAGTTGCTTCTCGATAGGGACTTCATATTTCTCTTCACATCTAATGGCATCAATAATGGATGCTTTAGCGCCTTGTCGACCATGCTGAACCAGATATTTTTATTTTATTTTCCGGTAAGTATTTCTTAATTTATCTATACTTAATTCAATGGGAATAGAGGAATAACAATGTTGAGTCATGAATACAAGGAATAGGTAGGAATGAAATGGAAAGTGTGTTTTTGTTATCCAAACGAAAAAAATAAGTATTTAAGTATTGGGTTGAAACAGATATCAGGTAGGTAGCAAACTACTGCAATCTTAGCCAAGGTAGAGCTTCGAGCATCTTAGCTTCTGAAGCAGTGGTGATTGGTTCAAATACAATAAGAGAAGGCATTTTTTTTATTTGTTGCTGTATAACTTTCAATGGAGCTTCTAAACTGGAGAGAGCTGGCACAAAACCGAGATGAGTGGAGGACGACTCTTGAAGAGGCCAAGACCCACCAGGAGTTGTAGAGCCAATAGTGATCATGATTATGGTGTAACTTTGATACTTAGAAGATTGAGCAGATACAAATAAAAAAATAGACGCAGAACATTTTCGTAGTTCTCCTCACCAAGATAACCTGTGCTGAGGTGAACCAGGTTTTCGAAAGATTTTGGAAAGAAAGATTTTTTTTTTATTTTTTTTTTTTTTTATTAACAGAAAATAGTTTTTTTTCTTGTTTACATTGCACCTGCAAAGCTACTGCAAGTAGCTTGTCGGCAGGAAAATAGTGTGGACAACAACATGATACAATATACAATGTTTTACAATAGAAGAAAAAAATATTGCAATTTAATAAAAAACATAAATAAGTATAAAAAAAATAAAATAATAAACATATGTCTAAAAAAAAAAAAAAAACAAAATTAAATATTAATATTTAAAAATTAAAAATGTACGAGGAGTCAAGTCAATACATACAATCTGATTCCAATAGCCATGTTCTAAACAATAGTGCAAATTTAGGTGTCGAGCAACATTTTTTCAAATCATATGGCAGCTTATTAAAAATAAGTGGTACAATGTATTCAAGAGTTCGCTGTCCATGTTTATTAGAAAATCTAGGTACTATCATCCCTTCATTTTGTGTAAGCCTAGTATTGTACATGTGATCCACCATTGTTTTGTATGGGCTATCTAAGATATGTTGCATACAGATTTTATGCCAAAAAAGAGCTCTAATAGGTAACACATTTATGGATTTATACATAATTGTGATATTTTGCCGCTGGTCATAAACTGCTTTGCTGACGAGTAATTTGACCATAGCGTTTTGAATTGACTGTACATGTTGGATGTTTGTTTTACAAGAGTGCCCCCAAGAAGTTATACCATATCTCACATTAGATTCAGCCAGGGACAAATAGATTAGTTTCATGGTTTTGATGGGTACATAATATTTAAGTTTATACAGTTTGCCTACAATCGCTCGAAGGCGCTTACATAGCTTAACAATATGGATATCCCATTTCATATTACAATCCACCGTCACCCCTAAGTAGACATATTCTTTGACTAGGTCAATACTTCCACAGGCGCAGGGCTGTATACAGTTATTGTGTATGCAGTCAAAGTTATGGGACACTATTGAAGGTGCTATTGCATATCTGGCATGAGGCGATCTTATGTGCATTAGTTTTGTTTTTTGTGCATTTATTTATTTATTTATTTATTTACACATATATAACTAAGCCAGAGTCGTGAGACCATTTTAGTAATGCTATGAAGTCCTGCTGTAGCATATTCATGGCCGTGAGCAGATCCCTATGTGAGATGACAAGTGCTGTGTCATCCGCATATACATAGTGCTTGATAAAAGAAAATACTTTATTCATAAGAGAGACAAATACTATATATAATGTTGGACCTAGGATAGAGCCCTGCGGTACACCAGTAGACAATGATCCCACTTTACTCAATTTTCCATTTATTTTGACCTGAATTTTACGATCACTAAGGTAGTTCTTCAAAAGTTTAAGAAAACGTCCTCGCACCCCTATCGCCTCCAGAACTTTAAGTAATTTTGTTGGATCTATAGTATCAAAAGCTTTCGAATTGTCTATAAATAAAACTAATAATTGTTTTTTATCGTTTAGTTCATTATTTATGTAATTCGAAAAATCTTGAAGTAACAGTTCAGAGCTCTTCTTTCTTTGAAAGCCATATTGGTGTGGATCTATTATTGAGAAAGACTCGAGGTATTTATTCAATTTTATGGAGATGTATTTTTCAAGTATCTTTTCTATTGCAGGCAAGATACTGATCGGTCTGTAATTTCCTATGTCAATATGCCTGCCACTTTTGTATATAGGTCTTATAATGCTACATTTAAGCTCATCTGGTATTACGGCTTGCATTAATATTGTGTTAATTAAATTTGTCAAAATCGGTCCTAAAATATCTATGTGTTTTTTAATATCAAACATTCTGATGTTATCTATTCCGGGTGATTTTGAATTTTTTAGAATTTTTACAATATTCTGAATGTCTAAAAGTGTGGCACGTGGTATATAAAGACTATGTGGTAGCTGTGTTGGTTCAACATTTGATGCTCTAAGATCACATTTATGTACTAGTGAGTTTATACTGTCCGAAAAGTAGTTGACAAAGTCGTCCGACACTGTTTCTGCAGATTTATCTTTTAGCAAGTACCTTGAGATTACTTCATCGCAATTACTCTTAGATCTACGTCCTAATATTTTATTTATCTCATCCCATGTATTCTTTGTGTTTCCATAATAATTTTTGAATTTTTCATTAAAAAAGGTAGATTTACATTTAAATATTAATTTAGTTACAATATTCCGAAAAGATTTATATTGTTTTTCATAAATCTTATTTTTTGGTGAATTTTTCCAAATTTTATATAAATTATCTCTCTTTTTAACGCTATCCAATACTTCATTTGTCATCCACTGTTTTATAGGCCATGGTCTTTTTCTTGGCTGAAAATGTATGTATATCTTACTTTTTTCATAAATATCGTTAAATTTACATTTTATTTGTTTATAAAGCTTAATGCAATCTTTTTCACAGAGTAATTCATTCCAATTGAAATTCCTAATGCTTGTATCGATCCTTTTTTGAGATAAAATTGAAACTTTAGTTGTTGTTAATTTCTTATTACTTTTGGGAAATGGAATATTTATCGCCGTAACAAAGTGATCGGCTAAATTAATCTCGCACACACACGATGAAAGCGTATCAGTGATTTTGTTTCCACTCTTGAATCTTACAAAAATATGATCAATGCACGAACGTGTTATTTTTCCTGCACTAACCGCTTCTCGCGTGACGTCATCGATACATTTAGTAAAATAGTTCATCGATAATAAGTTTTCATATTGAATGGTTAGCGGATCAAGACAGTGTAACAAATCAATATTTACATCCCCAAAGATTAGTACATTTTCACAGTGATTTGGGGAAAGATTATTGAGTATTGTTGAAAGTTCATTAATGAAAGCTAATTTACTTAAATTTGGTGGGCGATATATTGCTAGTAAGGTAAGTTCATTATTATTTGGAAGTGTGATTATACCGAAAATATTTTCAAATGCCTGAGTTTCCAATTTCTTTTGTGTGAAAACAAATGAATCTCTGATGTATACAGTAATACCCCCACTAATATAACTTTCATAATACGGTATTTGTAATAACTTCTAGAACGATGTATTTACGTCTGTATTTTTTGTGACAACTCGTTAATGAATTTGTTTGTTATATAATTTTTACAGCCACATTTTGTTAACCAGTTTTTTCATGTTTACGCTGCAAGTATATTTTTTACTTCGTTGCAGAGTTTATGAAACTCTCAGAATTCTCATAATTCAGAATAAGAACTTGCTTAAAATGGCTTTTACTATATAGCTAAATATGCTTTAACTATGTAGCTTAATATGATTATCATGGTCAGTCCTTAACTTCCCCATGTACTTACGTGTTTCATTCATGTTTACTCTTTCTCCTAATTGTTTAAGCATCACAAAATTTCCTTTAGTATTGAATGCTATAGTCCCACTGTCTCCAGGACTTAATACTTGTGTGCAAACACATAAAAAAGAAGACTGAAAAGGCTTCATAATACAAACAAAATGTGTCACGTTTATCTATTTATCAGTTTCGCGTAAAGCAGCATCCTAAAATTGTTTCAACTAGTCTGGCAACCTCATAAAATAAGTTTCCAACTTTTAGGACGGCCAGATTGACCCCGGCACAGTCGGGGTTATAATAGTCGTGGGGGGCATGATTGGCTCAGTGGTCTGCGGGGCAATAATGGACAAGACCAAGGGGTACAAGGAGGTGGCCTTTGCAGTCTATTTCCTCGCAGCCGTCACCATGGTGGGATATACTTTTGCCCTGATGTCGCCGAATAAAATGGTCATTTATGGATTGGCTTGGACATTAGGGTGAGTTCAGTATTGAGTTTTTCATTTAATTGATTTTGCCTTGTTTAACTGGATTTTTTATTGCCTTTGCACTGAGTAGCATGATTTGAAGTGGTTCATTATTTTTTTCCAATAAAAACTGATACTATTCCGAATGTTACCTTTTTCGTAGACGACATCAAAAATATTGAATTCTTTTAGATGAAGGATGAATTTAGATGAATTTTACCAAAGGGGTAAACATGTAAGACAGAACGCTGCATTGCCCTGTTTTTGAATACTTCTTGTTCAATTCACATCCAAACACGATGCCAAATTGTCATGGTGTCAGTATTATTATGTTATTCCGACTACATATTCCGAATCAAGAATTATTTTTCATGTCTTTTCATTCGTTCATCTTCAGTCAACATTTCCAAGCATTATTCTTTTGTGCTGCGTCACTTCATTTTGCGTCGTTGTACAAACTACTACTCCATTAAAAAATAAATGCAGTTATTTAACTCTGTTGGCAATATCCTCAGTTGCATTCCTCTCTCAAATATAATTCCCAACATCACGAACTCATTCGGTTGCTCAAATTAATCAAAGCTTATAAACATAGTGAAAGATCACCATTCTGAATCTCGTTTTCGAGATTGCATCGGCAATGTTTTGTGGCACTATCTGAATTACCAGATACTTTCCCTCCTTCTTTTTCCCTGTATCTTCTCGCTTCCTTCAACCTCACAAGAGGTCAACCTCAACATCACTTGAGAGCTGGTGGTACTTTTGTGGGGACACTTTGGACTCACATAAAAAACATTACCTAAAATTCGAAATTTTCTTGTGTGTTTTTCCCGAATTTCAGTCTTATGTAATTCTGGCTACACTTATTCCAATGATTTCCCATTCACAACTAAACCAATCCAATTATAATTTTTCTAGATTCTTCCTTCTTGGCTACACTCCGGTCGGCTACGAATTCGCCTCTGAATTAACCTACCCAGAATCAGAAGTCACCGTTGCTGCAATCCTGAACACAATGAACATGCTTGCTGGCATACTGTTCACAGTCGTCTTCGACTTCACATTCGAATGGTACGGAGAGTTCTGGTCCAATATCGCTGCAGCCGTGACTCTGGTTTTGGGAACCGCTTTGACAGTGATGATTAGACCGAACCTCAAAAGGCAGAAAGCGCAGAAGATGAGAAATGATACGATTGGGTTGAGGGTTGTTATTGACAATGATAAATAGCAAATTGAGGTGATATAATTTTGATGTGTTTTTTTATTAAAAAAATGGGTGAATTTTGAATTGAATAAAAAAATTGAGTAAGAGCGCTAGATGTTCTCAGAATTATTCTGGTGAGAAATTGAATGGAAATTCGTCTTCTTCTTATGTCGTCGTATTTTAATAGGGTTTAATATAAGTTTATTATTTATTTATTTACCTAGTGTCTATTTACTCCAGTGATTAAGAACGTTTGAATTGTTTTGGGAAACTTCCAAATAATATCAAGGTTCGTTAAGATTACAATTTATTTATTTATGTTTATCGTTATGTTCACAATGAATGGGTTCATGGGATGAGATTTGTCCAAGTCTGATGGTCTTGTCCGAAGCGACTGCCCACATTCGTATGGCGATCAGGAACGAGAGAGACTGGTTGACGGAGGACTTTTATCCTTTCCAGCCGGAATCTCTCGACATAGTCCATTACCCAGATTCCTACCCACCCCTCATACCTATTTCCTTCGCAGAACTTCGTCTCCTTCCTTTCTTTAACCCTTCACACAGCATCCTCTAAGAAAACTTAGGCCCTGAACCACACTTGGGGTTACCCAAAGTTATTTAAATATGAGATACGTGCTATCGGCAGTTTTTGCTGGGTGGGACTGTGCTTCCTGGTGGCGCCGATATTGTTAACCAGTACTACGGCATACCTTAGAAAAATCAACTAAATTCTGTATTCGCACTAGGACCATTAGACCGTAGTCCACTGACAATCGGGCGCCTATCATAGCATATCTCTTATATTTCAATATCTTTGGGGTGACCTATGGCAGAGGTGTTGGTTATCCAATAAATGGTTCCCATACTCGCCTCCAAGTTGGAAATATTTTAATTTTGAAGGTCTTTTAAAGTAATTCAATTTCACCATCGCACTCAGACGTTTGTTGACTAGAGATCTGCAGGTCAAAAATAATAATTCACCTTTAATTTCGTAATAATAATTCACCTTTAATCTGCTCGTCAAAAATAATAATTCACCTTTAATTTCGTCTTCCGACTAGAGATAAGAAAGAGAACGAACAACAGCAGTCGATGCAATAGATTACCTTTAAATCGTCTGGACCAGTGATTCTAAACACATAATTTTGGCGCCCGAAATCTCAAAACTAGCGTAAGTTCGTTGCACCACGTAGATATAAAATCCACAAACCTACGGTGACCGGACAACACAAAATTTTGCAACATCAACGCCTCCTTGGAAAAGTCATTAAAAGTTATGAAAAAAGAATTTTAAAAAAGTTGAATGGGTTACATTAGCTCCACACAGGCGGGCTTGGGGAAAATCCGGACTATGCCTCCGGACCTATGTCATCTTTGGGGATACTGTGTGGAGGGTCTTTTTAGGAAAGCAAGGAGAGGAAGTTCTCGGAAGGAATAGGGTATGAGGGGTGGGTAGGAATCTGGGGGTCCCTGTATCCGGGAGTGACGGACGTATGAATCCATCCTTCCACTGTGGTGTAAGGCGATATTCCAAAGCTGGAGAAGTCAAAGGGATTCCTTCAAACTTTCTCTCCCGATCCGGCCTATCTTGCAGCTGGTGGCCACACGCATCCCCCACTAACACCCGAACAAACCGCACACCATGAACCCGGGCACCCCTTCTAAGTCACCAAACGCATCGAACTATTTGGGGTGACCTATGGCAGAGGTGTTTGTTATCCAATAAATGGTTCCCAGAGCGGCGGTACCCGTACCCGCCTCCCAAATTGTGTAAAGGGCTATATTACAATATTTTCTATGTATATTTCAAAGGGGTGATGAGATTGCATAATTCTAATTTTTAGAAATTTAATTAAAATTAAATTCGATAATGTTATTATCGAGTTCTGCAAGTTTTTTGGTTAGTGTTTTAGTTACAGCTGTTTCGACTTGTAAGGTCATTTTCAAACTGTGGTGAAGCCACGTACGGACGACTTATTTATAAGATTTTAAATGTCATTTTTTAAAGGTGTCTAAGTTGATTTATCACCGGTTAAACCAATTTGTAGAGACACTAATTGAGAGAGTGCTAATGTGGGATTCGGAGTATTTCCCTTTGGTTTGCCTTGCACTAAGTGTAAGGGTTTTCTTAATTGATTTAGAATGACGTTATTGCTATGACTCATTTAAGTGCATTATATTTCTTAGGTTTGGTAAACATACTAAGTAGTGGGGAATAAATAATTTTCCTTACTTTATTAATTAGCGTTATGTTGGGGTCATTCGTTCGTTTATTGATTTCTAATTGTTCAAGCAAATTTAATCTAAGACCCTTTCGTTCAATATGTAATGGTTTTGGCTGGTTATTTTTAAGTGGAACGTGATTATTCATTAAGAGATGTTCGGCGAATTTTGAAGAGGTGTTTTTATTTTTATAACAATTTATATGTTTTATATTAATTTTAATTAAATTTCTAAAAATTAAAATGGAGTTCTACGAATTAAACACTAAAATAATTAATATGCATAATTCTAAGTTGTCATGGAACAAAAACTTACAAAGCTATGTAGAATAGGCCAGAGGATTTTTTAAGTATGTTAAATTCCCCGAGATGCGTTTTTTCTCATTTAGTAAGGTCAATAATTAACGTACAGAAATTTCTAACTAACTAACTAATCATCACGCCGTTTCCCCGCAGGCAGAGAGGACGGACCGCCAAACAACTCGATCTTGGCACACACTCCTTGCCTCGTTCACATTCAAACATCGTCTCATACTCATGCTCTTCTATTGTTCCGACTCTTCACATGGCCCGACTCAAGTATCTGATTCACTTGGTCGTGCCATGTCTTCCTCGGCGTCCCCGACTTCTTCTCCCATTCACATTTGCGTCATATATTCTCCTTACACTCCTTTCCTCGTTCATTTGCTCTACATGCCCAAACCATCTGCGCGTCCTTGTCTTAATCTTACTCATTACGCTTACATCAGCCTTGCATTCTTCGAGGATCTCCACATTTTTCACATGATCGTACATAGTTTTACCACACATACGCCTCAGGGATCTCATTTCTACAGCATTCAGTCTACTTTCATCCTTCCTCTGCCAGTTCCATGCCTCACTGCCATACATCAGGGTAGGTACCAGCACTCCATTATGGACGGCTAACTTCGCTTCTTTGGACAGTTTTTTGTTGGCGCCAACGGCGTTCAGTCCTCCATTAATAGAGTTGCCTGCATTTACCCTTCTTTCGATATCTCTGTCAGCCCTCCCATCTCTCGTAAACATACTTCCCAAGTACACAAACTCGTCCACCTGCTCCAAATACTCATCATTCACAACTATGTTGCACATTGTTTTCATACTCTCTCTTTCAAATACCATGACTTTAGACTTACTTACATTCATCATTAACTCATTATTCATACATACTTCGTTCATCCTAGACATGAGAGACTGTAGATCTTCCATTCTGTTAGAAATCAGCACCGTGTCATCAGCACACAACATGCAACATACTTCCAGATTACTCAATTTCGCGCCCAATCCCATCTCTTTCTATTCTTGCATTCAATTATCCATGAATAGATTGAATAACCACGGTAGCCATGCAGCCTTTTGTGATGTCAAACCATCCCGTGAAATCTTCAAAATTCTAAATATGCTCTTAGAATCGCCCTACTGAAATACCATCATTCGGAAAAGAAGCAGTGCCTGAGCCAGTCAGTGGCTGAGTTAGTATCGCGTTTAGGTCCCACCTAGACGTCGCGTGTTCGATTCCTCGGCTGGCTAAGTCCTCCATCATGACATAACGTCGCTTTAGTTCGTTTTACTCCAACAGACCAAAACGTAAATCGTGAGAAACAGCGCTTTAAAGTTTTTTTTACGAAAAAGGCATATAAAATGAAATTAGCTAAATTGTAAGTCTACTATAATGTTTTAAAGTATTACAAATTGTATTTTTTAAGTACAATATGTTCTAAATGTATAAAATTACGCAGAAAACACGTTTTTAATTTGGATGTTGGCCAAAGTGACGAATTCTTGTTTGCGAAAGTTGGATATTGGACAAAGGACACTGGATGTTAGACAAGAGCGCGTACTCTTGCGTGAAGTTACTTTATCTAACGTGCTTGGTATTACAGGGAGATCGGAAAGCATTTCAATTCATTGAACTTTGATAGGTACTTATGGATTTAGCTTATGTGTCCTATGTTTTCGCGGTGAGACCTAAATATTCGGGAGTGATTTTTAAATAGTTTCTTATAACATTCGATAATTTTTTAGAAATAATTTGTTTCTTGTTTGGGAAACAAGTTTCAAGAGTAAGTTTTTGTAAAATAATAACATCGTAAAATCATCAATGAAAACGTACGTTTTCAGACAATTATACTTATTAAATAATGTTTCAGGCGTGTTTTATTGTTGGCTGCTAGTCATCAGATAGGTCCTACGTTTATAAGTTATTATTTGAGAGGAGGGTATGGGTACCGCCGCTCCGAGAACCATTTATTGGATTACCAACACCTCTGCCATAGGTCACCCCAGGTGGTTCGCTACGTTTGGTGACTTAGCAGGGGTGGCCGGGTTCGTGGTGTGAGTTTTGTCTAGATCCTGGCGACGGATGCGTCTGCCCACCAACTGCGTGGCAGGCCGGATCGGGAAAGACTGGTTGAGGAAGATCTGTAGACCTCTCTAGCAGGACTCTCGGAACATCGCTTTACCCGCAGTGGGGAGGGATTGATTCATACGTGCGTCAGCCTTGACACACTGACTCCCAGATTCCTACCCACCCCTCATACCTTTTTCATCCCACAACTTCCTCTACTTCCTTCCCAAAAATGACATAGACCCTGAAGGGAATTATTTTCCTCAGGGCCTCCTGTGTGGAGCTGTGAAAAGGTCTCCCCAAGTGGTTCGCTACGTTTGGTTACTTAGCAGGAGTGCCTGGGTTCATGGGGTGAGGTTTGTCCAGGTCTTGACGGCGGATGAGTCTTCCCACCAGGTGCGTGGCGGGCCGGATCGAGAGAGACTGCGTGAAGGAGTCCTTTGGACCTTTCCAGCCGGACTCTCTCGACCCCATTGCCTTGCACCGCAATTGGAAGGACAGTTTCTTACGTCCGTCACTCCTATATACACTAACCCCCAGATTCCTACCCACCCTCATTCCTATTTCCATCCAAGAACTTCCTATTCTTCCTTTCCTCAAAAAGACCCTCCACACAGCATCCCCTCGTAGGCCCTGAGAACATATATTGTAAAGCGTTTTTGCACTAAAACAATGCTATTCAAATTATCCATACAATATATACTCGTATTATTTTTATCATATTTATTACGGCATATAAATCGGAGATTTAGTATGATCAGACCCGAAAGGTTGGATTGATTTACGTGACTTTATTTTTATGTTAATACTGCACAAGAGTCCCAACCGCTCCCAACCGCCTGGACCAAGTCAGGCTATACATAGCATACCCAATTTTGTAAGGCTGGATGTAGCGGGAAGGGGATGCAGTTATGCAGTTTTAAGTACCTGGCTATTCAGATCGAGTCAACAACCAGGGCTAAAGCCATTTCAAGCAATGCTTCAATTCGAAATGGCGGTCTTACATCAGGGTGATACTGAGAGTATCTTCCACTATGGAACGTGCCGCAAATACAGCATGTATATATATTTATATGTATATATTTTTTATTGATTTGTGTTATTTCACTATTTAAACATAAAAAAAACACATATACACGTACTTTTTTTTAATGGTTAAAGTTGTGAAATATGTACCTATATATATTTTTAGATTAGCTCCACACAGGCGGCCCTGAGGAAAATAATTTCACTTTGGAGGAGTCTTTATAAGGAAGGTAAGGATAGGAAATTTGGGAAGAAAAAGGGTATGAGGGGTGGGTAGGAATCTGGGGGTCAGTGTGTCCGGGAGTGACGGACGTATGAATCCATCTCTCCAATTGCGGTGCAAGGCGAGAGTCGGGAGAGTCCGGCTGGAAAGGTCAAAAAGCCACCCTTAACCAGTCTCTCTCTCGCCACGCAGCAGGTGGGCAGTCATATCCGCCGCCAAGACCTGGACGAACTTCACATCATGAACCCGGGCACCCTTGCAAAGTGACCAAATCACTCGGGGTGACCTATGGCAGAGATGGTGGTTATCCAATAAATGGTTCCCGGGACGGCGGTACCCATACCCGCCCCCAAAATAAACAAATCTACCAAAATAAAAATTACTTGTGCACGATGGGATTGAAATTTGCGACATCCGGATCGCTAGTTGAGAGTCTTACCCCTCGACCACAGGAGGCCGTCGTGTGATAACAGAAGTGTAGTATCTAACATTTTAAAATAAAAAGATCTCGAAGGATTTTGAAACACAATAGATAGCTACAAGTTTTTTATAAATGTGTAAAACAATAGACGACGAGTTCTTTTTAAAAATGATCCTATGATCGAACACATGGGATGTGATTTACGTCTATTACACAATACAGACTTTTAAAAAAAGAGGTCATAAAACAATCCTAACCACTAACCACATTTTTAGCTTCATAACAAATGTATTCCAGTATTTGAGGTACTACTTAGTTGGGCCAAATTATTAGAAGGGTTACAAAAGGGGCTGAAATAAAAGAACTGGAAATTGATCTAGGTAAAAAAAGTCAAATGAATGGGATACCTAACCATTAAAAATGTGCGAATAGTAATAACGTTTTTATTGGCAACCCAAAGCTCGAACAAAATAAAACTCGAATAGGTAAGAAATAAACAAACACATAAGAAATATTAGGCACCCAATGTATAAAATAATAGAAATGCTTTTATTGTCATTCGGTGTACAATTCCCCCATGAAGATTTCAATAATAAGATATTTATAGGTACACAAATACAACTGTTCTTTGGCACTAAATATACCAAAAATGTTTTCATTGTTACACTAAGATTTGGTTGATTAAAATAATCAGATACTTTAGGCATTAAATGTACCGAAAACAAAAACTTCTTTATTTCCTTGTTCTAATAATTAACATGTTTTAAATATCTCAGGTAGAATTCTGACACAAATATTTGGTAGATAAACACATAAATATTAGGTACTAAAAGTAAAAAAAAACTCCTGCATTGTCTTTATTTTAATAATTGTGTTTTGTATTACAAGTAGGTATTCTTACACAAAGATTTAAATAATTAATTCTAAAGGTAGGTAAAGGTAGATGAACATGAAGCTATTACTCACTAAATGTGCCAAAAACAAAAACTCCTTCGTTGTACTTATTTGAAAAATTGCCTTGTTTTAAATATCATAAGTAGAATTTTTACACGAAGATTTGGCTGATGAATATACAGATATTTTAGGAACTAAATGTACCGAAAATGAAAACTCCTTGATTTCCTTATTTTAATAATTGGCTTGTTTTAAATATCATAAGTCGAATAATTACATGCAAATTAGGTTGATAAATATCATAAGTAGAATTTTTGCACGAAGATTTGGCTGATAAATATACAGATATTTAGGAACTAAATGTACTGAAAATTAAAAATTCTTCATTTCCTTATTCTAATTGTTGGCTTGTTTTAAGTATCTGAAGTAGAATAATGCTTTTACTAAGATTTGGTGGATGGACACATATATTAGGTACTATAATACATCAGTCCTTATTCTAATAATTGTGTTTTTTAAATATCACAAGTAGGTATTTTTGAACAAAGATTTAAATAATTACGTAAAGGTTGATAAACATACCGATGCTACGCATTAAATGTGCTTAAAACAAAAGCTCATTCAATGTTCTTATTCTTATAATTGTTTTAAATATCATAAATAGGTATTTTTACCCGAAGATTTAAATAATTACGTATAGGTAGATAAACATACCGATACCTCTTTATACACAACCGCCTTAAGGATCAAATTCCGAGTGTATTCCGTATAATGTCGTCCTTATACTTTTCGTTAATTGATTTTTCTTCAATTTCAGTCAATTCGTTTTAATATTTTAATTGGTTAAATTAAATTAAAACAGCGACGAAGGTTATTTCAATTTTTAGTACGATATTTCACCACAATATAGAACTTGGCATTTATTACAATATTTTCTCAAAAAATACACAACTTTATTATAACCACCCTGTAACGGACGACAAGTTGAAACAATTTGCTGAGAAAATATTGTAATATTAATTATCTGTTATGTTTTACTTAAAAAATTTTATCCTTTTCCACAGTTTACATCTTTATGCATTTTGTCTGAAGAAATCTCCTAGAAAACCACTAAAGTAACTTGGTAACTAGCATAATTATAAGTGAAGATATTTACTTTCGTGGCGCTAAACGGACGAATGTTTGGAATGAAAGCAATCACGTGGTCCTCCGCTGCGCTGCTATTGGCTGTGTGGTCTGTTAGAGCAATACGCCCGGAACCGAGAGTTTGAATTTCGCACGTTGGCTAAGATACAGCTTGGATGTAGGAGAAATTCCTATGAAATTTGACTGAACGGCCGGTTTAAAAACGGGAGTCCTTTTGGCCAACGCGTGGATGTTGGATAAATACGCTCGAAATGTTGTTTCATTTTGGAGGACGTAAGACAAAGTGCGTTTTGAAAACCCCCTAAATAATTTTTTTAATTTTTTTTTTTCACTTGCATTGTATACATAAAGACTTTCTGAGAACTACTGCATACTTAACTCAATTTCGCTAAAAATGGTCTGTTGGAGTAAAACGAACTAGAGCGACGATAAGCAACATTTTCCGCTTACTTACGTGGTGGTAGTAGGAGATTTTCAAATATTGTTATTCGTGACCCAGGAATGTTTGCCTTTTGTTTATAAAAAAGGCGTTGTTTAAAGAGGCTTTAGCCACATTTGGTAACTTTCAGGTTCTTCCCAACCTTCCTCTTTCCCATATCCATCCCATTGGCAACCGAATTAGGCAAAACATCGATTCTTTGACTCCCGGCGGTTAGGACACAAGAATGTGAGATATTTGAATGAAAACAAATTCAATTTTTTGTTTTTTTTTAAGAAAGACAAACATTCCCGGGATACGAATAACCCAACAATGTTTGAAAATCTCCTACTACCACCACAGAAAGCCGAAAATGTTGCTTGTATTGTGATGGAGGACAGCCGAGGAATCGAACACGCGACGCTCGGGCGGGACCCAAGCGCTATGCCCACTCAACCACTGACCGGTCATAATAATAAGTCGTGCATAATTACTTATTATTATTTTTAAAATGCCAGAGCGATTAAACGGAAAGGCCCCCATTACAGGGGTGCATAATTCTATGAATTCGAAACAATACAGAATACAGCCTTTGGTGCTTGAAAATATTGGATCCCATTCCAACTTCCTAGGGGTCTCATTAAATCATATATTTTCATCCCGCCATCCGCCATTCGCTCTGGCCATTCCGCGATAATAGGATCAGGAACTTAGCTTGATGAAAACGGCTTTTTTATATTTCCTTTTAGGAATACATCGTATTTTATCTTGATAGCTGCCTTAATTTTTTCCAGTTTAGGTTATAAGGGAGAAATAATGATTAAGAAGGTTTTGATGTATCCGGCTATTCAAATCTGGTCTTCGAATACGTTTAGTCATATTTTATGTAAAAACTTCATTAAAAACTTCTAAAAACAGACAAATATACATATGTGTAGGCTTTATCCTGCAAGAGAAAGAGAAAGCAATAAATATTTATTTATTTCACGGGTTCTCCTACCAATATAATACGATAAACCTACAGTCCCATGCAAGTCTCCTTTAGTCTAGTGGTTTGAAGCGCCCGACGAATCTCAGCGGCCAAACATTTAGCGGACCAAAGATAAAATCCGCGAAATTCCAAAGAAATCCAAAAAAAAAAATTTTGTAAAATAAATATCGAATCTTCAAACCACTGCAAAATTAACAGGCAAAAATAACCAAAAGAAAGGGAAATCTAGCGAAGAAGAAGAAAACAAAAATACTAATAATAAGATGACAAACTGTATTAAGTAAAGGTGTATTGGTACGACAAAAATATGGAAAAAAAATCATCCTTCACATTGATTAAAAAAAAGTTCTTTGTACTCTCCCCACCCTTGTATACTTTAGTTATCTGAAGGTTTCATTTCTACCGCGTGCGAATTGCACACTCTGATTTTTTTTTTAAATTCCCTCGGGGCCTTTGTCATTTTTAGAGATGCTGTATGGAGGGGCCTTTTTATGAAATTGAAGGAGATTAAGTCCTGGGAAGGATTATAGGATGGGTATGAATTTGGGGGTCAATGAGTCTAGTAGTAACGGACGAATGAATTAAACCTTCCCACTGCGGTGTAAGGCAAAGAGTCGAGAGAGTCTGACTAGAGAGGTTTGGGATAGGTCTACATCAACCAATCTCTTCCGATCCCATTAGAACAATAAATGGGTCATTGGTCATGTATAAAACATACAGATTTTTGTAATTCTTGTCTGAAAAAAGTTACGGCTAGTCAATCACGAAGTTACCTGATATCACGAGGTTGCTGCAGTTTTGAACTGCATTTTAACGCACATTTTTGGATTCTTTCATATATTTGAGATAGAACATAATGTGGCTATACGATTAACAGAAAGAAGATTCGTTGCTTTTATATACCTTGTGTGAGAGAGGTTTTAGGGTGGCACACCTGTTTCCGGCCATACAAGAGCGAGACAGGTGATCCCGCATATAAAAGGAGATGCAGGCCTCTCCTCACTCTCTTTTTCCAACCGCCAACACGTTAGTTAGGACGTATTTATAGCCATTACTTATAATAAATATCCATATCGCCAATACGCGCATTATTTATAAATAACCTCGCCTACACTCGAGTCTGTATTTAACAGTGGCGCAGCCTACGGTACACGATTCTGACAATACGGCAGAAATATCGCGAAAAGAATCGACGCGCAAAAAAATTTGGCACAAAAATTTGGCAAAAATACGCGGTAACATTATTATTTCGGGTCGGTAAGAAAGGCCGGACCGAAATTATTCCAACACTTCACTGCAAGGAGTGAAGTGCAAGAAGACACTGGAGCCAGCCAGCTTTTCGGAAGGGGGAAGCACGGGAGGTCCAGCGTCAATCGGCATCTCTGAGGGTCAAGGATCGGAGATCCAGGTCGCAGGAGTGATCTGGGGTAGCCATCGGTGTTACTGTGTGACGGGTCTGGAAGGAGCCATCAATTCACAGGGTCAAGGAGCAGTTTCCGGAGCAGGGTCCAGGGAGCAGACGGCAGAAGAAGAAGCCTCATTGGGAAGTTTTTGTTTTTTCTGTTTTCTTTCTCTCTATTTGGGTACCTTCTGGGCATTGGGAACATGGAGTCTCGAGGATTGGAGTCCTTCAGTTTGCGTGACGGGAACTGGGAGAACTTCAAGGTCCGCCTCGGACAATTTCTCCTCGTGAATGATGAAAAGTTTGCATCGGATGATAAAAAAAGGGCTATTTTCCTGAATGCATTGAAAGATGATTGTTTTTCCTTATTGGTTAATTTGTGCATTCCTAAAAAGGTAACAGATATTAAGTTAGAAGAGTTGATATCTAAACTTGATGAGTATTGTTGTTCAACGAAATGTTTTTTTGAAGAGAGATCTAAGTTTTACAGTGCTAAACAAAGAAATGACGAATCAATCCGTGAGTTTGCAGTGCGGTTAAAGTCTCTTTCTACTAATTGCAAATTTGGGAATAGTTTATCAGTAAATTTAAGGGATTTCTTTGTTTTGGGTTGTAAACCAGGAAAGGTAAGGGAAAAATTATTTCTCGAGGGTGAATTACACTCGTTCGAAAAATGTTTACAAGTCGCCGAGTGCATTGACCTCGTAGCTTCAACTCAAGCGCAGTCCCGAGTTGATAATACGGTTTACGCTAATGTACAGCTCAAGGCCGGTCGACTCTCTTTTAATAATTCGCGTGTGAAAGACAGAGACGTGAAGCGTTTCGGGCATAGCAACAGGGCACGGTCACAGTCGCCAGCGAACGCTGTGAAACAAAATTGTACCGTTTGTGGTCACAATAATCACATCGCGACGGAATGTAGATATAAAAATTATTTATGTAAAATTTGCAGTACGAAGGGTCATCTCGCAAAACAGTGCAAGCGTTCCTCAACACGTAAGAGTGTGAATACTTTGTTGTCGGACACAAAGTTGGGTGAAGTTAATAGTGTCGAACCATTTTTTATTGAAGTTTCACTAGACGGGATCAAGAGTAAATTCATGGTAGATTCTGGAGCATCTTGTTGCGTAATTTCCAAGGAGTGTTATTTCAGTAAATTCAGTAGAATCAAGCTAGTGCACGAAGACATTAGTCTACGGGGTTTTGACAATACGCTCGTGAAAGTGGTAGGTACAATTACGCCACAAGTGGAATTTAACGGTCAGTGTCACAATTTGAAATTTGTTGTTGTCACAAGTGCTTCGTTATCGATAGTGGGGCGTGATTTTATGAATCTTTTTAACGTCGGGATTAACGGAATCGTAAACAGTATAAAACAGAATACTTTGAAGCAGCGATTAGAAAAAAAATTCCCGGAAGTTTTTACGGATAAACTAGGAAAATTTAATAAGTACGAAGTGAATTTAACTTTAAAAGAGACCGCTATTCCGATATTTCGTAATCACAGAGTTATGCCGTTCGCTTTGAAAGAAAAAGTCGAAAGGGAGTTAGATAGTTTACTGTCAGACGGTATTATAGAACAAGTCCAGTTTAGTGAGTTTGCAAGTCCAATTGTTCCAGTAATTAAGAAAAACGGTAGTATTAGATTATGTGGTGATTATAAATCGACAGTGAATAATCAGTTATTAGTTGACAAATATCCATTACCTAGGATAGAGGAGCTATTAACGAAAGTAAATGGTGGGAAAGTTTTTGCAAAAATCGATCTTAAATCGGCGTATAGTCAATTTGTTTTAAAAAAGGAGTGTAGGCGTTTTACAACAATCAATACCCATTTAGGATTGTTTCAGTATAAGCGGTTAGTGTACGGGTTATCTCCCGCGCCAGCTATATTTGCAAAGGCAATGGCAAATTGTTTGTCAGGATTACAGAACATGACGTTTTATTTGGATGATATTATCGTGATAGGGGAAGACGAAGACGATTTAGAGAAAAACGTATGTGTCGTGTTAGAAAGGTTGAAACATTGTAATCTAACAGTGAATAGTGACAAGTGTGAATTCAATTTAAAAGTTATTGAGTTTTTAGGTTATAAAATAAGTGAACAAGGGATTCAACCGTGTGAACGGAATAAAGAAGCCATTTTAAATGCACCAGCACCTAGTGATTTAAATAATTTAAGAAGTTTATTAGGTATGATTAGTTATTATCGTAATTTTATTCCAAATATGGCAAATATATTGTCACCATTATACGAATTACTTAAAAAAGATGTTAAGTTTCAATGGGGTACGGAACAAGAAAATAGTTTTGCGATAATTAAAAGAATATTAACTTCGGATAGGATTTTAACGCATTTTGACGAAAATATACCTGTGAAACTTGTCACAGATGGTAGTTTTAATGGGGTAGCAGCAACATTACTTCATAGGTTTCAAAATGGCGTAGAAAGACCGATTGGGTTCGCAAGCAGAACTTTAACTAAAGCGGAAAAGAATTATTCTATTCTAGATATTGAAGCAACAGCAATTATTTTTGGAATTAAGAAGTTTTATCAATATTTGTACGGCAGAGAATTTATTTTAGCTGTGGATAATCAGCCGTTAGTGAGAATTTTAGGTGAAAATAAAGAAGTACCTAAGATTGCCGCGTCAAGGTTACAGAGATATGCTATTATGTTAGGTTCGTTTAATTTTAAAATTGAATATGTAAAATCGAAAAATAATTGTTCAGACTTTCTGAGCAGGTGTCCGATTGAAAAGGTTAGCTGTGAAGATGAGATAGAGTCTGATTACATTAATTATTTCGAGAATAATGGGTTTAATTTGTCTTTAGACGTGATAAAAAGCGAAACCGAAAAGGATGATGTGTTAGGTCAAGTAAAAAATTTTCTTATCGAAGGTTGGCCAGCATCAGTAAAAAAGGCACAAAGTGGTAACTTTATTAGAATTTTTTGGGAAAAAAGGTTAGAATTGTCTTTGATAAATGGGTGTGTTTTATATCAACATAGGGTTGTTGTACCTGAGTCTTTAAGACAAGAGGTTTTAAAGATGTTACATAGATCTCATTTAGGGGTTTTTAAGACTAAAGGTATTGCAAAAAGCTTTGTCTGGTGGCCAAAAATTAATCAAGATTTGGAGAAAATAACGGAAAATTGTAGAGATTGTTTAGAAATTAAACCAGAATCACAAAAGAGTTCTTTAGCAGTGTGGCCATATGAACCTGAAGTATGGTTCAGGGTACATATTGATCATGGTAGTTTGTATAACAAAAATTTTTTAGTGGTGGTAGACTCTTCTTCAAAGTGGATTGAGTGTCTGGAAGTAAACAGTCTGTCTTCAAAAGAAAATATCGAAATACTTCATAGATTATTTTCGCAATTTGGTTTTCCTGCAACTTTAGTTAGTGATAATGGTACGTGTTTTTGTTCTGAGGATTTTGAAAATTTTTGTAAGAAAAATGGGATAGAACATATCACTAGTCCAGTCAATCACCCTAGTAGCAACGGGCAAGCTGAAGCTACAGTAAAGACTTGTAAAAATTTCCTTAAAAAAATTTGTAAACATAATGGATTTCCTTCAGATTATAAAGAAAAGTTAGGTAACTTTTTAGCAGACTATAGGAATACAGTTCACGCAACAACAGGATGTGAGCCATCTGTATTATTAATGGGTAGAAAAATTAGAACAGTATTTGACTCTCTGATTCCAAGGAAAATTGAGGATAGAACGGGTAGTTCAGGTTCTACTCGACGAAACAAAGTAATAAAAAAGGTTACTCAGAGCCAAAACAATCAGAAAAGACAATATAAGGGTAGAGTTAAATCAGGTTTTAATATAGGTCAGAAAGTAATGACTAGAGATTTCAGATCTCAGGGTAATAGGTTATGGGTCCCTGGGGTTATTGTGGATAAAAAAGGTAGTAAAATATATTTCATAAAAATTAACAAGTCTAATATGGTGTGGAAAAGACATTTAGACCAGCTAAAGGAATTACATGTTTCATGGCAGGAGGAAGATAACCAGGAATTCGCGTCTGACACGTTGGAATTGTCGACGGACGAATTAGATCTCTCCGGTATGTTACGTAATAGAAGTGTCTCTAATTCTGTTTCTCCATGTTTCAGGTCTAACCCATGGCAAGGAAGGCTTCGGCCCAGGTGACAGCACTTCGCAGTCGAAATGGACAGAAATGGACAGAAGGGAAACAGAAAGAACAAAAACAAATGTTTTGTTAATTTTAAATGTAATGTGTTAATTTTAAATGTGAAATATGAAATATAAAATATATTGTATGAAATATGTAGCTATAGGTATCACTTATGTAGCCAGGATTCTCCCGTTTAAGTAGGGGAGGATGTGAGAGAGGTTTTAGGGTGGCACACCTGTTTCCGGCCATACAAGAGCGAGACAGGTGATCCCGCATATAAAAGGAGATGCAGGCCTCTCCTCACTCTCTTTTTCCAACCGCCAACACGTTAGTTAGGACGTATTTATAGCCATTACTTATAATAAATATCCATATCGCCAATACGCGCATTATTTATAAATAACCTCGCCTACACTCGAGTCTGTATTTAACACCTTGTTTCAAAAACTTTAGTATCACCATGCTACCGTGCTCGTGGTTTAAATGAAACAATAATTCTTTGTTAGAATCACTATAATTTTTGTATACGCCGACCGGTTTCAGAACAACCGTTCCTTCCTCAGTGCTAACATACTAACTTGATATTACGAAATAATGGGTGAACATAATACATTTTTTTTTTACAGTGAATACCGCACAAAAATCTCAACTGCTCCCGTCTGGAGCCAGTGAGACTATGGCATCCCCAATTGGGGTATGTTGTGAGGCTGAAGGTAGTGGGGAGGGGAAGGAGGTGGGGAAGAGGAAGGTTGGGAAGTACCTGGCTATTCAGATCTGGTCACTAAACACGGCTAAAGCCATTTTCAAGCAACGTTTCAATTCTGAATGGTGGTCTTACACCAGGGCGATACTGATAATATCTTCCACTCTGGAACATGCCGCAAATATACTATATATTATTTTACATGAATTAATTGTGAAATAACACAAATTAATCAAATAAAATTTATTTGCGCATGCCGGGTTCGAACCCGCGACCTCCGGATTGTGAGTCAAGAGTCTTACCCACTGGACTACGGAGGTCGTCATTACTGAATGTTGGAGTGGGGGTGGTGACGTGACTAGAGATTAGTGAAGGGTGGGGGAGGGGATGGAATGGACGCTGAAAGGGAACATGTCTAAGGTGGGAGTATAAGACAATATTTTTTTAAATAAAACAATAACTTTGTTTGTAACCACGATTTTTTTTTTAATACTGACTGGTTTCACTTAGCACAAGCATCTTCAGGATGTAGAATAATACTTTGGCGAAATAGATTTTCAAAAGTAAACAAAATGTTATAGGAACTGAATTGGCTAACCGTGAAACAGATGCTGACCTTGAATACGTAAAATAATAAACAACATTTTACCAAAAAACTTCTCAAATAAAATTATATTCAACAAGGACATTCACAGACATAACCTAAGGACATGCAATGAAATCAGGCTTAAAAAAAAAGACAAGGCGAATACGCAGAACAGTTTACTGTACAAAGGAATGAAGTTATATAACACGCTACCAGAAACATTAAGTAAACATTGGTAAGTTCAAGAAGTATTGTAGGAGCTACATAAAACTACATAAAATTTAGTTTGCAACTAGAAATATTATAATTAATTATAAATTTTGTAAACTTAAATGTACAAATTACTTAAATAAAAATTCTAAAATAAAATGAAAATTAAATTAAATTAAACTGATCAAAAAATATACATTGTGTAAGCTTTTATTTACATTCATAAAGAGACAAAACATAATATATAAAGGAACAGTGATTGAACAGTGACATAAGGAGAGTGAAATTAACATCTTACATAGTGATAGAGAGAAAGAGATGTGATAAAAAAATATAAATTAAAATTAAATTAAAATGAGTAAGTAATTTAAAAAAAAACAATATTTTTTTGTTTATTGATAATGGACTCATAACTATTAAGGGATTTTTTTTATTTTCTAGGGCTTCTAAATTATCTAAGCATTTTCCTTATATGAATCTTTAATTTTTATTATCAAGTTACGGTTACATTAAAAATATAACTAAGTTAATAATATATCTTAAATAGTTTTAACGCGCACGTCCCGATTAGACGAGAGGTTCTGGGTTCGAGTCCCAGTTGCGACCATTATCTTTTTCTGTTTTTTCTGTGTCTTGTTCTCTTTCATATTTTCGTTTAGATTATTATTATCTTCTTCTTCAATAAAATAATTTAACTTATTTGCCCAAGCTTAATCAGAGGTTTCCCGTTACTTAAGTTTTAAAAAGCACTAGGTATAACTGTAAATCAAGCCTTACAAAGAAACAATAAAATCATTATCCGTCCTTAACATATTCGATTAAATTAAGTTTATTAGTACGATTACTGTCATTAGGATCAGACTGAACGTATAAATAAATATAAATAATAATTCTGATTACTGACTGATTATCCCATTAAAGGCTCACGGCAATAAAGGAAAAGTAACATGCAAGCCTTCCGGATTACCCGCGACCACCCCACGACGCAAATGCGTCAATATCTGGAATGGAATTACGATTATCTGATTGTTTGATAGTAATGTTATTATTCGTAGGCAGTTCCATCGCATGACGGTTTACGGCTGTAATGGGTGCTAATGCTGGTTAACTTGGGGGATGGATGGTAACAAAAGCACACCTGTCCACACTATCCGAACGATAATAAAATTAAGGATTGAAGTAAGGGATGATTTGGAGTGCAATAATTTTATCAGACTTAGTCAACCCCCTTATATAAAACAATTCTTAGAACGGTCTTGGTCTATGGATGTGAGGTGGGAACATCTGGACACCTTCGAAAGAAATGTACTTCGAAGAATCTTAGGAGCGGTGCGAGAGGGAGAGGCATGGAGAATCCGCCACAATAATGAGCTCTATGATATCTACCAAGCTCCCAGACTCTCTACCCATTTAAGGCTCCAAAGACTAAGATGGGCTGGACATGTGCACCAAATGCCAAGCAAACTAGTACCGTAACAGGTTCTAACAGGTCAGCTGGGAGGTAAATGAAATGCGGGCAGATCTAGGCTGAGAAGGGAGGATAATGTTAACCCGTCTACATGGCTAAACATATTCACAACTCACAAAAGTGACGCCACAATTTCGCGCGTAATTTCTGAATTGTTCCGACTTTTACAATAATGCCGATAAAACAGTTATTTTCTATCATTTTGCCAAAACAAAGACTGTTCTAAAAACTAGATAAAGTAATCTTCAAGGTGTGTTTATTAGAAATCAATATTTTGGCTTCTAACTAATTGAATTTTGATATTCAAAATCAACATTAGCAAAAAAAAAACTCACCCGTATGTTTTGATCCAAAAACCGCATAAAAATTAATAAATTTAATACTTGGAAATAAGATTCTATCACTTAAAACTCTATTTTATCAAACTGTCACTTCACTTTTTATCCGTTTCATACAATTTATTTTTTTAATTTGATATTAAACTGGACTGAAACTTTTTTTAGGTTAAAAATTTACCATTAGTTGAACCACATTTTTAATGCATTATATAATCATTTACGAGGAATATTAACCATACACATATGCCTAAGGCATTTATTTAATAAATTAATATCACTTTTGTTAATTTATTGCAGAATTTATTGACTTTTTGATAGATTTACTCGTACTTATCGAAAATAACCTCAAAATAGCACCATTTTAAAAACAAGTTTCTGAGAAATTCTTAAAAGATAACTTCGATATAAATGGAAAATCCAATAGTTAATGAAACATAATTGATATTTTTTTTAGAAACACACCGAATAACTTTAATTTACAATAACTATTTGAAATATCAAACTCGCTTTGCAGCGACCAAAAAGCGACAAGATTATACGAGAATCACAACAAATTGAGATGTGAATAATTGGCTGTCGTCACAGTTCCAATATAATCGACTTTTTGCACCGGAACCGGGGTTGGTAGTTTTTATTCATCAACAAAACTATATAAACAGGCTACATGGTACAAGCAGTGTATTCAATGCATTTACAATATGTAATTAATTTAAATATATTCGAATATCGTACGTAAAACCCAAAAAAAATAATTTTATAATTAATTATTTCACTTTTAAAGTTGTATGAAAATTCAAATAGCAATAAAGTATTTTTTTGTACACTTTGGTGCTATTAAATTTTAATAAACGTAATTTAAAGACATTTTATTCGAAAAACAACTGATCACCGAAGACTAATTAGATTGTCGTGTAGTCGAGAAGTAAATCACGCTGCGTAGTAAAGTCATAAGCCAAAACCGCGCGAAAAAAAGAGTTTTGACCGTAATTTGAAATGTGAATATTCAAAACGTTGTTGAAATTCCTATTGTGAAATTTTTTTTGTTTAAATATTTCAGTTTGTATTTTTTTTCTTTAATTTTTGGTAAAAAAAAAGAATTGTGATTGTACCCTATTCATACTCAATCTGATCATACCTTTTTATATTGAAATAAAACAATAATCTTGTTAAAAACCATGGAATTTTATTAACATGACAAACCGGTTTCGCTTAGTTTTAGCTACATTTGGGTAAAAAAATAAATTCAGTTTCAGTGCCGGAAACCCGGGCGTTTATTTCAGATAGCATTTTGTACATACATATTTTTCTCATTACCCTCCTCACTAGACAAAGTCTGTTCTGAGGCTGGTAATTAACAAATAATAATTATAAGTAGAAAATACGTACTTAAAGTTTAAAAGAGAATAAATAAAATAGAGATAAAAAATGGTATACCAGTGATAATTTTTTTTTTTTATATACATATATAATAAGAATAGCAGTTATACAATTTAGAATGGTTACAGAAAAGGCAATGCCCTATATATATTTTTTATTTATTAGACATTAAGTGCAGTGTGAATGTATATAAAATTATGCACTAGTTATTAAGAATATTTCTAGTTTCTGTTCTGTCTTTTGCCTTCAACCAGATTACGAATCTTTTGAACAACCAATTAAAAAATTTTGGTGTGACAAAGTTTTTGTATGGGTTAGGAACTTATTGAATATGTGTGGTGCCAGGAAAGATTCCCGTTTTTTTGCGATATTCGCTCTGATGTATGGTACTCGTAATTGTTTGTGTGTGTGTGTGTGTGCTCTTGTGTTTTGCGAGTGAGTAATGTGGCGTGGTGAAGTTTCGATACAGTTTTTATAGATGATCTTCTTTAAGAATAGTTTGTTTATGTCTAATAAATTGTTTTTAATCATTATCTGTTCAATCAATTACTAATAAATACATTGTGTGAACAGTTATAAATACATTTTTGCGAAAATTAGATGGAGGCTATGAGCCGAGGAATTGAACACGCGACGTCTGGGTGGGACCCAAATGCAACATTTTAAATACATATATATATATATATATATATATACAATTACTTTTTATAAAGAACATAAGTGGAATGGATAATAATCTTATAAATAATAACAATTACATAATATGTAATAAAAATCGGAAACACTTAAGGATTTTTGTATATCTCCGTATATATTTGCTTTGGAAGCAATATTTCTATAGTGAAATATGTCGACTTTGATTCTCGTCACGATGCAATCTCTGAGAACAGGAATTATACATAAAATTATTGCGAGAAGCAACTATTTGAATGGAACATGGAGTCTAGTGTTCTGTTTTTTTTTGGTACATTGTTATTAATCATACTTAATAGGTCAAGGCTGTTTAAATGTTGGTTGATGATTTTAAATAATAATAAAATTTCACTTTTTTTCGCTGTAAATAAATATAAATATTGTATACTATGAACCAATTATAAATATGTAACGTCGTGGTTATCCAAAATAATTACAAAATAAATTATATGTAAAGATATTCCTGTTTTAGAACAGTATAGCCAAGATAATTTATTTAAAATGGTGATAAAACAACAAGAAAACAAACACGTTAAAAATCGTTACATACGATGGTCACTATTTATATTTCGGGAATAGCAAATAATAACATACATTTTTTTTATGAAAATGGCTTTATTGGTTTTCGAAACATTCCCCTCGATGATCAATACACTTTTGCATTCGTTCAAAACATTTTTAATCATTTCCTTACACCACTTGAACGAGGGTTTTTTGAGCGATTTCATGCAAAATCGAATGTATTGAAGCGGAACTAATTTGCAAGGATGCCTCTATCTCACAATATGTCACATGAAATTTCCATTTTTTGGTCAAACTGATTTTCTTAACTCACTGTAAACAAAACAAATAGCACTTGTTCATCAAAATATTGTGCTTTAACATGTCAAACTTTCTTATGGTGTTGCCAGATTTCACCTATTTAAAGTAGTGTTGCCAGTTCCCGAAATATAAGTAGCGACCCTCGTAACAACAACTATATCAATATTCATAACAAAAAGACAAAAATAAAATAGTAAACATAACCATCGGGACGTCCTGTGCGAAGGCTACCATAATTTAAAAAATGTATGACTCATTCGAGCCATACAAAAAGAAGACAAAAATAATGCTATTGTAGCAGATCAAAACAGATTCGTGTCTCCATCTTCTAAGCCTACATGATTGATCACAACAGTTATAAAAAATGATAATGTTAGTATTTTGTGACAAGTGCATACGATACCAAAAGCAATTGACAACTAAGCCATGTTAAATCCCAAAAGTTTTGACACCTATTGCGTTAGGAAAAATACTTGACTGAAAAACGTTAACAAAACTTGCCATCAAAACAAGAAACTTATAAAAGCCAACCCGCAACAAATGCTAGAATAATAAAAGTCAATTACTTTATTTACTAAACCAAAAAATTTAAAAAAAAGCCCGTAACAAGATGAAATGATTTATTGGTTTTCAGAAATACACAAACACTTTGCCGCTAGATTCGGAAAACTAACTATTGAGACCGTGGCCATGCTTTCTAGGGCTCGTGATCGTTCTAATGTACAAAAGTCAAACAAAACTACTTGAGAGTTGATAGTAGGTGAATTGCAGGCGACAGGCAACAGTGCTGAAGATAATTCGACAACGTTGATAAAGAAACATGCATTAGACAGACTAATTAATTAAAATCTCCGCAATAGCGTATTTTCCTCAAGAGAATCACGACGAACGGCCGAGTGACGACTACATAGAATTATAATGTGCAAAGCAGGTATTGGACCGACTGTGGGATGGAAATATACGCACAGTTAGCCATCCAGATGATACAATCAACAATAGGTGATCAGTCATGACAAGTAGAAAACACTGGAACCCTAGTCCACACAATATGAGTATTCAGTCAGATTTATTTATATTTGAAAAACTAATAAGATTCCTTTCTGCGCACACCACGGTCGCCGCAATGAATACACCATACCTGCCAAACTAAGCAACAGTATGATAATATTCAAAACATGGTACCGCGCAGAGTGGTACCTCACATTGTTTACAAATATAATTTGTTCTCTTGTCAACCCTGTTGCGATCGGTACACCAAATGCACCGAAGCCGCCGTTTTTTATTAGGGACCGGTGAAGGTTGTTCGTCGTTTGTTTCAGTCTGTGAGTCAGTGGTTGTGGAATTGGATATCATGAAGTGGCGATCGAAGAGGCGGGAAGGGTTAGAAAACTTGTCAGTCGTTACTAGTCGTCTAGCCGGCATCAGACTCTGTGCCAACTTGTGATGCTTGTCCTTCAACTGCGACACAAGCGAAATCCTGTGTACCAAAGTAGTTGCTTTCGATGCCGACGACTGGCGATGCAACACAATAGAGTTGTGAATACTCACGTTGAGCAGACGCTTGAACATCTTGTGGGTCCATTTAGGGCACCTCTTGCGTTCAAGTAAGAAGGGTTCCAGCATTTGATCTTTTTTGTCAACACCTCCCATATATTTATTATATTCTCTGACTACTTTCGGTTTGTATATATTTGTCCTACCCCTGGAAGGTCCAAGTTCCATTTCCGCGCCATGAAAGGTCGATATTGTCGTCACCTTTTTCTTATCTTGCCACGATAGTACGGCGACATCACCAGCGTGACGACCGAAATAATGTCCGTCCGCCATGTTGATACGACTAAATTCTGGTGGAACATTGGCCCTATTAGTGCGCAATGTCCCGACGCAGTCAGTCTTATTTCTCTTGAGGAACCTAGCCAGTAGAGGAGAGTTGAACCAATTGTCCATCCAAAGAGTGTAGCCCTTATTCAACAGTGGCTTTACAAGCCTCAGCACTGTGGATGTAGATTTCAAAACACCAGCCGACGAATCTAGAGTAGTTGTTTTACCTGTATACACAAAGAACGACCACAAATAGCTAGTCAGGGAATCACACAGTTCAAAAGTCTTTATTCCGAATCTTGCAGCCTTTGTTTTGATATATTGTTTCATACCCAATCGACCTTTCCACAATGTTAAGGACTCGTCAATTGAAATGTTTTGGCCTGGAACATAAAGTTCTTGAAATTTGGTATTCAAATGATTTATTATAGGTAATAGGCTACAAAGTTTTTTGTCTTCAGGACTAGTGTACGTACCACCCTCGCTGGCGTAGTGCAAATACTTGGCCAACTCGCAGTACCGCTTATAAGACAGTAATTTTCTAAATACATTAGTTTTCATCACCCAATGAGTTGAAAAGCATGAGTTAATTGTTGGCATGCGAATAATACCTAGCATCATGAAAAACGCGAACAAAATTAAAATTTCATGCCTGTTAGTGTTCCTCCATGTAAGGCTTAGGCTATCACGACGCCGAGCGTCCATCGCATATCTGTTCGTCTCTGCTGCAATTACATCAAGAATTTCATCAGTCCATATAGCTCGAAATGCATCATACATGGAATTATATGTGGCGGTAGGCCCTGACGTCTGGGGCACAAACGTTTCCCTTTGACCGGCAAATGTACTTATGCCGGCCCAAGAGAACTCCGATGCGTTCTCATCATCGGTCAAAGAATGAGCACCGGTATCCGAAATAGGGTCATCCACTTCGTCACCATCTGCATCATCTGTTGACCGATAATCAGAACGCGCTGGCAACGGTGCACCTCGCGCTTGGCGAATGCGCCCACCGCGAGCCATACGGGTGATTTGTGCCTGAGATAAAGCCGAGAGCTCGGGAGGTACCTGGTCATTCGTCGCATAAACCTCAGTAGGTAAATTCCCGGATACCCAGTTATCTCCCGCTCCAACAGGACGTCCCCTCCAGTTACGTTTTCGGCCAGAATCGCGTACGATGTTGCCTTCGGCTCCACGGGCGTTTCCGCGGGCGCGTCTGTTTCCGCGGACGCCTCTGTTTCCGCGGCCGCGTAGATTCCCCCGTGACACCTCCAGCGGAACATCGAACTCTAAAAATAATGGTTGAAGATATAAAATTGTTACTTTATCATATTTTGTAATTATTTAATGCAAAATATATATATATATATATATAAAATATGTATTAATGTACCTTCTGCCTGGCTGCCACCCGCCTGGTCAGCAATACCACTGACGTCTGTCACCAATTCTGAAAATATAACAAACTATTAGAATGCAATTACATAACTCGATATACATATGTTAAAAAATATATATAATTTTTTTACGTTCTGCATGACTGCCACCCGCTTGGCCAGCATCGCCGCCAATGACGTCTATCATCGATCCTGAAAATATAACAAACTATTAGAATGCAATTTACAAAACTCGATATAAATATCTTCATAAAAAAAACTGTGCTTTATTTTACGTATTTATTACTACAATAATTTTAACTAGAACTCATACCGTCGTCCGCGAAATTAATTTCCATCATGCCCACGTCCATATAGCTTGTAAAAAATGTTGATGTCTGTAAATAAAGAAATTATATTATTATTGTACATTATTCACCGTATTATTTCAAGAGCAGTGTTAAATAAATTAATTTTAAAAATACCTCTTCGTAAGCATCACCAATATCAGCATCAACATCAGCATCAGCATCAGCAAGCGGGTTAAAAAAATCATTTTTGTCTCCTTCGTCCTCTTCTTCCTCGCTGAAGCTATCGTCAGCCTCCAAAAACTCCAGCAACTCAGTCGGTGGCTCCTCTTCCGTTCCACAATTCCAAATATTCCTAATGTAATTGAAACAATAATGAGTTTTATATATTATTCTATCGCTGAATTTTGGTAGCCAAAATATCTTTGTAACTAGATACCTATCTAATTATAATTCATAACGTCATTTTTTTCCAATTCATTTCGGATATTAAATATTATTACGATAATATATAAAAACAATTTAAAATTAAAAAAAATAAAAAATATATATATATATATTATAAGCAATAATTATTAGCCTGAAACATCAATATAAAATGAAAAAATCTTCCGCCTTAAATTATGCCACCGACAAGACTCAAACTCGTTTAAACATTGCTAATAATAATTTATTATCCTTTGTGCTATGCATAAAAACGTTGTCTTTATTAAAAAAATATATATATTATTAGTTTATTATTTAAAAAAATTATAATGTTAAATTTTTAATTTCTTTGTTGTACACAATAATGACAATATTTATTATAAAATGGGGTTCTACAAAACAAAACAAAAAAACTTAGACAAATACCCATAATCTTCCAATAAGTATAATAAAAATATCGATTCAATTTTAATAACTAGTTGAGTGACCACCCCATCACTACTCCGAAAAACGGTTGAATTTGACAGCCGACAAAACATCATGAAACATGGGTTGATATTTTCCAATAAAACTACGTAAATATATTGAAATGACATTAGTGTTTTTCTGGAATATTGAATGTAAATATATGCTTCCACTTTTTATACAAGAATATTCATAAAATACTGGAAATTCAATTAGTAAAAGTGGATTTAAAAATGTGTTCCCAGCGATTTTATAGCATTTAAAATTTTCTATATTTAATTTTTACATTATAAATCTTCAAAACCTACAAAATGTAATATAAACAGGTATACAATATATTGATTAACAAATACAAATTTACTTACCTGGACATTTCGTGTTATTTTTTGTAAAAATTGCACTTTTTGTGACACCTAGACTGCACTGCACGAACGATACTTCTGACCAAATGGCGCGAAATCAAACTGTCACTTTGGATCGAGATTGTAAAATATCTATACAATATAGCTTTCTTGTTTCAAAGACAATAAGAAGCATTATTTCGTTCTCTTTCTGGTAAATAGAAAAAATACATATGTTTGCATGAGAGGAAGAGAGATATATAGCTTTTAAAATGTAAGGTCGCGCCGGGATGTTTTTGACCCTATGAAATCATAGCGCAATAACGTGTTTTGGTGTGTTTTTGATCCTAAACAAGCAGACGGGTTAAGAAGGGTGCAAGAGGACTACTCCATGTTGCAGATTGACGGGCGAGGACAGAGGGCGGTGGAGGCTTATCTTGAAGGAGGACAAGGCTCGAAATGGGCTGTAGCGCCATTGAGGAAGAAGAAGAGCCAACAAAGATATTTTATCATTTGTGTAATTTGTTGGAAATGAAGCGCGTAAGTTTCTTTGTACAGGTATTTATTGGAGAGTGGCTCAATGGCCAGAGAGGACGGATCTCGCATTAATTCCTTTATCTAAATCTAAACACATGCACGCATTCTATCTCGCTTGCGCTCATTCCCTTTCATGCATACATCACAATTTGATACAAATAATTCTTTTTTAGCCTGAGATGAGATTAGACAAAGCTTTGACAAAGTAAAAAAAGGAAAACAAAAAAAATAATATTAAGAAATTTTTAACTTGATTTTCAACAAGGATCTGTTTTGGAACTACTCCAAGATAATATTCGCCACACAAATATGAAAGAAGCAAAAGGCCTTGCGATCTTTCGTGGATTGAGAGGATCAGATTTTATAAGATAGAGAAAACTCTGGCTGTCCCTCTCCTCAGTATGCCTACCATCTTGCCGATTTGTAATAACTCTCAACTTCCAAAATGAATAGTAACAAGTTTGTCTTAGCATTACTACTTATAACTAGCCTTCCGTGAATTCATTTCTCAATTTTGCTATCATCAAGAAGCTTCCAGGTATCTGCATGCGAGATAGAGAAAAATATGTGGACTAACCAGAAACAAGTCAAAGGAAGCCAACGTGGTACAATCCTCACGTAGCAAGGCTAACAGATGACCATCGTATGTGATTTCAAATACCTGACAAATATTTTGATTGGAATGACCGAATTGAGTTTTTTTCGGTACCAGGGAACATTTATCCCTCTTCTTGTATTAACTGTTGGTAGACATGCACCAATGTGAAGATAATCTTTCCACCTGGTGAGTGGACTTCCTATTGATTGTTACCATAGGGCTTTTGTACCTTAGCGTATTATTTGCATCGAAATGTTTAAAGTGGAAAAATGTGTTTTTAAATTGAAATATCCAGTTCTGAAATGATTTCAATTAGTCGAACACGAACGATGACTGTATTTTTGGCACTAAAAATAGATGACGAAAAAAACAATGACATCTACATTCATTTATAAATCGTCGACCTTTTATTTTTCAGATCGCGCTATGTCTCAACAAATATCTCTTATTCGAGCAAATTAATCGATTACTAAGACTGTGCATTGACTAAAAGAATATGAATGAATTATAATCGATTAACCGATTAGATACCTAGTTAGAGTTGCTGTGAAACATCATTACAATAACTAAATTTTGTTTCGTTATAATTAAGAATCGTGGTGTTTCAGATTTTAAAATACGCACGAGCTTGATGATTACGCCCTTTTATAGATTATAAATCTTCCATGCTTAGACCTAACGCTGCTAGCTGTCAATTTGCGAGTTGATCTGGATATTATTATATTTTAGTTTCGACGCTAGGGTTTGTTGTTGTATTTTATTTTATTTTTATTTTTTTTACAGTTTTTTAGAGAAAATGTGTCCTTACTGGGGTACCGCGATCTAAGGACACATTGTACAAGTTTTATTATTTGAATTATAAGTGTATACCTATGCTAGAATATTACCGAGGAAAATTATGAAGTTAGATCTAAAATAAAGTACAAAACAAGCATTATTCTTTTTTTGGTTGCAAAATTGATTCTATTTTCTTCCTTCCCATGTCCATAATCCATATTTTTATGCTTCTTTTGAAGGCGGTTATTTTTTTAATGGATTTCATTGCAAGAGGGAGTAAATTAAATAATTTTATAGAGAAGTATTGCATATTTCTTTGTCCAAAAGTCGTTTTACTTGTAGGTTGGTATAATGTATGTATATATTAGCTCCTTTAACAGCAAAGCGATTTTGATATAAGTTATTTTTAAACGTAAACCTTGGGAATGAGATCTGTTAAAAGTTAAAAAATAAATTGTTTTTTTGAAAAAACTAATGTCCAGTCTGAAGTTAAATCTCTAGTCATCGACAAGCTTAGTTCTACGGCAAATTTCAATTGCCCAGAGTTTACCGGTGAAACCAAGCAATTATCTCAACAAAGTCGGGTTAGTTACACTATTTATAACGAACGGCAGGACCTTTGATTACATTATCTTTGATTTATTTGTATGATCTTTGATTTGTTGGATTTGTCACCGCCCCGAATATTGTGAAGAAAATTCTTTTCCTCATACATTTTGTATGGAAGGAATTCTCATCTTTTGAAAGAGCTGCAACAATTTTGTGACAAATATAATATTTAACGGTGAGTGAATACCAAAAATTCAAAAACGTCAATTGTCGATGCGCTAATTATGTTGCTTTTGTTCTTAAACATGTAATGCTGTCCCTCTTTCTTACACACTAAATGTCAATAGTCAAAAATGAGACAAATGGTGAACATACGTCTGCATCCCTTTAAAGGAAAAATACAATAATTATTATAAATCTCCCTAATACGTTTAAAAATGAAACTCTATTCCCGTAAGTAAGTGGAAATGTAAGAAAAAATATATATAAATCCGTTCAAACGCCATCTCTGATACTGACGAAAATAAAACGCGGAGAGTTGCGCATCGATAATTGCTTCATTGAGTAATTTTTAACTTAGTAAAAAAACTGAATATAATTCCGCTAATAAGTTGACACAACAGTTATTGATTCTGAGGTGGTACGAAGTTCGCCGGGTCAGCTAATTATTTATATATTGACACTTTGAAAAATGAAATCAGTCTAAAATACTGTTTCGGTTCGTTTCAGAGTGAACTGCTTTTTCTAATCTTTACTTCATTTTCACCTACCTCTCCAATTACGAATATTATCTGATGTCACTGCAAAACAGAGCAAGCCCATTCCACTTAATCTTTTAACCATTTTCTTTTAATTCACACTGATATAATTTGTTTACGCCTCTGCACCAATTTAAGAGAACAATTGTCGATTTGAAGAGAAAAAGTGGCCTAAATTTCATTGAATTTGCTACAGTAATTGCATAGATCTCAATGGATAACATTTCTTCCATAAAAGCACGACAATTTAGTGACTTATCATCTCACGAAAATTAGTTACACCTAAATAAATGGCTTACAAGAACAAATGGTTTTTTATCATTTGCAGTAGATACTGTGGGATTGTAGTCTTTATTTTTTGTCTATGCTGTTTAATGTTTCAATCTTTTCAATGTTGTGCTGGTTATGTCACCAAAACGTATCAGTAAACTGAATCGATGTAACTGATAATTGGTTTTTTGTTGGAGTTGTTTATCCAATCATTTCAATGTACTTCCTATTTATTTTCTGATTGTTACACACTGTTCAGGCAATAATTTGGTTTACAATTTACAGCCTTTCTCCCTGTCAACTCTATATTTTCTTTAACTTGGTACGAGTATAAAGTCAAGATTTTAACGATTTTAATGGGTGTGCCGCAGAGTACGTACATGTATTGTAGAAGGCTGTCCATACGGCACCTCTTTCTATTGGTCCTTTTGGTGTGACTAAAATATTGGTGGGATGTTTTAAATTTTCCTTCAAACAGAAGAGTTGGGAGCTAATGCATTTTATCACATTTTATCGCAGTTAATCACATTTCATCACATTTTACCGCATTTGATCATATTTCATCACATTTCATTATACTTAATCATATTTCATTGCACTTAATTACATTTCATCACATTTCATCGCATTTCATCACATTTCGTCGCCTTTTATCACATATCATCACATTTTATCGCACTTGATCATATTTCATCACATTTCATAACACTTAATGACATTTCATCACATTTCATCGCATTTCATCACATATCATCGCATTTCATAACATTTCATCAAATATCATCTGATTTCTTCAGATATAATCAGATGGCCTCATATTTATCAGATATCATTGATGTCATTAAATTTCATTGGATTTTATAACATTTCATCGAATTTCATTACAGTTCATAGAGTTTCATTACAATTCACCGGATTTCATTACATTTCTTCGGATTTTCATAAATTTCATCCAATTTCTCTACATTCAAAAGCCATTTACCAGATTTCATTGCATTGCATTGGATATTAAAGTCTTAGATCGTCTTTAAACTCCATCCCATATTAAATCATATTAATACTCACCGTTCGCCCTTTCTGGACAACCGTCGATTCGGCATGTCTCTTTTGTTGTGTATCACGACCGCCTTCATGTTAAATCGTCATTTCACGGTGCCCGGCGTCGCCCCTGTCTGTTAGTGGCCGCATTGCGTGCTCCCGGCCACGCGCGATCGCACTTATCCGTCTTTGTTACAAAACCCATTCTACTGTGATAACTCATCGGTGTGTTGGTAGCTTTTGGAATTTCTTTTAATGCCTGTTTTTTTGCAGATGTTCCTTTTTTACTCGGTACTAATGAAGCGAGTGGTTTTGATAGATTCTTAGTCAGATTTATTTGGTAGATTTAATGGAGGCGTTTACTAATATCTACAGGAATTCCAAAAACTGAAAAAATCGAACTAATATCTATGAGAACCAAAGTGTTGACGAATATCTACAGCTCAAACTGCTGACTAATATCTATGAGAACCAAAGTGTTGACGAATATCTACAGCTCAAACTGCTGACTAATATCTATGAGAACCAAAGTGTTGACGAATATCTACAGCACTGGCAGAGGTTGGATTATTTGCAATAATGTACAGCATATTGGAATAACGTAATATTGCGTATGCAGTTTAAAAAAAAACTTAATTTATGCATGTATGTATGTAAAAATTCTTAATATCGGACTATTGGACACATTTAGCTGATTATTATGGATTTGGGTTTTTGTTTTAACAGCTTTCTTTATTTCGAGTGATTCTAAATTATTTAGTCAGTTACCTTGAACATTTATATGTCAGTTAGGTTAGGTTAGGTTAGATTAGGTTAGGTCGTGGTGCCGTGTATTTCGAAATAAATAAATAAATACATATCTTTGTATTTATGACCTCAATGTTTGTTCAATAAATTATTGTCCTCGTAAACAGCAAAACAAGTACATATTATTATGCAAAAACTTCATGTACTTTAAATGTTTAAGCCTTTACGTAATTAGTAATTATGTAATTGAAGTAATTTATGCTTTTCCGTACAACCTCTTGCTCAGCTGCCTTCTGTAGATATTAGTCCAACCTACGCTCTGTAGATATTAATTCAACCTACGCGCTGTAGATATTAGTCAAAACTGGGACCGTCATAGATAATCGTCCGACCTTAGCTCTGATGATATTAGTCAACACTCTGAAGTTCGTAGATATTAGTTCAACATATGAGCTGTAGATATTCTTCTGTCATACAGGCTGTAGATATTAGTATCTGGAGTCGATTTAATACCTATAGCGATAAATAGGGAATTTATAAAGCAGCAAATCCCAAATTTTCTCGTTTTTAACTAACATATTAAATCTATTGACTTAGCCACTGGAGCGATCTTGCGAAATAAATAAATTTGCCTCGATTGCTCGAGATTTCCCAGGAGATCATTTTTTTTTAATTTTTCGCCAACATTAAAAACATCATACCTTCGAATTTTAACGTGAAGACATAAAAACATATTATAGTGCTACATAGCCAATGAATTTATCTGTATTTTACCGTTTATGTTATATTTGTAGGTTTTATTAAAAAATATCGTAACGATTTCTGAATGTTGTCTGTGGCACCTAAACATGATAATGAAATGTGCATATCTATGGAAAAATGACTTAATTTTAACCGTAAACAGCTGATCAGCTGAGCTAAAATAGTTTACGAACTTCCGATTTGTGACATCTATGGTCATAATAGATAATAGCTTCGTTTTAAAGTAAATGACTGGCCAAGGAAATGTTTTAAACAATTACAATAAATGTTTTACGAATGGTAGGAATTTATTTTTGACCGCTATCAATCGCAGAAAAATAAAAGTGGTCCATTTTTCGACCATAATCGTTTCAGTGGTTAGTAGTAGGGTTTTTAATAAAGCCTTCGAATTCATAGGTAGGTAGGTACTCCCAACTCCCTTTCCACCATTCAGAATCGACATGGTGCTTGAAACGGATTTAGCAATGTTCTAGGTGACCTGATCTAAATAGCTAGAAACCTTCCTCTTTTCATCTCCTTCCCTTCCGAATTCCCTCGGATTCAAAATATGTCCCGATTGTGGATGAATTCCATAGTCCTACTAGTTCCGTATAATTCAAATTCATTGGGATTCTTATATTGACATTAAAAAAATTGTTGCGGTAATTTTTACGTCTCGGCGTACTTACTGGCTAGCTTGTGTCGCTCTCCATAGAGAGAAAAAAGCCTTGTTTTTAAACGCCTGGGGTCTCAAAAGTTGCGTATGATCTGTAGCTATTCGAAAACGTAAAAATAAATGAAATTGGTGATCACTATTAGCTCGCTAAAATGGCCGAAACTTTTGAAAAAAATAGATTTCGTGGTTTGAGAAAAAAATAAAACAAAGGGTCCATATTTTATATTTTGTAGCAAACATCATTTTTATTCCATAACAGCAATACAAAGAACGAAAAAAAAATTTAAACACATTTGATGTATTGGTTAAATATATTAAAATATAAAATTACATTTTACTGGATAAAATCAGTATTTTTGTAAATTTAGTTGCAATCATAAACATGATTTTTTTTCAGCTAGGCGCAGTTTTTAATAACAAACAAACATTAAAATGGTAAATTATTAAAAAAAAAATAATTACCGTAATTTAAAAATACACGTTTTAGATTTTTTTTCGGATTTTAATTGCATTTTAGCGAGCTAATAATCATTTTTAAAATAATAAATTTAAATGCGGTTCTCATTTTTTGTCTAAGACGCAACTTTTGAGATATCAGGCATTTCTCAATTCAAAATTTGAAATAATTGACACACCCTATTACTTACGGCCTTCGTGGTCGAGGGGTAAGGCTCTCGTTTTGAAATCCGAAGATCCCAGTTTCAAATCCGACGTCCGCAAGTAAATTTTATAAGATTGATTTGTGAGTTTATTTATTGTTCTGTTATACGTGGTGGAATTATATTGTATTAAATTGAAATTAAAACAATTTTATAACTTATTTCCACATATTTATTTAACCAGTACCGGTTTCATCCTGTTATGGACATCTTCAGGCTGGCAATATTGCCAGTATTGCTGGCAATATTGCCAGCCTGAAGATGTCCATAACAGGATGAAACCGGTACTGGTTAAATAAATATGTGGAAATAAGTTAAAAAATTGTTGTAATTTCAATTTTAAGATTGATTTGTGTTATTTCACAATTTCACAATTTAAAATAATGTAGGGTGTATTTGCGGTACGTTCCGGAGTGGAAGATACTCTCATTATCGCAACTGGTGTACGACCACCATTCAGAATTAAAACTTTGTTTGAAATGGCTTTAGCCATGTTTGGTGACCAGATCTGAATAGCTAGGAACTTAACCACCTTCCCTTCCCAAATCCCCTCCCCATCATTTTCAGCCTTACCCCAGTTAGGAATGCCATAGTCTCACTGGCTCCAGGTGTTTGAGTGCTGTAGAGTCAGTTGTGCAATATTCACATAAATAAAAATTAATAAAGATGCCTTGCATGTTCAAATACGTTAAAATGGATCCTAAAATATCATAAATATGTCTACTTCCACGACTTGATTGCTGCGGTGATGCCTTACTCGAAACGAAGACACTTTAGGTGTTTTGTGATGGAAAAATACCTCCATTTGTTTCAAACTAATTTTTTTGGCTTATTATGATCATTAATGCGGTTACGATAATTAATAATTATTGAGGTTGTGATCTTTGGGTACGGTAAAAAGTTGGTCGTGCAAAGATCTTGAGAATCTTATTACGTAATTAAATGATCATCATGAGATTCTGTAGTCTCTAGGTCCCAAAGAGTGAGATGGTTTGCCTTGTGGAAATAATACCAGATGGCTGGACACTGAAAATTCTGATCAATTTGGTAGTGCCCCGCGGAAGTGACCCAAAAGCAGGACATAGGAGGGGGCCCACCACTCTCCCAATGGCTGTGTGAGGAAATTGTCCTTAGTCCTTCACGTCAGGGCTCCATTTATTTTTAAAACGATTCTAGCCCCTCCAATGTCCCTGCATCCGTGATTATTAGTAAGAAATAAAAATGTGTGCATTCTCAGTCATGATAATGAAGACGGCAAAGACACGTCACGGATGTATTCCCCCGATGATTCAGCCACTAGTTAGAGTGAAAAAATACGGATAGAAAACAGTGTTCACGGGTTAAGTATGATTAAAACCAAAAAAAATATATAAAAAGAAAGATATTGAGGGCAGTTTGTCCCACTGGGCAGTCCCGGCGGGAATGAGCGTGGCCGCAACGTGTCCAAGCATTTGTGACCCTTAGCCGGTTTCCTAAATAACTAACTAACCATAACGCCGTTTCCCAACGGTAACCCAACAGTTTACCAACAAACAACTTGGTCTTGGCACACACTCTTTGCCTCATTCACATTCATACATCGTCTCATACATACTCTTCTATTATTCTGACTCTTGACATGGCCCGTCTCAAGTATGATTCACCCTGATCCTGCCATGTCTTCCTCGGGCGTCCCCGACTTTTTCTACCATTCACATTTGCGTCATAATATATTCTTTTTACACTGCTTTCTTCGTTCATTCGCTCTGATGGTGACATAGAATTTAGGGAATTTATTTTCGTCGGGGCCTCCTGTGTGGAGCACATTTAAAAAAAAACAAACATGCCCAAACCATCTGAGGGTCCCTTTCTTAATCTTATTCATTACACTTATATCAGCCTTGCTTCTTTGCGGATCCCCACATTTCTCACACGATCATACATGGTTTTGCCTCAAGGATCTCATTTCAACTGCATTCAGTCTGCTTTCATCCTTCCTCTGCCAGTGCCTCACAGCCATAAATCAGGGTAGGTACTAGCACTCCATTGTGGACTACTAGCTTCGCTTCTTTTGACAGTTTTTTTTATTAGCGCCAACGGCATTCAGACCTCTATTAATGAAGTTACCTGCGTTTCCTAAACCCTTGAAGATAATATAGCCCGTAAGCGGGCCAAGGAAAAAGTGGACTCACAGGTTGGGACAGGATTGAAGCATAGCAGGTTAAAATCTTTTGTAGTGGGTGGCATTAATTGGCCAATAACAGCCGCACTAAAAAAATATTAAAATTGCGACGATGATCATACATTAAAAAAATTTCAGGAAAATAATTATGACAATTATTTGCGCAAAGCGTGCAGCATAGTCTTTTACCTGAATTGTTTGCCAAGTGAATTTTAATGTGCAATTTCGTTTACTACGCAAATAAACTGCGACTTTTTATGAGTGTTCGATTTGCTTAACGTTTGATAACTTTTTATGAGACACGTAACGATGCACGAATGGCAAACAGGGTTGACGCCAATTCCATTCATGACAAATAAATTTTTTTTTTTCGGAAGTTAAAGTTGTCATTCGTTATTGGGAGTCATTTAAATTAACTAAAGTCTTCTAGTAATTTTATTTACATTTACCCCACGCTGTAGACCCTGAGGAAAATAATTTCCCTCAGGGCCTACGTCATCTTTGGGGATGCTGCGTGGGAGGTCTTTTTAAAGAAAGGAAGCACAGGATGTTCTGGGAAGAAAAAGGGTAAGACGGGTCGGTAGGAATCTGGGGTTCAGTGTGTCCTGGTCATCCGCCGCCAAGACCTAGACAAACCTCACCCCATGAACCCGGGCACCCCTGCTAAGTCACCAAACGTAGCGAACCACTTGGGGTGACCTACAACAGAGGTGTTGGTTATCCAATAAATGGTTCACGTGGCGGCGGAATCCATTCCCGCCTCCCAAGTTAATAATACTAACATCTTCATGACCGTTAATTTACTGTTTCCGTTATTTTTTTATATTGCCGTTACCGTTACCGTTACCGTTACCGTTACCGTTACCGTTACCGTTACCGTTACCGTTACCGTTACCGTTACCGTTACCGTTACCGTTACCGTTACCGTTACCGTTACCGTTACCGTTACCGTTACCGTTACCGTTACCGTTACCGTTACCGTTACCGTTACCGTTACCGTTACCGTTACCGTTACCGTTACCGTTACCGTTACCGTTACCGTTACCGTTACCGTTACCGTTACCGTTACCGTTACCGTTACCGTTACCGTTACCGATACCGATACCGTTAGTGATTAACTGTAACTTTTTTTCTCACTTATTAAATGTACATGAAACGTGTTGTTACAGCCCTAATGAATTTGATATTTCACGTTAGGGACTTTCATGCGGTTTTGTCATTTGTCTTGGGTATTTTCTTTTTCTTTATTTCGTATTTCATATAAAAAGATTTTCTTTTGTCACATCGTGACAGCAAAAATTTACAAAAACGGACATGAATCGTTAGTAAAATTCAATGTTCCGAAAAATTCAAAAAGCAGAACTTTCTTGCGTGTCTTTTGTCTTTTTGTTAAGTGTTCCCTTTTCTGTTTAATTGATATAATTAAAGGCATACGAAAGCTCCTTCCTTTTTAATAAGTTTAATCGAATAAATTTTATTTTATTTTATTTAAATTAATTATTTATCACTTAAATGAAAAACCGTTATACAAAGTGCGTTGTCTGCGTGCCTGGGTGCCTGAAGTAAAGGCTAACGCCGAATGCCTTTCTTAAACAATATTCATTCACTGAATTGCCTGGGACCGTTACCGTTACCGTTACCGTTACCGTTACCGTTACCGTTACCGTTACCGTTACCGTTACCGTTACCGTTACCGTTACCGATACCGATACCGTTAGTGATTAACTGTAACTTTTTTTCTCACTTATTAAATGTACATGAAACGTGTTGTTACAGCCCTAATGAATTTGATATTTCACGTTAGGGACTTTCATGCGGTTTTGTCATTTGTCTTGGGTATTTTCTTTTTCTTTATTTCGTATTTCATATAAAAAGATTTTCTTTTGTCACATCGTGACAGCAAAAATTTACAAAAACGGACATGAATCGTTAGTAAAATTCAATGTTCCGAAAAATTCAAAAAGCAGAACTTTCTTGCGTGTCTTTTGTCTTTTTGTTAAGTGTTCCCTTTTCTGTTTAATTGATATAATTAAAGGCATACGAAAGCTCCTTCCTTTTTAATAAGTTTAATCGAATAAATTTTATTTTATTTTATTTAAATTAATTATTTATCACTTAAATGAAAAACCGTTATACAAAGTGCGTTGTCTGCGTGCCTGGGTGCCTGAAGTAAAGGCTAACGCCGAATGCCTTTCTTAAACAATATTCATTCACTGAATTGCCTGGGACCTAGGAGTGCAAATGGGTTTATATAGTTGTCAGTGGCTGAGTTGGCATTGCGTCTGGTTTCCACGTCTTTTTCGTTTCCATCGTGAGTTCAATTCCTCGGCTGGCTAAGAGATGACACAACATTTTCAGCTCACTGTGTTGGCAGCAGTAATTTTTTAAAACATTGTAAGGTTTGTAATTGTAATTCATCGGCCAGGAAATTTTAAACACGTCTTTCTTAAAATAAAATAAAATATATTATCCTTTACTTTTAAATTTTTATTTTGCTCAAATCATAATATATATGCTAATAATTTTATAAATACATTTATTTTATTTATTACTATTATCATTTCAACAACTATGCTAAACAATCCACGGCTATTTTATGTTTTAATTGGTTATTTCATTTTTATTTTATTCTTTCTCTTCTCTTTTTTTTTCTTTTGCTATGCTAAACAAATAACAGTTAGGTACTATATTTTAAACTTTTTTTATTATTTTATTTTATATTCTTTCTCTTCTTTTTATTTCAGCAATTTTTTTTCTTTTTTGTACAAAGCATTCTTCACATGTTCATACCCATAATTATTTGACTGTCCTAAAACGGGATAATACTCCTAGTTGGGCAGTCAAAATTTAATAAATTATGTATATAAATGTATAATATATTGTGCTAAATAAACAAATAAACAAAACAAACAAAATAGCCGTGCCTGTACATGAGTGCGCCCCGATATATAGCACATAATTAGCGGTGCGCACTGTTTGTAAGCGCATTGTCTATGAACCAGCTTTTTATCGTTACTTACCGCTTGCCCTCATTTTGCAGTTTAACATTTTACCTAACCTAACCTAAACAACACTAATATAACAAAAACTAGAAAAAGATACGATCGCATCTAGGAATTGAACCCAGGATCTCAGCCCAGCCTTGCCGGAGCGCTGCTCTACGACCGAACTATTAAATCCCTTTTTTTAAATTATTTATTTACTTTTAATTATGTTTTTATTCCAGCAGGACCAGTAAAATAGTGCAATCCCAGTCTGCCAAATTATCCCATTGGGTCATATTTATCTGTATCATACTTCGTTATAAGAACTACCTTATCTTCATTTTCGTAACGCATATTTTTATTGGCTGCTATCTTTATGAAAGTCGCTAATTTTGTCTCCAGTGATTTCATATTTCAATACGAGGTTTTACTCATTAAGGCAAAATAAATAAATTAAAAACCTAAATTTATATGCACTAACATAACCTAACCTAACCGAAACTATTCTAATCTAAACTAAATCTAACTAAACTAACCTAACCTAACCTAACCTTGAAATACAAAATGTCAGTCACTTGGGGTGCATCGGTTAATAGCCGATTCACAAGTAGGACACTACGAAGCAAATTTAGGTGCTGTTGCACGATATATAGATCGTCCAGTTGATTAGTCAGACATCTCCGAAAAATCGTGTGTTGAGTGTGCAATTATATGTAAAAGTGTACTCTCTATCTGGCACAATACTCATATTTACTCATAAACACCAAATCAATTATAACGCAGAAAATGATTAAAACGAAATTGATGTTATCTGGGTCAACGATATTTCAAAATTTCATACTAATGTCCCGGACCGTTATACCTTCCGGTGGTATTTTATAGCATATTTAATATATAAGATACAGACACGTGAAAATAATATTTCATTTATGGTGAGCATCCGAATATTGCTTTCCTCATTATCTCAACTTTACGTTTGGGGATCAACAATGGACGATCGATGTTTAAAACTTTTTATTTCGTTGTTCATTAAAGCAGGTCACTGGAGACCAGACCTGCTCTAATAGCATGCTGTTTCAATAGCATACTTGAAACACTCTTTCACTTTCACCTTGGTGTACGTGACACAGAAGAAATATTTATACACAGAGAATGACAAATACACTTCACGGTGTAATCTAAAGTAAATCAGGTGTAAAAAGAGTTTTCTTTACTTAAAAAAATGTTCCGTGAAACTAAGTATTTTACAAGAAACATTAACTACTAGCTTTCTTGCGAAAAATCATGAGATAAAAATGGGAATATTTTCATAGCGCCATTTTTAAAAATCACAAAATTCACTTATAAGTGGAGGTGCAGTTTATGACAGATGCCATTTATATGTATATTTGTAAGTGGAGGTGCAGTTTATAACATAAACAGTTTATGACAAAAACACAAATAAAGACAAAATGTTATGTTTAAAATAAAATCTTCCACTGGTTTCGGATAGACGAGATTCTTGTATGGTATTCACACCCTGATACCGTTTATTTTAGAATTTTTATGTCTGAATTGTATATTATCCAATTAGTATATTATCATGTTTTGCAAAATATAGTATATTATTATATTAAACAATTAGTATATTATCATTTTTTGCAAAAGCCTTTGAATCTATAATTTATTATACACTTTAAACCACAATTATGCATCAATCAACATGGATTTGTTCCTAACAGATCCACAAATTCCAATCTTCTCGATTTCTGTGATTACGTTTGCAATGCGTTTATTGAAAGAACTCAAGTAGATGCTATTTACACAGATTTTCAAAGGCATTTTTGATAAAGTAAATCATTCTATTTTACTGCAGAAGCTTGAAGGTATAGGTATTCACGGTGATCTATTTAGATGGCTTAAATCTTATTTGGAAAACAGAACTCAGCTCGTTCTTATAAATGGATATGAGTCACCTCCCATAATTGTAACCCCAGGTGTACCCCAATGGTCCAATCTTGGCCCTCTGCTCTTTTTAATCTTCATTAATGACCTTGGCCCCATGTTACGCTGTGATTTTGTTTTATTTGCTGATGATCTAAAGATTTACCGTAAGTCTACACAAAATCATTCATGATAAGCTTGAAACAACTCATTGTCTGAGCAATATTCTTACCCGATAGACGTAATTTAAGGAGTCAGAATATATTTCATCTTGAATTATTTAAAAACAATATTGCATACTTCAATCCACTGTCTCGAATGTGTCGTCTGTATAATTCCATTGAATGTAACCGTATAGACATCTATGCAAATAGTCTCGCTTACTTTAAAAAGCAAATTATCAATAGACTAACCTAACAAGTAATTGAAAATACTTATATTTGATCTTGAAGTTGAATGTGAATGGCTATTTCTTACTCTATTTGTACTTTACTTTTTTGGTTTTTCTATTTTTTACATCGATCTTTTTTATCTTTTTTATCTTTGTCATTTCTATATTTTATCATCACTATTTTTGTTATTTCTTTTTACACTTCTGTTTATATTTTGTATTTATTTCTAATTGTTAACTTCTATGTATACCTACATAGCGAAAAACAACTATTAAACTGTGCATTCTGTGAACATTTTTAACCCTAGAAGGGTACTGTGAGTAAAATTTACTCACATAAGGAATAGATTTGTTCGTAAATCAGCAGGTTGGCAACACTGAAAGTCAAGCCACCAGCAGTGCTTCGCCCACTCTGTCATTAGTCGGCTGCCGCAAGCATTGAATGGTGTTGTTTGATTTATCGCGCTTGTGGACAATTTAATAAAAGTTAGTGAGTAAAATTTACTTATCGGTACCCTTTACGTACTAATTAATACACGTGAAATATTAGTACGTAAAGAAGAAAATATTATACATGAAATCATAAAAGATGGAAACTTTATTTGGAGTAAGGAACCTGTTGCTGCGCCAGGTCAAAAAACTCCATCAAATAATATTGTTTACATTCGCCCTGGCCCAACAGCAAATGCAAAAAATTCGCTGTGTCCTGCCAGTAAAATCAATAAAAATGTATTATTTTTGCTTATTTTATATATTATTATAAAAATTACACTTATATTATATGCTGGCTTTCAATTTTTTTCATTAAACACTACTACTTTGCAAAATAAATCGGATAATAATGTAAAAATTCTGAAGTGAGTAAAATTTACTCATCGGTACCTATAAGCGCCTACAATTTGACCGTACCCTTCTAGAGGTGGACTATTAACATCTACGCTTTTTACAATGCTAATCTAATGACTTTTTTATGTTAATACCTACTCTGTAAATGTTCCAAAACAATAAATAAATAAATAAGAATAAAATATTCCATGTTTTAACGTAATTGCAATTTTTCCACCGTGTCTCCGAAATTACGATAAATAAAGGCGAGAATCCTGTGTTTGTTATTTAAACAAATCTACGGTTTTATTAAAATTGCCCACATGACCTTCAAAACAAGAGGAAAGTGAGATATTTTTAAGAAGCATCACAATCCCAGTTTCCCATCGAATAAAGCAGATGATTATGATCAAATTAATGTTCTAAGAAATAATAAGATTTTTCACTCTAAGAGTTAGAAAGAAGAAGAAAACTACTCTCTACATCTGATTTCGAAAAACTCTGTTAAGTCCGGAAAACGTTGGGACTTCAGCTAGTCTTCTGTGGAGGAGACCTGTCTAAAACCGTATACCTAAGGTAGAAGCTCTGTGGTTAAGCAAGTTAAAATAAAATTCGGTTTACAATAATTATTTTTTTTGGTAAATTTACTAAGGAACAACACACAAAAGAAACAGGTCAGAAAATCTTAGTCATAAATGTATTAAAAAATAAGACTTCTAATATTTTCGATTTACCCCGTGGGGTGGGTAAAACCGTATACCGGGCTTGTATTATGTAAAATGCAAGCTTAAAACGGCTTAGGCTTTTTGTCATAGATAAAGCCAAATCTTGATTGTTTCTGTTTTTATTTACACGGTCTTATAGTGCGTCGATGATGCCGGGTATCTTATATCCGACGGTTTTTTTTAAAATCCTATTAACTTGAAAACAAAATACGCGCCTTATTTGGAACTCTTAGTAGCTGGAGTCTTTGACCTTTTTGAGTGTATTAGCTATTCTATTTAGTGTCGCTTTGGCTACGGTGGAATTTATACGTCTGTAAAGAGCGCTCGGGTAACTTATACCCGGCCACAATGGCCACGCATATACTAAGTTTCATACATAAACAACGTGTGTATGTATGAAACTTAATGAATAAGTAATACATAGGCTTTATTCTACATTACTCATTATTTGATTATAGTTAAAAAACAGTTTTGTTCTTTAATTGTTATTATTAAGATTTTTTAAATATATGTATATTCTATATTGATCTCAGGAGAAAAAAGTTTAGTTCCTTAATTGTTGATGATCATATGCTAATGTTATAATAAATAACGGTTTCATTTTCATAAATAACGTTCTAACTATCTATTTCCTTCAAATAAAATACTAATGTCGACATATTGAATACTAATATGTACAATAATCTATATGGATAAAATATACCCGGCCAAAATGGCTGTGTTCTGTTTGGTCACCACAACCGCGCCGGGTTAAGTATCCCATTGCACCTTCAACTACTCTTAAAATTGCTTTTATCCCAGTATCCCATATTCATTTTATCCCAGTATCACAGTCTTAATTCATTTATTTATTGATTAACGCCCTTTTTCGGGCTTTTACTTATGGATGGTGAGAAATATACACTATTTATTGTACGTAATTAAACTGCTTTAGTAACAATATTTTATATTTGTTTAAAGATAAATTGAAGATGTTCACTGACTTGGTATAATTATTTCCCTAGATTAGTATTCTGGGAAAAGAGGAATACATTTGGTAGTTAGTCCCAGAATTTCTGCACTGAAATAAATCCTACTAGTATTACGTAGTGGTATCCGGAAGTTTATCAATTTAAGCAATACCAGACCATCAACTAAATCATTTAGAATTTTCTATAGAAATACCAAGTCAGTGAAAATTATTCTGTCTGACAATTACACTTCACTCACCTGCAAAATATAATAACTTCACTATTATTCAATTCAATATTCGTAAAAATTACATCAGGACACCGAAAAACCTAAAACATGTGGTATCTCGCCGGAGAGAGACGTGTACTGACTTGCGTCGGTTTCTGAGTTGTACACGGGGCGGATTGCGTGGCGGGAATATTTACTCTAAAAATGTAATAAAGCTTTTTTAGAGTAATACGGTTTTACCCCGGTACACGGTTTTACCCCGGTAAACGGTTTCACCCCAGTATACGGTTTTATCCCGGTATACGGTTTTGTATAGGTCTCCCTTACAAATAAAGAAGATTGACTGTGTCGGCGGGGCGTGGCCTTGGTCTTCATACACACCTACAGTTTTATTCTGAGATTGATGAATTTTTCGCAAACATGACATTCAAAACAGGAAGAAGGTGTCTACAAGAACCACACCCATCCCCCTTTTCCCACCCCTGACAGCAGAATATAGATAGACTTTGAGATTTTGAAATTTAGCACACTTAACGTTCAAAATAAGAGGATACACTTGATTTCGAAAAACTATGCGTAAGCCTCGGGTAACGCCGGTGACTCATTTCATTTCATTTTTGGAATAGAAAATTGCCAAAAATCCAAGTCACGCCATCTTGATTGACATCGATAGCTATATCTTCAACAGGTTAAACGGGGGGTTGAAGCGGCATACATGTGTACAAGAATTCATCGTTCTGAAAAGACGTTCTTCAAGCCTTCTGTGAAAGGGCTCATCTCGAAAAATGAAAGCCTGAATGAAGCCTCGTAAGGAAAAATTGCTGTCATTAAATTGATGAGCAAGTTAACGCCATCTTTTGATGAAAACGATAAAACCTGACTTGACTAGATATTGAATAAAATCGTTAGGGGGAGGAATATTGAAAGCAGAAAACCAAAACAGATCTCATCTATTGAGAAAATGTCGATTGGAATAACGTACGTAATATATTGAATTCGTCATGTTTATGAGAGGATTCAGAGAAAAAAATTATGTGATTTATTTAACATTTGTGAGGTACTCAATTTTGGAGGCGGGTATGGATACCGCCGCCCGGGAAACATCTATTGGATTATTAACACACTTACCGTATGGTTCCTATTGTAGGGGTGTGGTCATAAGTGGTGACTTAGCAGGGGTGCCTGGGTTCACGGGATGAGGTTTGTCCAGGTCTTGGCGGCCAATGCGTTTGCACGCCCACTGCTGCTCGGGAGAGGTTGGTTGAGGGAGACCTAACCTAGACCTCTCCAGTCGAACTCTCTCGACCCACCGCCTTGCACCGCGGTAATAGCTAGTAGCGTAGTCCGTTACACTTAGAAGCATTGACACCCCTTAGATTACTACTCATCCTCTTATCTTTTTCCTTCTCAGATTTTCCTCTCCTTCATTTCACTAAAAAAAAACCTTCACACAGCATCCCAGCCACAGGGACTGAGAGATAAGGTGGGTCATTTAAAAAAAAATGGGATTTTTGAATTATAAGAGCGATGAAAGGGTGCCAAATGGGTTCAAAACATCGTATTTAAAAATTTTCTAATTGCTGATACGATATTCTTCCTCCGGATTCACTTCAAAGTTTTGAAAATCATATTAAAATGTTATTTTTAGTGTGTATGAAAGTGACTACGAATCTCTAAAACCATATTTTTTAAAATCTTCCATAGCAAATGTAGTGTGCTTATATATTTACGAAATATTTACAAAAAGTCCCAAAATTGAGTTTCGCAAAATAATGCCGAAATTTGAAAGTAAGAAGGATTTTGCTCGTATTTGAATACACTTCCTTGAGATGATTTGAATTATATTCACTTTTTTTTTAATTAATAAATCAAAATATTCTCTCTCTTTCATGTTTTATTAAAAAATAGTTCATTTTTAATGGTTTATCCAACATTTTTTAGATTTAACGAGAGTGGATTTTTCTCTATTGTGTGAAATTTCAAAGTCAATCCGGAGGAGAAGAAGATATCCAAATATTATTAATAAATTACGTGATTTTATATATTCATTTAACACCCTTTTTTCACTATTAGACAAATCCAAACAAGATTTTTTTCCCATACAATCGTGACCCACCTTAGACAGACCAAAGGGATTTTTTTTTCTCAGGGCCTCCTGTGTGAAGCTATAGTAAAATAATAGTACCTACGTATTGCGAGCAATGGTTACATGTGTGCTAATATACAAATTGCGTAACATAACGCATTGATAAAATTACAAACAAAATATTACTAAGACACAGATGACTTTAAAAATTTCAATAATTTAATATTACATTTTTCACGTCTTTTGTCACTTCTTTTTAACATTAACATTTTTGAAACATTTTCCTCTGTTTTAAATTGGTCGGTATTTCTTGGAAGATTTCACAGCTCTATGCGGTAATTAATGAGTGCTTAGATTTTCTTTGCTTCTTTCAAAGGGGAAGCCTTATTTAATTTTTTCTCCTTGTAGAGTGATAATGTTTGTGCTGATGTTTATTAAGTTATCACACAAGTTCTGGACTTTGTTGGGCGTTAAACATTTCGGAAAGAAAAACTACTTTTAACTACATTTAAGAACCCAATTTGTTTCAATTGACGAGTCCCTGAATATTTTTTATCTAACTTTGGAACATTTGTTTCGTTTATTTTTCGATATTTAATTATCCTTTATAGTTTATTTTGCAAAGCTCTTGGGACAGGTTGATTCATAGAATTTTAACAATATTCAACAAATTACAAAGTTAAAAAAGGTCTGTGAAAGTTCTAATTAAGTTCTGTATCTCTTAAATATTAACAGAACTTCGAGTGTGACTATTGAACGTGAATATTATGAGTTAAGTTGGGAGGTGGGTATGGGGAATGCCGCCATAGGAACTATTTATTGGGTAACTAACACCCCTCCCATAGGTCACACCAAGTGGTTCTCTACGTTTGGTGACTTAACGGGGGTGCCCGGATTCATGAGGTGAGGTTTTTTTTTACATGAGTTCCACACAGGAGATCCTGAAGAAAATTATTTCCCTCTGGGCCTGTGACATCTTTGGGGATGCTGTGTGGAAGGTTTTTTTTGGGAAACGAAGGAGAGGAGAGTTCTGGGAAGGAAAAGGGTTTAAAGGGTGGGTAGGAATCTGGAATTCAGTGTATCCTGGTCATTCGCCTCCAAGACCTAGACAAACCTCACCCCATGAACCCGGGCACCGCTGCTAAATCACCAAACGTAGCGAACTACTTGGGGTGACCTATGGTAGAAGTGTTGGTTATCCTCCGCCTCCCAAATTGGAGTTTGTCTAAGTATTGGCTGCCAACGCGTTTGCCCACCGTGCGGAGTGGCGGGCCGGATCGGGAGAGATCTCGCTCGACTATCTCTCCTATTAGCACCACAGTGGAAGGGATGGATTTATATATATGTCACTCCTAGTAACATTGACCCCCAGATTCCTACCCACCCATCATACCGTTTTCTTTCCCAGAACTTCATCTCATTTTTTTCCAAAAAATATTCTCCATACTGCATTCCCAGTGAAGGTTCAGGGCTTCATTTGATCCTGTCATGGATCCGAGTATTGTCCTGGTAACAGACCACCATTCGGAAAAACTGTTTTAGCGATGTTCGGCCGTGTTTTGTTCTTTAGCCTCGTCCTTCCCCACCTTCCTCCTCCCCATCTCCATTGTGTTCCAATTCCCTCCATCCTCACGACATACCAGTTGGGACTCTTGTGCGGCATTCACAATTTAAAAAATGATTGAAGTATTGAGTGTCGAAATATGCTGATGACAATGGGTGAAAAATTGTGAAAAAAACAAAGTTTTTTTTAAAACGCTATACCAATAAACGTGTTTTAAATTTTAGACAACATAACATGTATGATAAATAGCTTTTTATCAGTTGTGTAAAATTTAAAACACGCTTAACAGAAAGGGCCAAGTGAATAATATAATTTTAGGTAAAACATCACATGGATATTATCCAAATCTCATCACTGTCTATCAATAGTCAAGTCTTGAATTTCATTTCGTTCATAAATTTATTAATGCCAAAATACGCAAATATCAACACTGAAGATATAAACGTATTAGGGAAGTGTTTAGTGGGCGTATCGGTGTGCCAGATGTAAGGTCAATTTTTCCTTACTTCTGCCGAAATTGATCCAACATTTTCAAAAATTTACATTATTTCTACGACGGGTGTAAGGAGAATGTACTCGCATGGCTCAAATGTGAATGGTAGAAAAATTCGGGGACGCCCAAGGAAGACATGGCACGATCGAGTGAATCAGATACTTGAGGCGAGCCATGTCAAGCGTCAGAATAATAGAAGAGCATGAATGGGTCGATGTATGAATGTGAACGAGGCAAGGAGTGTGTGCAAGATTGAGTTGTTCGGCGGTCCGTACTATCTGCCACCCCTGCGGAGAATTGGTGTGACGGTTAGTTAGTTAGACATTCTTTCTTTAGCAGATCATAAATTCACATTACCTAGGAGTCGAAAAATGTGAAATAATTGTCTTGTTGTCATATCTGCTCTGTATAGAACTTAAGGAAAAAAAATTGCTTCGGCGCCTGTCTTCTTAACGTAAACTTACATGATGTTTAGTTTTGAAACAGCTTAATTGATTGCTTTTGGTTCTTGCAACCATATATAAAGATAGAAGCCAAATGAAGATAGTATTGGTAGTTCTTAGTCGAAGTATGGTACAGTTAAAAGTGACCGATTTGGATACAGACACCTTAGCTCAGCAGAAGCAGAAGGTCCTGGGTTCGAGTCCCAGACGTGCCAATATCTTTTTCTGATTTTCTGACTCCAGATTTTCGATTGAGTTTCTCTAATATTGTCTTCATTTAATTAAATTAAACCATCAATAAAGAAAATAATATATATATATATATATATATATATATATATATATATATGCAGATTACATCTCTAGAGTTAATTTGCTGAAACTAGTCAGGTATGGAAGTATCGAACCATATCACTTTGAAAGCCTTTACGAGATTCACTATTCAAGCTGGAAATCGGGGTAAAGGTAAGTGATACGTTTTGGGAAACTCCGTAGAATTTTCCGCCCACTCCTATGTAACATGATAATTATTATTATTCATAACATTATAACGGTATTGCGGTTGTAGGACGGTTTTGAACTGTTAGATAATAGCTTTAATATGTTTTGGTCGACAGACCTGTTTGTTTAGAATGAAGTAATTTGTATTTTCAGACCGGTAATTGGACAACTCAGAATGAAATCAACTCAGAACCTCTTCGGAAAAGTCTTAAAAGTGATTTTATTTTTTTGAATTGTTTTTTATTAGGTTTGTCAACAGTGATTCACTTCAAAGCGCTTACATTTACATTTTCACTGAACATGTTTGATACTTTCACTAATTAAAGACAAACACAACATTGATAATATAATACTTACACATACATTACATTCATACCCACACACACACATACCGTACGTTACATAACAGTAATAAGCTTTTACTAGAAGTTTTTAGAAGAATGAGTTTATAGAACAACATAATATGACATTGGCACCAGATTTAAATGTCCGGGTTAAATTTTCCCCAAAAAAAAAAAAAAAAATGGAAAAACTAAACCCTTTCACACACTTCCCCAAATGATCATCTAGTCAACCCACGGTATGCAATTGCACTATATAAGTATTATAAATACAAAACAATACAAGAACAACATGTCAACCTACTAGAGACCAAATGGGAATATAATTCACCGACTCCAGATATTTTCATATCAGAGGGTTCGGCTCTGTGGCATTTCTAATTGAACCTATAAATCCTACCGATCCCTCAATATAAATATTTAAAAAATCCTTTGTAATCCTACATGTATTTAAAATGACTGATTTTTGCATTTTTATATACAAATTCTTTGACAAATCTGATATGCTTAAATTTTGAATCAGATTCCTAGGTATTATGCCAGTGGCCGAAATAACAAATGGCAATATTTTTATAGTCCGAGAATGCCAAATTCTTTTAATCTCATTTCCTAAATCTGTGTATTTTCTTATTTTTTCAGAAATAGTTTTTTGAATATTACAGGAATTTGGAATAGCTACATCACATTAATGGAATGTTTTTTATTAGTCTCATTAAAATTACGGCACATTCTCGATAAAACTGAGAAATACTCCAGCTTAGTTATGATAAAAAATATACAATATTGTTTAAATATGTTACGTTAGGTTTGGGTTGGGGGTCATTTTAAAATTATTTTTTTATAGCTTTTGAAGACTTTTCAAAGAGGTGTTGAGTTGACTTGATTCTGAGTTTGCATGGAATCTTTCAGAACAAGTTTTTAATGTGAATACCGCACAAGAGTTGCAACGATGACCTCTGTAGTCGAGGGGTGAGGCTCTCAATTAGAAATTCGATAATCACGTGTTCAAATCAATGTTATTTCAATTTAGTATCTTTGCGGCACGTTGTGGAGTGGAAGATACTCTCAGAATCACTTTGGTGTAGCACCGTTCAGGATTGAAAAGTTTCGTGAAATTCCAATATCGGATATGGGATTATTAGATGGGGATCTGCCTCAAACATCCAAATGAAGCAGCTCGTTAAAACACAAAAGGTAATAATAAAAATAATCCTAAAAGTACCGATAAGAATTGCATCAAAAGAAATTTTTAAAAACTTTAATGTAGCTTTATTAACTTATTTACTCAAAAAATGGACAATACAAATTTAAATAAAATATGAGTACCTTGCTGACCAACACACCTACACTACAAGGACGAAATCCTCAAAACTACTGATTATCCCAAAATTAAAAACATCTTTTGGCCAGAACAACCATAATTTTCATGCTGCAAATTATAAAATGCCCTTTCAATTGAAATTTAAAACCACATGGAGATACAAAAGAGTAAAAAAAAGGCATCAAATTATGGGTAACTAAACATGAAAATGAGGAAATCATTACAATTATGAAGTAACCCCAACCAACCTACGGACAATAAACATAAATATTTTGAATGTTATTTATCGTTTATTTTGTGAAAACCAACGAACTAGATAAGGGGTCGTCCATTAATTACGTAAGGCTCGAAAAGGGGGGGGGGGTGTTCGAAAAAAAATTACGAAATATCATAAGGAGGGGGGGGGTATGTGATATCACGTGTATTTATTTTTTATTGAACGCACGATTTCTAAACCAAACAGCAGCGCGTACTCACCGTTGAAGTATTCTGAAAATTTCAATATACTTTGTACTAAAAAAATACACGTGATTTTGGGTATGGGGGGGAGGTAGTCTAAAACCTCACCACGTATAACCAGGGAGGAGGGGGTTAAAAAGTTGCTAAAAAACATCACGTGATTAATGGACGACCCCTAACCAGATAATAAGGAAATCGTGATCAACATCCATACAACAACCAACAGTCCACCTCGGAACAGGAATACCTAATGAGGTCATTGAAGAAACTACTTTACGTTGTACTTTTACTTTACTTTATATTGTCTTTAAGTAAAAAATATATATATAAAAAAATGTTTTAAGTGATGTTTGATGATCAATAGCTGACCGATTTCTGAATAGCCATGAATCTGAATGCTTCTCCATCTTCCTCTTCCCCCGTCCTTCCCCTCCCCACTATCTTCAGCCTCACAACATATCCCAATTAGGGATGCCATAGTCTCACTGGCTCTTGACGGTTGGGATTGTGGGGACTCTCGTGCGGGAACAGTTTGACATACTTTACACTAACTAACATTTGGGAGGCAATTATTTATTGGATAACCAAGACCCCTTCCATAGGTCACCCCAAGTAGTTCGCTACGTTTGGTGACTTTTTTTGGTGAGCAGGGGTTCTCAGGTTCATGGGGTGAATTTGTCTAGGTTTTGGTGGCGGATGCGTTTGCCCACTGAGCGTGGTGGGCCGGGAAAGAGACTTTTGACTTTGTGAACCGAACTCTCTCGTCCCACCGCCTTGTACCGCATGGGGTTGATTTTTTTTTTAGAAGAATACCGCACAAGAATCCTAACTGCTCCCGTCTGGAACCAGTGGGACTATGGCATCCCCAATTTAAGTACACATGTTGTGAGGCTGGAGGTAGCGGGGAGGAGTCAGGAAATAGGGAAGTGGGAGGTGGGGAAGTACCTGGCTATTCAGATCTGGTCACCAAACACGGCTAAAGCCATTTCCAGCAACGTTTCAATTCTGAATGGTGGTCTTACACCAGGGCGATACTGAGAGTATCTTTCACTCTGGAACGTGCTGCAAATATACTATATATTATTTAAAATGATTAAATTGTGAAATAAAGTAAATTAATCAAATAAAATTTATTTGCCAAACCGGGATTCGATCCCGCGACCTTCGGAGTGCCTTACCGCTGGACTACGCCGGCCGTCATAGATTTATTCATTCGTCACTCCTTGGCAAACTGACCCCAAATTCCTACTCACCCCTCATACGTTTTTCCTTCCTTTACCCCTCATATGTTCCTTTCCTGAGAGGATTCATACGTCCGTTACTCCTGGACACACTGACCCCCAGATTCCTACCCACCCCTCTTATTTTTTTCCTTCCCAGAACTTCCTATCCTTTGCTTTCGTAAAAAGACCCTCCACATAGCTTCCCAAAGATGACAAAGGCTCCGAGAGAAATTGTTTTCTTCAGGGAGCTAAAAAAAAAAAAGAGTGTGTTATTCACATGCGGTAGAAGTGAAACTAGAAAGTCGCTAGATGTCACTTTCTTTTCTTTTGCTTGTTTTTTAAGTGATTTGAAGATTGGATATTGATTTCACAACTTCAAAACATAAAAATGTTTTTCTTTCGGATTTCTTCGGATTTGAACCCCCATTCACTTGATGTCTGTCTAGCTCTCTGGCCGCTGAGACTTGTTTTTTTTAATGTAAATTTTATTTGATTATTTTGTGTTACTTCACAATTTATTCATTAAAAATAATATATAGTACCTATATTTCCATAGTGGAAGATGCTCTCTGTATCGCCCTGGTGTGAGACCACCATTCAGAATTGAAACGTTGCTTTAAATGGCATTAGTCGTGTTTGCTGATCAGATCTGAATAGTCAGGTACTTCCCCAGCTTCCTCTTCCTTATGTCCTTCGCCTCTCCACTATCTTCAGCTTCACAACATACCCCAATTGGGGAAGCCATTTTCTCACTGGCTTCAGTTGGGAGCAGTTTGGACTCTTATAGCCCAGGCAACGAAGACCAAAAAATACCAAATAGGGGAAATAATTCATGTAGAAGCCAATTTTGGCACAGTTGTAGGGGAAGGTGTCCTTAACAAAATACTAAAAGTACTGGGGGGTGGGGGTGGAGCTAAGGGGGAGGGGCGGGTTTAAAGGTCCCTTTTTTCAGTTTTTCGTTAATAACTCAAAAACTACTGCCTCTAGCGAAAAAATGTTCAGGTACTAAATTATCTCCATAAAATTCTCTACAAAAAAGGTTCTATAAACTTTTTTGTTAGGATCAATGCTTAAGCAGATAGGGAGGGGGGAAAATGTAAAATTAAAAAAAAAACTGTTTTAATTTTTAAAAATGAAATGTTTGTCGGTAAAAATCAAATGCTAATTGTTAAAAAATCAAATAATTAATGCTTAGGGGTCGTCCATTAATCACGTGACTCTCGAAAGGGGGGGGGGGTTCGGAAAAAATCACCAAATATCACCGGTATCACATTTAATTTCGTCGAAATCTAAACATTCATCGTCATCAATGCTGTCTTCGACGGGGCTCCGTTCATACATGAGCCGAGGTAGCCGCAGGCACCGGAGCATGCAATCCCTGCTTTGCGGCAACCGCAGCGCATCCCACACCCAGTCGTGCATCGGCAAAAGATCATGTTCAAAATGGAGATGGGTGCCACAGGGTCGTTCGTGTTAACTGGGTTAAGGATCCCATCTTCTCCCTTGACCCAACTCCATTGGGTGGGTAGTAGAGGGTTGCCTAGCCACTGTTGTATCTGTAAAAAAGTAATGAGACCAAGGTAAGCATTCATCACAAATTAATATTTGTAATAAGAAAGCAGTATTTAAAACTATATGCAACTGGATTTAATTACCTGTAGATATATTCTGAGCGAGTGTTGCTTTGAAGCTCCTCTGGTGGGAGGAAGAGTGGCCATGTCTGATTTGGGCTTCATTGACGCTTTCAAAAATGCCGAGTACAGATGTTTGTTTAGGTTGTCTTAATGAGCTATTAACGAAAAACTGAAAAAAGGGACCTTTAAACCCCCCCTCCCCCTTAGCTCCACCCCCACCCCCCAGTACTTTTAGTATTTTGTTAAGGACACCTTACCCTACAACTGTGCCAAAATTGGCTTCTACATGAATTATTTCTCCTATTTTTCCTTCGTTGCCTGGGCTATTATACGGTATTCATATTAAAAAAAAACACCTTCCCACTACGCTATGAAAGGCACGCGCCGAGGTGCGAATGTACCGAAATATATTAGAACCGAGCATTTGTGTAGAATTGAGTTGTGACGCATTTCCGTTTCTCCCGAATTTCAAGTCACTATCGGCGCCAAAGAAGTTTCACTTCAAAAATAATAATAAAAATAGAAGCGCCAGCGTTAATTAGTTTGGCCTATAACAACATACCATTAACCATAATGGCGAAGGTTTCGTAACTAGTTTTAAACTTGAAGCAATCGAGTTTCAGGAGTGCGAACAAATTATTTTATACCTTCGTGAATATCAGTTGGCAAAACCTTGAATCCGATATCACGAGGCTTCAATCATTGGGAACTTCACCATAATTAACATGAAAGGTATTGTTTGAATGTGTTTATTTATAGCATAATGTTTGTTATTCGGGCTTAACTAATAATAAATAAAATAGATTCATAAATGAATGTTTCAGTGTAAATATGGATGCTTATGAATCAAATTCAAATGGTGTAAATTAAACTTGTTCGATTTCAATGGATTTCACAATACGGTTTTTTAGCGGGTGTTAAAAAAATGACTGCATGTTTTAAGTCTATTTAATATTTTGATAACGAATCCAGAGGACGAGGATTCAAATCCTGGCGTGTACTTATAAATTTAATTGAATTAATCTGTATTATTTAAAATTTCATTCATTAATAAATTACATTGGTCATTACAGTATATCTTTTCAATATTATCTGATTGTACTTCTAATAACAACTGTATCACTTCAGCGATATTATTTTTGTGTAGCCTTATAATATTCTTATTTTTTGTTTAATGAACGAATGATGTTGTGAAATGAGATCCCTGAGGCGTGTGGGTGTAAAACCATGTATGATCGTGGGAGAAATGTGGATATCCGCAAAAAATTTAAGGCTGATAGCAAATATCATGAACAGGTAAGAGGCTTTTTGTGAGAGAGGTTTTAGGGTGGCACACCTGTTTCCGGCCATACAAGAGCGAGACAGGTGATCCCGCATATAAAAGGAGATGCAGGCCTCTCCTCACTCTCTTTTTCCAACCGCCAACACGTTAGTTAGGACGTATTCATAGCCATTACTATAATAAATATCCATATCGCCAATACGCGCATTATTTATAAATAACCTCGCCTACACTCGAGTCTGTATTTAACAGTGGCGCAGCCTACGGTACACGATTCTGACAATACGGCAGATCGCGTAAAGAATCGACGCGCAAAAAAAATTTGGCACAAAAATTTGGCAAAAATACGCGGTAACATTATTATTTCGGGTCGGTAAGAAAGGCCGGACCGAAATTATTCCAACACTTCACTGCAAGGAGTGAAGTGCAAGAAGACACTGGAGCCAGCCAGCTTTTCGGAAGGGGGAAGCACGGGAGGTCCAGCGTCAATCGACATCTCTGAGGGTCAAGGATCGGAGATCCAGGTCGCAGGAGTGATCTGGGGTAGCCATCGGTGTTACTGTGTGACGGGTCTGGAAGGAGCCATCAATTCACAGGGTCAAGGAGCAGTTTCCGGAGCAGGGTCCAGGGAGCAGACGGCAGAAGAAGAAGCCTCATTGGGAAGTTTTTGTTTTTTCTGTTTTCTTTCTCTCTATTTGGGTACCTTCTGGGCATTGGAAACATGGAGTTTCGAGGATTGGAGTCCTTCAGTTTGCGTGACGGGAACTGGGAGAACTTCAAAGTCCGCCTCGAACAATTTCTCCTCGTGAATGATGAAAAGTTTGCATCGGATGATAAAAAAAGGGCTATTTTCCTGAATGCATTGAAAGATGATTGTTTTTCCTTATTGGTTAATTTGTGCATTCCTAAAAAGGTAACAGATATTAAGTTAGAAGATTTGATATCTAAACTTGATGAGTATTGTTGTTCAACGAAATGTTTTTTTGAAGAGAGATCTAAGTTTTACAGTGCTAAACAAAGAAATGACGAATCAATCCGTGAGTTTGCAGTGCGGTTAAAGTCTCTTTCTACTAATTGCAAATTTGGGAATAGTTTATCAGTAAATTTAAGGGATTTCTTTGTTTTGGGTTGTAAACCAGGAAAGGTAAGGGAAAAATTATTTCTCGAGGGTGAATTACACTCGTTCGAAAGATGTTTACAAGTCGCCGAGTGCATTGACCTCGTAGCTTCAACTCAAGCGCAGTCCCGAGTTGATAATACGGTTTACGCTAATGTACAGCTCAAGGCCGGTCGACTCTCTTTTAATAATTCGCGTGTGAAAGACAGAGACGTGAAGCGTTTCGGGCATAGCAACAGGGCACGGTCACAGTCGCCAGCGAACGCTGTGAAACAAAATTGTACCGTTTGTGGTCACAATAATCACATCGCGACGGAATGTAGATATAAAAATTATTTATGTAAAATTTGCAGTACGAAGGGTCATCTCGCAAAACAGTGCAAGCGTTCCTCAACACGTAAGAGTGTGAATACTTTGTTGTCGGACACAAAGTTGGGTGAAGTTAATAGTGTCGAACCATTTTTTATTGAAGTTTCACTAGACGGGATCAAGAGTAAATTCATGGTAGATTCTGGAGCATCTTGTTGCGTAATTTCCAAGGAGTGTTATTTCAGTAAATTCAGTAGAATCAAGCTAGTGCACGAAGACATTAGTCTACGGGGTTTTGACAATACGCTCGTGAAAGTGGTAGGTACAATTACGCCACAAGTGGAATTTAACGGTCAGTGTCACAATTTGAAATTTGTTGTTGTCACAAGTGCTTCGTTATCGATAGTGGGGCGTGATTTTATGAATCTTTTTAACGTCGGGATTAACGGAATCGTAAACAGTATAAAACAGAATACTTTGAAGCAGCGATTAGTAAAAAAATTCCCGGAAGTTTTTACGGATAAACTAGGAAAATTTAATAAGTACGAAGTGAATTTAACTTTAAAAGAGACCGCTATTCCGATATTTCGTAATCACAGAGTTATGCCGTTCGCTTTGAAAGAAAAAGTCGAAAGGGAGTTAGATAGTTTACTGTCAGACGGTATTATAGAACAAGTCCAGTTTAGTGAGTTTGCAAGTCCAATTGTTCCAGTAATTAAGAAAAACGGTAGTATTAGATTATGTGGTGATTATAAATCGACAGTGAATAATCAGTTATTAGTTGACAAATATCCATTACCTAGGATAGAGGAGCTATTAACGAAAGTAAATGGTGGGAAAGTTTTTGCAAAAATCGATCTTAAATCGGCGTATAGTCAATTTGTTTTAAAAAAGGAGTGTAGGCGTTTTACAACAATCAATACCCATTTAGGATTGTTTCAGTATAAGCGGTTAGTGTACGGGTTATCTCCCGCGCCAGCTATATTTGCAAAGGCAATGGCAAATTGTTTGTCAGGATTACAGAACATGACGTTTTATTTGGATGATATTATCGTGATAGGGGAAGACGAAGACGATTTAGAGAAAAACGTATGTGTCGTGTTAGAAAGGTTGAAACATTGTAATCTAACAGTGAATAGTGACAAGTGTGAATTCAATTTAAAAGTTATTGAGTTTTTAGGTTATAAAATAAGTGAACAAGGGATTCAACCGTGTGAACGGAATAAAGAAGCCATTTTAAATGCACCAGCACCTAGTGATTTAAATAATTTAAGAAGTTTATTAGGTATGATTAGTTATTATCGTAATTTTATTCCAAATATGGCAAATATATTGTCACCATTATACGAATTACTTAAAAAAGATGTTAAGTTTCAATGGGGTACGGAACAAGAAAATAGTTTTGCGATAATTAAAAGAATATTAACTTCGGATAGGATTTTAACGCATTTTGACGAAAATATACCTGTGAAACTTGTCACAGATGGTAGTTTTAATGGGGTAGCAGCAACATTACTTCATAGGTTTCAAAATGGCGTAGAAAGACCGATTGGGTTCGCAAGCAGAACTTTAACTAAAGCGGAAAAGAATTATTCTATTCTAGATATTGAAGCAACAGCAATTATTTTTGGAATTAAGAAGTTTTATCAATATTTGTACGGCAGAGAATTTATTTTAGCTGTGGATAATCAGCCGTTAGTGAGAATTTTAGGTGAAAATAAAGAAGTACCTAAGATTGCCGCGTCAAGGTTACAGAGATATGCTATTATGTTAGGTTCGTTTAATTTTAAAATTGAATATGTAAAATCGAAAAATAATTGTTCAGACTTTCTGAGCAGGTGTCCGATTGAAAAGGTTAGCTGTGAAGATGAGATAGAGTCTGATTACATTAATTATTTCGAGAATAATGGGTTTAATTTGTCTTTAGACGTGATAAAAAGCGAAACCGAAAAGGATGATGTGTTAGGTCAAGTAAAAAATTTTCTTATCGAAGGTTGGCCAGCATCAGTAAAAAAGGCACAAAGTGGTAACTTTATTAGAATTTTTTGGGAAAAAAGGTTAGAATTGTCTTTGATAAATGGGTGTGTTTTATATCAACATAGGGTTGTTGTACCTGAGTCTTTAAGACAAGAGGTTTTAAAGATGTTACATAGATCTCACTTAGGGGTTTTTAAGACTAAAGGTATTGCAAAAAGCTTTGTCTGGTGGCCAAAAATTAATCAAGATTTGGAGAAAATAACGGAAAATTGTAGAGATTGTTTAGAAATTAAACCAGAATCACAAAAGAGTTCTTTAGCAGTGTGGCCATATGAACCTGAAGTATGGTTCAGGGTACATATTGATCATGGTAGTTTGTATAACAAAAATTTTTTAGTGGTGGTAGACTCTTCTTCAAAGTGGATTGAGTGTCTGGAAGTAAACAGTCTGTCTTCAAAAGAAAATATCGAAATACTTCATAGATTATTTTCGCAATTTGGTTTTCCTGCAACTTTAGTTAGTGATAATGGTACGTGTTTTTGTTCTGAGGATTTTGAAAATTTTTGTAAGAAAAATGGGATAGAACATATCACTAGTCCAGTCAATCACCCTAGTAGCAACGGGCAAGCTGAAGCTACAGTAAAGACTTGTAAAAATTTCCTTAAAAAAATTTGTAAACATAATGGATTTCCTTCAGATTATAAAGAAAAGTTAGGTAACTTTTTAGCAGACTATAGGAATACAGTTCACGCAACAACAGGATGTGAGCCATCTGTATTATTAATGGGTAGAAAAATTAGAACAGTATTTGACTCTCTGATTCCAAGGAAAATTGAGGATAGAACGGGTAGTTCAGGTTCTACTCGACGAAACAAAGTAATAAAAAAGGTTACTCAGAGCCAAAACAATCAGAAAAGACAATATAAGGGTAGAGTTAAATCAGGTTTTAATATAGGTCAGAAAGTAATGACTAGAGATTTCAGATCTCAGGGTAATAGGTTATGGGTCCCTGGGGTTATTGTGGATAAAAAAGGTAGTAAAATATATTTCATAAAAATTAACAAGTCTAATATGGTGTGGAAAAGACATTTAGACCAGCTAAAGGAATTACATGTTTCATGGCAGGAGGAAGATAACCAGGAATTCGCGTCTGACACGTTGGAATTGTCGACGGACGAATTAGATCTCTCCGGTATGTTACGTAATAGAAGTGTCTCTAATTCTGTTTCTCCATGTTTCAGGTCTAACCCATGGCAAGGAAGGCTTCGGCCCAGGTGACAGCACTTCGCAGTTGAAATGGACAGAAGGGAAACAGAAAGAACAAAAACAAATGTTTTGTTAATTTTTAATGTAATGTGTTAATTTTAAATGTGAAATATGAAATATAAAATATATTGTATGAAATATGTAGCTATAGGTATCACTTATGTAGCCAGGATTCTCCCGTTTAAGTAGGGGAGGATGTGAGAGAGGTTTTAGGGTGGCACACCTGTTTCCGGCCATACAAGAGCGAGACAGGTGATCCCGCATATAAAAGGAGATGCAGGCCTCTCCTCACTCTCTTTTTCCAACCGCCAACACGTTAGTTAGGACGTATTCATAGCCATTACTATAATAAATATCCATATCGCCAATACGCGCATTATTTATAAATAACCTCGCCTACACTCGAGTCTGTATTTAACACTTTTGAAGTGTGGTTTCACCGGAGAATGCTCAAGGTCCCATGAACTGACATGATCACCAACACAGAAATTCTCAGGCGGGCTAGAGTAGATAGAGAACTACTTACATTAATAAAAATCAGGAAAATTTCTTATCTTGGTCATATGCTTCAAGGGGAGAAGTATCACTTACACCATTTAATATTGAAAGACAAGATGGAGGGTCGCCGAGGGCCTGGCAGGAGACAAATGTCTTGGCTGAGAAATATACGAGAATGGACCGGCATTAGAAGTGTGGAGGAGCTATTTCGGACAGCGCAAGACAGAGAGATATTTTCAAGAGTGATCGCCAACGTCGGGGGGACCTGGGTACCTAGCATGGTCGATCGATATAGGTTTTATCGAAAATGTCGGTAACTTGTCATCGCGCCCGAGCACGACTGCAGGCAGCCAACGAACAAATAACAGTTCGCAACGACTAAGGGTTCCTATTTAATTTGACGTGAACTGTTATTTGTTCGTTAGCTGCCTGCAGTCGTGCTCGGGAGCGATGACAAGTTACCGACATTTTCGATAAAACCTATATCGATCGACCATGCTAGGTACCCAAGTAGGGCACACAAAGGAGAGAAGTTAGTTTTTAAGGAAAAAACTCAGACTGTTTGGACGTGTAGAGCGAATGAATGAAGAAAGCAGTGTAAGAAGAATGTGTGACGCAAATGTGAATGGTAGAAGAAGTTGGGGACGCTCGAGGAAGACATGGCACGATCAAGTGAATCAACGTCCCCAACAAGTTTCAGAGAGATTCGCGGACTATTTCCAGTCGGTATACAACCATATGAGCCCTAACCTAGATGTTGAAAGTCTCCGGGCAGAGGTGCCTAGAAACACAGGTTCAATATCTCTGGAACAAATTAAGCCTGAGGAAGTCAAAGCGTGTATTCGGGAACAAAAGCCCAACAAGGCCACGGGGCCAGATGGAATCCCACCTCATATCATTATCATGTTGGAAGAACATTTGTTTAACCCGATATGCTTTATCTTCAACCTCAGTATTTCAACTTCCACTTTTCCTAAATCCTGGAAATTAACCAAGGTTAGCCCGATACATAAATCTGGAACAAAAACGGAAGTCCAGAACTATAGACCAGTAGCAGTTCTGTCGATACTCCCAAAAATATTTGAAACAATAATTTGCAAAAAGCTAAACAAACAAATTAAACCGTTTCTTCAGGGAAACCAACACGGATTTCTATCAAATAAGTCAACCGTCTCTAATCTTCTAGAACTCTCACAGAGAGTAGCAAGAGGATTAGATGCTCAACATCAAACTGATGTGATCTACACTGATTTCGCCAAGGCGTTCGACCGAGTTGATCATGACATACTGCTACGAAAAATACATAGAATTGGCTTCGACAAACCCCTCCTAAATTTTTTTGTCACGTATTTAAGGAATAGGAAACAATATGTTTGCATCGACGGATACAGGTCTAGAGAATTCTCTGCATTCTCTGGAGTGCCACAGGGGTCAAACCTAGGTCCTCTACTATTTATAATCTTAATTGATGACATTCAAGAATGCATCAAACATTCCACGTGCCTGCTTTTTGCTGACGATCTAAAATTACTTAAGAAAATTTGTGATGGTCAAGATTGTGTCAAATTGCAAACTGATTTAGATTCAATTTCATCATGGGCTGATGAAAATAAATTATTTTTTAATACAAAAAAATGTGTCGCTATGTCGTATACACGTTCGAGAAACCCTATCAAATTCGATTATTGCATCAAAAATGATATATTGTCAAAAGTAAAATCCATCAAGGACCTTGGGGTAGTCTTTGATCCCAAACTTACGTTTTCGGACCATATATTGCAGTTGACGACATCATGCTACAAGCTTCTCGGATTTGTCATAAGACTCTGCAAACAATTTTCCAATCCCGAGGCAATGATGACTTTGTACAACTGCATTATAAGGTCTAAAATTGAATACGCCTCTGCTGTATGGGCCCCATACCAACAAAAATATATTGAAAAACTAGAACAGATTCAAAAAAAGTTTTTGAGATACATGTATTTGAGAATGCACGGAGAGTACCCGCGATTCATGCATCACGAAGATTTGCTTGCCGAAACGCGCTACCAAAGTCTCCACTCGAGGAGGAGTGGGGCCCTTGCAGTAACGGCGTACAAAATTATTAATAATTTAATAGATAGCCCATACCTTCTGGAATGCTATAAGTTGTTCGTACCGAATAACTACAGCCAGGGACGTCACCATGATCTGCTTTGCATCCCACGTGGCAGAACGGACGTACTGGCTCGGCATAGCATGACACGAGGTATGGCGCTGTTAAACAACGCCTCCAAGACTATCGATATTTTTAATAGTAGCCTTGAAGAATTCAAGAGGCATGTTAATGCTAAAAATCTATAACTTGTTATTTGTATCATATATATGTAGTTAATGTTACATGTGTATTGTAAATGGACACAGTCTGTAATACACAAAAAAAAAAAAAAAAAAAAAAAAAAAAAAAAAAAAAAAAAAAAAAAAAAAAAAAAAAAAAAAAAAAAAAAAGGTACTTTAGTCGGGCCACGTCAAAAGTCAGAATGATAGAAAAGTGACTAGACCGATTTGTTTGGCGGTCCGTCCTCTCTGCCAACCCCAACGGGGAAACGGCGTGATGGTTAGTTAGGGCTCGTTCACACAAACACGATACGACGTCGCATCGTGCTACGACGTGGCATCGAACCGAATGCACATTCGAGAGGATAGTGTGGGGAGAATAGTGCAATCCCACACGTCCCATATAGTTATACATATTTATATATTTACGCAGTAAAGAAATAAGAACATAAATAGAAAAAAAAATAATAATAGTAATAAAAATTAATAATAACAAAAATAAATAATCAATTGTTATGCAGGGCGTGATCTTGAGTGCGCTCGGGCCCATCGCTCACTCAGGAGTGGAGCTTGGTGCTGGAAGGCTGCGGTCACCAACGTGTTGTCGGAGGCCATTAGCCGCATCCTGGCTCCAGTGACCCGGTGTCTCATCAGACTGGCGAATCCATGGAGTCCTAATTCTGTGAACATTGTTGAAGCGCTGCTATACCTTCTGAATCCAAATATGATTCTGCACGCATCATTATATTGAATCCGGAGACGTTCCATTGAGCTTACTCGGTATTGACACCATGTTTCACATGTATACAGGCTAGTGCAGAATGCATTAAATAATGTTTTTTTTAACATTATTGCTGCTTCGGAAGAATCTTCGGGCAATCATATGTAATATGTATGTCGCAGGCCAATCATAAAACCAGGCAGATCACGATGCGCCTCAGGCACTTCACGATGTGGCTCTCACATCACGATCTGCCTGATTTTACGATCGGCCTGCGACATATACGTAAATCACGTTTATTAAAATATGTACAACTATTCGGTAAATATTTTAGCCACGCAATTAAAATAAACAACTTTATTTCATCAACGGAGGAAATATTTGCGACGAAATAATTTGAATTCAGCGAAACCATAGAATTTCCGAACAATGGTGTGCTCATTCAACCGTTGTTTTTTTTTTTTTTTAATTTAAAATGTCTTTGATAGTTCCGTATTTAATTATATCAACTTTATGAAATGAAATATAACTATATCTTGGAATTCGTCGATTGGAATTTTCAACGATTACTAAATTCAAGCAATAATTAATTTGTCAAAGATTTTCGTCATTTGATAAGCGTAAAGCAAACTTTAGTGAGTAAAATAAATTTCATCAACAATATCACACTGATGGCGTAGAAATACTTTGTTCACAGGAAAGGAAACATTGTCTTGAAGGAAAAAAATGTGATGGTGATTATTCAAATACGTTAACTTCTTGCACATGCAAATAAAAAATTCAAACGTTATCTCTCTTACCCTAGAAAGGCAATCATATTGCTAAGGTAATTTTTTTAATAGGACTCTCTGTTTGTTTAATTTTATTTCTCGATTTATTTAATTTTATTTTTATTTCAATTTCGGAGGCGATTATGGGTACCGCCGCCCCGGTAACCATTTATTGGATGACCAACGCCTCTGCCATAGATCACCCCAAGTGGTTCGCTACGCTTAGTGACTTAGAAGGAGTGCCCGGTGGCGGATGCCCCTGCCCACCAGCTGCATGACAGGCCGGATAATGAGAGAATGGATGAGGGAGTCCTTTTGACTTCTCCAGCCGTACTTTCTCGAAACATCGCATCGCATAGAACCGCAGTGGGAGGGATGGATTCATACGTCCTTCACATTCATCAACTTTCATCATATTATTGTTTATTTATATAGGGGGCAAACGTCTCCATGAGTGACAAATAATGACGTATTCATCCATCCCTCCCACTGCGGTGCAAGGTCTCCCTCAACCAGTCTCACCCGATCCAGCCGCCACGCAGTAGGTGGGCAAAGACCCAGATAAGCCTCAGCCCTTGCACCCGGGCACCTCTACTCTAAGTTACCTAATATAGTGAACGACTTGGGGCGACCTATGGCAGAGGTGTTGGTTACTAAATAAATGGATCCCAGGGCGGCGGTATCTATATCTTTCTAGGGTTAATTAAGACTCTTACCATTTTTTTTACACTAGCTCCACTCAGGAGGCCCTGAGGAAAATAATTCCCCACAGGGCCTGTGTCATTTTTTGGGATGCTGTGTGGAGGGTCTTTTTAGGAAAGGAAGGAGAGGAAGTTATGGGAAGGAAAGGGGTATTAGGGGGGGAGTAGGAATCTGGGTCAGTTTGTCCAAGAGTGATGAACATATGAATCCATCCTTCCCAATGCGGTGCAAGGCGGTGTTCCGAGAGATTACGGCTGGAGAAGTCAAAAGGACTCCCTCAACCAGATCCTATCTCCCGATTCGGCCTGCCATACAGATAAACCTACATCCTCCTTGAAATCAAAAAGTTATTCGAAAATGATTGCATCTTTGTGTAGGGATATGTAAGAGAACTATCACTTCAAATTGTATGGCGTTTGTACAATAAAGAATATAAATAACTTTTTAACTTTGAACTTTCCACGAAAATTTTTTACCATTTTGTAATCGGCCGCCGTGGTCGAGGGGTAAGGCTCTTGACTCGTAATCCGAAGGTCGCGGTATCGAATCCCGGCGTGCAATAAATTTTGCCAAATAAATTTCCTTTAATTAATTTAGTGATTTCACAATTAATTACTTTTAAATAATATATTGTTTATTTGCGGCACGTTCCAGAGTGGAAGATACTCTCAGTATCGCCCTAGTGTAGGACCACCATTCAAAATTGAAACTTTAGCCATGTTTGATGATCAGATCTGAATAGGCAGCTACTTCCTCTTCCCCACCTCCTTCCCTCGCCACTACCTTCAGTCTTACAACATCCCCCAATTTCTCATAGTCTCTCTAGCTCCAGACGGAGCAGTTGGGACGGTGTTGTGCGGTCTCACATAAATTTTATTTAAAAAATCCAGTATTTTGACATTTTTTGGATTTTATCCGTGGAATCAAGCATAAATATTTGAGACAAACTGAGATGTATAATTATTTCTCTTTTCAACGATGAATAAACCTATTCCATGACAGATGATCCCTCAATAGTTGCCCCCCCCGGCATGCTTATACACAATATGCAGTCGGTTTAGGGAAATAACGGTATACCTTCTTTCTTGAAGGGGTGAGCAGAGAGGATTTACCGCCGAACGTCAAAAGTATATAAAAAAATATTTTATGTTTATGTTTACGTTCGTGTCACAATAATAATGTGCCTAACTTATATCCGGTACATTGTGAAATTGCGGCAGATTACGATGTGGCTAGGCGCATCATGATCCGCCTGATTTTACGATCGCCTGCCGACATATACACCAGCGAATAAGTACAAAAAATCGACGCTGTAAATAAATTCTTTTTTGTATTTCTTGGGCACTGACTATGTAACAATTTCTAGACATTTTTGTTTTTAAAAGTTTTATTTTTCGATGTACATTTGTTACTTTTAATTTTAAATTTTTTTGCTACCGGTTTCGACACGTCCGTATCATTAACGAGCAAACTTAAAACTAACTTAAAAATTCTATACAAGTACACAATTAATTAGGCGGGGGTAGTGGGAGGGGGGAATTTGTTGGAGGGGGAGGACGGTGGGAGGAGTCAAAATTACATGGAAACATCGTAAGCAGAGGTGATTTACATGGTGCTATTATTTTATTAACTAAATTAATTTTAGATTTAATTTTTTTGTTGATTTCTAAAGTTTCTAACGCGCACAAATTAAAATGTGAATTTACGTTGCAATGTTTAAACTTAGTTTTTTCTTTTTTGAAGCTATGACCTGTCTCTATGAGATGGTTAGCAAACTCTGAGTAGTTATTATTACGTAAACAAAGTTCATGTTCCCTAATTCTGGTTTTAAAATTTCTAGTAGTCATTCCTACATATTGCGCGTCACAATCGTTGCATTCTAAAGTGTATATCCCGTTTTTTTTTCAAATTTATTAGAAATGTCCTTGTTATTAATCATTTTTTTTTATTTTAGAATTAGTATAGAAAGCAGGAGAAATATGATCTGGTAATGTGCGGGATATTTTTAAGGATAAATCGCCTATATAAAGAAGTATTTTATATATTAAGTTGATACTAGGTGTGTTGTTTCTATTACCACTTTAAATATATTTTTTTGTTAAAAATTTTGTTTGCAAAAAAATTTAAAATTAAAAGTAACAAATGTACATCGAAAAATAAAACTTTTCGTTAGATATCCATACCGACTTATTTTTAAAGTAGACTATAGGTTTCAAATTGATAAATAATGCAAAAACAATCACAATTATGTGATCATTATAATTTCAGGGGGGCAACTATCGGGGCACCAAGTGTCGGGTCGCCCGTCAAAATATGAGCATGAGTATATGGCATATTTTTATTCAAATGCATCAAGGATAACCACTATTTGTCCATAATCTTTTGGCCAGAGAAACCATAATTTCCAAGCTACAAAACTGTATAATGGCCTTCCAATTGAAATTAAGAACACCATGGAGTCACAAAAGTTTAAAAAAGATATCAAATCAATTAAACATGAAGATGAGGAAATAATTAAAATTAAGCAGTAACCACACCAACGCAACCTACAGACAACAAACATAAATTTTGTGAAAATCAACAAAAGAAGAGACGTTCATGATCAGCTTCCTTACAACAACATGCAGGCCGCCTTGGAACAGGAATACCTAGTGAGGAGAACTGTGAACAAGCTGATTTACCTTGTATTTTTATATTGTCATAAAAAAAAAAAAAATTATACTATACTATGCGTACAAGTACAAAAAATGGACACTGTTAATAAATAGTGTTGATGTCCATACCAATTTATTATAAAAGGAATTTTTGAAGTTGATTTTAGGTTTGAAATCGAATCGAACAGTATTAATAGACCAGAGACTGAACGGTTGAAAGCTAAGAATGCAACTCTGATGCCGTGCCGTACGCAAAACCATATTCGTACTCGAAGTTTGTTAAAAAACTACTTTTGTAATGGAACCGAATTCAAGCAAGTAGCCAATAATGTCAAAGGATGGCGCCACTTACGTTAACAGATCGCATGAGGAGTATAAGCCGTTCGGATTTGTAATTTTGAGTACCTATCTTTTCGGACATGGAGAGATTGACGGTTATACGATTATTATTGTAACTGGCATTAGTATTATATTGATGAACAATAGTACAACGCGGCTTTACAAAGGACGTCATTGCCAGTCGCGGTTATTTTGTCCCGGTGACTAGCTGTCACTGGATTACAGTGGATCCGAGAAACCGGCTATTTTTGGAACCAGTTCCTATCGGATTTATAAAATGGTTACCAACACTCAAACTGGGCGACGACGAATCAAAAGCCGCCCGCAGGGCGTAGCAGCAAAATCTTGGATGGGTGCTCAACTGCCGGGTAACTGAATAAATCATAGGTCATCATTAACTAACTAACTAACTAACCATCACGCCGTTTCTCAGCAGGGGTAGGCAGAGAGGACGGACCGCCAAACATCCCGGTCATGGCACACATTCCTTGCCTCGTTTACATTCATACAACGTCTCATACATGCTCTTCTATTACTCTGACTCTTGACATGGCTCGACTCAAGTATCTGATTCACTTGGTCGTGTCGTGTCTTTCTTGGGCGTCCGCGACTTTTTCTAACATTCACATTTGCGTCATATATTCTCCTTACACCCTTTCCTCGTTCATTCGCTCTACATGCCCAAACCATCGGAGCGCTCCTTTCTTGGTCACATCTTCTTCCTTTGCGCTGTCCCAACTCATTGCCTAGGTAGGCTGTTGGGGTCGGCTCTTCTCGTTCTCAGGTAGTAATATATTCTGTTCTGGGTATCGCCTTCATCCAGGCCGTTTCTCCGAAGAATTGATTGGAAAGAAGAGTTAAGAAGAATTAAAAAGAAGAATTAAATGGAACATTGAGTCGTCCAGGAGTTCTTCGGTCTTCCTTTGGATGACTGTCGATGAAGCTCCATAGACATTGCCTGCCTCACTGTGTGGTCTGATGGTCTCCGTCTTATATGTCCATACCATCTCAACTGTCGTTCTTCCAGCTTGCTATTTATGTCTGTGACACCCAGGCTACCACGAATGCGTGAACTTTTGATCTTATCTTTTAATGATACTCCTGCCGACCATCTAAGCATTCGCATTTCTGCTGTTTCAAGTTGCCTAGTGTAGGAATTGTACATAGTCCAGCATTCGGAGCCATACATTATTGCGGGTCTTACAATGGTCTGGTATATTTTTTCTTTCAGTTTTATAGGCATTTTGGAGTCACACAATATTCCTGTTACGGATCTAAATTTAATCCATCCCACACCTATTCTATGGATGACATCCGCTGCACATCCTCCGTCTCTGTGGATTAGTGAGCCCAGATACTTAAATGAATCACAGTTAGCTAATATTACTCCATCCAGTTGCATCGAAGGAGTTACAGCGTTTGTGTCTTCAAATGGTAAATACAAATATTCAGTCTTTTTCCTGCTAATTTTTAGGCCATTATCCTCCAGGATCTTTCTCCATCTTTCCAGGCTATTCTGTAAGTCACAATGATTATCTGCTATCAGTACTACATCATCTGCAAAAAGCAAAGTCTTGAGAATACTGTTCATTTCTTGACTTGTTAGATAATTCATGACCATTATGAATAGCAGTGGGCTGCGGACAGATCCTTGGTGTACCCCCACTTTAATTGGAAATTTTGGTGATGTCCCTGATGTGCATCTTACTTGAGTTTCAACGTTTGTATACATATCTTGTATGGAGAGCACATATCCTTCTGGTACATTGTGGGCTCTCAATGCCGCCCATATCAGGCTTCGGGGAACCCTGTCAAATGCTTTTTCCAAGTCTATAAATACCATGTGCAAATCTTTTTTTGCATCTCGATTTTTTTCAACTATTATTCTAACTGTTTGAATAGCATCTATTGTTGATTTTCCCGACACAAAACCGCATTGATCGTCGTGTATTTTTACAATATTCCTTATTCGTGTGTTGATAATTCTCTCATATATTTTCATGGTGTGAGACATAAGCTTTATCCCTCTATAATTGTCGCACTTCCTAGAGTCTCCTTTATTTTTGTAAAAAGGAAGAAGGTAACTCTGCTTAAAGTTTTCTGGCATTGGTTCTCCATTTAGTACTTTATTGTACAGAGTGCACAGCCATTTATGTCCTACTTCACCACATTCTTTCCATAATTCAACTGGAATATTGTCTGGACCCACTGCTTTCCCCACTTTCATTTGTGATATGGCTACTTGTACTTCTGTTTGAGTGATTTCTTCAACTGGCCCCTGCACTGGTTGCTCTGACACTTGAGTTCTTCTCGGAAATTCTTCATTCAGTAATGTAGAATAATAATCTTTCCATCTTTGACATATTTTGGTTTCGTCTGTGATCAACTCACCGTCAGTGTCTTCTATATATTTGGGTGTTCTAATTGATTTGGCCCTTTCTTTCCTGTGTGCTGCGATTTTGTAAATTCTTTGCACCCATTTGGTGTTTCTAGGTCATCATACAGCTCTTTCAATGCCTCATGTTGTGCAGAGGCAACTAGTTTATTTGCTGTCTTTTTGACTTCTTTATACACTATCCGGAGTTGCTCTTTCTCGCCATCGCACTTACAGTTTGACCAGTTTCTGAAAGCAGTTTTCTTCTCTTTTAGACACGTTTGCAACTCATTTGTCCACCACCACGATTCCTTGTTTCTTGGTCACATCACATCCTATTAATATTATAAATGCGAAAGTTTGTATGTCTATATGGATGTATGTTTGTTACGCTTTCACACAAAACTAATGAACGGACTTTAAAAATTCTTTCACTAATAATGATATATATTTGTAAGCTCTAGCGTTATGTGTGCTTTAGACCACACGACTGAAGTAAAACTTCACTAACCTATTTCTCCCTCTCAACTTCCGTTCGCCTCGCTCGACCGTTCGCCTCGCTCGATCACACTTTTCATAACGCTCTCGTCACGCATTCACCAGCTTACTCCCCAAGTCAAGGGTGCGTCAAGGCCCGGCCGTTCGCCTCGCCCGATCACACTTTTCGTAACGCTCTCGTCACGCATTCGCCAGCTTACTTCCAAAGTCAAGCGTGCGTAAAGAAGTTTTACTTCAATAAGCTCTGGCGTTATGAAATTATTTATCATACGTTTTCTGTCTCTAACTAAATCGAGTTATTGCAAATGTTAGAAGAAAGGCAAAACAAACGGTTGCCGTGGATACGAGGTTGGCGTTGTAGGTAATATTTAATATTATCTATCTCTAAAAATGAATTGCCGAAATGTGTTTGGGCGCATGACTTTCGAACGATTGCACCAAATTGGAGAATTCTTTTTTTGTACAAAACTACTGGTGAGCTCTGGCATTATGAAATTTGTTAAAAAAAACTGCAATGGTTGGCACGCGAGCAGTTTGAAAACTGAATGTACCGGGAATTAATGAGAGTGGAGGGGGGAAGGGGGGGAGCAGACGTAGTGGTAACCCCCCAATACCATGCGAGCGAACCCGCGGGAAAAACTAGTTATAAATAAGTTGATAAAAATACTTTAATACTTTTACAAAGTCTTACTATTATATGTAAACCGCGAGGAAAACCAATAATATTTGAAGCAGGGTGTGCTTAGTCATTAATTTGCATGCATTATTCCCGCGAGATAAATTGCAATTCCAAAAATGATTTCGCCGCCAATAAACGCGCATTGCGTATTTACGTTATGATTAAAGCGTCATGAATACAAATATGATATTTGTTCAAACTTTTCAGTATTAAAATTATTTGGTTTGGTATTTTTTCGAGTAATCCATTACTGCTGTGGTAAAAGGTTTTTAATCTAACCTAATAACTAGTTTTCATATTTTTTTTATATTATAACATTTTATAAGATTAATAAACAACCGTTTACTTGAAAACCGTAGTACTACAGAACGTAATGTAGAAACTGATGTAAAAAGATTGCTTACCTAGAGCTAAAGAGGGTTGTTTATCTGTAGTAAACTGTAAATAATTTAATTGGATTTCTGAATTTTTGAAGTACAGTGGACCCGCGGTAATCTGACATCGCCCTGCAAAACTGTTGTCGGATTATAGATGAGTGACTGATGAGTGACTATGACAGTGTTTACAACTTATTTCACATACTCAGATAGTGATATAAATTTATTCTTCTTTATTCTTTTTTATTTAAAACCGAGACGTGCAAACATAGCATGTGATAGTGTTAGTAATCTGCTTCTTATACTCAGATATATGTGTACATATTGTTTACATGCGTGAGGAAGAAGAATATATGTGTGTTTGCGTGCAGGTATGTATGTATGTATATGTGGGTACGTGTTGGTATTGCGTACATGCCTGTATACATATATGTGTATGTGTATATATGTATTTATATGTGTGTATGTATGTATGTATTCATGTACGTAGGGGCATATGTGTGTGTGTGTGTGTGTGTATGTTTATGTGTATATGGATGTGTGCACCTATATACACATGCACGTACGCGCGCATACATATAAATATAAATATAAAAATTTTCATATTGATACGTATATTCCCATAATCTTATCCTTATGTACTTCTTTTTCTCTTTTCTATTATTTATTATAACTTTAACTATTTTCAAAATCACTACATACTAGTACCATATGTTTACAGATTTATTTTATTTTCAATTTTTTTTTTTCGCACTTCTTTTTCTCTATTCTATTTTTTATTATAACTTTACCAATTTACATACTAGTACCATGTGCTTACACTAGACTTAACTAAAAAAATACTATCTTTAATTGATCACCATGAAACAGGCAGCCGCCTAGTATGGTGATTTAATAAATCTAATCTACTTAATTGTCTAATATATGTCACATGTATTATATAAAAAATAAATAGAATACTGCCTAAGACTCTCTATAGTCCGGAATTTTTTGAATAAGAGTACCTTGTAATCCGACAAATTACAAATCAAAGAATCTATTTGAACTACGCATCATACTACATATACACTAGATCTCCAAATCTCCCGAAGCAATCTGTGTTGCTGGGGGAAATGCATTCCAAGATTGACAAAAAGCAAAAACCAAATCTTTCATGTTGAATTCTTTTAACGTTTTTTCTATAGGCTAGTCCTTAGATATGGCTCTCAGAAGTAGGTTTTTCATCTAATCTTGCTTAACAAACTGAATAATATTCTGATCCTGATGTGTTGGATTACAGGGGGCGCCGGATTAACCAGGGGCCGGATTACCGCGTAGTCCACTATATTTTAAATTTTCTATAAATATCTCCTTTTTTAATGGAAGCATGGACGCTTACTGAAGAACTGATTAGGCGACTTTAGGCATTCGAGATGTGGATCTACAGAAGAATACTCAAAATAAGCTGAATGGACGGAGTTACGAATGAAGATGTTATGGTTCGGATGAATAAAGAAAAAGAAGTTATTAATACAATAAAAATCCGAAACTTCAATATCTAGGACATGTGATGAGACATCCAGGGAAGTACGAGATCTTGCATCTCATAATGCAGAGAAAGATTGCCGGAAGACGGGGGCCTGGAAGAAGGAGAAAATCATGACTGAAAAACCTGAGACAGTGGTTTGGCCAGTCTACTATAGGGCTGTTCCGGGCCGCAGTAAACAAAGTCCGTATAGCTAACATGATAGCCAACGTCCGTTGATCGGACAGGCTACAAGAAGAAAAAAAATAATAATAATCTACAAGAATAATCAAAAAAAATCTGGCTTTTTGAATTAATTGTTGCGCAATATAAAAGTTGATTTCCTGAATTTGTATTTTCCTACACAAACACAAGACACATGTTACAAAAAACTTTTATGGAAGTAGGTATTATTCACGCTGTAAAAATTTTAAAAAATGTGTCAGATTTTTCTGATATCATGAAGCTAAATTCACAACTTGACATTGTTAATGGATTAAAAAAAAATAACCCCATTAATTGTAAATATATTAAATTATATTAGTATAATAGTGAATTGGCCATTAAGAGTAGAAATTATGAACAAAACACATCACATATCAAATCATCAAAAGTACAACTTTGCACCCGTCTACCAAAATGCAAAATTGCCAGTTCTGTCGCAGCATGGTTAAAGCTATTTTTTTATTGGTAATAATTCGAAATAGAAATTGTACAGTCTTTATTCAACATGTAACTAAAACTGGATCAAAGTGTTTAGTAGTGGGAATAGATTTTGTGACATTTGAAGTCACAAAGTGAATATTTGTTCATTGAGAAATGATGTTAAATGCATATTGCAAATTTATAATCAAGTAATCATGTAAGGTTTAAGCAGTGACACATTTTAATTAAGTGCCTACTAAAACATCTAGCTGCCTGGAGCCAGTGAGACTATATATCATCCGCAATAATAGAGAACTCCAGTCCAATTAAAAAAAATTATGATTAATGACTTTCTATTTTAGATAACTGTACTATTATTTTTATTTTTAAGGTTAGTTTTTGTAGTTAAAATGATTGTCAAAGTTTTAATTTTTCAAGATCCTCCGAAAACCACCGTATTTATGGTGAATCGTGTGACGTCATCACTCCTGAAAAGTCACAATGGGATCAGGCAATCATCTGATCAACTGCCGCCATTTTGAATTCCGTTGTTCGAAGTATTCTCCCTAGAAGTAGCATTACTATTTTTTGTGCAGTAGTTTTTGAATATTTTCAATAATAGAGATAAACTAATAAGAGATACCTTTATTTTTTAAACTGAATTATTTAGGCCTAAATAATGTTTCAATAAACACAACAACGAAATCTCTGCAAAGAGTATGTAAATAAACGAATAAATTAATATGTCTTGTGTCATACCTACATTCCCAAACGGTGAAGTCACGACACGAGGAACAGTGACGTCACCACTAAACATTTTAACAATACCAACATGACGGAGTGTTTCTAAGACCCGATGAAAAATAGACTTTTTAATAATTTTTTTAAAACCTTGCGTTTAATATTATTAAATAAAACCTTTGTATTTATAATCAGCGTTTATTGGTATATATTAACATATTTTTTAAAGCCATAATATTTTTCACTGGAGTTCCTTATTATTGTTGTATGGAGTGAGCCTGAAGGAAGGAAGGATAATACTGACAGTATCCACTTTATTCAGGTGATAAGATTTGTGATATTAACAATTATAATTTCATCGAATTGTTTTCAATTTTTGGAACAGTTGTTTTTTACATCAGTGAAATCTCTTGCAGTTCAATTTAAAAAGTTTTTAACAAATAAATTCTTCGCTTTGTCCGTAGTTGCACAGTGTTACTTATTATTAAGCCCTGTGTACATTTTGTCAATTATTTCGCTAGGCTCTAACCATTGAATATCTTTGGCTCTAACATTCCCCTTTTAAAATACATACGCCCCCTACGTATACAAAGACATATGTTTACACTAATATGATTATTAAGACAATTGTAATCCAGCTACAAATTACAGACATGGGAACAAGGGAAGGGAGTGACAGATTTAGCTTTTGTTTTTACCTTAATTTTTATGAATTGAATGAATATTTCTTTGTCTTTCTTCCAAAAAAATAAAAACATTAAACATGTTCATTACGGTGCTTCTTATGTTAAGCATGCTGTAGGCATCCACTTGATATTATTTTCTACAAAATGAAAATATCCATATACGATTATTTAACCCTAGAATACTAATATAACTTTTTTAATGCTTAATACTACTCATCACTTGGGAGGCTACTTTTTAAAAAACAAGTGGTTTTTTTTTAAGTGTCTTTATTAAAATATGAACAAAATATATTTTTACATAACAGAGCGACCTCTGCCTTTTTAAATGCCGTAACAAAAATATATTTTCTAAATCAACGCAGTCTTAAATGGTGATTCAAACGGAACATATACCTAACTTTTTTTGGCAGAACAAAGATATATTAAGAGTATGAATTTTTTTTTATTCTTGCAAAAATCTTAAAAACTAAATATTTTATAAAAATATAATATCAGTCTGTTGAGATCATTATATAAAAACTAATATTTAGCATTACAATTTTTATGTCACGTAACTTTAAAGTTAGTCTATTTATTTCTTACCACAAGTAAAACAATTAAGCGATCGATGTTCCAGACAATATTGCATATTGGTTTGTTACATTTCGCACAGTAGTACACACTCAGGCGACTTTTTTTTGCTGGGCAAAAGTAGCACATGCTTCGTTTTCCTTTTATAATGACATTTTCTTCCACATTTTGTTCATTCATATTTTTTTCATGAACGCAAAATACTAACTTCGAAATTTTCTTCAATTTCACTAGCAGAGTCACCTTCCGTTGGCCAATTTTCTATTTGACTATCGTCTGGGTTCATCAGTAAACAAAATATTTATTTTTATAAATACAATTAACACTAATCATGTGAAAAACACAAAATAATAATAAACAACGCTAAAAAAAATATTACCTTTAATACTAAGGATCGCCTCCCAAGCGATCCAACACTTTGAACTCGGCAAAGACAAGAGCCTGCGAGACGCGCGACCGCTATCCACGGAGTTGAGGTAACGGTCGCACGATTCTAAATTACATCGAAAGAACTGTGAGAGTACGGTCTCCCAGGCGATGATTAGTACTCTAGGGTTAAATAAATTTAAAACGTTTGACGATTTTATTTTTTAATGAACTCACTAAATCGATCTGTTTTATTAACTTGATCGATTAAACTTTTTTTTAAACATAAAGAGCTGTTTTTCTTTATACCCAATTTTCTATTACAAAATTGATTATTTTGAGAGATGAAAATAGTTGGAAAATTTCCATGACACCAGGTCTCACCGTTTTTAGTGTTCAAAGTAGCTAGAAATATCAGAGATTTTATGTTACATAATTTTAAAATAATAAAAAAAAATTGTGTCAAAAATGCACATATTTGATATTTAATACATTTTATGACACATTACGTACGTAGGTACTTGTACATATCTGTGCAGGATTTATGATTTAATATTAATGCACTCAACTTTAAACAGTTTCTTTATAAAAATGCATCCACAATAATCTCTTTTTTATATTAAAAATAAATAATAAACCTCCTGAATCGCGTTTATAATGGCGAGGCGCCACCCCTGTTTTTCATTAAGTTTCCCTGAAATTACGTTAGCTTTTAGGAGTTTTCAGCGAGGAATTGAACGCCATCTTCAGCCATCGCGTCGTAATAATAATAATATCATCCCTTACCTTCTACCCTTCACCACCTTCTCTCCGCTCCCCCTTCATTCCCCTCCTTCCCCGTCCAGGTCTTGGCTCTAAACTAAGAAATTACAAATTACAAGAAATTACGACATTGGTAGTAATGCCGTTTCCCGGGGAGGTGGGGTGGTCCCGACCGTATACAACATCTTCTGTTTGTCGAAGTCAGTGAAAGCCAATGAGATTTTGTTCATTTTTGTAGTAGTGAGTGCTTTGCTTCTTCTAGCAAAAAAACTTGCATGTAAGATGTTTTCTTTTTGTGCTTGGGGCATACGTTTCTGAGTAATGAGCTTTTAAGAAGAGTGGAATTAAATTAGAACAAAATATAGGAGCAGTATAAAGAAAGCGGTATCAAAAGAAAATCTTACAAACAAACGATGCGAAACCCAAAGGACATAAATTGAAAATAACAGACTTGAGGGAGTATACTGGTAAACAGAGAGTGAAAAAAACACTCTTTTGGACCGCTAATTTATTAAGTACGTTTCACATATAAAGTTAAGTCAGGGCAATGTATTATTACTATTACCTTTTGAAAATAGAGAGATTGTACGTATTTATTGAAAAAGAAAGCTTTTTTTTAGTTTCATCACAAAGTAATTAGATATTGTTTTGCGTTAGCTCCACAGATGAGGCCACTCTGGGCCCATCTCATCTATGCGGAGGCTGTGTGAAGGGTCTTTTCAGGGAAAGAGAGACGAGTAAGTTTTGGGAAGTAAACAGGTATGAGTAGGAATTTGGGGTCAATGAGTCAAGGAGTGACGGACGTGTGAATGTATTCCTCCAACAGCGGTGCAAGGAGATGGGTCAAACCTCACCCCTTAAACCCGGATATTCCTGCTAAGCTACTAAACGTAGCGAATCATTTAGGATGACCCATGTTATTCAATAAATGATTCCAGATAATTCTCCGATTTCCGATACCCACAGAAACTCGCCTCCCAAATTGATGAACATGTACATTTCACGAAAGCACGATATTTCATTTAGGTCTGCAATAGATTCCAGGAATTTTGTAATCAATGTATTCATTTTATGTTGCTGGATTGCGTTACTTATTATACTAGTTATTTGGTTCACCATTTTGTATGTCTTTTGAGGGACGGATGGTAATCTTTAGTTGAATGTCCTTCATTTCTGAGGTTTAAAATTCAGCATTGTAAAAGAAAACAAGATGATAAGAAACTGACAATTAGGCCTAAGAGTATGTCACGGTGAAAGTGAACCAGGTGCAAACCAAGAAAAAGTTGAACTAACTGCATAGAAGAAGATTGGAATGGAATAACAATATACACGGCAAAGCCAGTACACCAAAGTTAAATATGTAGGGGACAAAGCCGGTGGAAAATACCAAATCTCACTCCGGAATTCTGCTACGGTACGATTCGATAGAGAAAAGACAGAAGTGAGAAAAATATGCTTGGTTCTTTGACGCATTTCAATCGATAGAGCACATAAATCAAAATAATGTATTCCTTTTTCGCAGTTGCCACGATAGATCTTTACATTTGCCTCACGAGAAGAGTTCAGTGTAGTTTGTAAGGCAAGTTCTTATGATCAACAACTCGACTGTGAAAGTATTTTATCTCTGATAAATAAGGTAAATTAATCATTTTCTCATGGTGTGAACATTTCTTAAGAGAAAACTTCCTTAGACCGTTGTAATTTGAAACTCGATGAAACGAAAAATAGCGACACTAAACAGAGATATACCCGTTCATCTATAGGATTTAGCCTGCGAGGGAATAAGATAGTATAATCGGTCTCTTCGTTGTGCTGTGTTCCGTAGCCTGTCGGTCTCCTCTTTGCTTCGTAGCCTTCCTGCTCTTGCCTATATTAATTTCTTGATTGTCTTCTACCACGTGTGAATTGCACGCTCTATTTTTTTTATTAATTCTATTTAACGGCTAAATGTTAATCTGACGCGTCGCCCCTGGATGCCCAGTGTAGCACGAGGAACCAACATTACTCCGTCGGCTTTCACGCTCAAATTTTGAGTAGAATTTTCATGAAGCGAGTGAAAGGCGTGTAATTAATACATTTAACACAAGAATCTGCAGGGGAAATCATATTTGAAGGTTGTAACTTGTAACACACACGAGGAGATTCTCAACTAATATGCTGGAAAATCCTATTAAAAGGTTTTCACGGTTGAAATTAAGAATATCACTTTAATTATAAATCTAAACGAGATATATCATTTTGTGTTTGATGTGACAACATACAAGAGTTCCAATAATCAGGATAGTAGAACTTCAGAGTCCTTGATAAAATATGTATGTTATATCTTAATATATGTGCTGCAAAAATTATGCTTATACCTCCAGACTTCCCCATTGAACGCATATCGACCGATATCGACACCTTGGCGCAGTGGTTAGCGCAGTGGTCCGAAAGCCGAAGATCCTGGATTCGAGTCCCAGAGGTGCCAACCTCTTTTTCTGATTTTTCTGTTTCTAGATATTCGATTAATCTTCATTTAATTAAATATTACAATTCTAGGTTTAAGTCATAAAGTCAAAATAAATAAATATGTAAAATTAATAAATTACGATTAATTAATTTACGACTTTATATGATTTTACAAAATAAGCAAACCTCAGTAATAAATTAATTTCTCATTTGTAGGTAGGCGACCGGTCGGTGGCTGAGTTGGCATCGCGTTTGGGTACCACCCGGGCAAGTCCTTTATCGCGACACAATCAACATTTTCCGCTTACTGTTTTTTTTTATATGAATACCGCACAAGAGTCCTAACTGCTCCCGTCTCAAGCCAGTGAGACTATGGCATCCTCAATTGGGGTATGTTGTGAAGCTGAATGTAGTGGGGAGGGGAAGGAGATAGGAAAGAGGAAGGTGGGGAAGTGCCTGGCTATTCAGATCTGATCACCAAACGCGGCTGATGCCATTTCAAGCAACGTTTCAATTCTTAATGGTGGTCTTACACTAGGGCGATACTGAGAGTATCTTCCACTCTAGAACGTGCTACAAATATAGGTACTATATATTAATTTAAATGAATAATTTGTGAAATAACACAAATAAAATTTATTTGCCACGCCGGGATTCGATCCCGCGACCTTCAGTGTGCGAGTCAAGAGCCTTACAGCTGGACTACGCCGGCCGTCACTATGATGGTAGTAGGAGATTTTCAAATATTGTCGGGTTATTCGTTACCCGGGAATATTTGTCTTTCTTTTAAAAAATAAAGTCTTTGTTTAATCATTTTTTTTTGTAGTTTTACGTTGAACAACCCCTTTGCACGTGTGAATTATATTCCAAGAGATTTGTCATTCCTGTTCATGTTGGAATCCCAACCTTAATTCAGATTGAAGATTAAAGAAAAGGTCCAAAAGTTTTATAAATGTAAACTCTTCCTTTTGAAATCTAGCATTCATAATCCTTTTGTTTAATTCGTTTAAAGGACGCGGATATAGAATAGACTCTTAACGTTTCGATAGGTACGTTATTTTAAAAGTGTTACGAAATCTGCGAATCAATCTAAAACTCATCTAATTGCCAAGTAAATTGAAAATACAGCTAACCTAACCTAACACCAATACTTAACCATCTATTTTCATGTTTTTTATTTATATAAAAAAAATATTGTTTGTGGCGGCAGGCTGGTGGATGGAGATCGAGTGAACGGCGTGTGTTGGATTCTTATGCATATTTTCAGTTTTATTTCGAGATTGATGAAATTTTGCACACTTGTAATTCAAAATAAGAGGACGGTCACTGTCTAAGTCTGCTTTCGACAAACTCTGCTTGAAACTCTGCCAACTCCAGAGGCTTCAGACATCATAAATTCTTTGATATTTTTCATTTTTTTGCGATTTCGAACCCACAACCTCAGAACATCTCTGCGATTTGGCCAAGAAGATCCTCGGAAAATATTATTGTACATATGCGAGCATGTTAAATTCTTAACAAACTGCTCTGTCAAAAGTTACCCCAAGTGGTTCGTTACGTTTGGTGACTTTGCGAGGGTGCCCGGGTTCAAGGGGTTTCTAAGTCTGAGCGGCACGAATGCGTCCGCACATGGCCACTACTGCGTGGCCGACCAGATCGGGGGAGGGAGACCCTTTGACCTCTACAGCCGGACTCACTCGGCGGGATGGATATAAAACTCATTTTTGTACCGTTTTTTCTTAACTGTCAAGTTTAGCTAGAGTTTTTTGGTAAGTTTAATAGATATGCGTAACTAAGACATACCGAGAAGGGTTCCATGCCATCTCAGAAGCAACTCAACTCAACAGCTCTTTGAAAAGTCATTTAAAGGCTATGAAAAAAAAAACATAGCTTATAACCCTAACCTAACTTAACCTATGTTGGTTACATTTTAAAAAAATCATTACTTTTAATGAATTTTCAAAGAAGGTTCTGGGTTGATTTCATTCTGAGTTGTCCGCTCACCACCGGGAAGACATGGAACTGTCAGTGAATCCCGCAGTTTAGGCAGACGGGTCGTGTCCAAACTTTGAAGAATAATTCATTATAAAATGGGTAATATAATACGAGAAAATTGTACAAGTGAATATTAATGTTGAAAATGTCGTTCCATCAAATTAATTTATAAATTACATGAAGAATATTTTAACCCATCTCTTTAACACAAAACTAGTATGGTTTACGTAAAAACCAGCGATTTTTTTATATGGTACAACTCTTACAAATATCTACAAAAATACAACTTTTGGAGGAATGTACGTGGCCTGCAGTTTCTTTAATAGTACACAATTGTTGATTCTGTACAAATCGCAAGTGCATCCCACAGTTGAATTTAGCAGCCACTTTTGGTCTGGAGTCTCATAATATCTGAAAAAAACCCTCAACATTCGGTCCGTTTTATAATTTTCCCTATCTTAACAAATGGATTACAATCTTTGGAGCATAGGCGGAATTATCGCTATCTCCAATGAGAGTATTTTGTAAGGCTGAAGGAGAGGATGAAAATGGAGAAGAGAAAGGGGGGAAGTACCTGGCTATTCCGATCTGGTCAACAAACAAGGATAAAGTCATTCAATTTCAAGAAACTTTTCAAATCTGAAAATTGGTATTACGCGAGGGCGATACCGAGAGTATGTACCATTCAGGAACGTGCATAAATTACAGATAACACATGTAAATTATAAAATAACACAAAATAATCAAATTAAATTTACTTGCGCCCGCCGGGAATTAAATGTTGATAACCTCCTCCGGAATTGCAATAATACATTGAAAATATGAGTTACGAAAATGAAAATGCTTTTGCAATTTGTTTTTTTAATTTCCTATCGATTGTGATGCAGTTTGTTTGTTTAATTTTAAACATACAAAAGTGGCAGCGCGATGATTAATCTGAATTTTTTAATCCATTGCAAATAAGTCCATCATGAAAATGATATTTTTCGATACACAGATTTGGATCCTTTCGAGAGATAAGCATAAATCAATCAATAAATTGAATTCGATTTTTTTCTCGTGTTTTATTAATTCCTATTTTGATAGTTAGTTTTGAATATAATTCTGAAAATATTACCCTCCATGGAGATCAACTTTCATATCACCAAAACTTAACTGCGATTACTTAATTAAAGCCTTTCGAATTTAGTTCACATTTAACGAGATATTTAGTCCCAAATACTTTTTCTAATGCATTAGGAAAAAAACCTGAACGCATTCTAAATTTCTTTATGAATACATTAATAATAACTGAACTACTCACCGCCCACTCTGCAGAGTAAAGCCAGTCAACCAATGGACGACAAAAAGTACCTTGAGTTGCACGGGTTTTACACAATTACACATTAGGGTGGAACACTTTTGTATGAAAATTTTTATTTTTTCGAATTTCGAATTGGAATACCAGGTAAAAGTTGCTTTATATAATTGTAAATAACACTCCTCAATTTGGAAGTTCTAGGTCAACAGCTTGAGCCCCCGCCATAGGCTTGAAATTTAATTTTTTAAGTTTTTACAGACGTTTTGTATTATCCACCCTATAAACAAAATAATAGGTAAATATAATATTTTATGAATTAAATGATAAAATAAAAGTAGGTTTTACCCAATAAAATTATTTATTTCAAAAGTACACACAGGTTCAGAAAGTTATGTAGGTATGAATAACATCATTTTTTATGACAAAAATCCATTTTCTTCTCAAACTTTGGTATGAGCTTTCGAGATGCTAATTTAGATTTTATGAATCCCTCTTGTCTTGTCTTGTCGCATACATTTAGAGCTGCTTTTGTCACAACTTTTACAAATCTTTCCACAGCCTGGGTGTGGCAAGGCAGTCTCATAAACTCCAACACTGTATCTTCTCCATTTTCTATAAGATATTGTAACTGCTTATCGGAAATATTCATCAGTATTGGGGGTTTGTATATATTTTGTTGCCAGTCAATCATGTTTACGTAAGAACGTGCATTTAAGTCCACTTTTGGCACCTCAATCATGCGCCAAACAGATTTTTTATTTACTCGACGAGCCTTTAAAATGTGTCTTGCAGCGAGTTCTCTAATGTGCTTACGTGAAACATACTCAACAACAAGTTTTCTGGATGAGCAAAGTAAGTGTTTCGAATTATAACAGGGTCCACTATCGCTAACAACTAGTTGGACAAATATCGAGTGCTGTTAATGAGCTTTCATAAATGATTTGAACCATCTTTGCAGGATGAATGTGTTTTGATAGCAAACCAGTCAGGAGCGTATGATTTGATAGTCACAAGATTTTGTTGTAGATTTTCCGTAGAAATATTCAAACGTAGAATACGATTAGCTCTCGTCAACCAGCGGGCATGGGATAGATTACCTGGGCTTCTCTGTAATAAATCAGGAGAGCAGGATCCGTTTATATCAGCAGTAGAAATTTCTTGTAAATATTTCTGGTCTGTACTGAGATCTGTGGATATTTGTGGAGGTAGTTCACCTTCTATCTTCTCAAAGTTGTCCAACGGCAGCGACTCGCATATCTCTAATGCTTTACCAATTTGACCTGCAAATGATTTAGGTCCTGCAGTAGGGCCATCCAAATAAGTAAAAAAATGCCTCAATGGTAACACATTGGCGTGTAAGAGACAAATTATCCATTGCAATGGTCGAGATAGTCTGTTTTCCAAAAGACGAATCACGCATCTCACTTTCCCTGCATTTGTGTTTGTTCCATCACAGCCAACAACCATTAAACCCTCTAGTGATATCTTTTCAGTCGTTAAAGAGCTGTTGAAAACTCTTTCAATATTTTTTGCACTCCCCGATGTTGGAACCACATACCCAATATAAATAGAACCTGGTTCTTTTATAATCGAAATATGTTCCTCTTGTACAATCACTCTAAACCTCTTTGATCCTTTTAAAACAGTTTTAGCCTGTTAGTGGGTTGGTCTTCTAAAAACATTTGTTCCTCTTTTGGCACTTTTTTCCTCAAACAAATACAGCTTACCAATTCATAACACTTTCGAGTGATAACTTTTTAGTAACTGTAAGACTCGTTTGTGTGTGACAGTTGGAATAGAAGATTTTATCCACAATTCTTCAATTTTTGTTCCAATTATTTCGGCAATTTCCAAAAACGTAGGTTCTTTTGATGTGTTATTCCTTACTTTTAAGTCTTGTCGAACTCATTCATAGAATTCCGTCACATTTTCATAGGTAGGTAGGATATTCTCTTTCAAATCTGCACTTTCACCAAATATCGGACATTTTAACGTTTGTCTTGTAAAAGTCATGTTAAATCACTTAAAAAACGTTTACCAACAAGTACTCGTGAATATAATTGACGCGCGACCCTTTACTTTGAGACAATTATCCTTTAAACAAAACACTGCATTTCGTAGATTGTCACGTGCCGCCCCCCGCTTCGTCCCGCACTTTACTCCTTTAATCACAGCGCCAATAATGAAGTATTTGATTGCAACAGCTAGTTAACTATATTTAAAATACGTCATTAAATAAAATAAACCTATTTTAATAAATTCTGTACTGTTTTGTAGGCCGCGCAAATAGCCCCAAAACTGTCGTTTTTGTAAATGTTCAATGTCTTGGCGGGGGCTTTTACCGTTGTCTGATATTTTTTATATTTATATTTTTAAATTTTCGTTCCGCACTATTACACATAGTTTTTTTTTTAATTTAAATCAGATGTAGACCTTTCGTTACCTCATTTGGATAGCGTTCTAACTTTACTTTACCTTGTTCTGAGATATGATGTGTCAAGGTTTGCAAAGACGATTTCTCACTATCTATTTACCAATTTCAGATTTTGAGATAGAATCTCGTACAAAATAATTTATTTGAACACATTTTAACCACTCAGACCCATAAGTGTGTTTTCAAGCTACCTACAACATTATCAGACATATGTTATGACGTATGAGGCGTACCTGACTTATTAAAGGAAAATATTTAAATAATATCTGTTCTGACCATTTCAGAACATACCGAAACATGCAAATAGAACCAAATACAACCAGCAAGGGCATATAGCCAACCAATAAGGTTACAATTACATTTCCCTAATGTAATTCCAAGCTAAGGCCACTTCCTATATAAATATTTTCCATTAAAATATGATAAATTAAAATACTTAACACATTATTGAACCTCAAAACCAAAATTGTAAACTTTGAAATCTCAGAACATGATAAGGCAAAGTAAGAACCCTAATCAAACAAAGTGACGAACTATTATATGCCTTGTAACAGAAACAAAAAATAGAGAGTTAAGAAAATATCTTCGTGTAGAACGGTGTAAAATAAAAGCTTGATTTTAGAATATCTACATACAAGTATCTACGGAAATACAAGCCACACGGTTCTGAAAACTATTCTGGTTGTGGGAATGAGCAAAAGAAATAGTTTTGCATTCAAAGAACCTTGTCCAACCTGTGGAAAAGTTTATCAATTTTATAAAAACAAAACCATGCAGCCAATTCACCACTCTCCTTTTTGTAGATTATTTAGTTCAATAAACGTGTAATAATTTATATGAATTCGTACGTCTGTTTATTAAATAGATCTATTTAATTAATGAAGAGTTTATAAGTAAGGTGATACCGGACATGTCTGAAAACAAAAAGGAAAAATTATGGCATTTCAAACTAATGTATTTTGTGATCATTTAACTCACTTCTGCAGAACTAAGCTCAAATGACATTGAATCAGTTTTTAAACTGCATTGGCTTCATGCAAAACGTAATGCATGTGTGCCAATGTCGATCAAAAAAAAAGAAAATAGAATTTAAGACACAAATAAAAATGTGAATAAAACGAAACTGGTTTCTATCGGCCTGGTTTTTTTATAATTAATTTGAGCGGTAATGACATATCTGATATAAATAAATGATATAATCGATGAATTTAATCGACCTTCGTGCAGTGTGACCGATTTAATTGAGATGCATTTACCTTTCATTTCTTGATTTGAAATTATAAATTATTTTTTGCTCCAATAATAAATATTGGTTTTACATACCAGGTGACCTGATAAATTGGTAAGAGAATTAACATACACTTTTTTTATTACAAAAAATGCTTTTATTGATTTGGTTATTTTCGATCAACTGAGATTGGGTTTTTGAAGTAACTTTTTTAAAGAAACATTACTCACGTTTTTCAACATTTACCTACCTATAGGAAATGATTGACGGTCTCTGTGGTCTAGAGATAAGGCTCTTGACTAGCATCCGGAGGTCGCGGATTCAAATTCCGGCGTGCGAAAAATAAATTTCATTTGATTGCCTTGTGTTTTCACAATTAAAAATGATATGAGGTATATTTGCAGCACGTTCCGAATAGGAAAGTAGTCTCAATATACAGCGTTAGGCCACCATTCACGAAACATTGCTTAATATCTCTATAGCCGTGTTTAGTGACTAGATCTGAATAGCCAGGTACTTCCCACCTCTTCTTTCCTATTTTTTTCTCTCCCCTCTTACCTTCAGCCTCACAACATATCCCAATTGGGAATATCAATGTTTCACTGGCTCCAGGCAACTGGGAGCAGTTAGGACTCTTGTGCGGTATTCACAATAAAAGTTGTAGATACCTGGTCAATAGAATGCATGGAGAGTACCCGCGATTCGTGTATCGTGAGTATCTGCTCACAAAAACGCGTTGCCGAAGCCTCCAGTCGAGGAGGAGTGGGGCCCTCGCAGTAACGGCGTACAAAATGATTAATAATAATACTCTCAGTGTCGCCCTGGTGTAAGACCACCATTCAGAATTGAAACGTTGCTTGAAATGGCATTAGCCGTGTTTGGTGACCAGATCTGAATAGCCAGGTATTTCCCCACCTCCCTCTTCCCTACCTCCTTTCCCTTCCCACTATCTTCAGCCTCACAACGTACCACAATTGGGGATGCCATAGTCTCACTGGCTTCAGATGGGAGCAGTTGGAACTCTTGTGCGGTATTCATGTAAAAAAACACAAATAATAATAATAATTTAATAGAAGGCCCGTGCCTCCTAGAATGCTATGATGCTTGTGCCGAATAACTACATCCAGAGACGGAACCACGATCTTGAATACGATCTGACGTATGCTTGGCATAGCATGACACGGGGTATGGCGCTGTTTAATAACTTAATAACGCTTCCAAAACTGTTGACATCTTTAATAGTAGCCTTGAAAAATTCAAGAGACATAAATAAATATGAGTGCCTCAAAATACCTGCTATAATGTGTATGTATCTCTTGTTATTATTTACCTTTTTCTTTAATTTATCCATAAATGTTTAGTTCATGTCACATGTGTATTGTAAATGGATACAGGCTGTGATACAAAAATTATGTGTGTTAGTAATTTATCAAAAATATATATTATTGACACATACGTCGTTTTTTTTAAATACTACTATATGTCTGAGGTATGTTATTAGTTGATCATGTTTTAACGCACAAAAAATCGTATGATTTTGCATTATGACAAAAACATTACGACAGCTGAATATTTAACTCACAAAGAGAATGCAAACCACTGCTATTAGTTCTAGCGCCACAAACCATTGATTCTATAAATTAAAAAAAAAAAAACTTTTTAGATCTAAGGGGAAGATGATGTGAGATTTTTCAAAAATCTTCCATTCTGAAAAATAACAGTTATTCTGATGTAATTACATGATGTGAGAGACGTATGAAATCCGATGATTCTTATGAAATACAAAATTGTTATGACTAATAAATGTTCGATTGCTTCGAATACTTATCATCCCCATTCAACAGTTTTTTCCCAGTTTAAGGGGGGAAATAGGTGTAGAGGCTTCAAAAAATTCGGTAGTAGAACTCTTCAAAAATATATTCCGAAAATTTCACACCAAAATTCCACGCCGAGTAAAAGTTATTAGCGTTTGAGTGAGTGTTTTAAAAGTTATAAGCGTTTCACTCTTATTTTCAAATGCGTTTTTCTCGAAACTACTTTTTTCGAATTCGTATAACCTCTAGCTCCTACAGTTTTTGATCAATCGTTATCAAATTAAGCACTAATAAATGCGCTCTATTTGAACCTCAAACCTAAACAGTATCTTTATTTTAACTATTTTTATTGCAAAAAAAACATACAAAACAATGGTAAAAAAATCATTAAAAATTTTCACATTCCTAAAAAAAATATTAATTTTCGATTTTTTCTTATAAGGAGTGAGGTTCAAATAGAAGAAACTCAGGTATACAATAATTTATTTTTTTTAATTGTTTTCGGATGAGCATTGTGACCTCCAGGAATTACATAAATTGTCCAGCCGGATGGCGACTTACAGTGCGCGGCAGCAAATTTTAAAATTAACTCTTGAATATATTTGTAAAATGACCCCAAGGTATAAATAAAAAAAATATGTTCCTTATGGATTAAAACCACTAAAACACGCCATCCCATTAAAATTTTGGAGGCGGGAATGGGTACCGCCGTCCCGGGAACCTTTATAGGATAACCAACACCTCTGTCATAGGTCACCCCAAGTGGCTCGCTACGTTTGGTGATTTAGCAGGGGTGCCCGGGTTCATGGGGTGAGGTTTGTCTAGATGACCAAGACACACTGAACCCCAGATTCCTACCCACCACTTAAACCATTTTCCTTCCCAGATCTCTCCTCTCCTTCCTTTCCTTAAAAAAAACCCTCCACACAGCATCCCCAAAGATGACATAGGCCCTGAGGGAAATTATTTTCGTCAAGGCCCCCTGTGTGGAGCTCATGTAAAAAAAAATAATAAAAAAAAAATTTAAAAATAAAAAAAAAATTTAAAAAATTAAAAAATCCTACACCAATTTCACCCCACTGGCAGGCAAGATTAAGAATTTGAAAGACCATTTCATCAATAAAAATTTAATCTACTTTAAGCCCATTTAATCTCTGCTTACATTCCCTTCCCACTAGGCAAAATTGTGAATACAATTGTAATGTGAAAGAAGCATTATTTAAAGTTTTTAATAACAATGGTGTTGTTTTGATGTGGGTTCCTAATCCGTAATACGTTTGATCTTATTTACAATATCGTCAACACATCCATTTGCTATTACTTCTGAACACTCGGTCAGACCAGCAAGACAAATCTTTTTCTTCTATCAATCTGTAGCGTAGGTATCTATTTATGTAAAGAAGAGTTTTGTTTCCCAGTTTTCCATGGCTTGTTTCAGTTTTATTCCAAAAGTGATAAAATTTTGCACACTAAACCTTCAAACTAGATAAAAGTCACAGTTTATATAATGAAAATGAGAGCGAATCATCTTTCCATCCTTCAAAGCAGAATTTTAATAGTTCTTGTTGAAATTTTGAAAACTTAACGATCAAAATAATAACAAAATTACTGTCTACGTCTGATTTCGAAAAACTCTTCGTAAAGCCCGGGCACCACCGGGTACTTTTTTATATTGGCGCTCCGCATACGGGGCCCTGAGGAAAATAATTACATGTCATCTTTGGGGATGCTATGTGGAGGGTCTCTTTAAGGAGAGGATGTTCTGTGAAGGAAAGATGAATGTGGGGTGGGTGGGAATCTTAGGTTCAGTGTGTCCAGGTCATCAGCCGCCAAAACATAGACCGACCTCACTCCAGGAACCCGGGCATCACTGCTCACCAAACATAGTGAAACACTTGGTGTTACCTTTGTCAGAGGTGTAGGTTAATCAATAAATTGTTCACGGGGCGGTGGTACGCATTCCCACCTCCCAAATTGTGACTTCAGCTTGCAAAAGAATAACTGAAAAGTAAAAAGTGAAAAAACTGTCTAAGTGCATCGTTATTTATTTACACTCCCACAGACTATTTTACCGGTTACCAATCGTAAAATATGCAATGCTGTCATCAAGAAATTATTAATTTAAGGAACCTGCTAGAAAATAATTTCATAAAAAATAATTAAGACCAGCGAAAAGCTTTCTTCCTTGCTGTTGGTACCTTGTGCAAAGTCTCTTCAAATAAATCATTATTTTCATGTGCTCATTATTCTCGATTGTGAACGGTTTTAAAACATTCAGGAAATGAGGTATATTTATTAATAACTTAATTATTAAATTCTTGAACGAACCGGAAAAGTAAGTATAATAATTATTGGTTAAGAGCGTTTAACCAGCCAGCGGATGAAAATCCACATTTCGTCGAAAGTTGTTCTTACGATCGTGCAGGGCGGTTACAATGAGAAAGATTAATTATTCTCCGTACCAGCTTTTTAAAATTATAACTCAATATCGAATTTATTTCAATTCAAATTAGCTTTAATTTAAACCTTCATCCAAAAATGCTGAAAGGCGTGATGATAAAACTATTAAAATAATGTACTTTTTGTAAATTTTTTTTGATTATAAGTATTTATCATTTTTCAATAATGTCTAAATTTAATAAGAATGTTAAAAAAATCTGAAATATATTAGTTTGTAAGTGCGCAAATAAATACACAAATGGACCAATTTTCGTCAAGAAACACATGTACGTACATATTTTTTAATGATTTTATTGAAACTAAAATTAAAATTCTAAAACATGCGTTTGCTAGATAATGTATTGATTTATTTCACTGCATGATTATATTATTTGAAATGGGTGTGGTATAATACAAAATCTTTTTTGAAAATTTAACAAATCTGCCAACGACCTATGGAATAACCTTATTATACTAAAAATTAAAAAAAAATCTCAAAATTTATTACATGCGAATGCTAGATAAAAGAACAATCTTTCGAAATCCATTTATAATTTTTTGTGAAAAATAGTCAATTCGTCTAAAATCTGATTTGAAAATGACATATTTCTGGTTTTCTCTGGTATGCCCTCTTAAATCATCGATCAGAAAATAACATAAATTTATTATTTGTGATCATATGATTACAATTACGGGAGGCGGGTATGGAAGGTCATCCCAAGTGGTTCGTTTCGTTTGGTGATTTAGCAGGGGTGCCCAGGTTCATGAGGTGAGATTGCACCAGGTCTTGGCGGCCGATGCGTCTGCCTACCTGTTGCGTGGTGGGCAGGATCGAGAGAAACTGGTTAAAGGAGATCTTTTATCTTATCCAGCCAGAATCTCTCGACCCATCGCCTTGCACCGCAGTTAGAGGGATGGATTCATTCTTCCGTCACTCCTGGACACACTGACCACCAGATTCCTAACAATGTCCCATCTCGCATATCTATGTCCTTTCCAGAACTTTATCTCCTTCTTTTCCTTAAAAAAAAACCCTCCACACAGCATCCCCTAAGATGACATATGCCCTGAGTGAAATTATTTTCCGAAGGGCCTCCTGTGTGAAGCTAATGTTTATTTATTTATTTATTTGAAAACATTACATATTACATCGTTATAATGATCTTTGGCTGTCCAACTAGGCAATTTGCCCGTTTTAGAAGAGTCAAAATGAACAGATTTTTTACATGTAATTAGTGTGTTGACTATAATATTGTCTTATACTTAAGTATAATACTTGATAAATAATATTAAGGTTTTGATGGTAGATACAAGAAGTTACTTATAAATGTAAATTATATTTTTAACAATAAAAAATTAAATATATATAGAATAGAAATAAAAAGAACGTTACAAAAAAAAAATAAAAAAGAGTTTTTTTTTATTGCACTTATGCTTTTCAACCATTCCAAGAAATTTTTGTATTAATTTTGATGAATTAATCAGCCCGAGAATCAAAAAATGGATAAGAAATAAAATAATGGATTAAAAAAGAAAAAAGAAAGTAGAGAAAAGAAAATGCAAAGAGAAAAAAAAATTAAGCAGTTTTTGAACTTAAATTGTATAAAAATAATATTAAGGTAATACCAGTATAAACGAATGTCAACAAAAATAAAATTTAATGGCTGTTGTTTAACATATTTTCGCGTTCAGCTCTCCCCAAGACCAGAAGCCAATCATTTACCAGATTATGTGTAAATAATAATTATAATTATTATTGAAGAAGAAGTAAACACTATTAATCTAAACGAAAATATGAAAAAGAACAACACACAAAAATAAAAAGTAAACACGTTGCAACTGGGACTCGAACCCAGAAGCCTTCCGTTTTACCGGGACAAACATCTCTTCCAATTCGCCTACTGATATCACTTATTTAAATGTAATTTTTGTCAATCTTAACAAGATCTTGGTTTCAAATAAAAATACGACAAGCCACAAAGTAAGTGTGTTCTTCGAATACCTGAATAAAAATATAACAATAGCAGTCAAGTCCAATCAGCTTGTTTTCAAGCTAACGCTTATGTTCCCGCAGAAATCAAAAGAAATAGATAAAAAATCTTATTTTGTAGAAACTATTTTCACCCGCCAAATCGCATACGCGCCGTTATTTAGCGTTAATTTTTCATTAAATATTTTAGTATGAAATGGTAAAAAATGAGATGCAAAATTGTTCATTATACGTTTATACTATAGAATAAGTGTTATTTTTTACATTAACCGTGTGTTTTCACATAAAAACATCTTGTGAGTCATTTTTACAATTTGTTTATGTTTGCATTCTAAATTTTAATATTTACAAATTTAATATTCATTTGTAATGGGTGATACAATTTGAAAGGGAATTTCATCTTTTAAAAATAGTTTTTGGTATTCGAATACGTTTAGAAATATATCATTTATCGAGCTTTAATTGCAAACAGGAAATAACACAAAAAATGTATCAAATTTGAGAGAATATTGAGACCAAAAATCTTCACAAGGGCGATAGACTCACGAGGTTAAGGTAGTAATTATCTGCAGTACCTACCTGTTCTCTGAAAACAAATATATATTGTAAGACCCTTTCCTTAATTGTCTTGAGAAGATAAATACGTGGATTACATCAATTAGAATGATCCCCTCTACCAGCCTAAGCCAGAAAGGTTATGATATTGAAGTACTATCGATTGAATAAGCTCGTTAATCTCCTTGCTTTCGTAATCTCCAGTTATTATAATACAATAACTGGAAACGTGATTAAACTTGAACACCTCGGTAGAGGCTCTCCTCATAGGTACAGTGTTTGCGAAACTAGCTTATTATTTTACCACTCGCTTACATAGGTACCTACACATAAAACACTAACATAACTATACACACCTTTGGTTGTATTATTATAATTGCCAAAGTTGTAAATAAAAATATATTTCATGTTCAGATTATAAATTCGCTAAATGTTACAATTTGGGGTTACCTTAAAAGCAGCTTTGAAGGTATGTTTAAAAATAATATTTTGTAAATGCGCAAAGGAACCAAGACCATATTTTACTTGTGAATTTACAATCTACGTCAAGGAATTGCCTGTTAGTTGACCTGCCGAGCGATTCTCTATCTCAGGCGAGATCTCCTGTCAGATTTGTGTAATTTTCTTTGGCTGTCATTTGCTTTTGTATGGGAGGATGTCAGAATTTCATCTGTGAGATGCCACGTATTTTGGTTTAGGTCGTTTTAAACACGAATTCCTGCAAGTATGCATGATTATTTATTAATTTAACAGCCATAGAAAATCACACAAATCTGACAAGAGATCTCGCCCGATATCTATCTCGATCTCACAAAAGAAAGAGAATCGCTAGCTGATCGGTTTTGTAGCCAAGTTATTCAAAGCGTCGCGTCGGGTTTGCATCCAGACATCACCGATTCAATTCATTGCAAGCTAAGTCGTCATCGTTGCACAAGCTAGGAAGCACAATTTTTTGTTTTTCTTAAACCGGGAGTGTTTGTCTTTCATTATCAGTTTTTCTCATTTCTTGAACTAGGTTTATTCTCCATATTTTACCAACTTAAGATACCCTCAGTATCTCCCTAGTGAAAATTAACAATTCAGAATCTAAAAGTTAATTAAAATTGCATTATCGTATATCTGCAAATAAACTTCCCGACTTCATCTCCCTCATAATACATACCCAAAATAAAAAATGTCGTAGTCTCACTGGCTCCTAATAGTCAGGAGAAGTCGGAGTTTTTCTGCTACATTCGCATTAAAAAAATTACTTCACATATTTGAAAATCCTCGCAAGGCGCGTATTTCCTTTTCCGTGTTCAATACGAGGCAACCATGCCTCGAAATCAACACGGGTTTGTTATCCGTGTCTAGTAGAAGGCAAGCGGCATCCTACTGTGTACGGGTTTGTAACCTCAATAGGCCACTTGCATCACATTTTTATTTTTTTTTCCGGCTTAGGCAAATATTCTAAGACATTCTGTATTTTGTTTTTTTTTAATCGTATTTTTTAATCCCTGGCGATTTTTCGAAAATTTCTCTTCGAAAAATCAGACCATTTTTTATAAACCGGAAAGACGGGACATAATTTTATGGGTGCGAAAAAAAGATAATTACATAGCCGAAAATCATTTTTAAAAAAAGAACGTTTTCCACAAGAAAGGGCACATACCAAAAATATTATATCTCATAAATATTTTTTTCCTTGATCCATCTTATTGATCATAAATCATTATAATATTCAACGTCTATATTACTAAATCCAATGTTATACACTTGTACTTGTAAATTATAATAATAATAAGAAAATTATATAATTTGATTTTTTTTAAATCAGCACCAAAACCATTATACCTCTACGTCCAGACATCGTCAAATGTACGGGGTTCTCTTCATAACATCTGTCAAAAAGTCAAACCAAATGATAAGTTCGCAGAGATCGAACAATAAATCTAGTGAACGTTAAATGTCAAATTCAAAAATTCGCCTGAAACCAAAGTGTTGCCATGTAAAAAAAATCAGTGTGGAATTTTACAAAATTAATACGAACATTTTCGGAGACGGGACATTTTCATGTGGTGAAGTCACGGCCCAAATAATGGATTATTTATTTAAAAATAAAAAACTGTATATTTCCAAAAAATTTTACTAACGTTTTCGTAATCTTAGTAAAAAAATCGATCCACACGATTTTTTACAAGTCGTTATGAAATTCATGCAAGTGGCCTCTTCCTTTCCCAAACCGTGTTCAGTACGAGGCATGTGTCCTCCAAACGTGATTATAACATAAAAAAGGATATGTGTGCATACACGCACAATATAATGGATGGGCAATAAAACACAATCAGCCTTACATATATTATTATAAAATTTATAAAAAAACACTTAAAAAGTAAGTATAATTTAAAAAGTAAATAAGTATAATTTCATATTGTATTTTATTAATATTTTTTTATTATTATTCGTTTTTTGGTAAAAATGAATTTAGTCCACCTCACGGATAATACGGAACGTTCGTGTTGTCGAAGTTCAATGCGCGGATAATACGGAATATTCCTTTTTTAACTAATAGACAATCAAATATTACATTTGTCGGAAGTAACAATGTTATAAAATTAATGAAGTTCAAACTACGAATGCTGCATATCATCATAATTTCGATAAACATCCCAGATTTTGGATGGTTTGTTTGGCAAAGCAGGGTTTGTCATGCGGTACGTGTAATTATTCTAATACATTTCTTTCCATGTTCTGCTGTTATAAATACAGGTACAAACTTGTCTATAATGCATTCACTTAATATCATGAATAAATTAATGTTTTACATGGCAATAATTTTTTTTACGTTTCATGCACCGCCGAGGACGCGTGCCTCGTATTGAACACGGGTTTGGGAAGGGAATTGGAGTTACAAACCCATGCACAGTAGGATGCCGCTTGCCTTCTACTGGACACGGGTTTGGATTTGGAGGAGAAATGGCGTTAAAAACCCGTGTTGATTTCGAGGCATGGTTGCCTCGTATTGAACACGGAAAAGGAAATACGCTACCAGGGGACCCGTGAATATTTGCTGGATTGTCTGAATTCTTATTACACCAATTTTGAAAATAACCATTAAAAAATATATGTGTATTTATAAGTAGATGCTATTATCGCTTGTCTGAATTCTTTATATAAGGTGGCGCAAAACTGCCGTTTTATTTGGAATCTTATTGTAATGTGTAGATAATTATACACAATCATATCGGTAGTTTTGCGCCACCCTTCAAAATCAGTTTCAATTTTGGAAAAGACACTAAGTTCAAAACAAATTCGTGTTCATTGAACATCGCAGTAATTGAAGAAAATAATTTTTTTTAAATGAACCACCTTTTTAAGGAAAGTAACAAAATTTATGTCATTATTACACGAGATCTAACACTTTCGTCGTTATCTTTTTTTAATTTAACTCCATACAGGAGGCCCTGAGGAAAATAATTTCCCTTTGGACCTACGTCAACTGAGATGCTGTGTGGAGGGTCTTTTTGAGGAGAGGACGGTCTTGAAGAGACTCATGTTGTGGGAAGGAGGAATCACAAAGGCCGGTAGATCGTTCCATAGCCGATCTGTTGAACTCAAGAACGAGTCGAAGAAGCGACCCATGTGACAAATGTCAACCGTGTACATATGTTGGGCGCGTTGTCGGAAGTAACAATGTTATAAAATTAATGAAGTTCAAACTACGAATGCTGCATATCATCATAATTTCGATAAACATCCCAGATTTTGGATGGTTTGTTTGGCAAAGCAGGGTTTGTCATGCGGTACGTGTAATTATTCTAATACATTTCTTTCCATGTTCTGCTGTTATAAATACAGGTACAAACTTGTCTATAATGCATTCACTTAATATCATGAATAAATTAATGTTTTACATGGCAATAATTTTTTTTACGTTTCATGCACCGCCGAGGACGCGTGCCTCGTATTGAACACGGGTTTGGGAAGGGAATTGGAGTTACAAACCCATGCACAGTAGGATGCCGCTTGCCTTCTACTGGACACGGGTTTGGATTTGGAGGAGAAATGGCGTTAAAAACCCGTGTTGATTTCGAGGCATGGTTGCCTCGTATTGAACACGGAAAAGGAAATACGCTACCAGGGGACCCGTGAATATTTGCTGGATTGTCTGAATTCTTATTACACCAATTTTGAAAATAACCATTAAAAAATATATGTGTATTTATAAGTAGATGCTATTATCGCTTGTCTGAATTCTTTATATAAGGTGGCGCAAAACTGCCGTTTTATTTGGAATCTTATTGTAATGTGTAGATAATTATACACAATCATATCGGTAGTTTTGCGCCACCCTTCAAAATCAGTTTCAATTTTGGAAAAGACACTAAGTTCAAAACAAATTCGTGTTCATTGAACATCGCAGTAATTGAAGAAAATAATTTTTTTTAAATGAACCACCTTTTTAAGGAAAGTAACAAAATTTATGTCATTATTACACGAGATCTAACACTTTCGTCGTTATCTTTTTTTAATTTAACTCCATACAGGAGGCCCTGAGGAAAATAATTTCCCTTTGGACCTACGTCAACTGAGATGCTGTGTGGAGGGTCTTTTTGAGGAGAGGACGGTCTTGAAGAGACTCATGTTGTGGGAAGGAGGAATCACAAAGGCCGGTAGATCGTTCCATAGCCGATCTGTTGAACTCAAGAACGAGTCGAAGAAGCGACCCATGTGACAAATGTCAACCGTGTACATATGTTGGGCGCGAGTTTAGTGTGTTTCCCGATTATGCTCCGGTGCCGAAGGGATCAATGACGCCAGTTCCTCAGAGTATCTTCAATTGAAATACCAATATAACAAGGATAGCATCCCCACCCGACGCCTGTGCTCTAAAGATTGCAATACGTTCGTTATCTACCTTCAGCTGCGACCGTAATCTTTCACTTAACCTTCTAACAATTTTTGCATGAGACTAAAAAATATCTCATTATTCTCAAGCCAACCTGACATACTTTATTGCAATTATAGTCACATGGCGTTACGTCATGAAATGCAAGGCGCGCATTGCACAGTGAACAGGTGCATTGGGCAATTACCTTACTGAACGCGACAATTAATCTATGAATTAACAATTTCGTGCAATGTCGTAATGACTCAATTCATTCTTTAAAATCTTGGTATTTATACGTTGGAATAGTGTTCTCCTCTACTTATTTTGAGAGGAAACCTTTTTTTGAAGTGAAACGTCTTTAGCTCCGTTATGATTTGGAATTCGGATGAAACGGAAATGACACATTACAGCACCTGTGAAGCATCAAACTGCGTTCATTGGCCGCTTTGATTATGATGTCGCTTTTCAAGGCACCTATTAGTTGAGATATGAAACGAAAATGACGCTAGATCTGCGCTCATTGGCCGCTTTGATTATGACCTCACTTTTCAAGGCTCCCATTGGTTGAGATTGTTTTGGTAAAGTTTCGCTTCTACCGCGTGTGAACTGCACTCGATTTTTTTTTACATTAGCTCCACACCGGAGGCCCTGAGGAAAATAATTTCCCTCAGGGCCTATGTCATCTTAGGGGATGCTTTGTGGAGAAAGAAAGGGTGGGTAGGAATCTGGGGGTCAGTGTCTCTGGGAATGACGGACGTGTGATCCATCACTCCATCTACGATGGGCCGGGAGATTCTGGCGGGAGAGGTCAAAAAACCTCCTCAACCAGCCTCTCGATCTGACACGCCACGCAGAAGGTGGGCAGACACATCGGCTGCCAAGACCTTGATAAAACCTCACCCTATGAAACCGGGCACCCGTGCTAAGTCACCAAACGTAGAAAACTAATTGAGGTGACCTATGATAGAGGTGTTGGTTATCCAATAAATGGTTCCCGGGGCGACGGTACCCATACCCGCTTCCCAAATTGAAAAAACTTGAATGAAACAAAGAATAACATACCTCTTTTTCAGGAGTATTTACATAGTCCCGAGCACGGTTTCGGAGTAAATAAGAAAATTATTTACACTGGTAACATTGAAGGTATTTTTTATGAATTGACTACGAAATGTCAAACGCCAAGAAATTAATTAAAATATGAATAAATTGGCAATGGTGAATTGAAATATGTACTAAACTATATAAACATTGGTAGCCCGTAATTACTTTTTTGGTACTTAACGAGAGTTAATTAGTTATTCAGGTCTTTAGTCATATTTCATCCACTTACCAGTTATTCAAAGGGCGGACGGAATAAATTTGTAGTAAGTGGAATTATTTGAATACTAGCTGCCCCCGGCTTCGCTAGCAAAGTATTAGGGGGGTTCCCACTCCACTCCCCCACCCCATCCCTCCCCCCCCTTCCACCTCCCCCACCCCTCCACCCACTTCCCTCCTCTCGCCCCTCCCCCTCTCTCTCTCAAATCAATTAAACACACGCAGTTTCGCATTTATAATATTAGTTTAATTTTAACTATCAAAGGGATCTCCATAGTAACCTAAACAAACAACAAAATGACAGCGCACGTCAAATAATTATTTATAGTTACCAAGCAACGCTTTGCTTTTCGACTGGACAAAACACGTGTAATAAATAATTGCATAACGCCAGAGCTTACCAATATATACAGCCTATATTACTCGCAATAATCACCCCTCTATTAATGAAAGAATTTTTAACCCGTTAAATCACAGGAGACCCAAGTTGTCCCAAAACATCATATGCCGTTATAATAACAGGAGACCCAGATTGTTCCAGAGCGACCGTGCATTATTAAAAGTTAGATATCTCTCTTTCTGTCATGCGAATAATTGTGATTTCTTTTATGTTAGAAACGTAAAGAAATAATGGTTCTCGTTGTCTTAGAAATATGAACTAGGTTGTTCAGATATTTTACAAACCTGATCAAAAGTGACGGTTTAATTTTGCGCCTATTTGTGACGTAACACACATTTAATTTTAAAATAAAATTGTATGAAAGTGATAAAAAGTGAGGTGACAGTTTTATTACAAATTTTGTTTAAAAAAGGAATCTGAATTTAAAATTTGAAGTTTATTATATTTTAATTACTTTAATTCAAATATTCGCAGGTATGTATTTTTTAGTCAATTTACATTTCCAATATTAAAATTTTAACATTTAAAAACAAAAATGTTGATTTCTAATAAACATATCGAAAAGATTATTTTATCTAAATTTTAGAAAAAATTTTTTTTTGCAAAAGCGTTAAAAAAAACAATAAATAGGAACATTTAAAATGCATGGGAAGAACCAGGAATTTTGCGCGCAAACCTTGATAGGCAAAAGTTGACAGAAAATTATTTTCTTATTATTCGAAGGGTTAAAGTTCATTCAGTATTTTTTTGTGTGAAAGAGTAACAAATATACATCCATTCGTCCATTCATCCATACAAACTTTCGCCTTTATAATATTAATATGACAGGATAGGATATGGATCGCGTATACGACTTCTTTTAATCCTTAACTTCGCCGGTAACTCCATTAACGGAAGACTGAATGCCGTTGTATGGCAGTGAGGCATGGAACTGGCAGAGTAATGATGAAAGTAAACTGAATGCTGTTGAAATGAGATCCCTGAGACGTATGTGCGGTAAGACAATATATGATCGTGTGAGAAATGTGGATATCCGCAAAGAATGTAAGGCTGATGTAAGCATCAATTTGGGAGGCGGGTACGGGTACCGCCGCCCCGGGAACCATTTATTGGACAACCAGCACCCCTGGCCTCAGGTCACCCCAAGTGGTTTGCTACGTTTGGTGACTTAGCAGGGGTGCCCGGGTTCATGGGATGAACCCGGGCCCAACCACTGCGTGGCGTGCTGGATCGGAGGAGACTGATTGAGGGAGGCCTTTTGACCTGTCCAGCCGGATTCTCCCGAACCTTCGCCTTGCACCGCAGTGTGAGGAATAGATTCGTACGTCCGTCACTCCTAGCCACACTGACCCCCAGATTCCTTCCCACCCCTCATACCTTTTTCCTTCCCATATCTTCTTCACCTTCCTTTCCCTTAAAAGACCCTCCACACAGCATCCTCAAAGATGACATAGGCCCCTAGGGAAATTGTTTTCCTTGGTGCCTCCTATGTGGAGCTAATGTAAAAAAAAAACATAATGAGTAAGATTAAGACAGTGACCCTCAGATGGTTTAGGCATGTAAAGCGAATGAACGAAGAAAGTAATGTAAGAAAAATATTCGACGCGAATGTGAATGGTAGAAGAAGTCGGGGACGCCCGAGCAAGACATGGCACGATCAAGTGATCAAGATACTTGAGTCGGGCCATGTCAAAAATCAGAATAATAGAAGAGAATGTATGAGGTCCATCCTCTCTGCCTACCCCTGCGGGGAAACGGCGTGATGGTTAGTTAGTTAGCTTAGTTAGTGAAGTTCGTACATTTATAAGCCAGTAATATTGCATAATAACGAACGACATTATTGAAATAAATGCGTTTACTGAAAGTTAACCGAAAATTTATTCGGAATCGGGGCTAAGATTTAACATTCGTCGGTTTAAATATCTCTTACCAATTGTTGACCGAGATCGCAAATATTGATAACAGGTCATAGATGATGAATTTGGTTAATATCGTATTGAAATAGGGTTTTAATGATCGTTCTTGCTAGACCTCCAGGACTAATGACAAATCGTGTATTTACCTTGGCAAACAGGTTGCCTATTTACGGTTCCGTGACTTTTCATCCCGCGACAAAATATTCCCCACAAAATATCCCCAACAAAATATCCCCGACAAAATATCCTGACAAAATATCCCCGACAAAATATCCCCGACAAAATATGCTATGGACAAAACATCCCTTAACGAAATATCTACAAAAACCTAACCTAACCTTACCTAACCTAACCTAACCTCACCTAATCTAACCTAACAAAAATGGGACAAAAAAAATACAGATATCCTATAAAGGCAATAAATCTGAAATAAAACAATAACTTTATTTGTAACCACGATTTATTATTTCTTTTAATACCGACCGGATCTTCAGGGTATGAAATTAAACTGTTTAAATTGATTCAAAAAGTTTCATGTTATGACCAAAGCTTGTTTTAGGTGAAGCCGGTCGGTATAAAAAAAATTAAATAAATAAATCTCGGTTACAAAGTTATCGTTTTATTTCGGCTTATATGTCAAACCAGAAAGTGACTGCTTCCTACCGAAATGAAAAAATCCAATAAATTTTCTTGTTCAAAATTGTAAAATGGGACAAAAATAATATTGACATCCTGTAAAGACAATAAATTATTGTTCAAAATTAGTAAAAAGGGACATAAATAATACAGACATCCAGTTAGGTTAGGTTTTAGTAGATGCTTTGTTGGAGAATGTTTTGTCCCTACGATATTTTGTCGGGGATATTTTGGCGGGGATAATTTGTCGGGGATATTTTGTCGGGATATTTTGTCGGAGATAATTTGTCGGGGATAATTTGTCGGGGATATTTTGTCTTGGATATTTTGTCGGGGATATTTTGTCGGGGATATTTTGTCGGGGATAATTTATCGGGGATAATTTGTCGGGGATATTTTGACGGAATATTTTGTCGGGGATAATTTGTCGGGGATATTTTGTCGGGATATTTTGTCGGGGATAATTTGTCAGGGATATTTTGTGAGGGATAATTTGTCGGGGATATTTTGTCGGGGATAATTATTCGGGGATATTTTGTCGGACATATTTTGTCGCGGGATGAAAACGCGCGTTGCGCCTGTATATGACTATCCAAGTTGGAATTCCCTATTGCAACGAAGGTCATTCACCGCACCTTTCACCAATATACACTTATATAAACATTGATCACCATTTACTTACGATTTCTATATACGCCATGAAATTAATTCGTTCTAGAAATAATTTCGATATTTGATCAATTCAAGAATAGGCTTAGCGTCATGTAACTCAGTTTATGCGAGCAAAGAGACCCACTTTCTAAGACCATGCGAACTATAACAAAACAAAGAAAACACTTCAAAAATTAAAAAGAACATCTATATTTGTAGAACGAAAGATTGAGAGTTCCTGGACAATCAAAAATTCTGAACGGTGGTCATTCACCTGAGTAATATTTTACAATGGTAATGATTTAATAAATAAAAGTATAGGTAAACGTTGTTTTGCATCTGCCCATTCGTGCTTGACTTATTGAAATTAGTTCTGCGGACGTGATAATTGACTTAAGTATGCGTTTCCTGCTATGTTAATTGTTGTTATAAACGTTAATTTTACATTTCTTCCATAAAACGCCGCATTCCTATTTTTTTCTGGCATAATACGTAACATACTTCCCGTGAACACGTTTTCTTAAAGTTTTTAAGCTCTTGAAAATATGTATGTTAATTTTTAAGAAAATTTCTACTCAAATTCCGGTTGTAAAAGTAATTATTCAAAATTTCAACTACGGAAAAAGTCGCTTAGCAAAAATAAAAACCCACCACACCGGTTTCACATATGAAGTAGATATGAAAAATTTACAACCTTTCTATGAAATATATTTAATTAGGATGTGTAGATATTTTATCTATTTTTACATTAGTTTACGCCCCGGGAACCATTTATTGAATAACCAACACCTCTGCCATAGGTCATCGTTTGGTGACTTATTTTGGTGGGATGAGCTTCTTCTAAAGTAAATTATTAATTGTTTTTGTGTTTGATTCGTAGACCTACATTTAATTAAAATTAAATTTGATAATGGTAGGTATTAACTTTCTCCAAATCCTTTCTCCTTAATCCATTAAAATATCGGACTCATCAATTCCGTTATCTGATTTCATGTTCAATTCGTATCCGCGGTTAAAAATTAAACGCAAAATATCTGATACATTTACCATATCTTTTAGGCTTCGAGTATAAACGTGAAAAACATGAAAAATAACTTTATTTTAATGATTATTTTATGCAATATGTTGATGTTGAAGGTTGTAAGCATCAATGTAATATTTAATCATTGAAGAAGAACATAGTATTAATAAATCTAAACAAAACATGAACAAGAACAGAAAATAATAAGATAACGGCCGCAATTGGAATTCGAACCTACGACCACTATCTCACCGGGATTATTCTTAGGTATTAAAATAAAACCTAATATGGGAATTAGTTAATTACCAATATTATCCTCAATTTGTTCAGGGTATTATTAATAACTAACTCCTGGTGCGTATTTACAATTCCTACCGCGTTTCAGTCACTTTAAATTTTCAATATCAAAATTTAAATATTTAGAAATAAAATTATTAATTTCTAATATACACATTGGAAAGATTATTTTATCTAGATTTTAGAACAATTTTTGTTTTTGCTAAGTGATAAAAAATTATCAATATAGAGGTGTATTTACAATATATGGGAATAATATTAAAATTTAAATATTTAGAAATAAAATTATTAATTTCTAATATGCACATCAAAAAGACTATTTTATCTGGATTTTAGAACAATTTTTGTTTTTGCAATGTGATAAAAAATAACCAATATAGAGGTATATTTAAAATGTAAATTGTCGTTACCGGGACTGAATCGGTATAGGTTTTGTAAATACGCCACCTGGTCACGCGTTGATGTGCTCCAAATCAAATCCACACCTCCCGCTTGCTATTATATATTTCAACCAATTTGCACAAAACCTTGACAAATTATATATTTAAACCTTCCTCATGAATCAATCTATCTATTGATGGATACCGCGCGAAAATGCGGTAGTAGTAGTAAATAGGTTCAGTAGTTTTTGAGTTTACAGCGAACATATAGACACGGCGGAGGACTTTATTTTATAATATGTAGATCTAGAGATTCTAAGAATGAATCGATAAAAATGGTGTAAACTAATCAGGTATTAGTTATACAATATACAATAGGAAACAATGTCAATTCTCAACCCATACTTACATTTCAGAAAATCACACGATATAAAAAAGTTATTTCCTCCACGGGGATTGAACACACAGATCTTTGAATAGGTAATTAAACACAACATGATACACAGGTTCTTGTACAGTTACTTTATTGCGTACTAAGATTAATGAATTACGTCAATATTTGCTTCCTACACATTGCGCACAACGTGCCTTGAACCTCCCCGAACAATTAAATAAATAATTAAGCAGGCAAAAGGTCAACATAAAATGTTTGAAATCCTATCCTTTTTACAACGTCACTGTTACCCATATTATTGTTATTTACTAACAAATTGCAGGAGCTGCGTTACTGATAAAGGAAAATATTTCTTGGCCAACCAATTGCTTGCGCTTTTGTAGAGGGGCACTTCGAATATACTATCAGTCACGAGTTGCCTCATACGTTCTTTTGACCCTTTCCCGCAAACGGGTGCAGATGCTTTGGAGAAGCGTACGTACTTCGTTCCTTCTGAACGCTGGCGGCCTGGATCAGTCCGGAAGGGCTAAAGTTTTTTTTGTATCAAAGGAATGTAAGAGGTGATGTTTGCAAGTTGGAAAAGGCTCAGCGCGTTGACAGGCTCTAATCAGGACGTAACCATTGACAAGCGGTTCATATCTATCGTTCTAAGAATCTCTATAATACTCCTATCGTCATAAACGTACATTCGCAAAAGGTAGATATAACCAAAAATACTTAAATCAGAACACATAAAATTTCCCACATAAAATCAAACACAAAGTTATTTGTGCAGGAGATGGGTAAGAGAGGTGGTAGGAATCTGGTGATCAGTGTAGGTGAGGTCAATGTAACGAATGATGGAAGAATCTATCCCTCTCACCACCGTGCAAGGCAATTTTCCGAGTGAGTCCTGCTGGAGAGTTCATAAGGTCTCCCTCAACCAGTCTATCGATCCGGCCAGCCACGTAGATGGTGGGCAGACGCATCCACCGCCAATATCCGTACGAACCTCACCCCATGAACCCGGGCACCTCTGCTATGTCACGAACCGTAGTGAACCTCTTAGGGTGACCTATGACAGAGGTATTGGTAATCCAATACACGGAAAATTGAAAAATCACTAGCAAGGCAGGTTTTTTAAAAAGAAAAATTTACAAACCATATCAAACCATGTTCATAAATACAACATATTTCATATTAAAATCTTACAGACCGGAACAATGCCCTACCTACACAGTTAGTGTGTTGTCACATAGTGAATTGCTATGGGTATTTTCGTATTTAAAAAAAACATATATTGAAGTGAAACCACTGACATAAACAACATTCTACACGCAACGGTTTGTAATTGTACCTACATGCAAATACGTGCAACTATGTGCATTTTATGAATAAATTACACAGTACCTATTTATTATCTCCACTTGAAAACCATGTAATTTGGTATATTTTTAAAAACGTATGCTCGTTCGTGTTTCAAATGGGTTTTTTGGTTCAGGCTTACGATACTGGGTATGAATTGCGTGTCCAAGTGTCCAGTGTCCCGTCAACATTTTATCGTTAGAATCTACAGTAGATGTATTACGTTGATTGCAGGCTTTAGAATAAATTTTAAATTTTTTTATGGACACTTTTTCCTGTGTCGACGCATTAAAAGTTATTTCTTATGTTGGTGCGCTATTATGCTTTATATTTAACAAGCAAGGCTAATTATGTGACGATTACAAAATTCGGAACGTACAATTCACACGCGGCAGAAGTGAAACCTTCCGAAAACTAAAGTAGACTGGAGTGGGGAGACTACGAAGCACTTTTTTTATCAATGCGAAGAATGATTTTTTTCCATATTTTTGTCGTCGAATTCCAGTGCTCCTTTTCCTTTATATTTGGTCATCTTATCAGTATTTTTTGTGTTTTCTTCTTCGGAGTAGCTAGATGTCGCTTTCTTTTGACTGTTCATTTTGGAGTGGTTTGAATATTGGTTATTGATTTTACAAATTTTTTTTCTTTGGATTTCGTAGGATTCGATCCTTGGTTCGGTGAAACAAATAAAAATTTTATCACCATTTCATTCTCTCGCAAGCTAAGCCCTATAGATGTATGTGTTTATTTGTTTTTAGTTTCGCTTTTTCCGTTTCATAAACATTCAAATTACAATGGTGCTAAAGAAGTTTTTCACTTCAATAACAAATATTTAAAAACTTGAAAGTGTTCACGGAAATTATGTTATAAATTGGTGGAAATTAGGTTAGTTAAATTAATTAGTTCTTTTATCCTGCACATGATAACTACAGCAAAACTAAACGCTGAAAACTTATTAATATGTACTAATTATACCAAGAGGATTGAAGCACGCAACACGGTATCGCTCCTGCATTATAAATAAACACACACTTCACTACAATTCAATTTGGGAGACGGGAATGGGTACCGCCGTCCCGGGAACCATTTATTGGATAACCAACACCTTTGCCATAGGTCACCCCAAGAGCTTCGCTACGTTTGGTGACTTAGCAGGGGTTCCCGGTTTTTGAGGTGAGGTTTGTCTAGTTTTTGGCGGTGGATGATCTGGATTCCTATCCATATCTCATACCTTTTTCCTTCCCATAACTTCCTCTCCCTCTTTTCCTCAAAAACGACCCTCCACACAGCATCCACAAACATGACATAGGCCACCAATTTATTTTTTTCCTCTAAGCCTCCTGTGTAAATGTAAAAAAAACCTACTCTGCTGCTCTGATTATGGGCTGCTTAATGCTATATCCAATTTTGACCGATGAAGAAGGAAACGCAACCCCAAAAATAAATCATGATAATAGGTACTGAAAAATACACTGAGCGAAAAAATACGTGCGTTTATATATTCTCCAAAAAACATATTTGCAACAAATACATTTTTAGATTTTCACGGTCAAAAGTATTTTCGTTATTTGTTTTTGGGGTGTTATGCCGTGTTGCGCTACCTATTTATTTAGCCAACGTTTCGGACAGCGTTACAGTGTCCATCACAACTGTTCTGATAACACCCTGACAACAGCCCAAAAACAAATAACAAAAATTTTTGCAACATTTTGCGGCGGTGAACGATTGGTCACGAAATATTGTGGTTTTTATTTTGTTATCTGATTTAATTTATTTTACGGACAATGGAATTAGAAATTCTAACAATTTCATGAAAAACTGCTTTCCATAGAAGTACATTTTACGTAGTACAGATGTACTTTTATTTTCTGCTGAAAATCGCAGGTTTACCCTGAAAGAACTGAATGCACGACTTTTGTGGAAAATATATTCATAAAGAATTTTTTTATTTGAATAGACCAATTTCATGCCTTCTTCACATTTTTACATGAACTTACTCACGTAGGCTAGTAACTTGGAGAAAACACTTTGTGATATAGTTTTGAAAGGTAAAGCTTTGGGGCAAGTGGAAGAGTTTGTGTGTTTAAGCAGATTGTTTGCGAGAGATGGAAAGGCTGATGAGGACATTGAAAGCAGAGTGAATTTCAGAGATTCAGTGAATATAAAACTGGACGCATAAGGTGCAAGTAAGTATAATTTAAAATTAATAGGGCTAATATATCATAACGATAAAGATTAAATCAATTATTACAAAAGATATAGAAACTGGTGTACAAAAATTATAAAATATATAAAGCAAGCATATTACAAAAGGAAACTGGATAACGTCAATGGAAATACCAAACAACAGTGGAAGATTATAAAGGAGGCTGTAAATATACAAAAGGAGCAAGTGTCTATAAAAAAATTAAAAATCAATAACAATATCATCTCAATGGAAGAGAATCCAAATATAATCACTAATCACGTAAATAGCTTCTTCAGTGATATTGGTCCTAGATTCGCAAAACAATTGTGCAGTGAAAATAAAACTACCGAAATGGGTCTTGTTAACAATTTTATACCTTGTACTCAATTTTCAGGAGAGAGCTTTGAATTTAAAACTACTAGCATTTATGAAGTTTCAAAAGTTATAAATGAATTAAAAGTGTCTTTTTCCTGTGGTATTGATGGTTTAAGTATCATGGTATACAAGCAGCATGTTTCTGTATTGGCTGGTCCCATATCTCACATTGTTAACCTTAGTTTTAAGAGTGGCATATTTCCTACTCATTGTAAGAATGCTAAGGTTGTACCTCTTTTCAAAGGTGGGGATCACCTAGAGGTTAACAATTACAGACCCATATCTTTGCTCAATACTCTCTCAAAATTGATAGAAAGATTGGCCAAGTCAAGATTAGTTTCATTCTTAGAAAAATACAAATTACTCTCCGACAATCAATTCGGTTTCAGAGCAAATAAAGGTACGAGTGATGCTGTTTTAAAGGTATTGACCAAAGTTACAAGAGCGCTGGACTATGGCAACAAAGCCATAGCGGTGTTCTTGGATTTATCAAAAGCATTTGACACTGTTTCCAACGAATTGCTACTTAAAAAATTATCATCTTTAGGCATTAATAATACAGCAATGGGCTGGTTCAGATCTTATCTTAGTGACAGAACACAACAAGTGGAAATAAATAAGATGTTAAGCGAGGGTAAATCAATCTCCTTTGGAGTCCCGCAAGGTAGTGTGCTTGGGCCAATATTGTTTCTTATTTATATAAATGATTTATGTAGTCTGAATATTCCTGGTAACATTGTTAGTTTTGCAGATGACACTGCCTTAATATTTGAGGGTAAAACTTGGAATGAAACTTTCAACAAAAGTAATATAGGTTTAAGAGTGGTAAATAGTTGGTTAAACAATAATATATTAACTTTGAATGCACAAAAAACCAAATTTATCACTTTTAGCATTTCAAGTAAAAGTCAGCCTTCCGAAACTCACAACTTGATTATTCACAATTGTTTTCAAACATGTAACTGCAACCCTTTAGAAAATGTAGTCAGCATCAAATACCTTGGTGTAAAAATAGATAAATTCTTGAGATGGAATGATCATGTTAATATGTTAGTAAATAATACTAGGAGACTTACCTATATCTTTAAAGAACTGAGACATATACTAGACAAAGAAAAATTAAAAAATGTTTATTTTGCAATAATCCAGTCTCTGCTTTCTTATAATATAGTGTGCTGGGGATCCTGCGCAAAGACTTATATAGAACCACTTAATATTGCCCAAAAAATGATTCTTAAAGTTATGTTCAAGAAAAAAATTAAATATCCAACTCATTTACTTTTTAAGGAATGTAATGTAATGAACGTAAAACAGTTATATATTACACAAACGCTTTGTAGATTTTTTAATAATATTAATATTGCAGAAAGAACACAGCAAATTCGTACTACGAGAATTGGCTCTGGTCTGAATTTTATGGCAATTCAAACTAAATCTTCTTTTGGTCAAAGAAATTATTTTTATCAAGCTCCACTCATATTTAATAGCCTTCCAGAACATATAAAGTCATCTAATTCCTTGAGCATTTTTAAAAAGACTGTTAAATTATTTATGTTAGCCGAGGATTGCAAATTGTTTTTCTCTAATTTATCGATTCTAAATTAAATTCATATTATTTTGTCTTAACTGTTTTACCATCTTTTTCTTCCAAATTAATAACATAATATATTAGTTATATATATATATATATTTCTCATGTTAATTCTTAAAAAAAAAATATATATTTCTAAAAATCAAATCGCAACATTATGGTCACCCTACATGTTAACATTGTAATGTACTATCGCCTTCAGCTTATCAGGTATTAATCATAATCTGTAAGAAACATGCAACAATATTGTTCTTCAATAACTGTATTATTTTTGTGTTATTTTATTAAGTTGTAGAGTTGTTAACCTCAACACAGGCTTGACCTAGTGAGGTTACAAACTGAATTGTAAACATTAGACCTAGGTACCATGTAAAGAAATAAAAGAATAAATAAATAAAAATAAATGATATGCAACAATTAACTACAGCAATCATCTCATAGATGTCTCTAATAGTATTCTTAACAATGGAGTTCTGATGCTTACTCTAATAACAGTGAGGCATCGGACGCAGAATAAATTGGAAACCATACACCGATTGTAGGATCAAAAATAATGAATAGCCGATGCAATACTGACCGAAAGAGACAATAGAATCGTCAACATTGAGGTTTCATATTCTTCTATTTTCTCAACTTATAATGTTTTCTTCAACAGTTATAATTAGAAAAAATATTCTACGTCTGTATGTTTTGTTTTTGGAAAATACATTGTCAAATGTAAACACTGAACGTCTGTTGATGGCGTTTAAACAAGCCAAAATTATTTTTGCAGGGTCCTAATGTCTATTTGAAATATCTAATGACGGAATGGCCGCCGGATTATCGCCGTATCGGTTCGCGAAGTGAAATTTAATTTTACACAATTGAAAATTAAAATGCATCATTTTCCGCCGCCCGTGATTCAAAAAGTTTTCTTTTATTGTGATTAAGGCGAATCTAAAGTTTTTTTCTAAAAATTATTCGTAATAACCATGGACACTAATCCCGAAAAATTACAAAAATAATTACAAAAAGCACATAATTACAATAGTTTTATCATCACGCATTTCAGCATTTTTGGATGTAGATATAAATTAAAGCAAATTTTGAATGAAATAAAATCGATATTGAGTTATAATTTTAAAAAGATGGTACGCAGAATAATTAACCTTTCTCATTGGAACCACCCTATAGGATCGTAAGAACATCTTTCGACGAAATTTGGAGTCTCGGCCGCTGGCTGGTTAACGGCCCTTAACAAGTACGGCGTTATGCTGCTTATGCCGCTTGCAGTTGCTTCATTCCTTTTCCATAATTCGTGGCTCACTTCTTCGTACTTCATACTTCGCGTCTTAAATCAGCCCTATATGGCACACTAGCTGACCCGACAAACGTTGTTCTGCCATATAAATTATTTCTGGTGAATATTTTGGTTGTTAAATAAAAAAATAACGAATGTGTTGTAAGTGTGTGGGGTGGGATCTATGACAGAAAGAGGAATGGAGCGCTGTAGACGATGACAAAAATAAAAAACTCCAACTGAAGTAGGAAAATGAAATAAAGAAAATCAATTTGAATTTCGAAGAGCAATTGAGTGTCGATATTTTTTGTAAGTCCGTCTTTAACCAACATAAATAAGCTCGATGATTTTCCCACGCGAGAACATGATGCCGAATGAAATATCAAAATTACGCGACGCTTCTCGTGAATGTCTTGCGCATGTGTGGATGAAAGTTCGATGAGGCGGACGTAGCGCCATCTGTCATTCAACCACATAAATAATTTCGTTCTGTTTGAAATAGGAAAGACGGTTAAATTTGTTCATACAAAAACACTAAAAAAGCAATTAAAAAATGGGGGGTGGGAGTAGTAGGGTTAAAATTTGGTGTTATAGGTATTTTTTGATGCCAAATTGTTACCATTAAAGTGTAATGACATATTGTTATGTGTTAGTGTTATAAGATTAAAGGGAGATGTAATAATGAGCCTTTGTCGGGCTCGGGTGTAATCTGCTAGTCAACTTTGATTTCCTCACAGGAAACCTTGGACGCCAAACCCAGCCTAATGTCTGGGTATGTCAACCAGCGGAGAACACGGTACTCAATTCTCAGAGTGTGGGCCATTAGTTTTCATAGCATTCCTGAAAAGGCTGCACAAGGAATCTACTTAATAAAACAAAATGTGGAGTATAGAATCGGTTCACTGTATTGTTTTCGTAAGACATAATAAAATAAATGGTATGGACTCACCCCCGGGACCAATATCGTAATTTTATGCTATTCCTAGCTACCCTAATTAAATTTACTGCCGCCGAACTCCCGATGTCGGGAGAACCAACCCCAGCTCCTGGTGGCAAGGGTGATCCCAACCTCTGCGGCTCAGCTTGGCCCTGCGACCTCCTCAGCAGTCGCATGGAAGTGATGTTAGACCTGGACCCTCAGGAGAAGGAAGGAGTACCCAGACTCTACTCCAAATTGTAAAGGAAGGCCCGTCAGCAATTCGAGGCGAAGAATCGTTTAACACTGCGGTATTCTCGGGTTTGTTCCATAAATAAACCCTTGGGGGGAATTCGATAGTTGGCCTGCATATAATCACGGCGCGGCGAGTTATTATTTAATCCGATGACTCGGATAATGAGGTACAATAGTCTTTTCACTCGGACATTGCCAATTCACTCGTGGTCACTGGGACCCTCGCGAAACTCACATTTTACGTGAATAAATCTTCGGTTAGATGCACCGCGCACCATGATAAGCGTGGCGGGTTATTATATACACCGATGGCTCGGATAAAGAGGTACATTAATCGTAACACACGTACATCGCCATTAAACTCGTGCTCCCTTTTGGGACCCGCGCGAAAACTCGCATTTTACGCGAATAAATCTTTGATTTTTATATTTAAAAAAACACAACGTGTTTCCGTCCCCCGAATGCAGATGGCCAAAAGCTTGGATTACAATCACATCGTATTAAAACTTAAGATTAATTGACCGTTGTTTTCACGGCGTACCGCACATCACGACGTGAAAACCAGAGAGCGGATCCGGAAACCAAACCCAAAAAATGCCGCCTACCGACACGTTGAACGAAACTCCCCCAGGTTTGCCAACCTAACCAATTAAAATGCATTTAAAAAAAATAGTACCTAACTTACGATAAATACAATCGCTTCATAACATTACCCCCCTTCCCACAAAAATGTTTGCCCTCAAACAAAACTATCAAAAATCTAAACATGCCCTGAACTATCTACGTTGGTCCCAAGGAGTACCTGGTAAAAAAAATAAACAAACAGTAAATGTGAAATACAAAATACAATTATTAGAAATGAAAAAGAAAAGAACAATCCTTAAATAGTACTCTTATGACGAATGAGTGCATCGTAACCCCAATCGCGCCTATCCTGCGTGTAGGCCGGATAGTAGGTTTACGATGCAACCATTCTCGAACTTAAAAACTAGTAAACCAATATAACCTAAGAACAACTTTTTGTAAGATGATACGTGAATGGACAACAAGCACCCTCAGCACTGGAAAAAAAAAATCTGGGTGGTTGTAATATTGACTCTTACCGAGCACTACCATTGACGTATCATCTGGAACAGAACACATAAACTAACTTAAAAGATAAGTCTTAAAATTAAGAAACATACATTTTTATGATTAAATCACTCCTCCAAATACGTCAAGTTAAATTCTATGCATTAGGCATCACTGTTCCAAACACTATCACTGAATTTATATAGCCTCTCTTAGGCCGAAAATATTTGATGGGTTTACCATCTACACTTCACTGAATTTATATCCTTTAGGATAAAACTAACCCTCTTTTGGGAGAGTATTCCTAACTAACCTCCTATTCTGGTCCTTGGGTGAATAATATTTAACCAACAACAATTATACATTGTAAAGGTAATTTTAATAGTGTACAACCACCGCATCGGATGGTGCCAAATATTTTTTTTTTAATAGTATACAACCAACGCATCGGATGGTGCCAAATATTTTTTTAATAGTATACAACCAACGCATCGGATGGTGCCAAAGAAATAAAAAAACAACCAACTGTTTTAGAAGGTGTCATTTGTTAATAAGATGTGCAGCTATAATTTAGTGCAGCCATAAGTATACGTCCAACTCTATAGAAGGCGTAATCGGTAAGTAAAGAACAAATTTTAAGGTTTTCACTGTAAACCGTTGATCAACCATATAGTACATAATAACAATGTTATAAGTCTCTCAGGACAATAATAACAGAATACATCCAAAATCTTATACAAATATAAATGATTCTACTTCCTATGTTGGCTTAAAATGTGGAAGGATATGTGATACCATATCATCCCACATTATAAGATCTCAAAAAAAATCTTATAAACAAGGTGGACATTACAAAACATTTTCTGTAACTAATAAAAACAAAATTAAAACGCTTTTCCAAAAGCTGAGGCTTATCTGACGCAGCCTATGTTTATAGAGTAAAACAATATTTTGACAATATTATACGAAATAAATTTACCAATAAAACAGAAGAAGAGTGAGAGAAAGAGAAAAAAAAATACTTTGAATTTTAGCAATTACTTCTGTAACCTGACAAAATAGGGTCAAATAATGTCAATGCACTGAAGGTGAATAACAATAATTCTTCATTTAAAATCACTTAGAAAACAAAGAGATACAATCCCTGCGTCCCTGTGTTTTCTATGTAATCTGGAACAACAAATAATGACATTATCAAAAGCATGAGCATAACCCAAAAAAAAGGTATGCCTGAAACACGCCGAGATAGTGTGCGGATATGTCCGCGTATTTCAGGATACAAGACTTACAACTAATAATCCTACTTAATCATCTGTTCAGCCGACGTCCAAATTTACGTCTGTTTTAGCGTTAATACTATCGATAAATTTATACTTATACATGCACATATGTATTTTTAAATATATTCTCAACTCGAGCATTGCCACTAGAGTTGAGGTTGTTATTGTAATGAAACAAACCACCCTCATCATCAATCTTACAAAACACCCCCCGCCAAGTAAATAACCCAATTCCTTAAAAATGAATCTAAGACAGGACTAATGACTGTCAGAATGTCGGGTCGTTTCAACTCGGTTGATCATACCGGTTTGAAATCGAAATTAGATCAAAAAACTTCATATTTATGGCAAAAAAAAAATAAAAATTTTAAGTTAAATGTATGACATTTTATTACTAGTTACATATTTGTGTTTGTTTATGAGTGTTTTGATTAGTTACGAGACATACTTGTTTTGAATTTTGTGTTGTATTAGTCTTTAATTTAGACCTTTTTCAATGATGCTCGATACTTGATATGAGAAATCATGTTTTCGAGTCATGTGCGACTAATTTTAAATGGGCTAGAATTTTATTGGCTCATAACAACGTAGAGCATAACTTACGACAATATAAAGGTGTGCACGTATTAATTTAGACTTGTTGTATTTGAGAAAATAGTTATGTGATTTACAATAAATCACTACAAATAGTACCGTGTGAGAATAAACATAAAACTCGATTTTAAATAGAATTTCAGAATACTTGTTGAATGTTATGTCAGGGTTGGTCATAAAACTCCAAGAACAACCCGAACCACTCAAACAAGTTCCACACGACGTAGTACTTTGTGTATGCACATGGACCAGTGGCTGGCAATCCTTCCGCCTCCCGTAGGTATCCTCCATCTACAGGCAACGGATCCACTGCCCTCCTACTGACGATGTTGCACACATGTTCCGTACCAGAGTCAGCAACTCATGGCCTGTTGAGCAGACAGCAAGCATCTCTCGCCCTCTGTCTGTCATATAAGGTAAACGTAATCGACGCCGGATCGATACGTTGCGGTTGGGGTACAAGCCCACCCTTACCTTTGGAACTTGATAATAATGACGTTTCGTCATTGTGTAATGGTTTAAAATGAGTTACCTAATTAAATTGGTATTATGTATGTAATAAAATGGCTAGCTACAGTCTGGAAGTAGAACATGATAAATGTCAAGTCTATGAAATAAAAGAGGAAATTAAATATTATAATAAGATTTATTGAATTAATATCGACATGACATTTACGAAGCAATTATTAAAGACTCTATAAAGATTATTTGATCTCAAGGGGTGTTTGTAAAACTCGAAGAGTTTTACAACAATCAAACTACGTGTGATAAGAATTTAAGTTATGTGGAAAACAAGCAAGGTTGGACGCCAGAGTGTTTAAACAGCAACACCCAAGTATTAAATAGTAAAACCAAAATGGTAACCTTGAATATCTGACTAAAATAAATAATATATTAGGATTTAGATTAACGTTACGAATTCGATGCGCCATGGTGATGTTGGTTTCAATCCGTCGCAGGTATCCGCTCCGCTACTTGGGCTTGCTCGATCCCAACTGAAGCGCCCGAACTTTTCCGAAGCATCTCGAAACATCTGCCGCCCCTTCGGAGTGCAATGCTGCCAACCAAATCATGCGAAATTTGCGAATCGCTCACGACGCTAGCAGCAAATGTTACATTACCCCTCCACCAAAAAGAAAATATTTCCTCCTGGAAATCAAGAGGTCCATGTGTCACTTCCTGAAGAGAACTGCATACTATATGAGCCTTGGTCGTAAATGTTAGTCATGGAAGAAGCCAAAATATAAGGATTGTCAGCCGGAAGGATCCTGGTGATAGAAGTACTCCCAATCCATATAATGTACCTCATGGAAGAAGCGGTGACCACCGTACTGCAATACTGAAGCCATGACATAATGCGATGAACAGAAAGACGCATCAATCTATGCAGCTTCTCTCCAATTATGATGCATTCAATAACTGATGACCCAAGATGGCCCAAGGTAGAGATGAAATATCTGGTCTGGAATCTCAAATTCAGCTTCTTTTGCTATTTATTTCTTCCAAAACTGATGACCCAAGATGGCCCAAGGTAGCGATGAAACATTTGGTCCGAAATCTCAAATTCAGCGTCTTCTGATATTACTTTCTTCCAAAACTGATGACCCAAGATGGCCCACGGTAGAGATAGAAGCTCTGGTACAACATCTTGAAGTCCAGCGTTGATGATTTTGAAAGAATCTTCCTATGATGATGTCTTCAAGCGGGATAATGATGCGACGTGGCTTGAAGTCAGATGAATGCCTTGACCCACATTTTGAAACCAGCGACAATGAACATGAAGGATGCTTTCTTCTTAGTCTTGCTATTTAAATTTTCTTGAGATTATCTTGAAGTTCCCTACACTAAACTGCCTAAATAAGGTTACCAGCAACAAAGTAAGATATAAAAGGAAAGAAAAATTCAAGATGAAATATTTAAAAAATGATTATGTAAATGTATGCTCAAAGCTGAAATTGAAATTTTTCCACATAACATATTAAAGAACCCTAAATTAAAGATTTAATAATTGTAAAACTTCATGTCTTACACAAAAGAAACAATGAATTGATATGCAATTACAAAATTAGAATGCACGGGATTTACTGAAGTTTGAAATAATATTACCCAGCGATGTAAATGTTTTATAAATAAAAGTGTTTTAAATTGAGATTAAATATGATAAAAAAAATTTATTATTCAATTAATCTAATACCCGGTAGATATCAAAATACAAAAAAATCAAAACATATGAAAATAAAATTTTTACTGAGATATTTTTAATTTATTCCTTTTCTTAAATTCCCAAAATAAAATAAAACAGCCTGTATTATGCTGAGCTGAGTATAAAATCTGAAAAATGAAATACTTAATTTGTTTGAAAGTAATTTAAAAAACCCCATGTAGCAAATAATAACTTCGAGATAGTCAATAAACAATACCTAGGATGGTAAAATAATAATTAATGATAAATGTAATCAAATGTTGATAGATGGCTCTAGTATCGGCCCAATTATGTTCGTAATAAAATAAAAATATTTAATAATAATGTTACTACAAATTAGCAACAGATGTCATAGCTCTATTCTCATAATAATCAATTAAAATAATTTTAAGGACCAACTGAACAGTTGTTATATTATAAAGCCTTGGTTAACTAAGTATTAATTGTATTTCAAGGCATCATCGGTATAATGAAGGTTCCAACTTCCCGATTGAATTAACTCCATTTCATTATACTGGAATTTATTAATAATTCATCCTAAAATTTCCAAGACAGAATTCTTAGGAGGAAATATCAGACGACACAATATTTAACAAAAACTACAAACACACACAAACTTAATAGTTTTCTTAAAAGATTTAACCTATAAATATGCAATATGAATACGGTAATCGCACATAAAGGACAGTTATCATTACTATCTCTTTCTATAAAAGTTCTTAGACCAAAACTTTCTGCCTGAATTATTGACACACATGGCTTCACTGAAATCCTCTCGAAAGAGATGAATGCCATGAGCTTCTTACAACTCAACAAATTAATCTTTATATGAAGATAATTAACTTCATATTCTGAAATCAAAAGAGACGGACATATCCTCATCGTAAGTTCACAGATTACGCCAAAGATTCCTCCGTATCTCGCGAATGAAAGTGAACAGGCAAACCGACGCCTTCTATGTTCGGTTAAAAACGTGTTTGCGCTACAGTGATAGGAAAATATTTTATATCCTATTTATAGAATGCAAAACAAGGAAGGTTGACATACTCAGAGGATCTCAACGGAGATCATGTTATGCCCCTTAACTGCCGTTTTAAACGGTGGCAGTAATCGAATCAGTGTGAGATATATCCACTGCATTGAAGCGAAGCTCCAACTGTTTTGTTTAAAACAAAACTTGTCTGTTTCCTTCACTCAAGGACCAACAATCCGTACACAAGACAATATAATCGAAACCACAGTACATAAGACACATCCGTACACAAGACAACAATAGAAGACAAAACAACCCAAAAACATTCAATGCTCAAAACTCATTTACTCTTTGAGAGCTGAATGTATTGTTAACAAAATTCATCTGCTTTTGTTGACGCACCAAAAACAGATAAATTTTTCCCCAAAATTGCACCGCACATCATATGCTATATTAACTAGCAACACCAGGATCTTTGATATGTCCTATGACCGATTGATAACAGAATATTTAAAGTTTTCCGTTCTGAAAGTGAAGACGCAAACCCCAATAGCAGTTGTTGTATGTGTTATGTCAAACAATAATATGTAGATGGCGTTATTGAGAAACTGACTAAATTATAACTTATGTCAAACTTGCATATTTATAATTACGAGATCTATTAAATGACCTAAAATATTGCGTGCTGTTAAGTTAATGAAAGTTATTTGAAAAACCTTATTAGATAAAGTTTAAAGATGTAAATTCAATAAACCATTTATTTGTTCAACAATCTACTAATCGCTCCGAAAAAATACCTTGCAAACTCTGAAAACCCTATGAAAAGGAAGATATGCAAGTACTTCAAGGAACAGGCAATAGATCGCCAAAAAAAAATTATAGATCAATTAATATAATAACAATCTAAACTGAAGAAAAAAAAAATTAATAATTCCGACCAGAACTATAAAGAATCCTTATACCTGTGAATTTTTACGTATGTAAACATGTGATAAAACTCTACATTATATATCAATTTAAATAGTTGTAATTTCATAACAATCATATTAGTTGCTCCGAAAGTTACTTCGCATAATCTCTAATAACCCTATTAAAGGAAGATATGCAAAACAAATTTAAGGTTCAGCCAACTGATCGCAAAATATTATACAATCTTCTATACTAATTTATTGAATTATCCATTTATTGGAATCAAAACCCAAAAGATTAATTAGATAATAGCCGATGAACAAATAATATAGTGATAAGCAACATTTTGCATTCACCTACAAAATGATGATTTCAAAATAACAGTTATTCATCAAACCCGAAAACTATAAGGAATTTATTTTATTTTAAAAGAAAAACTAATCCCGCCGACTAAAGAGAAATTAAAACTCGATAAAAATCTATTAAAATAATGATTTGAATACAAATCCCTGTTATGTACTAAAATCGGAATTTAATGAAATTTATCAAACCCTCACAAAAAAAATTTGTATAAAATATTAAACCGAAAGAACATAATGATATATTGCAAGGAAATTTAATTTCTTTTGAAAGCCCTACATGAGGAAAGAATAAAAAAAATCATCGATCAAATCAATATAACCCGGATAATAAATTATAAAAATTAATTTACGTGAAACTAGCTTTAGTCGCTTTGCATAACAGGACAGCCCGAATTCTGTAGACGAAGGCTTTGATGACGTCTTATCTCCACCCGGATGTCCAGCAAAATTTGGTCCGCGTCTGAAATGCACGTTTGGTTACATTTATTATTATGAAAAATAAAATTTGTATAAGGGGAACAAAAATGAAATCAAAATTCCCAAAGTAAGATTGTAAAAGTTCACAATGTAACAGAACATATCAATTGCAGGTAGGATAACTATTTGTATTAAGTTTATAACATGTGAAGAAATTCATGTGTGCAATGATGTCAATAATAATTATTGCATCAGGTAGGTAGGTAATTAATGAAATTTACACATTATTGCAAAATATAAGCACGAAAAATATCACAAAATAAATGCAATGAGATTAAACAGCCACTCATAACACAGTGTAAATAAATTAGCTTGTAATAAAATATACTTACAAGTTTCAATTATTAACGGATGACCAGCACGAGTTTTGTACAAAGTGATATTATTAAATTTGCCGAAATATTATTAATTCCATCTGCAGAAATTAAATCCATCCCATCTGCTATAAAAACAATGTGTACCTACCTAAATAATTAGTAGGAGAAATAAATATGATTAGTACAAGACAAACAAATAACACAAAATAAAATGAGTTGTGGATGAACAAGCCCAAGTAAATATAAAATATGCAATTAACAAAAGTAAAATGAATACATACCCACGACGGTAAAAGCAACACACCAACGAATTGTAACCTCAATCTAACCTAAAATGACATATCGCGGAGAATTTAAATCATATCCACATAAAACTTGCAAAACATAGTTTGACTGGAACTACCACGTTGGGCTCGCCACTGTAATGGTTTAAAATGAGTTACCTAATTAAATTGGTATTATGTATGTAATAAAATGGCTAGCTACAGTCTGGAAGTAGAACATGATAAATGTCAAGTCTATGAAATAAAAGAGGAAATTAAATATTATAATAAGATTTATTGAATTAATATCGACATGACATTTACGAAGCAATTATTAAAGACTCTATAAAGATTATTTGATCTCAAGGGGTGTTTGTAAAACTCGAAGAGTTTTACAACAATCAAACTACGTGTGATAAGAATTTAAGTTATGTGGAAAACAAGCAAGGTTGGACGCCAGAGTGTTTAAACAGCAACACCCAAGTATTAAATAGTAAAACCAAAATGGTAACCTTGAATATCTGACTAAAATAAATAATATATTAGGATTTAGATTAACGTTACGAATTCGATGCGCCATGGTGATGTTGGTTTCAATCCGTCGCAGGTATCCGCTCCGCTACTTGGGCTTGCTCGATCCCAACTGAAGCGCCCGAACTTTTCCGAAGCATCTCGAAACATCTGCCGCCCCTTCGGAGTGCAATGCTGCCAACCAAATCATGCGAAATTTGCGAATCGCTCACGACGCTAGCAGCAAATGTTACAATTGTCTATTTATTTCTCCAAGTCTTAATACTATTTTGTGTAAATTGTACTTTATTTATACAAGAATGATAATAAATATCACTTAATGTTGTTGTTATTGTTATTACTGTTAATGTACGTTGTAGTTGTACGTTGTTGTTGTTATTGCTATATATATATTTTTTTTTTAATGTGAATGTTGCCCATTTAAATGAATATTTTTTAGTTTATTCAAATCAATGTGTAAGTAGCCCATTGAAATAAAAAAAATTAAATTAATATGTAAGTAGCTAAAAAAAAATTTTTTTTTTTCATTTAAATTTCTATGTAAGTAGCCCATTTAAATGAAAATTTAAAACGTCAGTCAGACATTAGTAAATAAACAATTTACAAGTATAATTTATAGTAGGTTTTGACAGAGCTTTATACAACTTTTCCACTCGAAGCAAAAACGAATTACCCGCATTGTCATTAAAATCTCAGTAAATATCTTAAATATTTGAATAATCTTTAATAATTATCCTCCATTCCTATTTAAACACATAATAAATTGATTTGTCTTCGCTGTCAGGTATTCTGACATGTAAACACAACAGTGTTTTGACGTATGCCGAAGTCATAGGTAAAATGTAACGAGAAACCGTCATAGACAATCCGAGGTATTCTTAGAACAGCTAGCATTGATTGGTTCCGGACAGAGAAAAAAAAATTTATAGAGCTCTACTTAGCACATTGTCCATAGTCTATGACCGATTTCTATGCTTTCAAACAATAACAATGAAAATGACAATTCATTTTAGGTTACAGAAGGTAAGGATTTCAGGTCCTATGCATAACTGTGTGGTATTGGAAAAACAATAAATACGAGATTAATCATTTATAAGGTGCCCACAATATAATTACGCATAGTATCCCTTTACGAATTCCCGCCGGTAATAGTGCCAGTGAATTGAAATAATGAGATTTGTTGTTATTTCCAATCACCGTCACTGCAATCATAGGTTATGACCGCGACCAAGTTTAATAAATACAAACGAAATTAAGACCTCCACTGAACAGATGAATAATAATTTTTGGGCATTATACATTACAGGGTGAAGAAAACATTTTCAGGAATGCTATAAATCGGGACCAGACAGCGTATGGAGCGCCATATTGTTACCATTAAAGTGTAATGACATATTGTTATGTGTTAGTGTTATAAGATTAAAGGGAGATGTAATAATGAGCCTTTGTCGGGCTCGGGTGTAATCTGCTAGTCAACTTTGATTTCCTCACAGGAAACCTTGGACGCCAAACCCAGTCTAATGTCTGGGTATGTCAACCAGCGGAGAACACGGTACTCAATTCTCAGAGTGTGGGCCATTAGTTTTCATAGCATTCCTGAAAAGGCTGCACAAGGAATCTACTTAATAAAACAAAATGTGGAGTATAGAATCGGTTCACTGTATTGTTTTCGTAAGACATAATAAAATAAATGGTATGGACTCACCCCCGGGACCAATATCGTAATTTTATGCTATTCCTAGCTACCCTAATTAAATTTACTGCCGCCGAACTCCCGATGTCGGGAGAACCAACCCCAGCTCCTGGTGGCAAGGGTGATCCCAACCTCTGCGGCTCAGCTTGGCCCTGCGACCTCCTCAGCAGTCGCATGGAAGTGATGTTAGACCTGGACCCTCAGGAGAAGGAAGGAGTACCGAGACTCTACTCCAAATTGTAAAGGAAGGCCCGTCAGCAATTCGAGGCGAAGAATCGTTCAACACTGCGGTATTCTCGGGTTTGTTCCATAAATAAACCCTTGGGGGGAATTCGATAGTTGGCCTGCATATAATCACGGCGCGGCGAGTTATTATTTAATCCGATGACTCGGATAATGAGGTACAATAGTCTTTTCACTCGGACATTGCCAATTCACTCGTGGTCACTGGGACCCTCGCGAAACTCACATTTTACGTGAATAAATCTTCGGTTAGATACACCGCGCACCATGATAAGCGTGGCGGGTTATTATATACACCGATGGCTCGGATAAAGAGGTACATTAATCGTAACACACGTACATCGCCATTAAACTCGTGCTCCCTTTTGGGACCCGCGCGAAAACTCGCATTTTACGCGAATAAATCTTTGATTTTTATATTTAAAAAAACACAACGTGTTTCCGTCCCCCGAATGCAGATGGCCAAAAGCTTGGATTACAATCACATCGTATTAAAACTTAAGATTAATTGACCGTTGTTTTCACGGCGTACCGCACATCACGACGTGAAAACCAGAGAGCGGATCCGGAAACCAAACCCAAAAAATGCCGCCTACCGACACGTTGAACGAAACTCCCCCAGGTTTGCCAACCTAACCAATTAAAATGCATTTAAAAAAAATAGTACCTAACTTACGATAAATACAATCGCTTCATAACAAAATAAAAAAAAATGTCAATTTTTTTTTTTCCTGGATGGGGACACCCTAATCACCTAGCGGTAAGAAATATACTTTAAAACCTATTCTCATGTCTACCAAATATACATAAAAAAATCATAAAAATCCGTCAAGCCGTTTCGGAGGATTGCGACCACAAACACCGTGTCACGAGATTTTTATGTGTAAGATTTTGACAGTTTTCATAAATGCAGTATTCAGTATTGCACAAACGAGCTAGATACTGCGCTTGTGTTAAGACACCAACTCATAACTAATAAATAATAATCCGTATTTTTAAGTGGGTAATTAATCCATTTGTCGCACGACAGGCAACATAGACAAGCCATAGAAACGAACGGAAATTTGACAGCCGATAACGCGCAACGAACGCCTTCCAATATCTGACAAATTTTGCCTAGCCTTTTGACTAGTGTGTACCTGTATTTATAACAGCAGAACATGGAAAGAAATGTATTGGAATAATTACACATACTCACTAGACAAACCCTGCTTTGCCAAACAAACCATTCAAAACCTGGGATGTATATCTAAATTATGATGACATAGCTTTCGTAGTTTGAACCACAATCAAATAATCCTAAGTAGGTAGGTAATTTTTTTGTTTTTATTTTGACGAGCATTTATTTTATAAGATTGGTACTTCCGACAAATGTCATAATATTTGATTTTTTAAACTTGATGTTGGTAAGGCTCTTGACTCGCATTCCGAAGATCGCGTCATCGAATCCCGGCATGTCAAATAAATTTTATTTGATTAATTTGTGTTATTTCACAATTTATTAATTAAAAATAATACATAGCATATTTGCGGCACGTTCCCGAGTGAAAGATACGTTCAGTGTCGCCCTGGTGTAAGACCACCATTCAGAATTGAAACGTCGCTTGAAATGGCATTAGCTGTGTTTGGTGACCAGATCTGAATAGCCCAATACTTCCCCACCTTCCTCTCCCTATCTCCTTCCCCTCCCCACTACCTTCAGCCTCACAACATACCCTAATTGGGGATGCCATAGTCTCACTGGCTCCAGACGGGCGCAGCTAAGACTCTTGTGAGGTATCACTATAAAAAAAGACAATCGAATATGACATTTGTCTTAAAAAAGGAATATTCCGTATTAACCGTGCATCGAACCTCGACATCGCGAACGTTCCGTATTATCCGTGAGGTGGATTTAATGCATATTTACCGAAGCACCCTTTAAATGGGGATACGATAGTCCCACCAGCATCTTATAGAAGAGTAGGGACTGTTATGCAGTATTCACCCATAATAATGTAAAAACTTACCTGAGTTCATTTCTAACACGAAAATGATGAAATTTTCAACATGGCGTTATTAATGATTTGATGACAATGGCGAATTAAACCTCCCCTTATCATAATTGCTTAATATTATGCATTAGGTATTATTTTTTATTCAACCCTTCAAAGCACCCTAACGATATCGTAGTCCATTTAGGCACCCCTTTGTTGCGAACAGCTCAATTAATTGAACTCCCGCAGAGCCTGTTAGGCTTCGATTAACAAACAACTTATATTTTGCTAACAGGTTCATGCTACACAATCTAATATCACGCGATCAAACGGTTCATAATAATAATTATTATTATTATTGTGTAATTAAAGCTAAATTATTATTATGGTTTTTTCCTTGTTATTGCAATTTTTTGTTTGTTTGTTTATATTAATAAAACTAGCTGGTTCCCGGCATGCGTTGCTATGCCATTTAATAAAGAAATTGTTTCTCCCTGCGTGTCCTTTCCCATTCATCTCGTTCCCGTTCCCCTTCCTCCACCCCTTCCTCCACCCCTTCCTCTTCCGCGTCCCTTCCCCATTTGCGGTCACACTCCGTCTCCTCTACCTTTCCTCTCCCCACTCCACTCACCCCCTTCCCCCGTCCCGCGAACTCCCCTCCCCCCTCCTAACTCCCGCGTTCCATACATTCAGTCCCGGTACATTCAGTTTTCAAACTGCTCGCGTGCCACCTATTGCAATTTTTTTATACAAATTTCATAATGCCAGAGCTTACCAGTAGTAGTTTCATACAAACTTTGTCCTGACAGTAACGAACACACAATAAAAAGAATTATCCAATTTGGTGCAGTCGTTCGGAAGTTATGCGCGTACATACATTTCGGCGATTCGTTTTTATTTATATAGATTAAGACGGTTTATTTACATTTCATTATATTACATACTAGCTTACAATGCCACGCGTTGCTGAGGCTAACGAAACACAACGCCACGCCATTACCCAACCTTTATAACCAACGCAACCTGTTAAATCAAATCCACACCGCACGCTTGCCAGATCGCTGCCCCCTGCCCGCTTTATTTATATATTTCAACCAATTTACACAAAGCTTTGACAAATCATATACCTAAAAACCTTATTCATGAATCATTCTATCTCTTGGTGAAATCCGCATGAAAATCCGTTACAGTTTAAAAATCTAAGCGCACAGATAGCGGGAGCGATTTATTTTTATACTATGTCAGTAGCAAACCCGAAACACCACGCCATTACCCAACCTTTATAACCAACGCCATCTGTTAATTTGCATACATATCAAATCCATACCGCCCGCTTGCCTGCTGCTACCTGAATTGAATCTTTGAATTTCTCTTCTTTTCTTTACAATAATATGCATGTATTTTACATATGAACCTTCCTCTTGAATCTTTTGAATTGTTGCGCAGTTTAAAAGATCTAAACGCAGAGACAGCGGGAGCGACTTCATTGCATATTATGTAAAGATTTTGCATGCAGATCAAGTTCTAAATATGGTGAGAACGTTCAAGGTTTAAAATAATTTTGAAGAGAGGTTGATAAAGTAGTAGATAGAATAACTAACATAACGCCATTTCTCCACAAGGATAGACAAAGAGACTTGTACCTACTTGATTTTTAGTTATTTAATCTTGATTTAAAAACAATTTCATGTGTACATTGTCTGATTAGATTCGTGTAATTGTTTGTACCTATTTGCATACGAGTATTAACTGAGATTTTACAACGGGATTGTTCTCACGTGAGTGACAACATCTGTAAAAATACAAGCGAAACTCAATCGAATATCTGTAAACAGAAAAATCAGAAAAAGATATTGACACCTCTGGGACATGAACCCAGGACCTCTTGCTTTCCGGGCACCGCGCCGTGGCGCAGTGGTTAGCACGTTTGCCCGGAAAGCAAGAGGTCCTGGGTTCATGTCCCAGAGGTGTCAATATCTTTTTCTGATTTTTCTGTTTCTAGATTTTCGATTGAGTTTCGCTTATATTGTCTTCATTTCATTAAATATTACAATTTGAGGTTTTACTCATAAAGTTAAAATAAAACATTAGTTTTCTTTAAAGGGTGACTGACCAACACGAGTGTAAAATTAATCGTGTTGCATCTCAAAATGTCCTGATTGGAACACAAGACGATCCTATGTGCTCTGTGGCTGGTTTTAACAGAACACGAGACACTGTAGAGAAGCCAAAACTCAAAACCATTTGTCTCAAAAATTGGTTGTTTTAATGGCGTTTGCTTCTAACTCTCATAAAGAGTGATAAGAATTTTGAATCATCATATGGCATGTCTCGTATCATGTTTATTAACCAGCTTTAGCTCAAGGGTCACGAAAAAAACTAGAAGGGTACCATAACAAAATAAGTTGATTTTTGGTAAACGACAAGATACTAAAATTTCGAAAAGTTTGCTCGCTTCCACTAGTGAATATATTAAGACAATAGGAAGACGATGTCTGTATGATCGATGATTGTCCTCATCTCACCTCTAGTTACTTTTGAACCGGAAGTAGGCTGCAGTTTGCAGGCTTTATCGGTAACTACAATCTGAAAGAAGTTAGTATTTATTACATTATCCTGGTAACGGCATTCTTAGCGAGCAATCGTTTAAAATTTATTTCCCGCTATTTCATTTTCGCGCCAACCGAACCGGAAACACCTGTTACTATTATTATCAAATAGTGGATATTCAAAAGGGGCTATGTGCCAATTACTTGAAAATCTGTTAAAGAACATTAATCCATTTTTTTTCTATTCTAAACGTGTAACTCTTATGGGGTGCATTATTTTTTTGTTTGTTTTACTTTTTTATTACCCAATAGGGTGTGTCAATTATTTCAACTTTTGAATTCAGAAACGCCCGGGGTCTCAAAAGTTGCGTCTTACAAAGAAAATGAGAACTGCATTTAATTTTTTTTTTAATTGTTATTAGCCCACTAAATAAAATATACTGAAAATCAGAAAACAAACCTAAAACCCATTTTTTTATTAATTTTTAATAATTTTTTTCAGTAATTTAACCTTTTAACGTTTGTTTATTATTAAAAAATGCCGATAACTGACAAAAATGAAAAAAAAAGTTCAAGTTTATGAATGCAAGTAAGTCAACAAGAATTCTGATTTTATCCAGAAAAAGTGTTATTTTCCCCTTTTATATTTTTAACCAACAAATCACATATGTTTAAAAAATTTAATTTTTTTGGGTTTTTTGTACTACAGTTATGGAATGAAAAATAAGTATGGTACCAAATATAAAATATGAACCCTTTTTTTATTTTTTTCCAAAAATGAAGAAATCTTTTTTTTTCAAAACTTCCGGCCATTTTCGCGGGCTAATAGTTTTAATTTCATTTATTTTTACATTTTCGATTAGCTACCGATCATACGAAACTTTTGAGACCCCGGGGCGTTTAAATATAAGGCCTTTTTTCTCTCTACGGAGAGCGACCACCTGGTTTCCTTTTTAGACTGAGCCTGTTCTGAGTGATTGAAATTTTATCTAGTTTTAAAATAATAAATATATCTTTATGCCTATATTTAAATCTCGCGCCACGATGTTTGATCGAGATAAACTCCGAAACTGCTTTCAAGCGCCCTTGAGGTGATTTTTCATAAAAACGGCGCTCTACAAATTTTCCAATTATTATTATTATTACTGAATGTAATTTGGTTCAACTTAAAAGAAAGGTCAGTTTGTATCTCGATTATTGACCTCAATATTTAGTTTTGCGTATTAAATGTTCATTAAATGTTTGTTATAAAACAATGGTTTGTAATTATTTGTAAGTTCCATAAGTTTCCAACAGATGGCGGTGTAAGTTAATTTATCAACACAACACTTGGTTATCTAGGTTGAGATGGTTATCTAGTAGATGGCGTTGTGTTTTGTTAGCCACAGCAAATCGTGGCCGAGTCTGCTAGTATTCTATAAATATATATTAATTATAAATATGTATGAGGTGGTGGAAATTTAGTCTTATTTTAAAATCGAATTATAAAATCTTGTGTATCTAATTTTAAAACAAAATGGAAAAAAAAGATATTCAACGATAAATATAAATTAAGGAAATTAAAAAAAATAATTAAAAATTTAAAAAGAGAGGCAATAATAGAGAAATAGAAAAGAAAAATAATTTAAAAAACGAATGTGCTTTAGACCACACTACTGAAGTAAAACTTCACTAACCTATATCTCCCTCTCAACATCCGTTCGCCTCGTCCGACCGTTCGCCACCCTTTTCATAACGCTCTCAGCACGCATTCACCAGCTTACTCCCCAAGTCAAGCGTGCGTAAAAAAGTTTTACTTCAAAAAGGAAAAAATATTATGTTGATTTATTTTTGGGATATTATGCCTACGCTATCTCTTTCTATAGCCAACTTTTCAGACAGGGTAACTGTGTCCACCATCAGGGCAGATGTGTCCTACCCTCACGATCCCTGATGATCACACATCTGCCTTGTGTAAAACTCATTATATATGTAATATCGTCGTACACGCCGGAATATTTAAATACACGCCGGAATATTTAAATCACACAATGTATCTACCACGAGCAAATACAAAGCAAATCGAATTAATTATCGGAGGTATGAAAAATTCCAAGACACCAGGCATAGATTTAATTCGTATGTATGATTTGAAAAAACATGTTAAATTACTTAGTCCTATAATCGCCCACTTAATTAACAGAATAATTGATACGGGCCATATTCCCGATGAACTAAAATATAGCATTGTAAGGCCTATCTTTAAAAATGGAAACCACTCTTTAATAAACAATTACAGGCCGATTTCCTTACTTCCTGCATTAGAAAAAATTTTAGAAAAATATGTATCAATAAATTTAGATAAATACTTAAATAATCTGAGTATTATTGATGAATGCCAGTATGGCTTTCAAAAAAATAAAAGTTGCGATAAATTGCTCGAAAAATTTTCTAATCATATAAATTCACAACTAAACTGTAAACAACATGTATTGGTTCTATTTATTGATTTCTCGAAAGCTTTCGACACACTTAGCCATTTACAAATAATTAAAGTACTTGAATTTATAGGTAACCGGGGTAAACTCCTCTTATTCTTCAAAAACTATCTGACAAATAGAAAAATGAGTGTGAAGATTTTAAATATAATTAGTAAATCAAGATACATCAAATCGGGAGTACCGCAAGGGTCAATTCTAGGTCCAAAATTATATATTATATATGTAATTGCTATGTGTAAGATTTTCAAAAAAGCTCGTCGATTCATTTTTGCTGATGATACTGCTCTTGTTGTATCAAATGAAAATCCTGAAATAGCTATACAAGAATTACAAAGAGATTTTAACGAGCTTCTCAAATGGGCTCATGATGTAGGATTAATTATTAATGTGAAAAAAACCAAATGCATGTACATAAAATCACCAAGTTTGAAAATGTGGAATGTTCCTAAAATAACCGCTCATAGCTTTGACTGTATACATAGAGGAATTGTTAATGTTTGTGACTGTGAAAAAATAGATTTCACAAATGAATATACTTATCTGGGAATAATTGTTGATAACAATTTTAAGTGGGATAAACAAGTGGCTAAAATTTGTAACCAGCTCAGATCCTTAGCTAGTAACTTTTACAAATTAAAATTTATTTTGCCTCATTGTACTCTTAAACTCATATATTTTTCTATGGTCGAATCCATCCTTAGATATGGTATTCGAACTTGGGGACATGCAAGCACTACTTACATTAAATATATTGAAAATTTACAAACTGCCATAATAAAAAAAATTGTCACAACAAATATTTACAAACAGAGACATAACTTAAAACTACTGTATGGCTCAGAGAGCCTACTTACAATAAAAGGTCTCCACTGGTTCACTACTATTATGGATAATATGGGGGAAAGCCCTTACAAACACCTACTTGTACACAAACATACCACAAGATTTAGAGAAGGAAAGGGCCTAAAAACTCCTCGAATATTAAATAAATATGGAAGCCGTACTCTTGAATATCTAATACCAGTGATTTTCAATAAAAACATAAAATTTGAAAAAAATGAGAGACTAAGTCCTAAAATGATAAAACTATGGTTAATGAACGAAAACTCCATGTATCTTTGAATATCTTAATATAGCTGCCTACATATCTTGTTATTAGGCAGATATATTGAAATATCTTATATATTATGATTGTAAGTTAAAATATCTATGTGATCTATTCTAATGTTTCCTTAAAACTATAAATGTATTTACAAATATTTTCTTAGATATTATATTAAGAATGTTTAAATTGCTAGAACCTGCAGACAAGCTGTCACATGACAGCTTTGTGGGTCTACTCAAATTTTTGTACAAAATGTATATGCAATCAAATAAATAAATAAAAAAAAATATATATATATACTTTCCTATCGAAGGTTATCTATATAATCAATGCAACCGTAAACCTAACTGTTAGCGGTGGTGGTTGTCATAAAAGTATATTATACAAATATACTGACACTTATCCCCTTCTCATCTCAAATACTCTGTTATTTTAAGACGGATGCACTTTGAAACTAAGCATCAATAGAATACCAAGCGTGAAAATACACCAATTATGCTTTAAGAACTGAAAAGCTGAACTGAAGAGATAAACATGCCTGACATAAGCTTTGTTTTTCCTTACTTCTGGAGAAATCGATCAAACATTATAAATATACCGAATCTCTTCTCTACATGTGAGGGCTGTCTGTAAAATAAGGCCTCCAAGGTGCTGCGGACGCGATGGACGATTTTACGCGCATTCCCGCAACACTAGCGTGTAGCCTGGTTTGCCCTTGCCAAATCCCCACCACGTTGCACTCTCTGTGACGCTTAGTCTCGGCGTGGTAGCCGTTCGCAATGAAGCTTCCACTCGCCGCACCCGTCAGGTGTGAGTTGGGCTCTGTAATTCGTTTTTAAACTTTGCTACGGCGCAACTGAATGAATGATCTTCGGTGAGCATTTTGGGACCCACCTTGGGCAGACTTTGTGATCTCCCAAATGTTCTGTCAAAATCTTGTCAATAGTGGTCTTACTGACATCAGGGATCGTATCATAGAGCTCCCGAACCCGTCGATCTGCAATCATTGTTCTTGACAATTTTTTCGAATGAAGCCGATGGCCGTTCGACACGCTTTTAAATTCTCTGCTCCATTTGCGCACGTTTTCGGACTCATACACTGTTTTCCGTACACTTCAACCAGATGAGAATGAATTTGTACCGGGGTTTTGTTATTTGCATCAAAAAACTAATTATATAGATGGCGGGTGTGGCGAGCGGAAGGCTGCCACGCCGAGACTAAGTATCGCAGAGAGTGCAGCGTATTGGGGATTTGGCGTAGGGAAACCAGGCTACACGCCTATCTCGCGTAAAATTGTTCCTCGCGATCGCAGCACCTTGGAGACCTTATTTTACGGACTGCCCTCGTATTATAAATTAAACTCTTCCGCCACGTCGGTGTGTCTGTTCGCGATAAACTCAAAAACTACTGAACAGAGGAAGGTTTAAAAATATAATTGTCTGTATGTGGTGGATGTGAATTTGATTTGTAAGCAAATTAACAGATTGTGGTGTGAGTTAATTTATCGTGGATATAAAGGTTGGATAACCATCCTCCAGTAGATGGTATTGTGTTTCGTTAGCCACAGAAACGCGTTACCGGATCAGCTAGTTTTAGAATAAATAATCAAATTCATTGAACTGTCTGGGGCCTAGGAGTTAATTAGTGACAACCGTTTTCTTCCAAATCGGTTTGGAAATCAGTTGGTAGCTGGGTTTAGTCGATTTAATTTTCTTCCTTTTAGTCACTTCGTGTATTTCGCTAAGTGGTCGTTCAACTTCTCTGGGGTTCAGACTGTACAGGTACATATATAGAGCAGTAGTTTCCAAACTTATTATCCCAATGGGTCCTTCTCCATATTAAAAAACCTAGCCATGTATTACCAAGGGTAGAATTCTTCTGAATGGTGGTGAATTAATGAAGCTCTCAGAGTTGAAAGACATCGTATTTATCGACTTTAATAATTCATCTCAGGCGCGATCAATTTATTCTGTTCGATCTTAGATAAACGAAAACACTTGAAATATGACTAAAGATCTCATCAACTAATTAACTTCCGTTTAGTTAACGTTCTCATTAACTTATTAACTCATGCGAAGTGCCATTGCATATCAAAGTTAGTATTTCAATTCGTATTTTTTTAATTTTTAAGAATCACTTAGACATTTACGTAGTACGATATCTGTAGACAGATTTACAAGTGTTGCCATCATATATCGATTTATTATTTATACCCTGTCGATATCAGTCTGGCTATCAACATTGTGTTCGGTAAAACGGCATAAATTCATCGGTGGTTAAGCCTATAGATCCGATACTGTAAAGTTATCGATTTCACTGTCCTAGACCCCCTATAGAAGGGAGTGGGAAAGACCCTGTACGTGCATACAGCCAGGCAAACATACTCTGGAGCGGTTTTCCCATGATCCTCCCGCGCCTCCACCAACGAAATGAGTAGGCCTGAGAAATAGCCGCGTGGTCTCGACGTCCTTCCGCCCCCCCCTCCGACAACCCGACGCTCAACTTTTCCCCAGATTCTTCTAAAACTTTCTCTTCTTTCCCACACATTCTTCGAGGCAAAATCGGGGAGCCGGCTAAACGACGCGGACTCCGGGTTTCGTCTACGGTTGGGCCGATAGTCATGCACATTGTCGTTGGAACTGCCTTGTGGTTTGTGGAATACCTTCTTTGAATATTTTCTTTTATTGCATTTTATTTTCTCTCTGTTATTATTGTAAATACTGGCATTATATTATTACTGATATTTTTTCGTTATTTCTCTTAATCCAAGCTTCGTCAACGTGACGCAGCTCTTATTTTTCTTTTTATTTACTGACACTTTCATCAGTATATTTTTCTCTATAGATTTCAGAAGAATTACATACTGCTTTTTAACCCCGTATACATGGACATTGGAGGGTCTAGAGTTGTTCAAATAAATGTAGCTTCGTTCAATAAAATAGAGTCTTGACGTGTGTGAAGAAGGAAGAAACCATATTTTCGTTATTTGTTTTTGGGGTGTTATGCCGTGTTGTGCTACCTCCTTCTTTAGCCAACATTTCGGACATCGTTGCAGTGTACATTATCAGGGCACATCCGGCAGATCCGACACATCTACATCCGGCAGATCTGGTAGATGTGTCGGATCTGCCAGATCTGCCGGATCTGCCCTGCTGATGGATACTGCAACGATGTCCGAAACGTTGGCTAAAGAAGGAGGTAGCGCAACACGGCATAACATCTCAAAAACAAATTATGAAAATGCTTTTGGCCGTGAAAATCTTAAAACGTAACAGGAAACCATATGTTTCCTTATAACGCCGTTGGGAAAGTGGTGGGATCCCCTCCAATGTGCTAGACCCCCTGATGGATTTAGGATGAAATTATTGAATTATTTTTGTTCGCTCGATGTTTATGAATTTCATTCAATAAGAGCAGGTACACATTAGTTCTGACGGACACATTGATTTACGTTGCACGTATATTGGCGTTTGTATTCAAATTGGCAACATTGACATTAGTGAGATTCTGTAAAACCTTCGTCTATTCTTCTATATCAAGTGTTTCGTCACAATTTTATTGTCGGGTCGGATATTCGCGAACCAACTCAACTGATTTTGTCATTGATATTTATATTAATACCTCCTACCATAATATTGTCTCTGAATACCATTGTTTACGCCAATAAGTCCATCGTACTCGAATTAGGAGAACGATGTACAATACATTAAATCCTTTTTTTAACCTTTCTTTTCTCTTGTTCATTGGTAATTACTTTGAATTTAATAGAATTACTCCTCCCGTGTATCTGCTGTAAGAGTTATACATTATATTTTGGTAATATGAAAGTTGATATCGCTATCTTCTGTGTTGTAATTTCGTAAAGTTTTTTTTCTGGCGTTGCCCAGCAATTTTATATATTTAGTTTGTTGCGGAGTCCACAAACTATATACTCCAGTTTTTTTTATAATGCCTTCGAATATGGCTATCACTATATGCAATATAATTTGCAAGCATGGGGTGTGTAGGGTAGGCTCTCTATATATTATTGATCAATTAATCTAAATTTGCGCGAAAAAAATATAACAAATAATGGCGATCCGACATATCTTAAAGAAAAATCAGTTTTACTTACCATAATTTCTCGATTTCTGCGATATCAGAGGCCTCCGAAATATAAATCCATCCACTTCAATCAATTTCCTTAATTTTAGTAATTTTTCAACGCACACAAAGCCAGTTGTCAAACCTTACACAACAGGAGTGAAATTCACAATGAACTTGCAAAAATTCAGACCACAAGATCATGGGCCATTTTTTCACAGGTTACAATAACATATTATTCCAAAACATTTCAAACTGCACTATTCTTCCAAAACGACAAGCGGGCGACATCTCCGGTTCACGTTAGTTAATGATATGGTATCTGATGATTTTGCAGTTATTCGAACCATATTGTAGTGTCGCTAAAAATCCAAAGAGAGTACGCCAAACCCCATTATTGTGATATAAATTATTTAATTATTATTATTTTCGAATAAGCAAACATATTACAATGCATCACCACTGCTTCTGGGTCATTTAACTAGAATAGGCAAAGCCAAAAGTTGCTTTGCCGGAAATATGGTGATGTTGTGTGCGTAGTGAACTGGCATATTATTATAAACTTTACGAATAAGCAAACCGAAGAAAAGATGAACCAGACCTTCATATTTTTTTGTAAATCTCATTTCCCTTTGGTAGCATTCAAGCACCGTTTCAGTCAGAATATCCGATGAAACTACCAGACGCTCATAAAATGATCTGGGATAAGACTTTTTCCTCTTCGTAGAGATTTTTACGTTTCATTTTTCACTTTAGCCAATCCGTATAAAAGAGCGCAACCTACTCGCAAAGAGGTTTATTAATCCGAGTAAGCTTCACTTAAGTCCGTATTAACGGGGATTTAATATGGACAATTGCTAGTTAAACTAGGACAATATGCGGAAAGGGAGAAATCTTAGCAGCAGTCACGTTTTTACTCGACAGTTTTGCATTTCTTTTGTCTTTAAATTTGTTGAGCGTTCCGTTTCCGTTTTCGAAAATTCACTGCATCTACTTTATTATTCAGGCATGCCTTTCATTGATCGTAGTTTAATATTTTTTTTGTTTTTCAAATGTAAAAATCTATTGTATTGATTTCGTTAAACGCATTTTTATCAATATTATAATACCTACCTGCCTAAAGAAAGTTCGGTAAATATTTACAAAACCGCCGTACTTTTAGGCAGAGTATTGAAAATTAATCGTTTCACAATGGAAATTTTTAACTATGGTCGATATAGATGGTAATTTATTCATATTGGAACCCCAAGTGGTTCACTACGTTTGGTGACTTAGCAGGGGTACCCGGGTTTATGGAGCGTGGTTTATCCGGGTCTTGGTGGCGAACGCGTCTGCCCACCTTCTGCATGGAGCATACTCAGATCTAGTTTAAAAAAAATTTACTTTAACCTTAACTTACCTAAAGGAATAAATTTAAACCTAAATAACTTAATATTCATTTTTCCCTAACCAGTACATACTTAACCGTTTTATGCGGTTATTGCTATAATTAGCCAGCAGTTAATTATTAAAAAATAAAATAATTAACATTAAAAAATAATTAACTGCAAAATAGATAGATCGAACAAATTCGTGCCCTATGGGGGAGGGGGAGAATAATTTTGTCGGAATTTGATGGATATTATTTAATCTCTAAACATTATTTGCGAGATTTTTTTTTAATGTAGATCCTACCAAATCGTTCATACATGGTGGATCTGTGTAAAAAGAATACAAGTATGCAGTTCACACGCGGTAGAAGTGAAACTTTCAGAAAATAGACGGCCGGCGAAGTCCAGCGGTAAGGCTCTTGACTCGCACACCGAAGGTCGCGGGATCGAATCCCGGCGTGGCAAATAAATTTTATTTGATTAATTTGTGTTATTTCCGGTAGGTTCCAGAGTGGAAGATACTCTCAGTATCGCCCTGGTGTAAGACCACGATTCAGAATTGAAACGTTGCTTGAAATGGCTTTAGCGGTGTTTGGTAACCAGATTTGAATAGCCAGGTACTTCCCCACCTTCCTCTTCCTTATCTTCTTCACCTACTCACTACCTTCAGCCTCATAACATACCCCAATTGGGGATGCCATAGTCCCACTGCCTCCAGACGGGAGTGGTTGAGACTCTTGTGCGGTATTCATGTAAAAAAAAAATTAAGTAGGCAAGAGTGGATAGGCTTACAAAGCACCGCACAAAGAGGAGACCGTTAGGCTACGAAGCACCGCACAGAGAGGATACCGATTATTCTCCCTCATCCTCTGCAAGCTAATTCCTATAGATGTATGTGTTTGTTTCTTTTTAGTGTCGCTTTTTCGTTTCATCGAGCTTCAAATCGCAACGTTGCTAAAGAAGTTTTCACTTCAATAACTTAGGTATCGCACAAAATGTGAGTAATCGTATTACCCCCTTCGGAACGGGAGTGTTAAGATGAAGCTATGCCTGAAATTACATGTAGATACTATTTAGATTAATCTTTACTACGAATTAGCTAACATTATAAACCTCAAAAACTATGAAGCTTTTACAATCTTTTTTATGTATTGGTATTACGGTAAAATTATTATGTACGTAACAAAAAATACAAGCGTAAACTACTAAAAAAAATTTTTTTTTCATAATTTTACTGTGTAGTTATAAAAAAAACGATTTTTAAAAAATACCTACGCCTTTATGACTTAGACTATTTTTGACGTTTTGTACGTTATAACTTTTTTCATTCTTATAAAATTATGCACAAAATAAATAAAAACCACTTTGGCGCTTACTTGCCTAGTGCAAATAACACGCTCGATTTTAAATTTTGAAGACGTGAGAATCGAAATATTTCTAGCGTTTATAAATATTTCTCCTAAGCGCACTGTTAGAATATAACAAAATAATAATGTTACACCTACCGCCATCTAAAATCTGTTATGGGAAGCTCAGTACATGTTTTGCTTTACGAGAATAAATTCTTCTGTTCAAGTCTAGTTACCGTGTTTCATTAGGTCTTAGGTCATGGGCCCAGTAGCTATAACTCGTGTAAAAGTAAGGTTTTCTTACGTAAAATAATTTTCAGTGGACAATCAGTGAACGGTGTACCATGTACTCTAGAAAAACAGTGTAAATCGCTGCAATAATTACTGTTTTTGGGATTGATAATCTGTTACCGCGTTCTCTGTCCCGGAGTGCTATTTTTCAATATGGCGGGAAGTTACATAGTGAATGTACGAAGATTGAAGGATCGGGAGAACTTCGATGAATGGTCTTATGCTGCTGAACATTTTTTGATGTTGGATGGTGTCGATATTCACAAGCCAGAATCATCTGATTGTACAAGTTTGTCTCTATGTATGTTCACATCAAAAACGAGCAAACAGTACAAGGTGTATGGAAGCGTTTGAAGGTTTTATATGACGACTCTGGCTTCGCGCGTTGCATCAGTTTACTTCGTTAGTTAATATCTATTCGACTTAAAGACTCAAAATCAATGGGTGCCTATGTAACTCAAATGGTTGATGCAGCCCAGAAACTTAAAGGTACCGGTTTCCAAATAACTGACGAGTGGATAGGATCACTTTTGCTCGCTGGGCTAACGGATAAGTTTGCTCCTTTAGTAATGGCGATCGAACATAGTGGCTTGATTATTAGCACAAATGTCGTAAAATCGAAATTGCTGGACATGAGTTCCGAAGTTGGCAGCTCTGGAACAAATAATGCATTTTTGTCAAAAGATTGGCAGCACCTACACAGCAAGAGGCAGCATTGATAGCCCTGCAAAACAATCCGCTGTTACAAGTGTCAACAACTCTGTCATTATTAGAATAAGTGCCCGAATAATACACAGAAAAAAGTGAAAACAAAGCATTGGTGAAATATTGGAGATTGGTACGTGGATTCGGCTGCAAGCTCACATATGATTGTCGATAAACGTTTTATACAAAATGTATCATTTAACCACAAAGTAAAAGACATAGTAGTTGCAAATCAAGAAAAAATACTGGTTATATGCTCAGGAAACACGACCATTACGACCGTAGTGAACAATTCGGAGTTTGATATCCCTGTCAAACATGTTTTATGTGTGCCGAATCACGTATCAGTAAGTCAGCTGATTCAAAGTGGAAACAAAGTTAACTTTGAAGCAACAGTTTGCAAAATACACAATCGACAGAATGTACTAGTAGGAATAGCAAATTTAGTGATTGGAGTGTACAGATTGAATATTAAATCAGAACATTTGTTTGCGTGCTCAGCAACAAATGTGACAAGTGAAATATGGCAAGAAGAACGCATGGCGATGAAGAACGGAGCAGTTGAAGGTGTGACAATTCAACAAAAATATTGTGAAATTGATAAATCCAGCTGTACGATATGCTGTGAGGGCAAGCAGGCTAGGCTGCCTTCCCCTCTGAGTAGCAAAAGTCAGGAATCGCTGGAATTGGTTCATAGTGATTTATGTGGACCAATGGAGAATAATTCACTTGGAATAGCCAGATACTTTTTAATATTAACACATATTCATCCGAACTGTTATTCAAACAATTTAAGGTCAGAAAATTAAGTGCGTTATACTTTTATCACGCAACATTACAAATTTATAAAGATAATATTCAAAATAAAGTTGCACCCTTCAAAAATAACAGAAATCTTAGACAAACATCAATACTTCCTATTCCAAAATGTAAAAAAACAATAGGACAGTTAAATCATAAATATCTCGGAGTTAATTTTTTTAATTCATCACCTGAAAAAATCAGAAACATAAATAAATTTCAAACTCTGCTAAAAAATTACACTGAAATTTTGAACTGAATAAAAAATAATAAATTGAACCAATATTATAACACCCCCCATACACACAAGCCCTGCTTATTTATGGGGGTACATCATATAAATGTATTATGTAATTAATTATTGTAAAAAATATATTATAATTTATGTAAAAAAAAAAAAAACATTTGTGGATGACTGTAGCAGAATGTTTTTTGTATACTTTCTACAGTCAAAATATCAAACATTCAAATACTTCAAGGAGTTTAAAAATTTAGTTGAGAATCAGCAATCAAAGAAAATAAAAATATTAAGATCTGATAATGGCGGCGAGTTTTGCTCAGCGGAAATGAAAAATTACTTGAAGCAGTGTGGTATAGTGCATCAGAAAACAAACGCATATACTCCAGAACAAAATGGGCTATCCGAAAGATACAATGGGTCAATTGTGGAAAAAGAACGGTGTTTCTTATTTGATGCATAGTTCGAAAAAAAGTTTTAGGAAGAGGCTGTAAATACAGCGGTGTATCTTAAAAATAGGTCACCAACGGCGCGGGACTGAACCGTGGTACTACGCCTTTTAAAATGTGGATAGGAAAAAAGCCAAATATTTCCCATTTACGAATCTTTGGCAGTCGAGTGATGGTCCATATTCCGAAAAAGGCGCAAAAAATGGGATAAAAAGGCAACTAAAATGTTCCTAGTTGACTATTCGGAAAACACCAAAGGTTATCGATTGTTTGATCAAGAGTCACAAAAATTAATTATTGCTAGAGATGTTGTTGTCATGGAAAATACAAATGACAGTTCAGCAGCAACTATTTTTGTTGAAGACACACAGCAACCTGACTGCACGGAGGAAAGTCAGGTGAATAGCACATTTGAAGAAGATAATATGAATGATGTTACATATGTTCCTGAGGAATCGACTAGTGAGTCAGAAGACAGTTTTTATGAGACGTTAACCCCGGCCGACACAGATGTTTTTTCCGGATGATACTAAAATTGCTCCGGAAAAACGAGCCAAACGTAAACCTGACTACTACGGTTATGTGTGTAGAAGACGTGTCGAGTGAACAGATTTCTCTCACTGAGGCTATAACCGGACCTGAAAAAGTGGATAGGACAAATGACGGCACAGTAATGAAAAATAAGTGGATGCTTAAAGATATATAAAAGTAACAGGAAGTGCGTTTATATTTAAGATATTCCATCTTTATACTATAATTTGCCTTAAGTGTAAAATGAATCACCTTGATGTACCAACAGCATTCCTGAACGGTTTTCTTAAAGAAAATGTTTTTACAGAAATACCGGAATACTCTCATTTTGTAAATTGTAAAAATAAAGTATTAAAATTAAAAAGAGCTATTTATGGTCTCAAACAGTCTGCCTGAACTTGGTATATTAGAGTAGAAGAATGTTTATTGAATTTAGGTTACAAAAGATCCAAATATGAACCTTGTCTGTTTATAAAAAGTAATAATGATGTTAAAATATTTGTTGCATTATTTGTGGTTGATTTCTTTGTATTTCATAATTCAGGAAACTATTATGAACAGTTAAAGACTGAACTTGTCAATAAATTTAAGATAAAAGATTTAGGTCAGATTAAACAGTGTTTAGGAATGAGAGTAAATGCTCAAAAAGATTGTATTACTGATGACCAAGAGTATTTTGTAAATAATGTTTTAAATAAGTTCAACTATGTCAGATTGTCATACTTCAGAAACCCCTATGGAAGTTAATTTAAAGTTGGAGAAAGATTTAAATAATAATGTTGATATTTTAAAATATCCATACCAACAGTTGATAGGAAGTCTTGTGTACCTATCTGTATTGACAAGACCAGATATTGCTTATTGTGTAAGTTATTTGTCAGTATAATAACTGTTATAATGAAACTCATTGGAAACATCTAAAAAGATTGTTAAAATACCTACAGATCAAAAATGATTATCTTTTACATGGTTTCATGGACGCTGATTGGGCATCATGTACCTTAGATAGAAAATCATTTACTGGTTTCTGCTTCATAATGTCAGGATGTGTCATTTCTTTTGAATCCAGAAAATAAAGAACAATTGCTTTGTCAAGTATAGAAGCGGAGTAGATGGCTTTATCCGAAGCCCGCAGAGGCTATTTACTTAAAGAGTATGTTGTCAGATATGATAGGAATCAATAAAAACAACTGTATATATGTATAGTGATAGTCAAAGCTCTATTAAATTGGCTGTTAATCCACTGTTTCATAAACGTACCAAACATATTGACGTACGACATCATTTTGTTAGAGAATGTGTATTTGATAATAGAGTGAAACTTGATTATGTATCTGTAGTGTTGGTAATATGTGAATCTGTCGGGTAGGTTCGGGAATACCGAACCTAGCCGAAGCGACCGGACATCGGCACAATATAATAGCGAGCACAGAGCTCGTGCGGGGTTCTTTCTCGTTAGACGGCTTACAGCCAACACTGTAAACATTATATTCTAATAAACAGTCTCCGAGTATCAAGTACTACGTGTTTCAATAAATAACCCTGCAAAACATACAAAAGGAATACTGGAGATTAAGGGCCCAGTATTACCTGCAACACAGGACATTACAGCATCAACCTCCAATGTGCCAGCTGATTTACTGACGAAAAATCTGTGCATAAATAAACATTCTAAATTTTTAAGTTCAATGGGCATATCGGAAGTTGAAATCTTGTTGTTTTTGTTAAGATAAAATTAGGATTATTTTGTTACGAGAGGGTGTTAAAATATAACAAAATAATAATTTACACCTACTGCCATTTAGGATCTGTTATGGAAGCACAGTGCACCTACGTGTTTTGTTTTACGAGAATAAATTCTTCTGTTCAAGTCTAATTACCGTGTTTCATTACGCATTTAACATTGTTGTATTAATTGCGTTAGTTGTACCGATTGCGTTAGTAAAAAATTAAAAGTAATATATATTCTCAGAGTAAACATTGCTACTCTGTTCAATTTGTTCCTCTGAAACTTAACTAGAGCTAACCTACCCAATTCCCTTGTTCTGGAGGGTTCCAGAACCGAGTTTATCGGGAAATGTAATCTGCTCCTAATACCAAGATTCCAAGTGCACAGACAAGTGGTGTCTTAACTACGGATTAACCGAGCATTCTTCTCATAAAACCTGAATTACACCTAGTAATTCGTATGTACCATTTTTATACTAGTACATAGTTCTGCGAATGGTGTACCTTGCGTCCAAAAAAATGATGAATTTTCTAATTTTCACAATAAATATATAATTAATCAAAACATCTTCTCATTTCGTCTGATCTCAAATGATTTGTAGGTAGGTACTTAATTACCTACCTATTTAATTATAAACGTTATACTTTTTAAAGTGAAAACCACTTAGCACCGCTGTGATTTGCAACTCGATGAATCTGAAACTAGCGACACTTAAACAAGACAAACACACGCATCTATAGGGTTTAGCCTGCGAGAGAATGAGATAGCAATAAAATATTTATTTATTTCGTGGGTACTCGGTACCAATATATCCACAGCTCCATGCAAGTCTCTTTTAGTGTAGTGGTATAAAGTGCCCGATGAATATCAGCAGCCAGACATTCAGCGGACCAAGGATCAAATCTTTGTAAAATCAATATCCAATCTTCAAATCACTCCAAAATGAACATCTAAAAGAAAACACAAAACCCTTGTCTTCTTTAGTTTACTGAAGGTTTCACTTTTACCGCGTGTGAATTGCATACACTGATTTTTTTTATGTATCTACTGTATTGAGAGAATACAGTAGATACATCAAAAAATGGATCTACTGTATTCAGATAATAAAAATCCCGTGCTGTGATCCGCTATTTACTCACAAAGGGAATAGCAAGAAAACCAAAATAACCTACAAGAAAAAAAGGTGAGGATTTCTGAGTATTGCGACTGGAGATGATAGTGGGTGACTCATTACACGCCTGGGAAAAAAACAGACGTCAAAGTGGCATCACACCAATTCCCCATCTGTCAAAAAATTGAAAACCGTAATTTCTGGCAAAAAAAAATTAAGGCCTCAGTGTTTTGGGACCGAAAAGGCATCATTTTGGTCAAATTTTTACCTCAGGTTGAGATCATCAATGCACAACAATATTGTGATACAAAAGGAGCATTCAAAACGAAAGGAGGGGAATGCTGACCAGAGAAGTGACCTTGTTACATGAAAACGTCCATCCTCACACAGCCTTAGCCACCAATACGCTCTTGGACTCATTTGGTTAGGATATTTTGAACCACCCCCTGTAATCCCCTGACTTAGGGTCGTAGATGATCATCTTTTCACCTTTCTGAAGGCACGTATGGATGAAAATAAATTTTCGCAGGTGCAGAAAGTGGTGGAAGAAGCTGGCGGGAGAATTCTTTGAGGAGGGCATAAAGAAACTTGTTCCACGGCTCATCACCTGCAGTGAACGAGTTGGCGATTATTTGGAAAACAGTCACAATTATTATAAGAGATAATTATCAGCCTGAAACACTCATCCACATTGAAAAAATCTTCCGAGAAAAGATACTTGCGGCCAGCGGGACTTGAACCCGTGTCCTTCAGATTGCCGGTCAGGTGCTCTCACCACTGAGCTATGGCAGCTTTTATTATACCCGCCAAATAATTCAATATATACTAGTGTTTCATTCAACAATTACTGTTTATTACATTTTTCCAGCTGAAAACAACCAACTTTATTTTTGTGAGAGAAGCGTTGTTAGTGCTAAATCTCTCGCTAGGTGGCGTCGGGACAAATTATGCCTACATTTTTTTGGTGAAATACTTTAACTTGTCAACTATTAATTATTATTTTTTTTTAATTGATAAACTAACGTTTAAGACAAGGTTTGTATGCATAGCACAAAGGGGAACAATTATAATAAGCAATAATAATCAGCCTGAAACACTTTATATTGTTTTATATTTTTTCAGGCTGATAATTATTGCTTATAATAATTGTTATCCTTTGTGCTACGCATAAAAATCTTGTCTTAAACGTTAGTTTATCAATTTAAAAAAATAATAATAATTGGAAAATAGTTAATAAGTGTTTCCACAATATCCTGTAATTTTTTTTCTAATACACTTTTTCAAAAAATCAGATCACTTGCTTTCTGAACATGCCTCGTATTTGCTAAATTATCTAAAAGGTTTTTGAATATATTCCACATTCTGGTATCTAATATTACTAAGTTATTCAATATCTAAAGTGACTTCTTGTCTAGTGCACCTATATATTTCTCTATTTTGTCACGAGAGTGTGTTGCGGCCTTAAGTGCATCCTTCGCTTCCAATTTCTTTCCTGGACGATAATACGTTTGAACATACGAAACAATATTATCTTCGCTTTTATTAGTTTAGGTAAAGAATCCGTTATAAACGTTCAAAACAAAGAAGAAGATTACTGATGATGGTTTCAAAGGAAGATAATATGTAAATACTAATGCTCTTAGAGGGAGCGCGCTTATCTATAAAAATCTTTTTTTTTCTTTAGAATAGCTCCACACGGGAGGCCCTGAAGAAAATAATTTCCCTCTGGTCCTATGGCATTTTTGGGGATGCTGTGTGGAGGATCTTTTTAATAAAAGGAAGAAGAAGTTCTGGGAAGGAAAAGTTATCAGGGTGGCTAGTAGTGGCGGTCCGTGAGTTTTCATTGAACTAGAGTGCTTATATTGAAAAATATAACATTATTGAAGTTGTTGTAGCTGAAAACGATTTTTTTTTTTTTAAATTCAACTTTTTGTGTGAAGATTTTCAGTATTCTACTGAAATGTGGATGCACCGCATTTTTAAAAAAAAAAAAGTTTTCAGCCATAACAACTTCAATTTGTTTATTTTTCGATCTTAGCACTCTAACTCACTGAAAATTTACGGACCGCCACTGGTGGGTATGTATCTGGGGTCAGTGGGTCCATGAGTGACTAACTTATGCATCCAGCCCTCGGCTGCGGTGCAAGGCGGTGGGTCGGTAAAGACCAACTGGACAGGCCGAAGAGTTTCACTAAACTGGTTCCCCCCGATCCGGCCCTCCACGCAGTAAGTGGGAAAATTCATCCGCCGCCAAGTTTCGCCCGTCCCGTGAATACGGACACCCCTGCTAAGTTACCAAACGTAGCAAACCAGTTAGGGTGACCTGTGGCAGAGGTGTTAGTTATCCAATACATGGTTTCCGGGGCAGGGTACCCATACTGTTTTAAATTAACAAATTAATTTAAAGCACTACTAAGTAATGCAAAATAATGTGTTTTTGGATTGAATTAGATCGCTTAGAAATATTTCAGATGCTTTAATTAAATACTGCGAACAGAACTCATGCTTGCTTTTGAAATAATCAAGGTTTTTTCAATCAGTGGTTGAGTGGGCATAGTACCTGGCGAATCAAAACCATTTCAAGTAAGGTGCCAATTCTAAATTGTGGTATTACTTCAGGGCGATACTTAAAGTATCTTCCACTCTGGAACGTGCAGCAAATATACATTTTATTATTTTTAAATGATTAAATTGTGAAAGATAATAAATTAATCAAATGAGATATACTCGTAATTGCGCACACCGGGATTTGAAACCGCGACCTCCGTATCGCTAGTCGAGAATCTTACACCTCAACTACGGAGATCAAGTCTAAAGGTCTAAATAATAGTATTTTCTTATACATATATTTAGAATCTAAGTTTCTTCATCTAGTTTAAGCTGTACTTCAGTCTAAAGTCCCAAGCACACGGTGAAATTTCATGGATTTTCGGAATGGATGGAAAACGGAGTTATTTGTAATGTGCCAAAAATGTCTAATTTTTGCAGTGTCGTAAAAATTTATACTATTTTAGAAACAAGATACAATTAGCAATGAAATGTTTGTATTTGAAATATCAAACATAAAAATGTTAACAAAAAAACTCAACCAATCATTTTGACTCAAATCGTCAAAAATTTTAACGGAATTCGATATTTAAAAAACGCATTTTTTTTTGTATCGGGATATGTGAGAAAACTATCACTTCACTTTTTGCCCTTTATAAAATTAAAATAAATTAAAAATTCAACTGCCAACGGAAAAATTTTCCAATTTGTAATCTTGCACTTCTACTTATTTCGATTTTATCCGTGGAATCAAGTATAAATATTGAAGAAACTGAAAAGAATAATTGTTTCTCTTACTACAAATCAATATCTTCGCATTATAGAAAAAAAGTTAAAATACTTTTGTATACTTAGGGTTCTAATGGAATATTATATTAGTGTCTAGTAATATCCTTCGACGCGACGGTTGAGGGTTTAAGCCAAAATATTTTTCAATCAATTTTCTTACTTTCGAGATGTGGATTTAGAAGAAAAGTTGGATGGACAAAGTTATCTACGAATGAAGATGTTGTGGTTCGGATGAATAAAGAAAAAGACATTATTAAAACAATAAAAATCCGAAAACTTCAATATCTGGGCCGCAGTAAGCCAAGTCCGTTTAGCCAACATGATAGCCAACGTCCGTTGAACGGATTGGGCACGAGAAGAAGAAGAAGATTAGAAAATACTGCAGTAAAAGATTTTTAAAATTTAGGATATTTGACAGATTCCAATTTATAATAATGTTACTATTAGAAAAAACCAAAGATATTGGTATATAATAGATGTGCTATCTGCAGTTTTTACTAGGTAGGACTTTTTTACTGGGTAAGACTGCGCTTCCGGGTGTCGCCAATAATGTTTACCAATTAACAAATAAACTAAATGAACGAATAATAAACGAATAAACCAAAAGAACGTTAAACGAAATGAACAAATTCTTTTCGTACGCCAACTACCCTGATTAGGTCGTAGTCCGCCGACAGTTGCGCGGACATCATAGCATATCTCTTTTGTATTTGAATATATTTGGAAAAAACTATACCCATGGTAGATGAATGTTGACTTCCATACAATGAAAAGATTATGGCTTTTTACCGGCAATAAAAATTAACCACGCAATATCTAACACGCATCTCTGAGATCCACTTTATGATGAAAATGTTTCATAATTACTACTTGCCTTTGATAACAAAGTATCTTAATCAGGAAATGATGTAATGCAAATCATAAGTCGCCAATAAAACAACATTACTTCATCAGGAAGTGTTCCCACGAAACTAATTAAACAATATTCTTATTCAATTTATGCAGATTCTGTGTTATTTCACGATGCAATAAATGCAATGATAGTCGGTTTCTTTGGTGCAGTGTAAAACCTCTGTAAACTCTTTTGGAGTGTTTTTATGATGGATAAAATTTACCTTTTAAATCTTTGGAAGTTTTTGATAATGGGATAGCTGGTTCTCGCGTGTCCCCGTTCCCCTCTCGCGTTCCCCTTCCACCGTCCAGGCCTTCTCTCTCCACTCTTCCGCTCTCCGTCCCGCCAACTCCTCTCCCGCGTTCCATATATTCAGTCCTAGTGCGTTCAGTTTTAAAACAGCTCTTTTTTAATTCAAATTATCATTTATAAGATCAATCAATCAAATTTGGTACCCAACATAATAATTATAAATATTTATAATTCTTGATTCGATTCAAAGTATTAGGCGAGTACTTCAAGTAAATTCAGTAATTTAAAGAATTTCGAAAATTAATTTTTCATTTAACAATTATTGTTTTCCAAAAGGTCATTCTCAAATTTGGACATTTTTGACAGTTTTGCAAGAGTTTTTGTAATGATTAAAAAACTTTTCAGATGTATTGTTAGTGGTTGTAATAATCCAGATACCTTCGCGGGGGTTTAAAGAAGGTATTTTGAAAGTTTCAAACATTTCCTATGCTTAAAATAGCAATACATAGACATCTCATATACCTACTCATATAGGTATATACACCTTAAAAAGCATATTTTTAATTTGTATATATATATATATATATATTCGTAGATAAAATGTCCCAATTAAACTTTCCGAGAGAAGGATAAGCACAGATTTAATATTATTACATAAAATTGTCTGTATTTTCTCCTTAATAAAAAAAAATAATAAAATAAAAAATATTTTTTTTTTTTTAAATACTCTTTTCATCACAAAATTGGCCATCCTGAATTGCTTCAATTAATTAACATCCATATGATATCAATATCCAATTAATTAATTTATTCCAATGCTTTTATTTACCCAGACTAAAATGGACTTACGAAAGATTTTTGTTATATTTAATATCTACGTATGTAGGTAGTAAGTAAATTTTAGTCTCTGTTCTTATTTTCTTCACCTTCTCGTGCCCTGTCCATTCAACGGACGTTGGCAATCAGTTGGCTATGCGGACTTTGTTTACTGCGCCCCGGAACAGCTGTACCATTGGCCAAACCACTGTCTCAGGGTTTCAGCCATGAGGTTCTCCTCCAGGGCCCCGTCTTCGGGCAATCTTTCCGTGCATTATGAGATGTAAGATCTCGGACTTCTCTCATGTCTCATCACATGTTCTAGATATTGAAGTTGTCGGATTTTTATCGTTTTAATAACTTATTTTTGTTTATTCATCCGAGTGCCAAATAGTGCCAAAATTTTACCGGTTAAGGCAATACTATGGCACAAAATTTTAATTCAACATATATTTACCCCGCAGCATAAAGAGAAATTAGAACATAAATACAGCACTAGATTCACGCGCAACGACGGGTTAATAGTTCCGAAATTTAAGAATAAGTACGGACAGAGAACGTTTAAATACATCATACCGAAGATATTTAATTTATTACCTGACACTATAAAGCAATGTAATTCTATGAATAAGGTTGAATATATGGTGAAAAATTAGCTATCGGAAAAAAAAAATTATATTGATAATTGATATGTATGAAAAAATGTTGAATGTAGATATAAGATGTAAATTTTAAATGTAAAAACAATATAAGCACCTGTTGACAAGCCAATTATTGAATTGGCTTAGCAGGACTTGTTTGTTGATTTTAATATGTATATCTGTTCTTTCAATAAAAAAAAATAAAAAAAACCGTAACATCTTCATTCGTAACTCTCTCCATTCAGCTTATCTTGAGTATTCTTCTATAGATACTTTTGTTGCTAATTTTTTTAATTATGTTGAAGTTCCTTTATTGCAACATTTTTTAATTATTTACAATAACAGTGATACAAACAACTCATAAAATAGAATATAAATGCTCATTAGGTGTAACAAAGAAATAATTTAAAAATAAAATAAGATAATAGTCTAACCTAAGGTAGTAGATGTCTGTGGGTACTTACTACATTAGGTATAATTGGATCAATATCTGGATCAGGTGTTTAATAATTTTATAAGGTGAATGTTGCTCAATAAAAGCGCACTTAATAAAAAAGCTGTGATTACGCTACTAATAAATCCACCTAGTATTTATTACTCAATATAAATTATTGCAAGATAATAATATTTAAATGACGGTATTACGTGGGGTGTTTTTTATCGCGGATAAATTATTTTTGTTAATTATTATAAATGATACGTTTCTTGGTTCGTAATCCCCGAGTCTGGACTTTATTTAGTTTAGAACAATTTGAGAGGCAGATGAGGGTACCGCCGCATCTGGAACCGTTTATTGGATATTGGCGTCTGCCAGAGGTCAACCCGAGTGAATCGCTACGTTTAATGATTTAGTAGAGGTGCCCGGGTTCATGGGTTGAGATTTGTTGAGATTTGTCAAGGTCTTGGTGGCGGATGCGTCTACCCTCTGAGAGATTGCAACACTGAGGGATTATGAGAGGGCGCTGCAAAAAAGTGAAATACCTTTGAACGATGATGTCGTTTCTCACCCGGCATGCCACTTAAAGTCTCGTAAACTCTTCAACACCGAGAAAGAATGCTTCGAACACCTCTCACCCCAGAAGATAAGTGGAAGCTTGAGCATCTCGTTCAAAACCCCTCTGAGAGACAGCCTGGGTTCTCATTGCCTCGCAAACTCTGGACTGCCATCAATAGGATAAGGTGCTCCCATAGCCGTTGTGCTCACATGATGAATAGTTGGGGCCTTAAAGAGTCGGCGATGTGTGAATGCGGTGCAGGGCAGACCACCGAACATGTGGTCAACGAATGCCCGCTTTATTCATTCCCCGGCGGATTGATGAGATCCACGCCTGAGGCCCTAGACTGGCTCGCAGACCTAGATGTCCCCCTCTGACCCCCCACTATACGAAAGAAGAAGAAGATGGTCTTTTATGGTGATCTTTCAATGCGTATAAAAGTTCAACACAATAATAATAACGTAAATATAAGGAGAATTATTTTCCTCAGGATCCCACGGGGTTGGGCTAATGTAAAAAATCAACAAAAAAAACTTATTCCTTAATCCATAAAATGGCGTTCGAAAAATCGTGAGGTTTTTCTATGGTTTCAGGATTTGATATTGGAAATAACATGAATGCATATTTTAGGCAATTCAACTGCAATTATCAAAACCAGTTATTTTATTACGTCGGTGCCAAACCGGTGCAACCAACTCTTTTAAATGTTACACAACTGACAAACAACCCATTACAATACATTGATGGTTGTTAATCTGTTGTGTAAAAGTTAAAACACATTTATTAGTAGCACCCTGTGTGTGTAAAATAACAACAACAACAACAAAAACAAGAAGCAATAAAGCTTTGGTCAAGCGAAGTCAAGTAAAAACAAGAGATTCGAGAAACTTTGTAAAGTTTTAGCGGCTTTCGCTGAATATGTCCAGAATCTTGCTACTTCCATGGATGTTACGCAGTCGTCATATTTGCACAAGAAGATGAAAAGGAATATGGAAAGTTTCGGAGTTTCTTAGTAAACGGTGAGTGATATTGATTTTGATTGTAGCCAAGAGCCAAAATCAAAATCAAAAGATATCAAAGTCTAAACCCCCTCAGGGCACTCAATTATTTTGAAGATATTGAATATGGAGGAAATTGGGAAGAAGAAGGTTATGAACTGCCTAGCTATACAATTAAACCATTAAACAGAACTATAGCCATTTTAACAAACGCTAACTTTTTGATTCCAAATTATGGTCCCTTACCAGATCGATAATAAATAACAATAATAATAATAATAACAATCTTCCAATAATTTTTAAATTGCCTCGCAGGATCTGATAATACTACCATACCAATAAGTAATAACCGCTCTTCATTTACATTTACAGAAATATACTGTTTTCAACTCCATTAAATATCCAATAAAAACTGCAAGACACTTCGTTGAGTTCTCAAAAAGAGCAAAAATGAATCTTAAGTGCCAAAAATTGAATGGAATCCAAATAATCAATTATTAATTAGTTATCGGAGCATACTCCGAAGACTCCGATGAAACGAAATGTTGGCGAAGAGCCAGAAAATTTTATATTTCGAATGAATTTGCATATTAAATGTAGACACTATCGGGTTCTATGTACATATGCTTGAAAGGACGAATTAAAATTTTATCAGATACAGAACACTACAAAGTAGTGTATGTAAATAATTCAAGGGAAAATTCTCATGCTTATACATACTCGTAAATAAAGAGTTCAAATACGGTCATGATTTCCTGTTACCCGAAAACCAGTGGATGTTTACTTGAGGATGAAGGGTTAACTTCTAGTTATCGTGCAGTCGGTAATGCATACGAGCAGAGGTAGCTGATGTATTTAATTACGCGAATACAGAATGTAAATACAGAAGGCTAATATTTCTCATCTGTTCCATCAACTAGTTAATGTTTGTATGTGCAATACTCCTGTATCGATATAATTAATAAATTTTGGTTTATTATTTTTTTTAACCGATTAACCATGCGTTTACAATAGTACAAGATTTCTTATGTTAACAAACATTCATAACATTTGGGAAGATTTGTGTATGTAGATATATGAAATAAGTGTTAAGTAAAACACTTATTATATTTCTGTTATACATCATTATAACTACGTTTAGAAATCAAGATACATAATATTTGTAATGTAATTTAATTTGTATAATTTAATAACTTATAATTTAATTTGTCAACCATATTATGAAAAACTTCCAATCTGTAAACAACACAGGGCCATCCCTATCATGGAGGATGAAATAACACAAAAATCTATACAATATACAATAAAATAAATAAATAATATGTGTAAGGAAAAGTTCATTTGAGCAAGTACAAATTAAATATTCAATATTTTATAACAAAAACTCTATTTTATAACTTTTGACGGTTATTCCAATTAATGTAATATATCATTGAAGAAGAAGATAACAATAATAATCTAAACGAAAATATGAAAGAGATCAAGACACAGAAAAAGACAATGATCGCAACTGGGACTCGAACCCAGTCCTCTCGTCTGACCGGGAAGTGAGCGTTGCCCGATATCCTTCTCGATCGACATAGATCTCGGGCGAGATCTCTTGTCAGATTTGTGTGATTTTCTGTCGCTGTTAAATGCATAAATAAGCATGCATATTTGCAGGAATGTGTGTTTTAAATTACTTAAACTAACGTACGTGACAGCTCACAGCTGAAATTCCGACATCGGCCCGTAGAAAAGGCAAGTAACAGTCATTGAAAATCAAACAAATCTGACAGGAGATCTCGCGCGATACCGATCTCGTTCCGAAAGAAACAAGTCTTAATTCAATTCAGAAAATATCACAAAGATAATATAGAATGAAACAAGTACTTTGTTTAAAAACCACTTATTTTTATTTATATTCGTCGACCGGTTTCGGTTGAACTCAACCTTCTTCAGGACAATAAACTTATAAACTAAATTACAGTACAGAGTTAAGATTCTAAGATTAAGACAAAAGAAAGAGAGAGAGCATATAAGAGAGGGAGAGAACATCAGATACCGGTTGGTGGAAGGGTAGGAGGCGGAGTCACGGGTGGGTGGGGGTGGGGGTTACACAGAGAGAAAGGGAATAACTTTAAAATCGGGCTGTTGGTTAATTCTAACAGCCGTTGTGTCCAACCTATGCTCAGCCGAGATCTCCGCTCAGCCCTGCTCAAATGCCCAAATACGCTGTGTCGAAACACAATGATCGTCCCACCACACTCAAATGTGAGGAAGGTAGCCGGGTGGATTAAAGTTGCTAAGGAAGACCTACTTATAAAAACTGACAACAGAGCGAACAAAAATCCGCGAAAACAATCGAGCTGTCAATGTCAATTAATTATCGTAATTATCTGTCATCAGTTCACTCTTTTGTCGGCTTTTTTATTTGGTTTTTCAATTTGAAATATGAATCCTATATTGAATATAGTGATTATGGTTGACGATAATATTGGATTATATGGGCGGCGGCAAGATGTCGATATAAATTTTATGGAAGTTTTAAATGACGGCGATTTTTATAACCGCTTTAGGATGACAAAAGCGTATTTTTTTATATGTTTTGAGCCAAGTAGAAGATAATTTAACTTACGCAAGCGAAAGGTAAAGTTTTGACTTATTCGAGTGTCATTTTTGTAATAATATGTGGAATATAATTAGCACTTGTCGAGGACAATGTCATTCCAAGCAGCTTCTTTTGATTTTACAAGCGTAGCGTAGTTTGGGCCACCTGTCGCTTTCGACAAAATGACCTGCGACGAGGTAACTAGGTCTACAAGTCTCATTTTTTCGTTTGGCGTAAAATTTTTCGAACGCTTCGCCTTGTCCATTTTGAATACAAAATTTCAACTGATTCTAATGTCAAACTTCAAACGCACGTAAACAAAAAAGTAAGTCAATTAACACCTTATTTTTAACATATTAAATACGTTTGTTTTAAAAATACAAAATGTCGGTTTATGTATTACACTATTTAAAATAAAATATCTGTATTAATAATAAATAAAATTAATTAACGTTTCGGTATTAATTTAACATGTAAAGTTGCTAACTTGACGTCATTTTTTGGTGTACGAAAGCAAATGGGGCTACACACCGAGCGCTACGATCAAGTTGTTGGACACAGCTAAAATGGAGCATTTTTCTAACACACCTTAGCTTAGCGGCGCAAGGCGCTAGGCTCAGCTTCACTCGGATTAATCATCCGAAAATGTTGGACACAACGGCTGTAACTGTTTGTTAAAAATTTGACCATTAAGTTTCTTTGACTTGGATATTTCTAATGCTTCTAAATTATTAAGGCGTATTCCTATTTTATTTATATGTATTATTTTTACTCCTGTATTTATATTAAATGTATGGTCAGTATCAATTAAATGGTCAGCAAATTCTGAGAAACCTGTGCTTGTAAGGCACCTGACGTGTTCTTTAACTCTAATATTTACATTGCGCACTGTTTTACCTATGTATGTGGCCGAACAATCGTTACAATTAAGTTTATAAATGCCAGAGTGGCTTAATTTATCTTCTGTATCTTTAGAATTAGTTAGGAGTTTAGCTAAATTATTGATAATTATTGACAAAGATAATAATTTCCCGAAGGTAAAAGTGAAATACTAAACTGAACAAAGTTGTTCGGTGTCATCAGAAGCTAAATAGTAACAATTTACCTTTTATCTGGGTTCTGATTGAATCTCATTGCTGAATTATGTAAGTCTTTAATCACTTTGTATTTATTGTCAGAATGGATTCCTTTTGGAGTTATTAAAAATTACTTCAAATATTAAGCAATCTCTTTGAAAACGGTAATAATCGGGTAAAATTGTTGTAATTTATTATTAACTATCGCAGGCCCCGTGAAAAATCATGGGACAATATAATTTTAGGACTGATGAAGCTGTACGAATGTTTGCCTCGGGATCAATGCCTTTCAAAAGAAGAAATTTAACTATCGAATCGCACACTTGAAAAATTACAGCACGCTCTCGATTAGTGATCTGGAGGTCGCGGATTCAAATCCTGGCGTGCGCAGATATCTTTTATTTTAATGACTTGTGATTTCAAAATTTAATCATTAAAAATAATGTAAGGCATATTTGCATAGGACGAAGATCTTCTTTGTATCGCCCTTAGAATTGAAACTTTGCGTGAAATCGCTTTAGTCGTGTTTGGTGTCTAGATCTGAATAGCCATTCACTTCCCCACCTTCCCCTTTGACGTCTCCTTCCCCACCCCACTTATATTCAGCCTCGCAGACTGGAAAACTCCGAATGAACTTAACTCAATACCTCCTTTGAAAAGTCATGAATTAGAGTGATGAAAAAAAAATGCTTTAGTAGTTTGTGTTAGGTTAGGTTGTGGGCTATTTCTTTGATAGTTTATGTTAGGTTAGGTTATGGGCTATTTTTTTAATAGTTTGTGTTAGGTTAGGTTATGGGCTATTTTTTAATAGTTTGTGTTAGGTTAGGTTATGGGCTATTTCTTTAATAGTTTGTGTTAGGTTAGGTTATGGGCTATTTCTTTAATAGTTTGTGTTAGGTTAGGTTATGGGCTATTTCTTTAATAGTTTGTGTTAGGATAGGTTATGGGCTATTTTTTTAATAGTTTGACTTTTCAAAGAGACGTTGAGTATAGTTGATTCTGAGTTAGCCATAGTTTCACTGGCTCCAGACGAGCGGTTGGGACTCTTGTGAGGTATTCACGCAATAAAAAGCATCTATTCAATGACTTTGGTAAAAATACAAGACACTATATTTATTCTAATCGAATAAAATGCAACGTTACTTATGAAATGAATCGCCATTCAAAGAATATTTACATAAACGTGGCGGAATAGTGTGTACATCGGACCCAGTTCAGAGGAATTACGCGCAATGTCTAACAATCACAAGTAATGTATCTTCACTCTATTATTTCATCTAAACACCTGTCAAGAATTTAAACAAAAGAAATAGACATTTCGAATAAGGAATAATTTATTAAAAAATATATTTTTGTATCTACTTTTAATCGCTTGAATAATTACCAATAAGTAGGTAATTCAAATTTTCAAAAATAAAATTCCTCACATTACGCAGATTCTATTCTACGGCTACTTCTCGTTAGTGCCGCCGAACATTCTGGTGTAGAAATATATGGAAGAGAGTTCTAATTTTTACTTTTCTAATTCATTAATCAGTGAGCAGTATGTTTTTTTCTTTATACCTCCTTTTCTTAGACCTCCTTCACAAATGCTCTCCATTGCCACCGATTTCTACCTCTAGCCAATCTAGCCATGTTTCCTCAGTTCTCAGGGCTGTTGACGACGCTATAAAAAATTCACTTCCTCTACCTATCCGAGTACCTATCCTTATCTGACGGTGAGTGGCCAGTTTACCTGCTTGTAACATTTGCAACAATAAACCATGGAACAGTCGAACGTGATTGTGCAGTGTATCAGTAACCCTCAAGCTGTAAGAACGCATCTTACCAACAAGAATATCAGAAGACAAAGTGTAAGTCCTTCCTTTACAATTCCAATCTTTACCAACTCCAGTAGTTTTGTACCTTGAAATTTTTTTAAATATTATTGATTTTCAACATCTCTACGACTACGTGGGACTTCTTCTACGGAGTCGATCAACATTTTCTTCAATCTTTCTCTCGTTCGCTTCCACTAGGTTACCCACTTGATCATGATTATTTAACGTCTTGCATTCTTTATAGATTTCTAGACCGTCGCAATATCTGCGACCTATGGCAACCTACAATAATTTCACGCTTAGTTAGATCCTCGAGTTTATCGTTCATTTTAAATCTGTTGAACCAATTTTCTAACGAAGGTAGTTTGCGTTGAGAGATTATTTGTTTTTTTTTTTTTTATTTACGTCGAGTTAGGTACAACGTCTCGCAACCATGGGTGCAATGATCTTGCATTAATGTTTTACTTACTGGGGATCAGAATGGAGGAAAAAATTAAATTAGGGCTTCCTCCGTGAAGCTAACATAAAAAATAGGTAGAATAGGTAAAAAGTTAGATTTTTTTACATAATTTTTTTGAAGTGACAACATCTTTAGACACTCGATGAAATGGAAGCGAGCGACACTAAAAAGAGAAAAACGCGTACATCTATGTGATTTAGCCTGCGAGAGGATGAGATAACAATAAAATATTTATTTTTTTCACGGGTACTCGGTTCCAATATAAACCGATAAATCCACGGTCCCACGCAAGCCTCCTTCGATCTAGTGGTATAAAGTGCCTGACAAACCTTTGCGGCCAGACATTCAGCGTACCAAGGATCGAAAAACCAAAAAAAAATTTTTTTTTGTAAAATCAATATCCAATCTTCCAACCAATCCAAAATAAACAGGCAAAGAAAATGACGTCGAGCTACTCCGAAGAAGAAAGCATATATCTACTAATATGATAACCAAATTTATAGGAAAGGGTGCACTGGAATTCGATGACAAAAATGTGGAAAAAATCATCCTTCACATTGATTAAAAAAATCGTAGTCTCCCCACTCTCGTCTACTTTAGTTTTCTGAAGGTTTCACTTCTACCGCGTGTGAATTGCAAACTCTGTTTTTGGTTTTTGTTTTTAAAGTTGAAATGGTGAAACTTTGAACGTAGATACTTTGTGATGTTATCTTTTTATTAATTTTGATTAAATTACTTAAAAATGTTGTTTTAGATGTTACGTTACATGACTCTTAACCTCTACGCGATATTCATTTAATATGTCAATATTTTCAATATTCGGTGAATATTGGTAGGAACTGATAACAAGAATGGTACATTTTGTGTTGTAGTCAAAAGTCAGGCCTCTTATGCCTATTGACCACCGACGATTTGTGGTTGAAGCTCTTCAAAATGTTGAAGTTAACTTCAACATTTTGAAAAGATTCTCTGAAGGAAAGTCTATCAATTAGCAATCTAACTATCACACCGTTTTCCCAAAGAGGTATGCAAAAAAGATGGAACGCCAAGCAACCCGGTCTTGTCACGTTCTACTTGCCTCAGTCACATTCATACATAACCTTCTGTTATTGTGACTCTTGACATAGCCCAATTCCAGCTTATGGTTTTGTTGATCGTGTCGTAGACGGCGTCCCAGACGTCTTTACATCCGTTTCAAATAATATTATCCTTACACTCAACTTGGATGTCTGTGTTTCACTCGTATCACGTTTATTCGCATTCCACGCCCAAACCATAATATTTTAAGTTTATCAATTTTCATAATCTGGCTCATAAGTTGGTGTCAACAATAATTCAACAACCATACACCGTACGCCAGTTTTTCTCAGTCTCTTTTACCGAGTTAGAGGAAGTATAAAAAATGTGAACCAGGGCGCACGTGCTTGGTCACAAATTTCAGTTATCAACAGCGTTAAGTCATATACCGTAATAAATTATTTGGAAGTCAAAAGACGCGGCTTGTCGTCATTGATTGCTTCAATCTACTTGAGATTTGTAAGGCGGGTATGGGTAGCCTTGCCCCGGGAACCATTTATTGGTTAACCAATACCTCATACTAACCATAGGTCACGCCAAGTGGTTCGCTAAGATTGGTGACTTAGCTGGGGTGCCCAAGTTCATGGGCTGAGGACTGTCCGGGTCTTGGCGACGAAGCATCTGCCCACCAGTTGCTTTGCAGGGCGGATCGGGAGAAAAAGGTCCCTTTGACTTCTCCAGCCGTACTCTCTCGGAATATCGCCTTGCACCGCAGTGGGAGGGATGGATTCATACGTCTGTCACTCCTGGATATACTGACACCCAGATTCCTACCCACCCCTATAAATACCCTCCACACATCATCCCCAAAGATGACATAGGCCCTGAGGGGAATTGTTTTCCTCGTGGCCTCCACTGTGGGGTTAATGTAAAAAAAATCTTTAATGGTTTTAAAAAGCTTTTGTATATACTCATTTTCACCAAACTTATGCCTTAACTCCGATGATATCTAAGTATATATGCTACAGTTAAAACCCGTTCTTAGTTACAACACATTTTCTCTAGTATACACTAGTTTTCACTAAATTTCTTTGTTACAACTTAAATTAACCGCTGAATATCAGTGAAAACTAGTTTTATCTAGACAAAACGCGTTTTCTCGAAATGATTCAGTTAAAAGTGTTTCAACCGATGTCAAAGTTCTTCGTGCTTTATTCTGATTGGTGGAGTGACATCAGGTCAGGTTAGCTTAGGTTAGGTTAGGTTAGATTATGTTTGGTTAGGTTAGGCTAGGTTAAGTTAGGTTAGGCTGGGTGAGGTTTTTAATTAACAGGTATTAAATATTTTAATAAACAGTATCTGTATTTTCAATCCCAATTTCAATTTTAACAAAAGCAGTTAGTTATAAGAGTTTAAAGTTATAAAAGAGTTTCAACTGTAACATATTATACACACATATCCCATAGTGTAAAACTACAGTATCTTGGAATGCGCAATGTAGTTGCGCTTAGGAATGCGCTCAGAATAGAGTATTATATCGTGTTCTTCTTGTGGGTATCCATAAATTTATAATATACTAGCCGGTTCCCGGCATGCGTTGCTATGCCATTTAATAAAGAAATTGTTTCTCCCTGCGTGTCCTTTCCCATTCGTCCCGTTTCCCTTCCGCCTCCCTTTCCTCTCCCGCGTCCCCTTCCCCCTCACGCGTTCCCACACCGCCTTCCCCCTCCCCACTCCCCTCGCCTGCTTCCCCCATCCCGCGAACCCTCCTCCCGAGTTCCATCCTCCCGCATTCTATTCATTCAGTCCCGGTACATTCAGTTTTCAAACAGCTCGCGTGCCACCTATTCCAATTTTTTATACAAATTTCGTAATGCCAGAGCTCACCAGTAGTTTTATACAAACCTTGTCCTGACCATAACTAACACAACAAAAAAAGAATTATCCAATTTGGTGCAGTCGTTCGGAAGTTATGCGCGTACATAAATTTCGGCGATTCATTTTTATTTATATAGATAGATAGATAGATAGATAGATTATGTTACGTATGTTCGAAATAGTCTAATTTGTAATTTAGTATTTTAAATATTAAATTTAAATCATTTATTTGACGTCTATCTTCTGATGAATGAATTTTTAGAATGTTTAATAGGAATGGACGTTTATTTTTACTTATTACTTACAATATTTATATGAGCACCTGAAAAAATTAGTAAATCAAATATATGTATATACATACAGTGATGCAGTCCTGTCCATTATCTTAAAAATTTGAGAACAAAATTGTATGCTCCATTAGCAAAATATCAACATGATGTCATAATAGCAAGAACAGAGTCATTAACGATAAGTCGCTTAAAAGTAATAAGCTGAAACGGTCCATTTCCAAAATGTCTGCCATTATTTTAATGAAGTGCGTTTTTTCTGTGCAATTTTCCACTCAATGAACCCGCAAACGCCTTCAAACAAAAAATATTAATGGTCGATATTTCTTCAACCGTCTAAAAACTTAGCTTACTTTTTCATTCATCTTCAAATATTCTCGTTATGGAATAGTATTGCAAATAGTCTGAATCAGATTACTGAGTGAAAGCAGTCTGACAATTTTATTTTAGTGGTATAATTTTAGAGGTTATACCCAAAAATGTAATATTTAATCGTTGAAGAACATAATACTAATACATTTAAACGAAACATTAGACAAAACAATAATATTAAAAGGTAACCGTCGTAACTGGGAATCGAACCCAGGATCTCGGTTTTACAAGGACAACGCGTCCCAGTAAAACCTTTTTGTCGATCTCACATTTCAATTTCATATTTGACAATATTATCTAAACCTAACCTAACTTGACTATTGGACACTGTAACCTTTTTTTGCGTCTATTTTGTCAATCACAGATTTCAATATCAGATTTAGTAATGTTATCTTCATAAAAAATAAAACCTACACTTTGTATTTAACCACGAATTTATTATTTTATTCATCGACCGGTTTCGCTTCGACCAAGCCTCCTCAGGATATAATAATAACTGTTGTAAATAAAAATAACGAAGCAAAACCGGTCGATATATAAAATCCCTCCCCAGCCCCTCCCCCCCTCTCCTCCCCCTCTCCCCACCCCCTCACCCTAAACCCCCTCCCCCCTCCCCCCACCCCTCCTCCTCTCCCCAACCCCCCCCTAATCCCCCCTCCCCCACTCCTCCTTCGCCCCTCCCCCAAATCCCTTCTCCCACCCCACCCCCCCCCTATCCCTCCCCCACCCATACCGTTAAATTCATTTTTCAAACCTATCGCGTGCCACCTATTGCAATTTTCTTATACAAATTTCATAATGCCAGAGCACTAATCTATATATATCTTATTCTGATGTACGAGCTATATTATTGTAAAGTTTCATTAAAATCCATTAAGTAGGTTTTGCGTGAAAGAGTAACGAACATGCATACATCCATACTTCCAGACACCAATTCAAACTTTCGCCTTTATAATACTGTAGTAGGACTAGTTATCTAAATCTAACCTAACCTAACCACTCGGATATTGTGACCTGTTTTTTCATATATTTTGGTCGATCTCACATTTTGATTTCGTATTTTACAATATTATCTTTAACTAATTATCTAAACCTAAACTAACTTACGAGTACCACTTCGACATTAAGGCCTGTATTGTCAATCTCACAGATCAATTTCATATCTAATAGCAATATTAGATATGAAAATTAGGTTACCTAACGTAACCACTAAGAGATTTTTTTAATGTCCATTTTGTCGATCTCACATTTCAATTTCAGATTTAACAATATTATATTCAACCAATTTTCCAGTATTTTTTGGCTTTTATCATTTTTGTACAGTTAAACGAATATATCTGTAAACCAGGTAGCGTCTCGGAGGGAACCAGTTAGGCTGGAGAGCAGAGACGATTTCTTGTGGGACCTTCAGGGAGCCAAGGAATGGAGATGAGGAGTGAGAAACCTTACCCAAACCATGAAGTTAAACCATAGAATGCTCCATTGATATGCTTGGTGTAACCCTAAGTGACCAGCTCAGGTATGGGGGCTCCATCGAAGCCAGAGTAAAGTTAGCCTCACAGAAACTCTGCGTACTGTACAGGCCCAGCAGATACTTCAATAGTACACAACTGCTAACCTTGTACAAATCACAAGTACGCCCCACGGTTGAATTTGGCAGCCATCTCTAGTCTGGAGCTCCAAAATACCTGAAAAATACCCTCGACTCTGTGCAAAAACGGGCGGTCCGTTTGATAGATTCTCCCATCTTAACAGACGGATTGCAATCTTTAGAGCACAGGCGTCGGGTGGGAATGCTATCCTTGTTCTACCGGTATTACAATGGAAGATGCTCCGAGGAACTAGCATCATTGATCCCTTCGGCACCGGTGCATAGTCGGGAAACACGCCAAACGCGTGCCCAACATTTGTATACGGTCGTGAGAGTAAGTCACATGAGAACGGGTCGTTTCTTCGACTCGTTCTTGTGTTCAACAGCTCGGCTGTGGAATGATTTGCCGGCCTCTGTGTTTCCTCCTTCCTACAACATGGGTCTCTTGAAGACCAATGTTCATTCCTTCCTCTCCTCAAAAAGACCCTCCACACAGCATCCCAGATGACATAGGCCCTGAGGGAAATTATTTTACCTCAGGGCCTCCTGTGTGGAGTTAATGTAAAAAAACAAAAAAAAATAGAAGTCGCTGAAAACTTATCCTAATTATAGTCTCCCTCAGTACGGGATATCCTACGCACACAATCATCTATTTAATAAATATACATACGAGTATAACATGTATCGAATAAAAATGTAAAAAAACTAAAATGTCTAGTAACTAAATAAAAAAAAATAATAAAAAGTTTAAATAGGAGCAGGCATGGTGAGCCTTTATCGTAAACCTTTTCTGCTCTGTAATAAAAAAATATAAATTTTAAAAAGTTGTGTCTCGGATAAACCCATCCTACTTTTATTTATATGGGACACCTAATGACTCTTTTTGGGTCTTAAAATAACTTAACGTGATTAAAAATCTGTAATTAACTTATGGGGGTATTTCCATAGTTTCGACATTAAAAAATATCTCCTTTAATGAATTTTTCAAAATTCAAATTATTTTAAAAGTTATTGCCATTTTAGCGTCGCGGCTTAGACGGAATCTAACTAGAATCTAAGTAGAAAAAACTTTAAACGCATTTTTCTCGAAACTACTTTTTTTGAGACGGTTGACACGATATCTTAAGTTCTACTGAACCAATTAATAGAAATTTGGTGTGAGCCTTCTCTACACATTACTCTATCGCCCCATATCGAACTATAACAAAATTTCAATTTATACTATTTTTAAAAAATTCGGAAAAATCAAATAACTGCTAAAAATGTCTTTTTATTTCAGACAGCCGCCATTTTGCAAAAAAAATATTATTTGACTTTTCCGTGTTACGGGCCATAGTAGCATTTTTTTGGATTAAGAATTTTTTGCTGATTACTTTGACGATTGCAATCGTGTCAATCAGGGCGCGCCATTTTTTCAGACCCCCTCTTTAACACCCTGTAACTTTTTAATTTAAATATTTTCGTTTGTCTTTTTACGTGCTCTTTAGTGTTTAATAAATATTTGGTAAAATAATTGCCACTTAAAATGTTATCTGTTTTTTTTAAAGCACCAAAAAATACCTACAATTCACTCATCTTGACTAGAATACCCCATAATAATACCATTGCACTGGTTACCAATAACCGTGTGATCGATGCGATAACATGCAAAAGGCGACAAAAAAGAGCGAGAGGAAAAGACTAAACTCTGTAGGCATTATCCCATGTCTCTTTTTCATCGCCTGTTTACTTGAAATATTAAATTTGGGTGTCCGGGAACCATTCATTGGATAACCAGCATCTCTGCTGCAGGTGACCTCAAGTAGTTCGCTACGTTTGGTGACTAATCCAATAAATGGCCCGCCTCCCAAATTGTATTGTAACCCAATGTCTTATTATCCCAATAACGGCTGTAACGGTGCTAGTTTAGAAAGTGTAGCGCGCATATATGTAGCATAGTCAAACCTAGGCATGACGTAATAAAAAAAAACTGATGCAATGAAGGATTATTTCATATTTGCTTTTTAAAGGATGCAATGTTATAAGTACTAAACATGTCGACAAAGCATGTTTCATTCCCCACATGAAGCAAACTCTGTGAACAAGAATTGCACCTAACGTTAGTGCGAGATGCAACTGGATGCAACGGAGCATGGAAACTCGTGTTGTATTTTAAAATAAGCTATAATTTATTAATCATACTTACCGAATTATGGCACAACATGTCTTCTTTGTACTTATGCTAGTATAAGTATGAAGAATAGTAACAAACACATATAATATACAATGTGTTTGACGTACTATGTATTAGGTCCTTACATAAGAAATTGGCGTTTTGCCGTACTGGCAACTTTGATCTCAAATATCTTCTCTTTGGTTAGGAATTCCAAATTCAAATATATACAGCTATTTACTCATGTATTTGTGTTTCGAAAATTATAACTTATTTGTTTTTTTCCTTAATTGTTTTTTTTCTTTGTGTCACTTAGTTTACAAAATGGAAAACTTGAAATATCGCGTTATTTACGAGTACGAGTTCCACAGTGGCACCAGTGCTGCAGAAACGGCTGGAAGGATTAATGATGTGTATGGCGACGGTGCCGCAAAAGAAAACACAGTGCGTTTTTGGTTCCAACGTTTTCGTTCTGGAAATTTCGACCTGTAGAACAAGCCCCGTGAACGGCCAGAGAAACTTGTATATTTAAAACAGGCCCTTCGTGACCCACCACAACAAACTATAAAAAAAACCCTTTCCCCCTTATCTTAAACCGCCTTCGGATGTCATCCATTCAGATATGGTTTCCCTGATTTGTGTTTTGGTAAATAATTTATTGTCATTTCAAGGATTTCCGACATTTCGGTTCAAATTTGGTAATCCAATATTTGATCGCTGAATTTTAAAAATTTCAACAATTAATGAACAGAAATTTCACGGATTTAGAAGTCGAGGTCATTTCAAAAAGAAAAGTTTCGCCGGTCAAGTAGAAAATAGGACAAAGTTATAAATTTTTATGTCTGCAACTATGTCAAAAAATTGAAAAAAAGTTGCTCAGTCAGTACTTTAAGTTCCTATGTTATTAAATTATTAACCAAAAATAAAACTTATTAGTAACAAAGTTAAATAGTATCAATGAATGAAAAGAAAATACTTGGTTTTTAGTCAGTTTATTGATATAGTTTTGTCTACCGGTTTCGGTACCTCCGTACCATCATCAGGATTGTTATAAAACTAATGCTATTAAATACAGAAGTACGTCAATAACTATATATATATACAAAAACACCTTCTGACTACCCAACGGATAGACTATTTAAAGAATTTCAAGTACCTTCATTCAAAGATCTGTACAATCGAAATGCATTGATTCAAATTATAAAAGAAAGAGACAAGTATCAATTTATAACTGAAAACCTCACTAGACATAAATATATTTTTTCATTCCCAAAATTAAACACTTACTTTGCACAAAATTATTACGCTTACCAAGGAAGACTTTTTTTCAATCGACTACCGGAAGAAATTAGAAACATTAACAATAAAATCCAATAATTAATAAACACTGTTAAAAACTGTTTTAAAGATAATCTCAAAAAAAAAAGTTTCCGAATAATTTAATCTTAAGAATACCTTATAACTCAGTTTCCAAGTGATTCTCCATTCTTCAAGAAAGTTAAATTTTGCTTTGTTTTTAACAACTAATCACAATATTTCTAGATACATTATCCAAATGGTAAAATTGTTTGATAGTTGATAAATACTTGTAATTACATAACACCGAACTTAAAACTTATTGTTTTTCCTTCACATTGTAATTTACTTATTATACAGGGTGTAACAGGACGTACCCGAGGGATTTTAACCAGTGATTCCTGAGCATATTTGGAGTAAAAAATGTAAATGAAATTTTCGTCTCCGGTGAAATTTTTATTTCAAATAAAATCATTTTTTTGGTTTTTTTCCACACGCCGTCACTGATCTCATATTTCGAGTAAAGGATACGGCAACTCCGCGCAAACCCCTCCCCCATATCCGCTAGCCAACCCGAACCCCGTTGTTGGCAGCGTACTCTTTCACTCTCTACTGCGCGCCTCCTCGTAACGCGAATAAACATATTGCCAGGTGGTTTTTTAAATAGATATTTTTTTGGAGATAATATTTAACATAACTTTCGCATACAGTATTTTTAAATAGTGTAACAGGACGTACCCGAGGGATTTTAACCAGCGATTCCTGAGCTTATTTGGAGAAAAAAATTTGTATATCATTTTGCTGTACGGTGACATTTTTTTTCAATTAAAAACATTTTTTTTTGTTTTTTCTACACACCTTCACTGATCTCATATTTCGAGTAAAGGATATGGCAACCTCGCGATAACCCCTCCCCCTATCCGCTAGCCAACCCTACAGTTATCGGCAGCACGCTCCCTCACTCCCATACCGCGGCGAAGCTACCCCTTTCCGAATACCGCTCGGTCAGTTGTGTTTGGAGTTTGACGGTGAACGGGGTCGTGCGTAGTTGCTTTGAAATTTGTTTTTGTTTTACTGTTATTATTAGTGTTTATTCTAAAAGATGCCTCAAAATTATCCACCTGCCCATGAAGCAGATATAGTGTTTGTTTATGGAATTTGCCGAGGAAATTCAGTGGAAGCTGTAAGAGAGTATCGCAGAATATATCCAGAACGACGTCTACCACACCATACAACTTTCGTACAGGTTTGTACCTAACTACCTATTTATTATCGTAGAGCTAGACACACATTTAATGCCGCCATCTCATTGTAAAGGCTCCCAAAAATCCGCCTAATTGTGTCTTGTAATGTTACGGAAAAAGGTTATCACTACGTATGTTTATTTACAAAACTTTCCAAAATTTTATGTTTCACTCTCGGAAATCCAAGATAATACCTATCAAACGTGCCAAGTAAAAAAAAATAGGGTAATGTTTCCCAACTTGGCTAATTCTTTAAGCTCAAATTATTTAAATAACACTTCATTTAACTTAATATCCTCCTCACAGCATCCCCGAAAATGTGTGGAGTTGATGTAAAAAATGAATAATAATACAACAGAAACAAGAATAATTTACGTAGGTTAATTGGTAAAAGATGCTTTAAAGTTCCATTTTCATTACAATTAAAGTTCGAAATTCTTGTGAAAAAAATATCAAGCCGTCGCGTCATTTTGAAATTGTTATTAACACTTATTTATAACCCAAATTAAGAACTAAATAATCATATTTTGTGCTTGTCCCCCAACGTAAATAGTTGCTAATCAAAATCGGTTCCAAGAAAGCTTGTTTTAAATAGTTTCACTCACAAAATAAATTAATTCGTACTTACGGAACGTTTTCTATGTTAATCAAATATTTCTATGTTCTCAGAAATAAACTGATATAAAACGCACCCGTCATTCATTTTTACTGATATTTTATAACAGAATAATGTTAGCAATTGTATTTTTGTTTGCAGATGTATCAACGCCTGCGCGACCATGGAATCGTACGGGTTCAGGGCGGAGGAAATAATGATGTTCCAGTTCGTGTTGAAGAGAGGATCCTCAACATGATGACAGAAGACCCGACGCTTTCCGTGCGTCGCGTCGCCATGATCGTTGGAGACATAACACACACGACGGTATGGAGAATCCTAAAAAAACATCGCCTGAAACCTTTCCACTACAGGCGCTGCCAAGGTCTACTGGAGAACGACCATTTCTCAAGACTAATTTACTGTAGACGGATGCTACGAAATGTGTTGAGAAATGGAGATTTCATGAAAAATATTCTATTCACAGACGAAGCCCAATTTACAAAAACAGGAATATTAAATATCCACAACCTGCATCATTGGGCCGAAGAAAATCCTAAGCTTGTCCGGGAATCGTCGAGCCAAGAGAGATTCTCAGTAAATATGTGGGCGGGTATTTTGGGTAACAAAATAATTGGTCCGATCGAGTTGCCTCCCAGGTTAAATGGACCGATGTATCTGGAGTTCCTGCAAGGGCAGCTGGGCGACATTCTGGACGAAGTAAACTTACAAGCACTGCGAAGGATGTGGTTCCAGCACGATGGAGCTCCACCCCATTATTCCGTTGCCGTGCGGAACTACCTGAATGTAGAGTTTCCTGGACGGTGGATAGGCCGAGGTAGCCCTAACATTGCATGGCCACCGAGATCACCCGACCTAACACCGTTGGATTACTACCTCTGGGGAACTCTGAAGGAAAAGGTATATTCGAAGCCGATAGCGACGAGAGAGCAATTGATCCAACTGATCATGGAGGCAGCAGACGAACTGAAGGCGAATCCTGCTAATTTAAGCATCCATAATGTGTTAAGATTGCATGCATGCATTGAAGCCGATGGCGGCCACTTCGAGCAACTTTTATAATAATAATAAAAAAAATATTATACCCAAATGTCAGCATTTTTATTCTTACATGTCATTCATAATATTATGTTCGTATCTGTGACAGATGACAGACACAAACGCGAACAAAACATTGCCAGGTGGGTTTTTAAATTATTTTTAGAGGTATTATTTAATTATAACTTTCGCAAATAGTATTTTTAAGTATTGTAAGTTCAGTCAACATTACACTTAAACAGTAGATACTAAAATGTTTTCAAAGCTTATGATCGAACCACCACGATTAATTTATTTGAAACTTCTATAAGAACTCACATTTTGTGTCAAAATTATGAAACATTCCAATCCTTCATAATCGGACTGTTTGTGGTTAGTTTGTATTTTATTGGTAAGGCTGAATACAGTCAACTTATTGACTTGATTTTTTTTTCTTTAAATCGGCACCATTACCTTAGGGAACGTACTCATACTACGTAACCTCTTCGGGGGGGGGGGGTCTTCAAAATGTCACGCTTGGTACAAATGAGCAACGATTTGCTTAGGATTTTGGTCACCGGGAGGGGGAGGGGGGGGGGGGTTAAAAATTGCAAAAAAAATTGGTCACGTAGTATGGGTACGTTCCCTTCTGTAAAATGATAATATTATTTGTATCGGTAAAACAGGTTATTATTGCAATCCTTATTCTGGATAGTTCCTTGTAATCCAAATGTATGCTATTACATTCAAAACATTGCTAGATCAACTTATTTTCTAAGAACTTTGTCAACATACTTATTGATGGGTTGGTAAAACCAATAGTTTATTGTTTCAAAACACTGGTTAGGCCACATTATAAGTCGAGAACTTTCTAAGAATTGTGTTAGGTATCCTGTTCTTCATAATACGTATTAATAGATCGGTAAAACCAATAGTTTATTGATTGTAACCCTTATTCTGAGTACCTACATAACTGAAAAATATTAGTACCTACATTGTGTAGTTAGGTAAAAATAAATGGGGAATTTGAATTGGAATTTGAATCATGACTAGGTACTTCCAAGAATACACAATTACCTACTACGTGGAATTGCGAGGAGTATGCTAAGACCGAGTTGTTTGGCAGTTCATCCTCTCTACCTACCGCGTGATGTTTAATAAATCTTTTGAACAAAATATTTCACACGGTTTTAAAATTGTTCCAATATGTAATTGATTTATTTTTAAATTCATTTATAAAATTAAATATTTTTCTTATTCAAATAATTCAGCACCTGGCAGCATTCTAATTTTAAAATAACATCGTATTCTACCTATACATGTATGTATTTCATAGTATTTTAAATTCTGTGGGTCAAGGTCACGGTTACGCATTTGCAGCTGTTGACAAGTTCGTTTTATATGAGCATTGATTTTATTGACAATAATTTCGCGATGATAATGCGCGTTTCGTTTTGGTGATTCTGGATACCTACTTAAGCAAGTGCAAGGGAGATTGTTTTTCGCGATGATAATGCGCGTTTCGTTTTGGTGATTCTGGATACCTAATTAAGCAAGTGCAAGGGAGATTGTGTTTTTAAAGGTGGTTAAATATTTATCTTATCTTATTTCTTAATATTTATGATAAAAGGACCATTGGAAATTATTCTCAATTATTGTCAACAAATAAGTTATTTAATTACTGTTTTTGTGTTTAATTCGTAGAACTACATTTTTTTTTGTTTAAAAGTTATTTAATGGTGGGTTTCTTCATTTACCGAGAATGCTAAATGCAATGCTAATTGTAAAAGTAAACGGTCAAATGCATAGACATTTTTAAATTTCGATCGTTTACTTTTACAATTAGCATTCCATTTAGCATTCTCGGTAAATGAAGAAACCCACCCGTCTTCTAACCACAAATTATTTAAATTAGAATTCCATCAGGAATTTTCGGTACTTAAAGTCTTTACTTAAAGCTAGCAATAATATCTGAGTAAAATAAGCATAATAATTATTTACGCAATATTAAATATTACTTGTTTGGTATTGGAGCATATAATATGGTCCTGCCTTGAAGCGCGCTGGCCGTTGTCGCCTCCCTTCCACTGTGTGCACGTGTGAAATTGCGACGTTGTCTCCCGAGTAGACCAATGATCATGCCATTGGCGACGCGTGATTTAAAAACATAATTTTTGTTTTTAATAGAAAAAAAATATCACCGGAGAGCAAAATGAAATCTACATTTTTTACTCCAAATATGCTCAGGAACCGCTGGTTAAAATCCCTCGGGTACGTCCTGTTACACCCTGTATAATATAACATTTAAAAAATGTACACTACTCTTCCAGACAAAAGCTTCCATGAAAGAGGGTATTAAGATACCGAACATGTATACAAATTAGTAAATCATCTAAATGTACATTATATTTTATGTAACCTGTAAATTAAAAAATTAAATAAATAAAAATATATATTTCTTCAAACTTCGCAAAAATATATATTGTCAAGAAAAAAAGGTACAGTATACTACATTGGGACAGGGCGTCAGCTGTGGAAGGGAAGTGGGGGTGGGGAACGGGGATAAGTGAAGTAACGGGGAACATACTTAAATAGGGCTGAAGGTTTGAAAAATTAAATTGTATCGACGGTCCCTAAGAACAATGTTGGATATGCGAATTCGTAGTTTTGCAATAGAGCTTACTGTTTTGAGATCAAAAAATGGCTGTTTAATATTTTGCACTTTATTAAATATTCCGAAAATACAAGCATTAAAATCAAAAAAATAGTCAATAAATAGGCCAACACCTCGATTTTCAATTTTTTGCAGATCCGACATTGTTCTTCGGGACCGTCGGTATAAACTGCCAAATTAAATACTTTAAACCGCCAAACGGGAACTAAGTATTAAGAAATAATGATTTGACCGCCTTATAAAACTCGCAATTTTGGCGAACCACAGAATGCAACTTGGCTAATTTCTAATCCGAAATGTCTCGCAATAAAAACGCGCGTATAAATTAAAATTTGCAGCGTGTTATTTAAATTTGGTAACAGTTTTATATCGGCTGACAGTAAAATATTGTTGTCAATTGAGTCAAGTCTGTTACAGAATTGACTAACGGCCGTGATCAGAAAGTAAATAATCTTTTTTAGAATGAACGTAGTCCATCAACTCAAATGTTCAAGGAAAGTTATTTTTAGACTAACTTTTAAATATTTAAAAAAATAATAATATTACTATCATTCTGTCCTGAAGAAGCTACGGTTGTAGTTTTTTTAATATGAATAGCTCACAAGGGTCTCAGCTGCTCCCATCTGGAGCCAGTGAGACTATGTCATCCCCAATTGGGGTATGTTGTGAGGCTGACGGTAGCGGAGAGGGGAAGGAGATGGGGAAGAGGAAGGTGGTGAAGTACCTGGTTATTTAGATCTGGTCACCAAACACGTCTAAAGCCATTTCAAGCAACGTTTCAATTCTGAGTGATGGTTTTACACCAGGCCGATAATGAGAGTATCTTCCACTCTGAAACGTGATATATGTATGTAATATACTGTGTATTATTTTTAATTAATTAATTGTGAAATAACATAAATTAATCTAATTAAATTTATTTGCGCACGCCGGGATTCGATCCCGCGACCTTCGTATTGCGAGTCAAGAAGCTTACCCCTCGGCAATGAGTATAAAAAATTGTATAGTGGTGTTTTATTCCAAATTATAATATCACATCACAAGGTATCTGCTTCATACGAACTTTTATTCAGATAATAGAAAAAAACAGAGTGAACAATTCGCATGCGGTAGAAGTGAAACCTTCAGAAAACTAAAGTAGACAAGAATGGGGAGACTACCAAGCACTTTTTTTATCAATGTGTAGGATGATTTTTCCATATTTTTGTCGTCGAATTCCAGTGCACCTTTTCCTTTATTTGGTAATCTTATTATTTTCTTCGGAGTCTTACAAAAACATTTTTTTTTTGTTTCGTAAGATTCGATCCCTGGTCGGCTGATTGTCTGCAAAAATATATATATATATATTTTATTTTTTTACATTAGCTCCACACAGGAGGCCCTGTGGTGTAAAGTGGTATTTAGCAGAAGGACGTCAAGGAAAAACATCTGGTTTCAATGGAGGAATTCCTTTGTTTTATTCACAAGCACATTTGTTACAATAATTTGTCCCGACCCGACAAAACACTAAATTTGGTCACTTTGACCACTTGCTAGACAATGCTAGCTGTTTATAGGAGATCCACGAATTAAGAGAGAGTTAAACTAGAAAAGCAGACTATTTATAATAATGTTTTCCAACACAATCAAAATAAACAACACTTTCGTGTCACCATAAAAACCAGAAATCTACTTTACCGACTAACATTTCGTTTTAGTTTAATCTTACGTCGCTAATCTGTAAAATGCAATATCAACTAACAATATGCTACAAAAAATATGCCGCTAGATGGCAGTAGTCTTCACTCTTTTTAACACTTTCCCTCGGGGCTGTGTCATCTTTCGGGATGCTGTGCGGAGGATCTTGTTAGGGAAAGGAAGGAGAGGAATATATGAGGGATAGATGAAGGAAAAAGGTGTGAGGAGTGGGTAGGAATCTGGAGGTCAGTGTGCCCAAAAGCGCCGGACATTTGAATCTATTCTTCCTACTGCGGTACAAGGCGATGGCGATGGGTTGAATGAGTACAACCGGGGAAGTCAAAGACCTCCCTCAACCAGTCTCTCCCGATCGGACCTGCCACGCGGGGTGGACAAATGCATCCGCCATCAAGAACTGTACAAACCCCATAAATTGATAAATGCAATATGTTATCCTTTTATAGAATAAAAAACCTATTCAATTGGATTACAAACTAAATAATGTTTTTCTCTCTACTGTCACATCTATCAAGGACCTTGGGGTCTCTCTAGACTGCAAACTTTCTTTCTGTGATCACCTTAATAACATCGTAAACAAATCACTTAAACTACTCGGCTTCATTCATAGAATTGATTACTTATGACTTTAATCATATAAATACACTTAAAACTCTTTAGTGTTCGCTAGTTCGCTCGCACCTTGAATATGCTGGTGTCATTTCGACTCCTTTCTATGTCTACATTTGTCACATCGAATCTGAACAACATCGCTTCCTACGAGGAATTGCTTGGAGGTTGGGACATTAAAGAGGCGAGTACTCGTATGATGAAATTAAACAAACTTTAAACATTTCCAGCCTTACTAAAAAACCCAGTGAAAAATTTATTCAATTGACAAACGGCCGCGGATGTGAAAACATTACTAATTTAAAAAATTGTTCATTGAAAAAAAATGCACTTGGTTTACACGGCCTGAGAGGGTAGTTTATCTCTGTTTTTGTAATGATATCCTAACGAAATTTGAAATTTTTCCAAAGTATTTTGAATGTTCTATATATTTCTTATTTTTGAAGGTGTCGTAAAAACAAATACCATTTATGAAAACTAGATAAAATTACCTTTTAGATTTGTGTATTTAAAATACACTTTAGTTTTCAAAAACTGCCATATTTTAAGAAACTCGGAAAAAAATGGAAAAAAATTTCTTACCCTAACATTTTTGACCAAAATGTAGAGAAATTAAAAAAAAATCAAAATTTCAAAAACACAGTCCTTTTATGTAATAAATTTGGAAGGAAACTATCACCTCACCTTTCCTCGTGCATACAATAAAAAAATAATAAAAAATTTCAAAGTTTTTTTTATTGCCAAAAAATAACTTACGGCATTTCAAACAGATTTCTTGCATCTCTAAAGACGTTACTTTCTTTGATAGGTTTACGAACACATGTATTAGATATTAATATTATTAAAAAATATCACTTTTTAGAAATTCTCTAATAAAGATCTTAAAATGTTAATTTTATCTTTTAAGTAAACTATCTATAGTTCTATAGAACAATATTCTGACAGTCCAACTTTGAAAGTACGGCGTTTGTACAATAACTTGATTAAACTGATGTAAACCACACACATAACATAGTAAATATATCAATTATGTGAATAGAAGAGTAAATTCGTCACTACAATAGAAATTATTAAGTAAAATCACAACATTTAGGCACTAACAAAATTTTTTGACATCCCGCCATAAAAACACACCGGGCCGTCTTCATCGCGGTGCCGTTGAGAATTAATGCATAGGCGCGCCAATAATGCCCCTGGCGGAGAAAAATTAAAACAACATTCTTTCCTAGTAAATAATACCATATACAATGTTGTCAGATCTTCAATGCGTTTTTACAGCGCGGCTGCGGATGCAACGTTATTAGTAACAAATTAAGATCTAGCGTATACAGGGTTTATTTATGTTTTTTTTTTTTTTTTTTTTTTCCCTTTATTTTTTCCCAATTGTTACATTTGGCATATACAATATTATAAAAAACATAAGAATAATGGGAACCCACTAAGGCGCAGCCTGTGCATGGGTAATATAATACATTATATTATTGTACCTAGAAGAACCGAGATACGCTAAGGGATTTTCACCACGTAGCAGCTACTGATCCGGATAATTTGGGGAATTTTTTTAATAGGGCGGTTGTATCTGCTGCCAACTCGTCTTTGGGAAGATTAAACCCAAAGACTAGTATTAGGACGCCGTGGTGGTCACCTGAGCTGACTTCGCTGAAGGGGGCCTACAAGAGGGCCTACAGGGCGCTGGGGCTGTCCAGGAGTGGCGGCTGTACGGAGGAGGAGACGGTTGCACTTCAGGCGGGCCTCAGATCTGCCAGGTCGGCCTTCAAACGGGCTGTTCTCCTAGCGAAACGAGCTGCTTGGCATAATTGGGTTAAAAACGTGGGTAACGCCAACCCGTGGGAAATCCACAGCGTGATTGAAAAATCCGGGAAAGGTTCTGACCGATATTTGTCAACAGTAATTGGGATAACAGATGGGAGGAACGCTGAGACAGTGGATGTGGCCTCCACACTCGAAACACTATTGGGCGAGTTAGTTCCTGTAGAATCAGTAATTGGGGAAAGTGACCACCATAAACAGATAAGAAATCTGTCACGGCTGCCACCTAGAGTCCTCGCCCAAGAGGATAACTTCATTAGAGTCACTAAGGCAGAAATTGATGTGATAATTAAGGGTTTGGGTCCTAAGAAGGCACCAGGGCATGACAGGCTCAATGGCGTAAAAGCGAAGCAAGTTTGGATCCACGCCAAGGAGGAGCTCTTCCAGGTGATGGACACGTGCTTGAGGAGGGGAGTTTTCCCCTCTGAGTGGAAGCGTGGCGTGCTCCGGATTATACCTAAGGGGAACGATAAACCACTCGCCGACATCAAGGCCTACCGGCCGATAACGCTGCTTCCCGTTTTAGGCAAGATCCTGGAGAAATTACTGAGGGAGCGGCTCCGTCAAACCTTGTCCCCGGCCAGTGACCTCCAGTTCGGTTTCGTCCCCGGGAAATCCACGGTGCACGCCCTGTCGTATGCGCTTGAATGGGTGAAGGCTTGCCCAAAGAGGTATGTAGTTGCAATATTCCTCGATATCACTGGTGCCTTCGATCACGCCTGTTGGGCAATGATACGTACAAAGGTGAAAAACAGGCGGTGTTCCAACTTACTGTTCCAAGCCATCGATGACTACCTTTCTGATCGTACGATTACGATCAGTTTCGGTGAGTTTTGTATTCAGAGGGAAGCCGACATGGGATGCCCGCAGGGCTCCATCCTTGGACCCGACCTGTGGAACATCTCCTTTGACGACTCCTCCAGGTTACCCTTGCCTGAAGGATGTATCGCTGTCGACTACGCTGATGATAAGTTGTATCTGGTCGCTGGGGACAGCAGAAAGGAAGTGGAGAGTAAAGGCATTGAAGGTTTGCAGATGTTCCTGGACTGGGGTGAAAGAAACAAGATGACCTTCGCTCCCCACAAGACCAAAGGCCTCCTGATGAAGGGCTCTCTCAGTAGAGCAAGAAATCCTACCATCAGAATGGGAGATTCTAACATCCGCTTTTTTGAAACAGTGAAATATTTAGGAGTTACTCTAGATTGATCGTCCTCTTTTCTGGCTCACGTCAAAGAAGTATCCAGCAAGGCACAGGCTCTCTTCTTGAAGCTGAGGAGACTCTCCACAGCTGAGTGGGGATTGCGTAATCCGGCTCTGCGAACGCTATATAGGTGCGTGTACGTGGCGCAAGTCTCGTATGCCGCCTCTGTGTGTGAGCACCGCCTGGACAATTCGCTGATTCTCTTAGCTCTCAGGCGAGGCCAACGAACCCCCTTGCTGGCACTCTCTGGTGCGTATAGAACCGTTGCTTCGGACGCTTTACCCGTTTTGGCTGGCATTTTGCCAAGCGATCTGGAAATCAGGGAAGTGCTCACTAAGCAGAAATTAACCAGAGGAACCCCGGCCACTCACCTAAGCGTTGTTCTGACACCGGGCGGGCCGGGGACTCTCCCTGGGCTGCTTCGTCAAATGAGGGATCTGTCGCTCCAAGAGTGGCAGGTCCGTTGGGATAGAACGAATAAGGGAAGATGGACTTTCTCCTTCTTCCCATCAGTTAAAGTCAGAATGGAAGGGGTCTTTCTCAAGTTGGACCACCACATCACCCAGCTTCTATCCGGCCACGGGGAATTCAGGGGGAGACTTCACGCCCTCTCCCTGTCCCCTCACCCCAACTGCGCCTGCGGGTGCACGAACCAGTCGGCGGAGCACATTCTGTGGCAGTGTGAGATAATGACGGACGCAAGAGAGGAAATGCTCGATGGTTTGGACGTACCAATCAGACCAGTGTGGAACACTGATCTGGTTTCGAACAAGACGAATTTCGAGTGCCTGAGGAACTTTACAAGGATCTGGGTTGAGAGATGGCCTGAGCTTAGAGTCGCTGATTAGTAGATTTTGACACCAGGTGTACTTGTTCCTGACTTACCATTGACTTTTCTTGCTTCTATTCTTTTACAAACCCTGCCCAGGATGTACAGTTTTATATATTTTTTTTTCATTTTTATGTTTATTGTTTGCATTTACATTGTATGTTTTTTATGCTTTTACATTTTTATGTTTATTTTTTTCTGGATTACACAGGCCCTGCGTTATTCAACGCTCATGTTTATTTTATGTTTTCTTTACTTTACATGCTTATGATTTATTTTTCGTTATTTGGTGCAATTAAACGCCTAGCGATGACTCCCACACGCTCTTGTTTATTTATTTTTTATGTTTTGCGGTTTTCTACGCTTATACATATACATTTCTTTTCAGTTATGCTGTACTATGAGAACTGAACTCCGTTGTTCGTTTTGTACCGTCCTTCTCCCCATATAAGGGGTTGGACCCTGGACCGTGTCCCCGCCTACGTACCATGGCCGGTCTTCTAGAACTGGTGGAGCTGCACCTGTTTGCCGCGCCACACCCCGTGACATGAAGAGGCTGGGGAGAAGGCTGAACGACATCCGAAAGCTGTCCGTCCCGCCTCCGGCGACCCGACGCTTCTCTCCCTAGGGTCTTCTTCATGTTTTCCACTTACTGTCGTCTAGGCACCACCGGCTAGCTGGCTTAAGGACGACGCTGCCGGTTGTGGGGAGGCCGGTCAATCAGCCTCCTTCACTGTCTCGGGGACTGCCGGCAGCCAGGTTGCGGTGACACCGGTTCTTATCTGTATATATGTTATTTTACTTTTGTTTCCTTCTTTTTAACGTACAGTGCTCGGTGCCGCCCGCTGGATTATGTATGGTCATGTCTCCCGCTGTCATGAGCTAATTACTCATGACGGCTGCTGTCATTTTTGATTTATTTATTTATTTATTTATTTATTTATTGTTTCTTTACACTGTAGGTTAAAATGTTTACAATACAATTTGTTACCTCACTAGGACAAGCCTGTGTTGAGGTTAACAATAATTATACAAGTTAACAAAATAACACAAAATTATACAGATTTTGAAAGAACAATATTGTTGTATTTCTTACAGATTGAGATTATGGGTACCCAGTACCCACTAAACTGATGGCGCTAGGTAGTACATTAATGTAGACTTTTAGGGTGACCATAGTTTTGAGATCTGATTCAAAATAAAATAAAGTATTTTTTTGTTTTGTTTTTAAGATTAAGTTGTAAATAATAAATATATGTTTATTTATTACTTTATTTATTTGTTGATGTTACTAACAACTTGTTTGACTGTCCATGAGGCTCACTGCTTTTGCATTGACACCTCCATGGGCTTTAAAATTGTAGAGATTGACCATTACAGTACAGTCCTGTAGGCGCGCCCGCATACCGCCACCTAACACAGTATGAGGGGACATTGAAGGTCTAGATTCGTTACATTAAAAGTAGAGCCATTTATTCAAAAAAATTAGATTCTTGCGAGAACTCCGAAGGGGCGACCATAAGTTGCCTATACCGGGGTGGGACAGTGGTGGGTACTTCAATGTACCTAGAAAGAAACAATACAGTGGCATATAAAGAAAAATCGTCATTACATTTTGTCTGAACAGATTGGGTAAAAAGTGTATACACTAATAATAAAGTACAATAGGTATATATAAATATACATTCTTAGGTATTAGATAGAAAGGCAAATTTTTGAATAATGTAATAAACATAATTTGAAAAACTAATTTATAAATAAAATAATACATATAAACTGAATTTCAACAGATTCAAGAGCTAGAAAACAGTTGTTAAAGTGATAACAAAAAAGGAGTAAAAAAAGTCCTCATCAAACTAAACTTTATAACAGACCAAACACCAGAAAATATTCGATTTATTATATTATTTACAATAATAAAAAATAGCATTTCCCCCAGATTTAAAAAAAGGAAACTTTTTAGTAAATATTTCAATAAACAGAGATTAAAATATATATTTGAGTATCGTTGTTCTGTGTGGTTACATATTTATAGCAGTGTTATATCCTTTTCATCTTGAATACGAATGACTGGAGAATCATCGCTTTTTCTTAGCAAAACATGCCCGTTCTTGGTCCAAATATATTTAAATCCAATAGATTTCGTAGACTTGGCTAGCCAGAGAAGTTCCTTATTTGATGACGTTAGTTTTTCATTAATGTAAATATTATCTGTGGAGTCCGAATAATTTATTTCTTTTGGGCTTAATACTCCTTTAGTTTTCTTCTTATTAATAACCCGGTCCTTTGATTCTTTTGTATTGAATTGAATACTAATTATATTTTTAGCAGGGTTGTTATAATAATTCACTATGGAGTTGTTTTTTATTAGGTCACTGCAGTCTAGAGTCTTTAACAGAAGTTCTATAGGATTTTTAATGTCTTCATTTTCCTTCACAGCAATTCCTTGAATTTCGATAGATGTCTCTAGCGTGCGCTGTTGAATTTTGTTGACAGAAGATTTAAGATATTTAATTTCTTTTTGCATTTCTTCCATTTTTGTGTCATTGTTTTTAAGGTAATCTTTAGTATTTTTTAGTTCGCCTTCAAAATCACAAATTTTATTTGAGCATGATTCCACTTTCTTGCCCAGATCTTGAATTTCTTTCATGATGTCCGAAAAAATTTTATTAAAATCATTTGTTAGAAAATTTTTTAGTTGTGCGTTTATTCTTTCACTCATTGTTTGAAGTAACTGTTCTTTGAAACGATCAAATTTTTGTTCGATTAGAGTATCACTTTTATCAATTTTTGGACGCATTATTATTATTTAATAAAAATATTTTATTATTTTTATTTAAACTGAGGTGACATCTATCGACGAAATCTTCTTTACAAATAACTGTGCTCGGTAGGCAACTGCTGAAATGTTCCGTCACCAGTTGTGGTAGATATATAAAAACTTCAAGTTATTGAATTTTTATTTTATTTTATTAAAAGCATCGTATTAAAAAGACGTCGATCATTTGAGCACTCCAAAATGGTTTGAATGTCACTTTAAATCACTTTACACTTTATTTGAAGCACAGAAGGTTTTGTCAAAAAAATTCATTCGATTGAGGTCAGGGAGAAAAAAATGATGTTTTGTTGAAGAACTACCATTTAACAGCACAACAACATGAAGATGCATTAGTGGCTCATCCTGGGACTAAGGCTTATTGAAGTTACTGCTTATATTATTCAAAAACTCACGAAAACTTTATAAAAATAACAGAGATGTTTTGACAGCTGTTCACTGCTCTAGGTAGGTAGGTAATTGCAATAATACAGGTTATCGGTGTTGCTGTGTTTTTTTTTAGTAAGGCTGTTCTCTTTAGAAAAACGTAGAAAGGACTCTACTCTAATTTGCATATTCAAAATTATCAACAGTATTACTGACACACCTGCTTTGTAACAATTCATCCAGTTTAACATTCCTTCCCGTAGACTCCGAAAAAGGAATTGCTGTTCCTCAATCAACATTCTACTAATTATGGATATCATTCTCCTTTATCCAGAATGTCGAGACTTGTCAACGCAAATCAAAGCATTGAATTTTTTGGTGTTAGCCTAAACTACTTTCGGCAGTCGATACGCAATATGATTTTTTAAAGCCTTTTAAATCCATCTTCAAGCTACTTGTAGTTATCTTCCACATGTACTTTTATATTATTTGTATTTTGTCAATGCTTTTCATCTCCGGTCCGTTTGATAGATTCTCCCATCTTAACAGACGGATTGCAATCTTTAGAGCACAGGCGTCGGGTGGGAATGCTATCCTTGTTCTACCGGTATTACAATGGAAGATTCTCCGAGGAACTAGCATCATTGATCCCTTCGGCACCGGTGCATAGTCGGGAGACACGCCAAACGCGTGCCCAACATTTGTACACGGTTGACATTTGTCACATGAGAACAGGTTGTTTCTTCGACTCGTTCTTGTGTTCAACAGCTCGGCTGTGGAATGATTTGCCGGCCTCTGTATTTCCTCCTTCCTACAACATGGGTCTCTTCAAGACCAATGTACATTCCTTCCTCTCCTCAAAAAACCCTCCACACAGCATCCCAGATGATAAAGGCCCTGGGGGAAATTATTTTCCTCAGGACCTCCTGTGTGGAGTTAATGTAAAAAAAATCTATGTGTGCTCTCCTTTCATCGTCATCTCTTTTTTTTGGTTATCCATAGTCCAGTGGCTAAGACTCTTGACTCACATTCCGGAGGTCGCGGGTTCGAACCCGGCATGCGCAAATAAATTTTATTTGATTAATTTGTGTTATTTCACAATTAATTCATTTAAAATAATATATAGTATATTTGCGGCATGTTCCAGAGTGGAAGATACTATTAGTATCGCCCTGGTGTAAGACCACCATTCAGAATTGAAACGTTGCTTGAAAATGGCTTTAGCCGTGTTTAGTGACCAGATCTGAATAGCCAGGTACTTCCCAACCTTCCTCTTCCCCACCTCCTTCCCCTCCCCACTACCTTCAGCCTCACAACATACCCCAATTGGGGATGCCATAGTCTCACTGGCTCCAGACGGGAGCAGTTGAGATTCTTGTGCGGTATTCACTGTAAAAAAAAAAAAAATGATTCCCGGGGTGGCGGTACCTATACCCGCCTCCCAAATTGCAATAAAAAATATATATTTGAAAAAGATTACAAGGTTATTCCGTCATTTTTAAATAAGTTGCATAAGGCAAGTGGCGGAAATATGAAAAAATATGTACTAGCAGCAACGAAACTTTCAACTAATGTATTATGTACCCAAAAATATTTCTTTGCACCCGAATAAAATTTCATCAGATTGATAATTATTGTCAATGAAAAAACAATTGCGTGCAATATTAAATTATTAGGAGTACAATAGTGGAAAACGGCTCGATGTTTTATTACCAATCATTTAACACGCCACCACGATCTGTGCATGCATTCGGCCATGTATTCGAGTTCCCACATAAACAAAGTGTTGTTACAGAAAAATGGTAGTTACCGGAATGTTGGCATCTATCGAAAAACTTTCCCCTTTGTTGTCTTAATGATCAGTGCTTGAAATGTTTTCATCTGAAAACATTATAATCTGTCTTTGCCCGAGTCATAGAATAAAAAATATTACACTAGCCCGTTTAATCACAGGAGACCATATTTGTCCCAACGAACATAGGTCTCATATAAAACGCTGTAACTCCCTTACTATCATAGTAGAAATATGTGTTAATCGGTGTTAGAAAGGAAAAACACCACGTTTTATATTCCAATCTAAAAATTAGCCACCAAAAAGTAAAATGTACACTTTTATGTACACAAAGTTTTGAATCACAAATTGAAAAAAAAAATTGAAACTTCGGGAATTTTTTATAAATATTTTTTTTTATAAATTACAAAAAGTGAGGTTACAATATGTGTTTGTTGTACACTTGTCTAATAAAATATGTATTTGTTTTTATTTTTTTTATTATCAGTAACTTTGGTTAAAAAAAACGTAAGGTGAGCCATTTTTAAAACTTTTTTATGTTTGTATGCAAAAATTTTTTAATTATAAAAAATATGTTTATTTCGAATTCTATAATTTGAAAGCATATTTCATCACCTTTCTAAAACAGTTTTTGGTTTTTGAATGTGCTTAGAAATATTCAAAATAAAACGAAACGAAATTGTGAAACGAAAATATTTTGACCATCTGAAAAAAATGCCAAATTTTTGAAGGGCTAGAAGTGCCTTCCGTACCAATTTTAAAGGAAAAAAAGTTCCCTTCACTTATACCTTTTTAATGGTTCCAGACCATTAGGCAAACAGTATGTCTCTCTTACACTCTCCTGAAATTGTATATCGCCATCCCATTTAAATTTTGTAACTTTCGTACAGTTTTGAATAGAGATATTGGCTGAAATCAGGCCTATAATTGGATCTCAAAACACGTTCATTATTATTATTCTACATTCTATCGAGTCTAAGGTTGTTTTTCCTTATTGCTTTTAATGATTAAAAACTTGTGGATTTAACACTATATCCTCGCTTGGTCTAATTTTTAACGAATTTGGTGAATAACTCTTTATCTCATGATTGACACTATGTTATATGTTGGAGATTGGAGCGTTTATCTAAAAAATCAAAACACTAAGAGCTGCTGTTTATCGTGTATCATCGGCTATTTCCGTAACCGTTCGTGCATTAGACATGAACGACGACAGTCGACACATCTACACATCACATAAGATATTTCTTAACTGACATCTATTGAGACACCTCAAAACTACATTTAACTATTTATACTAACGACATCTGTTGAAGGATGTTGAAACTACATGAATAATGTACCTTTCAACCAGTTATCATTTACAATAATTCGAAAATCGACGTGCAAGACTATCATACATAATATTTCATGAACTGATTTCGTGTTCGGTTTGCTTTGGTTCTCATAATGGTATCTAGTTTTCGAGTTCACGTATGGAATGTGTATTTACAATTTGCATTCCGCTTTGTATTTAGATTTTGCTTTTAACCTTTCACTTTAACCAAATAACTAGTCGCAAATGATACAACACAAATGAAAACACGTTTGCAACTTTTATTAGGTCGACTTCGAAGTCAGTCGATTTAGGTAATAACATTTTGATCCAACAAAGCAGTAGAAAATTTAACAGGGAAACATTGTGCCGGCTATGTATTTTAATTCCCTGAAAGCTGGTTGTCGAATTCGTATAAACCAAGCATAAAAGCTACAACTTTCACAATATAATAAATAAACAACTTGCAATAAAACGCGCATTGACATATATTTTTTGTAAAAAGTTATTAAGGTAATGCAGTAGTGAGGCAATGCAAAATCACGTGATTTTGGTTTGAAGATTAGATCGCTTAGAAATATTTTAGATTCTTTAATTGAATTCTGTGAGTAGAACACGTATTTGTCTTTGAAACAACCGAGAAAACTTCATTACCATCACTGTGATTTGAAACTCGATGAAACGGAAAAAGAGACAAACACAAAGATCTATATATATTTTGAACTAGCTTTGTTTCTTGGTGGGTATAGTAATTAAAGATTATTTATGGTCTATATTGTTACAAATCATACTTAAATTACCCATCTGGTCACTAATATGATATTTTATTTCTTACTTTATTATAATATTTTAGTGTATTAAATGTAGTGTATTTTAGTGTTTTGTGTGTGTAAAATCACTCAAATTTATAAAAGTTAACCTCAACACAGGCCTAGTCCTAGTGAGGTTAATTTTTTTTTTATATGTAAAAATAAAAAATAAGAATGTATGGTGAGAAGTTATAAATATATAAATAGGATTTAGCCTGCGAGAGAATGAGATAGTTTAATCCGATTTCTCTTTGTGCCGTAGTATAATCGGTTTCCTCTTCGTAGCCTCACCACTCATGTCTACTTTAGTTTTCTGAAGGTTTCACTTCTACCTTATGTGAACTGCACACATATTTTTGAAGTGAAAATTTCGTTAGTACCGTTGTGATTTGAAACTCGATGAAACGAAAATAGCGACACACAAAAGAGACAAAAAGATTTAGCCTGCTAGAGAATGAGATAGATGTGCGGTGCTTCGTAGCCTAGTCTCTTCTTTGTGAGGTCCTTCGTAGTCTCCCCACTCTTGTCTACTTTAGTTTACTGAAGGTTTCACTTCCACAGCGCGTGAATTGCGCACTCTGTTTTTTTTAATTGATCAGTCTTTTTATAATCCCAGAAAAATTAATCAGGCCTATGAAAACTGATTTAAAGTTCAAAATCTTCTACTTAGAACCCTTTTCGGTCATCATTTTTATTGTACAACTAGCAGTTAAAAACCCGCTCCGCAGGTTTTTGCTGCTAGGCCCTGTGGGCGGCTTTTAGTTCCCCTCCCCGCCCCCGAGTTCCCTTCCCACCCCTTGGCACCCTTCCGAGTTCCCCTTTTCCCCTTCCCCCTTTCCCCTTTCCCTCCAACAACCCCCTTCACCTCCCCCCCCACCTCCACCCACCCCCTTCACACACGACTACCCCCACCCCCCTCCAACCCTCCCCTCCCCCCCTCCATCCTCCACCCCCTCCCCCTCCCCTCCACACTCACCCCTCCCCACTCCACCCTCCCGCTCCCCCTCCCCACTCCTCCCTACAAATCCCCAAAGTTTCATCGCAATCGGATGAACGGTTTAGCAATATATAATGATGCCAGAGCTCACTATTATATACAGAAACCATTGCGGGCATGCGCACATCAAATCCCCAAAGTTTCATAAAGAAAAATATGAATACCTTGCTGACCAACACACCTACACTACAAGGTCAAAATCCTCAAAACTACTGAACATCCCGCAATTAAACACATCTTTTGGCCAGAAAAACCATAATTTCTATGCTACAAAATTATATAATGCCCTTCCAATTAAAATTAAGAACACCATGGAGATACAAATGTTTTAAAAAAACATAAAATTATGGTTAAGTAAACAGGAAGATGAGGAAATCATTAAAATTATGAAGTAACCCCAATATAACCTGCAGACAACAAACATTAATACTTTTTTTATGAAAATCAAGAGACTAGAAGATGAGGAAATAAAAATCTACACCCATTCAGCAACATACAGTCCGCCTCGGAACAGGAATACCTAGTGAGGAGGACTGTAAACAAACCACTATATTGGTATTTTTACTTATTTTGTAATTTTACGTTATCCTTATATTGTCATTAAAATAAAAAAAAATAAAATTAAAAAAATCCGATGAATGGTTTAGCAACGCATAGCGGACATACAAACATTTTTAGATTTTTATATATAAAGATTTGGAAAATTAAACACTACTAATAAAGATTTGGAAAATTAAACAATATTTAAATATTTGTGAGTGAGCTTCGCAAAATAAAATAAAACGAGATTTTTGGCGATGTTTTTTCGTTAATAAATCATACAGGCGGTTGATGTTAAAAGGGAATTTAAAACTTATCGCCATATACGTAAGGAGTATTATTGTTAGCGGCCCGAAGTTTACTTAGAAATAAGAGGTCCCAATGTCCGAGTTGGTTAAAGCCCTTATCCCGGAAAGACAAGAGATCCTGGGTTCGTATTCCAGTTACAACCGTTACCTTTTTATGTATTTATTTATGACTTGTTCTTTTTCATAGTCGTTTAGATTTATTAGTGTTAACTTCTTCTTCAACAAAAAAAAGTTTTCTCTGTAATTTGGCAAATGTCTTAAAATAACGTAAATCCACTTCAATCACTGCATCCACGTTATACCATTTAACGTCACAATACTTCCTACATAGCGATACCCATAACCACCGTAAACTATCAGTTCATTGATTCGCCGATAATAATCATTTTATAACTGAGGCTTTGCATCTCATAGACCCGCAGTCTTTCTCTTGAAGTCGTTCTGTCGGTACCGCACTTGTGATTTCATAGTGTAACTAATAATTATACGTTTAATAAGCACTTACACACATTAAACTCCATAATAATTAATTTTGTCGCTCAAGTCGTGAAAATTTTATTTTTCGTTTTAATTTTTTGAATTTTTTGTCGATATTTTTGTGATTTGGAGATTTTACTTTTAGATATCATTTTTAACGTAACTTATCTTCGAAATTTTTGAAAATACTTATTTAAAAAATATTTATATATATATTTAAAAATATATGTATTTTATTTTTTGAAAATATTAAATTGAGTACGGACAAATTAGCGAATGAAAATTAATGGTTAAAATATATATTAAATCTTAAAAACATCGGTCGTGTTGGATAAAGGAAGCTCAGTGTTTTTGTACGCTTGATTGTACAGAAAAATTATATTTGTTTCATCGCCGATTAAAATAATTTAGAAATCACGCCGTGACAGGAAACATACTTTAAATTCAGTGATTTTTTTTCGATTTAAATATACTAACTTTTTAAAAAATAAAACAATCCTTTGCAGGTTAGAGAACAAAGTGCAACGAACACTAAAACAATTTAAATTTGAAGATGTCAATCTTATAACAAAACATTTGTTGAATGTTTTAAGTGATCAAATTAAAGTGTTAATAATAATAAAATATATTTACAATCATGACTTCGTGGATGCCACCAGATCTTTCGGCTCTTTGTACGGTTCATAGTACTTCTACAGCCTGTACTCCAGCATCCTATATATTTGTTGCTCTTATCACCAGACTCTTTGGACAGTCAAAAGATGGAAACAGCAAGTCGTATCCTAGTCATGGAAACTTTCATCCTAACGACCATGGTCACCCTTTTGGAAGTGTCTACCCTTCCAGCAATGATTTTGGTACCTCTCCGTACACTTTCAGCGAACCTTCATTAGATTCAATTCGTTCTTCTCCGAATCCAACTGAATACTATTCTTCTTCTCCCTATTATAACGATGCAGGACCTTCACCTCCTCCTCAATACTATCCACAACCTCCTGCATATTCTTATAATGGACCGCAATCAGAACCAATCAATCCTTCAATTTCTCCAGAGTACAAATACACAACAACCTATTACGATGATTTTAATCATCAAACAGATCCTTATATCAAACCTCCTTCACCTTCCCCAATATCAGCCATCTATTCCCATGATGATGGTGTTACTTTCGCTAATCATAAAAACATAAGTTATGATTCTGGATTTACCGAGCCAGATTTTCAAGACTTTGAACAGACAAAGCAAGCAGTCGTTCAAGGTAATGATGATAATATCGCTGACTTTGCAAGGAGGTTTGGTTTTGACCTCAACGCAAAGGATGACTTCGAGAATACTAGACCACGGGATGCAGGTTCAAGAGGACATCAGAGAAGAACCCGTCAGACCAAGAATGAAGAGTATGACTTCATCATCATTGGAGCAGGATCAGCAGGATGTGTATTGGCCAACAGGCTGACGGAGATTAAGAAATGGAGGGTAAGTGATCTAATTATATTTTATTATTTCTAATTTTGAAACAACTCTAATGCATGTTGCGCTAAAATAATTTATTGTCCAACGCTTTACGTTAAGTCAAAGATTCAAGGCGACCTTGAACAAAAGGAGCCGCAAATAATCAGGGTTCAAATACAAAATTACGACCGGTACTCAACGCGTGCGGGACATAAAAAGAGACACAAAAATAAAATTATTCGTACGAAAATTGACGGCGGTAATGCTAAGTTATGCTGAACCTCTATTGTTTCCGTGAGGAAAACTCGATTTTTAAACTACTCCTCAGGAAAAACACAAAAATAAAGAACTCGTATTTTCATTACTCATTTTCTTTGAACTTTACCAGTCCTGGCTTGTGATTTTGATTGATATAGAAATTGAAAGATTGTCCTGTGCTCTACCAAAATATCTTAAAATCAAACAACTAAACATCACGCCATTTCCAAGCAGGGATAGGTAGTTATTTACATTACACAACTTTGTTCATATGCAAATACAAAAAAAAAACATTTATTGCACAAAAATACAGAAAGTACAAAAGGTATAACTTATAGGCTCATCCAATTTTTTCTAGCTAACCCAACAAATACGTGTTATATTATAAAATCCAACAATTACGTGTTGTAATATATCCAAATAAAAAACAGACAAAAAACTAGTCAAACATAGTTAAACAAAATACGACATCAAAATCCAATAATCAAATACTAATTAATTAACTTCAATTCTCGCAGCGGTGTGCCGAGAGGTTTTAAAATTTTGAGTCGTTCAAATCTCTCTGTGTATATTATCAGATTTATTAGTCTATTATTTAAACTTGTACACCGTCTCATACACACTCCCCTGTTCAACCGATTATGGGCATGACCTGACTCAAGTATTTTATTTACATGATTGTTCCATGTCTTAGTAAGGTGTCCCAACTTATTCATCCATACACTCGGGTGTCATGTGTTATCGTGTCACTACTTTTTCCGCACATCTAAGCGGTCCTTCTAAATCTTGTTTGCTACGCTTACATCGGCCTTGCATTATTTTACATTTGATGAAACCTCCGGGATATCATTTGTACTGCCTTCTAAGTTACACCACCGTCCTCTGTTATTTCCTAAGCCAAACATCAGGAGTGTCATCTGAACTTCTTTGTAGACTGTTAACCTTGATTTTTCCACTACATTTTTTTTAATAAACGACTTCCGCATTGAATCCTTCATTAATTACATTTCGTAGATTCACACATTTGTCAAAATCCTCATCAGTCTTTCTGTCCCTCGCAAACATACCTTTAACGGCCTTTAACCAACCAGGTGCCGAAAATACACATTTTGTCGAAAGATGTTCTTAAGATCATACAGGGCGGTTCCAATGAGAAAGATTAATTATTCTCCGTACCAGGTTTTTAAAATTATAACTCAATATCGATTTTATTTCATTCCAAATACGCTTTAATTTATACCTATATTCAAAAATGCTGAAAGGCGTGATGATAAAACTATTAAAATTACTTACTTTTTGAAATTGTTTTTTGATCATAAGTACTTATCATTTTTCAATAATGAAATAAGAATGTAAAAAAATTCTTAAATATTTTAATTTTTAAGACCGTAAACAGAAATTTTCGTCATGAATAAGTGTTCCGTTAATTTTTTTATTTAAACTAAAATTTGACTAAAACTAGAATTTTGAAACATGAGTTTATACTAGTTACCATATTGATTCACAATAATGTGGGATTAGATGATATGAATTATGTCTTTTACAATAAGATTTTTTGTTTGAAAATTTAACAAATCTGCCAACGACTAATGGTATTACATGTTACGGAACGTACCCATACTACGTGACCCGTTCAGGAGAGGGGGTCTTCAACATACTACGCTTGGTCACAATGAGCGGCGGGGGGCTTAGGTTTTTAGTCAACGGGGGGGGGGGGGTTAAAAATTGCAAAAAGTGGGTCATGTAGTATGGGTACGTTCCCTTTATTGAAATGGTAGTACATATTATACTAAAAATAAACGTTTCTTTTCAAAATTTAAAACATGCGTTTACTAGATAAAAGAACAATCTTTCGAAATCAATTTATATTTTTTTGTGAAAAAGAGTCAATACGTCTAAAATTTTATTCAAAAATGACATATTTCCGGTTGTCTCTGGCTATAACCCTCTTAAAATACAAAAAAAAATTATTCACTTAGTTCAATTATTCATCGGTCAAAACTGTGTAACAAGGTGTTTTCTTAAACGTACCTAACTATTATTTCATGGTTTCGTGACTAATGAAAAATGTTAAGAATGGAAAGAAATTTATTTGTTCAATCATAAAAACAACTCCGGAAATGCTTTTACCACCAAAGTCGTGATTGCTAATACCAACAATATCTGTATTGCATTATGCATCTATTTGGTATGTATTTTTATGAACCTGTTTTATAACTCTGTTGTCGATTAAATAAATTAATCGAGTTAGTAATTGATAGTTATACAATATCATGATCAATCATTGAAGCTTACTGCATAAAAGAAGTTAGGCGTTTTGTACCGGGACCGCAGATGCTTTAATAATACGCAACTGCTGACCCTGCAAATCGCAAGTGCGTCAAATGTTGAATTTGGCAGCCACCTCTGGTCTGGAAACCCAAAATATAAAAAAAAAAAAAACCATTGACTTTGTGCACAAACTGACAATCTTTTTGATAGATTTCCATATCTTCACAATTTGGGAGGCGGGAATGGGTACCGCCGCCCCGGGAACCTTTATTGGATAATCAACACCTCTGCCATAGGTCACCCCAAGTGTTTCGCTATGTTTAGTGATTTAAAAGGGGTGCCCGGGTTCATGGGGTGAGGTTTTTCTAGGTATTGGAGGCGGATGACCAGGACACACTGAACCCCAGGTTCCTATCCACCCCTTAAACCCTTTTCCTTCCAAGAACTCTCCTTTCCTTAAAAAACCCTCCACACAGCATCCATAAAGATGACATAGGCCCTGAGGGAAATTATTTTCTTGTGTGGAGCTCATGTAAAAAAAAAATTGCAATCTTTAGAGCACAGGCGTCAGGTAAATATGCTGTTCTTGTTCTATTGGTATTACAATGCTCCGAAGAACTAGCTTCATTGATCCCTACGGCATCGGTGCGTAGTCGGGAAGCACGCCCAATGTACGCACACTGTTGAAATTTGACGCTTGCAAACGGGTCGCTTCTACGACTCGTTTTTGAGTGCAACAGCTCGGTTGTGAAATGATCAGCCGGCCTTTGTGTTTCCTTCCTCCTACGAGTCTCTTCAAAACCCATGTTCACTCATTCCTCTCACCAAAAAGACCATCCACACAGCATCTTCGAAGATGTCATGGGCCCTGAAGAAAATTATTTTCCTCAAGGACTCCTGAAAGAAGTTAATGAAAAAAATGTATATATATTAACCATTCTAACACCGTTTCAAACAAATTATGATCGGCTGAAGAGGACAACTAGTCATCGCTAGATTTTCCCATATTTTTCACGACTGAAATACCAGTTTAGTTATTAGGCAAAATTACCTCGGGTTTCGAGATTACTTATTTGGGGAATATGTTGTACAAATTATTAACAACTTATTGAGACTGTTGTCATGTAGATTGTCTATTAATATCAAATTTTATGTTATTACAAAAATAATAATCATATTAATAGACATTACTAAAAAAAACACTTCACGACCGTTAAACGGTGTTTTTGTTACGCATTGTACAAAGACCGTACATTTTTAAATACGATATATTACTAATGACAAAAATCTACAACTCTATTTTTCACACGGGATGACACTAAATCATGTATATTATTTATTTATTTGTAAGAAACAAAAAGCTTTTACATAATACACCGTAATAAATATACAAGTGAACTGAAGTCATGCCACATAATGTACACAGGAAATGAAGTTTTAATATCTTAAAATTAATTTTGGGTTATAGGAAGGGGAGAGAAAAAGGAATATAGGAAAAGGATAGGAGATGCTCCCGATACATTCCATACTCTCGTATTAATAATCGATCGTACGTGTAACTTCATATCGATATTTCTTTAGGTTATTACTAAAAATGTCGATGCTGTTTTGCAGTGTATTTTGTTTAATATTTTTCTTAGATATTTGTCTATAAAACACTATGTTTGAAAACTCTCGTTTTTTTTGTAAAATTATCAATTTTCCATTACATTTCGTAAAATTTGATATGCTTTCAACTTATTTGTCCAATTTTTCTTTAGCTTTAGGCAAATTATCTTACATTAATTGTATATTGTAAATTGAACCACCAGAAATAGTTTTATAGGTTATATGAATATTCAAATTGCGTTTTAGGTTGTTTATTTCGTAATAATTTTTCGAAAATTATGTTTTATTATAAATGTCTAATATACATGTGTTGCTAAACGTCAATGAAATAAATGCTTAAGATGTGTAAGCAAAGTCTTAAAGTGTCAGCATTTTTATGGGTTATTGTTATCAAGTTTAATTTGTAGAACTCCATTTCAATTTTATTTTTTATTATTTTTTTATTTTTTATTAGTTTTTATATACTTATACATGTAATATAATCATGAGTAATTGCATTTTCAGGTTACAATCGGATTAAACTCAAATCATTAAATACTAACATGCAACATTGATTAGAAACAGTATAAACATATATATGTATATAATATATAACCTTTACAAGAGTGTAACTACTCGTGTGTAAAGGGAAGAGAAAATATATATTCATATATTTTTTTTTAATTAAAAAAATTAAATTAATTAAAATTAAAAATTAGAACACATTCATTATATTTACGTACTCACATAAATCAAATGTGTAAAAAAAAAAAAAATAATATAAAAAATAAAAAAATAATAATATAAAATAAATTTTTGAAAAAGTATTGTTAATTTAAGGTTAATGCGGTTCTAAGTGGCTAAATTATTTAAGATATTATTGTTTAATTTATTTTTGAATTTATTGTAGTCAGGTTCTAATCTCAGCTCTATTGCTAGTTGATTAAACCACACCACTCCATTGTACGTATAGTAGTGTTGTGCAAAACTGGTATGCATTAATGGCGTACACAAGCGACCCACTATGTTTTGCCTATTGCTCTCAACGCGGACCATGGCGTGGTGCAACTTCTTAGAATAGTCTTTGTGTATTTGAAGCAGTGTATTTTTTATATATGTATTTCTTAGAGGTGGGACTTGAAAGTCTTGAAAAAGTTGAGAGGTTGAATAATCTGATGGTTTCTTAGTAATAATTTTGATTATTAATCTTTGAGTAATTTCCAACGGTAAAATTGAGGTTTTGTAAGCTCCTCCCCATGCAACGATACCGTATTGTATTATCGAATGGGCTAGAGCATAGTATATATTTTTAAGAATTTTTAAGTTAAGTATATTTCTTAAATTAATAAATATGTATATAAGTTTTCTTAATCTATTTATAGTAATTATATAATCAATAATATTATAATTAAATTAATAAAAACAGTTTATTTTTAAACAAGTTCTGCTGTGTAATTATCAAACTGTCCACACTTTGATAATGCTTTCAGAAGGCGAAACAGCTGTTTAAAAATAAACTGTTTGTATTAATTTAATAATAATATTATAGTTTTTATTGTTATTTTTTGTGAAAATATAAACTTCAATTTTTTTAGAAAGGCTGCTGGTGGTTATATTGTTAAGCTTGTCAACTTATTACAAATTCAAGGATAAAACGTACCTAGATTCGGAGTTCAACGGGTATCTTTCAAATATCCAATAAACCAAATGGCGCTGAATAATTTATGTGATAAAAAAGTTGCATTTGCATTTCTGAGAAACGACCAAACCATAGTTATTTTTCTTCTGCAATCAAGTTAATTTGCAAATGAGTTCAAAAACGTCATTATGAGAAGCATGGGTTTTCCAAATTTACCCCAGCTGTCCTCAACCGCTACTTTATCAATCCCTTATTATATTATATCCCGGATTATTCCTGTAATTTTCCTGATCCCCTACCTACATCTGTGAAGTCACAAGGCCAGTGCATTAACAGTCATCAAAGTGACAGTCATGTTCCATATTCAGAATCTTGACTTCTCCAGATATATAAAAATCGAAAAATGTTTTTACATAAGTACGCATAAGTACGCATGTGAGATGTCTATGCGTTGCAAAACCATTCATCCGATTGCGATGAAACTTTGGGGATTTGCTGTGTGCATGCCCGCGATGGTTTCAATTTTCTGTATACAATAGTGAGTTCTGGCATCATAAAGTTATGAGTTGCTAATCATTCAAATGATTGCGATGAAACCTTGGACTGTGCAACTGTGCATGCCCGCGATGGATTCTATATATATATATATATATAATGGTGAGTTCTCGCATCATGAAATTATGTCATGCTAACCGATTGCGATGAAACTTTGGAGATTTGTTGTGAGCATGCCCGCGAAGGTTTCAATATGTATGTACTAGTGAGCTCTGGCATTATGAAATTTTATAAAAAAATTGCAATAGGTGGCGCGCGAGCTGCTTAAAAACTGAATGAACCGGGATTGAATGTATGAAATGCGGGAGGGGGAAGGGGAACTCGGGAGGGGGGTTCGCGGGACGGGGAAGCGGGAGAGGAAGGGGAGGCGGAAGGGGAACGGGAATAATGGGAAAAGACACGCAGAGAGAAACAATTTATTTATTAAGTGGCATAGCAACACATGTCGGGAACTCGCTAGTCTTTAATAAATTACGTATTTCGTGAAAACCTTCAAAAATACAACTTGTGATAATCGGTGCAAAGACGAAAGTGGAATTAGAACAGGAGACACCATTATCCTGTCTTCAGTGGGTTTATGCTACCTTCCAGAAAGTTCCTAACACTCCCTCCTCGTCAAAATCGTTCGACAGGAAACTCATCTAACATTGTCTAATCCAATGGCTGGCGGAATTTCGAAGACAAAAATTTCCGCGTGTTTTCACAAACAACTGAATTTTATGAAAATTGCCGAACTTCTGCAAATGGAACTTTCCTTAACTGGAAGTGGGACGCGGTAGAACTCGAAGTTGCGTCATGTCGCGGAACTCCAGTCGCAAAACAACTCGTTCACTTATTATTAAGTCATTGGGTTATTATTGTGTGCTACGTTGGCTTATTTATAAGCGCGTTACAAACACCTTTTACCCTTTTGTAAACAAAATAACGATTACAAATTGATAAATTTATATTTTACAACTTTTAAACCTGTGTTTCGCAAAATGTGGGATAAATTTTACGACAAATATTTTTATTTTTATGCGTTGTGCCCACAATAAAAAGCCCTTGCCCGGAATAATGTTGTATCCAAAAAAAAAAACTATCAATGTTGAGTTACTGATGGAATAACGTTGCGCATATTAATATATGCATCTTTTCATCAGGTAGGGATCATGACAAAGAAAAAAATGTATGCCTATTTCAGCATTTTAAAGTTTGTTTTGTTGAAGAACGTTGTATAACGCCGTTCATCGAAATCACGGAGTATCGTTTAATTTTTCGGAATAAATGGAGAAAACGAACATCTTATGCTTCAACTAGAAAACCAAAAAGTCTGAAAAATGCAGGAAATTAGAATTTGTCCAAAAAATATTATTACGGCTGCTTTTTAGCCTTTGAAACGTTTTGTCGAATAATGTTGTAAGTCGATCCCAAGATAACAACACGAAGGAAAATGGTTTCATTTGTTCTTTTTTTTTGCTATTTAAGATCAAATACATCAACGACATGTGTAAATTTATTTTAGAAGAGCATGTTGCTTTCTGTAAGATACGAAAGGTAAATTAGAAAACCATTTTGTGAAATAATGTGCGTGAAATTTGAATTTACAACATTTTTCACTTTTCCAACATAAATTCTAGTTGAAATCTCTAATTAAACCGCCTTTCATTTAAAACTTTTAAGAATTGTGTGTTTATTGTATTTTATGTATTAATTGTTATGTAACAAAACTGGTTTCGTTCTTTTTACGTTTTTCTCGGAACAATAATAATGTTGGATACAACGTTTTTCCGGGCAAAGGCTCAAATGTGTTATTGATATTTCTAATGTTTTTTTACTGTGATTTGGGATCGCAGAATAATGGTAAACAGACAGTAACAAAAAACACCAATATTTGTTACATATCAAAAACCCACACAGAGGTGTTAAATAACAAAGGGTCATCATCATCATCACAATTGGCTCTATAAACCCTGGTGGATCTTGGCCTTCTCAAGAGTCTTCCTCCACTCATCTCGATTTTGTGCCAGCTCTCTCCAGTTTAGAAGCTCTAAGGTAGATTTATCTTTGAGGACGTTGTCGCTCCATCTTAATCTTGGTCTTCCCAGGCTCCTTCGCCCTGTCGGTCTTGAGTTCAGCAGGGACTTTGGTGCTTGATGCTTGGTCATTCTCTCTGCATCAGCACCAACCACCGAAGTCTTCCCAGTTTTATAAATTTTGTGACGTTTAGATCCTAAAACAAAGGATATAGTTTATAATTTCTTCTTCAGTAATTATCAAACATTATTTAATATGAGATAAGCATGAATCGTTTATCACGTAATACTGCCTCGAAATCATAAAAGCACTTATTTTAACACCTGTTCTCTTATGGTATGAAATCAAAAAACATTATCCCATGTTTCCAAAAATTGTTCTCGTAAAAATGACATGTCATTTATATGTTTGTTTTTTGTCGAGTGGCTCTCTTGCGTTAATACTCTGTTCTAATCATAGATGTATATAATTATTAGATAAGGCGCAGAGTGCTCAAAGTGGCTCTGGCGGTCTAGCACAGTGAAATCGATAATTTTACAATATCGGATCGATAGGCGTAACTACTGACGATTTTATACAGTTTTCCCAAGCACGGTCACACTGTTGATGGCCGGACCGATATTGACTGGAATAAGAAGGAATTCGATTACGTTGGCAACACTAGCGGATCTATCCATGGATTTACATTCCTACGTAAAAATTAAAGATACTAAAAAATAGACTTTAATATACATTGGCACTTCGCATTTACTTTGTGAGACTAAACGGGAGTTAATTATTTAATGAGGTCTTTAGTCATATTTGAACCACTTTGTTTCTCCATGATCGACCACAATAAATGGATTGCGTCTTATATGAATTAATTAAGTTTATCAATCGCGTATGATCTCTTTCAATTCTAGGAGCTTCAATATTTCACCTTCATACATTAAAGCGAGTTATTTTGTGTGACGAAATACGAAATGTTTTATATATTGACAGCTTGAGGTTTGTCCACCACATCTGCCCACCTACCTTGTGGTGGGCAGGATTGAGAGAGATTGGTTAAAGGAGGTCTTTTATTCTCTCCAGACGGAATCTCTTGACCCATCGCCTTGCACTGCGGTTGGAGGGATGAATTCATACGTCCATCACTTACGTCCGTCACACCGACCCCCAGATTCCTACCCACCCCTCATGCCTATTTCCTTTCCACAACTTCCTCTCCTTCCTTTCCTTAAAGAAATCCTCCACACGGCATACCTTGAAATGACGTAGCCCCTGAGGGAAATTATTTTCCTCAGAGCCTCCTGTGTGGAGCTAATGTTAAAAAAAAACTTAATTGACCCTCAGGAGGCCGTGCTAGAATTTATCAACACAGTTTTAATGACGAGCTTTATTAACAGCTAATTTATCAACATAGTTTTAATAGAGTGTTTCTATTTGGTATATTTCTTAGTCTTCCCTGAAAATTTACCTTTTAATGGTTTTTTAGCACATATTAAAAATTTGATCTGAAAGTTAGTTTTGAATCCAATAACATCATGTACTTTTCAATTTTTTCATCATTAATTGTAAAATTCAACTCAGTATTATAGGTCATTTCACAAGTTTTCAAATATTTTTTTTTGTTTACATTTAGTTTCGACTTGTTTATTTTCGAAGTTCTGAAGAACAATGCTGCATGTGCTATTTTGTAGTTTGCAGTAGAACTGTTTATAGTTTCGTTTCTAGATTTTTATTTTTACTATTTCGAGACCAATAAAAATAGTGTTGTTTTGGTATTTAGCATTTCATTTCATACCATCGAAAATTGCGAAAATACAGACTATTAAATCGACAAAATAAACCAATAAATAAGCCATCAAAGCGATTTTCAATTTTTAGCAGATCCGACATTGTTCTTCGGGACAGTCGATTTATTTAATCATGGAACACACTTTATATTCGCTTTGATCGGGCATCGTTCCTCCATTTTTCATTTTATATCACTCATAATCTTAAGAGGGCATTACCAGAGAAAACCGGAATACGTCATTTTCAAAAAAGTTTTTAGACGTATTGACTCTTTTCCACAAAAAATTATAAATGGATTTCGAAAGACTGTTCTTTTATCTAGCATTCGTATGTAATAAATTTTGAGAAATTTTTTAAATTTTTAGTATAATAAGGTTATTCCATAGGTCGTTGGCAGATTTGTTCAATTTTCAAAAAAGTTTTTGTATTATAGCACACCCATTTCAAATAATAAAATCATGCAGTAAAATAAATCAATACATTATCTAGCAAACGTGTGTTTTAGAATTTTAATTTTAGTTTCAATAAAATCATTAAAAAATATGTACGTACATGTGTTTCTTGGCGAAAATTGGTCCGTTTGTGTATTTATTTGCGCACTTACAAACTAATATATTTCAGATTTTTTTAACATTCTTATTAAATTTAGACATTACTGAAAAATGATAAACACTTATAATCAAAAAATAACCACAAAAAGTACATTATTTTAATAGTTTTATCATCACGCCTTTCAGCATTTTTGGATGAAGGTATAAATTAAAGCTAATTTGAATTGAAATAAATTCGATATTGAGTTATAATTTAAAAAAGCTGGTACGGAGAATAATTAATCTTTCTCATTGTAACCGCCCTGCACGATCGTAAGAACAACTTTCGACGAAATGTGGATTTTCGTCCGCTGGCTGGTTAAACGCTCTTAATAAATACACGTAACATCTACTGCTAGTAACAACAAACACAATAAACCTTTACATTATTTGTACTGCAAATCATCGATCACAGCTTAAAGATCTTTGTTTTTAAAGCTCAACGTTGCAAAATGTGGGCCGTCTGTACTAAAGCCAAGAAGTACCTTTAATATAACCCAGATAAGCGGATTTCTCCAATAATAATCTTTAAATCTTACGTACAAACTTTCAACATTAATACTAAAGTAAAGTGATTTTCATTTAATGCAAACGTGTGAACTTCTCGAGAAAATGTGTGAAATATCATGGGGCATATTTAATATTGTGAGAAAATAAGTGATCACTTCAGTTTCCAACGTTTTAATTATCACAAAGAGTCAGGTACAATAAATTATTTTACATATTACATAACCTAACTTTATTTTCAAGTTCTCAATAGTTCTGAACGGTTTATATGTTTTCTTACTGAAATAGTAAATTGTTTTGATTATTATTGAACTAGCAGACCCGGCCACACGTTGCTGTGGCTAACGAAACACAATGCCATTACCCAACCTTTATAAAATCCACACCACCCGCTTCCAGCTGCCCGCTGCCTGGATTGAATATTTAAATTTCTCGGCTTTTCTCTACTATAATAAGCATGTATTATACATATAAACCTTCCTCTTGAATCATTCTATCTATTGATGAAAACCGCATGAAAATCCGTTGCATAGTTTAAAAGATCTGGTTCCATGACAGTTCATCCTGCGACAATTCATCCGGCGACAGTTCATCCTGCGACAGTTCATCCGGCCGACAGTTCATCCTGCCGACAGTTCATCCTGCCGACAGTTCATCCCGCCGACAATTCAACCGGCGACAATTCATCCTATGTATTATTATATATACTATGTATTATTTTTAATTAATTAATTTTTGATATACTTATGATATGAAAGGCGTATGAATCCACTCCTCACACTGCGGTGCGAGGCGATTGATCGAGAGAGTCCGGCTAAAGAAATGAAAGGTCTCCCTCAACCAGTCTCTCCGGATCCGGACCGCCACGCAGTAGGCGGGCAAACCTCACCCCACGATCCCGACACCTTTGCTAAATAATATGCATTAATAAATACAACCAGACTGCTTAAATCCCAAAAACGATTTGAAATGATTATTTCCTTTTTTGAAAACATTAAAAAAGTAAATTTTCCGCGGTGACTGGAAGATTAAATTCCCGAACAAAAGAAAGGCAGCCTAACGAGAAAGTCGCTAGATGTCGCCTCGACGCCTGCAACCTAAAGTTACGCTCCGTGTCGATAGTTTCCGTTATAATAAAAGCCTCCACCAGTTAGTAGAGCCTTCTTGCCGGAGGCGACGAAAGCGGAAATGGAATGTACAACGTCGTTGCAACCTAAGTAATTTAAAACGCTTTGAATTGAGGTGTTTTCACAATCAAATGAATCTGAGATGATTTTATCCATTTAACATTTTTTATTATAAAATGTGTTTGGCGTCACAAACATTTTTTTGTACGGAATGCAAACTTTTTTTTCCTATGGTGATTTATTTTTGGGGTATCATGCCGTATTGCCTCCTTCTTTAACCAAAATTTCGGTCAGATGTGTAATCGAAGATTTTGTTGAAGTATATACTTATCTCCATAGATTCTATGAAGGCTGGTATTTCAGTATGGGTACATATTTAGTTAATTTAAAATGATTTTTTGGAGTTCTGTTTTGATGTAGAAATCAATTACCGGATAACGACAACTATTAAGCCTAGCCCCGCCGTCTTTATTGTTAATGGGATTTTTGTTGATTTCAATACCCTACGTAATAAGGCGTGCTCAATGCGTTTTGGGTCTTCTCGGGACTTCAATAACAAATCCGAAGTAATGGCCGAATATGCTCGGCTATTGCCGATTTGTCAGGATGGCTGAAAATATTCTGATATCCCGTTGTGGGTTCTTATATCGATTTTTGTTATGGCATCCACCTTCGTCAGTAAATTACCACTCAACACTTAAAAATACATACTTTGCGGTCTGTATTACCTGTAAATACTTTTGGGTAGTTATAAGTAAAATTTATACGGTTTCTAGTGAAAAAAACGGTAAACGGTCTTAGACGGTAAGTTTTTAAGATGTACGTACATAATACACGAAATTCGTACTGGATTTTTGGCAGATATTTTGATATTTATTTCGTAAAATTTAAAATATTACACTTCTTCAATCACATCTAACTTATATTGCAGCATCATTTTATTTCAATTTCGGAGGTGAGAATGGGTACCGCCGCCCCGGGAACCTTTATTGGATAACCAACACCTCTGCCACAGGTCACCCCAAGTGGTTCGCTACGTTTGGTGATTTAGCAGGGGTGCCCGCGGGTCCATGGGATGAGGTTTGTCTTGGTCTTGGAGGCGGATGACCTGGACACACTGAACCCCATATTCCTACCCACCCCTTAAACCCTTTTCCTTCCCAGAACTCTCCTCTCCTTCCTTTCCTTTAAAAAAACCCTCTACACAGCATCCCCGAAGATGACATAGGCTCTGAGGGAAATTATTTTCCTTTGGGCCTCCTGTGTGCTCATGCTCATGTAAGAAAAAAAAATATTTCAAAATTAATAAAACACATTTATTGTTTAAAAAACTAACACGTTTTGTAAGCAATTTATTTATTTGTTGATTTGTACATAAATTTAAAGTTAAAAGGAATAGGTATTAAATGAAATTATTACATGGTATAGTACCTTTACGTAGGTCCGTAGAATATCATTAGATAATTTCGCCTGAGATTTGAACAGTTCTTAAAACTTTACTAACGAATGAATGAGAAGACTTGTATAAAGGAAGATTGTGTATGAGGATAAAGAAATATATTTTTAGAACAAGAATTACATGTTCATGAATAGTAATTAAAGTTTAATGAAAAGATAAGTGTAAATGAGAAGTTTTAAAATAAATTATATCACGCCAAGAAATTCGGGAAATTAGTTTTGTATGTTTGCGAGAAGTCGTGAAATATGTCCAAGTGAAATAAGTTATAGCGCGAGAGATTGGTGGGGTTTTTGCTGCATTAGTGTTATTGGATTCTATATGAAAAAGCGAAGTTTGCCTTGTATGCCTTATTGTAATATTTAAACCAATGACACATAGCAATTCGGGACTATCAATTTTATTATAAAGCAAGTTATGTATAAACAATGCTTTCTTAATCAGGGTTTAGTTAAAACTAATTACAACAACAGACTTAAAGGTGTTAATGGTTTTTTAAAGCATAAAAGTGATGAAATCTGAGTATATTATCAATTTTGAATAAAAATTACAGTTTGAGGAATTTGTCACTGGAAACTTTGGATTTCCGAGTACATTTTCCTAACTATCCCTAGAGAATTTACAGCGAAAGCTTTATATGTAGTATTGCTTGGATTAGCAGACTACAAAATGATGTTGAAAGCCATTTTTAGTGCTGAAACTTAAATTAATAAATTATTCAGTATTGACAATGACCACTCGGTTACCACAGAACATTTGAGTTTATCCACCACTTACCCGCCCAGGTTTAAGTAACAGATGGTTACTCCTTCAAGGCTCTCGCAAGGACTGTAATTTTTTTGGATGAACTAATCTACATTTAATTTTGAACGAATCTAAACCTCCAGTATCCCTGCATAAAAAAGTAAGTAAGCAGTATACAAGTGCTTAGCGGGAAATCAAGACACAATAAGTGTTAGTATGACTATAGACAAGATTGGTGATAGTCCACGAGGAAGCAAGCGCTGGGTGATTGTAACCAGCGTATATCCACAGCACAGCATGGTGTTCGTATAATCCTCAAATTATGTAATTAACAATTCAATGAATAAAGAATTTGGGTACGTGTACCGCCGCCCCGGGAACCATTTATTAGATAACCAATACCTGTACCCTAAGTGAATTGTTAAGTTTGGTGACGTGATATTGATGATTCATAAGTCTTGGCGGCCAATGCGTTAGCCCACCCAATGCCTGGCGGGCCGGATCGAGAGAGACTAGTTGATAAGGTATTTTGAACTCTCCAGCCGTACTCTCTCAACCCATTATCTTGCACCGCAGTGGGATAGATGGATTCATACGGGCACGTTGAACCTCAGTTTTCTACCCACCCCTCATACCTTATTCATTCCCAGAACTTCTCCTCGACTTCCTTTCCATAAAAGAGACCCTCCACACAGCATCCCCAAAGATGACATGGGCCCTGAGGATTTTTTTCCTCTGGGCCTCCTGTGTGGAGCTAATGTGAAAACAAGGCAAAAAAGTCTAAACAGAAGAATGGCTTGTAGCCGGGTGGTTCAATCTTTGGGTTCAAATCATCTGTGAGCTAAGACCGCCATCAAAGCACTAGCAACAGTATCAGCTTTTTTTGCCAAGAGTGTGAAGATAAATGTACTTGGCGCGTTTAAAGTGATATACCTAAACTAAGAAAAAACTTGTATAAAAATCCTCGTCCGCACATTACTTGGGAACATTCAAACTGTCATGAGATAGGTCATCTCACGTGAACCGTACCTACCCTTTTCAAATCTCCAAGCCATTAGCTCTTACAATCCTGCTTCGGAGAAGTCCGTTTGGTATTACATTTATTACCTTGTACCTACGCTTCGTTTATCGCAAACGAAATATTTTTTATCTGTATAGGAGGGAGTCATCCGATATGTTCAAATTGTTTCTATTGAATCGATTTATCCATTGGATTTTTGAAGTGAAATCTTCTTTAGCATCGTTGTGATTTAAAACTCGATGAAATGAAAGCGGGCGACAGCAAAAAGAGACAAACACATATAAATCTATAGGCTTTAGCCTGCGAGAGAATGAGGTAGCAATAAAATATTTATTTATTTATTTCACGGGTAATGACGGGTACTAGGGACTAGGGTACTAGGTGACATCTAGCGACTCCGAAGAACAAAACACAAATATTAATTAGATGACCATTTGTATAGGAAGAGGTGCACTGGAATTCGACGACAAAAATATGGAAAAACTCATCCTTCACATTGATAAAAAAAGTGCTTCGTAGTCTCCCAACTCTTGTCTAATTTTGTTTTCTGAAGGTTTCATTACTATCGCGTGTGAATTTGCACACTTGGATTGTTTTATAAATGCCACAGTTTTTAAACAATATCTCGATTATTAATTCAGTCGCACGAATTTTAATCGATTATTTCCGAAATGACGATGAATCGCTCGAATAGTCAATGTCTACGGTGTAAAAAACAACGACGGCAAAATCGTCAATAAATGATTCTAACATTTCGATTACTTCATATTAATTTATTATTACTAATTGGTTTCAAAAAATAAATATCAAAATGGTTCCTTGGGCAACTTCCATTTTGGCGCCTTTTGAAATCTGAAAATAATTAATTTAACCTCGTTGAATAAAATTCTTGATTTTTTCATTTTTTTTAGATATTCTACTTGGCTTTGTTTCATACGACCGTCATTATATTCCCATATTTTAGTGCAATAAATTCGCGACAATTTTAATTAAAGGTTTCGTAAGGAAACATCCTCTCGAAAATAACGTTTTAACCTTCGTTTTAATATTATTTTCCTTTTTGGTTAATTTTCTTTAAACTCGTAACCTATCCCTGCAAGAAGGCCTTGGGGAACGTACCCATACTACGTGACCTGTTCAGCGGGGGGGGGGGGTCTTCAAAATACCACGCTTGGTACAAATGAGAAGCGAGGGGCTTAGGCTTTTGGTCACCGAGGGGGGGGGGGGGTTAAAAATTGCAAAAAGTTGGTCAAGTAGTATGGGTACGTTCCCTTACCCGTTGCCAGAAGATTTAAAAAATATTTTAATTCCTGTTCTACATTTTTAGAACGATGATATAAAAGTTACAAGCTAACCTTCACAAATCCCCACAATTTTTCATTTGGTTTTTTTTTTACATTAACTCCATGCAGAAGGCCCTGAGAAAAACAATTTCCCTAAGGGGTATGTCATCTATAAAGATTCTGTGTGGAGGATCTTTTTGAAAGAGTGAACAGGGGTCTTAAAGAGACCCATTCTGTGGGAGGGAGGAAACGCAGAGACCAGAAAATCATTCCACAGCCAAGCTGTTGAACTCAAGAACAAGTTGTATACCCATTCGACAAATCTACCGGCGTATGCTTGGCGCGTTTCCCGACTACGCACCAGAATTGGTGGGATTAATTACCCTACTATCTATGTACTTGACGCCAGTGCTCTAAAGATTGCGTTCCGCAATTTTCTGTTCCACAAAGTTTCGATTTTGAACACTGCTCCTGTTACACAATTCAACATGAGTAAACCAGTACGTTTATCCGATTTCGAAAATTTTTGACGGATGCTGTATGAATAAAATTTTAAAAATTCAATGAAAAAAACATTGTTACCATTTCTAAGAACTTTTTTTCAAATATTAAAGCGAACTTTCTATAATGTTTGACGGCCTGCATGGTCGAGAAGTAAAGCTCTTGACTCGCAATCGGATCGAATCCCGGCGTGCGCAAATCAATTTTATTGATTAATTTGTGTAATTTCACCATTAATTCATTTAAAAAATAATACACAGTGTTTTTGCGGCACGTTCCAGAGTGGTAAATACTCTCAGTATCGACCTGGTGTAAGACCACCATTCAGAATTGAGAAGTTGCTTGAAATGACTTTAGCCGTGTTTGGTGACCAGATCTGAGTAGCCAGGTTCTTATCCACCCACCTCTTACCCACCTCCTTCTCCTTCCCACTACCTTCAACCTCACAACATACCATAGTTAAATTGGGGATGCCATAGTCTCACTGACTCCAGTCAGAAGCAGCTGGGATTGTTCTACGGTATTCACATGAAAAAATAATTAAGATATTGTTTAAGTAAATTGGATCATTAACGCATGACCCACACGTAGATGCCACATCAAAAACAAAAACAAAAAGAATTGTTATCTTTGGAAAGGCTGTAAATAATTATATCTTTTTGGGAAAAATTTTATTGTTCTTTTTTACTGTAGGTAGGTTTTGGGTATATCTTATTTCATGTTTTGTAGAGTGAAAATTCGTCTAAAGGTGACCGAACTTGTAGTAGGTACGGTCCCATTATGTAAATGTCAGTGACAGTCAGTCTACTCTGTTTTCAAAGGTTTTTTTATTGAGTTGGGATTCCCGGAATCTGTGCTTTATTTAGACAGGTTTTTCTCTATGATAAAGACAGCTTTAAGTCCGTTTAGTTGTCCCAAGAGATTTTTCCCATTTTTGTTTATATCTTATTTAATATATAAAGCAAAGTCGGTTTAGTTACACCATTTATAACTGAAGAACGGCTGGACCGATTTTTATGATTTTTGATTTATTGGATTTGTCTCCATCCCGAATAGCAGAATAGCTATTTAAACATCGGAAAAGTTCACGAAAAAAATATTATTAAGAAAATTCTTTTCCTCATACATTTTGAATGGAACCAATTCTCATATTTTGAAAGAGCTTTTTTTACGTTAACTCCACGCAGGAGGCCCTGAGGAAAATTATTTCCCTCAGGGCCTATGTCATCTGGGATTCTGTGTGGAGGGTCTTTTTGAGGAGAGGAAGGAATGAACATTGGTCTTGAAGAGACCCATGTTGTAGGAAGGAGGAAACACAGAGGCCGGGAAATCATTCCACAGCCGAGCTGTTGAACACAAGAACGAGTCGAAGAAACGACCCGTTCTCATGTGGCAAACTAGATTTTCATTTCGATCCCTTTTAGTCGTAATCAGACAAGATTGGGACTTTGAAACATTAAATTCAACGAGATTATTTTTACCCCAAGAGAAAACACTCTCAAGGTAACCGTCCATTCTTTGCTTCAAAGCCCTACCAGGTGTTGGAGTTTGTGAGCCCTTTGGGGGCTTGTCAAACAAAAAGCTATCATGAACTGTACTGTCATCCGCGTAACAGTGAATTGGTGCACATGACAAAAGGTCGTTGATGTGCAACAAAAACAAAGTCGGAGACAGAACCGATCCCTGCGGGACGTCAGCATTTATCGAGTGTGAGGAAGAGGTGAAACCATCGGTGAATCGACCTCTCATTCAAGAAGTCGGCAATCCACGTACATAAGGATGCGGGAAGTCCGTAAGAATGCAGTGCAGCAATATTCTGATATATTTAATATTGAATAGTGAGTGAATTCCAGAAATTCAAAAATGTCAAATGTCAATGCACAGATTGTTTTGCTTTTGTTCTTAAACATATAATTCTGCCCCTCTTTCTTACACACTAAAAGTCAATTGTCGAAAATCAGACAAACGGTGAACCTATGTATGCCCTCCACCAAATAATAATTATGAAAAATCTTCCTCACACTATAAAGAAAATGAAACGCAATTCCCGTAAGTAAGTGGAAAGGTAAGAAAATCACAAAAAATATAAATCCGTGAACAACGCCATCTATTATACTGACAAAAAAAACACGGACTGTTGCGCATCGATAATTGCTGCATTGTGTAATTTATAACTTACTAAAAAACTGAATTTAATTCAGCTAATAAGTTAACACAACAGTTATTGTTTCTGATGCGGTACGAAGTTCGCCGGGTCAGCTAGAACCTAATAAAAAAATACTTATCTACATACATAGATCTTTAACTTGAATACATTTTTTATAAATAACCCTCCTATTAAAAGTATTTCTTTTAGTATTGCAATGTATAGATTCATGTATTTATTTGGGAGGAGAATACGGGTACCCCCACCCGGGAACCATTTATTGGATAACCAACATCCAATAAATGGTTTGGTGACTTAGAATGAGGGCCCGGATTCATAGGTGAGGTTTGCCTAGGTCTTGGCGGTGAAAGCTTTTGCACACCTACCGCATTGCAGGCCAGATCGGGAGAGACTAGTTCAGGTAGTGCTTTTGACCTCTCCAGCCGGACTCTATCGACTTTGAACCGTAATGAGAGGAATGGATTCATACGTCCGTCACTCCTGGATACATTGACTTCCAGATTCCTACCACCCCTGATATGTAATCATCGTCATCATCTTCTTCCCCTTGTCATATTCGCGTCGTCTACTGCATCTACAAGGCGCCTCCATTCGTCCCTGTCTTGCACTTGATTTTGCGGCCTCCGTCCATGGCACACAATTTATACCTCTCATTACACAATTTCTGAAGTTGCTCGCCCTACTGTGTCTGGGGCGGCCCACTAGACGTCTGCCCTCCGGAATCGCGCTCAGTAGTTTCCTAGGAATTTGGTCATCAGACTTTATTTTTTTTTATTTATTAATTTTATTTTAGTAATTTGAACATTTAAGTTTACAAATTTCTAATTAATTATAATATTTCATAATGCAAACTAAATTTTATGTAGCTCCTACAATACATCTTGAACTTTCCAATTGGTGTGGACTTTAAAGTTTCTGGTAGCTTGTTATATAACTTCATCCCTTTGTATAGTAAACTGTTCTGCGTATTCGCCTTGTCCTTTTTTTAAAGCCTGATTTCTTTACATGTCCTTGTGTTATGTCGGTGAATGTCCTTGTTGAATATAATTTTATTTGAAAAGTATTTTGGTAAAATGTTGTTAATTATTTTATGTATAAATATCATCGTATTCAAGGTCAGCATCTGTTTCGCGGTTAGCCAATTCAGTTCCTTTAACATTTTGTTTACTTTTGAAAATCTATTTCAAGGTAGAACTGATATATTTCCTTTCCAAAACTTCCTCGCCTGTTTCCCTGAAAAGATCTTTCACACAGCATCCCGAAAGATCACATGCCCCGAAAGAAATTGTGTTCCTATGTGGAGCTAATGTAAAAAAAAGCTCTACTAACTACACACGGGACAAGCCATTGATTTTGCAAATATTTCTTTCATTCATTCTCCCACATTAATTCGGAACCCTTGACGAAACTTATTGTCTGGCAACCACACATCCATTAACCGGATCCAATTTCTATACGTTTGATTGGCAGTTCGTTAAAGCGGAAGTAAAGAGAGATATGGAACACTTAAGTAAGTATCCTCCTCTTATACCGCACAACAGCAAATGCCGGAAATGCTAAGGGTGGGTGGATTCCCTCCCCTTGATAAGAAAGTTGCTCGTTTCCTCCGTAAAGTGCACATCAGGCAATAGTATTAAAAGCCTTCCGCACGCCTTTAGCCTGTTTGTACTTCAAACATTCAAACAACACTGCAAACATGTTGTGTTCACAGTGTGAAACACTCGCCAATTATTTATGGCCTTCCAAATTTTGTAAAAGTTTTCAATCTAGAATTTAGTCGTAGATGTAAGCAATAAAATAAATAAATCGCTCCTTAAACGAAACACTTATTAACTGTTCCCATAACATTTGATTTTCCTGTCAATCTCCTTGTTAAAATTTCAAATTATTATTAAATACCATAAAGAAACGTCTGAGCTGGAGACCGACTTAAGTAAATATAAATACTTCTTCAAATTTTTCAAAATCACTTTGTGGCACCATTTTATTAAGGAAATAATTAAAAAAACACTTTGTTTTATATGTACTAATACTGTCCTGATGAAGAGAACATCGTTCTTGAAACATGTTGACTTTTTAATAAAGTATAATATAATATATAATATAATATACTTCTTCAAATTTTTCAAAATCACTTTGTGGCACCATTTTATTAATGAAATAATAAAATAAAACACTTTGTTTTATATGTACTAATACTGTCCTGATGAAGAGAACATCGTTCTTGAAACATGTTGACTTTTTAATAAAGATTATCGTGGTAAAAACAAAGTGTTTTTTTTTAATTATTTCATTAATAAAATGGTGCCACAAAGTGAATTTGAAAAATTTGAAGAAGTATTTATATTTACTTAAGTCGGTCTCCAGCTCAGATATGTTAGGGAACGTACCCATACTACGTGACCAATTTTTTGCAATTTTTACCCCCCCCCCCCCCCCTCCCAGTCTTTAACCTGGTTTGTACTGAAGCGGAAGCTTCCGACGCGCTACAAAGTACGCGACGCGATAAAATCTCTTATGGCCGTTGTTTACAACTTTTCGATCGATCAATCTGAGTATCCGATTAGCTCAGTGTGATTTGAAAAATTTGGCAGCCACCTCTGGTTTGGAGCTCCAAAATACCTGAAAAATTCCATCGACTCTGTGCAGAAACGAGCAGTCCTTTTGATAGATTCTCCCATCTTAACAGACGGATTGCAATCTTTAGAACACAGGCGTCGGATGGGAATTCTATCCTTATTCTACCGATATTACAATGGAAGATGCTCCGAGGAACTAGCGTCATTAATCCTTTCGGCACCGGTGCATAGTCGGGAAACATTTTTACACGAACCTTTTTCGACTCGGTCTTGTGTTCAACAGCTCGGCTGTGGAATGATTTGCCGGCCTCTCTGTTTCCTCCTTCCTACAACATGGGTCTCTTCGAGACCAATGTTCATTCCATCCTCTTCTCTAAAAGACCCTCTAAACAGTATCTCAGATGACGTAGGCCCTGAGGGAAATTATTTTCCTCAGAGCCTCCTATGTGGAGTTAAAGCAAAAAAATAATAATAATTTGAGAAGTGTTGAGCCAAAATTTCGTATCAACGGCCTTTATTATGAAACAGTTATTACGCCCTGATGATAGCCAACTTTCGAAAGGAAAGATCACTAGAAAAAGAAAAGTCGTAGGAAGTATCCCAATTCTATAAACATACCTAAACTTCGAACCACTTTAGTCTATGCTACTAAAAAGAACATTATCCTCCTTCAACGCTAGGAAAAAATTACCGATAAAACTCAGAGAGCTACTTAAAGCGATAGTTATTTTATAATAATCCTTTACTTAAGGAGTAGTCCAAGCGGGTTTAAACCTAGTTTTACTACTTAAACCCCGGTTTAACGATCCGCGATAAAACGCCCGATATGGAACCCCCTGAAAACAAATAAAATTTCAGGCGGCCGGCACCGGAAATGGCTGAAAGTATTCGGCGCTCAAACAGGAAACAGGAAACAGCCCTTAGTAGTACAGCCTTCCCCCGCCAGATGTAGCCGGGAGATTTGAATATTAAGCTGCCACATTGATATAAATTTAATTAGAAGTATTTTGGGACAGTAAAAGAGGCCATTTCCAAAATCTATTTTTGGACAATAAATTTATAATGGTTATTATTACAGGTATTGATTAATATACGTATATTATATTACAGCTAGTAACATTTTGTGACTTTTTAGATTTTTATGCATAACTGGTTTTACTGAGAGCCTTTCTTACTAAGTGTAAAAATTACATACATACATATGCATGTACCTATGTATTTATTTATGAACAAAATATGATTTACTTTATTAATGGGTTCTTTACAATTGAAATACATTGGTTAGCATGTAATTATTAGCCCCACTAGGGTTCGCATGTATCGGGATTAATAATTTCACAATTTAATAAAAGTACTACACAATAAAATCTTTTGTTTTTTTCGTTATTTGTTTATGGAGTGTTTTGCGCTACCTCCTTCTTTATCCAACGTTTCGGACACTGTAACGCTGACCGAAATGTCGGCTAAAGAAGGAGATAGCGCAACACGGCATAACACCCCCAAAACCAATAACGAAAATACTTTTGGTCGCCCAAATCTAAAAACGTATCCACATAAATATCGGTTGTTACCAAACAGTTATGTAAATTTAACATATTAAAAATTAATAATAACATTGTTAGATGGAGAAAATTTGTAGAAAAAATAATAAATGAATTAACAACAAAACATTGAGAGATCAAACAGAATGTTATTATTCATTATGTCATTAGTTCATACCATTTTCAATAATGGATAAAATTTAGAAAAATTATGCGTTTATGGTTTGTAAAAGATATAAGCAAAAAATTACATAATGAAAAACAAAGATTTAAAAGCGAATACATGTTAAAAGCGAATCTTTCTTTGAAGGGAACAAGGGAACGTAATACAATAATAGGACGAAATCCTCAAAACATTCCGAAATTAAATACATCTTTTGGCCAGAGAAACCATAATTTCCATGTTATAAAACTATATAATGCCCTTCCAATTGAAATTAAGAACACCACGGAGACCCAAAAGTTTAAAAAAGACATCAAATTAAGGCTAAGTAAACATGAAGATAAGGAAATTGTTAAAATTATGCAGTAACCCAAACGCAACCTACAGACAACAAACATAAATACTTTTTATTTTATTTATCGTTTATTTTGTGAAAATCAACAAAAGATGAGGCGATCATGATCAGCACCCTTACAACAATATACCTACAGTCCGCCTCGGAACAGGAATACCTAGTGAGTAGGACTGTGGACAAACTGCTTTATAGATAAATCAGAAAGATTTCTGCAAAAAGAAATGTTAAATAATATGCAAAAAGTAATGTTAAATGAATTATTTCTCCCGTTGAGTACTAGAGTTGGTAGAAGGATAATGTTGAGTACAATTTCGTGTAATTAGTCCCATCTAGTAAAGTCTATATCACTAGTTACCTCGTGACGTAGAGTTACTTTATGCCCGTTAAGATAATTCGTTTACGTTAGCTGATAATAACACAAATCACGTACTTAAAATTTATGGTTTAAAAAATTAAAGCTTACGGTTAAGTTAAACTGCTTTAATGTGAAAACCTGTTAAATTAACGCTTTACGCAGCTCATTTAAAAGAGGTAACTTAATGAGCTATTAAGGGGTTTTATAAAAATAACAAAAAATAACATAATTTTATTTAATACTTTAATTTTTAGGGATTTAGTTTCGTATAATTCTAGAGAGTACTAGGCATGCGTAGCAATGTCACTCAAAAAAAGAATGTATTTGTTTGTTGACGTGCTTTTGAAAACACGGGATTTTTTTTTTGTATTTCCGTCTGGTGCATTAATAGACGCGTAAACAGGCCACATTCCGTTGTCCGTGTTAGAAGCACAGATTTTCTAAATTTACCCCCTGTTATCCCCTACCGCTACAATATCTTCTTTGCAATCCCTCCCTCTGTTCCGTTCTCCCCCCTCCCCTCCGTCACCCATACCTTGCTAGACCTTTCGCATGCGTCTCCGTTGCCACCCTCGTTAATCTCCCGCGTCCCCTAACCCTCCCACGTTACCTTTCCACCATTCCCATCCCCCCCCCTCCTTCGTTTCCCTTCCACCTTCCCCGTCTTCCCCCACCCTCGTCCCCCCTCATCCCACCTCATCTCCTTCTATCCCATTCCCTCCCTCCCCATAAACTATATGAAATACACTCCTCGCGCGCCATTGTCGTAAAATTTTAATACAAATTTCGTAAAGCCAGAGCTCACAATTAGATGTAGAAACCTTCTTTGGTAAGCACACAACAGATCACTAAATTTTCATTTCAATTGTGTGAATGGTTAAAGAACGTATAACGGACAAATTGATTGTTCATTTCGGAGTGGTTTGAAGGTTGGATTTTTTTTTTTTAATAAGAGTGTGCAATTCACAGGCGCTATAAATGAAACTAGAAAGCCGCTAGATGTCGCTTTCTTTTCTTTTGCCTGTTTATTTTAAAGTGTTTTGAAGACTGGATATTGATTTTACAAAAATAAAAATGTTTATTTTTTTATGGATTTCGTAGGATTCGAACCTCCATTCGCTGGATGTCTCTCTGGGCGTCAGGCGCTTTATACCGCTGCGCTATCGGAGGCTCGCGCGTATCCGTGAATTTACCGCATTATATTAGAACTGAGGACGGTCAAATAATACATTTTAGTGACGCACTTCCGTTTCATCCGAATTTCAAATCACAACGAGCCTAAGGAACTTTAACTTCAAAATATATATTTTTTTGCGTTCACGGGATTCGATTATTGGTCTGCCAAATATGTCTGCAGAGAATTGTCAGGTGCTTTATTTTTATTTTACTTGTGCGGAACTGTGGATTTATCTTAATATATTGGAACCGAATACCCGTGACTTAAATAACTATTTTATTGCTATCTCATTCTCTCGCAAGCTAAATCTTATAGATGTGTTTGTCTCTTTTTAATGTCGCTCTTTTCCGTTTCATCGAGTTTTAAATCTCAACAGTGCTAAAGAAGTTTTCACTTCAAAAATAAAATGGTGCTGCTTGTATTTTTTATTACAATGTTACCTTTAATAGGAAAAAGGTTATTCTAAATTTCATTGGATGATTTGAACACTTCTTCTCACGGTTTTTATGAAGCGAGAAAAGCACCAAGGGGAACGAAGTTTGTTGATGTGCAAGCAACTAGCAGCAAGGCTAAACAAATGTTGACGAGTGTGTGAAATTTGATAGCTGGCTAATGACGTTGCTAAGGAACCTGATATATAGCTTTGCAAACATCTTCACAGTTTTGGGTTATAAGGGATGAAATACTTGATATAAATAAACGCGGGAAAATTTGTATTTTTGTGAGGAGAATCGGTTTGATGGTTAGTATGTTATTATATTCAATTTGGGAGGCGGGAATGGGTACCGCCGCCCCGGGAACCTTTATCCAATAAAGATGAAAGGTGCCTGGGTTCATGGGGTGAGGTTTGTCTAGGTCTTGGAGGCGGATGACCAGGGCATACTGAACCCCAGATTCCTACCCACCCCTTTAACCCTTTTCCTTCCCAGAACTCTCCTCTCCTTCCTTTCCTTAAAAAATCCCTCCATATATTTATCATCCTCAAAGATGACATAGGCCCTGAGAGAAATTATTTTCCTCAGGGCCTGCTGTGTGCAGCTCATGTAAAAAAATATATATTCAATTAATGTCACTCCAAGTGTTTCGCTACGTTTTGGTGACGTAGCAGGGGTGCCCGGGTTCACGGGGACAGGTTTGTCCGGATCTTGGTGGCAGGTATGTCTGCCCACCACCAGCGTGGCAGGCCGGATCGGGAGAGACTGGTTGAGGGAGATCTTTTGAATTCTCCAGCAGGACTCTCGCCGTGGAAGGGATGGATTCATTGGTCCGTCACTCTTGGACACACTGACCCCCAGATTCCTATCCACCCCTCATTCCTTTTTCCTTCCCGGACTTCCTCTTCACGAAATCACGAAAAAAATTTTGGTGTGAAAATCTCAAATCATTTTATCGGATATTAAATTGATTTTTCTTGATTGTAAAGAAATATAAACGCGAGGTAATTATGCCTACTGGTACCTAATAAAAATATTTAGAAATTCAATAGTAAAAGAGGACATAGCAACAAATGTGGGAAAATCCATAAAAATGAATAAAATCCTTGTAGACCACATATACAGGGCGCGGCAGCATAACTTCCTTTTTTCAAAACTTAATTAAACCTGTTGTATGAATCACAACATTTTTATTTGTTTTTTTTTATAATGTAGGCACATACCTAACGATTTATTTTACTTAGTTTCTAAAGATCAAATCAGGTAGGTAACGTCCCCCATTTTCCATACACTGAGTAAACCGATTTCTGACTTTTGTCATATTTCTTGCCAGCATATAAGGCGTTATTCTGTCAATTTCTTCCTCGATGTTGGTCTTCAAATCTTGTAGGCTCCTTGGACGGTTCACATAAACACTAGATTTCAAAAAAACCCATTGAAAAAATCACAAGGGGACAAATCGGAAGAGCGGGCTGGCCATTCCAAATCGCCCCTATTTGAGATGAGGTGCTCTCGAAAGTGTTCCCTCAAAACAGCCATCAATGCTCGGTGATCTAATGGGACAAGGGACTCCAGTAGTTCTTCTTGTCGCACTTGCAGTTTGTCTAAACGTAGTGACCCATATAACAATTGATTTCCGGTCCGGTCAAAAGAAACCATTATACCATTCTGAAGTTGGCCTTAACAAGCTGAAACCGCTTAGGGTCACAAAAAAATTAAGTGAAAAAAGTTTTATATTTGTTTTAATACATTTTTGTAAAAAAGTGTTCCGTTCACCGAATCTTGGAAAAAATCGTTTTGTCATCAAAGGTTCGGTAGTACAAGGTAAACCTTCATCCAGAAGGATGACCCATTTTGGATGATTTATGACGGAAACAATATTTTAGTCTTACTTAAAATCATCTCCAAAGAAATCTCACTTAAAATCACTTGAATAGTGAGCTCTTTATTTAATTTTTTTTTAACAATTTTGAACAGTTTTTTTTTGTCTTGAAGTAAACGCATTTCCCGTAATTATTGCAACTTAATTGTAATTTCGGGATTCCGTTTATCTATCAAAAAATGCATAAACCAAGACACCATATTTTCTTTAAATCTGCAAAAAAAGGTTAAAAATATTGGATAGTTAATACTTCTATTTTATGACTTACCTACCTATCAACCTGAACCTTAAGTGTGAATAAACTTAGGTCTACAATGAATATTCTATAGAACTCTCTAGGTGCTCCATATTGCCATCGGAAAATCTCTAAGAACAAACACCATAGTGTTTTGTGCTTACATTGAAGACCTCTAGAGTATATCTTGCAACGATTAAAATAGATTAAACTTAAAAGGCCCCATATTTATTATTATCATACCCAAAATACATATTTTAAAATATATTTTTTTTATTCTTTACAATAAAACCAATATGGATTATATTGCATTGCATAAGCCTAGTTGTTATCCCGGAGTATAACCATTATAATTATTTTAAAATTTAACCGCGATATATGTATGATGACTTAATATATTTTCATCGACTTATTATTAATGTGGTGAAAATTTTATACAATCGACCAAAACAACCCTTTTTGTGAAATCATTATATCATATTTCTCTTTCATTACATCATTTTCTCTGTTCATCATTTTATTATTTTGCTTTTACTTAACTGTTTTGCATGACCGATATTTGCGTGTGTTATTTTTATTAAATTGTAAAATTATTAACCCCGATACAGGCGAACCCTAGTGGGGTTAATAATTACATGATAAAAATATATGTATATAAATTGTGAAGAAGCAATAAATAAATAAATATTACTAATAAACTAAAATTGAATGTACCGATATTCAACAGACATTAAAAGTTATACAAATCTTAATATATAAAACAAAGTCGGGTTAGTTACACTATTTATTACTCGAGATCGGCTGGACCGATTTTGATGATCTTTGATTTGTCGGATTTGTCTCAGCCCCGGATAACAGAATAACCATTAAAACATGGCAAAAATTCACGAAAAAGACAGTTATGAAGAAAATAAATTTTTCGTACATTTTGTATGGAACGAATTCTCATATTTTTAAAGAACTGCAGCAATATTGTGATAGGTATAATATTTAACTGTGCGTGATTTACAAAAATTCAAAAACGTCAAATGTCAATACGCTGATTGCTTTTGATCTGTATTAGAATATAATGCTGCCCTCTTTCTTATCCACTAAATGTCATAGTCGAAAATGAGACATACGGTGAACGTATGTCTCTGCACCCATCCAAAGGAAAAATACAGTAATAATAAATATCTGAATTGAAACGAATTTTCAGGAATTCAGGAACTCAGGACCTACGTCATCTTAGGGGATGCTGTGTGTAGGGTCTTTTTAAGGAAGGGTAGGATAGGAAGTTCTGAGAAGGAAAAAGGCATGAGCGGTGGGTATGAATCTGCAGGTTAGTGTATCCGGGAGTGAATCCATCCCTCCCAACTGCGGTGCAAGGCCTTGACCGGAATTGACCTTTTACCTTGACCTTTCCAGCCGGACTCTTTCGACCCGTTGGTCGAGAGAATCCGTCTGGAAAGGTCAAAAGGCCCCCTCAACCAGTCTCTCTCGATCCGGCCCGCCACGCAGCAGGTGCGCAGACGCGTCCGCCGCCAAGACTCGCACAAAAGTCGCCCATGAACCCGGGCACCCCTGCTAAATCACTAAACGTAGCGAACCACTTGGGGTGACCTATGGCAGAGGTGTTGGTTATCCAATAAATGGTTCCCAGGGCGGCGGCACCCGTACCCGCTTCTTTTCAAAAATTCCCGTAAGTAAGTGGAAAAGTAAGAAAATCACAAAAAATATAAATCCAACGTTATCTCTGATACTGACAAAAACAAAACACCGAGAGTTGGACATCGATAATTGCTTCATTGAGTAATTTTTAACTTAATAAAAAAACTTAATTTAATTCAACAGTTATTGATTCTGAGGCGGTACGAAGGTCGTCGGGTCAGCTAGTTGTTTATATAGCAGAATAGTTTGTTGTTTAAGCTTTAAATTTTTCTTCGAATTTCGGAATATTTTAAGGTATTTTAAATGTCGAGGTCGTAAAAACAAAAAACATATTTGGAAACCAGATTAAATTAACTTTCAGATTTTTGTATTTGAAGTATTTTTTAATACCTATGAATTGGAATATTTCAATATCGAAAAAGTTTTAAAAATCATGTTGCACATCCCATGAAAAAGTGACGTAAGTCGAAATTTGGAGAACAGTCAATAGATGTCGCGTATTGAAAATAAAAATGGATACAAATTTTTCAAGACACTATCCAGATAACATTTAGTTTGGGTTGGAATCTTGCAATCATACATGAAGATAGGAGCCAATTAAAATATGCGTTAAGAAAATGTAGATACAGTTAAATATGACCGAATCGGGTAGAGACACATTAGCTCATTAGGTAGAGTTCCGCCCCGGGAGGCGTAGGTACTGGGTTCGAGTTCTGGATGTGACCGCATTTTTTATGATTTTTCAGTTTTTCGATTGAATTTCGCTAAAATTGTCTTCATTTAATTATAATGTTACAACTTGAGGTTTTATTCAATAAGTTAAAAATAAAAATAAATAATATTTTAGTTCGATAAGATTTTAGATTTTCACGGCCAAAAGTATTTTTGTTATTTGTTTTTGGGGTGTTATGCCGTGTTGCGCTACCTCCTCCTTTAGCCAACGTTTCGAACAGCGTTACAGTGTCCATCATCAGGGTAGATGTGTTGATGGACACTGCAACGATGTCCGAAACGTTGGCTAAAGGAGGAGGTAGCGCAACACGGCATAACACCCCAAAAACAAATAACACCAACATTTTAGTTCGTTTTTTTAAAGCGAAAGAAAATACTTAGCTTTCCATTTGGAATTTTTGAGAAAACAGATAGCTAAATCGGTAGGTTGTGAAGTGTCTGGCTATTTACACCTGCTTACTAAACATAGCAGAAGTCGTTTCAAACAACGTTTCGATAATTAAGGGTGGTCTTTCGGTAAGTATTAATCGAATCGTCGCGTCGACTGTAAAATTCTTGGATTTTTTTTTATTTAGGACAGGTTAAAAATTTGAACAAATCATCAAATGATACGTTTTAAGATTTTCACGGCCAAAAGCATTTTCGTTATTTATTTTTAGGGTGTTATGCCGTGTTGCGCTACCTCCTTCTTTAGCCAACGTTTCGGACATCGTTGCAGTGTACATTATCAGGGCAGATCCGGTAGGATCCGGATCACACATCTACCGGATCTGCCGGATCTGCCCTGATGATGGACACTGCAACGATGTCCGAAACGTTGGCTAAATAAGGAGGTAGCGCAACACGGCATAACACCCCAAAAACAAATAACGAAAAAACTCATCAAATATTTTAGATCAATTTTTACGTTCTGTGTAAGCTCTATTAAAGTTCTGTTACTGTAACATTTTAGGCTAGTTACTTCATAAGAGTGAAATTATCTCAAAAATTGCATAGAACTTTCACGGAACGTGCAAAATGAGCTCGAATATTTGATGAATTGTTCAAATTTTTTTTCCGTCCTCAGACTTTGCGTTTTTAAATAGCCCGTAAAATAAGGACTCCAAGTGATTTTACGCTTAATCTTTTAACACTGGCATGTAGCCTGGTTCCCCTTGCCAAATACCCACCACGATGCACCCTCTGTGTTGCTTAGCCTCGGTGTGGTAGCCGTTCGCGATGGATCTTCCACTCGCCGCACCCGCCACGTGGGAGTTACGCTCTGTAATTCGTTTTTAAACTTTGCTTCGGCGAATCTGAATAAAGCCACTGGGATTGTTCCTTTGATGTGGTGTCATGTAGTGTACCCAGGTCTCGCCCCCAGTCACAATTGAGTCCAAGAATTCCACGCCATCGATGTCGTAGCACTCAAGGAATTCACGGGCTGCGACAGCCCTCGTATCTAACTCTTTTTTTTCTTTTAAATTGCAAGCTGTGTTAACGCGCGCAATACTCCAAAATATGCATTTCTTTTAAACATAATATATGTTACAAACTTGTTATTCGACCTGAGAAAAGAAAATTCCTGAGAAAATGAAACAGTTGGTTAGTAAAATTTGAAAAAAGAAACACTGTTTAACATTTAGAATCATTGTAAAACTTTTAGAATTATGTATTCAAATTCGATTATTGAGTACGTATTTGTTATCCCTTTTTCGCTAATAACATTACTTTTTGATAGCCTCCGTGGTCAAGCGGTAAGTCTCTTGACTCGCAATCCGGATTAATTAATTAATTTCACAATCAATTCATTAAATATAATTAATAGCATATTTGCGGCACTTTCCAAGTGGAAGATATCCTCAATAATTCCTTGCATAAGACTACCGTTCAGAATTGAAACGTGTTTTAAATGGCTTTAGCCGTGTTTGGAGACCAGATCTAAATACCCAGGTACTTCCCTGCCTTCCTCTTTCCCATCTCCTTCCCTTCCCCACTACGTTCAGCCTCACAACATTTGGGGATGCAATAGACTCACTGGCTTCAGACGGGAGCAGCTGAGACTCTTGTCAGGTATTCACATAAAAAAATTAGTTAGGGGTAAGCAAGTAAATATGCTGTTTCTTAAAGGACATTAATGTCGGAAGTGAATATGTGTTCACCTATACAAACATTAAAATGATTACGCTGTCTGAGTCAACTTTTCAATAAATTAGTTATCTGGTCAATGAAAAAAAATGTATATATATATATTTTAAAGGAAGACAAACATTCCCGGGTTACGAATAGCCCAACAATGTTTGAAAATCTCCTACTACCACCACAGAAAGCCGAAAATGTTGCTTGTGTTGTGATGGAGGACTTAGCCAGCCGAGGAATCGAACACGAGACGTCCGGATGGGACCCAAACGCGATGCCCACTCAACCACTGACCAGTCAATTAGATATTCGAGAATCCAAAAAAATATGAAATATGAGTTGGTTGTAAAATAGACAGTGAGTAAGTACATACTTTTTTTATAATTATGTAGAAAAGAATGCTTCCTTACTGGGGTATATTAAAATACTAGGAGGCAAAAAATTATAAAGTAATATGTAGAAGAAAACACGATACAAGCATTAACCACAGTTCGGTTGCAAAATTGTATGTGTATTTTTCCTTCCCATGTTAATAATCCATATCTTAATGCTTATTTTGAAGTCGGTTATATTTTTTATGGTTTTTATTGCAAGAGGGAGAAAATTAAATAATTTTATAGTGAGATACTTCTTATATCTTTGTCCAAAAGTCATTTTAGTTGTAGGTTGGTGGAACTTATGTATGTTGTAACGAGGATCGTGTGAATCAACGTGAGTTTGTCTGTGTAAAGCATAGGTTCCCAACCTTTTTTTGCCCACCGCCCACTTTGAGAATATTTTTTTTTCTAGCGCCCCCTAACTCGTAAATCTGAAAGAGCATTATCGTCACGATTATATTTACCAACGGGGGGGGGGGGGGGGGGGGGTGATAGGATGGGGCAAGATGCGTTTTTTTATTTTTATTTGGTGACCGGCCAACTCAGAATGAAACCAACTCAGAAGCACCTCATAAAGGTCATTAAAGAGTGATGATAAAAAAATATTGATTATGTTAGATTAGGATTACCGGCAAATTTTAAATGTATTTTTTTCATAGCTTTTAATGACCTTTCTGAGGTGTTTCTGAGATGGTTTAATTCTGAGTTGGCATGGAACCGTTCTGAATTATTTTTATTTTTTTTACTTGGGTTTTATTGCTCAGAAAGATTACACTTGTGCAGTAATTCACGTGACACGCTACAGTGGTATTGTAGACCAATTTCCGTGTTTTGACGTCTAACTTTCCCTTTATCCTACTTTTCTTTTTCATTTTAATCTTTTCTGAAATTTTTTTATTTAATATTTCAAAGTCAGTATTTAGTTTTAATTTGTTATAGATTATGATTCCTGAGTATTTAATTTCTTCTACTTCTTCAATATTTTGATTTTCTATATTAAGGGTAGTGGTTTCGTTGATTTTCTTCTCTAATACCATGAATTTACTTTTAGTTACATTTATTTTCAGTTTATTCGAAGAAAAAAAAACTTTTGTATATAATATAGAAGTGTTCTTTAAAAAAAACTTTTTTTGACAATGCATCTTCGATATTATTTGGTATAATATATAAAAGTGTGTCATCAGCAATAGTTTGATAGAACAGTGCTTTAGGCACTTCACTATATCTTTAATATATATACTTAATAAATAGGAGCGGTCCCAATACAGATCCTTTAGGAACTCCGAGGTTTACTTGTTGTTCTTCAGATATATCATCTCCAATTTTGTTTCTTTGTTTTCTACCTTTAATTTTATTATTACTGATTTTATTATTAGTATTTCTCTGTCTATCGTTTCAAAAACACGTCTAAAATCCAAGAACACTACTATTGTATTTTTCTTCTGATCCATACTGGTTTTCCATTATGAATATTTGTTTCTAAATCCTGCTGTTTTACAAGAATGTTATTTTTTTTCAATAAATTTTCTCATCTCTTCTTTAACTATGGATTCTAGTATTTGTTCGTATGTAGGTTATCCATTTATTTTTCTGAGGTCTTCGAAATTTTTAGCTTTATTATTTTGGGCACTGGTGTTATTATGGAAGTTTTCCACGACTGCGGAAAAATTCCCTTTAACACAGATTAATTTATTAGTGCAACTACTTAAATTTAATTATGCCTATAGTAATTCCAGACGTCGATGATTATTGCGTCATTGTATTAAAATTTTTCATTAAATACTCACTGTTACCTGAAAATATTATTATTCTCTCTTCTTTCCGATGATTGAGAAGAAGTATCTAAGAATAATGAAATACTCTTATTTATGTTTTCGACACTTAGTATTAAATTTGGCTATTTTAGTTTTATCATCTTCAACTCCATCGGGAACCGAACTTCCTTAATGTTTTCCCTCTGTTTGCCACTTATAATTTCTTTAAGTGTAGTCCACATTTTTTTTAATCTCTTTGAGAGGTAATAATTTTTAGCCTCGAATACGAATTTTTGGTATGTTTTATTTCTGTACCTATATATGTTTCTAAGTTTCTTACAGGTTTCCCACCTTTCTTCTGGAAATTGTATTTTACAGGCTTTATAAGCTGTATCCATTTGTTTTTTTTAGAAGATTTAGGGATTTCGTAGGTATACTATTTATTTGTATCTTTTAATATACTACTAGCTGGTTCCCGGCATGCGTTGATATACCATTTTTAAAGAAATAAATTGTTTCCCTGTTCCCCTCCCGCGTTCCCTTTCCACCTTCCCCGCCTACCTCTCCCCTCTTCCACTTCCCCGTACCGCCAATCCCCCTACCGCGTTCCATATAACAGTCCCAGTACATACAGTTTTCAAACATTTCGCGTGCCTCCTATTACAATTTTTTTATTCAAATTTTCGCTTTTCATTCAAAACAAATACCTATTCATTTTTATATATTATAAGAACAATCAATCAAATTTGGTACCTAACGTAGGTATCTATTTAAAATATCTATAATTTAAATACCTAACCCATAGATAATTCTTTTTTTACAAAAAAAACGTTCGAAAACACAGTTCAATTTCGTCAAACGCGCGAACTGTTAAACGTGTGAAGTTAAAATAGTCGTCAAGTTTTCTGAAATTATCCAATTTTCTGAGCAATTTTCTTAAATTTTCTTCCCTTAAGAACCTTCTACAAAGTATTGGGAAACTTTAAAATAAAAGTGAAATGAAGGCGTGACCAAGGGAAACTGGAATTCATTTTATATATAAATACTATCTGGTCCCGGCATGCGTTGCTATGCCATTTAATAGAGAAATTGTTTCTCCCTGACCTTGTTTCCGCCTCCCCTTCTTCTCCTGCGTCCTCTTCCCCTCTCGCGTTCCCACTCCATCACCTCCACCTTCCCTCTCCCCACTCCACTCCCCCCCCCCTTCCCCCGTCCCGCAGACCCTTTTCCCGAGTTCTCCTCCCCCTCCCACGTTTCCCTCTCCCTTCCAGGTTCCCCTCCCCCCTCTCGTCTTCGCCTTTCACCTTCCCCGCCTTCCCTCTTCACTTTACCGCTCCCTCGTACCGCCAACCCTCCTCCCACGTTCCACATATTCAATCCCAGTACATTCAGTTTTTAAACAGCCCGCGTGCCACCTTTTACAATTTTTATTCAAATTTCCATTTTTCATGTATATTAAATTTGGTACCTGACATAGGTACCTATTTAAAATATCTAAAATTCTTGATTCGATTCAAACTATTAGGGGAGTAACTACTTTAAATAAATTTATCAACTTAAAGATTTTCAAAAACAGAATTTTATTTAACAATCATTGTTTTGCAAAATATCCTTCTCAAACACGCGTACTGTCAAACGTGCGATAGTCGTTTAGGTTAGTAATAGGTTTTCTAAAATTATCCAATTTTCTGCGCAATTTTCTTAATTTTTCTCTCCGTAAGAACCATCCTCGTACTTCAAGGAATATTCGAAAAAAAAGAATTAGCGAAGTCTGTTCAGCTGATCTCGAGATTTGCGCTTAGCAACACATTAAGCGATTCATTTTTATACATAAGAGAAGATATATTCGTTGTAGGCATTAGTTCATTTACTACTGTTTTCAGGTGTTCTATTAGTTCATCGGCTTTTCTGTCTAAATTTCCTTGGTTATCGCAGATCCACTTTTTGTTTTGTAATGCCGTATACAATTTATCCTTATTATAGTTCTTTTTATTCATGTATATATATTACACTTCGTGTTCCACGAGGCTTCAGACTATTATATCTAATTTTTGTAATAATTGTTTCGTGATCAGATTGATTTTGAATTCTTCCGCAGCATTTACTTCAGCGTAAAAGTCATTTGAAATTACCAAATTTATCATGGCTTTAGATTTTTTTAATATTCTTGTATAATTTTTGACAAGTTGCTTCCTACCCAGGCAATTTATGATGATTTGTAATCATGTGCTTTTTATATTGAATATTAAAATCTCCACAGATGATTTTCAAGTCTCTTGTATTTATTTGCTAACGGCACCATTCTTCAAAAAAACCTAAGAATTTTGTGTAATTTTGATTTGGGGAATGATAAATAGCTGCATAGGTTCCCAGCGTAAAATCCTTCAATAGCCAGAAGGTATCCAGGTATTATTTTTATCTAGTACCGCATTTGTTGTGACTTTGTAAGAGATGTTGTTTACACACTCACACACATACACTACAGAATTAATGTGATAACTCCACCTGTATGCCTGTTGCTAAATGAGTCGCATCTAATTGTCGAATAGCCCTGAAATGTTGTTTCATTTTGGTTAATTTCTTCGGTAATACAGGTTTCGCTCATCATCACCATGTGCAGTTCGTATTCTTTTAGCATGTCTTCGACTTCTTCGATATGTGCTAGCAAACTAGCTATGGGTTTCTCTGGGTCTCCTGCCGCCCCCCTGAAAGTCTGAAACGCCCCCCAATTTTCTCTTTGCCTTCTACCGCCCCCCTGAAGGTCTGAAACGCCCCCAAGGGGGCGTTATCGCCCACGTTGGGAACCTATGGTGTAAAGTTATCCTGATTTTTGAATGCGTAAATTATAATATATTTTGTACAAAAATTGTTTCAGTGAAATTAAATTCTGGGCTTTGCATTAAAAATCGCGTATATAAAAATAAATCGCTGAATGTGTTGCTAAGTGCATAACTTTCGAACGACTGCACCAAATTGGATAATTCTTTTTTTTTGGGTGTTCGTTATTGTCAGGACAAGGTTTTTATTCCGGTGAGCTCTGGCATTATGAAATTTGTATAAAAAAATGCTATTGGTGGCACGCGAGGAAGCGGCTATTGCTATGGAAAGCGGGAGGGAGGGGAGGGGGAGCGGAACCAGGGAGGGGGAGGGGAACCTGGGAAGGTGGAGGGGGACCTGGAGGGGGGAGGGGAACTCGGGAGGGGGATTCACGAGACGGGGGAAGGGGGAGTGGATTGGGGAGAGGGAAGGTGGAGGTGACGGAGTGGGAACGCGAGAGAGGAAGTGGACGCAGGTGAAGAAGGCGAGGCAGAAGGGGAACGGGACGAATGAGAAAGGACACTCAGGGAGAAACAATTTCTTTATTAAATGGCATAGCAACGCATGCCGGGAACCAGCTAGTTTATTATATCCCTACTGCAATCACCATTCGAGTTGCGAAATCAATTATATAATTTTCCATCCTCACAAATAATGAAAATAAATGCAGATTTCAAGAAAAGCGTAAAGTGCGTGAAATTATTTCCTTGTTCTTTCACAAGATGAAAATATTTCTACTCTCCTGTTATTAGTCCTATTATTAGCCAGTGGCAGTCATTACGTAGCCATCTGCTTACGAAATTTTCTAAAGTGGGTACTTAACAAGATCTAGTAAGAAAAAGGCAGAAAATAATAATGCCTGTAAAGTGTAACAAAATCGTAGAAGATTCGTGTAAGAGTTGCTCATGTCCGACGGACATGAGCAACTCTTGTTGCTCATGTCGACATTGTCCGTGAACGTGAAAACGAACATAAACCACTGAAAATGAACCACGAAAATGAACCTAACGTAACAAGATTTGAAAAAACTCCTACTCCTGCTACTCGTGTTATTAAAATTAGCTAGCATTGGATTAAAATTTTATTCATTTCATTTTCTGGCGTTGAGGCGTCCTTGAGAAGATGATATTTAACAAAAACTAACTATAAGACACTCGATCGTAAATTTGAAATAGTTTTTTTTTTCAAATGAACTTCTTATTTTTAAAAAAGTTACTAACTTATTTTTAATCAAAATGAATAATTAATATCTAGTATGGAAATGTGCTGCTGTATTTATGTTATTTTTTATTCATAAAATGCAGGCTATTAGAATTCGAATTTTTATATTTTTAGAGGCAACTTTAGAAATTAATTGTAGGAAAACGATAGTTATTTAAATAAAATTTTGCTGATTTACCATGAAAGCTTAAATTTTAAAAAAACGGATCGATATGTATTGAAACAGAAATTTGTAACATTAAATTAAAATTTCCACAAAAAACCTTTTTTACATTTTTTAATTTTTTATTCTGTATTGATTGTATTTGCACATTAAACGGGGTAATATTATTTTTTGATAATTACGATTACCTCACATAAAAATGCCAAAGTTGCTTCTAAAATCGTGCAAAATTGAAGTCTTTAATGGCCCAAATATCATAACTTTACATCAACACATAACCGAATTAGGTATTTGCCGTACCTTTCCATTAAAATAAAATTTATTCGGTTTGTTTTTGGGTATTTTGGCCTCAAATCCAAATATAAGTTTTGTACGCAAAAGGCCGACCAGCCGCTCCTCTTAAGATACCTGACCTTTTCCATGCCTGTCGAATATAATGCTTATCGAGGTCAAGGAAAAGCCAATAAAAAGCCAGCGAAACGTCTTTTTGCTGGCTATTCACTATTCAGCACAGGCTATAATTAAAGTGACAGGTTACGAGGTAAGAATCACATAATAAGTCTTAAACGGGGAAAGTCAAGGTAAAGTGAGTGTAAATGAATTTATATAAGGCCAGACATTTTATCAGCACGTGCTTTTTTGTCGTTCTCTTTAATTTTGGGCAATCATCTTTGTCTGGTAGAAACACGAAAAAAATTAATACGGTGACCTTTTTAACCGCGTCTATTTTTGAACAGAATATTTTTGACCTTTATTCAGAATGCTGTGGATCATTTTATGGACCTAATAAGTCCTGGATAGAACTATTCTAGAAAAATTTGAAGCCGCTGGGGGATGATGTGTGAAAAATGTCCAAACCGTCAAGTAAAGACGTCAAAACAAATTTCCAGGGGTGCCCGGATTCATGGGATGAACTTTGTCCGGGTCTTGGTGGCGGATGCAGGCCGGATTGAGAGAAACTGTTTGAAGGAGGCCTTTTGACTTCTCCAGCAAGGCTCCTTCTGGATCCTTTCCTTGCATCGCAGCACTCCTTCCTTTCCTTTTTCCTTAAAAAGTTCCTCCACACCGCATCCATAGATGACATAGGACCTGGTGGATTTTTTTTCCTTGGGGCCTTCCGTGTGGAAATAATGAGTATAAAATTATTTGTATTTGACCGATTACTTCAACCGCAGAAAATTTTATATATTATATATGTAGGTATCTACTGAGAACCGCTGCGGTGCGGTTAATTTAAATACACGTAGCAAAAGCATAATAATTTTATTGCATTTTGATATTTCTAGCTGAGCTTTGTGGTTGAAAATAAACAAGCAATGATTAACTGACTGGTCAATAAAAACCATATTAAATAATTGAACAACATTCTATTTTTAATGGCAGGGGCAAATTAGAGAGGCATGAATTTCAAGTCCAATATTACATGGACGAAATAGAGAGGCATGAATTTCACGTACCAATATTACATGGACGAAATAGAGAGGCATGAATTTAACGTACCAATATTACATGGACGAAATTAGAGAGGCATGAATTTCACGTACCAATATTGCACATACCATTCAAGTATCAATATTACACGTGGATACGCGCCATAAATATATTTAAATCCATTTGGGCATTAATTTCTTTTAAATTAATAATTTATGCTATGAGGGCGCCATCTATGGTTTTTGTATTATATTGAATTTACGTATGTGACATTGAAATTCAGTATATTAATGCATTTTCTTACCTCTGTGAAGCAGGCAATTACTTCCGACGTGAGTGTTAGTGAAAGCCAAGAGATGTCACTCCTAGTCAGTCATTATCAAATAATTCACCCAATAATTGAATTATTGTTGTACCTAAGATTTTGGCACGTATTATTAATATGCAAATTTATATTCATTGTTGAAACTTCCTTGCTGTCAATATTTAAAGTAAGCTGCCAATATTTTAACGAGAAACTTTTACTTCATCCGAACTTACCTACCTACGCTATCGAACCGACTGCGTGCGTGCAAATCTACTAGATATATTGTTTTTGTCAATAAAAATATAATTTCGACACTAATAAAATAATCTTTTTCATTGGTAAGATAAAACACATTTATATTAAACAACTTTATTTCAAATTTTGTTATTTTACTGCACGCTTTCGCATTTATCTGTTATTTTTACATGCCCAAATTGTTTTATATGATATTATTAAATTGTTATACACAGATAGCTAAACTGTCGTGTCACGCATCGCATAAAAATAGTTTGGAAAAACTTTTGACACGTCAGGTATTAAATAAAGCAGAAAATAAGCCATTTAATGTGACTGGCATACACACCATTAAGTTGTTGTAGATTTTATTGAAGCACGATAGGAAATTCCTAAACTAAAAGTAATAATATCGGCGCATGAAAGATATCGTGGAATAAAAACAACATTGACCATATTTTGGAATAATGGAGACGTTGCGACTTTTAGTTGAATTAAACATTTTGTAAATGAAAGTAAAGGTCAAAACGTGTTTTAACTAGTCACCGATCGAAGGTTTGGTTTCGGTTTCGGTTTCGGCAAGTTTCGGCAAAAAAATCTAGTTTCGATTTCGGCAGATTTTCTGCCGAACCTTCGGCCCCACCGGAACTCTGCAAAAGATCTCAATAACTGGTAAATTTCGTCTTAAGAATGTTGTGATTGTAAACGCAATTTAAATTAAAATACTCAATTAATGAGGTCCTGCCTTTATAATGTACATAAGTGTTGATTATTGACAAATTATTGTTCCAAGAAGTAGTTAACATGTTTGTTAATGTTTGGTAATATCAAAAAATATATTTTTGATGATTTCATTCACATGTTAACTTTTGTATAAGTGTAAAAAGTAAGCCAAATTTCAGTAAACAATAGATTTTTAACATGTCTAAAAAAGTTTCGGTTTCGGCCGAAAGATTCGGTTTCGGTTTCGGTAGAAAGTCCTGTTTCGGTCGGACACTAGTTTTAACTAAATAACTTATGCAAAATACATTATTAAATTATTGAGATACACGTTCATTCACCGGCTATGTATGTAAAATGTAATGACAATCACGTAATTTATGAAAATTTATTTTCTTTGAAAAAAGTTATTTAATGTTTTAATAATCAATACATCCATGTGAGTACTGTGTTATGTTTAAGGCGATGCATCATTTCGTGTAAAATTCAGGATCAGACCGCTAACAACAAATTCCTTGTATATGTAGATTTTTTTTATATTAGCTCCACACAGGAGGTCCTGAGGAAAATAATTCCCCTCAGGGCCTATGTCATCTTTGGGTAGGGAAGTTAAGGAAGGAGAGGAAGTTCTGGGAAGGAAAAGGGTATAAGGGGTGGGTAGGAATCTGAGGGTCAGTGTGTCCAGGAGTGACGGACGTATGAATCTATTCCTCCCACTGCGGTGCAAGACGATGTTCCGAGAGAGTATGGCTGTAGAAGTCACAGGGGCTCCCCCAACAGCTGGTGGGCAGACGCATCCACCGCCAAGACCCGGACAAACCTCACCCAGGCTAAGTCACCAAACGTAGCGAACCACTTGGGGTGACCTATGACAGAGGTGTTGGTTATTCAATAAAGACCAATTAGACGGCCGGCGTAGTGCAGCGGTAAGGCGCTTGACTCGCATTCCGAAGGTCGCGGGATCGAAACCCGGCGTGGCAAATAAATTTTATTTGATTAATTTGTGTATTTCACAATTTATTCTTTTAAAATAATATATAGTATATTTGCGGCACGTTCCAGAGTGGAAGATGCTCTCAGTATTGCCCTGGTGTAAGACCACCATTCAGAATTGAAACGTTGCTTGAAATGGCTTCTGCCGTGTTTGGTGACCAGATCTGAATAGCCAGGTACTTCCACACCTTCCTCTTCCCTATCTCCTTCCCCTCCCCACTGCCTTCAGCCTCACAGCATACCCCGATTGGGGATGCCATAGTCCCACTGGCTCCAGACGGTAGCGAGTATGGGTAGCGGTACCCATACTCGCCTCCCAAATTGGCTTTAAGGCTTAATTTCCCGTTTAACACCAGCCGCCTGTTGTGATTTATTCGAGAAATAACATCGCCAACAACATGTTTTATTTTACTTAGCGAAGCTTGGGCACAAATATTAAAATTATATTTGATTTTAAATTTACGAAAATTTTCTAAAAAAATTATTATTCCACTATATTTCCACTAACAATAAAACCATAACCGAAAAATCATAAGTGGATACAGTTTTTTATGGGCCTGACACTTTACTTGTTTCTGGGCTTATAGAAACATTAATAAAAAATACTCGATTGATTCCGAGACAAATATGTGTTTATTCTACTCGGCGTATATAATTTAAGTATCTAAAATCTTCTTAAGCGATCTAATTTTAAAACCAAAATTACAGAATTTTGCGTTACAAAGGACGGGTTGTTTCACAGAATTTAAACAATTCATAAATTTTCAAAGTTAATATTCAAGTGCTATTTAAATTCTGTTTTTATAACATTACTCGCCAGATGCTTCACAAAACTGAAATAAAATATCTCCAAAATTTGATGAATCATTCAAATTCCGTGAAACAACTGTCCCTTGGTAGAGCTTTACCTTAAGTCTTCTTTCCATAACTATAATAGTCACAAAGCACTCTTTTTAGGGTGAATTACTAAAATAGATAACGTTTTTTGTAATTCAATGCCGATGAATAAACTAAGTACAATATAAGTACGCTAAGTACTACAAATGTTGATTTTAAGTCTTCCTGTCATCGACCAACGTTCTACTGTGTGCAAAAAACGAAATATTGAATGAGTCAATTTAAATTGTACATTTATTACACAAACTAATTAAAGGTGAATGAAAATACTCTCACTTAAATGGCAGTGTATTTTATGACATATTAGCTTGTTCCCCGCATGCGTTGCTATGCCACATAATAAATAAATTGTTTTTCCCTGCGTGTCCTTTCCCATTCGACTCGTTCCCTTTCCGCTTCATCTTCCTCTTCTCCACCTTCCCTTTCCCCACTCTCCCCTCTCATTTTTTCTTCCATCCCGTAGTCCCCCCTCCCGAGTTCCCCTCCCCCCTCCCGAGTTCTCCTCCCCCCTCCCGCATGCCGTACATTCAGTCCCGGTACATTCAGTTTTCAAACAGCTCGCGTGCCACCTATTGCATTTTTTTTATACAAATTTCATAATGCCAGAGCTCACCAGTCTACATAGAAACCATCGCGGGCATGCGCACATCAAATACATCGCACATGTTCTACCGGTATTACAATGGAAGATGCTCCGAGGAACTAGCATCATTGATCCCTTCGGCACCGGTGCATAGTCGGGAAACACGCCAAACGCGTGCCCAACATTTGTACACGATTGACATTTGTCACATGAGAACGGGTCGTTTCTTCGACTCGTTCTTGTGTTCAACAGCTCGGCTGTGGAATGGTTTGCCGGCCTCTGTGTTTCCTCCTTCCTACAACATGGGTCTCTTCAAGACCAATGTTCATCCCTTCCTCTCCTCAAAAAGACCCTCCACACAGCATCCCAGATGACATAGGCCCTGAGGGAAATTATTTTCCTCAGGGAGTCCTGTGTGGAGTTAATGTAAAAAAAAAAAAATCCCCAAAGTTTCATCACAATTAGATGAATGGTTTAACAACGCATGGACATCTCATACACTCATTCATATACTCATATACACCGAGCAAACATCATAATATACATATAGAGTTACTCGATTTGATAGCGAAAGCAAAATTATAAAAACTTAATTTATTTATTTATTTATTTATTTATTTAAAATTTACGGCACAAAGTGCCATTTACAAACATGTATTATTATTATATTTAAACAGTCATAGTACAGTGAAGAAAGATTGTTTTTTTTTAAATTTCTTATAATAAGAGAAAAAATTTCTAACAAGTAATGAAAACTTCAAAAGGAACAGTGAAATAAAAAGAATAACTTGTTATGAAGTAACCTCGTTACAATACGTAAGGCTGAAATGCTTGATAAGTAGAGCCTTGTATTTTAATAAGGAAATATGAAAAATATCAGCAACATTGGCATAAAAATTACCAATGGTGAGTATTCTATTTATAACAGAATTATATCCAGCGACAGATGTATAATTGTCACAATAATACATACTAGGGAACCTTGATCTAATGGTAGGTACATGAAAGTGAATCAACTTTAATATATCAGGGCTATCCAACTGATGATTTACAATTTTGTATAAAAATATGAGATCAAAAATTTTTCTTCTGTCACTTAACTTCGACAATTTCAATGAGTGTAATAAAAAGTCATAATTTATTGATTCTAAAGGGATTCCAAGTCGAAAATTAATACACCTCAAAAACTTGCGTTGAACTTTTTCAATGATATTAATGTGATTATTAAAGACAGGTGACCAAATTGTAGAGTTATATTCTAGAATGCTTCTAACGAGAGATGTGAACAGAATTTTTAATGTGTGAATATTTTTAAAATCTTTGGAAATCCTTAAAATAAATCCTAACATTTTCATAGCCCTGTTGGCTATAGAAGTTACATGAGATACAAAGCAAAGTTTCTGGTCAAAAATGATGCCTAGGTCAAGTATTTCGACTACAGAGATTAAGTCTACATTACAGAGTGCATAATTATATATTATTGGGCGTTTAATTTTGTAGAACCTCATAACTTGGCATTTGTTAATATTTAGCTGAAGTTTATTACCTGAACACCATTTGAAAAAACTATTGAGATTCTCTTGCAAGATTATACAATCGTGCACATCATTAATGACTTTAAACAGTTTCATATCGTCGGCAAAGAGTAAAACTTCGATATCATGGAAAATGCTAGTAACATCATTGATGAATAGTATAAATAATAAAGGTCCCAGGTGAGAACCTTGCGGCACACCGCTGGTAGCAATAAATTCGTAGGATAAACAGTCATTGATCTTTACAAAGAGTAACCTATCAGATAAGTAGCTGATCAACCAAGCCAAAAAATTACCACTTATCCCTAATTTTTTTAGTTTATTTATTAATATTTTGTGGCAGACCTTATCGAAAGCCTTGGAAAAATCAGTATAGATGGAGTCTACCTGTAGCCTGTTAGTCAATGCTGTGTTTATATAGTTTTCATATACTGTAAGGTTTGTGAGAGTAGATCTAGAAGAGACAAACCCATGTTGGCAATTGGTAATTACATGTTTAATATTAGAGGATATTTTACATAGAATGATTTTTTCAAAGAGCTTAGGAATGCTAGACAGAATACAAATAGGTCTGTAATTGCAAACATCGTTTTTTGAACCCTTCTTGAACACGGGGGTGAGATAGCAGGATTTCCAGCTATTGGGGAATTGGCCTGTTTTGAGAGATTTGTTAAAGATTTTGTACAATGGATAAGAAAGAGAATTTATACAATTTTTTAAGAATATGGATGGGACATTATCAGGACCAGAACTTGTTTTTGGTTCCAAGAGTTTAATCGCGGCAATAATATCGTTACGTTCAATTAGTAGTTCAGATAATTGCAAGTTAATATCTGTAACAAATTCGGGAATACTATCAACAGGGACATCATCCTCATATACACTTTTGAAAAAGTCTGCAAATAGATTAACAATATCATCAGTTTTGGTACAAGTCTTGCCAGTAGTAGTGCCATTTAGTACTGCAAATTCGCATTTTATTGAACTAATGACGTAGAAAGTTTGTAAAATGGTTTATTCAACATTCTACGGATAACAGTCTGCAAAAAAAGTGTTGATAAGGTAACAACGAAGATAAAAAATAACGTTTTTTGCTGTAGGTACTCGTACATAGGAACCATTTCTTGAATGAAACTTTACTTTCATCTCAGGTATACTTCGCACCATTAAACGCTTTTTTACTGCTCTAGATTGGAATTATCTCTTTAAATTACGTTATTTCAAATTAAACACGCTTGTAAAGCGTTGCAAAAATATAAACCAAGCAGAACTGGTAAAATCATCAACACTTTTTTTAAGTTATTGGTTAATTTTGCAGTATTTTTATATCACATCCGCATTTGAACACTATATCCAAAGATTTAACTTGACTGGTAGTGTCAAATCTTCCTTACCGGATTATTCAAATTTAGTTCATATTTCTTTGAATTTTTTTAATAGAAAGTCTGCGCTTTATTTTAGCTCATTTCTATGTATTTCGTATTCTGGGTATCGATATGGTTTTTATCGAAAATGTCGGTGACTTGTCATCGCTCCCAAGTACGAGTGCACGCCACTAACGAACAAATAACAATTATTCACGTCAAATAAATTAGGAACCCTTAGTCGATTTGAACTGTTGTTTGTTCGTTAGCGGCCTGCAGTAGTGCTCGGCAGCGATGACAATTTACCGACATCAATCTATCTATCTATCTATGTAAATAAAAATGAATCGCCGAAATGTATGTACGCACATAACTTCCGAACGACTGCACCAAATTGCATAATTCTTTTTTTTGTGTTCGTTATTGTCAGGACAAGGTTTGAATAAAACTACTGGTGAGCTTTGACCTTAAGAAATTTGTATAAAAAAATTGCAATAGGTGTCACGCGAGCTGTTTGAAAATTGAATGTACCGGGAATGAGGGAGGGGGGTGGGCGAGGGGAACTCGGGTAGGGGGTTGTCGGGAGGGGGAGAGGCGAACCCGGGAGGGGGCAGGGAACCTGGGAGGTGGGAGGGGAACTCGGGAGAGGGTTCACGGGACGGAGGAAGGGGGGGTAGTGGAGTGGGGAGAGGGAAGGTTGAGGAGGAGGAGTGGGAACGCAAGAGGGGAAGGGGACGCGATAGAGAAAGGAGAGGCGAAGGGAAGCGGGACGAATGGGGAAGGACACGCAGGGAGAAACAATTTCTAATTAAATGGCATAGCAATACATGCCAGGTACCAGCTAGAATTCCGCAGGTCCCTTTAATAAAATTCACCAGGATTGAATATGTGAACAAATCTTCTGATTCCACAAACCAATTTTTTCATTTTTTTCGTTTCATACTGATCAGGACATTGGCACCAAAATTGAATTGCAGTCTCTTAATCGCATTCTTATTTCCCGCATCTTTGTATTTCGTTTTATTTTTATTTATATTCAGTTTACAAAGTATAATATTTGACTGCAAAATAAATTACATAATAAGTTTTCACTGATTTTTTTCTTCATTTTATGATGTTTCTCTTCTATAGAAGCAGACGCTTGTGATTAGAAGGGGGACGAATATCGGTGTGAAAAATATATTTTGTATCTTAATTGTGGTAGGAACTTTAAAAAAATAGACAAATTTAAAAGTTATAAAAGTAATGAAGATAATTTAATCGTTTTGTTATTTATCTTTATCTTTTTTTATCATACAGGAGGCCGCTGTTTGCCGGTGCCGAAGGGATCAATGATGCTAGTTCCTCGGAGCATCTTCCATTGTAATACCGGTAGAACAAGGATAGCATTCCCACCCGACGCCTGTGCTCTAAAGATTGCAATCCGTCTGTTAAGATGGGAGAATCTATCAAACGGACCGCCCGTTTCTGCACAGAGTCGAGGGTATTTTTCAGGTATTTTGGAGCTCCAGACCAGAGGTGGCTGCCAAATTCAACCGTGGGGCGCACTTGCGATTTGTACAGGGTTAGCAGTTGTGTACTATTAAAGTATCTGCGGGCCCTGTATAGTACGCCCAGTTTTTGGGAGCCTAACTTTACTCTGGCTTCGATGGAGCCCCCATACCTCAGCTGGTCACTTAGGGTTACACCAAGCATATCAATGGAGGGCCTGTTCGGAAGATTGCTTCCGTTGAAAGCGACTAGATTTTCATTTCGATCCCTTTTAGACGTAATCAGACAAGATTGGGTCTTTGAAACATTAAATTCAACGAGATTATTTTTACCCCAAGAGAAAACACTCTCGAGGTAACCGTCCGTTCTATAGACAATATGAGTTTATTTGGTAATTTACGTACTAACAAAGTAACTGGGAGGAGGCTAGAATTGATCCGCTCGGCCACGGCCCTCTGACCCCCGCTGACATCTTACGGACTTGTCGGAAAGCTTTATACACCTAGCGGAGAAGTCTTTACATACGCTACAGAACTCTTGTAAGGTATTCACCATTTTATAGACCAAACTCGATCCCAACATCTGGTCGGCATTTTCCACATAAGAACGATTATTTCTTTTCCCGGCAGTTTTTTTTTTGCGTAATATACTACCATAATCATAAATACACGGTTTCCGGAAATTCATGGTTCAGGCGGGAAACTGGTAAATCTGCATCACACGACTAATAGGATATTTTTTTAAATCCGAACTTTTCGATTTTTTTTTACTTTTTCGAATTTTTTCGACAACTAAAGAATTTTTTAAAAATTTTGAAGCCGGATCAACTCACTTTAAAAGACATTAAAACCAACTTTGAAATCGATTTACTTACTCGAAAACGAAACCTAAAATCAAAAAACAGAGTAAGCAATTCACACGCGGTAGAAGTGAAACCTTCAGAAAACTAAAGTAGACAAGAGTGGGGAGGCTACGAAGCACAAAGAGGAGACCAAAAGGCTACGAAGCATCGCACAAAGAGGAGACCGATTAAGCTATCTCATTTTCTCGCAGGCTGTAGATGAATGTGTTTGTCTCTTTTTAGTATCACTATTTTTCTTTTCATCAAGTTTGAAATCACAACGGTTGTAAAGAAGTTTTCACTTCAATAGAGCTAACTCCAAAATCGACTCCAAACATAACTTATGTTTCCAGATACGGTGTATAAAGAAAATCAATGAAAAGTGTGATATGACGAAATTCTCTCATTATTCCAAAACAAAATAAAAAAGTCTTTTACATTAAATTTAAAAATTCCGGTAAAAGCTGTGCAAATTTATACGACACGGCATAATAAAATACCACCATATTGATTAAAAAACTTATAACGTGCAGTGAATCCGTTTTATGCCCTGTAAAAACTCCCAGCATTTTTTCGCCGTAAAATTGAGACACACCAACCTTTGACACTACCATTGATGGAAGAAAAAACTCGGTGACGTAAACTTGTCGATGCATTGCACTGCGAATTTAAATGACTTGAAACTCGTAACATGAATTTTTCATAACTTCAATTTTCTCGCGCTTTAAATGAGGTTTCGTTAACCACCGGCCCGCGGACCAAAAATCATGGAAAATTTGGTTTTCTATTATTAATTTTTGTATTATATTCATGGGGTTAGGTTTGTGTCCAATTTGGGAGATGGGTACCGCCGCGACGGGAACCACTTATTTGATAACAAACCCCTTCCTTAGGTCACCCTAGTGGTTCGCTACTTTGTCTAGGTCTTGGTGGTGAATGCGTTTGCCCGTCTACTGCCTGGCTGGTTGCGGGAGACCTAACCTAGACTTCTCCAGCTGGAGTATCACGATCCATCGCCGGGAGAGATTTATTTATTTATTTATAAACAGAAACAAACAGTACACTAGTTACAGTGGTGAAAAAGATTTATAATCATTAGTGTGTTTATAGTGGGTACCTATGATGTGTTTCTTTGTCGTGTCTTATTTAGTGTACGAGTATATTAAGTAATTACCGGGAGATATGCGTAGTGGAAAGCTGTAGGTGTCTGTGTGTGAGTATATATGTATGTGCATTGAACAAATTTATTATTGACAAGATGCTCTTTTTAAATTTAGGCAGTGAATTGGAGAAAATGTCAATGTTAGAATTTAGACCAATATTATTGCACATAAATATACTTAACAATATTATTGAACATAGATTGGCGAATTACTTGCTGCATTTGTCTTGTAAAAACGTGAGATGGAATTATTTAACCCCGTATCTCCACCCACCTCTCATTCCTGGACACATCTAACCCCGTATCTCTACCCACCTATCATTCCTGGACACATTTAACCCCGTATCTCCACCCACCTCTCATTCCTGGACATATTTAACCCCGTATCTCCACCCACCTCTCATTCCTTTTTCTTTTCCAGAACTTCATCTTCTTCCTTTCCATAAAAAGACCATTCGCACAACATCCCCAAAGATGACGTAGAGGGAATGTTTTTCCACAGGGCATCCTATGTGAAGCAATCGTAAAAATATATAGGTATATATCTCGACTCAAAATCCGAAGGTCGCGGGCTCGAACCCGGCGTGCGTAAATAAATTTTGTTTGATTAATTTGTGGTATTTCACAATTAATTAATTTAAAAAAAATATTCAGTATATTTGTGGCACGTTACAGAGCCCTTGTGTAAGACCACCATTCAGAATTGAAACGTTGCTTGAAATGGCTTCCGCCGTGTTTGGTGACAAGATCTGAAGGGCCAGATACTTCCCCATCGCTTTACCCTCCACACTTACATTCAGCCTCGCAACATACCTCAATTGGGCTTGCCAAAGTCTCACTGGCTCCAGAAGGGAGCACATAACTAAAGCCGCGTTTACATTATTTGGTTTAAATCCGAACACTATTTTGAAAATTATTTTCTAATATCACATGCATTTAATAAATAAATCACTTCGTTGTAACATTAAAAACCTCAACCACATTCAAACTCAACCTGTCGCGTGTCGTGCAAATTCCCAACCATGACATAATTAATTTCTCGTGCAAAACACTATAACCTTACACCACGAGATACCTCTTTCCCGGGTATCCATTACCCGATGCCCGGTGCCGGGTGTCCGGTGCCCGGTGACCGGTAATATCCGCGCCGAGGCAAACATGTCCCGTCTGGTGCAACGGTCACTCAAATTGACTATTAGGTGACAGTCTGTTGCCGGTACCCACGTATCATGGCGAGTTTAGTCATTGAGTTGAACGCACGAGGTAGAAAGGGACTTTTTAATTTTAATATTTGTTTCTAATTTCGTTCCAAATAAGAATTGAAACTGGTGGCGAATAATGAGAGCTTTTATTATTATCGTGACCATCTGAGATTATGGTACCGTGACGACACAAAGAGGGAAATCAAAGTTTCTTATCACAATAATGCTGCAGCTTTTTCAAAAGATAAGGTACACAATGTGTATACGTCTGTTTCCTCCAAAGGAAAAGAATAATTATTTTCTTGCATCTCTCTCACACACCACAACGTAACGTATCCACTGAACCATACAATACTACTAGCTGTGACGATATTTTTTTAAATATCAAACAGTATTAATAGCCTACGATCTGCGAATGGTTGAAGTCCAGAACCCGACTTCCGACTGCCGCGCCACAAATAACATCTGTGTTCGTGAAATTTTCAGCAAAGCTATCGTTATAATTCGGGTTTTAGTTCAAGAATCTGCCAAAAGATGTCACAACTTCCGTAAGCAGCTCGCATATGGATGTATATTACCTAGGATTAAGTACTAGGATTTATAGGCGGTTATAGGCTATATGCAATTAATCTAACTTCCAACAACCATTATAAAATCATGATGAAAGAGAAAGGGGCCTTATTGGCCCGGAGCTCTGTATGCCATAAATTCAAAAAGTCAAAAAAGCTATATGCAAAATACGAGTATATTACATATTATGGCGTCATTGCGTGTTTCGGTTACTTTGTCTGTTTGTCACGGTTACTTTGTCTCGGTGACTAGCTGTCAGCTGTCACTGGATCACTGGCTATTTTTGGATCCAGTTCCTACTTCCTACTCAAACTGGGCGAAGCCGAACTAAAAGCTGCCTAAAAATTCAAAAACGACAAATTTCAATGCGCTGATGGTTTTGCTTTTGTTCTTAAACATACGATTCTGCAGCTCTTTTTTACACACTAAATAACAATAGTTGAAAATGAGATGAACGGTGAACGTACAGCTGTACCCCAAAGGAAAAATACAATCATTTTTATACATCTCCCTCACACGTATAAAGAAAATGAAACGCAATTCCCAACGCCGTAGTTCAGTCGTAATAAGATGTATTTTTGTTGAATTGTTTTCATTGTTTATTATTACATATATTATATTTACTGTTTCCATCAAAGAAAAAAGTAGTACGTTGGAGGAATCAGACGCAAGTATATTGTGTGTCTCATATTTTGTCTCACCATTATTTAATGTATAAGAAAGAGCTGCAGCATTCTTAGGATAAAGAACGAACGTTTTATACTTTGTGTGCCGTCACTGTACCGTAATAGTAAACGTAATAGTGGATCATCACGGTAATAATAAAAGCGAATCCGAACATTACGTTCGGTACGACGCGACAGTACTCTCAGCAGTAGATGTTTAGCGATTTAGCGTAATATCCCAAACACGGCACTAACAAAGCTAAGACAATAAATCTGTGTATTTTTTGAGAATTAATAATTAAAATTTCATTTAAATTATTTCATTTCGTTTAAAAAAAAACAAGTAGACTCTGTCTATACTGATTTTAGTAAAGCTTTTGATTCAGTTTCCCATAAAATTCTCATTTGGAAATTAAAAAAACTAGGTATACGTGGTAATATATTAAACTGGTTTGAAAGTTATCTTACTGGAAGACAACGAATTTTTAGAATAAAATCCTCCCTGTCGGAAAAAATTTATGCAACAAGTGGAGTTCCACAGGGTTCACACCTTGGCCCAATCTTATTTATCTTGTTTATAAATGATCTAACAAAAATATTTCATGATGTATTTTTCTTACTTTTTGCTGATGACCTCAAAATGTTTAGAATTATTCAAAATATTTACCACTGCAACATTCTTCAAGATAATATCAACAAATTGTTAATTTGGTGTAATGAAAATAGACTTTACTTAAATATTTCAAAATGCCAAGTGGTTAGATTTTCTCGAATAAAAAAAACAGTGATCTTTAATTACAACATTGATAACAATACTCTTGAGACATTAACACAAATTAAGGACTTGGGCATCACTTTTCAATCAAATCTTTCATTTGTTAACCATATAACTGAAATCTCTAATAAGGGCTTAAAAATGTTGGGATTTATAACCAGGCTAACTAGAAATTTTAACAATATAAAGTGTATTAAACTGTTATATTTTGCCTATGTTAGAAGTCAACTTGAGTACAATTCTTCCGTCTGGAATCCACATTATAGTATACATGTACAAGCTGTTAAAAGAATACAAAACAAATTCTTACGTTTTCTAAATTTTAAAATGGGTATTCCAGCAATTATGTTGAACTACAACACTATTTTAAATGATATGAATATGCTCAAATTGTCCGACAGAAGAATTTTCACTGACTTGGTATTTCTATATAAAATTCTAAATGATTTAGTTGATAGTCCGATATTGCTAGAATTGATAAGCTTCCGGATTCCACTACGTAATACCAGAAGTCAGGATTTATTTCAGTTCAGAAATTCTGGAACTAACTACCATATGTATTCCTCTTTGCCCAGAATACTAATGGAGGGAAATAATTATACCAAGTCAGTGGACATCTTCAATTTATCTTTAAACAAATACAAAATACTGTTCCTGAGGCAGTTCAGTTATGTACAATAAATACTATATATTGCGTTGCAAAAACCTATTATATTTCTTTGTTAAAAAAATAGTATTTATATATTATTTAATCATAGTGTAATTTGTAAATTTCATACTTATGTAAAAGCCCCGTAAAAGGGCGTAAATAAATAAATAAAATTTCATGTTTAATTAACCTCAGTTATTGAGAGGCGAGTATGGGTACCGCCGCCCCGAAAACCATTTAGTGAATAACACCTCTGCCAGAGGGTCACCCCATGGTTCGATACGTTTGGTGACTTAGCAGGGGTGCCCGGTTTCATGGGTTGAGGTTTGTCTAGGTCTTGGCGGCGGATGCGTTTGCCCAACTACTACCCAGATTCCAACCCACCACTCATACCTTTTTTCTTCCCAGAACTTACTCTCCTTCCTTTCCTTAAAAAGACCCTCCACACCGCATCCCCTAAGTTGACGTAGGCCTTGAGGAAACTATTTTCTTCGGGGAATGGGAACCTTTCAAATATCAAAAAAATAACATGGCGCTAATTGGCCACTTTAAGGACGGGTTGTTTCACGGAAAATGAACAATTCATCAACTTTCAAAATAAAAATTCAAGTTCTGTGATAGTTTTATTCTAGTTCTGTTATTTTTTAGAACTTAGGCAGAATATAATTATTAGCTTTAATATTTGAGGAATTGTTCAAATTCAGTGAAACAAATGACAATAAGGCAATATTACATTGAAATACTGCAAAGGACAAGCATTAGATAGTATAGGAAAGATTGCAACGAAGCTTTTGGCAGTTACATCTATGCCTGTCATTACAAATTATTGGTTCACACATATTATTTTCAAAAAATTCATCAAAAACAAAAAATTCTCACCTCCACAAAAAATTCATTTAACCCTTTGCGCTCCGGTTACTAAATTTCACCAGTGGGGTACCTGGTCATCCTCCTTTCCCGGGCTCAATTCCAGGGCAAATTGCAGGATAGTCCAACGTGTATTTGAAATGTGCATCGCGTTTATTTGTCCCAAGCTCTCGAATAAAATCCAGGGAAGATTGCTTCGCGGTTGCTCTAAATGCGGGTTTCAATTCTCACGGACAAATAGGTAGATTGAAGTTAATTGTTTCTGCGTTTGACGTGGTTTTAGCTGTTAATTTATTTTTTTGATTTTTAATCAGAAAAGCGAATGTTTAATTATTTTATTTATTTATTAATCTAAAGTTAGCTAATATCTTCGTGTGTGCTAATAATTTTAGATACATGTATAAATAAAAAATTACAAAATATAATATCACATAATATAGGCGATAATCCATCTTCAAGCTACTTGTAGTTATCTTCTCTTTGTACTTTTATATTATATGTATTTTGTCAATGCTCTTCATCTATATGTAATCTCCTTTCATTGTGATCTCTCTTTTTTCTTTTCTGTTCGTGTTATTGTTATATTATTAATTGGACTAATGGTCCGTAAATAAATAAATAAATAAATAAATAGATGCACCACGTGGTTGAAAATTCGGGATCAGGCCGCTCACAATAACACACGTTATGTAGATGGCGATAAGGTTTAAATCCCCTTTCAGCACCAGCGGCCTGTATTGATTTCTTCAAGAAAAATACAACGCCCAAAAGCGTGTTTTATTGTATTACGAAAAATTTAGACACAAATGCTTTATGGTAATTTTCTGAAAATATAATTTTCCACATTATTCAAAAATACACAACAAAAAAGGGTTTTGTAAGTAAGAGATTTTGTACATTGAAGCATTTTTTTATTGGCCTGATACTTCATTTTTTTCTGGGCTTATATAGAGACTGGTAAAAAAATTCTCGATTATTTCAGAGGTTATATTCTAATCGCAGAATTTTATTAAAGCATCTTAAATATTTCTAAGCGATCCAATTTTCTTAGTTTATAGATGCGATACCGTGTTAGTTTTGTTCCTCATATTTTAAAATTGTTTTCTACGTTTCTTTTGGTGAAGCCGTCAATATCCACGTACAAATAACTAACACGGTGAATTTGTTAATATTAAAGGGAGTTTTGTGAATTTCAATTGCCTCCGTAATTAGGCATGCTCTGTGTGTTCTGGGTCTTCCCAGGACTTGTTGGGAAGACCGGTTTCAATTAAATGCTCGGCAATTTCCACACACGCTATCGCATCTATTTACATACATGAGGACTTATTCTAGCACAAACTTTTTATCAATTACACATCTGCCCTGATGATGGACACTGCATTGCTGTCCGAAACGCTTTGTAAAGAAGGAGTAGGGAAACACGGCATTATACCCCCAAAATAAATCATGGTTATCTTTCACAAATATTACTCGACAGTTTTACTGAATGTAACTTTTTCCTATTTGTTTGGAATTTTCTTTTCTGAAGTCGAATTATGTCAATTCTGACGGCGATATCTAGTCTATAAATGATGTAACGATGGATGTAACTCATTAAAATTAAACCTTTAGATAGAAATCTCGGTTTAGATAGAAATCTCAGTTTAGATAGAAATCTCGGTTTTTTTACATTAGCTCCACACAGGAGGCCCAACGAAAATAATTTCCCTCAGGGCCTTTGTCGTCTATGGGGATGCTGGGTGGAGCGTCTTTGTGGGAAAGAGTGTGAGGGGTGGGTAATAATCTGGGGGTCAGTGTCCAGAAGTGACGGACGTGTGAATCCATCCCTCCCACTGAGTTGCAAGGCGATTTTCCGAGAGAGTTTGACCGGAGAAGTCACAGGGACTCCGTCAACCATTCGCAATCCGGCCTGCCATGCTGCTATGAGCAGACGCATCAGCCGCCAAGGCCCGGACAAAACTCCCCCCATGAACCCGGGCACTCCAGCTAAGTCACCAAATATGGCGAAATACTATGGCAGAGGTGTTGGTTATCCAATATATGGTTTTCGGGGCGGCGGTACCCATACCCGCCTCCCAAATTAAGGTAATATTATAACGTTTTTAGTGCATACCAAAGACCTGCGGAGCTCTTTTTTTTTACTTTTTAATGCATAGTAAAGAAATTTAATTATTTTTTACTATATTCAAGATTTTTTTCTTTAAATATGCTTATAGGCAAACATCTTTCAATGCTCCGTGCTCCATAGCGCATGATGGAAATGATTCTGCAATTTAAAAATAATTACGGTTACCTAAATATAATATTACAAACATAAGTTGAAGCGCAAATTTCATAACAGGTAATGACTCACCGTTTGAGAGATATAGATAAAAACAGCCACACAAAGAAGAAAAAAATGGTTCGCTACATCCAAAGATTTTTGCATGCTTTTCAATTGAAAACTTTGTCGCTTTTTAAAAAGAACATAATGGATTTGTGGGATATTTATGACGAAATTTGCATGCGGTAATTATAATCGTGTAAATAATTGGATAAAAACATTATACGAATTGGAAAACAGTTGCATTTGAAGCAGCAATTTGTGGTTTAAGGTACAAAAGCCAGTTTGCATTAACAGCGTAGCAAATTTAATTTTATTACAGCATAACCAATATCATTAATACACTTATACAGGGTGTTAAAACCGGTGATTCGTGACATTATTTGGAGTAAAAAGTCTAAATGAAATTTTGGTTTTCGGTTATGTGTTTGTTTATTTTTTTATACCTATTTACTATTTTCGTGTGAAAACCGCACAATCCTAAATGCTCTCAACTGTCAATAGCCTGTAGGACCATGGCACCCTCAAATCCACTACGCTGTCAGGCCAACGAAAGCGGGGGTAAGGAAATCGGTAAGTGAAGGATGGGAAGTAGAACCCGGCTATTCGGTTCTAGGCCGCTCGTTCACCGGTGAGATCGGATAGGTGTGGAGCTAATGTAAAAAAACCACTTATTTAGAAATCCTGATATTTAAAAAAAAGAGATTTATGTTCCCGACAACTTCACAAGAGCGCGCAGGCACAGGACTTTTGTTGTTCCATCTAAAAGCTATTCTTTTATTAAATTGCTTGTCCTCTAACAGATATTTTTAACTGAATGAAAACTAATATAATAACTAAACATAAGTATCTATTAGTATTACTTAACTAAAACTAAATATTATTATTGGTCATGTTAACTGTAAATGTGCTGTAAATGTATTTACCTCTTCCGTGGTTTCATTTGGACGGTTGTAATCTGCAGTCATACTACCATAAGTGTTTCGCAAACACTGTTGAATGATTGTGAATGGTTACCTTTTCAAAGTAAATCCGGTATCTATTGCGGAGTATTTACATATTGTTGGTGTAACTGGTGCACTTGTAAATTCATTGTTCATTGGTTGCGATAATAATGGAAAAGTCTGCACGATTTCAATTCGTGCTCTAACTTAGAAAAAGGTTTATCACACTCGAGTAAGGTTCGTTCGGTTTTGCATTCCTTGGTAACCCTTTACGGGTGTTACGAGTATTTAACTTTTGAACGACATTTTGGTGTTGTAAGTGGTGATGTACAAATTACTAGATATACCTGTTAGGAAAGTATAGGGTCCTTTGTTCAATTTGAAATACACTGACAAGTTTCACTGAGTTATTTTATTTACAGACATTGAGGTAAAAACATGATTAAAACACTTCGATATGCGACAATTATTTGTACAGCTTGTAAAACTACATCCAGGGCCGGTTCCCTGTTCTTTGACTAGAGGCCAACAAGCCTTGTTTATTGTTCTACGAATAGCGATCGAAAAGAGGCAGAATAAACTAGGAACAAACCATTTATAATATATATTATATCAAAACACTATTTCCTATTTATTTATTTCTATGTATTACAGTATTTACCTTTAACATTTTTACATAATAGATAAATTTTGAAAACATTTTTACATAATATATTTTGCAATTTTATTATGTTGGGTGTAAGGTAGGTTTGTGAAGGTGAAACTGTGTATAGGTATTGTTGTATGTTTCGTGAACACCTCACTAGGAGAACCTGTGCTGAGGTGTTTACGTGTTTATTTATGATTATGTGTGACAAGTATTTATGTGTTGTAATAGAAAGTTTTATTTTTTTTTATTTTTTTTTTATTTTAATAGTTATTGTACATTTAGAAGAGAAAAAAAAGTTTTTTTTATGTATATATTAGAGAAATATATATATAAACATACACATACATACACATCCATATACATACATGTACATGCACATATTACATATATATATATATATATATACATATGTATACATACAAATACACATTCACATACACATATGTACACACATATACAAATTGTAAGTGTATGTATTGTAAGGGTTGCGTTGGATACTTGAAAAACTACTTAAATTTTAGGTTTATTTAATTTTACACTTTTTATAGTTTTATTATGTTTGGTTAGGAATAATTATGTTTTGTATAAAGTTAATATCTTGATTTTTAATCCAGTCAGTGATATGTTTTTTATGAATGTTTGTAGATGCATTTGCAGATAGTATTTGTTTCAAAGTAATGGGCATGTAATTAAAAAGTTTGGTTGCATAATACTGAAAGTGTCTTTGTCCATGTGTAGTGTGTGTTATCGGTATATTCAGTGTTTTATTTGTTGAGGACCTGGTTTTTGTTATGGTTTTTGGTTGAATTGGAAGATGTAGTCTGTTTTGGATAAGGTATATTATAGCAGATTTGGCATAAAGTTGTCTTATTGACATGACTTCTAATGTTTTGTAGATTTCGCTAGAATCTGTGTGAAATGGTACTTGCAAGATGAGTTTAATTATCGCTTTTTGTATTTTTTGAATTGGGTCAATTGCTATGTTTGTAGCACTTCCCCAAGCTAGTATTCCATATGTGGCAATGGATTGACAAAGTGCAAAATAGATCGATCTTAGTATTGTAAGTGGGAAGATGTTTTTAATGTACTTTATTAGGTGCATGACTCGTTTCAGTTTATTTGTGATGAAATTAATGTGGTCAGTCCAGCGTAAGTGTGAATCAATAATAACCCCCAGGTATTTTGTATGTTTTACCCTTTCTATATGTTCGCATTGGCAGTTGGATAAAGTACAGTCATGTAGAAGCAAGCCTATGTTTGATGGAGGTTGACCTCTCCGTGTAATACTATGAGTGATATATTTTGTTTTGATTGTATTAACGGTTAGAGTATTACTGTTTAGCCATTTTTTGACGATTGATAAACTTTTTTCGGCTATTATAAATACATCTTTCCATGTGGCTGCTTGACAGAGAAGAACTGTATCGTCAGCGAAAGTCACGATTTTACCTTCAATTTTAATGTCGCACAGTTCATTTATATAAATGAGGAATAATAAAGGGCCAAGTACACTCCCCTGTGGTACTCCGTACGTAATTGAAAGTGGTTCACTTGTCTTGTTGTCAATTTTTACTTGTTGCGTTCTGTCAGACATGAAGCTTTTAATTAAATTGAATTCTACTCCATTAATGCCAATGTTTTTTAACTTCTTGAAAAGTTTTTCATGTGAGATTGTGTCGAAAGCTTTACATAGATCTAAGTAAATAGAGATAACTTTTTTCTTAGCGTCTAGATTATGTGTAATGAAGTCTGTTACGGTAGCTATTGCATGTTCTGTGCTCCTGTTTTTCCTGAAGCCATGTTGGTTTACCGAGAGTATTTGTTTTGCTTCTAAATAGTGTTGGAGCTGTTTTTTAATAGTTTTTTCCAGGATTTTCGAAATGGTATTTAGTAGCGTAATGGGTCTATAGTTGTTAACATTATTTTTTTGTCCTGATTTGAAAATTGGAATAATAAGGCCTTTTTTTAGTAAGCTAGGAAAAATTGTCACTGTCTTAGCAGTAACTGTATTTTTTTTATTATTCTTTATTCATAAAAAATAATTTAGGTACTTATAGTGTTTACAAGTTTTTTCGACTACCACACTAGGCACATGCCCGTATAGTAGAAGTCGATCTGATAGAACTGACACTAGCGCCATCTGGACGTACAACAGAAACCTGTATTATCGAGGTACAACCTGTCGGAAAGTAAACCAGAAAAAAAAAGTGCAGAGGGCAGTAATTGCCTAATTCAAATTATAAACTTATCTTTGGAGTCGGTGAATTATTTTCCCATTTGGTCTCTGGTAGGTTGACATGTTGTTCTTGTATTGTTTTGTATTTATAATACTTAAATAGTGCAATTGAATAGCGTGGATTGACTAGATGATCATGTGGGGAAGTGTGTGAAAGGGTTTAGTTTTTCCTGTGGGGAAAATTTAACCCGGACATTTAAATCTGGTGCGTAAAATACCTACTCTTGTTTCATAATTTTAAAGATTTCTTAAAGTTCCAAAGCTCATGATCGAAACGATGCATTTCTTTACAAATTTCTTATTAAAAAATCAGAGCAATTTTTATGATGACAGAATTCGCCGTTCGCGAATTCCTTGGGCGGCATATAAGCATACTCGTATATCGTTGGCACTTTGATGTTGCCCGGGTTTTACACAGAGTTTTTCGAAATCAAATGTAAAAAGTAATTTTTTACCTCTTATTCTGTACGTCAAATGTGCAAAATATCATCCGGAAACAATAATATTACTCCTGTTTCGAATATCAAGTGTACGAAATTTCTACCTTGAAATAAAATTGTAGTTTTTATTTACAAAATAAAACAGAAACCTACATCGGGGAACTCTTCTTTATATGCGTAAACATAAAATTGATGGTTTATGGAAAACAAAGAAAGACTCCATAATATTGCTTGCCAAACATATTCCATATTAATTTGACCAAACTCGTGCGAATCCGAGTAACAAGTCATGAAATCTGTCTCCTGTAAAAATACAAGACTAAACTTCAACAATCGCTCGGCAAGATTTTTTGAAATCTCATAACCATCATCAACTCATATTTTTTATAAATTAAGGATGTTTTTTTCTTCCATTCAAAACATATAACAGTAACAAATAATTTACTTAATCATTGTAGACAATATTAGCTAATCTCAAACCTCAAACGAAAATTTTAAACAGAAAAATCAGAATAAAATATGGTCGCATTTAGTAATTGAACCCAGGACCTTAACCTTTCCGGGGCTCTTCTCTAATAATTGAACTAATTCTAATATCCCCTTCAGTCATATTTAACTGTATGTTACTGCGACAAAGAAATCAAAGATTCGGTCACATCAAGGTATTGAACCCAGGACCTTAACCTTGCCGGGGCTCTTCTCTAATCATTGAACTAATTCTAATATCCCCTTCAGTCATATTTAACTGTAAGTTACTGCGACTAAGAAATCAAAGATTCGGTCACATCAAGGTATTGAACCCAGGACCTTAACCTTGCCGGGGCTCTTCTCTAATCATTAAACTAATTCTAACATCCCCTTCAGTCATATTTAACTGAATGTTACTGCGACTAAGAAATCAAAGATTCGGTCACATCAAGGAATTGAACCCAGGACCTTAGCCTTTCCGGGACTCCACTCTGACTCCTTCTATCCCCTTCGTTGGAGAGCTAATATAGTCAGTTTTTCCAAAAATCAATATAATAAAGTGCACAATGTCCGTGCCGCTAAAACTTGGAAAAGAGTCCCAGTACGACCAAGGATGCGTGCTTTTGAATATATTACTGCTGGAAGTTTCGCCCTCTATATATTTCTAGAATAGTCAGGATTTCACAATCCTAGAACATTCTGGAATGTTGTGGAATGTTAGGTATTAGTCTGAAACGTTCGGGAACATCCAGGAACATCCCAGACCATCGTGAAACATTCCAAAACACTCTCGAATGTTATTGAATGTTCTAAAACATTGTGGACCATTAGAAGCCTTTTTTGTGTGGGTGGGGATACCTATTGGAAGGGGTATATTAAGCAAGATCAGTAGTGGGTTCGAATGTCAGTTCAATCTCATATCAACTCTCTGGGCGAAGCCGGGTTACCAGCTAGTAAAAAATAAAAACATAATTAACTTTTGCAATTCCCAGGAAATTCTGACCGCAGCGGGTTAACTGCCATGCCTACCTGAATTTATATTGTTTGGAATGTAAATGTTATTACCTGTTAGTATTCTATTAGTTTATTGCCCACGACTCTGAGAGTAAGTCTGCTCTGTGTCCTATTCATTATTTTAGCACAATTCTCATGAACATTGTGCAATAATCGACCACGCTAAGTTTAGTGTTATGGAGCGTGAAATAACTTACCGTGGTAGATAGTGTCAGGGTCGGCATGGTGAAAGACCGCCATTCATAATCCAAACGCCATATTTAGCAACAAAGGTACTTCGAAACCTTCCTCCTGCCAATCTCCTTTCTTTCCTTTATTACATTATCGTCAGTCTCAAAACTTACCCTGATTGGGTATACCATAGTTTCACAGTAGGAAGTAGCACATGCGTTAAAGAAATCTATTTTTCAATTATGAATGAAAAAAATTAAAGGTTAGGTTTAATTGGGTTTTTAACGTGAGTAATTCCAGTAAGTGAAATTTAGATAGTTGTATTTCGCTCCTCGTGTAATTTTGCCCTTTTGTAATTTCGTCCATGCGTAATTTTGGCAGTAATATTGGTAGGTACTGAAATTTAAGCCAGTTTTATTTCTTCATGTAATGTGTAATCTCTCGAGTCGCCGTTGCGAACAGCCCTGCCTTAAGATAGATGTGTATAGTGTTTTTTGCGATGGCATTATTTATTATACATATTTTAAATTATCAATATTTTTTTGAGAGTTGGTACCTAGCTTACAAAAGTCTCAACTGCCTAGAAGCATTAAGATTATCATATTATCCACAATTTAGGAAATGGAAATGGAGAAGAAGAAGTTCGGGAAGTTTCTGCTATTTCGATTTGGTCACTAAACAAAACTAAAGTCATTTAACGCGACGAGCGCCATTTCAATTCTGGATGGTGGTCTTTCACCAAGGCGACCAATTACCCTAACGATTAGCGGTAACGATACCGTGACGGCAAAAAAAGCAATGAACGTTCCTTATCGCTATAAGCTATGCTATGCAGCTCTTTCATAGACATTAAATAATGGTGGGACACAAAAAATACGTGTGACTGTTTCCTCCAAAAAAATACTTGTAGGGACTTCGGGAATTGCGTTTAATTTTCTTTAAACGTGTGAGGGAGATGTATGAATATGAGATAATTATTATATGTTTCGTTTGGGGGGAAGGGGGTGCAGACATACGTTCACCGTTTGTCTCATTTTCAACTGTTGTTATTTAGTGCGTAAGAAAGAGCTGCATCATAATATGAAATGCAAACACCATTACCTTATGTTTTAATCATTTGCTTCTAAGTACACACCTATATCCACCTATGTTGAAGGATATTAACCTATTTGTCCCTAACGCGTAGACTCGTGGGAGATCCCACACACTTTTTAATGCTCCGAAAGCGAGAACTTCTTCCTTTCAGAATGCCCCATTAAATAGAACAATTGCTTAACGATTCTGCACTGAGCATTGACATCTTCAATGTTACCTATAGAGAGTTCATTAACTATCTTTTGACATATGTCTCAACATAGTGAAACTGCCCCCTTGGACTTTTTTTCTCTTATATTTTGTAATCTTCTCCGTAATAATTTGGTGTATAACTGTTTTATGGAGAACCTGAAAAAATAAATAAATAATAAATAAATAAATATACATAACTTTTATTTAATAAATATACATAACTTTTATTTATTATTATTATCATTTCAACAACTAAACTAAACAACCCATGGCTATTTTATGTATTAATTGGTTATTTCATTTTTATTTTATTCTTTTTCTATCACATGTATGTAGGCCTATAATATGCAAAGCATACATAAGTTGCCTAAATGTTTTAATCCTCTTAATTCCTCTTAAGGTACCTATATGTTACCTATATGTACCTATTTACCTTTTCTTTTTTAAATGAATATTATTAATAACTATGCTAAACAAATAACAGTTACTATGTTTTAAACTTTTTTTTTATTTTTTTTTTTATATTCTTTCTCTTCTTTTCATTTCCTCTTTTTATTTCATCATTTTTCTATCTTTTTTGTACAAATCATGTTCCACATGTTCATACCCATAATATTTTGACTGTCCTAAAACGGGAATACCCCTGGTTGTGCAGTCAAAAATTTCAATAAATTATGTATATAAATGTATAATCTTGTGCTAAATAAACAAATAAATGAAAAAAAAATTGTTTTAAGAACAAAGGCAAAACCATCGGAGCATTGAAATCTGACGTTTTAGAATTTTTGCATTTCCCTCACACTTCAATATTATCCTTGTAACAATATTCCATACATTCAAAATTATTAACACCGCTAGTAGTATTTTAAAGGTCTAAGGAGACGTCACGGTGCGGTGTGTGCGAGAGATGCAAAAAAATTATTCCTTTTTTTCCTTTGGAGGAAACAGACCTAAGGTACATCTAATATTACTGAACTGTAACACTATTGTGTAAAGGAACCTAAATACATATATTTATTTCCTTTTTTGCAGTCACAGTACCCGTGAAGCGTAAACCGTGTCATGATAATTATAAAAGCGTCCAATAGGAGAACGAAGACACTTTTGTAAATATCCAAGCAAATCTAAGATCGATTTGGAACGTAAAATTCTAAATCACACAGTTGATAGTCCAGAATTCCTTGCATTGAAAAGCTTTCGAATTCAATCACGTAAAATACAAGAAGTCGGAATTTCTTCCAGTACAAAAATTCTGGCACTAACTACCATAATATTTGTACTCGTCGTTGCCAAAATGGAGGGAAATAATTATGCCGAGTTGGTGGACGTCTTCAATTTATCTCCAAACAAATTAAAAAAACTGTTGCTGGGACAGTTAATTCATGCATAAAAAGAAGAAGTTAAACTATACAATTTTTCTCTTCCTGTTTTAACAATCCTAAAAAAACTCGTTAAATTAAATTTAATGTCAATGAAATGGTTTTTGTGAAATTAGAAAAAAATGTGATAAACTAGAAAAAAAATGAAGTTACTACCACCTGACTATTTTTAATCATGCCTTTACATAAGCTAAAGGTTTTAAAGCATCGATTCATTTCGGAATGGTGGAACTCTCTTCAGGACGACACTAATAAATATTCCGCTTAATAATATTCCGCTCTGGAACGAAGTTTTCGGCAGTTTTAGGAGAGTTTTTTTATAACACGCTCTTCTGGGCTCACCGCCAATGAGGCTACATAGCGCTCTCCACGAGGACGTAAAAAAATTTGGTATGAAAAAGCGTAAAATAAAAATAAAAATTGCTTTATATACCAGTTCACGGACTGGTTCTTGGTTTTTTTTATCGAATATTGTTTAGTTTCAACTTCGTAACAAAAATGAAAAGCTTAATCAGATACCAAATTTTAAACTATTAATATTCATCAATTCGATCTCCTTGTTGAGTGTTGTGTTATCCTATTTTTATTAATATTTAAATTCATTTTTTACTTATCATTTCATATTTAATTAATTCATTTTTTCTAACTAATTAACGTCGCTGCCATATTTTGTCTTACCTTTATACACAACTTTTGTCCATTTTATCATTTGTCTATGCTCTTTATGTCAACTCTCTCTCGGATTATTGGGATTTTTTGTTGTTGTAAATTCTTACTTTTTTCGACATTATAGAGCCCAAGAGCTCGCAACTTTAATCAACTCAGTAAAATTGCAATTCAACTGAATTATTGTACGTAATTTACAACAACATACAGTACAGACAAACATTTTTTTATTACAAACATAACCTCTCAAACCTCAAAATCTCTGTGCGCATCCCCATGGATTGGTAAACGAATGAAGTCAAGTATTCAAGCTCAATTTACAACTGACGGTAGACTATCCATAGACCACCAAGTGACCGTACACACCTAAATTATATTATGCCGTAAGATGAAGTCATGCGAAATAATGAAAAATCATACAAAATCATGTATTTTTGTTGTGTTAATTTAAATTTGATCACTTAATTTAAAGTATTATAAATGCTTCAATTAAATACTGCGTGTAGAACATATCTTGGCCTTTTAAAATATCGGTAATTTAAGTCTTTTAATAAGCCCAGAAAAAAATTAGGTCTATTAAAAAACATTTTCAAGGGAAAACTCTCCTGCTTATAAACCCCTTTTCCGTATGATTTTATTGTGTAATGTGGCAAATTCAGTTTTTTTTAATTGCAAAAAATCATATTGCTCGAACTTAAAAAAATAAAATAAAATATTGGTTTTCGCGTTGTTATTTTTATCAATCAATACGGCCGGCACTCGACAAATTTGGATTTTTAAAGTGCCGTCTATCTAAGATCTAAGGACTACACACTTGCCATACCCATTGTGTATCAGTTTCGCCCTGTCTGAGGGGGGATTAGACCTCCCTAGGCTCTGCGTCGCTTGGTTCCGTGAAATCAATTTTAAATTTCCTTGTTATTACAATAAACAATGCGTAAGAAGGAGTTAATGTTTTTTACAGGCCTTTACGAAATCAACATCAAATACCTTTTCCAACCTTTCCAGAAGATTTTTCTCAGGTCTTGTCAAGTATTTTTGAATCCCTCCCAAAAAGAGACGTGGATTCCGATTTCGATTTTTTCCTGGACTATTGGATGACCTTAATACATTAATATCGTTTCACTTTTTCACATGAAAATAACTTGACAGAGTGAAAATAACAATCAGTATCGACCACCATTCAGAATCTAAATGTTGATTGATATGGCTTTATTGTTTGGCGATCAGAGAGCCAGGTATTTCCTCACCATCTCCTTCCCCTCTCCAATACTCCCAGTCTCACAATATCCTCGAATTAGGGATGAGAAGTTCTACTGGATCCAGAGGTTTGAATCAGTTCGGACTTCATAATGTGTGCGGAATCTTTGTTTACATAGTATAAAGCTATAAAGCAAAGTCTATATACTACACAACGGATAAGCTATAAACTACACAACGGATTTTCATGTGGTTTTTCACCAATTCATGAGGAAGGTTTTCACCAATTCATGAATTGGTTGAAATATATAATATGCTAGCTGGTACCTGGCATGCGTTGCTCTGCCATTTACTAAAGAAATTGTTTATTCCTGCGTGTCCTTTCCCATTCCCCTCCACCTTCCCTCTCCTAGCTCTACTCCCCCCCCCCCTTCCCCGCCCCGCGACCCCCCTCCAGTGTTCCCCTCCCCCTCCCGTATTCACCTCCCCCTCCCGCGGATTCCTCTCTCCCTCTGCGGATCGAGCTCCCCTACCCCTCCCGAGTTCCCCTCCGTCCTTCCGGGTTCCCCTCCCCCTTCTGCATCCCTCGAACCCCCCTTTTCCCGAGTTCCCCTCCCATCCTCTCCCTCATCTTTCACACCTCCCATCCGCCTCCCACTCCCGCATTCCATACATTAAGTCCCGGTACATTCAGTTTTCACAACAGTTCGCGTGGCACCAATTGCAATATTTTATTCAAATTTCATAATGCCAGAGCTCACCAGTATATATCGAAACCTTCGCGGGCGTGCTCACAACAACTCACCAAAGTTTCATCGCAATCGGATGAACGGTTAGTAATATAAAAACTATCGCCCACATCAAATCCCCTAATCCCAAAGTTTATATGGGAAAATGAAATTGTTGTTTTTACTATCTTGCTCGCAACTTTTCCATGTTTAAACCTTCCCTGGATTATGACAAACATTTCAAAACCAAAATCAGCTAAATCGGCCCAGCCGTTCTCGAGTTTTAGCGAGACAAACGAACAGCAATTGATTTTTACATATATAGATGAAGGGAGCGGCTGGCTAGCGGGCGATGTGGATTTGATATGTATGCAAATTAACATATGGCGTTGGTTATAAAGGTTGGGTAATGGCGTTGTCAGTAGATGGCGTTGTAGAATTCGTTAGCCACGGCAACGTGTGGTCGGGTCTGCTAGTTCATAAATAAAGTAACCTCTTTGCGTTATCGACGAATAATAAGTGGACACGTTGTCTAACGAAAAGTTCAGGATCGGCAAGAATTAGGAAAGGAAACAACGTGATAGGTCATCAAAACCTATAAATGGCAACCCTAGTTCACAGAACGTCGAACAAGTGTTCACACGGTGAGTTTAATTTTTAACTATTTAATTTTTTTTTACATTTACTCCACACAGGAGGCCCTAAGGAAAACAAGATAGGCCCTGAGGATAAAAGACCTCCCGAGGACGTGGACAAATCTGACCCCGTGAACCCGGGATAATCAAAAAAAATTTTTGAAATTTTATCTAATATTCTACGGGTGATGAGATTACGGTACGGTACGTAAAATATGTCGATCCCCACCATCAAAGAAGTTCTGAATACTTAATTTTTTTTATTTTCAAAAGCAGTGTAAAACCGATACATTGCAAAGCGGTACAGAAAATTACATAATAATTACATTTACATTTAAGGTACAAATCAAAACATGTGTGATATTTCACGCTTAAAATCATTGTAAGACATGTGGAAAATATCTACATTTACTGATACAGAAAGTATAGCATCGCATCGACAATGTTTAACCACTGGAGTGCTTTTTGCTGAATTTCAGCACCTCCTACAAAACCTAAGTTTGCTTGATTGCTGAATTTCAGCAAATTTTCCCTGGATACATTAAATTTTTTTTGAAATATTTTCAAATAATCCCGCGGTTCAATTTTGACGTTTTTTGTAGGCGGAAGGATACTACTTCTTTTATAATTCTATAGATGGCAGTGTACTCTGCCTTTAAAGAAATTTGGTCATTCGAAATTTTATGTTTTGTACATTTCTCTGGAAAGTTCGTCTGTTAAAATGCCTCAGTGTAAAATGCGGCTTTTTATCGTGTTTTAGTGGATTTTTCTAACATATTTGTATATCAGTGTAATAATGATTGAATCAGTAATGCATTCAACGTGTTTCAACATGTTTCAAACTTAAAATTCAGTGACATTTGAAAAACAATAGTTTTGTGGTTAAGTTTTTGATATTTTTTGCGGTCGGACTGTTTTTGACAATGCAATATTTTCAATAAATAAACCAATAATCGAGTTAATTGGTATTGTGGATTTAAGAAAATTGATGTATCTGTTTGTTGTATTGCAGCTATTTTTGGTGAGTCTTTTATGAATTCCATTTTCTTCTATGAAAATGTCGCCATTCCTCGACTAAATTCTTTGTCAAAAGTTTGTTGAGAGGGAATATTAAATAGGTAGTTCACAACATATCAAAATTCAGTTTTCTTATATACCTGTGTAGGTAGATTGTGATTATAAATTAGATCGTTTAAAATAAACCTTATAGAAAATATTTAACGTGTAGGCAAAATTGAAATTCCTAGGCGAGTTTATAGGGAGAAAATCCTGAGAATTGTTCCGTTGTAAATGTTTACGATTTAATAATTTTTTTTTATAAATCCTTGGAATATGTGATAATCAACCAAAGATAGGTGAATTCATTGACTACATAGAACTATGATCAGTTTGAATGTCTCTATATTAAAATTCGGAGGTATGATTTTTTTAAGGTGGGCGGAAAATATTGAAAACGGTCACCAAAATACCACGAGCAATCCGAGGAATTTAAAAAAAAAAACGCGCCGTCGCTCCAGTGGTTAAGGAATTAGGACTGAATGGATTGACCTGATTGGGCACTGGGTCACAGGAGCTAGAATGAGGCTAACCAACAATCCAGTGGTGACCGCAGCCTTACATCACCAAGCTCCACTCCTAAAATAAAACATTTTTGTGATAATTATTTGCTAGCTGGAAAAGGCAGAAGTACGTTTGGTGGAGTGTCTGTACGAAGCTAATTAAAAAAAAAAAAAAAAAAAAACTAACAAACAAACAAAATTGTAATATGTTTCAAAATGAATATATTTATATTTTTGAATGTAGCTATTACTTTGTGGTTATCCATTATAGAAAAATGAAATAATTAAACTTTGTGTAAACCACTTATATGATGCGCAAATCCGACCGGTTTCGGAACAAACATTCCTTCGTCAGGGAAAGCTTATACTAATTTGACAGTTTCGAACAATGTTTTATTATGGTAGGGGTGGAGCCGTTGCTAGTTAATAATGTAGATTGGGTGGGTAGGTATTAGTGTAGAGTGGGTGGGTAGGGGAACAAATCCATGATTGGGCTATATGACAATATTTTTTGTTTGTTGATAATAGATTCATTATTTTTAAGTGATTTTTTAATTCCCAAGGCTTCTAAGTTATCTAAACCTTTTCCTTTATGATGAATATGAAGAATATTTATCTCTGTATTTTTTTCAAAACAATGGTTATTTTCAATGATATGGTTAGCAAACTCTTATTATATTAATCAAATTATATATCAAATTATTATATCAAATTATTATTTTTAAGACACCTTAAATGTTCTTTGATTCTGATTTCAAAATTACGAGTTGTTTTTCCAATATAAAATGAGGGACAATCATTGCATTTGAGTTTATATATTTTTATATATTTTATCGTTTATATATTTATATTGACATCTATTGCTTTTTTTATCGTAAACAAAATATAATAAAATTAGTTTCACGATAAAGAAACATGAAATAAAAAATCCTTTCACGTTGATTCGTCTGCCAATCATAAAACACGTGCTTCTACGATAAATCCGCTTCCCCTCAAACGATAATGTATTACCCCATTACCCCAATCTCCTCATCTCAGGGAACTGTCAAAAAAAACCTCACCACTTCAGTCATAACGGGATAACTTTACTCAAATCAAAGTTTTGTCATTCAATTAAGGGGAAAATAAGAAAAGTATCGCTCTGAACTGCGGATTTATGAATTTGTGAGGATACAGCTCGGCAATAAAATGAATATCCCATCATTCTTACGTTCTAATAACAACACACAAGTGACACAAGTAATTAACATTGAAACGAATTATTTTAATATTTGTTCTTGGTGTGTGGTAGCGAAGATTATTTTTATTTTACAAGAAGAGTGGTTGTGCCAGACAGGGTGAGATACACATAAGTACTGTAAGATAAGCTGGAGGTCCCAATCCACGGAGGCGCCAAATGTCACTTCTTTCACCACGTATGAAGGAGAATGTAGTTGATGTTGGAGAGCTGGTCCGTGATGATCTAACAGCTCCTTCCGTATGACGTAGCCGGGTCTGGTCCAGAGAGTATGGGGTAATCCGTAGTCCAGAGTTAGGCGATTGTCAGTAGAGAAACGAGGTGAATAGATGCAGGGTCAGAGCGAGGTCAGTTGTGCAAGCAGATAGAGTTGTTATCGAGGCAAATGTTCCAGGTTGATTGATTTTTTTAATGTTTTTTTTTAATTAATCAACAAAGTGACCATAGATGAAAGTGACTGTATGTGAAAAAAAATCTCATTTAAAAATTCCAAAAAGTGAGTCACGTAGTATGGATACGTTCCCTTAGCTTTTAACACACTGTATTTATACCTTCACTGAATAAGGCGTTTATCTCCAACCAACACTTAATAAAAATTTTACAAGAGTTGGTAAACGTGCCTACGTATATATAATTTTTAAAACAATTTATCAAAATGACTAAACCTATCACTTCACACCTGAAATATTGAAGCAAACGTGATACTTTTCATTAATAACAAGATTGTGTATATTGAAAACTGTCAATTCTAAGTCATTATTTGATGAACGCTTTTATTAGTACCGTGACGATCCACAATTACGGTGCCATGACGGCACAAAAAGCATTAAACATAAGTTGTTTACCCTATTAATGCTGCAGCTTTTTCTTACACATTAAATAATATTGAGACAAAGATGTGGCGTACATACGTACGCCTGTTTCCTCCAAAGTCAAAGTACTACTTTTTTCCTTTGGAGGAAACAGAAATATCTTATTATGGCTCAGCTACGGCAATGCGAATTGCGCTTCATTTTCTTTATATATGTGAAGGAGATGTGTGAAGATGATTATTTGTAATTATAATTATAATAAATATAATTATTTTTGTCAAGTATTTTTTGAAGGATGAAATATTTTTGTGACCAGTCGGTTCATGACGAAACCACTTTAGCTTTTACATCACTTCTCCGAGCTAAATGCGGACACAAGAGAGAATATTTTCGGGAATTTTCACGAATAGGACAAAAGCCTTTTTCACGAATAGGACAAAATAAATAAAACAAGAAAAATAATCAGTTATTTGTCTCCCATGGCTAATTTAACTCAACCCATCAAATATTATATCGTACAAGTTGCTAACAATGCTTTCCCGGCATTGCCAGGGAAATATGCCTCAAGGTCAAGCTGATTTTTTACTGTGCCGAACGAAAGAGTTTTTTTGTTAACGGAGAGTAGAGAAGTTCTATTTTAACACGACCGTTTGGCATTTAATTCTGTTAATTTGTTTATATTTTTGGAAAATGAGCTGCGTCCACTTTATTATTCAAGCAAGCTAACATTCATTCTTTGACTAGGTGAATAATTTTCAATTAGTGAAGCGAAATTGGTACCGCCGCCCCGGAAACCATTTATTGGATAACCAACACCTCTGCCATAGGTCACCTCAAGTAGTTCGTCACGTTTGGTGACTTAGCAAGGGTGCTGGGTTGATGGGATGAAGTTTGTCTTAGCTGCGGACACAAATTCCTACCCACGCCTCAAAACTATTTCCTTCCCAGCACTCTCCTCTCCTTCCTGTCCTTAAAAAACCCTCCACACAGCATCCCCAAAGATGACACAGGTGCTGAGGGAAATTATTTTTCTTAATGCCTTATGGTGAGCATTTGAATATTATTTCCTCATTATCTCAAAACTTCGTATTTTTAGATGTCTGACTAATCAACTGGACGATCGCTTTTTAACAAGCTAAGGTAATTAAAAACATCGTTTCAAAATGTATGAGTTACATAGTTAAAAAATAAATTAATTTAATTTTTGAAGCATTGTTGTAATTTGAAACTCGATGAAACGAAAAAGCGACACTAAAAAGGGACAGAATTTAGCCTGCGAGAGAATGAGATAGAATAAACATTCTCTTCTTTGGGCGGTGCTTCGAAGTCTCCCCACTCTTCTCCACTTTAATTTTCTGAAGGTTTCACTTCTACCGCGTGTGAACTGGACACTTAATTTTTTTAATGTTGGTACCTATGTGGCTTCTTCGTACATCATTCACGTGGATAAAGAATTATTTTAACTCTTTTGAGACGCACAGTTTCCTACGCAGTGCTTGCAGTTTCTTGTAAACCATCAGAAGTTTTGATTGAACAACCTTGCTTGCTGCTCTGCGGTATTGAGGTCAAAACGTTCCACTTGTAATCCAAGGGATACTTTGGAAAAGTGTCGCTTTCTGCTTTCAACATATTTCAAAATATATTTTGGTAGATGCATGTAAACAACGCCAAATATTATACTGACAATACAATACTGACCGTCCAATAACGGCGTAGAGCAATATTTAAGAATACAACAATATATTTTTATGTAAAACAACACAAAAAATAAGAGACAAAGTTTGAATACAGTGATATCATATGAAAACGAGAGATTCTGAGAGTGGCGCAAAACTACCGATATGATTTGAAACTTATCACACATTACAATAAGATTCAAAATAAAACGGTAGTTTTGCGCCACCCCATAGAAATTTTGGAAAGTTTTCGGCCCTATCGCTAATTTGTCCGGAATCTTGCCACTACGGTGGATGTTATATTATATTCGATACGTTCGCACAAGAGGTTGGTAGAAGGTTTTTGGTTCTTTGTAAAGGAATATGGAAAGTTTCCAAGTAAGGATTATTCATCATCGTCACTATGGCTTTCGTCCCTATCCTTTCTTCTCCAGTTCTCAGGTCTTTCCAGAAGGATGTTATATTACAGTAGAAACATTCGAGCAAGAGGTTGAGAGAAGGTTTTTGGTTCTTTGTAAAGGAATATGGAAAATTTCCAAGTAAGGATTATTCTTCATCGTCACTATGGCTTTCGTCCCTATCCTTTCTTCTCCAGTTCTCAGGTCTTCCCAGAAGGATGTTACATTACAGTAGAAACATTCGCGCAAGAGATTGAGAGAAGGTTTTTTGGATCTTTGTAAAGGAATGTGAAAAGTTTCCAAGTTCCAACTCCATCATCGGTTGTATCTTAACTACAAAAGTGATAATCAGAGTGATTATTATTTTTTATTAAAATGGTGCCACAAAATTAGTTTGTTATCAAAGAAAAGTCTTATTCAGTTGATTAAAATATCTTGGACCTTAAATTTATTTATTTCTTTGTTTTAAGCAAAAATACCAATTTTTACGCAGTGTTTAATTCTAATTTATTGAGTGGAAAACTACTCAGATTAACAGTAACAAAGCATTTAAAATATTTGAGCGTTTTATTCTGGCGTGGGTTCCAAGATCATGATAGACCAAAAAATTCCCTTTTCCGATGGAAAGACGAAATTATTTCAGTCTTCTTATTATAGTATGTCTCAATATCCCCAAGGCTTCAAAGTAGGCTTCGCTACAAATAATAATGCTGTCACGCTTCCTTCGCAAATCTTCATACTTCGATACTCGGCAGCTCATAATAACTAAGCAAAGAAACTATCCGACCAAAGTTTGCCCTAATATACTCGTGCCTACTGCTTGTTACTTGTTATCCGATCTCCAACCAAACCAAACTAAACCCAAAGGGGACATTGTGGTATAAAAATAATGGAGGATTTTTGGATAAAAATGATATTGAACTGCTTGTAATTTGGATGATTTTGATTTGTCAATTGCTTTGTTATCGATCGTTATTAATAGGCTTACGTCTGTACGGTTGAAATTAAAGAATTCGGCTAAGAACGCAACTGTGACGCCGCGCCTTATGACAAACCATTTTCGAACGTGAAGTTTGTATACAATCAATTTTTGTAATAGAACCGAATTTTGTATTTAATGTGAATACCTCACAAGAGTCCCAGCGGCTCCCGTCTGGAGCCAGTAAGTCTATTGCATCCCAATTGGGGTGTGTTGTGAGGCTGAAGGTAGTGGGGAAGGGAAGAGGATGGGAAGAGGAAGGCAGGGAAGTACCTGGCTATTCAGATCTGGTCACCAAACACGGCTAATGCCATTTCAAGCAACGTTTCAATTCGGAATGGTGGTCTTACACCAATGCGATACTAAGAGTATCTTCTACTCTGGAACGTGCTACAAAATTAATCAAATAAAATTTATTTGCCCACGCCGGGATTCGATCCCGCGACCCCCGGAATGTGAGTCTTACCGCTAGACCACGCCGGCCGTCGATTATTAATAAATTATTAATAAAAGCAATACCAATAGATGGCACTACTTACGTTAACAGATCGCATCAGGAGTATGCAGGAAGGCGTAAGTACTACACAATTTGTAATTTTGAGTATCTCTCCGGATATGAAGAGATTGACGGTAATATGATAATTATTGTAACGGGCAGTTTTGAACAATATGCACGGCTATATATAACATCTGATGTCATTGCATGTTGCGGTTAATTTGTCCCGGTGACTGGCTGTCACTGGATCACAATGGATTCGAGGAGCTGGCTATTTTTGGGTTTTTAACTTTTAGTTTTTTATTATTTTAGATGTATCCCCAATAAATACATTGAATGGAAAAAAGCTAAATTTAATCTATCTTTTTAAATAAAGAAATGTGTCTCGGCGAGCGGCGTTGATTTGTTTCTTATTTTAAATCTTCAATTTTATTCCGATATTGATGAAATTTTCCACACTTGACCATCGAAGCAGAAGTAAGATCATTGTCTACTTGAGATTTATAAAAACTATCCCCATCTCTTTTTTCCATCCCAAAGCAAAATTTTCAAAGTTCTTGATGAAATTTTGCAAATTTGACGTTCAAAATATAAAGAAAATTATCGTCTGTATCTGATTTCGAAAGTTTCTGCGTAAAGCCTGGGCAACGCCGGGAACTTTAGCTAGTTGGATTTAACAAAAAATACACATTATCTTGATTTCATGTTGAGAAGCAAGATATGTTACACATAAGACATCCAGGGAAAGAACGAACTTGCACGAACGGTACGACTACAGTTCCACTAAGTTGTTGGGTGCTACAGCCTTTGCAGTGTGAAGATTTCACTGACGATAGCCAACTTTAGAAGAAAATAAAGGGAAACTTTGTCAACTTTTGTGAAATATAGGAGGCCTGTTCGGACCAAACTAGTAGTTTAGTGGAGTATCGAGCAATTTAATAACTTAACATCTCCGAACACCATAAATTGAGTAGAATTTGTTCAGTGGTTTAAAAGAGTCAATCAATTTTGTTGTATTTTTTCGAGTTGCGCCCCATACTGTATGTCACTGCTCACTGCCTCAACCCCTAAACAAGTCCGAACTCACTGTTTTAGTAGAGTTCATTATAGCTGCAGAAATGTCGTCTCATTAGAGCGAAGATGCTACTCTAAAATTATTTCATCTTTTGTACAGTTAATCTTGTCCATAATTTCTTTACTTCCACCTCACTAATGCCTTCTAGCACGTCTTCCCAAATATTCATTGCAATCTGCAATATTAGCATATTTACTTTATCGCTTTGCAGCCCGTTCATCTTCCAACTACTTCTACCCTGTTTGACCGTAAGGTGAATGCTTTTTGGTCAGTCAAGTAGAGATTTGGTTACTCGCCACTCGACAGACCAAAAAACTACTAGCCTAATCCAAATAACTTGCAAATTTGCTAACTGAAATATAGGTGGCGCAAAACTACCATTTTATTTTGAATCTTATTATAATGTGTAATAAGATTCAAACCATATCGGTAGTTTTGCGCCACCATTTATTACTGAGCCCTTTAAACACCTTCTTCATTTTGGTTACATTACAATACTTATAATCACCAACCCTTGAAACTGATTAATGATAATATATCATCAATCAATCCTCAAACTTGCTAATATGGAAACTTGCTAAAATGCTAATCTTGGCTAAACCAAAGACCCAGGTTTTAATTTTCAAGAAAGGGTTAAATTTCGTACCTTCTTGAATAATTACTCGTCGACGGCATGTATCTTTTCTCGGGAGATTTTTTCAATGTAGATGAGTGTTTCGGGCTAATAATTATTACTTACTCGTATAATAATTGTTATCCTTTGTGCTATGCATAAAAATCTTGTCTTAAACATTAGTTTATCAATTAAAAATTATAAATTATAATTAATATTTGACGAGCTAAAGTATTTCACCAAAAAATGTAGACATAATTTGTCTCGACACCACCTAGTGGGAGATTTAGTACTTACAGTGCCTTTCTCAAATAAAATAAAGTTGGTTGTTTGCAGGTGGAAAAATGTAATAAGCAGTAATTGTTGAATAAAACGCTAGTATATATTGAATTATTTGGCGGATAGGAGATAAACCGACGTAGCTCAGTGGATAAGAGCAGTTGTCCGGAAATCAAAAGGATGCGGGTTCGAGTCCCGTCGGCGACATGTATCTTTTCTCTTGCGATTTTTTCAATGTAGATGGTGTTTCAGGCTAATAATTATTATAATAATTATTATAATAATTGTTACATTAATTTACATTTTAAGTGTGGTTATAGCGATGGTTCCAATTATAGGTGAGCATACCATTTATCTCAACATTCTTAGTATGACTATAAGGTATAATACGCAATAATAAATTAAATTACAAGTAGGTACATACTCGTAAAACAAGGAGGTGTCCAATAAATGTTTTTTTTTAATACATTTTTTTTAATTCAAATTCAAATATTAGTAAATACATACATACACATTTACGAATATATGTACACACATACATGTATATGCATACGCGTGCATACTCTACACATATATATGCATACATGTACATACACACTCGCACACACATGTACATTTATACACATAATATAGAGCCAATGTAGAAGCAGGTAAATGATTCAATAATTACAAAGTGGCTCTAATGCTGCGGCTACATTAGCGGGCTATGGCGAATATTCGCGTTATCCCGATAAGGGAACGTACCCATACTACGTGACACGTTTAGGGGGGGGGGGGGTCTTCAAAATGTCACGCACCATACAAATGAGCGGCGGGTTGCTTAGGATTTTGGTCACCGGGGGGGGGGGGGGGGTTAAAAATTGCAAAAAGTTGGTCACGTAGTATGGGTACGTTCCCTAAGTGTGGCCGGGTAGATCGTAGCATCGCGTAGTAAACGGGCGATGACGAATGCCCATCGGGGCACTGTCGGTAAACTGGCACGCTTCAAAGGGTTTTGTCGCGACAATATTCGCTTGCGTGGCTACATCTGCGTAACTTCAGTACGTCGACCGCACAACAGGCATCGAACACCACCCGGCACGATGTGAGCGCCAACGCGACGTGGATCGTAGCCAAGAACATCGCGCATACCCGTTTACGATGTTTTTAGCGCGCCAACGCGACACGAATCTTCGTCCGCTAATGTAGCCGCAGCATTAGTGAAGAGATCGGCAGGTATGGGCAAGTATAAATTACTTCTAAAGTAGTAATCATAGACATCCAAATGGATAGACCAGAAGATACAGGTGAGGGGTAAAACCAAACTATGGGGGGGGCGAAGAGGGGAAGAAGACTGTGATTAGTTGAAAAATCAATCTGACAGTATATAGGCATCTCGCATTATAATATCACCATTTAGTTCTTAAAAGCAAAATCTGCTTTGAATGAATAGACCTTTTTACATGGGAGCGCGAATTGCTTGCCACGATAATAAAATATTTGCGTAGGCCAAATGTACACCCCAAAAAGATTCGCTCGTTTTCACATAGCAATATTTTGTTGCCGTGTTTGGTTAAGACACTTTTACAAATGTTTCATAATTTACTTACCCCTGTAACCAGCGACGAGCACACTAAGGAACCGCCCACATTCGCTATGTGCACATTGATATGTAGGTATGTTGTATAGCCCAAGCTACTGTTTTGGCGTGTTATTTTTTCGTTAAATGTATAGATGTTGGCTTCGCGCTGCCCACGGCAAGAATGATGACGTCACACATTTTAGATTCAAGCGATTCTCTATCCCCTCCACATGGGGCGAACTGGCGCCAAGGAGGAGCTCCAGCCGGTTCCATGGCGAGGGGGAAATAATACGTTTTTATCACTTAGGGCAGGTCCAGATATATTCATACGTCCGTGGTAGTAATTGAATTCGAAAATATATCGAAATCTTTAGTTAACTCTTAAGTCGCAGTATTTATTGTATAATCGAGTCATTCTTGACGTTGGTTTGAAAATTTTGTATTAATATGATAAGTATCGATCCAAAAGGTTTCAAGCTTTCATAAAATCACAGCCCTTTATAATTACTTAACTCATTCTTCTGTTCATATTAACATATCTGTATGATAATTATATCGTATTCTTGTAGTCACACTGGTGTATAACAATCTTTGTTTAAATGATCAAATGTGAAAGTCCATTTCTCTCAAGCTCAATATTCTTGGCTTCAACCACCCGATCTCCAACTTGCCTCCTCCAATATTACATATCCATTGAAGTTTTATAATACCAAAAGGTAGAGTTCATAAAACAAGTTTGGGTCACGCAACCGAACTTACATAGAATAAACCGAACTCGAACCTCGATTCCGGAAAATCTATAAATTTCATACAGGGTATCGGTGGACGAGACACGAATGTAATAATTTTTCTTTGTTGCTAAAAAAACTTACCTGTTAAAACAATGTTTTAAAAAGAGCTTTTATACCTTCGGAGTAGTAATAATTATCCAGAATTCTAGTTTGGATTGTACTCGTAAGTGCGTGATGTGAAATATTTTGAATAATTATTCTTTATTAGTATTTTTCTTTATTAAAATTATCTATCTGTATAATCTTTGCAACATATTTTAGCAAACACTAAGTAAATAAATATGATATGCGATTGAGTAATCGAGTTACGCAGCTGTCCTGATGATGGACACTGTACTGCTGTCCGAAACGTTGGCTAAAGAATAATTCCCCAAAAATAAATCACTCTAAATAATAAATCACTAGCGCAGACATACAACTTTTGCATCGACTAAACTGTTTTGTCGAGTTTTGTACTTCTCGTAATTTCCACACAACTGAACCGTTTAGTTGATGGAGGTGCGCATACAATTGATGCAGTCGATCGTCGATTTTTAATATCTCCTTTGAATTGACCAGTCTTTATTCGGCAACGCTCAAGTCAAGGTATTACAAACAATGTTAATTAACAAAAAAATTCTAGTTTGTGCTTTGCTTTATAGATAACCAACACCTCTGCCATAGGTCACCCCAAGTAGTTCGCTACGTTTGGTGATTTAGCAGAGGTGCCCGAGTTCATGGGGTGAGGTTTGTCTAGGTCTTGGAGGAGGATGACCAGGACACACTGAACCCCAGATTCCTACCCACATCTTAAACCCTTTTCCTGCCAAGAACTCTCCTCTCCTTCCTTTCTTTAAAAAAAAAACCCTCCACACAGCATCCCTAAAGATGACATAGGCCCTGAGGGAAATTATCTTCCTCAGGGCCTCTTGTGTGGAGCTCATTTAAAAAAAAAAAAAATTGCTGGGCCTGAGCGGCCCCACGTCAGCAGTTAAAGGTTAATCAAAAGTAGATCGATACAGCTTTTGGACTTTTTTGTCCAACAACTATCGAGTTGACAGTATGTGAAATTAAATATATGATACACAACAAAATAGTTGTCCAACGAAAAGTTGTATGTATGCGCTAGCTATTATTATGTATGTAGTTATATATTATCGCACACAGGGTCAATGGCGGGATATATCTACTCTCAAAACTATCCTGGTTTCATAATCGAAACGTGTCTTGAAAAGGCCTCAGCCGTGTTTGTTGACTAGATCTGAACTTTCCAACCTTCCTCTCTCCCACCTCTTTCCCTTCTCCACTCCCTCAATATCCACAATCCAAGTTGCCTCACAGCATAACCCAACTGGCGTTTTCATATTCCCACTGACTCCCGGCAGTTGAACGCATTTGGGACCTATTAACCATAATAATAGACTTTATTTATTTTGACTTGACTTTTATTTTTAAAAATGTTAATGGTAAGTACTATAGACAGCCCTCATTTACCAACCTATACCTTCCGTATACCAACTAGAACTAGTAGAAAAGAATATATATTTAGATACTCACTTGTACCAAGACTGCTTGCAGTTGGCATTGCTTTCTCAGAAATAGTAGATGTCTGTGTCCAACTGCACGCAATAAAGTTGTAAAAAGGCTATTATCAGTGGCGGACTTCCCCTCAGGTCAATTGGTCAAAGACCTCCCAAAATTATACGAAGACAGAAAAACATAGTATTATGCAAATCATAATAGGTATATATAAGGGGTATATACCTTATATAATATCATAAGGGGTATTATTCTAATGTATTTGAAATGGTTCGCGAGATAGCAGGCAGTGGCAAGTAGTGACATCTAACGTCTTAAATAGAAGCTTTATTTCCCACGCACTATGATTGGCTGGGACAATTGGCTGGGTTACTATCATGTCTGCTGTCTCTTTAAATGCCATACAATAAACGAGATGGCACTATATCGCCTAGTAAAAATGGTTTCTGATTTTGAAGACAGTTTGGGTCATTGCCGTGAGGGAGAGAGCATGATGAATATTATGCGTCTGAAAGAGACAGTTTGATAAATGAAGGTTGATTTTGTGGATTGTACGCTTGTCGCATGAAATAATTTACTATAATATTAAATGAAATTTGACTTTCCAATTCCTGGTACCTACAAATCGTATTTAATTTGATAAAATACCATAATAGCATTTTTTACATAACCTTCCACTTCTGGACCCCAAGAGCTGCATCTGGCTGTAATAACATACCTCATTAATAAATATCAAAATTAAAATATATTATTCTTCTGCTTGGGTTCTCTTTATAATATCAATAGCAAATTTTATTTCTTGATTACTGTACCACTAAATTGTCACATGTTTGTACAAGCCTGAGCAAGAAGTATGGGCGATATAAATATCAACATGATCTACGTCAAAAGAGAGTTAAACTGTTAGATTAAATTAATTAATTTCGTATGAATCAAACATCCTGTATTAATACAATGACGAATAGAAGTCAGTAAACAGAATGGTTAGCTTAGAAATGGCTTACGAAAATAAGTAGTAACTTCCGTTGCTAACTCTTGATTGATTGGTGATTTCCAGAGATATTATTTGTTAGACTTTTGGTTACTTTGCGCCAAATAATAATATATTCTTTTTTATTACACAGTAATTGCTTTTTATTAGAGCTTTATGAAATGTTAACGTGTGTACTCTAAGATTGATAAGATTAATTTACTATAATAAAGAATGTTTTACTATTTGTAGTTGATTATTTTTGGGGGTTGTCGTGTTATTAGCTTTCATGAATTATTGCAACATTTTCTCATTTCAAAGTTTTCTATTAATTTTTATGTACGATTTAGGATGGTTTGTTTCACGGAAATTCAAATGTAAGATTAGGTGGTATTTGGTAAGATGGGCCATTTTGTTAGCCCTGAATGATCAAATAGCGACAGTCAAAAGGACCGCTACAGTTGAAAGGAGACCAATAATTCTAGGTCGGTTTCAGCTTTTGAAGAAATTGTGAGCAGCAGAAGAGAACAATTATCGTTTGGCTACAATTTGACAGGAAGCTGAAACGCACCAAAAATCAGCGTTAAGCGAGGACCGTTCTTAATTTTTTTTCATTAACTCCACACAGGAGGCCCTGAGGAAAATTATTTTCCTCTGTCATCGGAGATGCTGTGTGGAGAGTCTTTTGGAGGAGAGGAAGGAGTGAACATGGGTCTTGAAGAGACTCATGTTATAGGAGGGAGGATACACATAGGCTAGGAAATCAATCCACAGCCGAGCTGTTGAATTTATAAACGAGTCGTAGAAGCGACCCGTTCTCATGAAACAACTGTGTGCACATGCCGGGCGCGCTTTTGGCGTGTTTCCCGACTACAAACCGGAGCCGTATGGATCATTTCTATTATTATACTATACAGATATTATGATACTATTTCTTCGGAAAATCTTCTATTGTTAAGGTAAAAAAAAACAAATGTCGCTGAATGGTCATTTGATGACAGTGTTACATTTGGATTTCTGTGAAATAACTGGCCCTTAATATCACATCATAATATGACAATCAAGTAATAGCAACTTATAAACCCTAGAAGTGTAGTGTGAAAAAAAAACATGACGTCACCGAGACTTTTAGATTCCTGGGTCCCAGACAAGTTAAAGAAAATAAATATTTGTTCACAATAATTTTTTTATTTGAAAATGTATACGTGTGTCATCTAGGTTCTAGGTGAAGGGCCACTATTTCGATTCGAAATTTGAAAACAGATCTGAACACTACCTTTTCCTTTCCTATCTCCTTCATCACCCCTATTCCATATTCCCGCTGACTCCGATAAGTTGTATTTCTTGTAAAGTATTCACACAATCCTATACAACGGATATCCTACCGGCTGCGCCAATTTTGATGTGTCAGTGTATTGGGCCTTGATAATAAGTGTGTGTAGCACACGGGATTGAAGATATTTAGTATTATTATTTATTGGGGAGCTGCCTGTAGCAAAAGAGACATACTTCTAACATGCATCGCCTTTTAAAAATCTCGCAAATATACTATCTCCATTGCTCACTTACACATTCGTACGAACACCACACACAACAAATAAAAAAAATCATTAGCTATCGTAACATGTTTTTGCTCGGTAAAAAATATTACCTCAAATTTCACTGAAAACAACATTATAAATTCTTCGAATTTTTTCGAAAATCGCATCGCAAAAAAATACGATATTCGAACAAAAATTTTTCATCATGAAAAATTTTCTCAAAAAAATATATTTATGGAAAACGCACCTTCATTTTTTCCCCGTTTTTCGGGAATCAAATTATCCCTTCTAATCGCATGCGATTTACTGGAACGCTCACACTAATTGCACCATCAGAGCAAATTAGGTCGTATAGGGTTCAATTGGTCGGACCACACATGCAGTCGGAAAATTGAATTGATTAGGGCATAAATCTCAGCGCACGGAACGTCCAACAACTTTCAGCTGGTAACTGTAGATAGAAGTGGCGGCTCGTGATTTTTGTGTGTCCTAGAGTACAGAAATGAAAAAAAGTCGTTCTTTATTTATTGTTATCAAGTTTAATTTATAGAATTCCATTTCTTAGTTTGTGGCAGCGAACGATGCAGCTATTTTGAATCGCGGAATTATTCCTATTGAACAGCTCCACGGTAGACTGGCCAAACCACTGTCTCAGGTTTTTCAGCCATGAGGTTCTCCTTCTTCCAAGGCCCCGTCTTCCGGCAATCTTTCCCTGCATTATGAGATGCAGGATCTCATACTTCTCTGGATGTCTCATCACATGTCCAAGATATTGAAGTTTCCGGATTTTTATAGTTTTAATTACTTCCTTTTCTTTATTCATCCGAACCATAACATCTTCGTTTGTAACCCTGTCCATCCAGCTTATTTTAACACACGCCAATATTTTCGTCCTAGTCACCGACTGCCGGTACAAAATAATATGATCCATTCTGTTCCAGATTGACGACGACGTAACAGCTTGTAAATCGATCCTTTTTCTCTCCCAATTTTCGTATGGTACGGATGTACATTGTTATAATAAACTTGTAAGTACAGTGTTAAATGGCTTTTTGTTTAACCCCATAAGTTTATGAAAACAGCATTATTATAAACAAATTCTGCTTTGTAATTATTATTTCACGAGGCAGCTGTGAAACAGCTTGTAACAGCTGTCACGCTTAATAATAACATGGCAGAAGGTTTTTACAAATAAACTGTTATATAAATTAAATCTTAATATTTTTGCTTATTCAAAAGTCTTTATTTATGTTGTTGAAGCTGAAAAAATAAATAATTTTTTACGAAAATTTAATTTTTTATGAAGATTTTCAGAATCGTTTAATTTAACGATAAAATAAAAACTAAGGATGCTTCATGCCTTCATCTCCATTTATCTTCAGGGGTAGGAGAGATGATATACCGCCGCACATCTCTGCCACAACATACTCCTTGCTTCATTCGTATTCTTACATTGTCCCATACAAACTTTTTCTGTTATTCAGACTCTTAACATAACCCGACTGAAGTATTTCGGCTAAAACAATAATTTACACGACCATTTGTCGTATCATCTGTGTAATTTGTTCGTTTCGTTACGGTTCCGGTTCAATACGGTGGCCATGTTGATGTTGAACGCAACCTTTTAATCTCGCCAGAGTTCGCACGATCAAATCGTAATAATCAATATTATGATACCAACCGGTCTGAAGAAAGTTTTAAAAGGAATTTTTTTATACATTCGTTAATTGAAACAAAACAAAAATGTTACGAGAAATATTTATTGCTTATAATATAATGCAGGTGGAAAATAAGTACCTACCTTCTAACAAATCTTATGATTTCACAGGAAATTTTTGGTTTGACTTATTAAATTAGAGATGTTTAGAAGCACGCTTTTTGGATGCGAGATCTACTGCACACAGAACTACCAGTGTGATTTTTTAAGTGAAAACTTCTTTATACCGTTGTAATTTGAATCTGGATGAAACGGAAGCGAGTGACACTAAAAAGAGACAAACACATACATACATAGGATTTAGCCAAACGAGAGAATGAGAAGCAATAAAATATTTATTTATTTCACGGGTTCTCGATTCCAATATAATAGAAAAATCCACGGTCCCACGCAAGCCTCCAATGGTATGAAGCGCCTGACGAATCTTAGCGGCCAGACATTCAGCATACCAAGGGACGAATCCTACGAAATCCAAAAAAAAATTTTTTTTTTTTGTAAAATCAATATCCAATCTTCAAACCCCTCTAAAATGAACAGCAAGGAAAAAAAATGGACTCCGAAGAAGAAAACACAAATACTAATAAGATTACCGAATTTATCGGAAAAGTTACCCTGTAATTTGACGACAAAAATATGGAAAAATCATCCTTCATGTTGATAAAAAAAAGTGCTTCATAGTGTCCCCACTCTTGTCTACTAGAATAATCGGTCTCCTCTTTATGCGGTGCTTCGTATCCTATCGGTCTCCTCTTTATGAGGTGCTCCGTAGCCTACACTTTACTTTTCTAAAGATTTCACTTTTACCGCGGGTGAATCGCACACTCTGATTTTTTTTTTAATTTAGCACAAAAATCACGAGCCGCACTGGCGGGTAGTGCTATCAGATGCTCGTGTTGGTGCGAATTTTCGGAACGTTTATGAACAGTAAAGTTGTGTGACCGCAGCCATTCTCAAACTTATATTCAAAATTGAGAGCTTTGAAAGTTCGTTTGCAGCGGCTATTTATGAATGGTAGCTGATTAAATTGAAAATATCGTTTCGTTTGTGGCGTTATTGCTAAAAACGTTTTGGCGGAATTTTCCGAAATTACATTTCGGGTAAATTTCGACCTCGTTTTGTTTTTTTTTTATATGATTACGGAAAAAATGAATAAATTTACGAAAGGTGTTAACTTTTCGTAAATTTATTTAATTATGACAAGAAATAATATTATTACAAGAATATATTGTTGGATTGCACAATATTGCACATACAGTGTGATTTCTGAGATTATCTGGTGAGAAAAATTTCAATTTTACTAGAGCTCTAAGTGACTAGTGATAGCGTGCCGAAGAATTTTTTTTTTTGGTTTTGTGAAAAAAAATGGCGAAAAAAACATCAAAAAGTAGCCGGAGACCGAAATTTCATCTGCATTTCTTACTCCAAATAATGCTTCAAGTATGCTTCTTTACACCCAGTATAGACAAAATGTAAGGAGTAAATCATCAATCAAGGATCATAAACTTTATAACTACAAAATTTCTACCAAAAATCTAACCGGATAGTAAGAACATAGATATCTCCTATATTTATTTCATACTAGCTTTTTCCCGCGGCTTCGCTCGCATAGTATTAGGGGATTCCCACTCAGCCTCCTCTACCTTCCATCTACCCACTCCACTCCCCCCATCAACCCCCCTCCCCTTCCACCCACCCCTCCCCCTACTCCACTCCCTCACCCAACCCCCCTCCCCCTCCACCCACCCACTTCCCCCCTTCTCCCCCCCTCCACCTTCCCTCTCCCCACTCCACTCATCAACCCTCCTCCCCTCCCCCCCCTCTTCCATCCACTCCACCTCCTCCACCTTCCCTCTCTCCACTCCACTCCCCCCATCAACTCCCTCCCCCTCTCCCTCCACCCACCACTCCCCTCACCCCCTACCCCTCCACATTCCCATTCCCCACACCACTCTCCACTATCAATCTCCTTCCCCCCATCCCCTACCACTCCCCACAACCTCCTCCATCCTTCCCCTTTCCTCTTCCTTCCCCCCTCTTCCTACCCTAACCCCCTCCTCCCACCCTTCTCCCCTTCCCCCCTCCATCAACACCCTCCCAACACCCCCTACCCCTCCCCTTCCTTCTCCACCCACCCCTCCCCCACTCTACACCCTCCCCACTCCACCTCCCCCCACCTTCCTCCACCCCTTCTCCTTCCCTTTCTTCCCTCCCCCCTCTTCCACACCACTCCGTCTCCTCCACCTTCCCTCTCTCCACTCCACTCCCCCCATCAACTCCCTCCCCCACTCCCTCCACCCACCACTCCCCGCACCCCCTACCCCTCCACATTCTCTATCTCCACGCCACTCCCCCCCATCAACCTCCTTCCCCCCACCCCATACCCCCCCCCACATCCTCATCCATCCTTCCCCTTTCCCCGACCTTCCCTCCCCCCTCCCCCCTCTCCCTTCCCTAACCCCCTCCCCCAATATCCTCCCTCACCCCTTCCCCCCTCCACCAACACCCTCCCAACAACCCCTTCCCCCAGCCCACTCCCCCCACTCACCTCTCGCATTCCACACATTCATTCGCGATACGTTCATTTTTCAAACTGCTCGCATGCCACCTATTATAATTTTGTATACAAATTTCATAATGCCAGAACTCAACGGTAGTTTTATACAAAATAACGAACAAAAAAAAAATTATCCAATTTGATGCAGTCGTTCGGGTTTATGCGCATACACACATTTCGGTGATTCATTTTTAGAGATAGTTATTAAGTACGACACCAACAAAGTACTCTTTTTAGGGTGAATGCCTAATTTAAAAAAAAAAAACATCGTTTCCAAGGCGACAATTGGTTTCCGACGTTCGCAATAAATCGATTTTATTAGCGACAGAAAACGTATGATAAATAATTTCATAACGCCAAAGATTTTTCATAACGCAAGAGCTTACCAATATATATAGCCTATAGATCACGCAAATAATCTAGCTTTCTATTAGTGTAAGAATTTTTAAAGTCCATTCAGTAGATTTTGTGTGAAAGAGTAACAAACATACATCCATATAAACTTTCACCTTTATAATATTAGTAGGAAGGACATTAGCTCCTCACAGGAGGCAAAGGCAAAAATAATTTCCCTCGAGACCTACGTCATCTTTGGGGATGCTGCATGGAGGATATTTTTTGGGAAAGGAGGAGAGGAAGTTCTGGAAAAGAAATAAAAAATCGAATGCAGTTCACACGCGGTAGAAGTGAACCTCCACCCACAAAATCTTAACCAACAGGAGCCTTTTAAAGTGAGCTCATAATCAAAGCGGCCAATGCGCGCAGCTTTACAGAGAGCGACGCTTCGTAGGTTCCTACTGCACGTAGGTAAGGTTTCATTCTATCCCATTTCCTTGCAGGCTGAATCCTTAAGATATATGTGTTTGTCTCTTTTTAGTGTCAATCGTTTCCGTTTCATCGAGTTTCAAATCACAACTATGCTAAATAAGTTTTCACTTCAAAAGGTATGAGGGGTGGGTAGAAATCTGGTATAAATCCAACTCTCCCATTGTGGTGCAGGGCGATGGGTCGAAAGACCTGGTGGTGAGATCAAAAGATCTCCCTCAACCAGCCTATCTCGATCCGGCCAACCGCACAGCTGTTGAGAAGGTGCATCAGCCGCGAATCATGTACCCACCTCAACCCACGAAACCGGTCACCCCAGCTAAGTCACCAAACGAAGCAAACTACTTTGGGTGACCTATGGCAGAGGTTTTAGTTATCCAACTAATGATTTCCGGTGCGGCAGTACCCATACTCCATCCCAAATTGAATATTTACATTTTACGTTTTACTCTGAGCTCTCTTCTGTTATATTTGTATTAATAGCTTGAAATTAATAAACGCCCATCAATTATTATTATTATTATTACAAGAGCATAGTTTACAAGTTGAATAGTTCAACTAAATAATAATAATCGTCTTTATTACTAATCGAGCACTTAACTGAACAATGGTGGAATTTGAAATGGCGTGACAGAAAATTTAATAGGACTCCGCCATTGTTACTCTGGGAGTAATGGAAGTCCTGGAAAGGGGACTTCCGGAATGCAGATCTGTACAGGATGCAGAGTAGAAGTGAAACATATTTTCTTTTAACGATATCAACGAAGAAGGTAAAAGATTAGAAGAGTTAAAGCAGGAATAAATTAATTACTCTGAATCTGATTTGTCTTGGCGTAACAATACATCTAAATTCTTGAATTCGAAACCGAATTACAAAAGGAGATTTTTTAGCGTATTAATAATATAGATGGCAGCGCTACTGTTTGTGTATATTTGTGAATCGAGTGTGCACGACAGACCTTTCATAGTAACTTAAGCACTTCTCTTTTACCATTATTATACTAAACTTATTACTTCTATTTGGGAGGCGGGAATGGGTACTACCGCCCCGGGAACCTTTATTGGATAACCAACACCTCTGCCATAGGTCACCCCAAGTGGTTCGCTACGTTTGGTGATTTGGCAGGGGTGCCCGGGTTCATGGGGTGAGGTCTATCTAGGTCTTGGAGGCGGATGACCAGGACACACTAAACCCCAGATACCTATCCACTCCTTATACCCTTTTCCTACCCAGAACTCTCCTCTCCCTACTCTCCGTCAAAAAACCCTCCACACAGCATCCTCAAAGATGACATAGGCCCTTTCGCTATTTCGAATTGCTAGTCGAGAGTCTTACCCCTCGACAACATAGGCTGTCATTATAAATTATCAAGAATAAAGTCCAAAGTGCTTTGTTGAAACCAAAGCACTTATTTAACCACTCGCACCCATAAGCTTGTATTCACAATAATATAACATTACCGGACATATCTATGACGTATGAGTACCTGACTTATTAAGAGAGGATGTGAGATAAACCTCAATTTAGGAGACGGGTGTGGGTACCGCCGCCCCGGGAACCATTTATTGGATAACCGACGCGTCTGCCATAGGTCACCCCAAGTGGTTCGCTAAGTTTGATAACTTAGCAGGGGTGCCCGGGTTCACGGGGTGAAGTTTGTTCATTTCTTGGCGGCGGATGCGTCTGTCCATCAGCTGCATAGCAGGCCGGATCGGGATAGAATGGTTGAGGAGTCCCTTTGACTTCTTCAGCCGTACTCTCTCGGAACATCGCCTTCCACCGCAGTAAGAAGGATGAATTCATGTACCCGTCACTCCTTGACACACTGACCCGGAAACAGAACTTCCTCTCCTTCCTTTCTACAAATACCCTTCACACAGCATCCTTAAAGATGACATTGTCCTGAGGGGAATTATTTTCCTGAGAGCCTTCCGTGTGGAGCTAATGTAAAACGAAAAACCTCGAGTCACAACAGAGAAATGGTGTGATCATAAATTATATGGGTTCTCATACCCCTAATTTAAATATACCTATCTGAAAGTATTTTTTTTTTAAGATTCATGGATTTTTCATTGAAAAGCCACATTTTTACAGTTTTCAAGCTTATATTCTCATTTACCTCTAAAGCAAAATTATTTTTGAGCTTATTAAAAATCACTGGTACACAGTACTCCAGCGTTCGGCTTCCATACTTATTGGATATTTTAGGTATTTTCAGGCCTTTTTTTCTGTGAAACGTGTGCTGTGACTATGTACCAGTTGTCTTTTGTAAGTATTATCTCCCCAGTTGGTAAGGAACCAAAATATACCTTTTATTGAGAGCAGGCCCTCAGCACAATATAAGAGTTGCACATTGTGTCTTTGTCTGTATATTAGGGTGGAGCACGGATGTATGATTTTTTTTTTAAGATTCAGAGTTCTAAGAGGGGGGGGGATTTGTGCCTTATGTTAAAGTAAAAATACGTGGGATTTTTCATTTCATTTGATTAAGATCTTCAGTCTCCGCAGTGACTTCAAAAATTGAAAATTAGGGTAAAAAAGTTTAAAGTTTATAAGGCGATACGTTGTGATTAATTTAGTGGTAAGTAGGTGTTAAATGATAAACCATATATAATTAAGATATTTATTAAGGCATTGGTGTAAAAAAAAGAAATTTGATACAAACTCGAAAAATTATACGAGTATTATTTAGGTTTAAAATCCTTTTTAGTTTCAAATTTAGGCATTTGATTTCGCGATTCCAGCTTGGCATTTATTGCACTAAATCACAACTTTCTTATCCACTGAGAAATGGAAGCCGCTGTTGTATTCTTTAAAGCTCTTTCAACAGCTTGGGTATGGCAGGGAAGCCTTATAAACAATAGTTCGTTTTCACCACCAGATTCCACGACATTCTGAATTTCCTATTCCAATAAGTTTTTCAAAATCAGTGTTTCGGTTAAGTTTTAAATCAATATATGTAGAAGCATTAAAATCTATCAATGGCACTTGAAACAGTCTAGGTGTTGGAGGTTGAGTAGTACTGCGTGCCTTTAGTAGGGCTGCCAGCTCTCTAACATGTTTTTTATCATCTGTTATCATCGCAAGAAGAATCCCTTCAGGATGCGCAAAGTAGCCGTTTCTTTGGATAACAGGATCTATATATTTTTATTTCTGGCAGGTATCTGGAGGCCTTAATAATATTGAACAGATTACACGTGCCATCTTTGCATGATGGTTTATTTTTAATTGAGAACCAAAACGGTGCGTAAACTTTCACCACAAAAGTAGCCAGAGTTTTCAAATTTTCAGATGGTTCTTCAGTAGATACATACAAACGTAGTCTTCGGTGATCCGACGATCGATGAGATTTATTGCCTAGGTCTTCTGGAAATTCATCTGAAACTACCGCCGAGATAATTTTATACGAGTACTGTTGGTCTGGCCATTTCTGGTAGCATTTGACCTTCGATGCGTTCAAAATTTTTAACAGGCAGCTTTTTACAGGTTTCCAGTGATTTTCCCAGTGGACCAATATAAGATTTAGGTCCGAAGTGCACTCATCGAGATAAAGAAACAGATGTCTCAAAGGCAGTTCGTTCATGTGGAGCAAAAAAATTATCCACTGAAGTGGTTTTTGTAGCCTTTTCTCAAGCAGTCTTATAATTCCAGCATACTTTCCAGTATTAACATTCGTATCATCACAATCAATTCCCATAATTCTATCTTGGGAAACTTCTTTATGTAACAGAAACCCTGTTATCACGATATCTATTCCTTTTGCTGTACCAGCACAAGGTACCACGTATCCCATTTAAATGGATCCCGGCTCTTGAATCAGTGAGATAGGTTCCTTTTTAGAGTCTTTTGCAACTTCTTTGTAGCAGTTACGTCGATTCCGCTGATTACCATTACCCAAGACGTTCTTTGATCGGTCAAAAAAGTTTGCTCCTGTTTGGGAACCTTTTTATCCATAGGATATATACATTGAGCGAATGCTTTGCACTTGCATACTGAAATATCAAAAAGTATCTTACTGCTTTTCTGAAAACTATTTAACTTGTCCAGGGAGAGCCTCTTGATAGACTTGAGTAGATTTTTGCACTTTAAATGATATGCTTTCAACATTTGAACGATCCTCGTTCGCATCAATGTAGGAATAGATGCAGTGTGCCATATATTTTCAATTTCGACGTTACTATATCTGCTATCTCACCAAAAATTGGTTCTTTTGCAGTTTTTGATTGCAATTTCAGTTGATGTCTCGTCCACTCATATTATTTCACTACATCTTCGTAAGTAGGTAGAACGTTCTCTTTCATCTCACAAACATCACCAAATAGAGGACATTTGAATACACTCCGAATTCTTCGCATAGTTGCCACGAAAGAATGATTGAATTGAGATGATTTTTCAGAAAAACGGCACTTTATAAATCATCCTAATATTACTTAATTTTATAAATAACCATCGTACCGCGCCCTCTTTAATTTTTTCGTCGCTGGGAAATGCTGTGTGAAGTTTAACCCTAGTTAGAGATTAAATCATACTTCCAGCTAACTGTTAACGGCTGTTAACGAATAAAGTTATTCGAATACGTAAGCGTGATCGATTTTCAAATAGCTATGGCTGGATGGCTGGGCAAAAACACTTCAATGGCCCCTGCAAATGGGACAAATGAACCCTCATTGAAAACTATGTTACTTTACCATGTAAAGCGAGCTGATCAATCACACTCTCATATCGAAATCATATACGCATATAATGTTTCGGTATGGAACAAAATACAAGGTACAAAATATTTTCAAAATTTTAAACGCTAAAACGGACGTATTTCAGTTATTTCATCGTTCTATCTCTATATGTATTGAAATGTAAAAATTTGTCAACCGACGATATGTAAGAGTAATTACATCAGAGTTTTTATTTAGGTGGTTTTTAGCTGTATTGGAATGCCCAATCACTTACTACTGTATCTCTGCGAAGGAGCACACGACACAACCTCAATACCCTATTAATATTATAAAGTTTATAAGGATGTATATAATTTTGTTACTCTTTCATTCTTTCACTATTATTAGAAGGCTATTATATATGAAATTATGTTATGAAATTATTTATTATTCGTTTATTGTCCGGACGACAAGCAAAGAGTTGCTTGGTAACTATAATTAATTATTTGACGTGCGTTGTCATTTTGTTTTTTGCTTAGGTTACTATGGAGCTCTCTTTGATAGTTAAAATTATACTGATCTGTACTTATATTTTAAATGCGAAACTGAGTGTGTTTGATTGTTACGCTTCAATAGGTGGCACGTGAGCTGTTTGAAAAATGAATGTAATGGGTATGGAGGGGGGGGTGAGGGGTGAGGGTAAGGGGTGAGAGGGGGGGAGAGGGTGAAGGTGAGGGTGTGGGGGGGAGGGAGGGGAGGGAGGGGGGTTGGAGGGACTGAGGTGGGAGGGGTGAGGGCGAGGGGGGGGGGAGTGGAGTGGGGATAGGGAAGGTGGAGGAGGCGGGGTGAGAACCCCCCTAATACTAAGCGAGCAAAGCCGGGAGCAAAAGCTAGTAGTTATATATTCCCAACGCGATACCACATAGGTTATCGCCAAAACAACCGAGATGGTGAAATTCCTTCTTACGAAACACGTACGCGAAAACGACCAATAACCAGCTTCCAAGGTAACTTGGTTCCAAATCTTGTTCTGTTTTCAAAACAAATGCACACGAAATTTCACTATTTTTCTTCCCATTGTTCCAAATTTCAAATACTTTTCCATCAAGGCGATGGTCAGGGAGAGATAGGAACTGGATTAATGACATCCTCATGGAAATAAGCATATTCTCATTTCTAAACCACTGAATTGTAAATCAACATTCTGTAAGAATGATTAGGTACATCAAAGTCTATATTTAGGTGGCTAAGATGTACCTAGATTTTGTTAAAAAAAAATTTATTAACTAACCTAATATTTTGGTTCATAAAAGTTGATTTTTTAGGTACCTACAATAAAAAAGCTTGAACACCTCAGTGAGGTCTCATTATGCAACCCGAAATACCATGTAATATGTATGTAATGACCGGTCAGATGCTGAGTCGGCATCGCTGGCTAAGTCCTCCATCACGACACAAGTAACATTTTCGGCTTACTATGGTGGTAGTAGGAGATTTTCAAATATTGTTGTGTTTTTCGTGAATCGGGAAAGTTTGTCTTTCTTTTTTAAAATGTACAAAAAATGGGTATTGATAAAATTGTTTACATTTAAAAAAAAATTACAATAGAAAGATAAACATCACCGGCTTACGAATAACCCGAAAATCTGTAAAAATCTCTTACTACCACCACAATAAGCGGGAAATGTTGCTTGCTTCGTGATGGAGGACTTAGCTAGCCGAGGAATTTAACACGCCCGGGTGGGAACCAAACACGATGCCAACTCAACCACTGACCGGTCATTACATACATATTACATGCATGGTATAGTATTTCGTGTTGCATAATGCGTGGCAGGCCGGATCGGGAGAGCCTGGTTGAGGGAGACCGTTTGGCCTCTCCTGCAGGATTCTCTTGACCCGTGGTTTTGCACCGCAGTGGGAGGGAGGAATAGGTACATCCATCACTCCTAGATAGGCACTGACCCCAGATTACTACTTGCCTCTCATATGTTTTCCGTTTCCTAATCTTATTCTCCTTTCTTTCTTAAGAAAAAAACTTCCACACAGCTGCCCCAAATATGACACAGGTGTTGAGAGAAATTAATTTCCTCAGGGTCTCCTACGTGGAGTTAATGTAATATTCATGGGTTAAATTTCGCCCCTTGTCCAATTTTGTAAGTGTGGTTTTTTGCCTTCCATTTTTTAATAGATAAACCTTAAAACTTTTCGTACATTAGAATGTGTTTATTTTTTATTTATCAGAGTCAATAAATACTAAGATTGATGGATCCAATATAATTCTAAAGTTTCAAGAATTTTGTGGTTCACCTAGTAAGAACTATAATATCTAAAACTTTGGGTAATAAAAACGTCTCAATTTTAACGTCATGCTTGTGTAAGTCCTTTACTTAGTTTTTTATTACTTTCTTATTACAATAACGTGTTTTTGAAAGTTGCTTCTTGAGTGAAGTAATGTTTTGTCTACCCAACGAAGAAGAAACATGTGATAAATAATAAACAAAGTTTTCTTATACAAAAAGTGATTAAAACGACAACATTAACTGTCGGTTTTTATAACATTGTTGTTTTTAGTACGAAGCCATTAAATTATTATAATTGACTATAAAATTTTAAAATTTTACGAAATTAAAAGCGTGTTTTTTTATTAATTTTTAAGTAGACGTCTAAATGGCATAAAATTTTTCACGTCAACCGCGTATTTATGTCAAACGTAAAAATTATATTTTAATTACTTAAAAAAAAGCGATAAATTTTTTAACACTTCGTAAGAGGGAGAAGTAATCTTTTTGGACTGGTCGTGTCAAGAGTTGGAATAAGAAAATTAAGACAGTGGTGCCTTTAAGACAGTATTGTGTTGTGCTGGTATAAGATGAAAGTGGTAGAAATGATATCTCTAAAAGTGACAGACTGGGTTTGCAGAAAATGCGACCTATTGAGCCCGCAAGCGACCAGAACACTCTGCTGCCATCCGGGGAGGCATCCTGCTTTTTGATGATCGCAGGTCGTGCTCGAATTTTGACCTATTTATGATTCTCTTGCTTTCCTTTGCCATTTTGTTAAATACTGTTTTGTTTTCCGATATTCAAGATGTGTGCACGGCTTTGAGCCCACACCAGTTTCTTTAATAGTGGATTGAATGAAACCATCCATCGGTGATGTGATGACTTCACCAATTTCCTGGGCACATCTTGAGGGATACGAAGGCCGAAACAGACATCTGACCACGGGAAAGCATGAAAAAGTTATTAAAAATAGGTCTAACAGATTGGAGGGGGAGTCTGGACATCAGGAACCCTTGTAGGCTCCGGAACCATTTGCTCCAATGCGTGGCAAAGGGCAAATGATTCCGCCTATCGTCTAGCCAAGTCCGTTGATCCTGAGAACTTCAACCATGGTTCGTTATGAACATTATGGTCCCCCAGGACCACAAATGCTGCAAGTGGTCATGATTTTTTTTTCTTTTTTACAGTGAACACCGCACAAGAATCTCAACTGCTCCCGTCTGGAGCCAGTGAGACTATCAGTGGCGGCTCGTGACTTTTGGGTGTGCTAGGGTGCTGATATTAAAAACATGGCATCATGGATGTTGTCGTATGCGAAAAAAATTTTTTTTTTTTTTTTCAAAAATCGGTGTTTTGTATGAAGATTTTTAAGGAAATCGGTGCGGCGCACCGCCAAACTGAAAACTTCCTAAAATTTTTCATACAAAAAACTGATTTTCAAAAAAAAAAAAATTTTTTTTCGGCTACAACAACATTAATAATGACATTTTTTTTTAAATATCAGCACTCTAGCACACTCAAAAGTCACGAGCCGCCACTGGAGACTATGGCATCCCCAACTGGGGTATGTTGTGAGGCTGAAGGTAGCGGGGAGGGGAAAGAGGTGGGGAAGAGGAAGGTTGGGAAGTACCTTGCTATTCAGATCTGGTCACCAAACACGGCTAAAGCCATTTTCAAGCAACGTTTCAATTCTGAATGGTGGTCTTACACCAGGGCGATACTGATAGTATCTTCCACTCTGGAACATGCCGCAAATATACTATATATTATTTTAAATGAATTAATTGTGAAACAACACAAATTAATCAAATAAAATTTATTTGGGCATGCCGGGTTCGAACCCGCGACCTCCGGATTGTGAGTCAAGAGTCCTACCCACTGGACTACGGAGGTCGTGTGTGAATAGTCTCTGATACATAACATTAATGCGCGTTTTTTTTTTATTTTGTCTGACAGTACGTTTAAGGCAAGTAGAATATTATGTTTTAAAACAGATGTAATGTATATATGTAAAGCATTGTAAAGAAAATGAAACAGGTAATTTGAAACAAATATCTAACTGAACGAAAACGTCTGGCAAAATTTTATAATTGCTACCATTTTCAAAATTATCTTAAAAATTGGCTTTTCGTTATTAAAAATCAAAGAGTCACAATTAAAAAAACTTATTCTTTAATGAACAAACGTCACGAAATTATATTTTCCTATTTACATAATCTGCAATTTAATTTGATCAAGAAGTTTGAAGTAGGTTTAAATCCTAAATGCTTGTTTTCTCAGAGCATATTTTAGAGTTAATGTTTTTGCCACGATGTTATAACAACCTATTTCTAAGAAAAAAGTTTCCCAATATAAGTCCAAAACATTATCTCTAGCCTATATAAAAATACCTTTAAAAATGATTTTTCTGACCTAACAAGGATAACGCTCCATTTTTTTCCTCAGGCGAGAGTTGTAAAAATTAATGCTATTACACGCAACCGTTTTCAAAGTGGGTCAAGCGATTTTTCCCTCATTGTTATTCTCAAATACCTCTCTCCTCTTTAGTATCCGGTATCGAATAATCATATTAACATGGTAAGCTGTCCCTATTTGAGAATTTGGGTCATCTCCTCCTAAAGTACCTCAACTTCCTTGAAAGTATTTTTTTATTCTTCCCACGTAATTTATTTTATGTGCCTCAATTAGTTACACATGTATTTGTACTAGGCCATCAATAACGTATATTGTATTTGGCGTCTTGTGGGCTGAAAAATGTCTAGACAAATTAAATGATTAACCCAATTTATCAGTTTATTAGGTTTTGGGTCAGTTTATTTATTGAAACTCGTATTTGATCAATCAAGTGAGAAATATTTTTACAATGTTTGTGGATTTTTCAAACAATTTAATGATGTATGAATTCCGAATTCGTGTTGTTGGGACACAGGACCCAAATAATTTCAGAAAACATGTCTGAAAATTGTCAGGTGAAAAGTTTTTTTCTTGTGCCTTTCATATTTATTTTTTAAAACAAGACAAACATTTTCGGTTTACAAATAACCTGACAATATTTGAAAATCTATTACCACCTCAGTTTTTGCTTGTGTTGCCGTCCCAGGAACCATTTATTATATAACCAACACCCCTGCCATGGGTCACCCCAAGTAGATCGCTGCGTTTAGGGACTTAGTAGGGGTGTCCGGGTTCACGGGGTGAGGTTTATTTATGTCTTTGCGGCGGATGCGTCTGTCCGGCAGCTGCGTGGCAGGCCGGATTGAGAGAGAATGGTTAAGATAGTCCCTTTGACTCCTCCAGCCGTACTCTCTCGGAAAATCGTCTTGCACCTCAGTTAGAGGGATGAATTCATACTTCCTTCACTCCTGGATACAATGACCTCTACATTCCAACCCACTTCCAATACCATTTTCCTTCCCAGAACTTCCTCTCTCTCCTTTCCTAAAAAGACCCTCCACACAGCATCCCCAAAGATGAATTAGGTCCTGAGGAAAATTATTTTCCTCAGAGCCTTCTGTGTGGAGCTAATATATTTTTTTTAAGTAACGTTGTACGCTTGTCTGAATTCTCCAAACGAACACTTCCATTTTTATAAATGACACTTACTTTCAAAGCAAATCCAAGTTATAGAGTTAATCAAACCAAAGATTTGTATTGTTTTCATATTTTTAATTATCAGCTCTTACAATATTTAGTATGCCCAATTCAATGTTTCGATTCATTGCGAAAATTGGTTGAAGTCATATGAATATTTTTCAGATATTAATTAAAAAAATGTAATACTCTCTCTGCTTCATTATGTTGATTAGTTAATATTCAAAGGGGATTATATTACAAATAAATAAAACAATGTATCTTTGTTAGAACCACTTATATATTTTATTAACGCCGACCGGTTTCGGAACGACCGTTCCTTCCTCAGTGCAAACTGGTGCAAACATATAATGACTTGACAATTACAAAACAGTGGATGGGTACAATGTATTATTACAAAATGTTGTGGTAGGGGTGGGGTGGAGCTAGGGATTATTAAAGAGTATTTAGAACAGACATCGAATGGGAACATATCAAAGATTGGACCATTATATTTTAGCTAACAGTGGCAAGATAATGATACAGACTGACAATTCTAAGGTTAATCTTCAACAAAACCGTGTGTTAGTTATTCTGGAGAAAAATTTTAAATTAAATTTCTGAAAAAAATGTTAAAAGAAAATATTGTTATTTAATTTTAAATGTAAATACCACACAGGAATCCCACTTCCTGTGGACAATGGTGCTAAGGCATCTCCAAAAGCGAGATGGACGGAAAAATTGGACATATTTGTAAAAAGCATTAACTTTGTGGCTTGCCATAACTTACAATAAAAAAACACATAAATTTGTTTAATACCGCTTTTATTTTAAAACACTCTACCGGTTTCAGAAGCACCCTTCCTTCGTCAGGAGAATATTATAACCAAACTATGATACAGAATGTTGACAGATATACAAATTTTAGGTGTTTGAGAGGGAGGTGAGCAAAGGGGTGGGGGTAATTGCGAGATTTCCGGAAAGAACAGAGCGGTTAATTGGAAAAATATTTAGAATGGGACTGAAAGATAAATTAATTTAGTTATTCAAAATACTAGCATTATTATTTAGGGATTTTCTGATTTCTAGTGCTTCTAAATTATCTAATTTTTTTGCTTTTATGAAAGGAAGCTTTGAAGCGGAAGGAAATTAGGAAGAGGAAAGATGGAAAGAACCTTTCTTTCAGATCAGGTCATTAAATACTGCTAAAAGCATTTCAAACGACATTTCGATTCTGATTAGTGGTATTTTACTGGGGCAATGTTGAGCTACATTATCTTTACATAGTATAATATAGCAAAGTCGCTCTTGCTGTCTGTACGCTTAGACTTTTTAAAAAACGCAACGGACTTTCATGCGGTTTTCACCAATAGATAGAGTAATTCACGAGGGAGGTTTAGGTATATAATTCGTCAATGTTTTGTATAAATTCGTTGAAGTATATAATATAAAAAGAGAGCGGGCTGGCAAGCGGGCGGTTTGGATTTGAAATGTTTGCAAATTAACGGTTGGCGTTGGTTATAAAGGTTGGGTAATGGCGTTTCGTTAGCCACAGCAACGTGGGGCTGTTAGTTACATATATTAATATACTACTCTCGTGCCTCAAATGAGATATGTAAGAAGGTGTAAATAGGTTTAGTAGTTACTTTAAACTTTTTTTCCATTGGGTTTTTTAAACCTGCGACAGCCAGATTCTTTTATTTTTATTTACTTATTCATTCGTTACACAATTTAATCATGGATATGAGAGATCTTTGAGAGTCCATTAGAATGGATTTCCGACTGACGACAGTCAAATTGACAAATCCAATGCAGATTATTTATTTATTTGAATTCCTGCCATAGGACACCCAAATCACTGCGTTTGCTGACTTAGCGGGGGTGCCCAGGTTCTTGTAGTCAGGTTAGTCTAGATCTTGGCGGCGGATGCGTTTGAGACTAGTTAAGGGAGACCTTTTAACCTCTCCAGCCGGATTCTCTTGACCCAGCGCCTTGCATCGCAGGAATGGATTCATAAGTCCGTCACTTCTAAAAACACTGACCCCCTGGTTCCTACCACACCTTTAACTTCTTTCTCTAAAAAGCCCCTCCACACAGTATCCTCAAATGTTATACGAACCCTGAAGAAAAACGGTCTTTGTGTAGGGCTAATGTAAAAAACAAAACTCTTCTGAAAGTGATTTTTTAAGATAAGTGATGATAATAATGAAATACACACTGTTTTAATTAAGGTACATATAGATTAAAAATATAGAGGATTCTTAAAGCTAAATTCCAGAATAATTTAATTTATCGGCAAAACTGCCCACATCGAAGATAATCCAAGATTCTTGGCCGCTTTTCCATGGACATCTAAACACAATAATTTCACTATCGAGTTGTCTCATTAAAACTTTTATTTTCATCTTAAGAATGGCCTCCCTGAGCACACTTTAAAATGAAATGACAAAACTTTAAAGTGAACACGTGAAAATATATAAGGACTGAAAATAAAAATCAACATTTCGAATAAAAAGCCTTGGATATCGCCGGGAAAGTTTTTCCCACTTGCCAGCGGAATTAGAATGGAGTTTTTTCAACGGGAAAAGTAAGGCTTCGCTTCACAGTTCCTTCGCTCTCGGCGTGTTTCGCATTAAACCATTCAATATATATACATGTACATAATTAAGAACAAAATCTGAATACTACCTTAATAATGTTATGAAGTCTTCATACGAATAGCCTGAAAAAACGTACTTTACGCACCGAAGAAATTACTATTCTGTGAACAGTAAACAATGCTTCCGTAAAAGTAGGTTTCTCATCAAGGTTCGTAGACTATCAGCCTTACTACTGAAAAAGGGTGTTTTTGTTTCACGCTGTGTGAAGACTGTATATTATATTTTGCGTAACGTTACTAATAACATAAAGGCATTTTTTATGTTGGCAGCATTGAATTTCGGTAGATTTGCGCTTGCGCGGCAGCTATGTTTTTCATTAATTCGCGGCAAAATTCCTGTTATTACATGTGATATTTTAAGTGGAATTCATTTAATGTTATTATAATTGAACATATTGACTATTAAATGTATTTAACCAAGTTGGCTCACCGAGGGGGCAGAGCGGTGATTGGCTAGAAAGTCGTGACGTAGCTTGAAGTCCATTCTACACCGGGAGATTTGAATTTACTTCAATACAAGTTAATGGCGTCAAGCGACTCACGCATTTGCAAATTATTTATTTCTAATACGATAGTAATTATACAATTATTATGTATTAAACCTAGTAATCAGATTGAAAGGGAAATAATCTCTGGATTGACTTAATACTTTTTAATTATCACTTTTTATGTTTTTGGTCGAAGGGAATCCTGCTTTAATGGAACTTGTTGTGCCGTATACATGGAAGTAAATAAATAATAGAACAGTATAGTTGCATTTTAAATGTAACAAACGTCCAGATTGCCAACACATTAAAAAAATAAATAAAGAGCTTATAAAAGAGCAGACTAAATAAAGAAGTAGGTACTTACATTGAAAATAGTAAAGTACAATATCAAACGCTCGTCGGAGATCCGCTTTAATAAATGCTAATTACCTCATTGACCGGGCTTGAATTAAATTCGGCTTTGCGAAGTTTTCACCATTCGTTAAAAGTTCATAATACCTCATTAAAATATTCCTCTTAAACCGGTAAGGTCGAATAGTGATAATAGTGAAAATTAGTGTTTTAATCACCAAATCAAAATAATTAACATCGTTTTGTAATACCAATTTTGTTGAATATCACATTAAAAGGCGCTTTAAAACGATAGATTTTTGCTTAATCATTTTTTTTTTCAAAATAATTCTATTAAATTTATTGTAATGTCTCTTCCTCTGTAATCCTTTACGGAGATATTGTCTTTATTATTAGAACTGGACCTTATCTCAATACTTTGTTGATTTACTAAAAGACTTTGGTTCTTTGGAATAACAGTGATTGTTCATTGTTATTATGTACATAACAAATATGGCTTAAGAGGATACGCGTCCTTACAACTCGCTAGCTAGATTTTATCTGGTGGGCTCTCGCAAAAGGAACGATTTATTAACGGACACCATGTGACCCGAGCATAGCAATACCACCAGAAAAAATGATAGAACTGATAATCTACATAAATAAAAATGACTCGCCGAAATGTATGTACGCGCATAACTTCCGAACGACTGCATCAAATTAAGTAATTATTTTTTTTTGTTTTCGTTATTGTCAGGACAAGGTTTGGATAAAACTACTGGTGAGCTCTGGCATTATGAAATTTGTATAAAAAATTGCAATAGGTAGCACGCGAACTGAATGTATGTAATGCAGGAGGGGGGGGAACTTGGGTAGGGGGTTCTCGGGAGGGGAACCATAGAGGGGGAGGGGAATTTGGGACGGAACTCGGGACAGGGCTTCACGGGATGAGGGAAGGGGGAATAAAGTGGGGAGAGGGAAGGTGGAAGAGGCGGAGTGGGAACGTGCGAGGGGAAGGGGACGCGGGAGAGGAAGGAGAGGCGGAAGGGAAACCGGACGAATGGGAAAGGACACGCAGAGAGAAACAATTTCTTTATTAAATGGCATAGCAACGCATGCCAGGTACCAGCTAGTAACTAATATTCTGATATATACACTAATGATCAGTGTGGTAAATACTCTCAGTATCGCCCAAGTAGAAGACCACTCGGAATCGAACCATGGTGGTAGACCACTCGTTATCATAAAAGTGGTTGAAGCTATGAAACTTTAAAAAATACAATACTAAATAAAAAAGTATAAAAATTACATACCGCCTCAAAATAAGATGCTCTATTGAAGAGGACTGTGAAAATTATGGCATTATTCTTGTGTAATGTTTCGTACTTACATCATGTACGAAACATACACATACACATTTCGTAATTACACAATTTTTCATGGAAACTTTATATAAATAAATAATATATAATAAATATAAATATTATATAGGTACATTAAGGGCCTACATATGTTATCTAAGATGCTGGGTAGAGGATTTTGAGGAGAGGAAGGAATAAACATTTGTCGAGAAGAGACCCATGTTGTAGGAAGCAGGAAACACAAAGGCCGGCAAATCGTATCATAGCCGAGCTGTTGAACACAAGAACGAGCCGAAAAAGTGACCCGTTCTCATGTGCATCTTCCATTAAAATAACGGTCGAACAAGGATAGCATTCCCACCTGGCTCCTGTGCTCTAAAGATTGCAATCCGTTTGTTAAGTTATGAGAATATATCAAACGGACAGAAACGGTCGAGAAAGTACTGCTGGAGATATCAAAACGCCTCCCTCACCCAGTCTGTAGGTGAGCAGACGTGTACGCCGCCAACATCTGGACAAACCTCACCATACGAACCCTGCTAAGTGGTCAAACGTAGCAAACCACATGGGGTACCCTCCCAAATTAAAAATAAACTGTTAATACGGGTAAAGATGACAATGCACAAAGTGTCAACGAATCGCCCTCGGAATTCCCGAAACTAGCCGATTGCGCTATAGGCCCGCCTACTGCGCCCGACGGTGCGCTCGCCGCCCAAACCCCGCACTCCCCCCGCCGGCCCAGCAAGGAACTGCTGTATAGCGATGCATGCGTGCAGCCGCTCGCCATTCCCGAGCCGCCCGTAGTGCCCCCCGAGCCCTCCGCGTCCCCTGCGCCCGGCCCGTTAGACACAACATCAGGCAGAATTACCCGCTCGCAGACTAAAGGGTCAAATTCTACCAAAATCCATACTGCCCAAAAGATCAAGGAGAAAGGGACAAAAATTCCTGCTAGCCAAAGGGACGTCCAGCAACCAGAAGCATCCACGTCTTCGACTGGAACCTCTGACGGCCATACACCTACACCAGCAAAGGAGTCGCAGCCCTCGAACAAACCGACCTCGGCAGGGCCATCACGCCCAGTAGATGGCGACCAACAGTGGACTGTTGTTGGTCGTAAAAAACGACCCGCTACTGTAATAGGTAACTTAAAGGAGCAAGGTACCCATACTTATTTCCACCTGTACCCGCTGCATCCTGAAACCTCGATCAACGATTTAACGACGTATCTTCAGTCAATTGTAAGTACCGCCTCATTTAAAGTCTCTAAAATTAAATCAAAGGGAGAATATGCCTCATTCAAGTTAGGGATCCCAAATTCCGTGAAAACCGAAGTTCTAAAACCGGAACACTGGCCGAAATATTCATATCTTAAAGAATGGAAAAATAAAATTAATGCACCGCGGCTTCCGGGTTTAAAACCCAGTTGACTTGCGGATAATTTACATATTTTTTACCAAAATGTTAGAGGACTAAAGAGTAAATGTGCCTCATTTTACTCTAATGTTTTGATAAACAATTATGATGTAATTGGACTCACTGAGACGTGGCTAAACTCAAGTGTGTTCAACCCAGAGCTCTTCGATGACAGCTTCAAAGTATTTAGAAAAGACAGAGACAGTGGAAGTGGCCGTAGACAGGGAGGAGGCTGTCTACTAGCCGTAAAGATTGCGAATGACCTTATTAATGTAGAGCACTTACCTGCTCTGGAAACTGTCAACGAGGACTTGTGGGTCAAAATTACATACAAATCGTGTGTAACTTTTATATGTATAGTTTATTTTCCACCTGCATCTCACTTTGAAACATATAAATTATTTTTTGATACAATACAACGAAATGTAGATGTTATTGGTGGAAAGAATGTAATTGTTCTCGGAGATTTCAATATGCACTCCGCAAGAGGTTCCGTAGAAACGGAAAACGACCTTAATTTTCTATGCGCCGTTTTTGGTCTCTCCCAATATAATTACATTCAAAACATAAACTTAAGAGTTTTAGATTTCATTTTGTGCAACATATCCATAAATGTTATTCATAGCGATTCTCCCCTTGTTTCCGAAGATAAACATCACCCTGCACTAGAATTTATTTTTCCATGCAAAAAAAACATTAAAATTACAAACATTCCAAAAAATGACAAGAATGCTTTGCGTGGATGGAATTTTGGGCAGGGCGATGTTTATGAACTGTACAATATGATGAGCCAACTAGATTGGCAAGAACTGTACAATTTTAGCACTATAAATGAGGCGGTACATCATTTTTATGTTTGTATTTACAATATTTTTGATTCCTGTTTCTCTAGGAAACCTCCCAGTAGAGGTGGTCGTCGATATCCGAAGTGGTTCTGTCAAGATACCATCGCGAGCATTAGGAAGAAACATGCTCTCCATAAAAAATGGAAGGCTACCGGCTGTCGAGGTGACTATGATTTGTTCAGTGTGTATAGAGCCGTGGTTAAGCGCAATATACGCACTGCTTTCCAATTATACGTAAATTCCATTGAACACGATATCAAGCATGATCCAAACATGTTTTGGGACTACGTCAAATCGCTGAGAAAAGATGGTGGTATTCAAGACACCATGACGCATTGTGATCGGGAAGTTCGTGGAGTAGACGTAGCTAACGCTTTTGCAACACACTTCCAATCCGTGTATAGTAATGAGTCTCCATTACTAAATACAAATATTGCTGCCAAGTTGAATATAAAGGGAGCCCAGAATATCGATATTAATCAAATTGATGAATCAGATATAGAATCTTCCATTAGAAAAATGAAAAATACATATTCACTTGGTCCAGATTTTCTTCCAGTATTCTTCCTTAAAGGTTGTGCCGAGTTTTTAAAAAAGCCACTTAGTTTCTTATTTAATCTTTCCCTGGAAACCGGTGTATTTCCTGATTCCTGGAAAATTTCGAAGATTTGTCCGATTTATAAAAGCGGTACAAAGACCTCTGTAGAAAATTTTAGGCCAGTAGCAATACTATCTGCACCGGCCAAACTGTTCGAATCGATTATTCATAAATACACACTGCCACAAGTGGAGCCGTACTTAATTTCAGAACAGCACGGATTTAGAAAAGGTCGATCTACAGAAACCAACTTATTGGTGTTTACTGATTACGTATCAAAATCTTTAGATAAAGGCCATCAGGTAGATTGTTCGTATAACGACTTTTCAAAGGCCTTCGATAATGTTAATCACGACGTCTTACTCAATAAGCTGGCTGAAATAGGATTTTCCATGAGACTACTCACCTTTTTTGCTAGCTATCTTGCAGATAGGAAACAGTTTGTATCTCATGGACTATTCCAGTCTATTCTATTTTTTGTACGATCAGGAGTACCCCAAGGTTCTAATTTAGGCCCACTCCTTTTTTCCATATTTATTAATGATATTTCAGAAGTAATTCTGCACTCCAGGTTTCTTCTTTTTGCTGATGACCTGAAACTATTCTTAGAAATACTAACCCTAGAGGACTGCAATCGACTCCAGTCAGATATTGATAGAATTATTGACTGGAGTAAAAGAAATCGGATTGAGTTCAATATATCTAAATGTTTAATTTTGTCATTCACTAGGGCGTGTCATACCTGGTATTACCGGTATACGATGGACGCCCGAAGTCTAAAACGTGTCTCCACCATGAAGGACCTTGGAATCATGTTTGATAGTAGGCTGACATTTCATACTCATATTCAGATGGCTTGTAGCACTTCATTGAGAATGCTGGGCTTTGTTCTGCGTACTGCAAGGAATTTTAAAGACACCCGGGTTCTCATAATTCTATTCAATTCCTTAGTAAGGAGTAGACTTGAAAGTGGGTCGATAATTTGGAGTCCGCACCAAGCAAAATATTCCCTCATGTTAGAGAGAGTTCAGAAAAAATTTCTGAGATTTCTGTACATGAGGGAGTACGGCTATTACCCGTGGCTCTATCCTACCGACTTTCTTTTGGGTATGCTCGGAATGAACCATCTACGTGTCAGAAGAGATGTACACATAGCTACGCATTTCTTCAGATTGATTCGCGGAAGGTTTGAAAACTCAGCTATCTTGGAGAACATTCATTTTTATATTCCCGATGGTTATCTTCGCCATCGACAGCATAGGCTGTTCTATCTTCCGGCCTGCAGGACTAACTTGCCAATGGTCATGCCGGTCGGGAGAGCAATCTTGCTTTTAAACAAAATTAATTCGGATATCGACATATTTAGCGTCAGTGAAGCTGCCTTTAAAAGGCAAGCACAATTGATGCTCGTATAGTTTTTTTTCTTTTTTTGCTAACCATTTATATTTGTTTAATGTAATACTGCTACAAATGTATTTTAAAAACGCCTTAAAATTTTAAATTTTGTAATGTTTTTGAAAGAATAAAATAAATTGAATTGAATTGAATTGAATTGAATTGAATTGAATTGAATTGAATTGAAAGATTGCCCCGATAAACACCGAAAAAGGATTTAGATAGGTTAAGGAAGAAGAATCATTAAATTCATTTGAAAACAGTATTATGTAAATCATTAGCGTACTAGGACCGTTGATTGTAATAGTTTACGTGGAAGTAATGTATTAGTATAATTGAATACAACTTTGTTATTTCAGTCGGCACCGCTCCATACAGAACTTTCATGAGCGAGCTTCCGTTTTCAGAAGTTTCAGAACTACTGCCCGTACACGTTGAAGTTTAAGCATTGCTTTTAACCTTTCAAATTATTTTTTTTAAATGGAAACGTTTGAACTGGAGATGATCTGAAGGGAAATGTGGTTGCACGTGGAGCAGAGTGTGGAAAACTTTGCCTTCACTTGGACTCGTGAGAATGTTTCTAGTTTGAGTTTCGGTTTTCAAAATCACACCGAATTTGAGTGGGTAAATTGGACTAACATTGCTCTGTTTAATTGGGTTCATTATTAGACTATTTAGTTATCTATCTATGTATATAAAAATCAAAATATGCTTGGGTGTATGTATATGAGTACATGAGTTTTCTATGTATTGCAGTATTAAGCATATGAAATGTTTGAAACTTTCAAAATACATTATTTCCATCCTCGCAAAGGTTTCTTGATCATTGCATCCATCTGAAAAGTTTTTTTATAATAAAATACATCTATTTACAATACATCTGAAAAGTTGGTTTGTCAAAAGTGTCACAATTTTCAATCAAAACATAATTTTCGAAACCCTTTAAATTAATGAATTTATTTGAAGTACTCACCTTTGGTACTAACCAAAATCGAATAGGTACTTTGAATCTAATCAAAAATTAGTTAGGTGTCAAATTTGATTGATTGTTTTTACAATGCACAATAATAAATGTTTTTAATATTAAATTTCAAAAAAATTGCAATAGGTGGCACGTGAGCTGTTTGAAAATCTGAATATAACGGGACTGAATATATTGAACGCGTGAGAGGGGAGGGGATCGGGGGAGGGGAGTTTGCTGGAAAGGAGAGAGGGAAGGCGGTGAAGGTTGAGAGGGAACGCATGAGGGGAAGGGTATAGGGGAGGGAAGGGGAGGCGGAAGGGGAACGGGACGAATGGGAAAAGACACGCAGGGAGAAACGTTTCGTAAATTTTAAACTTAACATCCCTTAAGAGTACGTAAATTACCCGTCGTGAATGAATATTTTAAATATTCCAACTTTAGAAAACAGAAGAAAAATAAACGACCTAACCTTTTTATTAAAATTAAACTCTAAATTCGACCGTTGTGAACTCCTGCCATTAATAAATCTACATGTACCTACACGAACAACTAGACAAACACTAACCTTTTTGTAAACGTACATCTCATTCCAATTATGATTTGCATTCTCCAATACAACGTTTAAATAGTCTTTGTAACAAATACTTAAACAATATGGATGTATTTCACAATAATTTGAACTTAGCAAACTTCAAACGCCATATGTGACAACTATGTATTTCTACCTATGCCATCCCATAAACTAACGTGTTAAACATTACCTACTTTATATCAACTCCTATATTTTATGGACTATATTTGTTTCTTATATTTTATGTTACCTGTATTTTGTTAACTCTTATATTTTGTGTAACTTATATTTTGCTTTTAACATATATTATGTTACCTGTATTTTGTAAAGTAATTATTTTCACTGTAATTAAAAAAAACATGTACCGCGTTCTAGGTAAAAGCCCTACGGGCGTTTAAATAGATAAATGAGACCCTTTGTAAAACCAGTGGTTAATCAATACTATTGAGTGTTGAAAATATTGTTGTGATGAAATTAATGCACGTAATGAGGTACGGCATTACATGCAGTCCGCAGTTACCAAAATGCCTGTCACCTTCACACCGTTGATGTTTATTTTAGAACAACAATTTCGGAAACTAAATGGCTTCTGGAAAGAGTTGTCAGTTTTCTTGTTACTTTCCTATGGAAATATTGATTTCCTTTCGGTTGTTCTTCTTCACGAGGAAACCAGTACTTTTTCCAAACAAAAAGCAAACATTGTCGCAAGAACCAATTAAATCTAATGCAAGCTTTTCTATCTTTCCAGGTCCTACTACTGGAGGCCGGAATTGAAGAACCAGAGGTCGCTGATGTCCCCGCCCTAGCGCCTGTGCTTCAGAGGTCAAACATCGACTGGAATTACAGGACACAACCCGAAAAGAAGTCTTGCAGATCGAGAAGAATGGGGGGATGTGGATGGGCCAGGTACACCGTTTTCTCTTACGTTTCCTAAATAAAAAAAGAAGAACCATCAGGTGTATTGAAGCAATCCTGGGAATCCTAATTGGTAGATTGGTAGATACAACATTTATTGTTACTTTTCCTAAACCAAACATACTAGAGTTATTTTGAAATATTTTTAGGAATCATGAGCATGCTGGCAAACTCACTAGTGCTAAGGTGTCGAGCGGTAACCGGCAGGTTATTTAAATGAGGGGACATATTGGTTCAGCAGTAATGTCTGTCTACTGTACGAGTCGAATGTGAATAATAATAAAGGAATAGGATTAAAAAATTCAAAAATACGGAAAAAACAACACACAGAATGGTCACATATTTTTGTGTTAATCCAAAGATATTGAAATGTAAAAGATGTGCTATCCGCAGTTTTTACTGGGTGGGAGGTGGGACTGTGTTTCCTAGCGCCGTCAATATTGTTAACAAATACATACTAGGTACTGCACACCTTAAAAAAAAACTAAATGAACGAATTCTTTCCATATTATATAACTCATATTCACCCGATATGGCGTTTTAGTCAGTCTTCCTTTCCAGCGTCGATATCATTTATTGTACTTCAATACGTTTGTGTTAATCAAAAGATTTTTATTTTCATCTTTAGGGGTAAATCCTCAAATTGTAATATTTAATTAAATGAAGACAATATCAGCGAAACTCAATCGAAAATATGCAGACAGAAAAACCCAAAAACCTTTGGAACTCAAACCCAGGACCTTCCCGGGTTTGAGTTCCAAAGGTGCCAATATCGTTTTCTGATTTTTCTTTCTCCAGATTTTCGATTAGTATCGCTAATATTGTCTTCATTTACAATTTGGGAGGCGGGAATGGGTACCGCCGCCCCGGGATCCTTTATTGGATAACAAACACCTCTGCCACAGGTCACCCCAAGTGGTTCGCTACGTTTGGTAATTTAGCAGGGGTGCCCGGGTCCATGGGGTGAGGTTTGTCTAGGTCTTGGAGGCGGATGACAACTGAACACACTGAACCCCATATTCCTACCCACCCTTTAAATCCTTTTCCTTCCCAGATATCTCCTCTCCTTCCTTTCCTTTAAAAAAACCCTCCACACAGCATCCCCAAAGATGACATAGGCCCTGAGGGAAATTATTTTCCTCTGGGCCTCCTGTGTGGAGCTCATGTAAAAAAAAAATAATTAAAATATTTTTAAAAAAGCACATATTACCTTGTAAGCAATTCTGCCCCGGGAACCATTTATTGGATAACCAACACCTCTGCCATAGTTCATCCTAAGTGGTTCGCTACGTTTGGTTACTTAGCAGGGGTGTCTGGGTTCAAGGGGTGAGGCTTGTCTGGGTCAGCGGTGGATGTGCCTTCCCACCATCTGCGTGGTAAGCCAGATCGGGAGAGACTGGTAGAGGGAGACCTTTTAACTTCTCTAGCAGGGCTCTCTCGGAATATCACCTTGCACAGCAGTGGGAGGGATGGAATCATTCGTCCGTCACTCCTGGATGCACTGACCCCCAGATTCCTACCCACCCCTCAAACCTTTTTTCCTTCCCAGAACATCCTCTCCTTCCTTTCCTAAAAATACCCTCCACACAGCATCCCAAAAGATTACATAGGCCCCGACGGGAATTATTTTCTTCAGGGCCTCCTGTGTGGAGCTATTGTTAAAAAAAGCAATTTTCAAAAGAGAAACTTTGTAACGAAATTAGTGTAGAAACTAATGCCAGAATTTAGTACATATTTCTTTTGAAATTAAAAATAATTTGAATAATCACACGTAAAAAGAACACAATTAACTAACCGCCATCAATTTAAATTCAATTTGGAGCCCTAATACGTAGAATACTTTTTTCATTACCTCTTATATAAATTCGTTGAATTCCATTTCCTATCTGCTGACGCAACCGTTAAGTGTTCTGCACGGTGTAATTGGTCCCGCTGTAATCTGCGGTCAATTAAGCACACTGCATTTTTTGAACAGGGGGGAAAAAACCACCGGATTTCTGAAACCAGTTCGCTTCGCGGTTCATTCCCGATCACTGATGTTAGAACGAGAGTGGATGGCTTATATAAAGCAACGCTTAATTAGATTGACGCGTAATTTATTGATTTTAACATCTTTTCATCATTTTATGAACACTTTTTGTAATAATTGTTTCTTAACGTTTTTACAGTAATACATATTACAGGCAAATCCTTTTATAAATCCTCATTTGAATGTATTTTCGCAAACCGAGAGTATCGAAAGTTTTTAAAAAGTTTTTCTAACTAGTTTAAAACATCTATCTTCAGTCACCTCTTTCGCCGCAATATATCCTAAATATGTGCGTAGATTCTTAAATTGTTCCGTGACAATTGGTCCGACGACAATTGATCGGGCAGACAGTTCGGACGGCCGACAGTTGATCCTTCCGATAATAGGTCCTGCCGAAAGTTTAGAAGATTTTTTCTTCGAGTATGTATGCAAAGAGGAACCAAAGTCGATAAGGTATCTTGAGTAAAAATCCGCCGTAAAAATATTTTTACTAATAATTTCGACTCTCCGAAGAAGCATGCGGCAATAACAAAATACGACTTAGATTAAACCGCTAAAGATTTCTACTTTTATACAACACAACTTTTTTATCTGAATATAACACAAGAGTCCCAACTGCTCCCAACCATCTCGAGCCAATGAGACTATGGCATCCCCAATTTTGGTATGGTGTGATGCTGAAGGTAGTGGGGAGGGGAAGGAGAAAATGTTCCTTATTTAATTTTTTCGACAAGTAGTTTTAGAAAAAGTACAAATTTTGTCTCGCAATTCTATTCGACAATGTTATTTCATGTTATTTTACTCCATCAACTTCCTTCAGAAAAGTTAGTAAAGGGGTTGAATCTATGACCTATCTCTGAGTATACATTGTTTTTTATTCATATGTTTATTATATTTCTATTAATTTTATTTTGTGCATGTTGGGGTTTCACAAGGTACTCGCAAAGCGGAAGCAAGGAAAAGTGAGGAATGCTGACTTACCCCGCAGATTTTCTCCCTTCGCTTGTCCTTTTCAGCTCCGCTGGTTCTTTTATATTCACCAACTGAACTCAAGAGTTTATGATTTTCACTTATATATAAATGTTCGACACGGTCAATTTCAACAGTTCCGTACTCAACATAGATGTTGAGAGGACTTTTGGTAATTTACCACGAAAGGCTCCGTATTCAACATATGTGTTGACAGGAATGTGGGTATTTTATATCTGGATAATGTGATACATGATTGTGTGATAATGTGATACGTGGTCGGCATGGTGGGTAGGAAAAATTATGATTTGTTTGGTAGGAATTATAGGAATTGGTAGGTAGAAATTAAAAGTTGGAAAAATAAATCTAAAGGAGCAATGCTAGGCACCAACAGTGCAGTTAAAAAAATCATTCGAATTTGCATCTAAACGTCATACGTTAAAGGGGTAAATAATAAATATTTTTATCCATCCAATATACTTCTACGCGAGCAAGAATCGTTTTAAAATAATTTATCGGCACTACAGAACCCTTGAGATGGTTTTTCACAGAAATGGCGCTATGCAAATCATTAAATTCCATTTTTATTATTATTACTCGAATTTCATCGCGTCTAACAATTGCACATCATTGAAACTTATCGCATGAGAACGGGTAGTTTCTACGATCAATTCCAGACCCATGTTGTAGAAGGGAGGAAATACAATGGCCGGCACATCCATCCAAAGCCGAGCTGTTTAAAACAAAATGCGAAAAAGTGATGTTAACCGTGCATATACCTACATATATATTTGTTGGGCACGCGTTCGACATGTTTCCCATTTGTGATGTTGATCAATCTACTTAAATGATCAACCGTGCTAGTTTTTTAGAGTGCCTTCATTTAAAATAATGGTAGAACAAATAATTAAAAAAAGATTTCTTTGACAACCATGGAGGACTGAAATTTTCAAATAATGAATTGAAAATCGCAAGAGTTATATTTTCGTGACTATCAAAATAAGTAAAATGGTGGTAAAGTTCAAAACATTCTAAATACTTAAAAAAATATAGTTTCGAAATAATACCAAGATACACTTTATCATAATTTTTGGCGATATCCACCGCCCCATTGCTCCTTATATTAGATTCAGTTTGTGTAAGTACAAAGTTTTAGGATTTTTTCTGGTGGAATTTTTTCAAGCCACCTAAATTACAGTTCGACAACAATTTTGACAGTAAAAATATAAATAATAATTAACTTGTCTAAAATTTGGTCAGACTTGTTTCTTGAAATGATAATGACAGTTACAAAACAAAAATAATTTTATTGACGCTTTTTAATTTTGTAATTGTTAACCCGTCTAATCACAGGAGACCCAAGTTGTCCCAAAACATCATATGCCGTTATAATAACAGGAGCCCCAAATTGTCCCAGAGCGACAGTGCATTATTAAAAGTTAGATATCTCTCGTCCTGTCATGCGAATATTTGTGATTTCTTTTATGTTAGAAACGGAATGAAATAATGCTTCTCATTGTCTCAGAATTATATGAGCTAGGTTTTTCAGATATTTTACAAACCCGATCAAAAGTAACGGTTTAATTTTTCGCCAATTTGTGACGTACCACACATTTAATTTTAAAATAAAATTGTATGAAAGTGATAAAAAGTGAGGTGACAGTTTTATTACAAATTTTATTTAGGAAAGGAGTCTGTGTTTTAAATTTTAAGTTTATTCTATTTTAATTACTTTAATTCGAATATTCGCAGGTATGCATTTTTTAGCCAATTTAAATTTCCAATATTAAAATTTTAATATTTAGAAACAAAAATGTTGATTTCTAATAAACACACCGGAAAGATTATTTTATCTAGATTTTAGAAAAATTTTTTTTTTTGCAAAAGCGTTAAAAAAAACCAATAAATAGGAACATTTAAAATGCATGGGATGAACCAGGAATTTTGCGCGCAAACCTTGATAGGCAAAATTTGACAGAAAATTATTTTCTTATTATTCGAAGGGTTAAAATGAGTAAAACATTTTAAATGATTTCGAATTCTCTTAACTAACAGAGGGAGAACAGTGGCGCATCTGGCACAACAAAGAACTGTATGATATATAATATCAGGCCACTAGCATCTCAGTCCATGCGAGACTCCTCAGGTTGAGATGGGCTGGCCATGTATGGAGAATGCCGGACACACGCGTCTCAAAAATAATTATGACTGAACACCCAGGAGGAAAGAGAAAAGTGGGAAAACCCAGACAGTGTTGGGAAGACGAGGTAAGAGGGGATAAAGCACAGCTTCTCCAGGTAACAAACTGGAAGTCAGCCGCTGAGGACAGGAGGAGTTGGAGACGAATGTTGCGGGAGGCCAAAGCTCGATATGGGCTCTAGCGCCATCGGAGAGAGAGAGATATAGCAAATACCACGCCGTTTCTCCGCAAAGGTAGGCAGAGAGGATAGACCACCATACAACTCCATCTTGGCATAAGCTCCTTGCGTCATTCACACTCATGCGTCATCTCATACATTCATTTCTGTTATTCTGACTTTTGACGTGACCCGTTTTGAAACAGTATTTGATTCACTCGTCTTCCTCAGGTTATTTACTTTACACACATACCCCTTGTGCTTTTTTCTTCGTTTATCCAATCCACATGTTCAAAACACCTAAGCGTTCCTTTCTGTATCTTGTTCATTGGAGGGGACCCCACCACTTTCCCAACGGCGTTATAAGGAAACATATTGTTTCCTCCTTCACCGCACACGTCAAGAATCTATTTTATTGAACGAAGCTACATTTATTTGAACGACTCTAGACCCTCCAATGTCCATGCATACGGGGTTAGAAAGCAGTATATTTCTGTATCTTGTTCAATACTAGTTGACTCGGCCACGCGTTGCTGTGGTTAACGAAACACAACGTCATCTACTGGATGGTTACCCAACCATTATAACCACACCACCAGCTTGCCAGCTCGCTCTCCACCACATACAGACATTCTCCTTTATATTTCTACCCATTTGCACAAAACCTTATCAAATTATATACCTTCATCATGAAGCACTCTATCTATTGGTGAAAACCGCATGAAAATCCGTTCAGTAGTTTTTGAATTCATCGCGAACAGACAGACAGACAGACCCGGCGGAGGACTTTAATTTATAATATGTAGAGAAGAAGATGAGAGTATGAAGTAGGTTTTCGCTTTCTAACACCGTTTAGATCGTACTTCTCACCACAACATTAAGGGTGCATGGGCGTAGCCAGGTTTTGATCAAGAGATGACAAAAAACAAAAATCTAGGCTAGGTATTCATGCTTTAGGCTCTATGATTACAAAAAATATGAACGGAAGAAAGAAAAACCATCTTATGAGGTGCTGTAAATTTTGAAAACGCAACTCGGTCGACAATCCTAAACACCATACATCGGCCAGCCAGGGTGGGTCCCTGCCCCACCGTGCCTACACCCATGAAGGGAGGTACAACGATTTATATGAGACCTATGTAAACTGGGACAAATTCAGTCTTCCGTGGGCTAGAATGCAATTACCACTTTTTGTATGCGATTCGGAATCCGCGGTCAGTCAAAGAAAACAATTTGCTAAAGTAAAAAAAAAAAGAATGAAATACAAATATCTGGACTATTTCACTCCCAATATCGCCCTACTGAAAGAACGCCGTGCAGAATTGAAACTTGAAATTACTTTAGCTGTATTGTCGTGATTTATTTTCGGCGTGTTCTGACATTCTGATCTCCTCCTTATTTAGCCAACGTTACGGAGAGCACTACAGTGTCCATCATCATGTCGGATGTGTAGATTGTGATTGAGTGTGGGTCTATGAATACAAAAGCGATACCGTGTTACACGCTCCAATCCTCTCACAATCAGAATACATAGAAATGAATGTTTCTTTATTTGTCCCTTCTGCGTTCCTAAACCATTCGTGCGATTGCGATGTAACTTTGGAAATCTGTTGTCCGCATGCCCGTGAAGGTTTCTACATAATGTAATTGTGAGCTCTGGCGTTATCAAATTATTGCCTATATCTTTCATCCGATTGCGATGAAACTTTGATAAGTTGTTGTGCGCGCGCCCGTGAAGGTTCCTATACCGGTACTATATTGGTGAACAGGGGAGTGCACTCCATATAGGCACATAAGCACCCTACCGTATTTGTAAAACATGAGCTTGTAAATAATGTTAAAATTTATTTAATTGTTGCTAAAAATAAATATACACTAACAAAAATATTAAGCGCGAAAAAAGAATTTACGCGAGCGCTTCATCAAACGGCCTACTACAAACGTGGCATAAACTTTAACTAGAAACTACCCGCGCGCCCTCCGATTGCCTCACTAAAATACGGCCTAAGCAGGAATTATTTCTGCTTGGAACTAACTTCATACAAGATATAATATCAATGTTTACGAAATGCACATAGAGTAAAACTGTCGTTTTGAATTTGCTTCTATGAGGTTTTTTTGTTAGTATTAGGCAGTGCTTTCTGGAACAAAATTAGCAAGTGGCAATCAGTAACGACAGAACATCTGTTGTTATCTATTTCTATCAACTAGTTGTCTTACCAGCAGCAAGCACACTTAGCGAAAACTTGTACGAAGGGAGTTATTTGAAGTAAGTTTTTATTTATTAATTTGAATCAATTCGGCGGTTTTCCTACTGCCTACCCTGATCAAAAACTCTGTGCACGCCACTGCTGGTGAGATCCGGCATTATGAAATTTGCATTAAAAAATTTACAATAGGTGGCGCGCGAGTTGTTTGAATGATATATTTATTTCATATAGTTTAGCGGCTGGAAGGGAAGGATGAAGATGGAATGGGGGAAGGGAACGAAGGAGGCAGAGAATGCTGGGAAGGTGGAGGGAAACGTTGGGAGGAGGGAGGGAGAGTGGAAGACGGGATAGATGGAAAGTGAACGCGGGAGAGAAAAGGGGGCGCGGAATTGGAACGGTGGCGGGAACGGGGACACTTGGGAAACAATTAGAAACAATTAGACGAAACAATTTAGGTAGTAACAATTTCTTTCTTTATGTAGCATTGCAACGTATGCTGGTACTTACTCGCTAGTATTTAATAAATCAAAACCAAAATTTTCATAAGAATCGTTCGATTTGCATATATGTAGGTACTTACTTTCTAATTTGGGGCAGATGTGTGATGACACATCTGCCCTGATGATGGACACTGTAACGCTGTCCGAAACGTTGGCTAAAGGAGGAGGTAGCGCAACACGGCATAACACCCCAAAAACAAATAACCATAAAATTTTTGGCCGTGAAAATCTAAAATGATATCTACTTTCTAATTATTTTAAGAACATTTTTTTATTTCAAAAAACAATTTGTGTACAGAAACGTCGCCATCCCAATGACAATTATTTTTTCAAACTTTCTCCAATTTGACAGCTCGTGGTAGAGACCATGATCCGAGAACTTTGGTGTTGAAATTCTAATTAATGAAATCTAGTCTCAGATATATGCACCACATTGCAAAACCCCTCTAGAAAAATTTTATGTTTATTGAATTATTATCGTGAAAAATCCGAAAATAAAAATTTCACCTAAACAACATGGTTTTTGTTTAAAAACTTTATTTTCGTAGGTTATAAATAAAAAAGTAATATAATATCATAACATTATCCCTTAGGATTACTTTAACAATATTTTTACGTCTACAACGTAAGAATTTTCGTAAGAATATAAGGTTTTTTTCTCAAAACCTCCCCATTACGATACAAATGTAACTAAACCACGAACGTCTGGTAATTTTATCAGATTCGCTTTTCTACGATTTCGGAGTAATGTTTTTTTTTCTAGCTGGCATTAAAGAAATAATATGTTTACGTTTCATAATAAAATATTTTGCTGACATATTATTTACGGGAAATTATTTTTCTTCGTATCTCAAATGGGTGTCCCAATTTCGCCTTAGTCGATGGCAAATATTTTCTACGTCGTATTTATATTACTTATTTATTTCTACTTTAAAAGTGATTGAAAATTTCCAGTTACCTGGGTATAAGTTTCTCACACAATGCAAATTGAAATAATTTAAACAATTGTAAAATTTGCTAACTTTGTACTTACGGACTATTCGAAAACAACGAGTGTGCTTTAGACCACACATATCTCCCTCTCAACTTCCGTTCGCCTCGCCCGATCACGCTTTTCATAACGCTCTCGTCACGTATTCACCAGCTTACTCCCCAAGTCAAGCGTGCGTAAAGAAGTTTCACTTCAATTAATTCCATGATTAGAATGTAATTTAATTTGTATGATAACTATCACCGCTGCCGTAGGTCACCCTAAGTAGTTACTTTTAGTATCTTAGCAGGGGTTAAGGTTTGTCTAGGTCTTACCACCTATTGCGTGGCGGGCCGAATCGGGAGAGATTGGTTGAGGGAGACCTAACCCAAACCTCTCCAGCCGGGTTCTATCGACCCATCGCCTTGCACCGCAGTGGAAAGGATGGATTCATACGTCCTCCTAGACCAGGGTTGGCTGACCTTTACGTACCAACGTGCCATTTTTCTAAAGAAATGTTTAATGAGGTCGTAGACGTGCCATCAAATAATTTTGACTTTGTGATTATTGGGAAAATAATAATAATAAATATCTACTTACTGTCAATTTAAATCTCTTTATTTACTACAAATAATAGCAAAATTTTGCATTATATGCGTAATTTACATTAAAGTAAAATTAATGCGACTTCTGTTGTTGCAGGTTTTAGATGACAAATAACATATGTTAGGGTTGTAGGATGTTACTTTTAGCAGAATGCATGCTGAACTCTAGTCATAACATAAAGACGTTTTTCATGTTGGCTGCATTGAACTTTGGTGGATCTGCGTAAGGTGGCCGCCATGTTTTTTAAAATACAAAAATCTATAGGATAATTTTCTTGTTTCTGTAATGGTATTTGTTCTACGACATCTACAAAAATAAGATACATTAAAAACATTTAAATACGTTGGAAAAATTCGAAAATTCGTTCAGAAATTATTAATGAAACAAGCATATACAGTAGATAATTTGGGAGGCGGGATTGGGTACCGCCGCCCCGGAAAACTTTATTGGATAACCAACACCCTCTGCCATTGGTCACCCCAAGTGGTTCTCTACGTTTGGTGATTTAGCAGGGGTGCCCGGGTTCATGAGGTGAGTTTGTCTAGGTCTTGGAGGTGGATGACCAGGACCCACCCCTTAAACCCTTTTCCTTCACAGAACTCTCCTCTCCTTCCTTTCCTTAAAAAAACCTCCACACAGCGTCCCCAAAGATGACATAGGCCCTGAGGGAAATTATTTTCCTCCTGTGTGGAGCTCATGTAAAAAAAAAATCTCCCTCTGGCTGTGTAATCAATTTATATGTCGCCGGCCGATCTTAAAATCAGGCAGATCATGATGCGCCCAGCTACTTCGAGAAGTGCCTGGCGGCAGATCGCGAAGTGTCTCAGGTGCTGGCATATATATTATCTTTCCATTAACATTTTTTGTCTTTTATTAATTAGCATTGTTTTCACACCCAGGTCGAATAAGATTTTCCCGACGTTTTTTACTAAGGCTGTCTGTGTATACAAAAACTTATAATAAGGTTTCTATTAAATATCAGTGAATGTCATTTAGTCTAGACAGATTTTTGGGCTACAAGTAAACTAAAAATATAAACCTCTTAATTTTAAATCTTATTTGCGGGTTTTCTAGTTCAACATGCCTTTATTCCTCGGCATCAAAGGAATGGATTTTTTTTTTAATTAGAACTAAACTGTAACGTTAATATCTCCTATTTTACTTGAAAATTAAAATAAAGATGGTTCTTTACTATATAACGTAAGGATTATGAGACTTTTATTTTTGTCTGTGTCATTTTTTTAATTTGACTGCTCTTTTGAAATTAATTAGATGAATTTATGGATCAAGCAATCATTCTAAGCTGAAAATGAAATTTTCACCCGAGCCTTTTAAATTTTCAATTGAAAGCAATAAGTTAATATGTCTGAAGTTTATCATAAAATCATCTTTTTTACACACTACCAACAAAAAGGGCACAGGTGTGTAAGATCTTAAAAGATCATATTTTTATTTATTTTTATTTATTTATAATAAAGACAAGGTAATACAATATGACAGGAAAAATAAAAATATTTTACAGAAAAAGAAAAGTCCCAATAAACTACTTTTTAGTAGTTTGTCAATGGGTGCTTTTACTTTGAAGATTTAAATAAACTTATTTTGCAGTTACAATTTTTGTGCTAGTGTCTAATTCAATTTTTTTCTTTCGGCGAGCCAATTCTTCAACGTAATATTTGTTTTACCATTTGTACATTTTTTAATTTCAGCAGGTAACATATTCAATAAATTTGGTATCATGTAGTCCAGCGTTCTTTGTCCATATTTGTTTAAGTGCTTAGGTACAATTAGTCCTTCATTTAGCGTAAAACGGGTATTGTAAATGTGTTCCAGTTTATGTATGTATATAGGGCTATTCATATGCTGAGATATAATGATCAAGGAATCAAAAGAATTAATGTCCAACCGAAACAAGAATTTTCACCGAAACAGAAACCGAACCCGAATCTTCGGTGTTTGTCTCAGTTTCGGCCGAAACCAAAACCGAAACCGTAACTTTTTTTAGACATGTTAAAAATCCATTATTTTCTGAAAAATAAAATACTAAAAATCCATTATTTTAAATAAGTGAAAAAAAAATACATTGCGGCTATAAAACTACTTTCTAACTAACTACTTCTTGGAAAAAAATGTCTATAATCAACACTTACATTATAAAGGAAAGACCTCACTAATTGAGTCTTTTATTTTTAATTGCGTTTGCAATCACGACATTCTTATTACACGTGTTAAATGAAATAAAAAAAAACTATAAATGAAGTATGTGAAAAAAAAATCTTTTTTTTTATGTTACTGCTATAAAACAAACTAAAATTATAAAATTAACAAACATGCTTGCGACTTCTTGGAAGAAAAATTTGTCAATAATCAACACTCACATTATAAAGGAAGGACCTCAAACCCCTCCGCAACGTAAGCAGATATAAGCGTTAGAAATAGGACAGCAGTCAAGTACAATAAGCGTGTTTATACGTCAGCGCATGTGTTTCCATAGAAATCGTTCTAACTCCGTTATTGTTTTAGTTACATCCCTAAACCAAAAAGTAAAAGGTCGATAGTAGATCAAGCTGTACATCCCTATCAAGTTGTCTATAGAAATACATAACAGGAATCAGCTGTCAGACGCGTAGTTGACAAAAATATGTACCCGCTCAAATTTACTGCAGGCGGCTCGTCCGCGCTCGACATTTTTAATTTTTATTAAATATTTTTATATGAAATGATAAAAAAGTGAGGTGACAAAAGTGTTTATAACACATATATACAATAGAATAAGTATTGTTGTTTACATAATCTGTGATTTTAGTACCGTTTTCACATAAAAAACATCACGTGAGTCATTTTTACCTACTTTTAATGTTTGCGTTCTAAATTTAAATATTTACAAATGCTAATATTTATTTGTAATACAATAATTTGAAAGCTTATTTTATAACCTTTGTAAAACAGTTTTTACTATTCGGCTACGTTCAGAAATGTTTCATTTATAGAGCTTTAATTGTGAAGCTGCAATAACACAAATTTTTCGTAAAATGTCATTTCGTTTAAGACATTATAAGGGCATAATGGCGATTTTCGGAGGAGGAGTATACTAATTTTAATTGCATTCAAGTACAATCACAACATTCTTAAGACTAAATTTAACATTTATTGAGATCTTTTGCAGAGTTTCGGCGCGGCCGAAGGTTCGACAGATTTTCTGGCGAAACCGAAACTGATGCCGAAACTTGCCAAAACCGAAACCGAACCTTCGGTCAGTCACTCAAAAGAATATAATCTGGTAACCTAGCTCACTGCGCTTAAATCCTACATTTATAATAATGTCCCGTTATTTTTCATGCTATAGTATTTAAATAAATTTGTCCCATTTTTTAATTGGAATAAATTACTCAAGTTTTACTTCCATACTTAATTTTCTTCGTATTACAACATAAAGTAATGCATAAATAATTTAAATTGAATTGTTTATTTCTTCCACGTAATTGAAACTACAAACAGTTGTTTTTATGGAATATCTTAAGACACTTTATAACAAAAACTGCCATGTAAAATTGTATGTCCACAGAGATTTCTCTATCTAATTTACGTTTTTAAATACACCAGCACTAGTGTTTAGTGATATGTAAAGCATTTTTTAAATCGTTAAGTAGGCAAAAAAATAATTTCTTCGGTCGAATCTGTCATTACTTTTCTGAACTACATACCTGAAATAGTTGAGTTTTGTCTTCAATTCCAATTTTCTCTTTCCGTTAATCAATTTCGATCAAGAAAGTTTAAAATAGGATTATCATTGAGTTAGTGACTTTTCTTTGAAAAAAATGTATTATTCCTTATTTGAAATATAAAAAATGTTACATAAAATATAAATGATTTTTATTTCATATCAGAAGAAATTTTGGTTTCGACTTATTATCAGAGAAAATTAGATACATTCTTGTTACCTACACACAACACTAACACTTTTTAACTTAACTTTAATTTTATGTATCTACCTGTCTCAATTTAAAAAAAGTAATTGTCAAAAGAACCCGTTGACAAACTGATATCAATCAGTTTAACGGGACTTAATTTAAAAATGTAAAAAACTGTAAATAAATAATAAAGGAATTTTATTAATAAAAAAATAAAAAAATAAAAAAAAAAAAAACATATAACGGAATAAGAGTTTATTATTTTTTTAATTAATATATTATACTTAACTTTGAAAATACGTACATCAAATGTTAGAATAATTTATGATCGGTCAAAAATGAGAGGCACCTTCCTAGGTATATGTTCCTGGGATATTACGTTTAAACATATAGCTTAACCAAGGTTTTAACTACACCACGGTTGGGAAAACTGATTCTATGATGTATTAACAATTTCTAACGTTTATTTTTACCTTCCAGGGGTAAGGTGATGGGTGGTTCCAGTACTATCAACTACATGATCTACATTCGCGGCAACAAGGCAGACTACGATGAGTGGGCAGAGATGGGCAACGAAGGTTGGAGCTATGACGAGGTAGTACTTACTTTACTACCCCAAACTAACCCATCCAACCCTTCAAACTACTCCAACTGCCCTGATAATATCAATAGTATACATTTTGTAGCAAGTACAGGGACTCATACTCTAACTTGAGTAAACTTCAACCCATACACCATCTAACGGTCTACCTCTTAAAACTATACTGCCGTTAAAATCAATAGTAGTGTACAATTTATGGTAACCGGGCCACCCAACAACATGCAACTTCATCACCTCATGTGAAAACTCATTGAAAGTGATTGATAAATAATCTTTATCTAATGATTATCAACATTTTGACAAAGATTTCGGTTCTGTGATCCGCTACCTAAAATCTTTACGACATTAATTGTCCTACCAAGGAGAGCAATCTCTGTTTTATTAATATCCTTTTTTAAATAGGCAATTCACCCCAAAAAGAGTGCTTTGATAACCGATAAAGTAAGAAAAAATAATTTTACTTCTTCTAATAGTGCAAAATTATTTTGTGGTAACATTTTAAATTCAAATTAATAAATTACGTAGTATTAACCACTTAATTATTTATAAAAACCGACATGTTTCGTCAGCAAAGCTGACTTCCTCAGGGTTTTGACAGAACTAATTTTAAAAATAGACATACATAGGTAATAGAGAAAAATAATAGACATAAACAATAATAAAATTTGTAAGGTCATTACCTATGTATGTCTATTTTTAAAATTAGTTCTGTCAAAACCCTGAGGAAGTCAGCTTTGCTGATGAAACTTGTCGGTTTTTATAAATAATTAAGTGGTTAATACAACGTAATTTATTAATTTGAAAATAAATTTAATTTTGAGTAAAATCTATAAGAGGAGAGGACAAATCAAATATTGAAGACATGAACTTATACAGAACTGAAAAAACCCGAGAATTGTTGAGAGTCAGAATACTGACAGAAGAATGGCGGATGGAATGATTTTACTAAGCAAACGATATATGATTTTGAAGAAAGAATAATTTTTACAATTGAAGTAGACATGGTAGAGTCTCCTCCTCCACACCGCATTGACAAAGTGGACTATCGATGACTCGGATATTAAAAAAATCAGCTGCAAATGAGCAGTGACCAATTCTCATTCTCGAAATGCAGAAAATAAATCGTTTGGATTTATTTCATCGTAGAACCAAGGTTTACTTGGAATATAATTTTGAATTCCAGCATAGAAAGATGCAGTTCGGGTTTTAGTGTCTGTCCAGTTTTCTTCTCAGGAACGAGATATATTGGATTTAAGAACAGAGAATAAAACTAAGAACGTCAGAGATAGGAATTTTAAAATGTGTAGGAATAGAACCAGAGATTGTGCCAAGTTATGAACATCCTAATTGATGGCTTTTCAAAACGCTAACCTAACGTTACTGATATTTCCCCTTATAATTGTCCAAACAGCTGGACAATTATGAGGGGAAATAATTCCCTGCTCTGAAATCTTTTACATGTACGCAGGGCAGCCGCTTCTTTCGTCTGATAATGTACATATCATGGAATCAAAATAACACGTAATTTTATTTGCAGGTTCTTCCCTATTTCAAGAAATCTGAAAACAATGAGGATGAAGAAGCCCACAACGTCAAATACCACGGTAAGGGTGGTTACCAAACTGTAGAACGATTCCCCTACATCGACGATAACGTCAAGTTCCTCACTAAAGCTTGGAAGGAATATGGACTTCCTGTAGTTGATCTCAATGCCGAATACCAACTTGGAGTCATGACCCTTCAACATACTGCAATCCACGGCAAAAGACAATCAACTAACGTGGCTTTTATTAGACCAATTCGTCAAAAACGACGAAATCTTGTGGTCAGAACTGAAGCACATGTCACCAAAGTATTGATTCACCCCCACACCAAAAAAGCATTTGGAGTAGAGTATTTGAAAAATAACAAACTTTACACTGTGATGGCAAAGAAAGAAGTCATTATGTCAGCTGGTACTCTAAACTCTCCGAAAATTCTCATGCTATCAGGCATAGGACCAGCAAAAGCTTTAGAACCTCTAGGAATAAAGGTCATAAAAGATTTAGCTGTAGGATATAACTTACAAGATCATGTCACAACTGACTCAGTTTTACTAATCCTGAATAAAACAGCGACAACTGTTACCGATCAAGAAAGAGAAGCAGCAGTGATTAAGTACAAATATTCCGGAAAAGACAAGGAAGGTCCACTGGCTTCTACTGGTGCTTTAAACTGCAACGCTTTCATACAGACTCCATTAGAACACTCTCACGATCTGCCTGATATCCAGTTTCACTTCGATGGTGCAAGTGTTAGAGATTACCTGGCTGCTCCTGCAACAGCATCTGAAGACAGTATCGCAGTACTATCATATTATGATGGAATTGCCGTAAGACCAACACTGCTCAAGCCAAAAAGTAGGGGTTACGTAACTCTAAACACAACTCATCCTGTGTTCGGTCAACCACTTTTGTATCCCATGTATTTTACGAAGCACCCAGATCTTGAAGTTTTAGTTGCTGGAGTAAGAGAAGTGCAAAAGCTTGAAAACACAAAGGCGTTCCGCAAGGTGGGCGCTATGTACTCAAGATATCCTTTACCTGCTTGCAGACATTACAAGTTCGATTCAGATGAATACTGGGCATGTTGCATGCAAGAGTATACTTCGACCATCTTCCATCCTGTAGGCACTTGCAAGATGGGTCCACATTGGGATGAAACAGCTGTGGTAAGTGACACTCTGAAGGTATATGGGATACATCATCTGCGAGTGGTAGATGCATCTATTATGCCAGTTATCGTGAGAGGAAACACCAATGCCCCTACAATTATGATAGCGGAAAAAGCAGCTGATATGATCAAGCTTGATTGGTTGGGTCACTAAAACCTTGCAGAATTGATAAAAATTCTTTACTTTTCCAATATGCTCAAATGATAATTTGTGCCTACTTTAATATTTTCTGCATGTCATACACCTTTTCAACTTTATCTTATTCTTTGAAAGTCTCATGGCATAGAATTTTGCCGATGGTTTAAGATTTCAACCACGAGTAATCGTTGGTTGACTTTTGGTCGTCAGTTTAAATCGTTTGTAGAAGATCTTTTTTTCTCTTGCTGAAAGAAGAACACCAGCTAATCATTTTGGTTATCCAACGTCATCTATTAGCCATGATGCCCAGCATAGTCTCTATTTAGTGTGGGGCTCTTGACGGTACTGTATTTGTACTGTTCCTGATTAGTGAATTAGAAATAAGAAAAAAATGAAACATCATTGTTGTGAAATTCATGTTCTACCAATAGTTACAATTACTTCGCATGCAGAATAAAGGACGAAAAAGCTCTTGCGATAAATTAGAGGAAAAACCTGCAGAACTTTCATACAAATTTGTTAAATGTTCTACTTTGAATGGCATAAATTTATATTATTTATTCGTAAAGTATTAATACAAGTTACAATAGTTATACAGTGATAAAATAAGAATTGTTAATTTTTATTTATCAAATTTAATATTTTTATAAACAGGTATATTTCATCAGCGTAAATCGTTAAATTTACCATACATTATGTAGTTAGTATGTTTGTATAAGTTTATTAAATTTATTTAATTTCCTTCCACGATCATACCCAATATTATGTAATCTAAGGCCCTTCGTACACAGTTACATACTTACAAGCTACGTGACTGTGATGCAACTACAAGTAGCCTACTGATATGCTACTCTTTAATGCTGGTTTCCGTATACGGTACAATCAATGTCGGAGGTGCGATTTTGTAGTTTTGCAGTAGTTGTTTAAAGTTTTGTTTCTTCATTTTTACTGTTTTTTAAATAGAAAGATAATATTGTTTTGATGTTTGGCATTTCACTTCATTTCATTCAAAATCCGAAAACACAGACTTCTAAATCAGCAAAATAAACCAACAGTTATTCGGGATTACTGCGATTTTTTCACGTGCTGTTATGGAATTAACATAATAGTGACTCAAGCGATGAAGGCAATATTGTTCTTCTTTATCATTCTAATAAGTATGAAAAATCATCTAAAAGAATATTTTAGATTCACCCATCATCGAAATAAATATTAATTGCAGGGTATTTGTCATCGCCAAGGAACCACACGAAAATGATATCAATTTGACATTTTCCAATCTCAATACAACGCTTTCGCCGTTAGATCTTTTATTATCCACGTATTTCGGCAAATTTACATAAACATAGATGTTTTCCCACCTCAAGGACAAATTTAACATTCAAATCATGTACGGATGTCATTTCTGTCGAAAATGTAGTAGATGCGAATGCAACTCGAGTAGGGCGCTACTAGCACTGTCAGTAGCCTGGAACTGACGTCAATCCGTAGTCAAAACGTCAGACGCCAAACGGGTCACGTCATATACGAACGCTTGCAAAATAGTACCTCCATGTACGAATGGCCTTAGTAATAATTTCAATTTTTGTAAGTAAGTTATTATTTAATAGCGAAATCTCGGTCACTGGAAGAAAAAATTTAGAATAAGACAATATTTAATAAGTTTTGTTTTTTTAAAGTCAGCATATTTTTACTTTTTGCCATAAAATGTTTTTTTTATGAAATTAAGAGAAATTCTAGGATATTTAGTAACAATGTTTTTTATAGATTTTATTTGTAACAACCAAACCTCGCTTTCTTATCTTTTGTAAGAAACTTGCCAATTAACTTTTATAATGAAATGGCTTCTTTTAATAATTACTATACAGAAAGCCCTGAGGAAATCATTTCCCTCAGGGCCAGTGTCATCTCTGGAGATGCTGTGTATGTGAAAAGAGGAAGGAGTGAAACTGGGTCTTGAAGGGAGGAAGTAGAGAAGAAGGCGTATCATTCCACAGCCGTCCAAGCTGATGAATATATGCACGATTCGTAAAAAAGACCCGTTCTCGTGTAATCGATTGATGGAGAGCCGTTTTGTAAGGAACAACCTCAAGGGTATTGCGAAAAGTAATGTTTATATTTTTAAGAAATAGTTATTGATTAAACTTAATAAATAATTATAAAACTTTTGTAAATGAACGGTGTGTTATTTTTTACGGCTTATTTGTAATGTTTACTAAAATTATCATTTTCAGAGTACCTATTCTAATATAAAAAACGATATATTGAAAACAACATTTTAATTGACAATTTTAATATTTATTTCCCAACTAGCAGACCCGGCCACACATTGCTGTGGCTAACAAAACACAATGCCATTACCACCCGCTTGCCAGTTGAGTGATTACATTTTGAGCGACTTCATTTTATACTATGTAATGATGATGATAAAATAGTTAAATAATGATTTTTTTTTTAATGCCGGCAACCCGGGCGTTTATTGTAATAATAATCAAATACAAACAAGTTAGTAGCCCGCCTCACTAGACTAAGTCTGTTCCGAGGCGGGTACATATATATATATATACATTAACTTACACACATATACATTTTCATATATGTACATACATAAACACAGTTATGTTCATACACACTCATACACGCATATGCGCACATACATACACACAGGTAATCGCATACGTGTACACAATCGAACACATAATTGAACACACACTCGATTATTTCTGATTTCCAATTTGATCCAGTTACTTGTCTTCGGATATCTAATTTTTTTGTGTAATTACTTTCATATGAAAAATAAATAAAAATAAAAATTTTCCCATTCCATTATTATTAAAAAAAAAATTTTATATGAACAGACCCAAGAAGGAATCACATAGTACCTACCTGAAAAAAATCGTTTCGCCCGAAGGGCGACACATGTCATTATCTCCATACAAGAGGCAGTGCGGAAAAAATCTCTCAGGATCTTTGTCATCTTTTTTGAGAGGTCCAGATTAGGTCTACCAATTTCCCCATCCGGCCTGCAACGCAATAGGTATGCAAACGAATTCGCCGCCAACACCTAGACAAACCTCTCCCCATGAACCAGAGTACTCCTCATCACCTAACGTAGCGAACCACTTGGGGTGACCTGTGACAAGGGTGTTGATGAATAATATGTAATCTTATATATAAAAATCTCGTGTCACGGTGTTTGTGGTTGCACTCCTCCGAAACATCTTGACCGATTTTTATGAAATTTTCTATGTACATTTGGTAGGTACGAGAATAGGTTTTAAAGTATATTTCATACCATCAGGTGATTAAGGTGTCCCCACCCAGAAAAAAAATTTTTTTTTTTGACAATATTTTTTTGTATTTATTTTTTATTTGCCATCAAAAAATACCTATAACTCTATATTTTAACCCTCCTACCCCCACCCTCCCATTTTTAATCGCGATTTTAGTATTTTTGTTTGAACAAATTTAACCGCCTTTCGTATTTCAAACAAAACAAAATTATTTATGTTGTTGAATGACAGATGGCGCAACGTCCGCCTCATCGAACATTCATCATGTTCTCGCGTGGATAAACCATCGAGCTTATTTGTGTTGGCTAATGACGGACTGACCGAAAATATCGCACACTCAATTGTCTTCGAAATTCATATTGATTTTCTTTGTTTCATTTTCTTACTTTAGTTAGTGTTTTTTTGCTTTTATCGGCGGTCAACGTCCACAGCGCTCCATTCCTCTTTCTGTCATAAATCCCATTCTCACACCCTTACAATACATTCATTATTTTTTATTTAACAACCCAAAATATTCACTAGAAATAATTTATATGGCAGAACAACGTTTGTCGGGTCAGTTAGTTTAATCATGTTTTCCAATTCCCGTAGGCTTTAAATGAATTAGTTTATGCTTTCCAACCAGAAATAAATAAATTATCTTCTTAAAATAGACCTGAAACTAAGAATGAGAGGAAAAGTGAGGATGGCCATGATAAATTATCTTCTTAAAATAGACCTGAAACTAAGAATGAGAGGAAAAGTGGGGATGGTCATAATAAATTATCTTCTTAAAATAGACCTGAAACTAAGAATGAGAGGAAAAGTGGGGATGGCCATAATAAATTATCTTCTTAAAATAGACCTGAAACTAAGAATGAGAGGAAAAGTGAGGATGGCATAATAAATTATCTTCTTAAAATAGACCTGAAACTACAAATGAAAGGAAAAGTGAGGATGGTCATAATAAAATGTTGGGGGACTGTATGTTATTTTGGTGTTTGAAGTATTAAAATACACTGCATTAATGGTGTTTGATGGTGCTGCAGAGCCAAGCCAAGCCCTGTGCCACTAACCCAAAAGACCACTAACTACGACAACCGCTGTGTTTATATGGGACGATTAAGATTTATTAACCTCATCGGGAGTAATGTATTATAAATTTTACGTAATAATTTTGTAATATATTATCTCTGATAAATAAAAAAAATAAAAAATAAATAAATAAAAGTTTGTACGCATTTGCCAAACCTGATGAACACTGGAGGTTTCCAACCGCATACCCACCCCGGTATAAGTAACTTATGGTTACTCCTTCAGGGCTCTCACAAGGAAGCTATTTTTTTTTTATTTGAACGTCTCTACATTTAATTTGAACAAAGCTAGACCCCCAATGTCCCCGCATACGGTGTTAACGAGCAGTATGCAAGTGCTTTATATGTACAGGTTAGTAACTAATAAATATATACATTACCTCTTTCATTGGGGAAAATCAGAGGGGAAAATAAAATAATTACATGTAGGCGATATGCCTACTCAAGCTGTTTAATGTACATAAATAAGGAGGCGTCTACTAATATCTACAGGAATTCCAAAAACTGAAAAAATCGAACTAATATCTATGAGAATCAAAGTGTTGACGAATATCTACAGCTCAAACTGTTGATTAATATCTATGAGAACCAAAGTGTTGACGAATATCTACAGCACTGGCAGAGGTTGGATTTGCAATTATGTATAGCATATTGGAATAACGTAATATTGCGTATGTAGTTTAAAAAACTTAATTGATGTAAGTATGTATGTAAAAATCCCTAATATCGGACTATTGGACACATTTAGCTGATTAGTCCAACCTACGCTCTGTAGATATTAGTCAACACTCTGAAGTTCATAGATATTAGTTCAACATATGAGCTGTAGATATTCGTCCGACATACAGGCTGTAGATATTAGTATCTGGAGTCCATAAATAATAACTCAATTTTAACGTTGTTGCTGGTAGGGAGCGAGTGTGTCACAGGTACGCCCGGCAGTCCTGTTGAGAGGTGCATGTTTTCAGGAAAGCCAAGCGCGAGGGTCGGTTTCCGCGCCCCTAAGCCAACTTCCCGGTGATGCATCGACGACACTGCTAACGGATGTGGGTGACAGAACGCCCAAAGACTCTAAGAAGGATCAGCGCCGGATTGTCGGAGGCAGGGCGGAGGGTCCCCTTATTCGCGCAAGACATCCTTACGACCCACACCTCCCCCCAGGGGAGGCGCGGGCCATCCATGAGACATCGCTCCGGGTCGTCCTTACTCCGGTGTCCGCATGCAGGGACGGGGTCACAAGCCACCCACAATGGAGGGGATAAGGACGAGACACATTATATGGTTCAGTTCTCGTTTCTGTGACATTGCTGTAAAGAACTGTTCCGCCTGATGAACACTGGAGGTTTCCAACCGCATACCCACCCGGTATAAGTAACTTATGGTTACTCCTTCAGGGCTCTCACAAGGAAGCTATTTTTTTTTATTTTAACGACTCTACATTTAATTTGAACAAAGCTAGACCCCCAATGTCGGGGCATACGGTGTTAACGAGCAGTATGCAAGTGCTGTATATGTACAGGTTAGTAACTAATAAATATAAATATATACATTACCTCTTTCAATGGGAAAATCAGAGGGGAAAATAAAATAATTCCGCCTGATGAACAGTGGAGGTATCCACCACTTACCCGCCCTGGTATAAGTAACAGATGGTTACTCCTTCAAGGCTCTCGCAAGGACTCTAATTTTTTTGAAAGAACGAATCTACATTTAAGTTTGAACGAATCTAGACCTCCAGTGTCCCTGCATACAGTGTTAGGAAGCAGTATGCAAGTGCTTACATAATATACAAAATGCGAAAAGTATAAAGCAAGTTAGGGATAAACAATTTTTTAAAAAAGATTAGAGAAAAACATAAAAGGCGGCTGCTCGCAGGGTAATGGCATCTTGCGTATGTTGCAAGCATCTGCAAGAAAAGATAATGAAAACAAGTATTGTGATATGAAGAACGCTTGTGTCGGGCGGGATACCTCTCTCGTCATCTGGCAGTACCAGCCAGAATGTGTATGGTGATCGGTCTGCCGTAAATGAATCTCAACATCCGCGCCCTTTAGCCGGTTTCTCGGTTGTGCCTTGACGATAGTAAGTGGAAAGTAGGGGAACGTACCCGAAGACCCTAAGGATGGAAGCGTCGAGTTGCCGGAGGCAGGGCGGAAGGACGCTGAGTTCACCCAGCCAAACCTCAGGCCCACACATGTCGCTGGGGGAGGCGCAGATGAGTTGTGAGGATTCCATTCCGAAAAAAAAAAATTTTACGCCAATGTATCCAGGAGCGAGGTCTAACTCACCCCCAAAATGGGGAAGTTGACATTACAGAACATTTACAGTTCAGTTTCAGCCACAAGGGTCGGAGCTTATTGCTGAATCGCTAAAACAGAAAAAAAAAATTATGCAAAAAAAAAGAAAAACTAAAAATAAGAGAACATAATACTTAGTGAAGAATAACAGTTGGTTACAAGTAGCAGAATATATTATATACCATGTTTTTAATTTGGTCAGTAATAACAGAAATGTATCAATTTGTTTTGAGCGAAGGAGTCATCAGGACCTTCGCTCTCAATTCGGCACATCGAAGTCTGAAATGGGAGAAAAAGCAGAACTACATGAAGTACATAAAGATTTTAAACCACCAGGAATTTATCGCAGTAAAAACAAGATATTTTCAACTCTGCTTGGGTCTAAAATCTAAGGAAACATAAAAGCAGTGAAGATAAAGATATAGAAAACCAAAAAATCGGAGCAGTGGTAACAAAAGAGATGAGAAAGAAAACTCAGTGGTCATCAAGAGCAAATACACCAGGCATCTGAAACTCACAATGATTTTACAGCTGGTCAGCGACTCTAAGATCAGGCCATCTTTCAACCCAAACCTTTGTAAACTTCCGCAGGCACTCAAAGTTCACCTTCTTCGAGACGAGATCAGCGTTTCATACTGGTCTCGTGGTCACTTGTAAACCATCCAACATTTCCTCTCGAGCATCCGTCATAATCTCACAATGCCACAGAATGTGCTCGGCTGTTTGGTCCGTATTGCCACACGCGCAGTTTGGATGGGGGGATAGAGAGAGACTGTGCAATCTTCCCCTAAACTCCCCATGCCCGGACAGTAATTGGGTCACATGGTGGTCCCTTACAATGTGTGCCCCTTCCATTCTGAGTTTAACTGACGGGAAGAAGGAGTAAGTCCATCTTCCCGTATTTGACCTGTCCCATCGCTCTTGCCATTCTCTCAGTGTTCTTTCTCGCATCTCTCTAAGAAGACCTGGGAGAGATACTGCCCCGCCTGGTATTAGTTCAACATCTAGGTGTGTAGCGGGTCTTCCTTTTGTCAGGCTCTTCTTTGTTAGCACCTCCCTGATTTCAAGATCAATTGGCAAAATGCCGGCCAAGACTGGCAAAGCGTCCGAAGCAACTGTTCTATAAGCACCCGAAAGCGCCAGCAAGGGGACTCGCTGGCCTCTCTTGAGCGCCGAGAGTATGAGTGCATTCTCCAGGCGGTGCTCCCACACAGAGGCCGCATACGAGACTTGCGACACGTAAACCCCCCTATATAAGAGACGGAGCGCTGGAGAGCGCAATCCCCACTCGGCAGTAGAGATTCTTCTCAATTTCAAGAAGAGGGCCTGGGCCTTACTTGACACGCTTTTAACATGGGTCGAGAACGAGGACGTTCGATCCAAAGTGACACCTAGGTATGTAGTGTTCTCAACGAATCGGATATTGGTATCTCCCATTTTGATGGTTGGATTTCTACTTCTATTGAGGTTACCCTTCATCAGGAGTCCCATAGTCTTGTGGGGAGCGAAGGTCAGCCGGTTTCTCTTTCCCCATTCTAAAATCACACTTAAAACCTCTTCAGCTTTACTTTCAACTTCCTTTCTGCTGTTCTCCGAGACAAGATACAATTTATCATCAGCGTAGTCCACCGAGATACATCCCTCAGGTAAGGGCAACCTGGAGGAATCGTCAAACACAATATTCCAAAACTCTGGTCCAAGGATTGAACCCTGAGGACAACCCATGTCAACTCCTCGTTCAATCAGGTAGTCTCCAAAAGAAAGGATGATAGTTCTGTCGCAGAGGTAATCAGCGCAGATCTTGAACAGGTTTTGTGGACATTTCCTATTTTTGAGCTTGACAAGTATCATCGGCCACCACGCGTGATCGAAGGCACCAGTAATATCGAGGAAGATTCCAATTACGTACCTCTTTTGGCAAGCCTTCACCCATTCAAGCGCATACGTGATGGCGTGCTCAGTGGACATACCGGGGACAAAACCAAACTGACGCTCGCAGGGTGGGGATAAGGTTTGACGTAAACGCTGTCTAATCAGTTTCTCCAGGATCTTCCCCAGGACATGTAGCAGGGTGATTGGACGGTAGGCCTTCACGTCCGACCTTGGTTTGCCGTTCCCTTTTGGTATAATCCTAAGCACGCCCCTCTTCCATTCAGAAGGGAAAGTTCCTCTTCTCATGCACGTATCCATCACCTGGAAGAGCTCCTCCTTGGCGTGGATCCATACTTGCTTCGCTATTACTCCATTGAGCCTATCATGCCCTGGTGCCTTCTTAAGACCCAAACCCTTGATTATCAACTCGATTTCCGCTTTAGTTACTGGTGTCATCCTAACCTCCTGAGCGAGGTTTCTCGGTGGGAGCCGTGACAGATTTCTAATCTGTTTGTGGTGGTCGCTTTCCCCAATTATTGAATCTACAGGAACTAACTTGCCCAGAAGTGTATTGAGAGTGGATGCCACGTCCACACTTTCAACGTTCCTACCGTCCTTTCGCTTATTACGCTAGTTAAATACCGATCAGAGCCTTTTCCCGTTTTATCTATGGCGCTGTGGATCTCCCACGGGTTGGCGTTTCCCACTTCTTGTACCCAATTATGCCATGCAGCTCGTTTCGCTGAGAGGACGGCCTGTTTGAAGGCTCTACGGGAGACACTGAGTCGTGACTGAAGGGCAAGTGTCTCCTCCTGCGTGCACCCGCCTCGTCTGGACACGCCCAGGGCTCGATAGGCTCTCTTGTAGGCCCCTTTCAGTGAAGTCAGCTCACTCGACCACCACGGCGTCCTGATAACAGTCTTTGGGTTTGATCTTCCCAAAGACCGCTCGGCAGCTGATACCACGGCTGCATTAAAAAAGTTCCCCAAATTATCCGGATCTCTTGCTGCTATGTCGTGAAATCCCCTTAAGGTATCACGTAGAGCTTCCCCAAAGTTATCCCAATTCGCCCTAGTGGTTTTGAAGTTCCAGGAGGATCTTGGGACTTCCGTCTTTTTGACACCCACGGTAAAAGTTATAAGCCTGTGATCGGAGGCTATTGCGCATTCGTGAACTGTCCACTTAGATATCTTGGTCGCAACAGATCCAGAGCAAAGAGTTAGATCAATGTTGCTCTCACCGTGCATGTTCGAGAAAGTCGTATATATACTCTGTTCATTAATTAATGAAAGACCTTGCGCCGCAATGAAGTCTTCGACGGCGTCTGAGCGTTCCGTCCTATAGTTACAGTAATCGAACCACAGATGCGAGCGAGCGTTAAAGTCTCCCCCGATAACTACGTTACGTCCTTTAAGCGCGTTTAGAGCGCGCGTCAGACTCAAGATATGTGGTCCTACTGGGTTACAAAATTTAAAGTAAACTGAGATCAGAAAGTTCTCAGTTGTCCCAAATTTAATAGATACGCAGGTTTGGTATTCGTTTGACAGTCCCACTAGGATGAACAGTAGCCTGATGAATAGTAATGGTTCAAATCTGGGCTTCTGGAACATAAGATAAGCCCAGATTGGAGTACAGGAAACAAGGACTCACCCGTCGCAGTTGAGGCCACACGTCACCAGGTTCTGGATGCTTCACTTCACAATATCAATCTTTAAAATGATGTATTGAAATTCACAAAAATACACAAAATTATTGAAATATTAACTCGTAATATTTCTTCCACAGTCGTGCAAGTCGAACGGTAGGTACATAAGTAAAACCAATTCAAGTGCCACAAACTGAATACAGAATCATCCACTAACTACAGATAACTTGATAGTTTGAAAAGTTTTTTATATGAATTCCATACAGAAGGCCCTGCGAATAATAATTTCCCTCATCATCAATGTCATCTTTGGGAATGCTGCGTGGAGAGTTATTTTGATGAGAGGAAGGAGTGAACTGACTGATGTTATAGAGGCGAGGAAACATAGAGGCCGACAGATTATTCCACTGCCGAGCTGTTGAACGCTGAACAGTTATCACAATAGCAAAAGCTAAAATATTTGCAGAGCTTTGTAAAAATATTATTAAATTTGACTTAATTTCCTATTTTTTTCGTGTTAAATTCAGTTCGACGAATTCACAATAACAGTGTTTTATCATATTTAATTAAATGAAGACAAAATTAGCGAAACTCAATTGAAAATCTGAAGACAGAAAAATCAGAAAAAGATATTGCCTTCATTTGATTCAATATTATAATTTGAGATTTTACTCATAAAAAGTAAAATTTTTTAAATAAATATTCATCCTAGACTTGCATAAAAGTCAATAGATGTCGCGTATTAAAAATAAAATGGATAAAAATTTAGCAGATACTATCTAGATAGCATTTGGTTCGAGTTTAATCTTGCAATCATATTAAAAGACAGCAGCCAACAACAATACGTGCGTTAAGAAAGTGAAGATAATTTTGGTAGTTCTTAGTCGAAGTATGATACAGTTAAAAAGTGACCGAATTGGATATAGGTTCCGTAGCTCAGTTGGTTGAGCACTTGCCATGAAAGCAAAGGGTCCTAGGTTCGAGTCCCAGTAGAGCCAATATCAGTCTCTGATTTTTCTGTCTTCAGATTTTCGATTGAGTTTCGCTAATATTGTCTTCATTTAATTAAATATTATAATTTGAGATTCTACTCATAAAAAGTTAAAAATTAAAAATAAATGTTTTATTTTTTTTTTTTACATGAGGAAAATAATTTCCCTCAGGGCCTATGTCATCTTTGGGGATGCTGTGTGGAGGGTTTTTTTTAGGAAAAGAAGGAGAGGAGAGTTCTGGGAAGGAAAAGGGTTTAAGGGGTGGGTAGGAATCTGGGGTTCAGTATGTCCTGGTCATCCGCCTCCAAGACCTAGACGAACCTCACCCCATGAACCCGGGCACCTCTGCTAAATCACCAAACGTAGCGAACCACTTGGGGTGACCTATGGCAGAGGTGTTGGTTATCCAATAAAGGTTCCCGGGGCGGCGGTACCAATTCCGCCTCCCAAATTGTAATAATTACAATTAATATACTGGCTCCACGCAGAAGGCCCTCTTTATTATTCTTTTTTTATAAAAATATCTTAGGTATACAGTTTTTATAAGTTTTTCGGCTACCACACTAGGTATTATGAAGGTCGAAGTATGTATATGTAATTTTAAAAATGTAATGATTAATTCGTTTTAATATTCATTTAATTATTTTCTCGGTTTATGTAAGCTAGTTCTGCATTCAGGTGGGTTTATATGTACGTGATTAGTATGTGATACTGAAACAAGACGGTTTTTATATTTAAAAAAAAGATAAACATAATATGGATGGGTGGTAGGTATAAAGGTAAATTTACGTAAAATAATGTATTACAGGAAAAGAGAAAGTTTTTAAATTGTAGGTGGCGTAGAAAGTAGTAGTCAATCAGACGTATGACGGGACAGGATTAATAAATAATAAAGAAGAAGATTATTTTCCCTGTGGAAAATAATTCCCCTCAGAGCGTATTATGTCGTCTTTGAGGATGCTGTGTGGGGATCTTTTCAGTGAAAGGAATAAGATTATGGAGATGAAGGAGAGGAAGTCTAGGAAGGAAAAGTGTATGAAGGGTGGATAGGAATCTGGGGGTCAGTGTGTTAAGGAATAACGGACGTTTGAATACAACTCTCCCACTGCGGTGCAAGGCGATGTTAACCCTCCGTTCCCGTTAGCCAAACTCTCCCTATCCGACCCGCCATTAATAAACTAGCTGGTCCCCGGCATGCATTGCAATCCCATATTCAAAGAAATACATTGTTTCTCCATGAATCACCTTTCCCGTGCGTCTCCGTTCCCCTCCCGCGTCCCTTTCTTAGCTAGCTTTATAAATTATAGCCTGTATGTTTGTCTGATATATGAGCTACATTATTGTAAAGTTTCATTAAAATCCATGCACTAGTTTTTGCGTGAAAGAGTAACAAACACACATACATTTCGCGTTTATAATATTGGTAAGATATTGCAATTCTACCAAGATATGTCAGTATCACGAATAGAGACATCTTGTTCCGTTATTTAACAAGTTAAATGTGTGAAAAAATTGTAGTGTTTCTTCAAATGCTAATTTATATCTTTAAACGCTGATCTAGAAAGTGTTGCTCTATTTTAAATAAGTCACGGTTCAATTAATATTTGTGCTTACCTATCAATCGTAATTCGTAGTCGGTTTTTTTAATATTCTTTCTCCAACATTCGCATTTACATGTCTCGCTTTCAAACCACTTTCTCTCTATTTTTGAACCCTTACTACGGAGCCTAAATAAAATATCAATCTGTATTAAAATAACTACCTTATTATTAAATCGTAAATTTATTTAGTGCCTTTCTTATTATAGACGTGTGAGTTTTTTAATTCGCTTCTGGCAACACAAGGACGAGGAGTGTGGGGCGATGGTTAACGTATAACGGTTGCCATCAGATAAGGTGCTTTATTGGTCTCGTATCTTTCGACAGCAATAAAATACCAAATTTCCCATATATCTACATCAAGATTGTAGATTCCACATTGCCTACCGCGGATTAATACTTGTGGGTGATACAGATTCGAAATGAAATCGTGAAAATCTTTTTTTAAATTAATCTACTTTAAAAATAAGCGACGAACAAAATGGCGGTTTGTCTTTTTTACAGAATAATGCAAATTTCATTTCTACATTGTTTGTGATGGAAATGTGTGTATATTGAAGTTAAACTTCTTTAGCACCGTTAGTGATTTGAAACTCCATGAGACGGGAGTGCGTCACTAATATTTATTATTTCTCTATTTCGATTTATTATTATCTTATATAATATGGTAAATTCTCGATCTTTTTTATGTGAAAACCGCACAAGAGTCCCAACTGCTCCCGTCTGAAGCCAGTGAAACTATGGCATCCCCAATCGGGGTACGTTGTGAGGCTGAAGGTAGTGAGGAGGGAAAGGAAATAGGGAAGAGGAAGGTGGGGAAGAACCTGGCTATTCAGATCTGGTCACCAAACACGGCTAATGCCATTTTAAGCAACGTTTCAATTCTGAATGGTAGTCTTACACCAGGGCGGTACTAAGAGTATCATCCGCTCTGGAACGTGCCGCAAATATACTATATATTATTTTTAATTAATAAATTGTGAAATTACACAATTTAATCAAATAAAATTTATTTGCCACGCCGAGATTCGATCCCGCCACCTTCGGTGTGCGAGTCAAGAGCCTTACCGCTGGACTACGCCGGCCGGTCTCGCGCAAGCCTCGCATAGGCCAGCGGCATAAAGCGCCTTACGAATCTGGTGGCCGGGCATTCAGACGTCCTGGGTTCGAATCCTATAAAATCCAAAAAAAATAAACTTTTTTAATTTTGCAAAAATTAAAATCCAATCTTCAAACCGTACTAAAATGAACTAGTTGAAAAAATAAATTAGTTGAAGATAAAACTGTTAATTCTAAAATTTGAAATATGAGATTGGCTATTATGACGGTTTAACAGTAGGGTGCAATGGCGGTATTGGTAAACGCACGTCCCGGATAGACGAGAGGTTCTGAGTTCGAGTCCCAGTTGCGACCATTATCTTTTTCTGTGTTTCTGTCTTCTTCTCTTACATATTTTCGTTTAGATTATTAATATTATTATCTTCTTCTTCAATGATAAATTACATTGATGAATAACCTTCAAAATTTATAAAAATAGAGTTTTTCTTATAAAAATTGAATAAATAGATAAGCATAGTTGAAGTCTGTCATAGCAAAGCAAATGAAAAAGAAACACAACCTTTTGCAGATGTTCAATCATTTTGTTCCACATAAAAATAATCGTCCAACCAATAAATTTAACATATCCTTGGACTGACCATACGAGGCCGAAGAATGATTTGGCTGTATGGGAATTATTCTGCCAATAAATTCCTTTATTCAATTATTTTCTTTTCAGCTTCGTTTGACCTCGAAACGGTATCAAGATGGTTCAAATTGTAACATCTCGTGTTTAGAAAACGAAATGTATTATTTTTTGTTTTTTTCCATGACGACTCTATTTTATTTTTTGTGTTGGTCGTTCCAGATTCCCAACTACCCGAAGCATTTTTTTTTCATTACATCCACCCAGAGGTGTATGGAAAAAACAGAGTGCAATTCACACGCGGTAGAATAAAACGTTCAAAAAACTAAAGCAGACAAGAGTGTGGAACTTACGAAGCACTGCACAAAGAGGAGACCGATTATACCTACTATCTCATTCTCTTGCAGGCTTAATCTTCTAGATGCATGTTGTCTCTTTTTAGTGTATTTTTCGTTTCATCGATTTTTAAATCACAACGGCGCTGAACAAGTTTTCACTTTTAAAAAAGCCCTAAAGGCCAGTATTATCTTTGGGAATGCCGTGTGGAGAGTCTTTTTAGGGAAATAAAAGTACTGGGAAGGAAAAGCGTTGGACAAGGTTAGGGATGTGTAAGGAACCTGAGGGTCAATGTTTTCAGGAATGATGATTGTATGAATCCTCCCTACCACGGGGGTACAAGGCGATGGGTCGAGAGTGCGGCTGGAGAGGTCAAAAGGTCTCAAAATTAAAATAATTAAAAGTATCACTGAAGAAGAATTTAATAATAATAATCTAAACGAAAATATGAGTGAGAACAAGGCACAGAAAAACAGAAAAAGATAATGGTCGCAACTGGGACTCGAACCCAGAAACTCTTGCCTATCCGGGACGTGCGTTTACCAATTCCGCCACTGCGTCCTACTGTCAAAACCGACATAATAGCCAATCTCATATTTCAAGTTTTAGAATTAACAATATTATCTTCGACTTCATATTAAAATTGAAAATTCATTTAGACTTTTATAAAAAGTCGATGGTTCCATATAAATAAAATCGGATATATTTATCCGTGACGCTATCCAGGTTAAAAACCAATTCTTAGAATGATTGTTTCCAATAAAAAGGGTAGTTGCCTATAATATGGAAAATAAATTAGTTATAAAAATAAATTATCCATTAAATGGTTTCCGGGGCGGCACAAAACACAGTTTGTTTTTTTATCTACTTACAAAATTCCCTATAATCAGACGCAATTATAAAATATTTCAAAACAGCTTTAAAATTTTAAAATCTCCCCATCAAATGTTATAAACTTGCTTAGCCACCGTAAATTAATATAATTAATACTTAAACTGTCCGGTATTGCCATAAATAACTCACTTAATATTTATGTGTTTACAGTCGAAACATAGATGGGAATGCGTCCTTAAAATTAACGTGGGGTCCACGCTCCGAAAATCTATAAATTGCTTTACCCTTTGCCCCTCCACTCTCTCACCTCTTGGAGTTTTACTGGGGGTGGGTACCTACCTGAAATTTCGCTACCGCAAGTGCCGATTTTACTGCTGGCAACATTGAAAATTCTACGCTGGCGACATCTAGCGCCGCGCGTCGTAAACTGGACTTTTATTAACCGAGAAGGAGCGACATTTCAATTTATTTATGCCGGTTTATTTTATGTGGGGTAGTTGATTTCTTTTATGGTATTTCATTTATTTAAGATAGTAGATACCAGTCGTCACCTCAGTTGGACAAGGTTCAAACTAACATTTTTTGAAAAATTAATTGTGAATGCAAAAGCATTCCTTTAGCTCATTTCTACGATCAAAATAATTTTCAAAGTCATCTGCGTTTTATGAGTACTTCCGTGGATACAATATGACCATGTTCTGACATCAAGTTTTTAAGCTTCTATTTATTTTACAAGGTTCTATCTTCACTTAGAACTTTTTACAGTTAATATTTTTCTTTGTATCTGACAGTTAAATACTTTTAAAATTCGTCGCTTTAGTTGGATTTTGGATAGGGTTCTAACGTCACGTTACTATTTTCTAAAGTTCCAAAATTTACAAAGACGAATTCTTGTAATCAATTGAACAAATTTCTGATTTTGAGATTCAGTCTGTGGTAAGTATTTTAGTTTAACATATTGGTGATGGTGATATTGAACGATAGAGGAAAATTATCAGTGTTTTGTCTAATATGACTTCCCGAAGATTCTTTCTTTACCAAAACAATCTCAGCCAATACTTCAAAAGTGAGGTCATCATCAAAGCAAACAATAAGCGCAGACCAGCATATCTCAACCAATAGGAGCCTTTAAAAGTGAGATCATAATCAAAGCGGTCAATGAGCGCAGTTGATGCGTTGCAGGTGCAGTAATCGTCATTTCCATTTCATTCAAAATCCAAATCATAGCGGGGCTATAGAAGTTTCACTTAAAAAAATACATTGTTCAATGCATTCTGCGCTAGCCGGTGTACGTGTGAAACATGGTTTCAATACCGAGTAAGCACGATGGAACGTCTCCAGATTCAATATAATAATGCCTGTAGAATCATATTTAGGTACAGAAGGTATAGCAGGGCATCAACAATGTTTACGGAATTCGGACTACATGGACTCGCCAGCATGAAGAGATACCGGGTCACTGGAGCCAAGATGCGGCTAATGGCCTCCGACAACAAAGAGTGGTGTGGTGACCGCAGCCTTCCAGCACCAAGCGCCACTCCTAAGTGAGCGTTGGGCCCGTGCTCACTCAAGATCATGCCCTGCATAATAATGGATTATTTATTTTTGTTATCATTTTTTTTTTCTATTTATGTTCTTGTTTCTTTACTGTGTAAATATATAAATATTTATTTATTTATTAATTTTCAACGCCCTGATGGGCTTTTACATGACAAGTTTATAATACAGAGACAGTTTTTTTTTAATAAAAAAGATAAACTATAAAAATATAACTAGTAGGTAAACATCATACAGATAAATTTAGGAATGATAGTGCATTATAATAAAAGAGAAAGTTTTTAAGTTGTAAATGACATAGAAATAAACTAGTAGGTATGTTAGTAATTACAACATTTACAGGTGACTGATTAAATGTCATGAATAATACATGACAAAATACAAGATACATAAAAAGAAAACGTTTTTACATTGTAGATTAATATAGAAATACACAAATATATGCAATAGACCCTAGGTGATGCTCCTTAAATATCAAAATATTCTACATAAAAATATTGTTCAGATATTTCTTGAATAACGGTAAACTTGTATTAAATACATCGATATTTGAGGTGTATTTGTTCCCTAGTGTGTGAAGTCGAGAAATTGATGCATGTGTGTGATAGTTGGTTAGAGAATTATTGTTGCAGAATAATATGTTTTGCCTTGTCGCTCGAGTTGGTACCTTAAAGTCGATGAGATGCAGGAGTTCGCAACAATCTAATTCGGAGTGAATAATTTTAAACAAAAAAGTTAGGTCGTTTATTTTTCTTCTGTTTTCTAAGGAATGCAATTTAAGTGTATTTAGTAAAGATGTGTAGTTAATGTGTTGAATAGGTATGTGTAACTTGAAGTTAATAAATCTTAAAAATTTGTGCTGCACTCTTTCGATATTTCTTATATGAATTTGATAATATGGGGACCAAACTATGGAATTGTATTCCAGCAAGCTGCGTACGAGTGACAAATATACGATTTTTATAACTTCCAACGAATCGAAGTCTTTGATTGTTCTGATTATAAATCCTAGTGTTTTCATGCCTTTGTTAGTTATTTATTGTATGTGATTTATAAAATTTAATTGCGAATCAAACACAACTCCAAGATCCCTAATTTCTTTGACTTTTTCTAAAATTTTATTATCTATTTTATATTTAAAAGATAGTGGGGTCTTTGTTCGACAAAATGTTAGTGTCTTACATTTATCGATATTGAGGAATAAGTTGTTTGCGACACACCAATTTTGTAATTTGACGATGTTTGACTGTAGGATTAGGCAGTCACCTATATTGGATATTTCTTTGTATAATTTGATGTCATCGGCAAACAGCAGAACTTCTACATCGTTGAAACAACTTATGATATCATTTATGAATATTAAGAAAAGGATGGGGCCGAGATGACTCCCTTGCGGTAGACCACTAGTTGCATATAATAACTTAGATTTAGAATGTTTAATTTTAACAAATAAGATTCTGTTAGACAAATAACTTGAGAACCAATCCAACAACTTGCCTCTCAGTCCTAAGGCTTACAGTTTACTAAGTAATAATTTATGTGATACTTTGTCGAAAGCTTTTGAAAAGTCTGTGTAGATACTGTCAACTTGTTATGTATAACTATATGGGACGTATTGGATTTCACTATCCTCCCTACATCCTGGAATAAAGAATAATTATTATTATTATATTCCGAAGGAAAATATTAAATTTAAACATGACTCTATCCTGGAACGGCATCAGGGATGTGTAGTTAGAACCTTATGCAATGAATTATTATGCCACTGGTTGCATATGGTTAAGGTTATCTGCAGGTTAAGGTACGTTCTAAGCCGATTTAAATATTTTCTATTATTTTTAATTGATAAACTAACGTTTAAGACCAGATTTTTATGCATAGCACAAAGGGTAACAATAATCATGAGCAATAATGATCAGCCTGAAACACTCATCTACATTGAAAAAATCTTCCGAGAAAAGATACATGACGCCAACGGGACTTGAACCCGTGTCCTTCTGATTGCCGGTCAGGTGCTCTCACCAATGCCGCCAAAGCCCTCTCAGTGGTGAGAGCACCTGACCGGCAATCAGAAGGACACGGGTTCAAGTCCCGTTGGCGTCATGTATCTTTTCTCGGAAGATTTTTTCAATGTAGATGAGTGTTTCAGGCTGATAATTATTGCTTATAATAATTGTTAAATATTTTCCTTTAAAATATGTTACACCAAGAACATAATTTTCAATCTCAAAATTAGAAATCGGTAAATAGTTAACGAGAAATCGTCTCCACAAACTTTGACACCTCGCATCTCGAAACAAGGTAAAGTGAAGTTAGAACCCTGTTCGACCAAAGTGACGTTCGTTCTACTTCCCAGTTTGCAGTAGTAAAACCATAAAAAGATGTTTTATCCAATACACTGCGATTAGAAAGATAGTTTAGGCGTTGCAAGTAAGCATTTTATTACATTTTTAAGGTTTACTTCATATATAATAAATATTTTGATTTTGCACCTAACCTATTGCTATGTCCTCCATGGTGACCGGCCAACTCAGAATGAAACCAACTCAGAACCACCTCAGAAAGGTCATTAAGAATGATGATAAAAAAATTGGTTGAATATGTCAAGTTAGGTTAGGGTTACCGGCTATTTTAAAATTATTTTCTCATAGCTTTTAATGACCTTTCTGAGGTGGTTCTGAGTTGGCATGGATCCGTCCTCCATTACGACACAAGCAACATTTTCCGCTTTCTGTGGTGGTAGTAGGAGATTTTCAAATATTGTTTGATTATTCGTAACACGTGAATCTTTGACTTTCTTTTAAAAAATAAAAAATAAATAAATATCTGCAACTTGTTTTTTTGTGCGACTTCTGGCCGGACTTTTTTTTTATTTCAGGGAGTTATGCAATTTGTACACAAAAACGTCACTACCTCAATGATATATATTTTTTTTACTTAATTAAGTCAGGTAAGTATCTTGAATAAAATTGAAAAATTGCAAGAAAGAAATTCGAAATAGACACGGCGATTTCACATTTAAATCAGTATTCTTTACTGCATCATTAAAACGGCCATCTCGAAACTGAAACGTACAAACAAATTTTCCGACAGATGAATTGCAGAACGGTTGTACAAGTGGTGATGGAACAACTCAACAATATGCAACATCATCACTCCCTTGAAAGTCATTACAACTGAAGAAAAAACTTGTTTAAATAGGTTAGGTTATGGGATATGTTTTTCTAATTATTTTTATCACTTTTGGTGACGTTTCAAAGGTGTGTTGAAATGCCACTTTGTTGAGTCATTTTTGAAGTGAAAATTTCTTTACCACCGTTGTGATCTGAAACTCGATGAAACGAAAAAAAGCCACGCTAAAAAGAGATAATAAATACATCTATACGATTTCGCCTGCCAGAAAATGCGATAGACTAATCGGTTTCCTCTTTGTGCGATGCTTTGTAGCCTCCTCACTCTCTTATCTGCTTTAGTTTTCTGAAGGTTTCACTTCTATCGTGTGTGAACAGCTCACTCTGATTTTTTTTACATTAGCTCCTCACAGGAGACTCTGAGGAAAAAAATCCATTAGGCCCTATGTCATCTTTGGAGATGCAGTGTGGAGTGTCATTTTAGGGAAATCAAATAGAGGAAGTTCTGGAAAGGAAAAAGATTTGACGGGAGAATAGGAATCTGGGGGTTAACGTGAAGTGATCGACGTTTCAATGTATCCCTCCCGCTGCGATGCAAGCCGTTGGGTCGAGATAGTCTGGTTGGAGAGGTCTAGGTTAGACCTCCCTCAAAAAGTCTCTCCAAATCTGGCCCACCACATAGTTGGTTGTAAAATGCATAAATAAATAAAACGCCAAGACCTAGACAAACCTCACCCCATGAACCCTGGCACCCCTGCTAAGTGACTTATGGCAGAGGTGTTGGTTATTCAATGAATGGTTCCCGGGGTGGTGGTACCCATTACCGCCTCCCAAATTGATAACACCAAGTAAAAACAGTTCTGCATTCTTAGCTAAATAAAACATCAAAAAATTGCGGTATTTAACGTTTCTGTTCAGATTGTATAAAAGGTGGGTATAAATCTGAGAGTCAGCGTGTCCAGGAATAAGGCATGTATGAATCCATCCCTCCAACTGCAGTGCAAGGCAATTGGTCGAGAATGTCCGGATAAGAACGGAGAAGGACGGAGAAGTCAAAAAGTCTCCCCCAACCGGTACGCGTATTTACAATCCCTACCGAGTTTCAGTCTCTTTAAATTTTCAATATCAAAATTTAAATATTTAGAAATAAAATTATTAATTTCTAATATACACATTGGAAAGATTATTTTATCTAGATTTTAGAACAATGTTTGTTTTTGTAAAGTGATAAAAAATTATCAATATAGAGGTGTATTTACAATATATGGGAATAATATTAAAATTTAAATGTTTAGAAATAAAATTATTAATTTCTAATACACACATCAGAAAGATTATTTTATCGAGATTTTAGAACAATTTTTGTTTTTGCAATGTGAAAAAAAATAACCAATATAGAGGTATATTTAAAATGTAAATTGTCGTTACCGCGACTGAATCGGTATAGGTTTTGTAAATACGCAACCGGTACCCCTCGTTCCGACCCGCCACTGAACCGTTCACTCCATGAACCCGGACAACCCTGCTAAGTAACCAAACGTAGCGAACCACCTCGGGTGACCCATGGTAGAGGCGTTGGTTATCCAATAAATGGTTCCCGGGCGGCGATACCCTTACCCGCCTCCCAAATACAAATTGGCAGAGGGTTTAGTAGAAAACTACATTCTTTCTTCAAAGTATTGAATCTGCTGCTCAAAATAAGTAGTAAATTTTTTCTCACATTTCTTTCTTAAATTTCGTTGTTTGACCGTAGGTGCAGAAAAAAGATCACCATATAGAATAGAAGCGTTGCTTGAAATGGATTTAGTGGTGTTTGGTGACCAGATCTGACGAGCCATGTACTTTGCGACCTTCCTCTTCCTCTTTTCCCTTTCTCCACTCACCCTCAAAAGACACACCAATTTGATGCCAGATGGCTATAATATGGCTATATACAGATGGCTGATACCTTGATGGCTATTAACAATTGGGAGCAATTGAAACTCTTGTGCGGAATTAACATTTAAAAATTAATCGAAAATCTCGAAACAGAACAATCAGAAAAAATATTTCCTCCTCTGGGACTCGAACCCAGGACCTTTAGCTTTCCGGGCAAATGCGCTGACCACTGCGCCAAGGTGTCGATGGCTATCCGATTCGTCATTTTTAACTGTATCATACTTCGACTAAGAACAACCCACATTTTTTTAACGCATATTTTATTGTCTGCTATCGGATGTTGACATCTTGACGCAGTGGTCAGCGCATTTTCCCGAAAAGCGAAAGGCCCTGGGTTCGAGTCCCAGAGGAGGAAATATTTTTTCTGATTGTTCTGTTTCCAGATTTTCGATTGAGTATCGCTAATACTGTGTATTTTTAATTTAATATTACAATTTGAGGTTTTACTCATAAAGTTAATAATAAAAAATTAAAGTTCATGATGTTGTACATTGAGATATGTTGTGAAATGGTACCTAGATGAGTACTTCTATAATTTGAGCTTGCAAAATCATTATGTTAGCACATTTGTTTAAAAGCTTTCTTGGCGTGTTAGCGTACGAAACTTTGCAAGTTTACCAACAGAGTCCTGATTACCAAATATTTACCTACATAATTTAGTAAATTCTTTGGTAAACTTGTCAGTTAAAGAAGGTACCTACCTAGCTACCTAACGTTTTCATAATTTAATCGAGTAAGCACAAATAATCGTCTTGTGCGAAGCCAAGTCCTTATTTAGCACCACCATTTGGCATTTCATCTGCCCGTAAATTCGTTGGTTATGTTCCGGTTCCGGTTCAAGGTGGTGGCCTTGTTGGGTACTACCTTTATATCCCGTCAGTGTGTTTACTTGATCATGAATCCTAGTACGAGCTGCCAAATCAGGTAGGTACCATCACTGTTATAAAAAAAATAATTGTAATTGAGATGGTGACGTTTCTTTGGATGAATTGTTTTCTATTGATTTCATTGTACGGACTGTGCGGCTTAGTTGTTTGGGACGTGGAGAGTGCACAAAATAAACATTGGATATTTTTGTATATCGAAAAGGAAGATTCTAAAAAGCCTTTCACCATTTTAGTGACGATCTGAACAATCGGGTTCTTCCCAACCATCCTCTCATCCATCTCCTTCTATCCCCACAACATTTGTATTATTCGTATATTTCTTTTACATTTTCTCCTAATGTCCTGAGGAAATTAATTCCTTTGGGGATGCTGTGTGGAGGGTCTTTTTAGGAAAGAGATGAGAAGAAGTTCTGGGAAGGAAAAAAGGTACAGGTAGGTAGGAATCTTAGGGTCAGTGTCTCCAGGAATGACGGTCGTATGAATCCATCCCTTCCACTGCGGTGCAAAACGATTGGGTCGTATCCGGCTGGAGAGGTCAAAAGGTCTCCCTCAACTAGTCTTTCCGGATCGACCCTCCACGTAGCACATGGACAAACGCCTTCGCCGCCAACACCTAGACAAACCTCACCCCATGAACCCTGGCACCCCTGCTAAGTGACTTATGGCAGAGGTGTTGGTTATTCAATGAATGGTTCCCGGGGCGGCGGTATCCATACACGCCAAATTGTTTTAGTTATTTTTTTTATTTGAATACCTCACAAGAGTCCCAGCTGCTCCCGTCTGGAACCAGTGAGACTATGGCATTCCCAATTGGGGTATGTTGTGCGGCTGAGGGTAGTGGGGAGGTGAAGGAGATGGGGAAGAGGAAGGTGGGGAAATACCTGCCTATTCAGATCTGGTCACCAAACGCAGCTAAAGCCATTTCAAGCATAGTTTCAATTCTGAATGGTGGTCTTACACCAGGGAGATACTGAGAGTATCTTCCACTCTGGAACGTGCCACAAGCGTTCTATACATATATTATTTTAAATGAATTAATTATGAAATACACAAATTAATCAAATAACTTTTATTTGTTTACGCGGGGATTCGATCCCGCGACCTACGGATTGCGAGTCAAGAGCCTTACCCCTCGACCACGCTGGCTGTCAACTTTTCTCAAAGAAGATAATAAATTTATGTATAAGAATTACTACATAAGCTACATAATATAAAGGTTTATACTCGTATTTATGTTTGTGAGGAAACAATACAGATTTTCACGTTTTATCAATAGTTCTATCAACCGACCGTTAGGATGTTATTTTGGCTGAGTTTGACAAAAGCTCCCAAACTTTTAGATGACCCCGCGATCTTTTAACTATAAACAAGAGCTTTACCTCCAGACCTTAGACCAGTGGTTCTCAATAATTTCAAATCAAGGAACACTTTGTAGAAAAATTTTAAGAATTTTAACATTTAATAATAATTATTATTATAAGTTTATTCCAGAATGTATGCAGGGGAAGTGCAATGCAATACATTCCATATTTTAAAATAACAAAAAAAGAAAAATAATATGATATTAGGCAAAAAGTAAATAACAACACATAAATTAAATTAAATAAACGAATAAGCATGAAAAATGAACCTGAAAAAATCATGATGTATATATCAAACACTAAAATGAACGTAAATAGCCGTTTACGGAGGGTATTTCATCGTCTCCCGTCTCCAGAGGGTCATCAGGGGAGATTCCATCCAGGCAGTCATGGCGGTGATGATCGCATTCTTCGAATGGCGCAGTCTGCGCCATAAACCTCCCATGCGGTAGCGGAGAAGTGCACGGAAAGTATGTACTCGTCCCTCCAGGAACATTTGTTATGTGATTACAGCACAAGAGTCGCAAATGCTCGGAATAATTGGGACTATGATATTTCTAATTCGGGGTGGAGGAGATGGGACAGAGAATGGTTGGAGAGTATTTCGCTATTCAGATCTGGCCAATCAACATGGCTCGAGCCATTTCAAACAACATCTCGATTGTGAATGCCTCATACTTATTGTCACTCACCAGGGCGATTCTGTTAGTGTCTACCACTCTGAAATAAGGTACATAATGTTATTGAAAATATGCATGGCATAATTTCGTTTTAATGAAATAACCTACGTTCATTTTAATTTGTTCTGCCCACGCCGTCATTCATACCAACGATCTTTTGGACCAGAGAGTCCTTTTGGACCAGGTACCATTCTATCTGATTAATAATAATAATAATAGACTTTATTCAGACAGTAAATTACATTACATTATTTATAACATTGATAGCACTTATCATGCATCGACTCTCTGTCTGTATGTCACTAGTTGACAAAGGCCTCCTCCAACTGTCACCATTTTTCTCTATCATTAGCCACTCTTGTCCATGTACCACCTGCTATGGCTTTGATGTCGTCAACCCACCGTCTAAATGGTCTACCTTGTTTTCTCTTCTTGTCACTTGTGAACCAATTCATGACTAATTTAGATCATTTTTCACTTCCTCTGATTGTATGGCCCGACCACTTCCACTTCAGCTTTTTTATTGTTTTTGTGACATCTTTTGTTCTTGCTTGTTTCTTAATAGTTTCGATTTTTATTCTATCGGACAGTCTTTTCCCTAACATACTTCTTTCCATGAAGTTTTGGCAAGTTTCGAGTTTCTTATTGTGATTTTTTGGGCACGATTATTTCCAATTAAATACGTTTGTTGGTTTCAACGACAACTTTCAACGATATCAGATGTGTAACATTTTGTAACGAGTGTTATGTATTCGAAGTCTTGACGTTTATTGGATTTTTTTTTTAATTCTATTGATTTTCTATCTTTCATCATGGGATGGAACAAGTCAGCGGAACTCTTTTCTTGTGATGTGTTCAATGTTCACGGAACACTTGTTAAAACAAAATCACGGAACTCTTTTAACAAGTCAGCGAAATACTTATTGTAAGATTTTTACGAGTTTTTCGAAATCAAATGAAAACAGTAATGTTCCTCTTATTTTGAACGTCAAATGTGCAAAATTATATTCGGAAGTATCATAATTGAGCTTGGGAATTCAGTTGAGAAAGGCGTTAAGGTGGTTTTTCAAAATCTCATGTAGACAGTGATCTTTCTTCTGTTTTTCTTTTTATTTTCTTCTTCTATGTTGTTATTCATTAAAAATAATGTATCAAATTTAAAAAAATAAAAATAGTTCAAGTGAGCAAAATTTCGTCAATCTCGGAATAAAGCTGGTATATTTAAACACTCTTCTTTTCATTTTTGTTTTGAAGAGTTTTAATTTTCAATGTACATTTGTTACAAAAAAAAAAAATTAAAATTAAAACTCTTCAAAACAAAAATGTCGAGAAATTATTCATGGTCAATGCCCACGAAATACAAAAAACTCTTCTTTTCATTTTACTAGCTGAAGTCCTGGCATTGCCCGGACTGAATTTTTCGAAATCAGATATGGAGAGTGATTTTCCTCTTATTTTGAAAGTCATCTGTGCAAAATTTCATCACGAACTATCAAAATTCTGCTATAAGAAGTGGGAAAAGGAGATGGTCATAATTTTTTGAATCTAGACAGAAACTTTCCTCTTATTTTGAAGGTCTTATAAAAGTTCATCAATCTCGGAATAAAACCGTAAAATTGTTTTTTTTTAAACCCCACCGGAACACTCTTCTTTATAAAAATAATATATACCTACTGGATGTTAAGGAACTTACTTGACTTATTTTAATTTTTGACATCAATTGGAGTAAAAATTGTAAATAAAATTATGGTCTCCTGTAACATTTTTGATTGCATTTTTCAACTGAACTCTTAAAAAAATCTATTAGTATTGGACAGTTATGATCGAGGTGAGGGGTTACTCGTCTGAGTGACCAGTGTCAAGTGACAACATGTAACGGATTTGAAGAAATATTAAAAATGCATCTGGAACCCAACATTCCAATTTAATAAACTGCGTAGATAGAAGATAGATCGATTTATTTTATTCATGTACATAATATTAGATAAAATCAAAATCTGCTTGCCTGGTGATATATATTTGAGATGTCTATGCGTTGCTAAACCACGGTCACGGAATGCTTGTGACAAGACCACGGAACCCTAGTGTTAACCAAGCTGAACACTGGTTGAGAGCCCCTGCTCCAGACTGCCGGCACCACCCAAACGAACTGAAAGCAGGTCAGAAAGTCGTCCCGCAAAATATAAAGTTTCCGTCTTCCACTGCGGAAACTTGCGGAACAAAATTACGGTGATTATAAAACAGAGCGCACTGAGTTTTAAAGTAGTTACGCCAAAAACTCATTTGTCCGTTTTCAATGTTAAGCTAAAACTACTGTATTTGACGTTTTCATTACAAAACCATTCCAGAAAAGTAAAAAAAACATACATAATCTAACATGATGGCCTCCGTGGTGGAGGGGTAAGTAGACTCACAATCAGAAGGTCGCGGGATCGAATCCCGGCGCTTTTAAATTTTATTTGATTAAATTGTGTTCCAATTCATCATCATCACTCTTGGGTCTACAACTCCTGGCGGGTCTTGGCTTCCTCAAGAGTCTTCCTTCACTCATCTCGGTTTTGTGCCAGCTCTTACAATTAAATTATTTTAAATAATATATAGTATATTCGCGGCACGTTCTAGAGTGGAACGCCCAATATCACCCAGGTGTAAGACCACCATTCAGAAAATGAAACGTGACTTAAAATGGCTTTAGCCGTGTTTGGTGACCAGATCTGAATAGCCAGGTACTTTCCCACTTTTCTCCTCCCATCTCCTTCCCCTCCGAACTACCTCCAGCCTTACAACATACGCCAATTGGGGATGCCATAGTCTCACTGGCTCCAGCTAGGACTCTTGCGTATTTATATTCAAAAAATCTCTTATAAAAGTTTGACTTTTATGTGATTGCTAGTTGATTTATTCAACCGTCCTTGCTAGATTAGATTCTAGGTAGTTCTGCCTCTCACCGCTGGTGGACTTAAGGTGCTCACCCAACTCTCCGATGCCTTCGGCAATCATCGTAACCATTCGTACCTAGAATACGAACGACGATAGATGATACTCTTCTGACATTATACTTTTATTTATTTTTTTATTTAAGTACATAAAACAGGCATTATGCCCAAAAATTTATATACATGGATGATTTAAATTACAAAAATTTTAACAAAAATAATATCAGTAATAATTAGCTACTCGTAAATATGCAAAAGTGAATGACGAACAAGAATGAGTAAAAGGTAGAGTACAAAAGAATCACCAACAATTTATTATTGGCACCTGTGCTGATGGGACAATGATTTAGTAGGTGCAATATTTCCTGTCTTTGAATAAAGGGCTTCATCACAATATCAGCTTTATACGATTGATGGTAAAATATATATTTTTGAAGTGATTGAATGGGTTATTAAAAATGTCAATTTCATTATTAGAGCAGTGTATAGTGTTATAATGTCTTAATGTTCGTGGTAAAGGGGAGAAATATCCTGTATTTGTGTGGTAGGTAGATATATAGAAAATATCTTGCATCCTCCTTGTTGAATTTCTTGACGGTGTGTTAATGTTAATTTGGGATAAAATGTTGGGTGTATCAACTGATGCATGTATAATTTTGTGCAGAAGCAATAAATCAGAAAGTTTCCGTCTTCCTGTCAGAGAGTGTAGTTTATAGTGTAGAATTCGGTCTTTATACGTTCCAAATTGATCAGATATACCTTCGCGAAAAGCTTATCTTATCTGATATTGTCCTTCCCTCAGGTCAATTGGTCAAAAATCTCCCTAAATTATATGATGACAGTAAAACATAATATGTACTCTTATAAAGAAATATTATGCAAATCAAAACAATTGGTATTATTCTAATTTATTTGAAATGCACCGCGAGATAAAAAAAAAAGCAGCGGCAAGTAGTTACATCACTCAAATGGATGCTTTCTTTCCCACGCATTATGATTGGCTAGGTCAATTTATCATATATCCCGATATCACTCTGTCTCTTTACGCACCATACAATAAACGGGATGGCACTACGTCGCCCAGTAAAAATGTTTTCGGATTCTGAAGATAGTTTGGGTCATTGCCGTGAGGGAGAGAGCATGACGAATATTATGCTTCTGAAAGAGATGGTTTGACAAAAGTAGGTTGATTTTGCATATTGTACGCTTGTCGCATGAAATAATTTACTATTTTAAATATAATTTGACTTCCAAACTCGTGAGGTAGGTACCTACAAATGAATATTGTCGCATTTAATTTGATATTTTATTTAATTATCAAATGAATGACCTTCCACTTGTGGACTCCTAGAGCCGCCTCTGATTGGGATACAGCGAAATTTCGTATTCTAACTGTGCTATCGACATCTATTGAAGGAAGCTGAAACTAAATGATTAACTTACAAACTACACACCCCACATTCCATTTCCTTCCGCCGCGCCGTTCAATACAGTTAAAAATACGTTTGTTCGCTCTTTTGAAATAATATTCTTTGTGTGAGATAGTGCGACGGACCCCCTCCGGATAAGCTCTCGTATTTTCACACCAGGAAAACCGCTTTTGGGTAAAGAATTTATTATTTTACAACCCTCTGACCGCTTCCGGACACCCACCGGACAGAGAAAATAGAATTGAAATATAAAAGATACCTGCCCACCTACCTACTGTTAAAGCAATTTTGCATTTTGTCTACCTGTAAATTTTTGTGTACGTTCCGTTTCCGTTTCAAGATGGTGGTCGTTTTAATGGATCAATCAAGAATCTTTTTTCAATGGTGAGATCGTCGTATTTATTTGGATTAGTTACCAACTTAGTAGTAAAGGTATTTTTGAAGTCGGTTTCAGGTTTGAAATTGATGAATAACGCCATGTAATTTGGCAAAATGAGATATTACAATTATTATAATTTCGGGACTCCAACTGTCGGGTCAACTGTCAAGTCACCAAAATATACCTATGGTTTATAAGTCACCAAAATATATGGTTTATTTTCAGTAGGTAGTTATTTACAATATTTAGATAATATTTACCATAATTCTAGATCCAACTACCACATGGTTCCATGCCAACTCAGAACCAAGTACTGACTTGGTTCTGAGTCGTCTCGGTGACCTCTCTGTCTACTGAGACAGAGAGGATGGACCGCCCCAAACAACTCGGTCTTGGCACACACTCTTTGCCTGATTCACATTCATACATCGTCTCATATATATATACCCTTCTATTATTCTGACTCTTGACATGGCTCGACTCAAGTATCTGATTCACTTGACAAATAATCTTCTTACATAACTTTCTTCGTTCATTCGCTCTACATGCCCAAACCATCTGATGATCCCTTTCTTAATCTTACTCATTTGAGTAAATACGCTTACATCTCCACATTTCTCACACGACCATACATGGTTTTACTACACATACGCCTCAGGGATCTCATTTCTACAGTATTCAGTCTACTTTCATCCTTCCTCTGCCAGTTCCATGCCTCACTGCCGTACATCTAGGTAGGTACCAGCACTCCATCGTGGACTGCTAACTTCGCTTCTTTTGACAGTATTTAATTAGCGTCAACGGCATTCAGTGCTCTATCGAAGTTATCTGCGTTTACGCTTCTTTCAATATCACTATCAGCCTTCCCATCTTTCGTAAAAATACTACCTAGATAACAAACTCATCCATCTGCTCCAAGTTTTCATCATTCACAACTATATTGCACACTGTTTTCGTAATCTCTCTTTCAAACACCACGACTTTAGACTTACTTACATTCATCACTAATTCATTCTTCGTACATAACTTCGTTCATCCTAGACACGAGAGACTGTAGATCTTCCATACTGTTAGAAAGCAGAATACAATGGGCAACATTCTTTCAGATTACTCAATTTTGCACCCAACCCCACCTCTTTTAATTCATGCATACAATTATCCGACGTAGGTATTTAATCAAAGTTTACCATTATTTAAGAAATACCTGAATGATATTTTGATGTACATAACATGTTTTGATATTTAATAAACATCGCTTAGGAGCTATTGCCAATATTTTTGTATTCTTTCTATTTATCTACAATGTAAAAACTTGTTCCTCATTTCTTATTCCGTATCATGCACTTTGTCACGTGTGTCTCCCCGCGGCCTCGGGAACCATTTATTGGATAACCAAAACCCGTGCCATAAGTCACCCCAAGTGGTTGTTGGCTTCGTATGGTGTTTTCATGGGGTGAGATTTGCGGCGGATGCGTTTGCCCACCTACTGCGTGGTGGACCGGATCGGAAGATACTGTTTGTGGGAGACCTTATAACTTCTCCAGCCGGACCTTTTCGACCCATCGCCTTGAACCGCAGTGGGAGGGATGGATTCACACGTTTGTCGCTTCTAAACACATTGATCTCCAGATTTCTACCCACCCCTCATACCTTTTCCCTTCCTAGAACATCCTCTCTTTCCTTTCTCTAAAAATACCCTTCACACAGCCTCTCCAAAGATGGCGTAGGACTTGAGGGGATTTTTTCCGTCAAAGACTTCCTGTGTGGAGATAATGAAAAAAATCTGTAAACATTGTACAAGGTGGCGCAAAAGTCATCACCCTGTCGAAAGATGTCATAATTTTTGCAAATGGCGGCAATTTTTTGCAAATGTCAGTTCTGCTTTAACATTTGTGCAGTAAACAACATGAATCGCTATACTCTTCAAGAACACGGAAAATTTTTGAAAAAAACGCATTACCGGGTCACCTAAACTCTTGTTTGTTGATCTGGCCGGCAAGATCACCCGATTTAACCGTTCCAGACTTCTTTTTGTGGGGTTTCTTGAAATCACGAGTCTATGTCAACAAGCCTCAGACTCTTGAAGCTCTCAAAAAGAATACCCGTCAAGAATGCGAGAACCTATCGCCGAAGTTCTGAAAAGAGAGATGGAAAGCGCCGTAAATCGTGCTGGCGGCGGCTACTTGGCCGATATCATTTTTTCGTAAATTAAGATATTAAATACACATAAACCAAAAGCTGAACAAAATTTTTCATCCATAAAAAAATATTACTGACAAAGAATATCAAGTGACAACTTTTGCTCCACCTTGTACATGACCAGACATTGAAACTATATGAAAAAAAAATGTGTACAAGCTTTTTCCCACGGCTTCGTTCGTGGGTATTAGGGAGAACCCACTCCGTCCCCCCCCCCCCCTCCATCCCCCCACCCCCCTCTCCCTTCCCCCACCCTTCCCTGCCACCCCTCCCCCTCCACCCTCCCGCATTCCATAATATGTTAATTCCCGGTACATTCAGTTTTCAAACTGCTCGCGTGCCTCCCATTGCAATTTTTTGTACAAATTCCATAATGCCAGAGGTCAACAGTAGTTTTAAAAACAAGGATTATCCAATTTGGTGTAATCGTTCGGAAGTTATGCGCCCACACACATTTCGGCGATTCATTTTTAGAGATAGATAATAACTACGACGCCAACATCGTTTCCACGGCAACCGTTTGTTGTGTTTTTCTTCTGACGTTTGCAATAACTCGATTTTGTTAGGGACAGAAAACGTATGATAAGTAATTTCATAACGCCAGAGCTTATTCATAACGCCAGAGCTTACCAATATATACAGCCTGTATTACTCGCAAATAATGTAGCTTTCTATTAGTGAAAGAATTTTTAAAGGTCATTCAGTATTTTTTTGCGTGAAAGAGTATCAAACATACATACATCCATTCATCCACACAAATTTTTGCCTTTATAATATTAGTAGGATTTCATAACGCCAGACCTTATTCATAACGCCAGAGCTTACCAATTTTACAGCCTATATTATTCGCAAATAATGTAGCTTTCTATTAGTGAAAGAATTTTTAAAGGCCATTCAATATTTTTTGCGTGAATGAGTAACAAACACACATACATCCATACATACATATATATGTGTGTGTGTGAGAACTTACTTCAAATTACTGTTGTAGTTGTTAGTCATCTGCAAAACATACTTTTCCTTCCAATTAACTTCATCTCTCGCAATAATTTTCCTACACGTTTATTTCAATGTATCAAATAAATCAAATGAAAATACATTTGTCTTTTTAAATTTCCCTGATAATTATTCTAACTCAAACTGACATTGAAACCCCTTGTCAATAAAACTTAGGATCAAAGGGTAGCGGTTAGTTGTGTTTAAATCAGAGGGTTAGTTGGTTGTTGACTGCGTGAGATTTCACTTCCCACATCCCCCAGCCGGACAACCCCCACATAAAGTATTGCAGAATACATTAATAGAGGACATAGAATTACCTACCCGCATTCAGAAGGAAGAAATTATGAACACAGAAAAGCGATTATCTCCCGTATTCGAGAAACGGAAGTTATTTTAGATTCCCGGAAATTTAATGTCGTGATTTACTCAGGTAAATAGATATAATTTAACAGATTAACCCTTGCAATGCCAGGGATAAAATGCCAATTGCTCGCAGTACGCCGGCTAACACTATTTTCATAATTATTTACATTTTTTTTGCAAAAAAGTCGTTTTGTACGTAGTCAAGTCGAATATAACTCCTCGCTCTGGTCCCCACATTTTAAAATACATTCAGATTCCATCGAAAAAATCAACATAAATTTCTAAGATATATTAATTTTAAACTCGGTATTCCCATTGAAAACATAAACTACAATTACTTGATGAAAGAATTTAATTTATTAAGACTCTCAGAATGATCGAAGAATTATATCTGTCTTAATATTTATGTTCAAAATTGTAAATGGTCGAATAGACTGTCCTGATTTAACTAAGCTCTTTGAATTTCATATTCCCACGAGAAGAACACGTCCTAAAATCCTGTTTAAATGCAACAATAACATAACTGAGTATACGAAACACTCGCTTGTACCTAGGTTACATGAAGTGACTAATGGATATGCAGGTATGGTTGATCTATTTAACTGCACGGAAGGTAGGTACAAGAGGGCTATTCTATCATTTTGTTTTAATCAATATTAATTTTATTTATACTGTACATTGTAATTGTATCTATGGTGTCACTTCTCAATTTAATCAGCGTTTATGGTGTATTTATACCGTTTACACCATATATGCTGACGTTGACGGAAAGACATACCACAAGATGTTAAAGGAAGAAAAAATAAATATTGGATGGGACAGATGCAGGGTCTTTGATAATTTAAATATCATGAGATGTTTTAAATGTAATGGGTTTAATCACAAGGCTATAGATTGCAGAAACCTAAAATCTTGTCCAAAATGCCCAAAACATCATGATGTTAAAGGTTGCACCGAGGAGGATATTCAGTGCATCAATTGTATAATGACTAGCAATAGATTAGGACTGAAACTAAATAGTGGTCACTCAGCCATGAGCAAGGAATGCCCAATTTATAAAAGAAAATTAGAAGCAAAAATGAGCAGAATCTCTTTTTTATAAAAAAAAGTTACGAGAAAAATGAAATTATATACCTGAATATACAAAGCATCATGGCACATTACGAAGAGGTAAAAATACTTTTAGAGGAGAAGAAACCTTTTATGCTTATGATGAGTGAAACACATATTACTGAAGATATTCAAGATAGTGAAATTAAATTTGAACATTATAATACCATCCGTTGCGACTCACATAGTCGACATACAGGAGGAGTAATATCGAACAATCAATTTGAAAAACATTGTTGGATCTTAGCCATCACCATTAAATCAGGAAACAAGAAAGGTGTATATACTGTAATGTATAGATCGCCAAACACAAGCAAGTGCGACTTCTTAACATATTTTCAAAGATGGTGCATGGAAAATTTACAAGATGAAAATATAAACGTTATAGCTGGAGATTTTAATATAAATGTTAAAGCAAATGCAGACATATACACAAAAAAACTGAAATCTATTATACAAGCTACAGGGATGAAACAATTAGTCAAAGATTTTACACGAATTACAAATATCTCAAAAACGACGATTGATCTGGTAATCTCAAATAAATTCAACTTAAATATTAAAGTACTAGATAATCCTAAAATTACCGACCATAACATCATTCAAATTCTAATAAATGACAGAAAAAAATGCAACTCCAGTAAGGAAACACAAATAACAACATTTAAAAATTACAAAAAATACAATAAGGAAATTTTCATTCAATCCTTAGAGACTATTAATTGGAATGGAATAAATCAAATGGAATATAACCAAAAAGCTGACCAGATGATATTAAACTTAAAAAAATCTATCGATGAAGTTGTTCCAGAACAGAAGATACATAAAAGAAACAATAATAAATGGTACACAAGCGAACTACATACGATGCAGCACGATAGAGATGCATTTTACAAAAGAGCATGCCTTACTAATAGTATTACGGATTGGGATAACTACAAAAAAGCGAGAAACAAATACTCCAAAGACATAAAAAGAACGCATAATGAGTACATAAAAAATAAAATAAACTCAGAAGAAGGGGATCCCAAAAAAATTTGGAAAAGCATAAAAGAATTAGTACATGGCGAAAACAAAGACGACATAAAAATTGTAAACTTTCCAAAAGAGATAAACGAAGAAAACATGGCTAATAACTTTAATAAATATTTTATTAAAAGTATCATTCAAATTAACAAATTAATACCCAACATTACTGTTAACCCCACAAGTGATAATATCGACCCAAACAAAGAATCATTGGTCTTCAGAAAAATAAATGCAGAATATTTATTTAACATTTTAAACAAAATAAAATCAAAGAATAGTTCAGATGGATTAACTAATAGTAAAATAAGAGATGCTTTTCCAGTAATTGGATCTACTCTATTAAATATTATCAATGAGACGATTGAAGAAGGAAAATTTCCACAGTCATGGAAAATATCTACTATTATACCGGTTCCAAAGGTAAAAAATACCAGAAAATGTGAAGAATTTCGACCAATCAACACCTTACCAAAATATGAGCAGATTCTTGAAGTTATAATAAAAGAACAAATTTTGCAATATCTAGATAAACACGATATTTTATACCAAGAGTAATCAGGGTTCAGATCTAATAACTCATGTGAAACAGCATTAAACGTAATTGTCGAAGAATGGAAGGAAGGAATGAATAATAATAAATTTATCTTAGCAATATTTTTGGATTTTCAAAGGGCATTCGAAACTATAGACCGAGACATACTAATAAGAAAGCTTAAAGAAATTGGTTTCTCATCTGTAGCCATTAAATTAATACAAGAGTATTTGAGAGACAGAAAGCAGGTAACAAAAATAAATAATCAATTTTCAAAACCAATGGAAAATAAGTTAGGAGTACCACAGGGATCGGTCCTTGGACCTCTATTGTTCATTCTCTATATTAATGACATGGTGAAAATATTTTCAAAATGCAAAGTACGACTTTTTGCCGATGATACACTAATATACTTAATTGGAGATAACTATGAAGAACTAATACACATTTTAAATAATGAACTAAATGATGTATCAAGATGGCTAAAAATAAATAAGCTTAAATTAAATACAAAAAAAAACAAAATGTATGGTGATCGGATACAAGAAGACATCCAGTGAAAGCAAAATTAAAATTGATGGTGAAATTATTGAAAATGTTACTGAAATGAAATACTTAGGAGTTATATTAGATTCCAAACTAAACTTCAATAGACATGCTGAATACACCCAAAAGAAAATTGGCAAAAAGATATCTTTTTTTGGAAGAATTCGGCCAAAAATTTCTAAAAAAACTGCAATCACCATATACAATTCAATTATTGCTCCACACTTCAACTACTGCTCAAGTATACTTTTCCTATGTAACGAAAGAGAACAAAATAAGTTACAAATTCTCCAAAACAGGGCTATGAGAATAATTCTTCGACGAAACAGATTTTCAAAAATAATTAAAATGTTAAAGGAACTAAATTGGTTGACCGTGAAACAGATGCTGACCTTGAACACGATGGTATTTATCCACAAAATATTGTTACCAAAATACTTCTCAAATAAAATTGTATACAATAAAGACATTCACAGATATAACACAAGGACGTGCAAGGAAATTAGGCTACAAAAAAGGACAAAGCGAATACGCAGAACAGTCTACTGTACAAGGGAATGAAGTTGTATAACACACTACCAGAAACTTTAAAGTCCACACCAATTGGAAAGTTCAAGATGTATTGTAGGAGCTACATAAAACTTGAAAAAATATAGTGAATATGAAATATTTTAATCAATTAGAAATTTGTAAACTTAAATGTACAAATTACTAAAATAAAAATTATTATTATTATTATTATTATTATAAATAAATAAATAAATAAAAATGCTGTTTTTGTAAATTGTGCCATCTTACCAGATGTTGGTAATATATTAGTAAAAAATTATATACCCTTCTATCCTATGCAGTGTCGCCGGGTAAGTTATTTGTATTCAGAGAATTTTTTTTTTTTGTTTTTTGTTGCCCATTATAGTGTGGCAGGCCGAATCGGGATGCATGGTTGAGGGAGACCACCGACCCCCAGTTTCCTACCCATCTCTTATACCTTTGGCGGGTATAGGTACCACCACCCCGGGAACCATTTATTGGATAGCGAACACCTCAACCATAGGTCACCTTAAGTGGTTCGCTACGTTTGGTGACATAAGGAGTATCCGGGTTCATGGGGTGAGGTTTGTCCGAGTCTTGGCGGCGGATGTGTCTGGTTGAGGTAGACCTTGAGACCTCTTTTGGAACATCGCCTTGATCGGGATGGTTTCATACGTCCGTCACTCCTGGACCCACTGACCCCAAGATTCCTACCCACTCCTCAAACCTTATCCTTCCCAGAACTTCCTCTTCTTCCTTTCCTTTAAAAGACCTTTCACAAAGCATCTCCAAAGATGACATAGGCTCTGAGGAAAATTATTTTCCTCGGAGCCTCCTGTGTGGAGCGATGAAAAAAGGCATTTTTTAATGTTCGAAATACCAACATCGAGGCGAGTGCGTTGAGCTACTAGCAAATCCGCGGTGGATTTCTTGGCACTCTAGGGGTTAACTGTAATATTATAATAATTATTTGAGTGGTTAATTACTAGTACGTTTAATAACCTGCGGTTGTGAGGTTTATACGTAGGTACAGCATGTCGCTCGTTAAATTATAGAATACAGTTCAATGGGAAGTCAAACGAAAACATTTACCATCGTGCCATTTCCTCGCAGGGGTGGGCAGAGATAATTAAAAGCTTCACTTTTTTACATTAGCTACACGCAGGAGGCCCTGAGGAAAAAAATCCCTTCAAGGCCAAAGTCATCTTTGGGGATGCTGTCTGGAGAGTCTTTTTAGAGAGAGAAAAAGGTTTGAGTGGTGGTTTAAAAATCTGGGGGTCAGTATTTAAGGCGATGTTCCGAGAGAGTCCTGCTGGAGAGATTGAAATTTCTCCCTCAACCAGTCTCTCCCGATCAGTTGGCGGGCAGACGCATCCACCACCAAGATCCGAACAAACCTCAGCCCGTGAACCAGGGCACCCCTGCTAAGTTACCAAACGCAGAGAACCATTTGAAGAGTGACCTATGGCAGAGGTGTTGGTTATCCTATAAATGGTTCACGGGGCGGCGGTACCCATTTCCGCCTCCAAAAAATGTAGGGAGGCGGGAGTGTCTTGATAAACACTTCTTGTTGCATATTACCAACTAGATATACGCTAATTACAGGTGATTTATTCCTGTGTGTCAAATAAGCTGTCAATATACAAAACAATTTGAATAATGTCGTTCGTTACGCAAAATAACAGACTTATTAGTGGAGGTTAACTAATGAAGCTCTTAGAATTGAAAGAAATCGTATTCGCGATCCATAAATGTAATTAATTAATCTAAGATGCGATCAATTTATTCCGATCGGTCTTGGATAAACGAAAGTGATTCAAATATGGCTAAAGACCTCATTAAGTAATTTACTCCTGTTTGGTCTCAAAAAGTACATGCCTATTTATTGAAGTTAGTGTTTCCTTTCGAAATGGTCTATTCATTATTATTTTTTTTATATGTAGCGGTTTGACTTTAAGGAATATAAATCCATAGTTAGGACATGCCGGTCTTCGCAGCGTTTATCGATGTCTTATTTATTCCCTGTCAATATCGGTCTGATCATCAAAATGGGGCCGTGCTCGGAAACACGTTATAAAATCATCGGTAGTTACGCCTATCGCAGTGGCGTAGCCAGCATGGGTGGCATCCGGTGCGGATAACATGGTGTCACCCCAAGAATTAGTAATCCTTTTGGGGAATCCCTGACCGACCGAGCCATAGAGTTACGAACCTATAAATAACAGACAGTGTTCATGTGTAAAATATTTTTGTGGCAATGTTCTACCTTCGTAAGTTTTTTTTTCACGGTCGGGCATGATATTTAAAAGTTATCGATTTCCCAGTGATAGACCTATTGTGAGGCAGAACTAAAAGCCATTTTAGTTGTTTGTGAGTAGGAGATTTTTATTTGAATTCTCTCCTAAAAACAGCACAAACCATAAATAAAATAAAAAAATTAAGTACTACCACAACAATAATTCTCGCCCTTACTCGAGCTAAAATTTGTGTACACGTTTCTCTAAAATCCCTGCGATAGTCTATAATTCTCTAAACCGAATTTATACACCGCACCAAGCGGGTGAAAAAACAAGGATCCGCGAGAAAATATGCCGATTGGGTTTAAAAATATTCGCCAGACTCTCGAAATATTATCCGAGATTCGAACCATTAAAGCTCCAATAATTGTCAAATAAATTGCGGCCGGTATCGAAATTACCACAAAAGTATAGGTAAAACGTGTACATAGGTCGATCGTTAAACTAATTAATGTCCGGCGAATACATAAAAAATATATCCCAATAATAATATTGGCGGCGTTTATTGGGCGCCATTTTTTTCTTCGACTGGCGACGGAACGGGAAAGTATTTTTTTATTCGCTTTTTTATGTGGATTTTTAATGGAGTTCGTTAATTTGTAACTCTGAAAAGTTTATCCCTAGAAGTTGATACATACGTACACATACATAAGAAAATTGACGTCGCCAATTTACGCAAGACCTTTCGGCTCTTTTGCCCCACAAAGACTAATAAAATGATGATATGGTATAGAAAAAAAAGGTATTTGGGAATTTATAACAAATTTCACCAGAAAAGGGTTAATTTGAGCTTAGTTCGGACCCACAAACATGCCATTAACATACTTCAATCGGTCTGTCTCTTCAGTGGTTCGTAGGTACTAAGATAAATAATAAGGGTTCGTCCATTAATCACGTGAGGCTCGAAAGGGGGGGGGTTCGGAAAAAATCACGAAATATCACCGGGGGGGGGGGTGTAATGAGATATCACGTGTATTATTATTTTCCGTGATAATATTCTGAAAATTTCAAAATACTTTGTACAAAAAAATACACGTGATTTGGGGGGGGGGGGGTTAATCTAAAACCTCACCACGTATCACCACGGGGAGGGGGGTTAAAAAGTTGCTAAAAAACATCACGTGATTAATGGACGACCCCTAATGTGGATTGTTGGTAGTTGGTAGTGATTTAACGGGCCTCTTCTTTCGCTTCTGCAAACGCGGAAGTTCTGCATGCTTTTCACATCAGCTTCTGTTTCAAAAAGAAATGACAGAGGTTTAATGGAACTTTCTCGAACAAGTTCCTTGGCAACAGCCATGCGTGAGCGCCTTGCTTGATTTGTTTTGTTTTTAGGATTAGTAATTAAGTAACGTCCCGTGTGTCCTTTCAGGATTATAGGGTTACAAGTTACAGGGTTAAATTACCACATTGTTAAATTTTGAATATTGAAATTAAAATACACTATTACATATTTAAATATACTAGTACTTGCTAAAAAACTTCATTTAAATAAAGTGTTTAAAGTATTTCTATTCCACCCACCCTCGTTGAGTTTCTATTGTCAATTACACATCCGCTTCCGCTCGCGCATCCACATCCTCATCCGCAAAATAATTTTAAAAAATTATACCTTTCCGCTTCTGGTTCCATTATAACACTCCCGTTACATTTCTAGGACATTTTGTTTTTCTATTTTCCTACCAGGAAAGATTTCAGAGGATTTCGGTGTGTTTTTGAAATTTTCAAGACCATGGCAAATGTTTGAAAATATAGGTAACATTTCAATATCTTACGAATTAAAGCACTTTTCGTAAACAAAAATCTTTTTTAGCAATTTCGTATTCTCAGTGTGTATTTGTAAATTCGACTCGTAATTTTTTCTACATCCATTTAACCCTCCGCGCCTTTTTTGTAACGCGAGGTGTCGCGTGGGGTCGCTTAGCACCCCAAAAATAAATATAATTAAATGGTTGTTGTAGCATACATTTTATATGTTATTTTAACTGATTTCAGTCAGGTGATAATGATTGCTTTGAAATAAAAAGAAATGTTAAAAATGAGTTATTTATTTTCAATGCAAGAGCTTAAAAATCAACAAGGAACATTCTTTTGAAATTTTGAATCATATTTTTTAATAGAAAACTTTAAAAAAAAATCTAGTTGATATATTGATATGACTTATTATTATTACAACAAAAAAATCAACAAAGTACAATAAAAAAAAAACAAATAAACTTGATTTTTCATGGTATTTTGTTGATTTTTTTAGCCTCATGCCGAAACACAAGTCTGTATCTCACATCGCACATGCGCAAACTAAATTTTCTCGGCGCTTGCGTCAAGTATAGTCCCTTTTAGGAAGCTACCTAAAGTAAGAAATCAGTGGGAACATTTAAAATGAACATAATTAGCATTTCTGTAAAACCTGGGCTTTTAAAGACCCCACGCGACGGGTCGAGGGTTAAAAGCATACAAATGACTTACTGTGACGATCTATGTGACCCATGTTGATGATTATACGTACATAGGTTTAAAATATCTAGCCGCATTGTCCTACTGAGATAACAACACCCCAAAGCAAATAATCTTCCACCAGTTCACACTTTCCTTTCCTAAGAAAGACCCTTTGCGCAGCATCGCCAAAGATGACAGTTAATATTTTAATAAATAATACAAAATCTCCTTTCAAAGTACAAAATGTCAGTACACGCAATGCGTCAAGCTTAGGGAGTAAGATTTAAGTACCAGAGCAGAGTCTGCCTTCATTTATTTAAACCTTTTGAACAGGAATGCACTGTTATTATTTCCGCAAAGCTACAAGCTTTAATCTGCAAACGCTGCAGCTTATTATTTTCAGGAAGTTAATTTAACATAATAAGCCCAACAGTGCTCATGATGTTTAACTGTTGCATCCTAATGAGCCTTGAATGTGTAAGCAAACAAAATATCCCCTCTTTACTAAATGTATTTAAACAAAGTTAATTCGCTTGCTCTTCTTAGAAACAATATATTATGAGGAACTCCTGTGAAAATATATTGGCTTAAAAATAAGTAGCGACAAGCTGCTATAATAATATGAGCCATTCGCAGCGCAACATCGAGCCCTTGAGATTTCTAGTGCGCGCCGCGCGTACTGCTATAATAAGGGTACGATCAGGTACAAAGCGGGTTTCGGTTTTCAGATTAACGGCGTTCAGTGCCCTGTTCCACCGGCGGCAGTTGACGCCGAGATGTGGACAAACAGAACGCGGATAAAACTTGCGCTACCTGCGCGGTAGCCTGACAGCAGCTGTCAGTTTTTACGAAATGTCGAGTTCGTAGACGACGATTATTTACTCTTGGAGAATCCTTTCTTAAAATTAAGGAATAAAACAATGGTATTTGGTAATTGGTATCTTTAAATATGAAAAAAAAACCTCAGGAGAACATGATAATATGTTAAGTAGGGGAGACCGAGGGGAGTTGAAACAATTTACACACTTTGTTTCATACACCAAATACTATAGACAGAAATCGTATGATATTAGTACCAATTGATAGGTCATTCTTTACACTTGCGAATGACTAACATAAAGACATTGTAAGCGTTAAATATTGTGGTGAAAAATCGACTTATCCGTAACAAGTCAACTTGTTTCAACTCCCCTCATACCGAGGTAAGATGAAACAGGGGTCGAGGAGAGTTGAAACATATGATTTTTGAGAAGTATTAAAGGCTGTAAAATAAAAATTATGATATAATTTAAAGGTATTTATTAAAATTAAACATTTCAAGTACAAAACAAACTGACAAAAATAAAAATATTATGAAAATAAAAAACGTCAATCTGAAAAGCAGTTGTGGCAAACAGGTATTTATTAAAATTAAACTTTTCAAGTACAAAACAAACTGACAAAAATAATCAGAAATAAATAAATACTTTTATAATCAGTAGGAATTCTGAAACAAAATAAACAAATTAAATCAATGAAAAAAATAACATTTTATTTTGTGCCCGTTATTTATTGACTGCTGTCCGATATAAAATTGAAAGCGAGGAGAGTTGAAACAGTCTGTTTCAAATCTCCTCAGTAAGAAAAAACCTCCCAATTTTTATTTAATCCACAATCAAGAAGCAAATACACAAAAATCCATTGTACCAAACATATGTAATAAATCTTTAGTTAATGAGCTTTCGAAACACATACAATTTAAACCAAAATACAAAACCCTTATCAAAATATAGGCTTCGTAAAAAAACGTTAAAAACTTACTTTTCGCGATTTTTGTCAGATGGCACGCACAACTCCACAACCGCACGACTCACGCCACCGAAGCGAACTGACAAGTCAGCAGGCGGAGGTAAATACTTGAAAAGCGACGTTGCCAATTCACTAACGGTTTTAAGTCCCGAGAAATCGGTACTGTTTCAAGTCACCTTTGTTTCAAATCCCCTCGGTCTCCCCTACGTGCCTGAAAGAAATTCACTTGTGACATTTGAGGTTATTTCAAAATTTTATCTTTTTGATTTCATTCCATCACTTGTCAACAACATTTCTGGTAGTATGGAATGTATTTCTTTTATCCCAGATTGGCGATTGATTGAAAATAGCGGCAATTAACAGGTCGCTCATTTTGATATCAGATTCTGACCGGCGTCACCGGCGAGCAGGAATTAAGAATTCATTCCGGTAAAGCTTATCGGCGCCGCCTCGCGCGGACATAAATCTGAACCTGCCTTCACTAAGTTCGGCCTGATACGTTGACATACAAACATTCTTGTCAGCACGCCTGCGCCAGTCGGCCGCCCATGCGCCGTAAGAGCCGAGAAGCGAGATTTGCGACGAAACCGCACCGGTCTACCCGCGATATCTGGAACTTTCCCGGCTCTATAGGGCGCCACGCGTCTCCTGTATAAACGCCGTCGCTGCGCCACAGATCAGTCTAGGGAGCATACATTAATTACGTGAGCAGTTTTTCTTCCAGTCTAGACCCCTCCCCCTTGGGGAAATAAATTTGGGCCACTTCGTATATTCTTTTCAAGAAACGTTAGATTTTGCTGTCCCCCCCCCCCCCCCCCCCCCTTTTGAGCTCACTTAATTAATGTATGCCCCCCTAGTAAGATAGTCTCAGCAACCCAATCTTGTCACGTACTACGCGATCCCACCGAACGCCGATAATATGTGCTGAAATATAATTCCACCAACACCATCTTTCAAATAATTGAGAGATGGTGTTGGTGGAAAACCTACAAACGAATTGATTTTTGTTTGGTTTGGCGTTTACAGACATTTGTTGCTCGTTTTGTTGGTAAAATGGGAGATACACAACTAATAATGTAAGACAATACAAAGTGATTTATAATGAAAATTCTATTCAACATTGCGATACTACGATTCAAATATGCGTTGCGTGCGTATGACAAGTGTGCGCGTAGGTCTGACAAAGTATTAATGCACACTGCACACATTGCGTACGTAGGTCTAGTGCGTCCCACTTAATAGTATAACATCGTTCACCAATACTCTTTCAAATCGCATCTATGCACGGTGGCGCCCCGTCTTTGTAAAGCGCGGGTCACATTATGCTGGTTGCCAGCCGCGAGTTGAAGAAGCCGATTCTGCCAGCCGTCGATCAGCTTGGTGTGACAACAAAATTCGGCGCTGGCGTCGCCAGCCGGCGAGTATTTGTCAGCGGCTGACGAAGTTGGACATGTGGGTATTCCGAACAGAAAGGTGTATTATTTTTTTTTTATATAAAAAAAACATCGATTATGTTTTGCATCTTTTAATGCTTGAACGTTTATCTAAAGAACGGGTCACATCATGCTGGTTGCCAGCGGCTGCTTACCAGCGGCTGGTAGTAGTAGCAGCTAGCAGCGGCGGGCAATCTGGTCACACTACGCTGCTAGTCGCGTCTCGCACTCTCCAGTTAGTCATTCACTATTATGTCGTCTGTCGTTTCACGTAAAAAGCTAATTAAGCAGTTGTTGAGAGAGGGTGTCAGAGAACTTAGTTTAGAAATGCTTAACCAGAGAGAGTTAAAAAAAAACAAGGATAATTTTGAAAAACGTTTAAAAATGTTATTATTTGTTTCGCAGTCCACTTTAACTCAGACATTATAAATAACTTTAATTATATCAATTAAAAATTACAAAATAGTCACAACTATTTATATTATTATATTACAACTTCACAAAAAAAACACTGCTTTCTCGTTGCTGATAGACGCAATAGTGGTCAGACTGCGCTGCCGGCTGGTGTCAGCGGTCACGTGATTGATTATTCGCCGCTGCTTGCTACCAAAAGTTAAACATGTTCAACTTCGTCAGCCGCTGACAAATACTCGCCGGCTGGCGACGCCAGCGCTGAATTTTGTGGTCACACCAAGCTGATCGACGGCTGGCAGAAGCGGCTTCTTCAACTCGCGGCTGGCAACCAGCGTGATGTGACCCGCGCTTAAGTAATATTTACGAAAATAATATCAAATAGAACAGTTTTACTTAATCGAAAATGCAAATTAATAATCGTCAATTGAATGAAAGATTTTTTTTGAGTGTCTATTAAAAACGGTAGTCATAAGTAAAAGTGTGCCGTAAGTTGGTGTATGCAGCGTATGCTAGTGGTGTACGGACGTAATACATAACTAAAAACAAATATTTTCGTATTTTCATAAATTATTCTCTAAATGCAGGTGCCTACTGGTGATAATTTTTAAATTTGACAACTGGCACGGTTTGTTTGTATTGTTTGTACTGGCAGCCCCAACGTCAAACAAAGCCATGGATAAACCAGCATCTGTCAAATTGAAAAAGGATAAACACCTTCCTGTCATTATTTGTTGCCCTTAGTTCATTAAAACTAAACAAATAATTAGTAAAAATGGATTGCGATACCCGAATCGAAAACCCTTTCGAAGATAATGGCAAGCTCTGCAGGCTGTGCCTCGGAAACGAAGCCATTTACAACATTTTCAGTGATGATTCACTGATTATTGTAAAATTACAGCAGTGTTGTGCTTTAGAGGTAAAAACTCTTTTATGAAATTAACTACTTAATTACGGTATTTCGTTCAATTATATCTAAAAAATTAGTTTCGTACTGATGATATTGATATAAGTGATGATATTCTGTAATAATATTATGACTTTTTGCACATTTATGATTTTTTTAACTACAATTTGACAAGCCCCGTTGTAAGGAATTTCCACTCTGTGACCGAGAGTACCTCATTACAGCTGCCGGAGGGGTAGAATTATAGCATCCCCATATTGATTTATTGGATATTTACAGTTTTTATTTATTATTAAATACAGATGATAATTGACAACAAAATAAAAAATTATATGGCTCAAAGAGCAGAAAAGTAGGCAGAGAAAATATTCATTATTTATGCATTAAACCGCTTACTCGTTAATACGGAATATTTTTTATTCAAACTGTTGTATTTAGCTTTATTATCACGAAAAATGAGTATTTAAGTCGGGGGAGACCAAAAAACATGCAAAAAATATGCATCTAACATTTTAATTTTGTTTAAATTAATTCACTTACGCGATTACAGATTCTTCGCCATATTCTATTTATATCAACAACTTATATGTTCATAGACAATCAATCCTTCACATTTTCCAAGGTACCAATAGCTAGAATATTAAAAAAGATTGCCATAGCGGAAAAATTGATTCTCAAATATTTTAGGAAGGTACACCAACTAGTATTGTGGAGTTTTTATGCCTTGACGTGAGTAGGCGTTATAAAGGGGCACTTTCTTTTGTATCACAAACCATGTTACACAAACCTAGCGTAGCCGCTAAACTACTTGAAAACTGGGATGTTTTTCTTGCCTTGACGCGAGTAGGCGTTATAAAGGGGCACTTTCTTTTGTATCACAAACCATGTTACACAAACCTAGCGTAGCCGCTAAACTACTTGAAAACTGGGATGTTTTTCTTGCCTTGACGCGAGCAGGTGGTATAAAAGGGGCACTTTCTTTTGTATCATAAACCATATCACACAAACTTATACCAACATAACAAAATGACATTTGAAAATAATGTTTGAAAATGGACGGTCTCGTTTCACAGAATGAAAGCTAATTTTAATTTTACGTAATCGAAATTTAGAATGAAATATTTTCCACTTCCCCCAATGCAAATAGTAGTCTTTTAATGTAAGGTGAATCAAAAGATTTTTACAAAAAAAAGTGCGTATTAACCATTGCCAGCGATCTCAAAAATTTACCGTATTTTAGCTCAACCAGTGAGTAGGTAGGTACTGTACGTCATTAATTCCTGGCTAGGAAAATATAACTAGTTGAATCAAGAATATACAATAATTTATTTTATGATGTTGGTACTTTCGGCAAATGTCACATTTGATTGTCTATTATCTATTTGTTAAAAAAGGAATATTCCGTATTATCTGTGCATCAAACTTCGACAACACGAACGTTCCGTATTATTATTATATTTCGGACTATTACTTTCGGACTGCATATTTACCAAATATTCTTATGTGGTTTTCTTTTATTTTTGTTCTGAAATTTGATTTAAATTTGAATTCCTGAAGGTTGGTAGATAATTGCCAGTAGGTAACCAAGGTTCATAGAAAATGTATTTAACAAGGTTAGCTCGTAAAGGCACTTTTCTGAATAAAACTCATCAGGCAACTCGCAAGCTCTTGACAATACTTGAAGTCCAGTTGGATTCCGAAAGGAACGATCTGTTTCACTTTTCACTAGGTATTTAAATAATGTTATTTTTTGGTAAGTCTAAGATAATTTCCTCGCAATGATGTTTTTTTTAACAGTAGATAGTAATGTGGTACACAGTAGTGAATGATAGAATAAATCGGGGATGTCATGGAAGACTTAACGCATTATCTCTGCACTGGAATGATGTACGGAGTCGAATTAAAGACGATATAATGTAGTTCTATAACAGTAGGAACTGGTTTTATTACAGCAAAAATTCTTGTAAGATTCTATTTAGAAGTGGATTTTCATGGAAATAACAGGGTAAAAAGTAGTTCAAAACTCCAAAAAGGTATATGTAGATCTAAATAGCTAGATCTTCATCTGTACTTCTCCTTCATCTCCCTTACTTCCTTCAGCCTCTCAACAATCTTCCAATGATGCTGTAGTCTCACTGGTTCCGGGCATTGTAAGGGTTTGGTTATATTCACAATTGAGTTTGGCAGCCACCTCTGGTCTCGAGCCTCCAAATACATTAAAAAAACCCTTGACTGTGCAGAAACGGGCAGTTCGTTTGAAAGATTCTCCTATCTTAACAAACAGATTGTAATTTTTAGAGCACAGGCATCAGGTTGGAATGCTGTCCTTTTTCTACCGGTACTTCAATGGGAGATGCTCTGAGGAACTAGCATCCTTCTTCGGCACTGGTGCACAGTCAGGAAACACGCTAAATGCGTGCCACACCATTTGTACACAGTTGACATTTTTGTTGAACGAGAATGGGTCATTTCTACGACTCATTCTTGAGTTCAAAAGCTCGGCTGTGTGATGATTTGCTGGTGTCTGTGTTTCCTCCCTCCTACAACATAGCTCTTCGAGACCCAAGTTCACTCCTTCTTTCCACAAAAAGACCCTCCACAAAGATGATATAAGCCCTGACAGAAATTATTTTATGTAATGTAAAAAAAAAACAAAACAGAAAAATACATGTAGGTATGGTAAATAAAATTAATCAACGTGTGACTTTCAGATATTCCAGCACGACGGTTTACCCGAAAGTATTTGCCGAAACTGCGTCAACACAATAGACATCTCCTTAAACTTCCGCAAGCTCTGCGAGAGCACCGACAAGATCCTCCGGAGCAATCTCCACCTCCTCAAAACGCAAATAAAACACGAAGAAGTCAGCATCAAAGATGAGGATTGCGACTTCTTTGAAAACTACGAGAACTTCCCCGAAATCAACGAAAGCATAAAAGTCGAAGACACAAAGAGAAGACTGACTTCCCGCGGACATAAATTTAAATCCAACAAAAAACGGAAAAAGAGAACTCTGAGCGAAATCAAATTAAAACAATTAAAAAAGGAACAAAAACAAGAAATAAAAACAGAAGTTATTGAAAGCTTTGAAATTATCGAACCAACTGTAACATCGAGAAAGGGTTTTTCTGATTCTGGTGGCTTATGTCCATTTTGCGGTAAAGTCTTTCTTAAAATGGCTTCATTTAACACGCACGTCAAAAAGCACACATTGACTGAATGTTTTTCATGTGAGACATGTTCAAAGTCATTCAAAGAGCTCAAGAGGTTAAAGGATCATGAACGAACTCATCTGAACATCAGGGAATATTCGTGCGAAGTTTGCGGTAAATTATTTGGCACTAAAAGTTGCGCCAAGAAACATTTGGAAAGAGTGCATCTACGATCACAAGTTGTGTATTGTAAAATATGCAATAAAAAGCTTGCACATATGAACAGTTTGAGAGTAAGTATAAGATTATTACGTTTGCATTATTTTTATCATTATGTATTGATTTGATATCATTATGTATTATTTGGGAGGCGGGAATGGGTACCACCGCCCCGGGAACCTTTATTGGATAACCAACACCTCTGCCATAGGTCACCCCAAGTGGTTCGCTACGTTTGGTGATTTAGCAGGGGTGCCCGGGTTCATGGGGTTAGGTTTGTCTAGGTCTTGGAGGCGGATGACCAGGACACACTGAACCCTTATCCTACCCACCCCTTAAACCCTTTTCCTTCCCAGAACTCTCCTCTCCTTCCTTTCCTTAAAAAAAACCCTCCACACACCATCCTCAAAGATGACATAGGCCCCGAGGGAAATTATTTTCCTCTGGGCCTCCTGTGTGGAGCTCATGTAAAAAAAAAAAAAAAAAAAAATTGTAAGCAGAAGATCTGCCTGGCTCCCGTAAGCATTGAAGTATCTCCCGTTGTCTTAACTTATTCCTTAACAGTAAAACCCCTTTTAATGAAGTTCACCAGACCTGTCAATCATAAACTACCCGATCATTTTAAACCGATCACAACCGCAATGATCTATCGGGTTACTTTTTCAAAAAAGATCCTATCATTTGATTGATGAGCTGTTATTTCATATTGTACCCGTGATGGGCATGGCGAGCAACCATAGGTGTCTACATTTTTTAGACCGTATGTCTCTAATCTCTTTCTCGCGACAGAGAAATAGAGATGGCCAGTTTGTACCTAGTACCCAAATTTGTTTTTACATTAGCTCCACAAAGGGGGGCCCTGAGTAGGGTGTGTCAATTATTTCAATGGTAGATGTACTCGTAGTCTGGGAAGCCCAAGGAAGAAATTGCACAATCAAGTGAATCATTTACTTACAAGATAGCGCCCTTGAGGTGAGAGGGCGGCTTTTGATTCGGCTTCGCCCAGTTAGTGTTGATGACCATTTTATGAATCCAATCGGAACTGGTTCCAAAAATAGCCCGTTCCTCGGATCCACTGTCATCCAGTGCCAATCCAGTGTAGCTAGTCACAGCGCCGGATCTGCCATACGTTCAAAAACGTGCAAAAACCTGGCGCCAACTCCGAAGGGGCGCCGTGAGAAAATAAATATTGTATTAAAATTTAGTTATAATATTCCCTGAATCGTTTAAAAATTACCCATAGTACGAAATAATTATTACGCTCTAGCAACACTCTCCAAAGAAACAGAATGCGCACGCATCTGGTTGGTATCAACGGCTTACGAATTTATAGTCAGTTACAGAATTTTTTTACAAATTCCATGTATTTAGTTTAAACGTAAGATCTATTTTTCCATATATCTTTTACCGTGTTTTACGACGAATAGGTGCGATCCAAATTCAATAACCAATCACAGCGCGGCATTTTTGTTCGTAAGCCGTTGATACCATACGTCAGTGTTTAGTGTTTGTTCGCTCAACACAGGGGAAATGCAAGGTACAATTTTGAGGTTATATTCTTATTATCACTGCTCACTGTCTCTCGTCGGGACTGCCTGTCAGAAGCTAGTAGATGCTATTCTTGTGTTGTACGTTGCCATGAGAATGTATTTGTATTTGCTTTTTCTAATATTCGCGTTGGGTATATAGGTACATAAACGCAGTAAATCTCAAGAATGTATAATGGACCTAGTTCAGCGAAACCACCCGCATTGTCTCGTAACCTATATTTTAAATCATGGTACGGGCACAAACAAACAATTCGTTGTATTATTTTAAAGCATAACTTGCAAAGAGTTTTTCCTAAAATAATTAAAATAGCACCATAATTTATGTTTACCCAATAGATTCAGAGAGTATAGGGCTCCTGGCAATCCTCTCTTTAAAAAAAAACGAGTGTGAGAGCTACCGCCAGGTCAAATGGAAAAGTTACACCTTTATATGTCTTGATTTTATTTGATAAATTAGTGTAAAAAAAATAATAATTAAATAAAAAAATTGGGGTGAAGGAATTTTTAATCAAAATAAAAAATTGTAGGGGGGGGGGGGCGCCATCGGTACCTACTGCACAGGGCGCCAGATTTCGTAGATCCGGCCCTGGCTAGTCACCGGGACAAAGTAACCGAGACAGGCAATGACGTAATTTGTAATATTATATAGCCGCTTGGTACAACTATGTATTACCGTCAATCTTTCCATATCCGGAGAGTTACTACATATTCATAAATTCGTAGCAGTTATACTTAGGGGGGAAACGTCCCCATACGACTTGCTGTTGGAAGTGGCGACATCTCGTGACGAATTCTTGAAATTGAAACCGAATTAAAAGAGTAGCTTTATTTGAAATTCCACGTACACAGATGTTATTTGTGGCACGGCGCATATGGCATGGCATCAAACATGCACTCTAAGTCGGGTTCTGAAATTCAACCATGCAGACGCAAGCCTATTAATACTATTCGATTCGATTATTAACAGTCAGAATAGCAAAGAATATGTTGTATGAAAGTGATTGAAACAATGAGTGTGTATTTTGACAGAGTTGTATGGCGCTTCATTCTCTCTGCCCACCCCTGCGAAAAATGGCGCTGTAGTTAATTAGTCAAACTTTTTCATGCAAAAAAAAATAAAATTATTATTTTCTGATTTTTTGTTAACCCTTTCAGTGCCACATGAAAGTCCACACGGGCGAACGAACTTTCGAATGCGACGTGTGTTCCCGGAAGTTCGCCTTCAAATGCAGTCTTTTGGTGCACATGCGCTGTCACACGGGAGAAAAGCCTTACTCCTGCAGATTCTGCGATTCCAAGTTCGCCGCCCTCAAGACCATCAAGGAACATGAACGATTGCACACGGGCATAACTCCTTACCTCTGCCCCGTGTGCTCCAAGGGATTCACGCAGAAATCCAACATGAAAAGTCACTTTAGAAATAATCATAAAGGGTTGGAAATGAAGTTCGGAATAGAAGACATCCCTCTTTAATTTAATATATAATTTAGTTAATGGTGAAAAAACACTGATCGGAATCAAAACGTTACTCCAACCCCCTTTTTCCCATCTCCTTCGCACTCCTTTTCTATTTGCCTTACGACATACCCCAATTGGGAATGCCGTGGCCCCACTGAATGAAAATGGTGAATTTGGAAATGGCTTTAGCCCAGTTTATGACCACATCTGAATAGCCAGGTAATTCCCACCATTTTTTATATGAATACCTCTCAAGAGTCCCAACTGCTCCCGTCTGGAGCCAGTGAGACTATAGCATCCCCAATTGGGGCATATTGCGAAGCTGATGGTTGTGGGGAGATGGGGAAGAGGAAGGTGGGGAAGTACCTGGTTATTCAGACCTGGTCAACAAACACGGCTAAAGCCATTTCAAGCCACTTTTCAACTCTTAATGGTGGTCTTACACCAGGGCGATACTGACAGTATCTTCCACTCTGGAACGTGCCGCAAAAATACTTTGTCATTTTAAATGGATTAGTTGGGAAATAACACAAATTAATCAAATAGAATTTATTTGCCCATGCCGGAATTCAATCCCACGACCTTCAGTCAAGAGTCAAGAGCCTTACCCCTAGAACACGCCGGCTGTCAGTCTTCCTCTTGCACACTTCTTCTTTTCCTCCCCACTACCTTAAATCTCACAACACACCTTCCCAATTAATAATAATAATAATAAATGTTTATTCCGGTATGTGGGGAGAATAGTGCAATCCCACACATTCCATAAGTGGTGTTGGGTAGGACACGATTTCAGAATAAGTTTGTACGAGGTATTGAGGTGTCCCACCACAAATGAGGTGATGTGTGAGGTGTGAAAGAGCCAAAAAGTAGCTAAAATCTTTTACAGCCAAAATATATCTAACCTTTTGTAGTACTTAATATAAAGAAAAATGATTGGGACAAATATATTTAGGTGGCAAGACATTTTACTTTTTTATATAGGACTTTATTTGTAGTGCATCTTATATGAGGTTCTTAACACTGAGGCTAAAGTTCTGCTGGTTCCAGTTGGGAGCTGTTCGAACACTTGAGTGGTATTCACATGACATAAAAACATCCAGGTATTTCCCAGACTTCCTCTTCCCTATCTACTTTCCTTCCCCCTCCCACCTGCTCTGGGCAGTCGGGACTATTGAGCAGTACATTAAAGACAAATTAAATGATGAATTGTGTTCAATACTTGCTCATCTGTCGTAGATTTCGTACATTAGTAAAACAAGTGTAAAAATTCTTGTAATTGAAGAAGAGTCAATTGGAGTGTACTAATTTTGATATCGTACATTAGCTTATATACCAATGAAGATATAAACCGATAGATCATGGGCTTTCACGTCTGGTGGATTGCCCTCGAAACAGAAGAATTGTGCGTCTGACGGGATTTATAAGATGGATTTCCTGGCGAAATCCAATAAACGATCAAAAAATTCCCGATGCGCGAAGAATCCGTAGTTGCATCATTTTATCAGCGAAAATAATCTATATCTCTAGTCACCTCACGATACACAGATTTTCCTGTAAATTTTAGCGGAAACGTAGATTCCAATATGGCAACACTGGTAAAACCCAGCGGGGCCCAAAAGGTCAACTTTCCCAAATATTGAAATTTTATATGTTCAGATAATTTCTCGTCTGCTGGTCTGTAATTTTACAAGTAGACGGTAGAATTTCACTCATTCGACACTGTATATTATTACAAAGCTGGAATTTTTTAAAACTGTAAAATTAGTGCTGTGAAAATGTTATGAAATACAATTAGATTGGGTTTTTGACATCCCATCTATTTTAACAGTTTTTAGGTATTGATCAAGTCGTCTTCAGCTATGAAGAATAATGATTGCTTTTGTTCTTGACAGCTGATCACAACATGATCGAAAGATATAACTGGCGGAGATTCTTCGGTACCTATGAGACCGTGTGCATAATTTTTATTATGAAATGTTTTTAAAAATTGTCTTAAATAAATAATAATATATTCAAATAAATTGTGTTTTTTATTAACCCCAGACTTGTGGTAATATTAACCAGTCAGGTCTATTTGTTCAGTTTTCAAAACAAATCATACAGGTCTCACAGAAATCATTGTGCTCCCTTATTGTAATGGTTAGAAATACGATTTATTACTGAAGCGATAGCGCAATTTGAAACTTTTTTCTCCGATTGTTCGAGATTTTTTGGTGCTCATTTTTCAATCCGAATTTTAATATGGAGACATGCAAACTGATATAGCCAATGAATTCACCTTTCTTTTGTCGATTATCACATATTCGTAGAATTTAAAAAAAATATATTATAAAATCGAAAACTTCTACTTAATTACTCACAAATAAGGGAAAAATTGGCAGCAAAGCAAGCCGAGGTATTTTAAATGGTGCCATACAGTGACTAAACGGTGTTCGAAACACCACACTTTAAATTTAAAAAATAACCACAAAATAATTAAAATGTACACCTTTATGAATCCAAAGTTTCCCGCCGTAATTTGAAAAAAAATTATGAAACTTTGGAAATTTTTTATTCATTATTTTTACATGAAACGACATAAAGTGAGTTGACGATAACAGTAAAATTGCGTTTGCCTATTAAAGTATGTAGGTGTTTGATTTTTTTTCATTATCAGTAATTTTTGGTTAGAAAAAACGTGGGGTGAGCCATTTTTAAAACTTTTTTATGTTTGCATGCAAAATTTTTATATTTCAAAAATTATATATTATTTACTAGCTGGTTCCCGGCATGCGTTGCTATGCCATTTAATAAATTAATTGTTTCTCCCTGCATGTCCTTTCCCATTCGTCCCGTTCCCCTTCCGCATCCCCTTCCTCTCCCGCGTCCCCTTCCCCTCTCGCGTTCCCACTCTGCCTCCTCTACCTTCCCTCTCCCCACTCCACTCCCCCCCTTCCCCTGTCCCGCGAACCCACCTCCCGAGTTCCCCTCCCCTTCCCCCTCCCGCATTCCATACATTCAGTCTGGGTACATTCAGTTTTCAAACAGCTCGCTTGCCACTTACTTTACTTTTGTTATACAAATTTCACAATGCCAGAGCTCACCAGTAGTTTTATACAAACCTTGGCCTGACAATAACGAACACAACAAAAAAAGATTTATCCAATTTGGTGCAGTCGTTCGGAAGTTATGCGCGTACATACAATCGGCGATTCATTTTTATTTATATAGATAGATTTCGAATTATAAAATTTGAAAGCGTATTTCATCACCTCTTCAAAACAGTTTTTAGTTTTCCGATACATTCATAAATATTCCATTTATTTGGATTTCATTGTAAAATGAAAATTTTATTTTTTTACTTGAACTCCACACTAGGAGGCCCTGAGGAAAATAATTTCCCTCAGGGCCTATGCCATCTTTGGGTATGCTGTGTGGAGGGTTTTTTTTTAAGAAAAGGAATGAGAGTTCTGGTAAGGAAAAGGGTTTAAGGGGTGGGTAGGAATTTGGGGTTCAGTGTGTCCACGTCCAAGACCAAGACAAACCTCACCCCCATGAGCCCGGGCATCCCTGCTAAATCACCAAACGTAGCAAACCACTTGGGGTGACCTATGGCAGAGGTGTTGGTTATCTAATAAAGGTTCCCGGGGTGGCAGTACCCATTTCCGCCTCCCAAATTGGAAATATTTTGACCCTCTACAACAGATCGTGAAGTGCTTGAGGCGCATCATGATCTGCCTGATTTTACGATTGGCCTGCAACATGTATACGGGCTCATGCTGAGACTATTATGTTTTTCGTTTTTAGGCCAACCTACTACTAGACAGTCTAGACACCCAATGGCTTATCAAGATTGTGCATTGATTATTTTATATGGCCAATTTTTTTTCTTTATTCAATGTTTTGATGGTTACATAATTAGTGGATTTTTCGACAACCATGCTAGGCACATGGCCGCGTTATAGTGGTCGATGATTATTGTTAAGTTAGTGATGTAGCCAATTGAATAAATAAGCATTTTCCTTGCAAAATTTGTGAAGAAAATATATTTGAAATTTTGTATTGTTTTTTATTACTTAATGTACACATTCTTAAAAAAATATTATGGTTCGTTTTTCTTAGGGTATGCACACCTTTTCAGCCTTTATATTTTAATATATATTTTTTTAATAATACTATACATAGCAGAACATGGGCATAGCCAGGTTTTGATTTAGGGTGGGGCAAAAAATTAAAATCCACAGTAGGTACCGAAAAAAGTAGGCTTCACAACGTATTCATGATTTAGGCTAAAATATACAACCAATATGAACGGAAGAAGGAAAATCCATTTTCTGCAGTGCTGTAAATTTAAAAACGCGACTCGGTCGGCAATCCCAGAGATCATGCATTGGCCAGCGAGGGTGGGGCAAACGCCCCACCTTGCCCCACCGGACCTACGCCTATGTAGCAGAACTTGTGTATAAATAAACTGATTTTATAAATTGAATAATAATGTAAGATGAACGTGATTTTAACGCCACCTCACATGGGTTAGGGCAGAGCAAAATGTCCACTCTATGCGAGCTATGCCTGTGGAATCTCGATTTAGTATGTTTTCCGGAATCAAAAATGGCTAAGGTATTCCCACATGGGTACTTACGGTAAATTGACGGTCTTGGCTGGATTATGATCCCTTGTGGTTGGTTTTTGAAACACAGGCAGTTACAAAATGAACTTATCCCGATTTAGACTTGATAACGGCGGTATTTTCAGGTTTTGAGTCGATTTTATTGCTACGTTAAAAATACGATACGAAGACAAAAGCGTTAGAATGTGTACTGTCAAAACACTTTTCAGCTCCTTGGTAACAGATGTCAGCGAGAGTTACCGAACAGTGTCAGTACCCAATATGCAAATTCTAATAATTTGAATTCTGGCCTTGCCATATGAAACGGAACAAACTTATCGCGATCCAATACAGCATTACAAAACAAATAATATTATGGAATATATAAAGAAATAAAATTAAAATGGAGTTCTACAAATTAAACTTGATAATAATAAATAGTATTTGATTCTTTCAAGCATTCCTGGGTAATTCCTGACTTTTTCCATTCTCTTCAGTTGATCAATCAGACATCTCTGAAAAATCGAAATTTGAGTAGAGTATGCAATAATATGTTGTAAAAGTGTACCCTCTATCTGGTACAATACTCAGATTACTCATAAACACCACTGTAACAAGTATAGTTATTTCGAGCGCATTTTGAGAAGTGTTCACGCTCGAATACTTTCTCTGTCTTGCATTGGTTGTCCCTTACTACCGCTGCCGCTAGGGCAGCGGGCTAATACGTATATAAAGACAAGCTAAACCTTAGAGTTTTGTGTTTTAGCCTGCCGGGGAGTCCCGCGCTAAGCTCCAGGAAAATAGTAAAAGTCGAAGTCTGCCTACCGAGATCAGCTCGCGCGGCTTCAAGGCACTCGTGAATCTTTTGTATAAAGTGACGAGTAGGTAATTAAGGATAACAAGTGTCCTTTGGAGTTATTATAGTGATAATAACCATAAAGCTACCGTTGTAGTTGGTACGTTTAAGTTACTACTGTTTTTACGTTTATTGAACTGGCTACTTGTGTAATTGATTGTACCCACCCAAAGATATTCAAATACAGAGAGATATGCTATGGTGTCCGCGCAACTGTCGCCGGACTACGCGCTAATTAGCGTAGTTTTCATACAAAAAGAATTTGTTCATTTCGTTGATTTTTTGAAAATGTGCATTATTAACAATATATTTTGAATAAGGAAAGAATTCGTTCATTTAGTTTAAAGTTCGTTTGGTTTATTCGTTAATTATTTGTTCTTTTAGTTTATTTGTTAATAGGTAAACAATATCGGCGACACCCGGAAGCGCAGACCCACATAGTAAAAACAGAAGATAACATATCTACTTATATTTCAATATCTTTGTACCCACCCAATAAAAGACTAATTGTGTTTATAGAAGAAAAGTGTGGATTTTATTTAAATACCCCGTTACACCACCAAATAAATTTTAAAGCAGAAAGAGATATAGTTAACAAAACATTGATGTTTTCTGGGTCATTAGTAGGATTTTTCAAAATACCACTTGTTATGCATGGCCTATGTGGGTAAAAATATTGACCGTTATGCCTCCCAGTGTTATTTTATATCAAATTTAATTTATAAAACACAGACATGTGCTTTCCTCATTATCTCAAAATAAAGTATTTAATAACAAAAATAAATTAGATACATAATAAGTAAAATTAAATAACATTAGTAAATTTAAAAAAAACCGATTAAACATGAAAAAATTATTAAAACGAAACTGAAAAACAAATGTTAAACACAAATATTAATGCAAGTCCTTCACGGAGGATATTTCACCGTCTCCAAAGGGCTATCAGGAGAGACTCCATCAAGGCAGTCATGGCAGTGATGATTGTGTTCTGCGACTGGCATAGTCTGCGCCATAAGCTTCTCTTGCGGTGGTGGAGAAGAGCTTTGAAAGTGTGCACTCGTCCCTCCAGGAACATTTCTGTAGCGCTGCAGTATCTCGGTAGGCGGAATAGTTGGCGATAGGCATTATTGTAGGCGAATTTTATCTTATGCCATTGGGTTGCAGTATAATCTACCCACAGTTCTGACATGTACAGCGGTACGCAGAAAGTGTTGAATTTACGTTTGGCTGCAAAATTGAAAACGCCTTGACAGCATCCCTGCTCTAATGGATATCGCTCTTCTTTATCTTTCTATATCCTCTGTCTTTGAGGTCATCTGTGATGATATTTGGAGATGTCTGACTAATCGCTGAATCGATGTATACACTCTCCTGACCCTCCATTCTTCATCAATCCGCTTACATGTCCAATCTAAACGTCTACATATTTATGTAGTTTCACACACATTATGCCAAAAGGTGTTATTTTTACTGCATTCAGTCTAATTTCATCCTTTCTCTGCCAGTTCCAAACCATTATTACACAATATACAACTAAAAAAATTTAACCCTTCAATGAAAAATGAATACAATCCAATCACATGAATTTTCCCAGTGTTTACAAGGTATATTTACTATCGTTGATTTTTTGAAAATGTGCATTAATATTGGTTAACAATATATTTCGAATAAGGAAAGAATTCGTTCATTTAGTTTAACGTTCGTTTGGTTTATTCGTTAATTATTAGTTCTTTTAGTTTATTTGTTAATTGGTAAACAATATCAGCGACACCCGGAAGCGCAGACCCACATAGTAAAAACAGCAGATAGCACATCTACTTATATTCCAATATCTTTGGATGACACTCAATGCTAACTTTTTCCTTCAGTATATTCTATTTCCAATACAATAGCATCATTCGATACTTCATTCGTTCCGTCATCTTTTTTCAAAGACAGTCGAAAAGCGGCCCGAGTCTCTTTAAAATCCAATCCTCTATGATTGTATTTAAAGTGACTCTTCATGTTGCCATTTTGCGAGAATCCCTTCTGACACGCTGGACATTTGAACGGTTTTTCGCCCGTGTGGAGTCTCTCGTGTTCCCTCAGCGACTGCGCGATGGTGAACTTGCTGTCACAGAAGCGGCAGGAGTAGGGACGTTCCCCAGTGTGGCTTCTCATGTGTTTCTTAAGCCAAGTTTTATCACAGAACACCTTGTTGCAGAAAGCGCATTTCGCTTCACCTTCTTTCGAGTGCCTCTTTTTATGTGCCTGAAATAAAAGATAAGCTTGTACATAATCGATACTTTTATTAGACGCTTTTCTTATTATGGTTCCGAGACAAAACAGAACATTGAAGAAAAGTCAAGAGAGATAAAGCATACCTAACCTAAAGTAACCGTTTCTTTTCTTATGTTCTCTTTTATCCGATCGATATAACATGGTCAAATAAGGACAATATAAATAACAATCCTAGAGGTTCCCCACCCCCGAGCATATTACCCAATAACAGTTTAGGTATAAACAATAATGTATTTTATTTTTGACATCTTGGAGTAATTTTCACAGAATAGAACTAACGTTATGTAGGTATACCAGCTTGATCAGAAAGTTATAGGACCGGCCACCGTGTGACGCTGTCAGTCATCGGATTGGAATTCTTTTTTTTTATTAGATTACCACATCAGTCATTGACACTTCCCTCTAAATTTCAGTGTCATAGCTTGACTTTTGTAAAAGTTACGCTGTTCTGAGTACCTCTACCTTTGTGCGTGTTTTCGATTTTTTACAAGTCTAAAAATGGCATCAATTTTGCATCACAACAACGCACCGTCGCACAACGCGATCCTTGTCCGTGAGTCTTTGACCAAAAACAACACGAATACTATCCAGCAGCCTTCGAATTCACCTAATCTAGCTCCCTGCTACTTTTTCTTGTTCTATTGACTTAAAAAAAGTTACAGCACCCGAGAGAATGTCATGAAAAAATCGAAAACGGCTCTAAAGGACATACTGAAAATTGAGAAACATCGGTGTTTCGAGGATTAGATCAAGCGCTGGTGTAAGTGTGTTGCAGTTGACGAGGAGTACTTCGAAGGGAACCATACCGATTTTGATGAATAAACTTGTATTTTCGTTTTTATGAATAAAATCCTAAACTTTTTGATAAAGGTGTCTTACTTTATTATGAACTTTTTAAAATGGAATATTTTAACATGATTTGCAGTATCAGTCCATAAGTATTAGACGACGTCTGTGGCCGAGCGGTTAAGATTCTCAGACCGTACCGGCGTGCGCAAATAAATTTGATTTTATTTATAAAATAATGTGTTATTTCAAATATGTATTAAGTCAAATAATTATAGTACGATACATGAAGTACTATCCAGTATCACCCTGGTTTCTGATAACATTGGGCCTTGATAGCGTATAGCTATTAAGTAATTCCAACGGCTAGTTATATTTTGATGCAGTACTAACACATACCCCAAATTTGATAGGCCAAAAACCCGTTAGCTTGACAATGTATAACTACTACGTATTTCCAACGGCTAGTTATATTTTGATGCAGTACTACCACATACCCTAAATTGGATGGGCCAAAAACCTGTTAAGCTTGACAGTGTATAACTACTACGTATTTCCAACAGCTAGTTATATTTTGATGCAGTACTACCACATACCCCAAATTGGATAGGCCAAAAACCCATTAGCTCCGAGCAATTAGGAATCTTCCGTAGTATTCATATTTTTTTTTAAATGATGAAGAGCAAGAAATTGGCTTTGAAGATTATGCGTTTATCTACTCTACAAAATGGTCACACCAAAGTTCCTATAGTAGCTCTAAATTGCTATGTTTATGGGCTGATTAAACTCCGACCTCCTTCCCTTTTTCTCAGAGCATGTGACCTAACAAATCAGTACCCCAGATAGGAGAACTCCTGGTGGAGCTGGTAGATTTGTATTACAACTACAAAACGGTCACTACCAACAGAACCAAGAAGTTTGAAAAAAAAAAGCAAATACGAACCCTTAAAGAGTCTTTGACGTAAAACACCTTACTGCATAGATCACATTCGTAAGTAACTGATTTCAAGTGAATAGCTTCCTTGTGAATTCTCAATTTATTGCTGGTTGCATATTTTTGGTTGCACATGTCGCAAGCAAATCTTCTCCCATTGTTCTGATGAAAGTTAAAATGGTGACCATCCAACCGTAATTGTGTGAAAAAGACTCTGTGACATTTATCGCATTTAAACTTTTTTTCAGAGTGATGATTGATAATGTGATTTCTATAAGCGTTACGTTGGCTAGGCGGGAACTCTTTTCCACAGTAGTAACAAAGATATCCACTGGGAATATTATTAATATTTTTAACTGTTGCGGGTTTAACATCAAATTCTGCCCAAAAATCATCAATTTCACTATCATTTGTGTCTTTTTTATCTGTGTCTTTTTTATTTGCATTTTCATCTTTTTTAACTTTTTTAGATACTTTTTTCCTTCTGTCTCTTGTATTTTTAACTTTTTTATTTGTGATGTCTTCCGTTGAGTCATTCGCAAAATCATCATTGTTTGTATCACTACATTGATTCTGATCATCGCTAGAGTAATCTAAGCTAAATGATTTAAGATCTTGTATTGGATCAATAGAGATTCCTTTTTTGTATTGTGAGATGTCTAAGTTTTTACGGAGAACTCTGTCGCTGTCCTCACATTGCTTCATGAATGTAACAACAGACTCTAACTTCTGCACGCAGCAAAGGCAGCCATATTGGGGTAATCCATCTTCTTTTTCCATCTGGAAAGAAAAATGATTGTATTTATTTACGCCCTAGTGGGCTTTTACAAAAATAAGATTAAGTACACAATATATAATGATTAATTAATGGTAAAGAAATAAAATTAATTAAAAATAAAATTAATAGTGTTTTCACTACGGAGTCATGAAATCATGCATTACACTAAAGTAATTACAAAGACTTTGTTTTATCACTAATACGGAATCTTTAAACCTGTCTACAATATTCTCAAATTTATTGCCAAAATGATGTACCTACTCTATTTACAGGTGTACGAGCCTCATAGTTTGTTTTAAAATTGTCACAGAAAAAAGTAGCACTTTGCCTTGTATTTCTGGTCGGTATAAAAAAATATTATATTTATTTCTATCAGTACAGCTCTACAATCTAGTCGTAGGTAAAAGTTTACCAATTACAGTCGATTCTGCTTAATTGCCACCAATACCTAAACAAATCTCACCCCATGAACCCGGGCACTCCTGCTAAGTCTCCAAAAGCAACGAATCACTTGGGGTGACCTATGGCAGAGGTGTTGGTTATTCGATGAATGGTTCCCAGGGCGGCGGTACCATTACCCGCTTTCCAAATTTGGTAGTTATGTCAATTATTAAACACTATTTTTTTTAGACATTCCCGGGTTACAATATTTAAAAATATCTTTTGCTACCACCACAGTAAGTGGAAAAAGTTGCTTGGGTCGTGATGGAGGACTTAGCCAGCCGAGAAATCGAACATAACACGACTGGGTGGGACCGAAACGCGATGCCAACTCAGCCACTCCTTTTTCACAAAATTTTCACTCTCCTCCAAAGTACTATTTTTTTCACATTACTAATTACTTAAAACCCATTTCCGAAAAATTGGCATCCCCTCTCCTCACCAGTCCTGCACGCCCACTGCCCACCCTTTTAAGTAAATTTGTTTACCAAGATACATTTTGCATCAACGTCAAATTGGAATTTGTATCCCAGAAAACCGAAGTAAATTAGCATTAATTTCTTTGTATCAGAAGCCGTTCAAGTATTACGTAACGCACTTGGAGGGGGGGTCTTGTGAAACGTTATTGTGCGTTACGAGGGGGGTGTTAAGAAATTAAAGTTGGTATTTAGTTGGGCAAGGGTTAAAATGTTTCTCCGCTTCTGACAAAGATGTCAGGCATAGATGTAGTTCCAAGATTTGTACATAGATGTCAGGAGTGGCGATAGTCTTCCCTCTCCAATGGACCCTGTTCTAAGTTTATAAATAGGATGAATTAATTATTCTCTACCTCTTTTGCATTAGTTTGCCTTTAAAAGGAAATGTTATATTGTCGGTCCGTTGGGAGGATTTAATAATTTATTTGGATTGGATTGTTGTACATTATTGCCAGGGGGGTTCGAACAACGCGTTACGTAACATGTTTTTCTTTATTTAGATAAAAAAAACTAGGGAATTAAAATCTTCCAAGTTGGCAATCCTTTTCGTTCTCGAAATCTCTTGTTTTATTTATTACCGCAAACGCGATTAAAACAAGAAAAAAGGTATTTAAGCGATTTTCCAGTACTTTGCGCAACTTAATTGTGACTTTCAGGTAAAAATTGTCACTTGGGCGTTACGTAACGTTTAGGGGAGGGGGGGGGGGGGGTTGGAACGGAAAAACGTTACGGCGCGTTACATGGGGGGGAGGGGGGGTCAAAAATCTTCAAAAATTGCATTACGTAATACTTGAACACCCCCTCATTTCTGTTCCTTGGGTTTTGTATAACGTAATAACCAGTAATATATGTAATAACCGGCTGTCCCAATAAATGAGTGTACCAATTAAGGGCATCGACTATATTTATATTGTGACATTATCAAAATTGGAACTGATGTATCAAGAATTCAGATTATCCCCAACGTGATTTTCACAAAACTGCCTAATAATAAACAATTTTTGGTAAGTAATTATTTATCTAGCTGCCGCACTTTTAGGCGCAGATTATGGATATTACACTTCAATTCAACAATTACTACAAGTAACAACTATTTACATGAACAAAATAGGATATCAGGTTCTTAGCTTGGATTAAGTTATTAAGTAATTTATGCGTATTCTGATTGAAATGAAACTTTCACAAACTGCAAATCCATACTAAAAAAATCCGAAATGGCGACGATGGAATCGTATTTTATAGGAAACTTTGACCGAATAAAATGGAGTTTTAATGCATCTTTCACGATCTCCCCGACGTAAATGGTTGTTTCTTGTTGAAAAGAAGTGTAATTTCCGTAATCTATGCCTATTTAAAGTGCGGCGGGTAGGCAGACATTTACCCATTTTATTAATTTTATACAAAACCGGGACCAGCTCATTTTACACTAAAAAAAATAAATTTTTACGCCAGTAGATAGGTAATAATTAGATGTAATTAATTCCGTGAGCGGAAATTGAAAAAAATGTACACTATCGTTAATTTCTTAAATTTAAAAATACGAAAATGTCATTTTTCAAAGTTCAAAAGCGGTAATATGCACTTTTTCACGAAAAAACACTTCGCAGAAGTTGAATAATTGTTAGAATTATGTATTTAGGAAACTTTTTTTATTGGGGGAGGCGGAAAATGATGCATTTTAAATTTCAATTGCGTAAAATCAAAATTCACTTCGCGTCTTCGAAACTGACATGGCGCGGCCGATCTGTCACACAAGCCCGCTAGACAAACCCTGCGTAGCCAGACAAACTATTTAAAAACGTAGGCTGTTTTTTAAAGTTAAGATAATATTCACAAGCCCGCTATACAAACCCTGCGTAGCCAGACAAACCATTTAAAAACGTAGGCTGTTTTTTAAAGTAAAGATAACAACATGGAGGTCATTGAAAAATGACATTTTCGTATTTTTAAATTTAAGAAATTGACGATAATATACATTATTTTCAATTTCCGCTCACGGAATTAATTACATCTAATTATTACCTATCTACTGGGGTATATATTTATTTATTTTTGTCCAAAATGAGCTGGTCCCGGCTTTGTATAAATTTACCCCCATTTTTTCTATACAACTTATTCAGAAATAACAAATCGAAAAAGATTTTTTAGGTGAAATAATAATTAGTAACCTTTAATTTGCAATATGTTAAAAATTTGTTCAGGGAAGTTCTTTCGCTGTCAAATATGAGCATTTCGCCCGCTGTTCCCAGGCACAACCGACAAATATTCATTATAAAAAAAAACAACACTCAAATAAACGCTAAAATCGAGCCCCACCATGTGAAAGTAAATAAACCAATGCTTTTGACTTTTGACCACTTTTGACATTAGAAAGTTTGACGTTTGACGAAGTCATAGATTACCCAGTGTTGCCATGTCCCAAAAATGAAAAACCATGTTTCAGGGATAGAAGAACCGTGTTTTATTGACTCCAGATACTAATATCTACAGCCTGTATGTCTGACGAATTGACACGCATCTTATCAGTTAGCAGAGAAATTCCGTATGCATGAGCTCTTATCATCATCTCAGGGTCCTGCGTGGGATAAAAGAAAGCTACTATCTGATGTAAATAAAAGAACTCACATTAAACAAAATGTACTTGTTATTATTGACAAGCAAAAACAATCTACATAAATTACCTTTGTAAACTCATAAAGAAAGGTGTAAAGAGAGAGAGAGATAATTCAGTTATTTTAGTAGAATCCACTCCAAATGATCATTCGTAGCTTGCCATAGTTAAAATGGCGCACCTCTTCTAACCTCAGCGACAAGGGCTCCAGATAGTTGGAGAAGAGCCCCAGAGCTGCCGCTTCGCAAGCCCATGACACCGTGAAGCATCCAAGATTCCAGTCCATCCACAAAGGCGTCACAATGCGTCCGATGGCCATCTCTGAGCATTGAAAGGATATAAACCGCAGTTCTAGACTGTAAATGTGATTTAAGAAGTGCCTGCAGCAGTCTTCACCAAAGTTGTCCTCGGTGATATTGGATTGTACGTGGCACAAGAATCTCAGTTCTAAGCATAAGAACACCAACCTTAGGTACCAGGCACACAGACATCATAAACACTTCCATTAGATTGTAATATTACATAGGTAACTCGATATCTCGTGATCATCACAATAAAAGTTTTCCTCGCCTCGAAAAAACAATCAACATCCTGCGTGTACCGTGACCCGGTACTATTTAACAGTCTCGTAAAGGCATCACGTCTGTTACACGCATAATATTGCAAATTTACACAATCATTTAGGAGTATCAAAACTCCTTACAAATCAAAACTTCAGACAAATTCCTTGTTCTGTCATGACGCGGCCCTTCTAACAGTTTTTTTTTTTCTAAAACAAAAAACAATCGAAAAATGTTCCGGCAATTTGAATTTGTTATCAATCGTTCCAACGGCACCCGAAATTAATAAAACTCCTTCTGAGCAAGTAGGTACCGATTGAGTAACTACCATGAAAATAATTACGTTACAGAATATCTACAGCTCATATGTTGAACTAATATCTACGAACTTCAGAGTGTTGATTAATATCTACAGAGCGTAGGTTGAACTAATAGCGCCGTTTACACGCACACTTCGGAGCGACCGAGTCTCGCGCCACTTCAGGCCGCCGCGCAGAAAAGTCTCACAGTGAACTGCGCTGTAAACCTATCGGTCTTTACTTTTCTGCGCGGCGGCCTGAAGTGGCGCGGGACTCGGTCGCTCCGAAGTGTGCGTGTAAACGGCGCTAATATCTACAGAGCATAGGTTGGACTAATCAGCTAAATGTGTCCAATAGTCCGATATTAGGGATTTTTACATACATATTTACATAAATTAAGTTTTTTAAACTGCATACGCAATATTACGTTATTCCAATATGCTATACACAATTGCAAATCCAACCTCTGCCAGTGCTGTAGATATTCGTCAACACTTTTGTTCTGGCCAGTATATCAGTTGAGCTTAAGCTCGGCTTTGGCGGAATGTGGAGCTCAGCGTGGCTTAGCACGTAATCCGTATATCAGTCGTAATCCTAGAGTTGACCAATTTTAAACGCTTAGTCTATGATAATTTCTATGCAGAACCAATCTATTTATGTTAGTATCTATGGACTCTATGGTTAAAACCGAACTTCAAACGTCAAATGTCAAACATCGATATTTTTTATTATTTTCTGGTAAGTTTTACACATTTTTTACGCACAATTGTGTATTTAAAAGCTCGATTTATTATTGTTCATTGTAGTTTTTATTTTATTTTTACTTCGATTTAGATTAATCATTAGAATTGACTAGTTGGATAACGAGTATGAAGTTCTTTGTTAACCTTGCTTTACGTGAATCATTTCAGAAATCAAAAATACTAGAACACCAAATTTCGCGGAAGAGGGGGTGAAATTGCTGGTGGAGCTGGTCTGATGAAAGTATTCGCTCACTTTGGAGAATAAAGCGTCCAATGCGGTCAATTGGAATTGGATGAGCTGACTTAAATATAATGGGACCGTTGTTCACCCAGTCGACCGGAGTAGAATCAACAGTCTTCAGAGGTAACTATTATTAAGTATGCATATCAATTAATTGTAATATGAAATACTAACTTGTTATGTTTGCCATATCAATTGACTATATGAGGATGAACGAAGAAAGGATGCAAGGAAAATATATGGCACAAATGTGAATGGTAGAAGAACCCGGGGGTCGTCCGAGGAAAACTGGCTTCATTAGTTGGACCACGCCAAGAGTTAGAATCCAGTAGGGCATGTAAAAGAAGATGTATGCACGTTTGGCGATTCATTCTCTGATATTATGTCAGTTGGTTAGTTACTTACTTAACTTAAAATTGATTTGAACTCATATCTTTCATTTCTGCCGTGTGAATTAATGTGAATATCCCACAAGAGTTCCAACCTCTCCCTGCTAACCGAAGTCAGTGAGAATGCATCTTCTGTGAGATATGTTGTGAGGGTAAACGGGGTGGATAGGTGAAGGAGTTAAGGCAGAGGAAGGTACGGAAGTACCTGACTATTCAGAAATGATCACCAAAGAAGTGTTCGCTTCGTTTGGTGATTTAGCAGGGGTGCCCGGGTTCATGGCGTGAGGTTTGTCTAGGTCTTGGAGGTGGATGACCAAGACACACCGAACCCTACCAGATTCCTACCCACCCCTTAAACCCTTTTCCTTCCTCGTACTCTCCTCTCCTACCTTTCTTAAAAAAAACCCTCCACACAGCATCCCCAAAGATGATATAGGCCCTGAGGGGAATTGTTTTACTACTAGCCACTGATTTCAAATAGTATTTGGATTCTGAGTGGATTTATCACCAACACCAAGGTGATACTGATAATATCCTACCTGAAAGTATGGTGTAACAAAATAACCTGCATTATTTATAATATAATTATCCACCCGACCACCATAACACGGGCTTGAGCATAGCATGGTGCTCGAAAAATCCACAAATGATGTAACCATTCAAAGCAATGAATAAAGAAAAAATAAATAAAAATACAGAAAGGGACGCATGGGCGGGTAGAGCGAATGAACGAAGAAAGGAGTGTTAGGAGAATATATATTGCAAATGAGAATGGTAGAAATTGGCAATACATTGTGAGTCGGACCATGTCAAGAGTCAGAATAATATAAGAGTATTTACGAGACGATGTATGAATGTGAATGAGGCAAGGAATGTATTTTTTTATATGAGTAGGTACCCCATAAGAGTCCCAGCTGCTCCCGTCTGGAGCCAGTGAGACTATGGCATCCTCAATTAGGGTATGTTGTGAGGCTGAAGGTAGTGGAGAGGGAGAGATGGGGGAGCACCTGACTATTCAGATCTGGCCACCAAACATGGCTAACGCCATTTCAAGCAACGTTTCAATTCTGAATGGTGGTCTTATACCAGTCTTACACATCTGTGCTGCTAATATAATATACATTATTTTAAATGAATAAGACTGAGTTGTTTGGTGGTCCATCCTCTCTGCCTACCTCTCTACCCCGGAAATGTCGTGGTGGTTAGTTATCAAAACACAAAAACTTAGATACTCCTACATCAAAACTTTTCAAATTGATCAGTTGACATTAAGGAAGAGAATATAGAATTTTCATGACGAAAAGGTTTATTTTGCAAACATGTAGGTATATAAGTTATTTCCAGTTATATTGTGAAATACATGGGTGTGGAATGAAGCAAGTTAACAACTTTTTATAATATTATATTCTTCTTTTTCAGCAGAAAAGAAAATCTACTACCGCAACCACCGAGTGGAGCTCTTTGACAGAATTTAAAATGAAAATTTTTGCTTCAAATCTCCAAAATGTGCAGGAGGAGCACCTCCTCAAGGTGGAAGGCATCAAGACTAAACTCCAGGAAAACGAGAAAGAACATCTGCTCAGGGCCGAAAACCTCAAGGCCGAACGCCAGGAAGAACACAAGGAGCACCTCCTCGGGGTGGAACTGATGAGGAGGAAAAACTAAAATACAAATACTACTTCCATATTAAGTAATATTTGTACTTTTATACACAAAAATAATAATTCAATTTAAAATACTTTCCTTTTTTATTGTTTTTCAAGGTACAATCCCGTTAAACCGCAATTAAGCAGTTTGTCAACAGGATGTTAATTTTCAATTACAATTTAAACATATATACATAATATTACGCTTTTTGTTAAACTGAAATTTAATTGCTTCAAAATTATTTTGTCTTAATCTTCTACATTCAAACTTGAATTGTATAATGTAAGAAAAAAATACTGATTTTATTTTATTTTTATAACTGTCATATTATGTAAACAAAAACCTAGATAACAACCACTCTGTAAATTGCCATCTCAACACAGGCGTTTCACACCTAGTGAGATGAGCAATACTCTAATCATACTCTTAATATTAAAATAATGAAATAAATAAACAAAAAAATTATTACTCCTAATTATAACTACACCGATTGTCACGCATGACAATATAGACCAGCTTTATTTAGTAACCATTAAATAAAGTAGGTTATTTCTATGTTGTCGGTGAAAGCTTTCACCTGAAATATATTAGGATTTTGATCCGTCATTATCTTAATATCTTCATTTTGAAGTATCAAGTCTGTTAAGAATTCTTCTTTTGTGTAATTTGTTTGTATTCCTTTGAATATTACACCTGAATAAAGACATTTAAAAAATAAACACTCTGTTATACTTCCTCAGACATTTTTATTTTGATAACCTATATTATTAATTTTCAGTATGATTGAATGCTGAAGAGGCCTGAGGTAAAGTTACAACTATGTTAGCTCAAAAAATAAATAATTACACTAATATAAAACATGTAACCCCTGCCACCTTGAAACGATATTGGTGAATCTGAGATTGGCATCACAAATAGCTTTCACGTTGACAGAAAAGAAACCTTTTCGGTTCTGGTGAATCTCTGCATTGCGTCCACCTAAAATAATGGTTCACTAATGATTAGTCTGCACATTCATAAGTCGAATAAGGTAAGCAAGCAAAGGGGGACATGTTTGTTGATATTGGAACAAGCACTTGGATAAAATGACGTTTAACTTACCAGGGGACTGTACCCGCATGTGCAATCAAGAGCACCAATCACTTTAGTGAAGCATCCTATTGCAAAAAACCCTTTTTTTTCTTCCAAACTTTCAGGATCATTTTTCAAAGTAATGAAAGCAGTTGATTGTAAAACTATCCAAATGTGCTTGCTTGTGGTAGTTTTGTGAACTTTGATTAAGTCCCCCACAGCAATCAGCATGGAGCCAGATGCTAGGTATCTGATTGTCAAAAGTATCTGGTGTTTTGGAGAGTGTTTTATTCATGAAATGAAAACAAGCACACTATGCAGACGGGTACTATATTGTTAGCTGCTTTTTTATACCTTTTAAAAAGCATTTTCACTTACCAGTTAATTTTAGATTTGACATCATCCCTTATCAAATCTAACAAACAATTTACGACCCTTTTGGAGAGACGAAACCTGTAATAAAATTGAATTTCATCCACGCCAGGAAGTCGTCAGCCCTGTTTCTATATATTCGCACTTTGCGTGGTCTGTTTAAATGTTCTACGAAATAAACGATATCTAAATCCTCAACGCTCGAAGAAAGCTCAAACTCCATGCTGATGGTTAATTTATTCATAATGTAATTTACGTACGTAGCAGATGTATATTGAAATCAATTGAAATCGAAACATTGGCAAATGTCAAATTTGACAGATGTGTTATTGCCAATAGCGCCACAGCGTCTAGCAAAGGAACTATTCTGCGGCTTAAGCGGCCGATTTGGTCGGTTTAAGTTGAGCGAGGAATGTGCTCCTTAGCAATGACTGATATACCGGCCCTAGGGCCAGTATATCAGTTGAGCTTAAGCTCGGCTTTGGCGGAATGTGGAGCTCAGCGTGGCTTAGCACGTAATCCGTATATCAGTCGTAATCCTAGAGTTGACCAATTTTAAACGCTTAGTCTATGATAATTTCTATGCAGAACCAATCTATTTATGTTAGTATCTATGGACTCTATGGTTAAAACCGAACTTCAAACGTCAAATGTCAAACATCGATATTTTTTATTATTTTCTGGTAAGTTTTACACATTTTTTACGCACAATTGTGTATTTAAAAGCTCGATTTATTATTGTTCATTGTAGTTTTTATTTTATTTTTACTTCGATTTAGATTAATCATTAGAATTGACTAGTTGGATAACGAGTATGAAGTTCTTTGTTAACCTTGCTTTACGTGAATCATTTCAGAAATCAAAAATACTAGAACACCAAATTTCGCGGAAGAGGGGGTGAAATTGCTGGTGGAGCTGGTCTGATGAAAGTATTCGCTCACTTTGGAGAATAAAGCGTCCAATGCGGTCAATTGGAATTGGATGAGCTGACTTAAATATAATGGGACCGTTGTTCACCCAGTCGACCGGAGTAGAATCAACAGTCTTCAGAGGTAACTATTATTAAGTATGCATATCAATTAATTGTAATATGAAATACTAACTTGTTATGTTTGCCATATCAATTGACTATATGAGGATGAACGAAGAAAGGATGCAAGGAAAATATATGGCACAAATGTGAATGGTAGAAGAACCCGGGGGTCGTCCGAGGAAAACTGGCTTCATTAGTTGGACCACGCCAAGAGTTAGAATCCAGTAGGGCATGTAAAAGAAGATGTATGCACGTTTGGCGATTCATTCTCTGATATTATGTCAGTTGGTTAGTTACTTACTTAACTTAAAATTGATTTGAACTCATATCTTTCATTTCTGCCGTGTGAATTAATGTGAATATCCCACAAGAGTTCCAACCTCTCCCTGCTAACCGAAGTCAGTGAGAATGCATCTTCTGTGAGATATGTTGTGAGGGTAAACGGGGTGGATAGGTGAAGGAGTTAAGGCAGAGGAAGGTACGGAAGTACCTGACTATTCAGAAATGATCACCAAAGAAGTGTTCGCTTCGTTTGGTGATTTAGCAGGGGTGCCCGGGTTCATGGCGTGAGGTTTGTCTAGGTCTTGGAGGTGGATGACCAAGACACACCGAACCCTACCAGATTCCTACCCACCCCTTAAACCCTTTTCCTTCCTCGTACTCTCCTCTCCTACCTTTCTTAAAAAAAACCCTCCACACAGCATCCCCAAAGATGATATAGGCCCTGAGGGGAATTGTTTTACTACTAGCCACTGATTTCAAATAGTATTTGGATTCTGAGTGGATTTATCACCAACACCAAGGTGATACTGATAATATCCTACCTGAAAGTATGGTGTAACAAAATAACCTGCATTATTTATAATATAATTATCCACCCGACCACCATAACACGGGCTTGAGCATAGCATGGTGCTCGAAAAATCCACAAATGATGTAACCATTCAAAGCAATGAATAAAGAAAAAATAAATAAAAATACAGAAAGGGACGCATGGGCGGGTAGAGCGAATGAACGAAGAAAGGAGTGTTAGGAGAATATATATTGCAAATGAGAATGGTAGAAATTGGCAATACATTGTGAGTCGGACCATGTCAAGAGTCAGAATAATATAAGAGTATTTACGAGACGATGTATGAATGTGAATGAGGCAAGGAATGTATTTTTTTATATGAGTAGGTACCCCATAAGAGTCCCAGCTGCTCCCGTCTGGAGCCAGTGAGACTATGGCATCCTCAATTAGGGTATGTTGTGAGGCTGAAGGTAGTGGAGAGGGAGAGATGGGGGAGCACCTGACTATTCAGATCTGGCCACCAAACATGGCTAACGCCATTTCAAGCAACGTTTCAATTCTGAATGGTGGTCTTATACCAGTCTTACACATCTGTGCTGCTAATATAATATACATTATTTTAAATGAATAAGACTGAGTTGTTTGGTGGTCCATCCTCTCTGCCTACCTCTCTACCCCGGAAATGTCGTGGTGGTTAGTTATCAAAACACAAAAACTTAGATACTCCTACATCAAAACTTTTCAAATTGATCAGTTGACATTAAGGAAGAGAATATAGAATTTTCATGACGAAAAGGTTTATTTTGCAAACATGTAGGTATATAAGTTATTTCCAGTTATATTGTGAAATACATGGGTGTGGAATGAAGCAAGTTAACAACTTTTTATAATATTATATTCTTCTTTTTCAGCAGAAAAGAAAATCTACTACCGCAACCACCGAGTGGAGCTCTTTGACAGAATTTAAAATGAAAATTTTTGCTTCAAATCTCCAAAATGTGCAGGAGGAGCACCTCCTCAAGGTGGAAGGCATCAAGACTAAACTCCAGGAAAACGAGAAAGAACATCTGCTCAGGGCCGAAAACCTCAAGGCCGAACGCCAGGAAGAACACAAGGAGCACCTCCTCGGGGTGGAACTGATGAGGAGGAAAAACTAAAATACAAATACTACTTCCATATTAAGTAATATTTGTACTTTTATACACAAAAATAATAATTCAATTTAAAATACTTTCCTTTTTTATTGTTTTTCAAGGTACAATCCCGTTAAACCGCAATTAAGCAGTTTGTCAACAGGATGTTAATTTTCAATTACAATTTAAACATATATACATAATATTACGCTTTTTGTTAAACTGAAATTTAATTGCTTCAAAATTATTTTGTCTTAATCTTCTACATTCAAACTTGAATTGTATAATGTAAGAAAAAAATACTGATTTTATTTTATTTTTATAACTGTCATATTATGTAAACAAAAACCTAGATAACAACCACTCTGTAAATTGCCATCTCAACACAGGCGTTTCACACCTAGTGAGATGAGCAATACTCTAATCATACTCTTAATATTAAAATAATGAAATAAATAAACAAAAAAATTATTACTCCTAATTATAACTACACCGATTGTCACGCATGACAATATAGACCAGCTTTATTTAGTAACCATTAAATAAAGTAGGTTATTTCTATGTTGTCGGTGAAAGCTTTCACCTGAAATATATTAGGATTTTGATCCGTCATTATCTTAATATCTTCATTTTGAAGTATCAAGTCTGTTAAGAATTCTTCTTTTGTGTAATTTGTTTGTATTCCTTTGAATATTACACCTGAATAAAGACATTTAAAAAATAAACACTCTGTTATACTTCCTCAGACATTTTTATTTTGATAACCTATATTATTAATTTTCAGTATGATTGAATGCTGAAGAGGCCTGAGGTAAAGTTACAACTATGTTAGCTCAAAAAATAAATAATTACACTAATATAAAACATGTAACCCCTGCCACCTTGAAACGATATTGGTGAATCTGAGATTGGCATCACAAATAGCTTTCACGTTGACAGAAAAGAAACCTTTTCGGTTCTGGTGAATCTCTGCATTGCGTCCACCTAAAATAATGGTTCACTAATGATTAGTCTGCACATTCATAAGTCGAATAAGGTAAGCAAGCAAAGGGGGACATGTTTGTTGATATTGGAACAAGCACTTGGATAAAATGACGTTTAACTTACCAGGGGACTGTACCCGCATGTGCAATCAAGAGCACCAATCACTTTAGTGAAGCATCCTATTGCAAAAAACCCTTTTTTTTCTTCCAAACTTTCAGGATCATTTTTCAAAGTAATGAAAGCAGTTGATTGTAAAACTATCCAAATGTGCTTGCTTGTGGTAGTTTTGTGAACTTTGATTAAGTCCCCCACAGCAATCAGCATGGAGCCAGATGCTAGGTATCTGATTGTCAAAAGTATCTGGTGTTTTGGAGAGTGTTTTATTCATGAAATGAAAACAAGCACACTATGCAGACGGGTACTATATTGTTAGCTGCTTTTTTATACCTTTTAAAAAGCATTTTCACTTACCAGTTAATTTTAGATTTGACATCATCCCTTATCAAATCTAACAAACAATTTACGACCCTTTTGGAGAGACGAAACCTGTAATAAAATTGAATTTCATCCACGCCAGGAAGTCGTCAGCCCTGTTTCTATATATTCGCACTTTGCGTGGTCTGTTTAAATGTTCTACGAAATAAACGATATCTAAATCCTCAACGCTCGAAGAAAGCTCAAACTCCATGCTGATGGTTAATTTATTCATAATGTAATTTACGTACGTAGCAGATGTATATTGAAATCAATTGAAATCGAAACATTGGCAAATGTCAAATTTGACAGATGTGTTATTGCCAATAGCGCCACAGCGTCTAGCAAAGGAACTATTCTGCGGCTTAAGCGGCCGATTTGGTCGGTTTAAGTTGAGCGAGGAATGTGCTCCTTAGCAATGACTGATATACCGGCCCATAGATATTAATCAACAGTTTGAGCTGTAGATATTCGTCAACACTTTGATTCTCATAGATATTAGTTCGATTTTTTCAGTTTTTGGAATTCCTGTAGATATTAGTAGACGCCTCCTGTTTTATCATGTTTTGAAGGGAAAAATTACCCTACACAAAAGTACAAACTTTGTGTCTACCCGACCAAGGGCGGATTTAGGGGGGGGGGGCACGTGCCCCCAGACGGTATTTTTGTGTACTATGGAGAATCCATGAGAGTACATACTTAGAAGCAAAAACTGTCTTTATTAAACATAAATTTTTCGTATTATATAATAAAGCAGTAAATTATTCGTCACCGTTATTTTCTTATTTAAATTCGCAATAAAAAGCTTACGAAAAACAAATTATTCTTCAAAACATGGTAATATGTGTTTTTTTATGGATTTCATTTTAGGACCTGGCAGTACTGTATTTATGCGTCAAACGTCAAACTCAAACTTTCTAGTTCCTGTATCAAAGTTTGGGGTACAATTTTTACGTTTATTTTTTGTTTATAATGAATATCTGCCGGCTGTGTCTTGGAACAGCGGGAGAAATGCTCATATTTGATAATCAAATAACTTCCCTGAACGTGTTTTTAACATATTGCAAACTAAAGGTGACTAAATTAATATTCCAAAAAAACTTTTTTGAATTGTTTATTTTTGACCAATCTGTGTTAATTGTTAATTTTATTATTTTTTACATTGGCCTGCCGAGCGATTCTATATCTTTTGTGGGTAATTATCGGTTCGGACTGGCCACGCTTATTACGAATAATTTTTAGAAAAAAACTTTAGATTCGCCTTAATTACTATAAAAGGAAACTTTTTGGCTTTGGGGCGGCGGAAAATAATGCATTTTAAGGGTAAAATGCAGATCCGGGCACAGTTTGGAAATTTAATAAAAAGGCACTTTCTAGATGAGAAAAGTGTGGAGAAGATTAATAAAAAATAAATCAAGGCGCGCTCGGCAAAATTGAGGGAGATACAACCGTTCAAAGTATTTAAAAATTCACTTCGCGAACTGATATTGACAGTTCGTTGTTCGTTCGCCATGTTTTCACTGCTTAGGTATGTTGGATCCCAGACCTAATACAGAATTAATAGTACGCCAGAATCACAAACCATGTTACACAAACCTAGCGTAGCCGCTAAACCACTTGAAAACTGGGATGTTTTTCTTGCCGTGACGTGAGCAGGCGTTATAAAGGGGTACTTTTTTTGTATCATAAACCATGTTTAGCGTATTAGGTTATAAAAAAAATGGCGGCGGATGCGGGGCGGACTGTCAATATCAGTTTGTAAAGTGAAATTTTAAATACTTTGAACGGTTGTATCTCCCTCAATTTTGCGGAGCGCGCCTTAATTTTTGTTTTATTCAGCTTTTCCACACTTTTCTCATCTAGAAAGTGCCTTTTTATTAAATTTCCAAACTGTGCCCGGATCTGCATTCCTCCCCATTTTAATTTTCAATTGCATAAAACCAAAATTCACTTCGCGAACCGACGCAGCGAAAATCCGTGGCCGTAGCTGTCACTGTTATGGACTGTAGCCGACTTCGTGGGATACCTACATGAAATACCGCGAATCACAAACCATGTTACACAAACCTAGCGTAGCCGCTAAACCACTTGAAAACTGGGATGTTTTTCTTGCGTTGACGCGAGTAGGCGTTATAAAGGGGCACATTCTTTTGTATCACAAACCATGTTACACAAACAAGCCCGCTAGACAAATTTCACAATTACGCGCCTTATCCCACGAAGTCGGCTACAGTCGTATTAGCTCTTGTTAATTTATCAAGGATACCAACATAACAGTGACAGTTACGGCCACGGATTTTCGCTGGGTCGGTTCGCGAAGTGAATTTTGGTTTTATGCAATTGAAAATTAAAATGCATTATTTTCCACCGCCCCAAAGCCAAAAAGTTTCCTTTTATAGTAATTAAGGCGAATCTAAAGTTTTTTTCTAAAAATTATTCGTAATAAGCGTGGCCAGTCCGAACCGATATTTACCCTTTTGTGGGATCGTTATCGAGATAACGAACGTGATGTCCGGTCAGATTTGTGTCGTTCTATAGTTTCCGGAAAAGCCAAACATTGAATCATCAATTTGATTTATATCTTTGATTATATGCTTCCTATAATTTTTAGTATTAATGACTCTATCTTGAATGGCAAGCATAAATCCTTCTATTTCTGCACTCAACTCTCCAATACTCAACCATTTGTTTGACGAAAGTTTGTCAACATACGTTTGGTTGAGATAATTGAAGTTTTTGCGTGAATAATTTTATTTGACCAGGAATCTAATAATTCCTGGTTAGTATTTATAAGAATGTTGGCATTCTTGTCATATAAATTTAAAGGTGTAATGTTTCTATCTGCCTTGCAAATTATTTTGTGCATTTCTGAGCTATTAGCTTTCCTATGGAAAAAATTTCGGGTAAAGTTCGGTTTATGGGCGAAATTCCTAAAAAATAAAACTAGTTATTTTTATACTAACTTTGGGCCGGGGAATCCGAATCTGAAAGAATTAGATTGGGGCAAGCAAATATAAATTGAATAACACGACTTAAAAATTTTCGATACACAAACAATCTCCAATAAATTAACGACACATCTTTTTATGGGCGATACTCCGAAAGAAGAAATTTAATTATCTTTATACTAACTTTGGGCTGGGAAATCCGAATCTGAAAGAATTAGGTTACACTCGGCAATATTAACTGAGTTAAAAGACTACAATTTTGAATTTACATACAATATAACAGGAATAACATCTCATTTTTTTCTGAGAATAAAGATCATAGAAAAAACTAAAGATAACATATTACCACATAAATTTAAGTGTTGCCATTAAGCAATAATATCAATAACGTAAAAAAACATGTTTATAATTTCAGTAATTATTTTTTATAAATTTTATTCACTTTTGTATCACAAACCATGTTACACAAACCTAGCGTAGCCGTTAAACTACTTGCAATCTGGGATGTTTGTTGCCTTGACGCGAGTAGGCGCTACGAAGGGGGCACTTTCTTTTGTATCACAAACCATGTTACACAAACCTAGCGTAGCCGCTAAACTACTTGAAAACTGGGATGTTTTCTTGCCTTGACGCGAGTAGGCGCTACGAAGGGGGCACTTTCTTTTGTATCACAAACCATGTTACACAAACCTAGCGTAGCCGCTAAACTACTTGAAAACTGGGATGTTTTCTTGCCTTGACGCGAGTAGGCGCTACGAAGGGGGCACTTTCTTTTGTATCACAAACCATGTTACACAAACCTAGCGTAGCCGCTAAACTACTTGAAAACTGGGATGTTTTCTTGCCTTGACGCGAGAGGCGCTACGAAGGGGGCACTTTCTTTTGTATCACAAACCATGTTACACAAACCTAGCGTAGCCGCTAAACTACTTGAAAACTGGGATGTTTTCTTGCCTTGACGCGAGTAGGCGCTACGAAGGGGGCACTTTCTTTTGTATCACAAACCATGTTACACAAACCTAGCGTAGCCGTTAAACAACTTGAAAACTGGGATGTTTTCTTGCCTTGACGCGAGTAGGCGCTACGAAGGGGGCACTTTCTTTTGTATCACAAACCATGTTACACAAACCTAGCGTAGCCGCTAAACTACTTGAAAACTGGGATGTTTCTTGCCTTGACGCGAGTAGGCGCTACGAAGGGGGACTACCATAATACGGGCATGTGCCTAGCGTGGTAGTCGAATCACCTGTAAAAACTGTATAAAAATTTATATGATGAATAAAGAAAAAAAAAAAACTTTCTTTTCTATCACAAACCATGTGGTTAATGTGAGTTATGTGATGAATTATCATGTGAGGAAGTATCGTGTCTGAAAGTTTTACGTTATTGATATTATTGCTTATGGCAACACTTAATTTTCTGTGGTTGAACATAAAATATCTTTGGTTTTTTCTATGACATTGTTAAGAGCGTCAAAATGGCCTGTAAGCTATGTACGAATTTAAAATTTTGCAGTCGTGTTATTCAGTTTATATTTGCTTGCCCCAACCTAATTCTTTCAGATTCGGATTCCCCGGCCCAAAGTTAGTATAAAAATAACTAGTTTTATTTTTTAGGAATTTCGCCCATAAACCGAACTTTTTCCAAAATTTCTAAGCATTTCTACCTGATTGTGTTTCAAAGATGTTATTTATTATTATTATTACTTTGGACTTACTAACTTTCATAATTAAATCATTCCGCGTTCCATGCATTATTGGTTCAACCTGAACAAGAGAGACCGTAAATCTTAGACACTGTTAGGAATAAATAAATGTAAGACAATCATTTTGCTTTTCAGATGGAAAAAGAAGATGGATTACCCCAATATGGCTGCCTTTGCTGTATACAGAAGTTAGAGTCTGTTGTTACATTCATGAAGCAATGTGAAGACAGCGACAAAGTTCTCCGCAAAAACTTGGACACAGATCATTTCAAACAAGGCAAAAAAGTAAATGTTCGTGATCTAATACAAGATATTAAATCATTTAGCTTAGATTATTCTAGTGATGATCAAAATCAATGTAGTGATGTATACAACGATGGTTTTGCCTATGACTCAACGGAAGACAACACAAATAAAATAGTAAAAAATACAAGAAGAAAAAAAATATCCAAAAACGATGCCAAAACAAATGAAAATGTTACAAATAAAAAAGTCACAGAAAAAAATGATAGCAAAATTGATAATTTTTTGGCAAACAATGATGATTTTGCCTATGACTCAATGGAAGACATTACAAATACAAGAGGCAGAAGAAAAAATGTATCTAAAAAAGTTAAAAAAGATGCTAACACAAATGAAAATGTTACAAATAAAAAAGTCACAGGAAAAAATTATGGCAAAATTGATAATTTTTTGGCAAACAATGATGATTTTGCCTATGACTCAATGGAAGACATTACAAATACAAGAGGCAGAAGAAAAAAAGTATGTAAAAAAGATGCCAACACAAATGAAAATATTACAAATATAAAAGACACACAAAAAAATGATGGCAAAATTGATAATTTTTGGGTAAGCAGTGGGGATTTTGCCTACGACTCAATGGAAGACATTACAAACAATGATGATTGTGCCTATGACTCAATGGAAGACATTACAAACAATGATGATTTTGCCTATGATTCAATGGAAGATATTAAAAACAATGATGATTTTGTTTATGACTCAATGGAAGATTTTACAAATAAAAGAGTAAAAAATACAAGAGGCAGAAGAAAAAAAGTACACGATAAAGTTAAAAAAGATGCAAACAAAAATGAAAACATTACAACTAAAAAAGTTACAGATAAAAATGATGTCAAAATTGATAATTTTTGGGTAAGCAATGGTGATTTTGCCTATGACTCTATGGAAGACATTACAAACAATGATGATTTTGCCTATGACTCTATTGAAGACATTACAAACAATGGTGATTTTGCCTATGACTCAATAAAAGACATCACAAATAAAAGAGTAAAAAATACAAGAGGCAGAAGAAAAAAAGTAAAAAAAGACGCCAACACAAATGAAAATATTACAAATAAAAAAATCACAGAAAAAAATGATTGCCAAATTGGTGATTTTTGGGCAGAATTTGATATTGAACCCGTATCAGATAAAAATACTGAAATTCCCAGTGGAGAGCTTTGTCACTATTGTGGAAAAGAATTCCCGCCTGGCCAACGTAACTCCTACAGAGATCACATTCAAAATTATCACTCTGAAAAAAAGTTTAAATGTGATAAATGCCACCGAGCTTTTTTCACAAAGCTAAAATTGGAGGGTCACCATTTTAACTATCATCAGAAAGAAGGGAAAAGATTTGCTTGCGACATGTGTGACCTTAAATATGAATCCAACAAGAGATTGAGATGTCACAAGGAATCGATTCACTTAAAATCAATTACTTATGAATGTGATGTATGCAGCAAGGTGTTTTACAACAAACACTATTTTAAGGTTTGTATTTTTTCTTCAATCTTCCTTATACATTTCAACGCAGCTATTTTGTAGATATATTATGAATTTACCACCCCAGTCAGAAATCCTCCTGTCCCAGGGTAACCAGTATACCCGGGGCACTCATTTGATAGGACTTGGAACACATATCTGCCTAGCGATTCCGTATTTTTTGTGAGATCGTTATTGGATAACGGACATAATCTCCTGTCAGATTTGTGTGATTTTTACGTCACATATTTTAGTTTAGATCGATTTAAACATGAATTCCTGCAAGTAAGCATGATTATTTTCTTATTTAATGTAATGATACTTACACAAAGCTAATTATGATGTCATAAGAGACAGCCTGGCACAAGTAGATTGGAACGTACTTAACTTAACCAATTCCGTCAATCCTGCAGTATCACATTTTTACAATATTATTAATAATTTGATCTCGGATAAGGTTCCATTGAGGCGTACTGGTAAACATTCCTACCCCCCGTGGTATAGCTCATCATTAATAAAACTTATTCGCGAAAAGCAGAAATCTCACAGATTATATATAACTTATAAGAACCCTTCCGATTACATTACTTTTTCAAGACTACGCACCAGACAAAAAATGGCAAAGAAGTGTTACGAAGACTTTATTAATAATGCTGAAGAGAATATCGCCAAAGATCCCAGAGCATTCTGGTCATATGTTAAATCAAAAAAACTATCAGCATCTATTCCTAGCGTTTTAAATCTTAAGGATTTAACAGTCGAGGGGGGACAGGCAGTGACTTATTTGCTGAATATTTCCATTCCGTCTACGAACCGGCTGACCCCCTGGGGACTTCCTGCAATGACTCCGTAGTTAAGCAGGTCTGTGCGATAGGGTCAGTTTTTGTCGATGCTAACCTTGTATCTAAATATTTAAAACGGCTTGATTCCAACAAGGGAGCTGGGCCAGATGGTATCCCACCACTGTTCATTACCGAGTGCGCAAATCATTTGTCACTTCCGCTATCTATACTGTTTAATATATCGCTTAAGACTGGTACATTTCCTGATATATGGAAAAGAGCCTACATCACGCCAATTCATAAATCGGGAAATAAGTGTGAAGCAGATAATTATAGACCCATTTCCAAGCTCTGCATTTTTTCAAAAGTGTTCGAAAACATAGTCTATGACCAATTATTCCCTGTGGTAAAGAATTCGATCAATGAATTTCAGCATGGATTCTTTGCAGGTCGCTCTGTTGCTACAAATCTTATAAGATTTATAAATTTGTGCAAGTTGATACAATCTACACCGACTATAGCAAAGCCTTTGATAAGATCAACCACAGCGTCCTGCTTAGAAAACTTGCTAATCATGGTATTCATGGAGATCTCCTTCGTTGGTTATCTTCATACATAACAAACAGGTCCCAGGCTGTGACAGTGGGTGGATTTTCCTCCATCTGGAAAATTATCACTTCCGGTGTGCCTCAGGGGTCCATTTTGGGTCCTTTGCTTTTCTCTATCTATATAAATGATATTACGACATGTTTTCACAACGCTCAAATTTTACTATTTGCCGACGATATGAAGATATACCTTCCTATAAGCTCTCCAGACTGTTCTGTGCGTTTACAAGAAGATCTTGACCGACTGACGGATTACTGTCTCAGAAATAAGCTTTTTATCAATATTTCTAAATGTTGCAAAGTCACATTCACACGTAACCGAGTGAAAATACTGCATGATTACTCCATTTCTGGATTGCTGTTAACAAATAAAGATTATATACGTGACCTCGGGATTCTTTTGGACTCTAAACTTACCTTTGAAAAACACGTTGATAACATTGTCACCAAAGCAACAAAGAGTCTAGGCTTTGTACTAAGAGCATGCATATTTTTCAAAAACACCAAGACTTATCTGATTCTCTACAATTCACATGTTCGTCCTCACCTAGAATACTGTTCACAGGTTTGGAACCCGCACTATATTGTTTATGTTAACAGGTTAGAAAGAGTTCAGGAGCGATTTCTCAAATTCCTCAATTTTAAATCATTCAATGTATACAATTCTTACGATGAAATCGAGAACCATTTTCAAATCACGAAACTGCTCAACAGGAGGCTTGTCGCTGATCAGATGCTCCTGTACAAAATTATTAACTCGAAAGTTGACTGCCCGGAGTTGCTAAATAAAATAAATTTCCACGCGCCGACTCGATATAGCAGACATAATACCATTTTCTACATTGATAGATGCAACACCAATTCCAACCAAAATGAATTTATGAAAGGACATGTATATAACATTAAATTTGCACATTTAGAAACATTTGCTGACATATTCACTGCTAGTTACTTTCGCTACAGAATTTCATTGTATAACATACTACATGCGAATAATACATAACACATATTCATGATGATTAAATTAATTGTACCTAATATTTTTAAATTACCTGCGTGGCAACTTTCCCTTATCCCTGTCCTCCCCTTACCTGTCCCAATCCAAATACCTGTTTTGCACCCTATTTTCTTTACATTTATAATCGCATTTATTTTATTGTTGTGTTTTTATATTTAGGTTTATCACTTGTTGAATCTACACCTGTATTATATATATATTTTTTTTATTGCTGCTTGGTCCTGTTTTTTTTCTTTTCTTAAATATTCTAGTTTACATTCAGTTACTTTTATGTTTCTAAATACCTATCTGTGAACATTAATAATTGGTCTGTTTTTTGTTATCTTCTTATGTAAATTATGTTATTAGGACTGTTTATGTTCCTTAAATAAATAAATAAATAAATAAATAAATAAATAAATAAATAAATACTTCAAGTTTATTTCTAACAGTTAATGTTGATTTTTTGCCCATCCGCCCGTGCCCCTCCCAGAAAAAAATCCTGGATCCACCCTTGTATCTGAGGATAGGAAGGAAGTTGAAGTTTATTCAGCCTGTATATATGGCAACCTGTAGCTACTATGGGAATGTTGGTGTAACCGTTTTGTATGGGGGGGGGGGGGGGTCATAAAAGTCTCACATCAACTTTAAAATAATATACTGTAATCTAAAGAATATATTTAAATCTAACGACGTGGGTGAAGGTCCAGAGAAACGTATTCCACTCTATGGGTTTATGGCATCCCCAATTTGGGGTATGGGGTCGTCCATTAATCACGTGAGGCTCAAAATGGGGGGGAAGCGGAAGGAAGGAAAAGTGAGGAATGCCGACTTACCCCGCAAATTTTCTCCCTTCGCTTGTCCTTTTCAGATCCTCTGGTTCTTTTATATTCACCAATTGAACTCATGAGCTTTGATTTTCACTTATATAGAAATGTTCGACACGGTCAATTTTAACAGCTCCGTACTCAACATAGATATTGAGAGGACTTTTGATAATTTACAACGAAAGGCTCCGTGTTCAACATATGTGTTGACAGGAATGTGGGTATTTTACAAGTGAATAATGTGATACGTGATTGTATCTGGTCGGCATGGTGGGTAGGAAAAAAATTGTTTGGTGGGAATTATAAGAATTGGTAGGTAGAAATTAAAAGTTGGAAAATTAAAGGTATATGAGCAATGCTAGGCACCAACAGGGGGGTTCGGAAAAAAATCACGAAATATCTCAAGAAGGGGGGGGGAATATAATGAGATATCACGTTATTTACACAATATTTTTTGTTGAATGCCGATTTCTAAACCAAATGCTAGTCAAAAACAACCTGCAACCTTAATGTCCCTCTGGAAATTTTTTATCATGATGCTTAATTTTCCAAAACTTAATCAGATTATACCAGTATTTGATACGATTAAACTGTGTTTTAACGGTGTATTAACAGTATATTAACTGTGAATCTGTGCATATATTATGTGAAACACCTGACTGTATATTTAAAATGTATCCACAAGCTCCTCCATCCACAAGCAAATGCTTTTAATGGAGGAAAAATAAAACTGTAGCATGTTCCATTTTTTAAGATAAATAAAATTATGAAAAAAAAAATTATATGTATAAAAAATCTTTGTCCGTGGGTCGTGTGCTTTAGCGGGATGTTGAGTGTTAGGTTTATTGAAAACCGGCTTGTTGAGGACTGAGAAAGTAAAGGGATATGTAGTTTGAATTGGAAGAGGTGAAGAATAGACGATTTAGCGTAGAGTTGTCTGATTGACAAAACGTCGAGCATCTTGTAAATTTTTTCAGAGTCTGTATCACATGCTACTTGAAGAATTAGTTTGATTGTTGCCTTTTGTGCTTTTTCTAGTGGATCTAGAGAAATATTACTTGCACTTCCCCAAGACAGAAGACCATACATGACATTCCAGCGTAGGTTTAGTATTTTGTGTAATGATGGTTTGTAAGTATGTAATGAAGTAGTGCCAAGCCTTATCTGTTGACGTTATACTCCATAAATGCTCCCATGATTGTTCATCTAAACATGATTTTATTTTGTCATAGGCAATATTCTTAATTTTTAAGTTTTAATATAAGTTTCACATTTGGTTAGTTGGCACAAGTTGGTTGTCTTTCACCAGGGCATTACTTAGTTCTGAAAAGAAATATAACATAATTATTTGAAATATTATATATATTTGTGCAATAAATAAAATTTCACTGCTGTATTACAAAACATGCCGGTCCTCGAAACCGTTACCTCTGCATTCGTAGTTGTTGATCTTAACCGCTTGGCCACGGAAGCCACTAAATACTTATGGACAGTTAATACGAATAACATTTAAAAAATTTGTAAAAAACTCGTAAAACACCCTTAATTCTGTTTTTACTGTGATTTCCATCATTGCATATTACATCACAGTACCGTTTAAAAAACACAGTATTTAGTATGTAGGAAAATGGGAGATACGTTCTACTGTATGAGAATCACTCCATGATGTCAAAAATATGAAATACATTATTGTTTATTCCTATGATAATATTGGGTAGTTTATTGATGGGGTGGGAAACATCTAGGATAGTTAATAATAATAATAATAATAATAAAACGTTTATTTGTTATAGAGAATACATCAATACAAGGAAGCTTTGACTGTCCAACTAGGAAGGTCTCCCGTTCTAGGACAGTCAAATGACAAACATTTTGATAGGCGTAAATTTAATTTAGAAATTACCAATTTGGGACACAAATCAACAAATCATCGCCAAAAAACTTTATCTTATTTACTAAAGTTCAGGCAAAAATATTTAATTATTTATAATGTATGCATAATTTAATTATTTACTAATTTAGTTATTATTAATTATTTATAATTATGCACAAGTGTCCTTTACGTACATGTTTTTTTTTTCAATATAGAAAAAAGAAAGAAATGTAAAATTATAAGTTTACTTGTAAATAAACCAAAAGAAAAATAATACATATTACCAAAATAAAAATAATACATTCTACCAAAAGAAAAATAATAAATAAGAAAAATAATACCTATTAATTATAAATAAACCAAAAGAAAAATAATACATATTAATACAAAGTTATTGAAAGCAGTGAAGAAGAAGCAAACAGAAAATACTTGTATATGGTGACCTTGTTAAAAAAAACGTACTGCTAAATTGTTTAATTAGTACAGCTTTATACTTCAGTAGAGGCATACAAAAAATATCAGAATCGTTAGCATAAAAGGTTTTCAAAAATGTTTAAAGTGTTTTCCAATCGTACTTTAAAGAACTTAATCAGCCATTACAATAATAGTTATAAGTGTGAATATCACCTACGCTTTCTTAACCGTTTAGATGCAACTACATACACATATATCTCCCTTCCTCTACCTGACCTACCATCCGTACCTATCCTTATCTGACAGTCCGTGGCCAATTTACCTATTTGTGACATTTGCATCAATAAATCAAAAAAATCTGTCTATTGAAGGAACCCATGTAATTTTTTTTCCACGGTCGAGTGTCACCCCCCGTCGGGTGGCACCCGGGGCGGACTGCCCCCTCCGCCCCCCCCTCGCTACGCTACTGCTAAAGACCATGAGATATTCTTATCACCAAGAATATCAGAAGACAAAGTGGTAATAAGTCAGTCCTTTACAATTCCAATCTTTACCAACTCCCATAATAGGCCACTTGCATAGATTTCATTACGACTTGGAAAAAATCGTATGGATAGATTTTTTTACTAAGATTACGAAAATGTTACTAAATTTTTTTAGAAATATACAGTTTTTTTTATTTTTAAATAAATAAATCCATTATTTGGGCTTGTGGCGTCACTACATGAAAATGTCCCTTCTCTGAAAATCTTCCTATTAATTTTGTAAAATTCCACACTGATTTATTTTTTTTATATGGCGTCACTTTGATTTCAGGCGAATTTTTGAATTTGACATTTAACGTTCACTAGATTTATTGTTTGTTCTCTGCGAACTTATCATTTGGTTTGACTTTTTGACAGATGTAATGAAGAGAACCCCGTACATTTAATATTGTCCATACGTGTTTTAGAGGTATAATGGTTGTGGTGCTAATTTTAACAAAATCATATTTTATAATATTATTATTATTTTTATTATAATTTACAAGTAGGTACAAGTATATTACATTGGATTTTGTAATATAGACATTGTACATTATAATGATTTATGAACAATAAGATGGGTCGAGGAAAAAAATATTTATGAGATGTAATATTTTTGGTATGCCTCGTTACTCTCCTGTGCCCTTTCTTCTGGAAAAGGTTTTTTTTTAAAATGATTTTCGGCTATGTAATTATCGTTTTTTCGCACCTATAAAATTATGTCCCGTTTCCGGTTTATAAAAAATGGTCTGATTTTTCGGATTGAAATTTTCAAAAAATCGCCAGGGTTACAAAAATACGATTAAAAAAAAATAATAATACAGAATGTCTTAGAATATTTGCCTAAACCGGAATTTTTTTTTTTAAAATGTGATGCAAGTGGCCTATTGTGTCAACTTGTTCGGCAAAATACAGGGTCATCGAAAAATAATGACAACATTTAAAATAACTGTTATAAGTATGAAAAGTTAAGGTATGAAAAGGAAAATTATCTGTTTCCGCACATTTTAAGATCAAAACTGTTGAACTACCTCCTAATAGTTTTTTTATAACAGTTATTTTAAATGTTGTCATTATTTTTTGATGACCTGTTATATGAGACTACAGACCTCGTCATTACAAAAACTCACCGAATAAAACTGAATACGATAAAAGGATAGGTTAATTTAGGTATGATTTTTGTTTTTCTCCATTGTTCTGTTTTGTCGTGGAACCATATCAATATTTTGTAAAAACAAATTTTTCTTTCAGGATCATCAAAAGAGGCACACAACAGAAGGTGAACTGAAATGCACTTTGTGCAACAAGGTATGCTGCAACAAATCCGCGCTCAAAAATCACCTGAGAAGCCACACCGGGGAACGCCCTTACAACTGCCGTTACTGTGACAGCAAGTTCACCACAAGGCAGACGCTGAAGGAACATGAGAGACTCCACACGGGCGAGAAACCATTTAAATGTCCGGCTTGTCAGAAGGGATTCTCGCAAAATGGCAACATGAAGAGTCACTTTAAATACAATCATAGAACATTGGATTTTAAAAAGACTCGGGAGGCTTTTCGATTGTCTTTGAAAACAGATAAGGAAACGGATGGAGTTTCGAATGATGCAACTGTATTGGAAAGAGAATATACTAATGGAGAAAGTTAGCAATGAGTGTCATCACCATAAAATATTTCAATATGAACCTGGTAATCTTAAGAAAAGCTGTGTTCAAGATGTTCAGATCATTATTTTGAGCAAAATTAAAATATGTCTTTGTGAACCTTGTAATAAAAAAAAGCAGCATTCATTTTTTGTATAAGTATGTATGTATATATGTATTTTATTTTATTGTTTATTCTTCTTTAATAATTCTATTATGTACAATTGGTGTGCTATGCCTGTCTCACTATGAAATGCTGCGTTGAAAGCAGGTGCGGTTAATAACAAAAGTACAAATTACAACAAAATATTACGTTTAAAATAAAAGACAATCAGCATTGTGGTGGTCAGCAAAATAAAAGACAATCAGCATCGGCCGGCGTGGTGTAGCGGTAAGGCTTTTGACTCGCAATCCTATGGTCGCCGGATCGAATCCCGGTGTGGGCAAATAAATTTTATTTGATTAATTTATGTTATTTCACGGTTAATTCATTTAAAATAATATGTAGTATATTTGCGGCGCGTTCCAGAGTGGAAGATACTCTCAGTATCACCCTGGTTTAAGACCACCATTCAGAATTGAAACGGCTTTAGCCGTGTTTGGTGACCAGATCTGAGTAGCCAGGAACTTCCCCACCTTCCTCTTTTCCATCTCCTTCCCCTCTCCACTACCAACATCTTGCCCCAATTGGGGATGCCTTAGTTTCACTGGCTCCAGATAGGAGCAGCCGAGACTCTTGTGAGGTATTCATATAAAATTTTAAAAAAAATTGTTCCATTGAAAAGGCACACTTATAAGAGGAGGCGCAGTTTAAAACAAACAATAACACAAATTGGTGTTGATAAGATCTGTCTTGGCTGATGATCCAAGACTTGGTGGCTGGTTTATATTTAAAATAAGTTGTGTTCTGTCTAATGGCAAATGGAAGGGTATTGTGCAGTGGCGTAGCGTGGGTGTCAGCGGGGAAAATTTTGCCGCCCCCTTATTTGAGTACTTCAAGCGCCGGCGGGGGGGGGGTGTAGGTGCAAATCCTTTTTTTTTTAATACGAACTACCTATTTATATAAAATCATGTTTATAAATTTTTAAATTCTACTACAAAGTTTATAACTGCTGTCGGAAATCGCGAATGGTATCCATTGAAAAGGATTTCGCATCTCGAACTTTTACGCTGTATTTAGAAAGTAAAGCAGGTTTTAACTCACGATTGATTCTGCGATTATTGAGTCCCCATTGAGTTACAATCAATTAATTGAGTTATAATCAATTTCTCAGAATTTTGCAGCATTTGGTATGCAACTCAAATGTAAGTCTTCACTCGGTACATGATGAATCTGCAATTCGTTATTTAATTTATCGTTGTATTCTGAACACAAAACCAGTTTGTATGTGGTGAATTAAAATTACACTCAGAACATGAAAATGGTTTTTCTTTGATTCTAGCATTAAGTAATAAGGGAACGTACCCATACTACGTGACACTTTTAGGGGGGGGGGGTCTTCAAAAGGTCACGCTCCATACAAATGAGCGGCGGGTTGCTTAGGATTTTGGTCACCGGGGGGGGGGGGGGGGGGGGTTAAAAATAGCAAAAAGTTGGTCACGTAGTTTGGGTACGTTCCCTAGTCTGCAACTAGAATTTTATAACTGCACTTCGAATAAGATAATGTTTTCCTTCGATTTGTGTTGGCAAATGAATCCACAATTAGAATTTTACAATCTGAAAAGTGGCTTAACCCTTAATAATAAAAATAATATATCTATAAACTTTTGCCTCTCAAGGTTTGTGCACAAAATTTCCGGTTGTTCCCATGCGTTTTAAATGTTCCTTTTTATTGTTTTTTTTTTACCCTTTTGCAAAAAACAAAATTTTTCTAAAATCTAGATAAAATAATTTTTCCCACTTGCTTATTAGAACATTTTAGTTTCTATAAATTAAAATTTTTATATTGGAAATGTAAACCTGTCTGTTTCTACGCAGGGGTAGGCAGAGAGGACAGACTGCCAAACAACTCGGTCTTGGCACACACATTGCCTCATTCATATTCAAATATATAATATATAAATTTTCTCCTATTTTTCTGACTCTTGACATGGTCTGACATAAATGTCAAGTTCACTTGATCGCGCCATGTCCTCGAACATCCCTGACTTCTTCTACCAATCACATTTGCAAAATTATCACCGTGCACTCCTTTCTTCGTTCATTTGCTTTACATGCCCAAACCACTGAGTATCCCTTTTTTACTCTTACTCATTAATTCAATTTGGGAGGCGGGAATGGGTACCGCCGCCCCGGGAGCCTTTATTGGATAACCAACACCTCTGCCATAGGTCACCCCAAGTGGTTCGCTACGTTTGGTGATTTAGCAGGGGTGCCCGGGTTCATGGGGTGAGGTTTGTCTAGGTCTTGGAGGCAGATGACCAGGACATACAGAACCCCTATCCTACCCACCCCTTAAACCCTTTTCCTTCCCAGAACTTTCCTTGCCTAAAAAAAACCCTCCACACAGCATCCTCAAAGATGACATAAGCCCTGAGGGAAATTACTCCTGTGTGGAGCTCATGAAAAAAATAAATTAATCTTACATCAGCGTTGCATTCTTTGTGGATCTCCACATTTCACACAATCATTCACGGTTTATTTATTTAATATATTTATTTATTTAATATCTATTTATATTGGGACGTATTATGTTTGGGACTGGTGGGCGGGTGGTGTGGATTAGATTTTTACACAAATCTGTAGTTTTATTCTGATTTTGATAAAATTTTACGTGCTCGACTTTCGAAACATGAAGAAGGTCACTGTCTACATCTGATTTTGAAAAACCCTGCAAAGTCCGTTCAAAGCCGGGGAATTATAAGCTAGTTTAAAATAAACATTGCTGTTTCTAAACAATAAAATATTAATTCCAAAATCAAAAATCATACCCGAAAAATGTTGTTAAAATTACTTACCACGTTATACTCAAAGCGTTGAAACAATTGACAAGGCTCAATATTTCCAAAACACTTTCTTTGTTTTTAGGGAATTTATTTAGTTTTATTTTTTTTTTTCATTCGCTCCACACAGGAGACCCTGAGAAAAATAATTCCCCTCAGGGCCTATTTCATCTTTGGGGATGCTGTGTATTTTTAGGAAAAGGAGGAGAAGTTCTGGGAAGGAAAAATGTAAGAGGGTTGGATAGGAATCTGGGGGTCAGAGTGTCCAGGAGTGACAGGAATTGTCTCGAAAATAATTATTAGATTAGATTAAATTTTATGTTTAATTTTGTTATCATAGAAAAGAATGCATGCATGGTGGTCAGTTATATTCCTTCTTCTTCTTCTTGTGCCCTCTCCCTTCAACGGACTTTGGCTATTATGTTGGCTTTGCGGACTTTATTTACTGCGGCCCGGAAGCAGGATCTCATACTTCTCTGAATGTCTCATCACATGTCCAAGATAATGAAGTTTTCGGATTTTTATAGTTTTAATTACTTCCTTTTCTTTATTCATCCAAACCATAACATCTTCATTTGTAACCCTGTCCATCCAGCTTATTTTAAGTATTCTTCTGTAGAGCCACATCTCGAATGCCTCAAGTTGCCTAATTAGTTCTTCAGTAAGCGTCCATGCTTCCATTCCATAAAATATTATCGAAAACTCGTAGCATCTGACCATTCGCATTTGTAATTCAGGAAGTCAAGTTATGTCTTTAATTTCACGGGGCATTGTGTTTCCTATCTGAAATAATTATTTTCCTAAACAAAAACCTTTAATTAATTAGCCCGATTTAACTTACTATTTACCTGACCAGTTAATGGTTAATTAATGCGTAACCACCAAATGTAAAATTTTACACGAGGCACAAAAAACCTCGTAGTGAAAAAAAATTAAAGACGTGTCGTTGTTTTTATTTATGTTCCGAACATATAATATATTTCAATATTCATTTTTAATCATTTAACTTTTGTAAGTTAAGGCTTTCTATTTCAAATCGGAGTTAGGAAGTTTACATAAAAACCGAGAATGGAGATACGTATTTTACAAAGATACCTATGTACTTTTCTGCAAACAGTTTTATGAACACTAGCAGAAGACTTAGGAGATAGGAATTTTACATTAAAAAAATAAAACACAACAATACAGAACTGCAATATTTATTTTATGAATTACTCAGTAAATCCTAATTGACTTTTATATTTAGTCTCAGTATGTAAGAATAACAGGATAAACATAATAGTACTTAGTACACAAAGCATAACAGCACAATACTAGTAATACGAATAATTTTGAAGTTAAATAATAAGACCTGAAATGGTAAATAAAATAAAGTATGTGGAATTAAGGAGTTTCGAAGTATTCGCGAGTAAAAATGTGCACCATGGTGTTAAGCAGTTTCCTAATTTGTGTTTATCTAAAAAGTTAATTTTTTTTTTAATTTACGAGTTTTACTAGTCGATGCGGGACTAATTTTAACACCAGATGGCATAAAACGTATTTACGAAAAATTTGGAGTTACGCAGTCTACGAATTAATGCGACGATATGTATACAGCGTGCTAATAAGTAGCAATATTACCGTCACCGGATTACTGTATTCCACCCATTATATAAATTAACTTGGTGATCCTGATAATCTCAAAAGGGATCACCACAATTATTATCTTGTAACTGTTATTTAAAAAAAAAAACAAGAACAACATATCGGACACTTCCCTGCATCACCTGCTTTAAAACTTGTTAAACATATAAATTACTAAAGTATTGGGAGAATTTCTCACTCATCTCATGGATCGTTCGGTAAAAAAATTTCATTTGCTGACTTTATTTCAATAGCCACGATCTGAGGCTCTCTACAATCAACCAGAGCAGTTTTTATTGTATGCGGCATAAGATTGTAATGCCTCCTTAGGGGCGGCCAATTAACGAGACGTTAGAAATTAACCGCAGATGTCCCATGGCTGAGAAATTCTGGATGTATTGACAACACATATCCTAGGTCTGTACGTAACAGCCAGGTTTCCTATAATGCATTGACATCATATCAACTAGATAATTCATCAATGAAGTGCTCTGTTCGATGAATTGATCTGCAATTGAATGAATTAGGGTATGATCCATTTTCATTATTATTTTGAATCATTTGTTTGCCTTGCCGGCGATCTGAAAATGTATTTTCTCACAAGGAACTCCAATGAAAAATATTATGGCTTTAAAAAAATATGTTCATATGGACCAATAAACACTGATTCTGAATAAATAAGTTTTATTTAATAATATTAAACGCAGATTTTTTAAAAAATTATTAAAAAGTCCATTTTTCATCGGATCGTAAAAACACGCCGTCAAGTTGGCATTATTGATATTTTAGTGGTGACGTCACTGTTCGACGTGTCGTGACGTCACCGTAAAGTCATTGTATGGGAATGTATGATATTTACATACTGTTTATAGAGATTTAGTTGTTGTGTTCATTGAAAATTGAAACATTATTTAGGCCTAAATAATGTTTAAAAAATAAAGGCATCTCTTATTTTAGTTTATCTCTATTATTGAAAATATTCAAAAACTACTGCACAAAAAAAATAGTAATGCCTCTTCTAGGGAGAATACTTCGAATGACGGAATTAAAAATGGCGGAAGTTGATCAGCTGATTGCCCGATCCTGTAATAATTTTTCAGGAGTGATGACGTCACACGATTCACCATACATACGGTGGTTTTCGGTGGGTCTTGAAAAATTTTAACTTTGCCAATTATTTTAACTATTAAAACTAACTCTATAAATAAAAATAAATGTGCAGTTATTTAAGTTAGAGGGTCATTATTCATTAAAAATATTTTAAAAAATTGGACTGGAGTTCTCTGTTGAGAATTTCGGCCAGATACTCGCACCCATAAGTTTTTCGAATGCTCAGGAGTCCCAACTTTGAACGCTCGATACTCGCTAGATGTACTTTATAATTCGTATGCCGCTGCATTTTAAATACTACTTTGCTGAAAAAAGATGAAATCGTCACAAGCTGTTATTTTCCCCAGTCTTGTGACGAGAGTATAGTTCGTTTTCTCTTTCTACTTAATTTATATTTAATTTCAGCATTATCATTACTGCCCAAAATAATTGCTTTTCTTCGCAATGGATCTGTTTTTTTGAAATGCCTTTTTCTTTATAGATTATTATTTGTATTCTCGTTCCTTATTAGGGAACGTACCCATACTACGTGACCAACTTTTTGCAATTTTTAACCCCCCCCCCCCCCCGGTGACCAAAATCCTAAGCAACCCGCCGCTCATTTGTATGGAGCGTGACATTTTGAAGACCCCCCCCCCCCCCTAAACGTGTCACGTAGTATGGGTACGTTCCCTTATAATTATGATTTTAATTATGATTGTCGTTAATGACATCTGCAAACGATTTTGGAAGACCGATTGGTTTTTGAGTCTGAGGTGGGTAATTAGGTTTTGGACAAGTCTCCACAGATGGTGTTGAAAATTTCAATATTTAATATTAGCATCTTCCATAGGTTTGGTATGAGGTTTCGACGGTTCGTCAATAGATGGTGCTGGACTGTTGATTATCAATATTCACAAGCAATTTGCTTGTGCCTGATTTGCATGTAAATATAAGATTTTTGTCTCTGAAGTTACCAATTTTATTTGTTCTAATCGCCAAGTTCTTGTTGTGGTCGGATATCGGATCCATCTTTTAGTTTCTGAAAATCACTTCTTATGATTATTAAATCTCGATACTGCGGCGCGAAACACCACTTGTCGGCGTTGCTTTATTCCTCTCTACGAAATACCGACGCGTTTATAAGCAGTATTAGAAATGCAATTGCATCAATACAATCGAAAGTCACTGGCGATAGTTTGTTTATGTTTACGACCGCAAATTTCGACAAAATTCTTGTTCGGGCTAGTTTTCTTTGGGAATTTTTCTGATATCAGTTAAAATCCATTTTTTCTTGCCTTCACCGACTCTCCTGGCATAGGTTTTTTTCCATTTTTGCAAAAAAACCCTTTTAGTGCTTTTTAGCGAATTCAGCGTAATCTTCAGTGAATGTTTTGTCATATTTAAATTGCCTGGTTTGTTATATTTTATAATTTATGTCTTGTCATATTTCATTTGCTTGTCCACCTTTTGATGGATAAACGCGAGAATGAACGCTTTTATATTTACCGTAGACCCTTTGTGATCTCTCCGTAGACCCTTTATGACCTCTCCGTAGTAGAAGTGTGTCGTTCCGGCCGGAACGAATCCAAAGATTCCGAGTCCGAATGCGTTTGATTCGTTCCGAGTCCGCAAAATGTTATGAATCAGTTCCGGAGTCGCTCGCACTCGGGCGAGGTTGACGCGGAAGGAGGTGTGCGACGCGGGCCGGGCGGCAGGAATCATTTACGGGAGGAGGTGCGCGGCACAGGCCGGGCGGGGATTTGTCACTCTATCACTCGGGAACGAGTGACAGAGTGAGAATACAGGACTCATTCACGGGATGAGGTGTGTGGCGCAAGCGGGGCGGCGTTGTATTGCTCTAGCGGGGCGCGATGACAGCGTGAAAACATTTTTCGAAAAGAAATAGCATTATATCTTAGTCAAAAGATAGCAAGGAGCACTGCTTTTTACCTTTTGTCGGTCATCACGGAGCAAATTTGCCTTCCCGCAAGTTCGCGCCGGTGATACTCTGGTGAATTACTAGTTTTATGAAGAACGTAAAATATCTAACTAACCATCACGCCGTTTCTCCGCAGGGGTTTTTCTCATTCCTGAGAGGAATGACCGCCAAACAACTCGATCTTGGCACACACTCCTTGCCTCACTCACATTCATACATCGTCTCAAACATACTCTTCTTTTATTCTGACTTTTGACATGGCCCGACTCAAGTATCTGATTCACTTGATCTTGCCATGTCTTCCCCGGGCGTCCCCAACATCTTCCACCATTCACATTTTGGCATATATTCTCCTTACACTACTTTCTTCGTTCATTCGCTCTACTTGCCCAAACCATCTGAGGGTCCCCTTCTTAATCTTACTCATTATGCTTACATCAGCCTTACATTATTTGCGGATCTCCACATTTCTCTCACGATCATACATAGTTTCACCACATATACGCCTCAGGGATCTCATTTCAAAAGCATTCAGTTTACTTTCATCCTTCCTCTGCCGGTTCCATGGCTCACTGCTATACAAGGACTCCACTGTTCGTAAGTTTCAAATTTATCGTAAATATCTTACACGGTTCTCATAAAGCCGACAAAGATATCACTCATGTCAAATACATTATTATTAGCTATATAAAGATAAGACTTCTCGCTCGCAATAAACAATAGCATGTTAATGTACACACGCCCGGCTACTTAAACACATGATTCCTTAACTCCGTAACGTTCCACGATTCCACCGAGTACGGCGAGTTCAGCTGAATCAACTCTCGGCATTGAATCAGCAGGAGTCAAATTGAGTTTGGTTCCGGCCGATTCAACGACTCCGGCGGAGCGCCACAATGAGTTTGGTTCGGCGAGTCCGGCGGAATCAACTCTGGCATTGAATCAGCAAGAGCCAAACTGAGTTTGATTCCGGCCGATTCAACGACTCCGGCGGAACGCCACAATGAGTTTGATTCGGTGAGTCCGGTGGAATCGCCGGAATCAAAGGAGCGAGTCCAGTGAATCGAGTCCACTCAGTCGAATATAGGTCCGGAATTGATTCCGTAAAATGAGTGAATCAACCCACTTCTACTCCGTAGATCCCTATCAATGCTACTAGCCGTGACGATAATTTTGAAAGGATGGAATATAATTACAAGGATAATTTTGAAGTATGAGTGAATCCCAAAAATTAAAAAAACGTCATTGGTCAATGCGCTGATGTTTTGATTTTATTATTAGACATATAATGCAGCCGCTCTTTCTTACACACTAAATGACAACAGTTAAAAATTAGACAAACGTTGAACATATGTCTGCACCCCACCAAAGGAAACATACAATCATTTTCGGTAAATATTCGGAACAAACGTCAACGGTTATGTAACGCGATTGTGTATGTTATCTTTACTTTAAAAAACAGCCTACGTTTTTGAATGGTTTGTCTGGCAAAGCAGGGTTTGTGTAGCGGGCTTGTGTATATTATCTTAATTTTAAAAGTTTTATCAAAAAACGTGCGTATTAACCGTTGACGTTTGTTCCGAACTGCAAACAGAGTGATTTGACAGTGTGAAAGCAAATTTTCAATTTACGTAAATAAAAATTAAAAATGTAACATTTTCAACCTCCCCCAATGCAAATAGTTGTCTTTTATGGTAATTAAGAAAAATCTAAAAGTTTTATAAAAAAAGTGCGTATTGACCGTTGACGTTTGTTCCGAACAATTACCTCATTTTCATATATCTCCTTCACACGTATAAATAAAATCGCAAAAAAGTTTTACCTTCTTTGTGGGACTCACAATTATTTAATATGAAAGAAAGAGCTGCAGCATTATAGCGATAAAGAACGAATGTTTATTGTCTTTTTTGCCGTCACGGTAACGTGTCCTGCGAATCGGTTTCCTGCGAATTTATTAATTTAAAATAATTTGTAGTATATTTGCGGCACGTTCCAGGGTGAAAGATACTCTCAGTATCACCCTGGTGTTAGACCACCATTCAGAATTGAAACGTTGCTTGAAATGGCTTTAGCCGTGTTTGGTGACCAGATCTGAATAGCCAGGTACTTCCCTACCTTCCTCGTCCCTATCTCCTTCCCCTCCCCACTACCTTCAGCCTCACAACATACCCCAATTGGGGATGTCATAGCCCCACTGGCTCCAGACGGGAGCAGTAGGGACTCTTGTGCGGTATTCGTGTAAAAAATAAAATAAATAGATAGCGGTACCGTGATCATTCAAATCATTCAAATCCCTCCGATTTTGGATTTCGTGATTTCGAAATTTCGTAGTTGAATCCACCTTATTGACAAAAACAATACATTTTTCCTGCGATTTGGAAATATAGATTGGTGTTTTGGGGTTACTTCTGTGATGAGGGGGTAAATTAGTTTGAAATGAAAAAAAAATCATTCAAATCCCTCACTTTGTTTCGTAGTTGAATTCGCCTTATTTACAAAAACAATTCCTTTTTCCTGCGATTTGCAGATAAAGGTTGGTGTTTTGAGCAGTGGCGGCTCGTGACTTTTGGGTGTGCTGGAGTGCTGATATTAAAAAATGGCATTATCGATGTTGTTGTAGCCGAAAAAAAATTTTTTTTTTTTTGAAAATCAGTTTTTTGTATGAAAAATTTCAGAAAGTTTCAGTTTGGCGGTGTGCCGCACCGATTTCCTGAAAAATCTTCATACAAAACACCGATTTTTGAAAAAAAAAAAAAAATATATTTTTCGCATACGACAACATCCATGATGCCATTTTTTTAATATTAGCACCCTAGCACACCCAAAAGTCACGAGCCGCCACTGGTTTTGAGGTTACTTCTGAAATGAGAGTATGAATCGGTTTGAAATGAAAAAAAAAAATCGTTCAAATACCTCCCTTTGTTTCGAGGTTGAACCTGCCTCATTTACAAAATAATTGCATTTTCCTGCGAGTTGGAGATAGAGGTTGGTGTTTTGGGTTTACTTCTGCGATGAGGGAGCGGGGGTGAATTGGTTTGAAATGAAAAAATATTTCTTTCAACTCCCTCCCTTTGTTTCGTATTTAAACCCGCCTCATTTACAAAATAATTGCATTTTTCCTGCGGTTTGGCAATAGAGGTTGGTGTTTTGGGGTTACTTCTGCAATGAGAGTACGAATTGGTTTGAAATTAAAAAATAAATCATTCAAATCCCTCCCTTTTTTTGCAATTGAACCTGCCTCATTTACAAAACTATTCCATTTCCTGCGATTTGGAGATACTTAGACATATTTTTTGAATTGGTTTGAAATGAAAAATATTTCTTTCAACTCCCTCCCTTCGTTTCGTATTTGAAACCACCTCACTTACAAAAACAATTCCCTTTTCCTGCGATTTGGAGATAGAGGTTGGTGTTTTGGGCTTACTTCTGAGATGAGGGCGTGAAATTGTATCGAAATGAAAAAGAAAATCATTCACTTCCGATTTTGGATTTCGTGGATTTGAAATTTCGTAGTTACCTGCCTCGAAATTTCGTAGTTAGGTACCCGCCTCGAAATTTCGTAGTCATCCGCCTCGAAATTTCGTAGTTAGGTACCCGCCTCAAAATTTCGTAATCATTCGCCTCGAAATTTTGTAGTCATCCGCCTCGAAATTTCGTAGTTAGGTACCCGCCTCGAAATTTCGTAGTTACCCGCCTCACTTTTACTTTATTTTTATTATTACGCACATGTTTAGGGTTTGTTTCCGAGATAAGGGGGTAAAATTGGTTCAAAATAAAAAAAGGTATCCAAACCTCCTTTCGTTCCATAGTTGGACCCGCTTAAATTTTACAAATTCATCCCCTTTTCTGTGGTTTGGAGATAGAAGTTGTGTTTTGGGGTTGCTAATAAGATGAGGGGTAGAGGGAGGGATCGATAAGGAGACACAATAGCGGTATGAGACAGCAGGACGTAAAATTTGAAAATTAATGCTATTCACTTGGACAATTGTGGAAGTGTGTATATTTCACGTAGCCTAGCTGCAAGGAGGAAAGGGGGGTTGGAGAGGGGAATTTTTTTTATATTTTTTTACATGTATACCGCACAAGAGTCCCAACTGCTCCCGTCTGGAGCCAGTGGGTCTATGGCATCCCAAATTAGGGTATGTTGTGAGGCTGAAGGTAATGGGGAAGGGAAGGAGATGAGGAAGAGATAAATTTGCAATGTAAAAAAAATGCTAACTAAAAAAACGCTGTCCATCCTCTCTGCTAACCTCTCTATAATTACGGTCGTCGCCCTCACAGAAACTGATAGAGCAACGAAGCGCGTAGGTAACTGAATCGGTATAGCTTTTGTAAGGTGATTTATGCATAACAATCCCTAACGCGGTTCAGTCACTAGCGCGACTGAAATGCGGTAGTGTTTGTAAGGCGATTTACGCCTTCCAATCCCTAACGCGGCTCAGTCTTGACTCACAATCCGGAGGTCGCGGGTTCGAACCCGGCATGCGCAAATAAATTTTGTTTGATTAATTTGTGTTATTTCACAATTAATTCATTTAAAATAATATATAGTATATTTGCGGCATGTTCCAGAGTGGAAGATACTATCAGTATCGCCCTGGTGTAAGACCACCATTCAGAATTGAAATGTTGCTTGAAAATGGCTTTAGCCGTGTTTGGTGACCAAATCTGAATAGCCAGATACTTCCCAACCTTCCTCTTCCCCACCTCCTTCCCCTCCCCACTACCTTCAGCCTCACAACATACCCCAATTGGGGATGCCATAGTCTCACTGGCTCCAGACGGGAGCAGTTGAGATTCTTGTGCGGTATTCAATGTAAAAAAAAAAAAAAAAAGTCGCTAGAGTGACTTAACCGTGTTAGGGATTGGAAATACGCGATCTGGTCACCAAACACGGCTAACGCCATTTCAAGCAACGTATCAATTCTGAATGGTGGTCTTACACCAGGGCGATACCGAGAGTATCTTCCACTCTGGAAGGTGCCGCAAATATACTATATATTATTTTGAATGAATAAATTTTGAAATAACACAAATTAATCAAATAAAATTTATTTGCCACGCCGGGATTCGATTCCGCGACCTTCGGAGTGCTAGTCAAGAGCCTTACCGCTAGACTAAGCCGGCCGAATACGGGAAGGGGGGGGGGGAATGAAGGAGGGGAGGATAGAAGCAGAACGCTGGAGGGTGAGGGGACACGGGACGGGGTACGCCGGAAGGAAGAAGGCAGGGGAGATGGAGCGGAATCTCGGGAGAGGAAGGGAAAGCAGGAAGAGAACGCAACGAGGATGGGAGGGGTGGAGGACGAGGGAAAGGCAGAGGGAGGGATTGCAAAGGAGAGATAGTAGCGATAGGGGACAGCAGGGGGAGATTGGGAAAAGTTGTGCTTCTCACACAGACAGCTATGAAAAGTATGTATTTCATGTATTAGTACTTATGTGATCACGGGGAACAGCACGATGGGTACGGGTGACGGTGGGGTGGGGGATGAGGTAGGACAGAGGGAGGGATTGAAAAGGTGAGATAGTAACGATAGCAAGGGATTAATGTGGAAAAAACATGCTTCTCATACGGACAACTGCATTGGCTCACTAGCCGGAAAAACTTCTGATTTATTCGTGCACGTACCAGACAGAAAAACAAAATAAGTTGTGTTTCCAAACACACTTCACTAATCAGCATCAAAATACAAACACCTAATTTTTTTATTAGCATTGCAACGCATGCCGAAAACTCGCTAGTAAATAGTAAAAACTACAAAGCTAAGCTTTGAAACGAATTGCGCATTTAAACTATTTCGTCTTACAAAGATGATAATTTTAGTTATGCAACCTGTTTTAGCGTTGGTACAGAGATATAATTTTAAGATACATAAACCATGTGCAAAGTTAACGACAATTCTTAAATAATACGTTAATGCCCAACGTGAAATCTAGTAAAAAAATGTTTCTTTCAAATAAATCGTCGACCTCCGCCCTAAACGATAACATTCGTGGAATGTTCTTTTACGATGTGGCTTCAATTTCCCCAATCCACGCATGCGCAGTTTTCTTTCCCGCCCACTGAGAAAATCGATGTTGCCGCCAGGAAAAATATTCCGCTTGCACAAATCATTAGCCAGACATTCAACAGCTGACACACATATATTTTTATTTCACAAATATGTCAATGAAATTTAAATATTTTGATGCTACCAAAATTCTAATTTTACATTGTTTACATATATGGTTTTATGTCAGCTTTAAATAATGAAAGCTCTGTTATTTTTTTTTTATATTGGCAACACTGAAGTTTTCTATTCAGGCCTGTCAATTTTCTAAATAGAGGTCTCTGATACGCGCTACGCGCTAGTAAGCCAGCAATCTTCGTTTTGCTGACAGTGTCGTCTTCATAGGTTTATTGTCGGTTGTCACTTTATTGTCTTTTATTATTTAAAATGTGTAAGATTCTTGAATTTTTTAAATAGTGAATTGTGGGGTGATAGTTTCCTTTGTGTGTTTTTAAGTGATTGGTGTTTTTTGTGGTAGTTTTATGTGATGTTTTGTGTTTTTCTCGCCAATTTACCGGACCAACTGGGCTCGCAGCTACTTGACACAGCCGAGGTGTCAGATAATAGGGGCTGTAAGGAAATCTGAATGTTATTTAAGGTTCTGCTCTAGTACTCGAAAATAGGGTAAAAATAAACACATATTTAAAATTCTCTAATTGAAATTAAATGTTCAGGTCAACAATAAGCAAAAATTCAATTAAATAATTTCAATAAAAAATCATAATTTTATATTTTACAATGTTTTGCAATAAAGTAATTAATTCCGAGAACGAAATATACCGTAAAAGGGTAAACTTTTATGATGACTGAACACGCTTAATTGACTGTACCGCTGCCCCGGGAACCATTTATTGGATAACCAACACCTCTGCCACAGGCCACCCCAACTGTTTCGCTACATTTGGTGACTTAGCAGAGATGCCCTGGATCAAGCGGTGAGTTTTGTCCAGGTTTTGGCCGCGAATGCGTCTGTCCACCTGCTGCGTGGCGTGCCGGATTGAGAGAGACTGGTTGACGAAGATCTTTTGACTTTTCCAGCCGGGCTCTCTCGACCCATTGATCCAGGCTGCAGTTGGAGGGTTGAATTTATACGTCTGTCAATCCTGAACATACTGATTCCCAGATTCCTACCCACCCCTCATACTTTTCCCTCCCAAAACACCGTCCACACTGCGACCTCTAAGATGATACCGGCCCTCAGGGAAATTATTTTCCTGTGTGAAGCTAATGTATAAAAAAACTTGCCTTAATTACTGTAAAAGACAACTGTTTGCATTCGGGGCGACGGAAAATTCTGCATTTAAAATTTCAATTACGTAAAATGAATATTTGTTTTCGTCGTATGTGATGACAGAAGACAGCCATTTACAATAATTTATATCCGTATTTTACGTAATTTTGAATGCAGGGTTGTCCATTGCCCGAATGCAAATAATTGTCTTTTATAGTAATTAATATTAATCAAAAAGGTTTTTCTAAAAAATATACATATATACAATATACATATGTGTTAAGCGCGTCTAGTCATACAGATGGTTTACCCGTTAAAGTATTATTAATTCGGTAAATTATCACAAAAGTGGGGCACAGTTAATAGGCACTTATATTTATTTATTTACGCCTATTTAGGCTTTTTCATATATACAACAATATTTAAGAAATTATACTCGTAAATAGTGCGGGAAACGACTGTTTAAAACACTTGCATAAAAAATAAATATAGAGTAAAAATATTTTTGAATTTGATCCACAGTTTTTGTACCTATCCACTTTGTGGGTAGGTACAAAATATAAAAAAAAATTATATTTGAAAAAAAACACATTGTATCAGTTAGATAACAATGATAAACAACTATTTCAATTTTCGTTATTTGTTTTTGGGGTATTATGCCGTGTTGCGCTACCTCCTTCTTTAGCCAATGTTTCGGACATCGTTGCAGTGTCCATCATCAGGGCAGATCCGGCAGATCCGGTAAATGTATATGATTCAATATATGTGAATAAAAAATATTGTATTTGATAGCAATTTCGTTAAAAAAATTGTTAATTAGACGTCATTTCTTGACGCCAGGTTTTGACATAATAATATTAAAACTAGCAGATAAATAGGTTTTTTTGCTGCTAGATCCTGCAGTCGGATTTTTGATGGGCTTCACTCAATTTAGTAAATTTCCCAGAGAGTCGAGTTTTTCCCTGTGATCAACAGCAATTTTATTAATAAAAATTGCTAAAAATTACCTATCCCGCCGAAATTGTGTCGAGTTTTTCTCCCTAACCTCCTCTATAGCAAATCGGTTTGAGAGCTCTAAAATTTAAATATTATCATTATTGATAAATACATAATAATTAATTTTAATTAATTATAACATGTAATTTTGGACACATTTTTTTTATGTTCACAGGCGCAGCTTAAATTTTTGAATTTTTTTTTAAAGGAACCGATTCCAAAAATAGCCATTTACTTGGAAAAAAAATATTGGGTGATCCAATGGCAGAAAGGTCACCGGGATAAAAAAAAATACGATGGGAATATCATCGTACTGGCACATAAAGTTGGGTTAATTTTTTTTTCAATTTATATATGACTAGCTGGTTCCCGACATGCGTTGCTATGCCATTTAATAAAGAAATTGTTTCTCCCTTCGTGTCCTTTCCCATTCGTCCCGTTCGCTTTCCGCCTCCCTTTCCTGTCCCGCGTCCCTTTCCGCCTCTGGCGTTCCCACACCGCCTTCCCTCTCCCCACTCCCATCGCCCGCTTCCCCGTCCCGCGAACCCTCCTCCCGAGTTCCACCCTCCCGCATTCCATTCATTCAGTCCCGGTACATTCAATTTTCAAACAGCTCGCGTGCCACCTATTGCAATTTTGTATACAAATTTCGTAATGCCAGAGCTCACCAGTAGTTTTATTCAAACCTTGTCCTGGCCATAACGAACACAACAAAAAAAGAATTATCCAATTTGGTGCAGTCGTTCGGAAGTTATGCGCGTACATACATTTCGGCGATTCATTTTTATTTATATAGATAGATAGATATAGATAGATAGATATAGATAGATAGATATAGATAGATAGATATAGATAGATAGATATAGATAGATAGATATAGATAGATAGATATAGATAGATAGATATAGATAGATAGATATAGATAGATAGATATAGATAGATAGATATAGATAGATAGATATAGATAGATAGATATAGATAGATAGATATAGATAGATAGATATAGATAGATAGATTTTGGCATATATGAAGTACGAAAGCTTTTCATGTTCGGAAATTTTTGGTCCTGGAAAATATTATTATTTTGAAAAAATTTCTTCTGAGGAAAACAGAAAACTTACCGAAAAATGTATAGGGAATTTTTTTTAAAGACATAATCATTATGATATTACGTGAAGTTTGTAAATTTTCCATGTAGGGAAATAATTTTTCTGAAATGTTTTTTCAGGAAAAAATTGTAAAATTCCTGCTCGGAAAATAGGTTTTTGTAAAAACATTTGGAAATTTATCTTTTTTGTTGTTTGAAGTTTGTAATTTTTTGATCCTGAAAAAAAGTAAAAACGGTCGGAAAATTTTCTATGTTTGGAAATTTTACTTTTTCTGATGAAAGTCTTCAACTAAAATAGTTAGATGGTATTTTTATGCTAGTTTTTTAATATTTTTTTAATTACTTCAAACTGAAAACCTAAAATTGGTTATAATATTTGCATATTTTGGGTTGAATAAGAGAAGAAAAAAAATAACCTTAAAACTTTCCAAACAAAAACGATGGCCGGCAATATTTTATAATTGAAGAAGAAATTGACACCAGTACATCTTTACGGCAAGAAACTCCGCATCCGGTTGCTTCGTTCCTGCCCCATAATTCTTGGTTCGGCTCGCGTCTCTATTCGCGAATATATCCGCATCATTACATGATAGTTTAAAATTATGTATCGTTTAAGATACATAACTTTAAATGTGAGTGAGTATATTATATAATAAGCTTTTGTGATATATTGAAAATGACTGAAGTATTCTTGGTATAAAATTACCAACTGTTGTAATAAAGGCAGAACATGCAAGTAGCCGGATTTAATATAGATTCATTATGTCCAAAGTACAATAGGAATCTTAATATCTATAATAATATACTCTACTTAACCCTCCGCCCGTCGCGTCTTTTTTTAACGCGAGGTTTCGCGCGGGGTCGCTGAGGACACCAAAAATAAATATGATAAAATTGTTCGTATAGCTTACATTTTACGTGTTATTTTAACTGGTTATAGTCAGGTGATAATGACGGCATTGAAATAAAAAGAAAAATTACAAATTATGTTTTTATTTTCAATGTAAAAGTTTGAAAAACAACAATGAACATTTTTTTATTATTTTGATCCGTACCTTTTAATAGAAAACTTAAAAAAAATCTAACCAATTTCCATCAAGCGATTGATACAGATTTATTATTATTACAAAAAAAATCAACAAAATACAATGAAAAAACGTATAAACTTTGTTTTTTATTGTATTTTGTTGATTTTTTTGAGCCTCACGCCGAAACACAGGTCTGTATCTTACTTCGCACATGCGCAGACTGAATGTCGGCGGCGCTGTATCAAGTAAAGTCCCTTTTAGGAAGCTACCTAAAGTAAGGAATCAGTGGGAACATTTAAAATGTACATAATTAGCATTCCTGTAAAACCTGGTCTTGTAAAGACTCTACGCAACGGGTCGAGGGTTAAAGAACAAAACATATTAGTTTCGCATTGAATATGAAAACACGTATTTTAAAATATATATTGACGTTAAATCCTCTTACGCCGTGGAATTTCAATACTTAAATATTCTTTGTTCGGTGTGCACATTGTAAACAATATCATAATTTAATATTCCGAAATATGACATAAATTACAAACATCAAGATTTCTTCAAGATGGAGATTGGCTGCTCAACGGTCTTAATTTATCATCTTCTGTTTATTTTATACCGTGAAAATTAATCATCCCAACTATTAGTGATTTAAATTATTCAATCAATCTCCAAAGTTATGTCCGAATTCAATAACGAATGATTTTGGCATGTTATGACAAGTTTGCAAAATGTCTTGAGCGACCTTGTAAACCTTGTACCTTTTGTAAAATACTTTTTAATTTTTTTTTCAAACCTTCCCGGGAACTACAGTTAGAGACAGTAGAAAGCTAAGATAATGCTATCAATATGTGAATCGTCTTCCTGCAGCAAATTTATTTAAATTAAATTTTAATTACATATTTATGTATTTGTAATTGAGTTATCTATTTATTTATCGTGTTTTCGTTTTTTTTTAATAACTTATAACACAAATATTAAATCAAATAAAATTTTCTTGCGCAAGCCGGGATTCGAACCCGCGTATTTTTACGTATTGAGTCTAAAGTGTAAATTTCGTAAATATTTACCATAATATTGTTAAAAGATAATACTTGTGGCTGCACCGGTTTTATAAAATATCACCAAAAAAATTATGAGTTCTTACTATAAAACAAAACAACTAAAAAAATGTGCTGGTACCCGACATGCGTTGAAATGCCATTCAAAGAAATAAATTGTTTCTCCCTGCATGTCCATTCCCATGCGTCCCCGTTCCCCTCATGCGCCCCCTAACCTTACTGCGTTCCCCTTCCTCTTTCCCCGGCTCCCCCCTCCCTCGTAACCCTTTCAGCGAACCCCACCTCCTTTGTTACCCTTCCCCTCCTGCCTGCCCTCCCTGCCCTAAAATAGAAATACACAAATTTTCAAAACATTTGCGCACCACCGGTATTTAATTTTTGTATACAAATTTCATAACGCCAGAGCTTACCATTATATACAGAAACAGGAGACAACAAGAGACACCCTAATCACCTAGCGGTATATCATGCGATAATGGGATCTGACGAGCTATTCTATATCTTTTGTAGGAACGAGATAGTTCTCGGCCGAGATCTGCTGTCAGATTTGTGTGATTTTCTAATGCTGTTAAATGAATAAATAATCACGCATACTTGCATGAATTCGTGTATAAAATGACCTAAACTAAAATACGTGACAGCTCACAGCTGTAATTCTGACATCGGCCCATAGAAAAAGCAAATAACAGCCATATAAAATCACACAAATCTGACAGCAGATCTCAGCCGAGAACTATCTCGTTCCTACAAAATATATAGAATAGCTCGTCAGATCCCATTATCGCATGACTTTACCGCGAAAGGCAGAACCTTGTTATTCCAGTACTTTACTGCCATCTTTTCAGATTCCACTTCCAACTATAATAAAGACATCTATTGAAAGGTTTTGAAACTACATGACTAACCTATACAACACATTTATTAGTAGGTACATTATTTATGTTAACATTCCTTACCACAACTTTACAGGCATGGTCGTGAGGTCAGACGTTATTATAACCCCGGTCGATATGCACCCGCAAATATTAAATAAGTTTAAAGTGTTCATGTATTTTTTCTGGGCGAGGAAAACCTTCGGGCCGTAAAACATACCTATTTCGTTTAGAGCATTTATGTTCTCAACATGGGCAATATCGCCCCCTTGCGGGCGTTTGAGACTTTAGGGGTGCAGTAGAAGACCCAGAGAAAATTACGGAGCGTTGAGATGGCACAGTGAGGACTTGGGCAGGTAAAAAAATACGTTCCAAAAAGAACAAAAAAAGCGAGTGCAGTTTACACGTGGTAGAAGCGAAAACTTTACCAAAACATTCTCAACCAATACTTGAAAAGTGAGGTCATAATCAAAGCGACCAATGAGCGCAGACCTCGCGTAATTTCCGTTTCATATCTCAACCAATAGGAGCCTTTAAAAGTGACATCTTATCAAAGCGGCCGATGAGCGCAGTTGATGCGTCGCAGGTGCAGTAATTGTCATTTCCGTTTCATCCGAAATATAAATCACAGCCGTGCTATAGAAGTTTCACTTCAAAAACACAATCGCGTACTAATAATCTTAGGGTGTTATTATTAAAAAGTGATACTATATCATGAATACAAGAAGGAAGGAGGTAGCAACCCGATACTTACTTAAAATACAAAAGAATTGATTTTAAATAAAAAGGTATAAATAATTACTTTTGATATCATCCTAATCTAATCTTCATTCTCTATGTACATATATGTGTTATTTTATTTATAGAGATTTATTCTTTCCTTTGCCGCTTATGTTTTACGCACGTTAAGTTTATTATTATTTCATACGTTTATTTATTTTATTTTTGCTGAATTGTTACTATGTTTAGATTAAGATCTTGGCATTACTATGTGTTTTTAAAGTTTTAACGAAATTCTTGATTTTATGAAACTATATATATATATATATACATTCCATGAAAAACTTATAATAATTTCCATTAATTCTGTCAAGATTTTTGGTTTTATGACACTATCAACCTTATAACAATTTTCAATGATTCTTTTTATATTTTTGGTTTTATGATATTACGTACATCCCACTATAACCATCGACAATTTACAATGATTTTATCTAGATTCTGTATACTTATGTTTTTATGATTATGTGTATGTGTGTATGTCTGTGAATATGTATGCATTTATATGTACCCGTCTCAGAACAGACCTTGTCTAGTGAGGCGGGTTACTTACTTGTTTGTATATGTTAATGTTATTTCAATAAACGCCGGGGTTTTAAAGTTTTTAATCGAATTATCGATTCCGTGATAGTTGAGCCCCCCCCCCCCCCCCCCATGAAAAGTTGTGGAAAATATAATCGTGGCAATAGCTGTTTCAGATTCGCGACAGATGGTAAGTAAAAAAAATGGGTGCCCTGAAAAAAAATATTCTCAAAGTGGGCTGTAGGTAAAATAAGGTTGAGAACCTATGGTTTAGAGTGTGAAGGCTTAGGTGCGGGTGTTACGAATCGAGTTCGATGACATTTTGAAAGTAAATGGATTGTCCGAGAGGTCAGTGACCCTGAGCAGTGTCTTCCTACCCATATAGTCCACAACGCCCGGCCCCGGCCAGGCGACAAATTGCAATTTTTACCGGGCGATTAGTTTATAAAGGATGAAAAATGCTCGTGTGTGGCTCGCGTTCGCACGCCACTATTAACATTTATTTACGGAACAAAAACCTTTAAATACAGAATAAAAAAATTACTGAACATAAACACAGGATTAAAAAACAATTGTACAGTGTAAAAATATGATTTAAATTAAGTAAAATTTACAAAATGTATTTAAAAAGCTATGTGAAATGCTTTTTGAAGGTTCTTCGGCGCCCTTGAATATCTGCTACTATGCAGATATTGGTATACCTGAGCTGTTTATGCGTTATATAAGGCTGTTCATAAACGAAGTAGTACTGACATATAAGTTTTAAGATTTTCACGGCCAAAAGCATTTTCGTTATTTGTTTTTGGGGTGTTATGCGCTACCTCCTTCTTTAGCCAACGTTTCGGACATCGTTGCAGTGTCCATCATCAGGGCAGATCCGGTAGATGTCACATCTACCGGATCTGCCGGATCTGCCGGATCTGCCCTGATGATGGCATGATCCGGCAGATCCGGTAGATGTGACATCTACCGGATCTGCCCTGATGATGGACACTGCAACGATGTCCGAAACGTTGGCTAAAGAAGGAGGTAGCGCAACACGGCATAACACCCCAAAAACAAATAACGAAAATAGTACTGACGTGATTGTCGCAGTAAAAGATATTTTTCGACCGTGTGAATTTATTAGGTACATGAAATGATATCAATTGCAATAATACAGGGCCGTCAATAATGGAACTTTCTGTCAGACAGCTTTGTTAATTTTGGATTTTTTATTGGACCGTTAAGGTTATATTTTCAATAGGAGTACAACTTGGGAGGCGAGAATGGGTACCGTCGCCCCGGGAACCTTTATCGGTTAACCAACACCTCTGCCATAAGTCACCCCAATTGGTTCGCTACGTTTGGTGATTTATCAGGGGTGCCCGGGTTCATGGGGTGAGGTTTGTCTAGGTATTGGAGGCGGATGATCAGGACACACTGAAGCCCAGATTACTACCCACCCCTAAAACCCTTTTCCTTCCCAGAACTCTCCATGCCTTAAAAAAACCCTCCACACAGCATCCCCAAAGATGACATAGGCCCTGAAGGGAATTATTTTCCTCAGGGACTCCTGGGTGGAGCTCATGTAAAAAAAAATTTGTATATTTTCAACAGGTGGCGCGAAGTTCATTATCATTACCCTTTCGGAAGATATTTTCATTTTTTTAACTCCACACAAGAAGCATCGAGAAAATATTAATTCCCCATGGAAATTTATGTTAATTCCCAATGGAATTTTGCGCCTAAGTCATATTTGGGGATTGTTTATGAGGGTCTTTTTGATGAAAGAAATGAGTGAACCTTGGTTTTGAAGAGGCTCATGTTGTAGGACGAGCAAGCATAGAAACCGACAAATAATTTCACAACCGAGCTGTTGAACTCGAGAACGATATGTAGAAACGAACCGTCAGTACTATACCTGAGCCTTCACTATTTCGTGTACATACAACTATTACCATAATAATCTTCAATAATATAAGACCTTTTTTTTTGAGAAGCATATTATGGCCCTTGCTGCTCCCAACCGCCAGGAGTCTGTAAAACTAAGGCATCACTTGCTAGCTCTTGCTAGCTAGGTAGGTACTCGGTAAATCAGGCCCTCAACTGCAGATCGCTAACGTACAAACAACAGTTGACGTCAAATATATTAAGAACACTTAGTCATTTTCGTTAAGTAGTCAACTGTTACTTACTCGTTGACGATCTGCGGTCATGCTAGGGAACGATGAGAAGTTACCGAAAGTTATCCTATCAATCTTTATCGATCGTGCTATGGGGCCAGGGTTATACTACTAGTTAGATTTAAAGTTTTGAACATATGTATGTATTTAACTATTATTATTAACTATATTATTTTGAACATATGAGAGTTTAAATAATTTTAATTCTTTCGTCGAGTAATTATTTTATCCAGATTGAATAGGTACTGGGTTACACCTTTGAAAATCGTATTTTATAATCATCGTCATTTACAATAGATATATTATCTCGCTCTGAGTGATTAATCCAGTGACTACCTGACTAGCACAGAGACCGGAATACCACACATCTCTGTATTTAATAATATTTTGTAACTTACTAATCACATCCAAGTATCAATTTGATTACATGAAATTAATTGTAGCCTGGGAAATAATAACTCTCCATGAAAATGTGAAACTCTTGAGTGTGTTAAATTTATCAAATATCTAGGCTTTATAGTTGACAATAACCTAAAATGGAAATACCAAATAGAAAATGCAGCAAAAATAGTGCGTACATTTATTCATTTATTTATTTCATTGCGGGAAATTTTAATTAAAAAATATATATTACGGGCTATGCAACTCGATCATAACCTACGGATGTGGTGCAGGGAAAACGATATTGAACTCGTTATTGAAGGCACAGAAATCTATTTTACGTGATAATGAAGAAACCTTTCAGGTGTTCGAGCGACGCTCTCTTCAGGGAATTTAATGTACTAGATGTTCGACAGTATTATATTAAAAAGATAATAATTTATGCTCATAAAAGTAAATATAAAACGAAAAAAGTCGAACACAAACACCAAACCAGAAATGACCTTTATATGTAAGGCCAGAAATGACCTTTCTATTCCAACAAGCAACACTGCAGCTTATCAAATGATATTCTCATACCTGGGACCGAAATTAAATTAAATAAATTAATGGGACCAAAATAACCAAATCCCTTCACAACTAAAACTGTGTGAAGTGTCATCCTTCGGTAAAAAAAATAACAAAATGGTTACAAGATTTAGGCAGGACAGAGTCAGAAATATTATTAAAAAATGATAATGATAATTATGTATTACGAGCACCTTAAATGCAAATTGTGAAGCTTAACTTTACTACTTTATGAATGATAATGTACCTACCAACCTAATATGAATATGTCAATTTGACTGTCCTAGAACGGGAGACCTTCCTAGTTGGACAGTCAAAGCTTCATTATACGGAATGTATTTTATAACAAATAAAATAAATAAAAATAAAGAAAATTAATAAAAATAAATGTACATTCCCGGGGTGTCCGAATGCTATTTCTATCCGCTCTACGTATCCAAACCATCTAACTTTCTCTGCCTGGTACATTGTTACATTGCACTGGTTCAACATTATTTCCGAAAATCTCTTCCGTTATTTACATTATTTGATGGTGGAATTATGCAGGAATTGATTTATTACAATATAAAAATCGAATAAATTTTTCGGGAAGCAATAAACTTCGTATTAAATGGCCAGAAATGGAAGAAAACCTCTGAATAGTATACAATAAGTAACGTATTATTTTAACGATTTTTATCGTCGTTGACCTGAATTTCAAGTATAATTTTGTGTGCTCTAACTAAAGCCTACACGTGGGCATATAATCGTTCGTAATATTGTGCTGAAAGGCTTAGGCATTACTAAATAAGGCTTTAATAATGTCGTAAACGAGAAGCCATGCTGTTTAGTTACAAGCAAGAAAACCAACCCTGCAACCAGTGTAAATAAGTTGAATGGATATTTGTTCAAATTTAATCTTGTTCTGAAATTTTATTTGTTCACAGATTCAAATATTATCGATGTATGAATATATATTTTTAAATTGACCTTATATATAAATTTCTGGCTTGTATTAAATTTGGGAGGCTGGTATGGGTATGGCCGCCCCAGGAACCGTTTATTGGATAACTCTATATAACCTATGGCATAGGTCACCCCAAGTGGTTGGTGATTTAGCAAGGGTGCCCGGGTTCATGGGATGAGGTTTGTCTCTTTGCATGACTGGCCAAATCGGGTCGGAGAGGCTGGTTGAGGGAGCTCTTTCCTAGACCTCTACTACAGCTGACTCTCTCGATCTATCACTTTGCAGGTGGGAGTCCGTCACTCCTGGACTCATTAAACCCAAATTCCTACCCACCCCTCATATCATTTTTCTTCCCTAAAGGTTCCCTCAATACAGCATTATTAGATGTTATTTTTTTTATATTATAATAAAATAGTTAAATATTTCCCTGTCGAGTCCACGCTCAAAACACAATTTAAAAAATTAAAACAAATTGTACTAGGTAGATAATGATTAGTAATAAGTAATTCAGTAACCGGAATCGAAAATTATTGCGTTTTAATGTTTTTTTTTAATTTAAAAAACGCGAAATGTAATTTTTCAAGGACCGCCATGTTAATTAAGACGATGAAATACGCATTTTTAAAAGAAAAAATCGCTTTCTGTTATTTAGACAATAATAGGTACGAATTGTAATCTTCGGAAATGATAAATAATGCGTAATAATCATTATTTTGTTCGGTTTCAAAAACACGAAATATCACGAGAGATGTTTGCCGTCGTAATTAACAACATGGCGTTCCTTGAGAAATGACATTTCGCGTTTTTAAAGAAAACAAAATAACCATTAAAATGCAATATTTTTCAATTCCGGTTACTAGATTACTTATAACTAACTGTAATCTACCTAGTACAATTTGTTTGAATTTTTTAAAGTGTGTTTTGAGCGTGGACTCGATAGGGAAATATTTACCATAAAATATTATAATAAAATATATTAAAAATTATGGTTGCTTTGATAAAAGATGACGTAGGTCCTGATGATTTTTTTTCCCTCCGGGCTTCCTGTGTAGAACTATGTAAAAAAATGTTTTGCTCATTCGAACTTTTTAAAAATAGATCAAAGAATATGTTAAATGTAGATAATACTAATAATAAAAGAGAAATCTAGTTGCGAATGCCTTGAAAGAAAAAACTTTAATTTCAAATATTGAGTTAATGCTCACAGAACACGCCAAAGAGACCATTTACTACAGACATAAAACTGCTGTATTTTTTTTTACATTAGCTCCACACAGGAGGCACCGAGTAAAACAATTTCCCTAGGGGCCTAGGGGCCCATGTCACCTTTGAGGATGCTGTGTAGAGGGTTTTTTAAGGGAAAGGAAGGAGAAGAAGATATGGGAAGGAAAAAGGTATGAGGGGTGGGTAGGAATCTGAGGGTCAGTGTGACCAGGAGTGACGGACGTATGAATCTATTCCTCACACTGCAGTACAAGGCGAAGGGTCGGGAGAATCCGGCTGGAGAAGTCAAAAGGCCTCCCTCAATCAGTTTCCTCCGATCCAGCCCGCCACGCAGTGTTTGGGCAAACGTATCCGCCACCAAGACCTAGAAAAACCTCATCCCATGAACCCGGGCACCCCTGCTAAGGCACCAAACGTAGCGAACCACTTGGGGTGACCTGTGGCAGGGGTGTTGGTTGTCCAATAAATAGTTCTCGGGGCGGCGGTACCCATACCCGCCTCCCAAATTGTTATGTATTTGAGGGCAGTTTCAGTTTTGCATTTATCATCTAATCTTTGGAATGAAAAACGGCTGTATATTCGAATATCGACATCGTTGTAGTGTTTCAAGAAGCTCTGCAGCAAATGGATGCTGAGTGTACAGTCGATGCGTGTTTTCATCCCGCGACAAAACATCCCCGACACAATATCCTCCGACAAAACATTCCTCGACATAATATCCCGCGACAAAATGTCCTACAGACAAAAGATCCTCCAACAAAATATCTTCTGAAACCTAACCTAACCTTACATGGGGTTATTTTAAATTTTACTATTTTTGAACAATAATTTATAGTCTTTACAGGTTATCTTTACAGGTTATCGACAACATCTCTCTTCTAAAATGTTACAAGTGCAATGGCTATATGCACAAAGCACAAGACTGCAGAAGTGAAAAAGCATGCACTCGATGTTCCGAAGCACATGACAATGAAAACTGTAAAAATGATGTTCAGTGCATTAACTGCAAAAAAATTAATGAAAAACTAAAATTAAAATTGCCAACTGACCATTTTGCTTGGAGTGATGAATGTTCAGTACATTTGAGAAAAATTGAAGCAGAAAAAAAGAAAATCGATTTTTTATGCCATTAATAAGCTCCACCAATAAACATTCACACTCCCCTACTTTCTCACACAACGTCATCAAATCAGTAAAGCAGAGGTCAAATCAGAAAAACAGAAGTAATAGGATAAAACTAAACAAAATGAAAATATACTACCAGAATGTCAGAGGCCTTAAAACAAAATTGAATTTTCTTCAGTCTACAATACCAATGTTAGAGCATGACTTTGTACTACTCTCTGAAACGTGGTTAGAGCCAAATATTCATTCTAGTGAATTAGGCTTCATAAATCATAATGTACACAGATTAGATAGAAATACATTGACAAGTGCTAAAAGCAGAGGTGGTGGTGTTTTAATCGCTATCAGCAAGAAATATAAAGCAAACTTAATTACAACTAAACACAAACAACTTGAGCAAATCTTCCTTCAAGTGAATGTTGCCAGGAATAAAAAGATTATTGTGGGCTGTATTTATATCCCACCAAATTCAAGCAATGAAGTATACAGGTGTCATAGTGAGGAAGTGGAAACTATTTTAAAAAGGAATCCTAGTGCAACATTTTTGCTTGCTGGTGATTATAACCTTCCAAAAGTGAACTGGGTGAACAGTGACAATAATATCTGTGTTAGTGAGTCGGAACGCATTATTCTAGACATGGCGTTATTCTTAGGTCTGAATCAGGCAAATACTATACCAAATGAAAATAATCGTACTCTAGACTTATGTTTTTCTAATTTAGAGTCACTAGTAATTGAAGAATGTAGTGAGCCGCTGGTGCCAATTGACACTTATCATCCTCCACTGGAAGTTATTATTTCTAATGTACATGTTAATACTTGTAAACTGTCTTTCAGTTACAAAAATTTTTTCAGAACTGATTATGAGCAAATTTGTAATTATCTTGTCTCTTTTGATTGGTCATCTGTGCAATATGATGATATCAACACAGCTACCAATAAATTTTATTCTGTTTTGGAAAATGCTATTAGCATGTATATACCAACCATGAAATGTAAGCCAAATACCTATCCAAAATGGTACTCCAAAGAACTTATAAATCTACTTGTCACCAAAAAACTTAAACATAAAGAATATAAATTATTTCAAAAATATTCTGATTACATTGAATTTAAAGATTTAAGAACTTCGTGTAAAAAAATGTCTATGACCTGCTACCGTAACTATATAAATGAAATTCAAAATTCCATAATAAATAATGTTAGTTATTTTTGGAAATACTCGAAATCTCTTAAAGAAGATGATTCTGATTTCCCGAGCATTATGCACCTAAATGGCAACCACAGCAATAATACTAATGGTATTGTTAACTTATTTGCAAAATTTTTTAAAAGTGTTTATACAACAGACTCAAATAATGCTCCTAATCCAACAACAACTCTAGATGAAACTCTTGATATTTCACAGTGTACCATAAGTATCTCTGATGTAATTACTAAAGTGAAATCCTTAGATATCCACAAATCTGCTGGGCCAGATAATATCCCAACAATATTTATCAAAGAATGTATCAAAGTAATTGCTCTTCCATTAACCAAACTTTTTAACCTATCTTTATCCAGTGGAATTTTTCCCGATAGGTGGAAAATTAGTTATTTAACTCCAATTTTCAAAAAAGGTGATAAAAGTGATGTTTGTAATTACAGACCAATATTCATTCAATCCACCATACCGAAACTCTTTGAAAGTCTGATACTTGACAAACTTTTATCACAAATAAAACCTATAATATCACCTCACCAGTTTGGATTTATGCCAGGTAGAAGTACTTTGTCCAACTTAATTATTTATGAAAATTTTATAACCAATGCTTTCAAAGAAAAAAAACAAGTAGACTCTATTTATACTGATTTTAGTAAAGCCTTTGACACAGTTTCTCATAAAATTCTCATTTGGAAATTAGAAAAACTTGGTATACGTGGCAATATATTAGCCTGGTTTGAAAGCTATCTTACTGGAAGACAACAAATTGTTAGAATAAAATCCTCTCTGTCGGAAATAATTTATGCAACAAGTGGAGTTCCACAGGGTTCACACCTTGGTCCAATCTTATTTATCTTGTTTATAAATGATCTTACAAAAATATTTTATGATGTAATCATTTTACTTTTTGCTGATGACCTCAAAATTTTTAGAATTATTCAAAATATTCACCATTACAACATTCTTCAAGATAATATCAATAAATTATTAATTTGGTGTAATGAAAATAGACTTTACCTAAATATCTCAAAATGTCAAATAGTTAGATTTTTTCGAATAAAAAATCCAGTGATTTACAATTACAACATTGATAACAATGCCCTTCAGACATTAACACAAATTAAAGACTTAGGCATCACTTTTCAATCAAATCTTTCATTTGTTAACCACATAACAGAAATCTCTAATAAGGGCTTAAAAATGTTGGGATTTATAACTAGGCTTACTAGAAATTTTAACAATATAAAGTGTATTAAACTGTTATATTTTGCCTATGTTAGAAGTCAACTTGAGTACAATTCTCCCGTCTGGAATCCACATTATAGTATACATGTTCAAGCTATTGAAAGAATTCAAAACAAATTCTTACGTTTTCTAAATTTTAAAATGGGTATTCCAGCTAATATGTTGAACTACAACACTATTTTAAATGATTTGAATATGCTCAAATTGTCCGACAGAAGAATTTTCTCTGACTTGGTATTTCTATATAAAATTCTAAATGATTTAGTTGATAGTCCGGTATTGCTAGAATTGATAAGCTTCCGGATTCCACAACGTAATACTAGAAGTCAAGATTTATTTCAGTGTAGAAATTCTGGAACTAACTACCATATGTATTCTTCTTTGCCCAGAATACTAATGGAGGGAAACAATTATACCAAGTCAGTGGACATCTTCAATTTATGTTTAAACAAATATAAAATATTGTTACTGAAACAGTTCAGTTATGTACATTGAATGCTTTGTATTTTCTTATTATTCATATGTAATGTAAAAGCCCCGAAAAAGGGCGTTAATAAATAAATAAATAAATAAATCTGTATTATTTTTGTTCCATTATTGTTAGGTTAGTTTAGGTTAGGTTTTAGTAGATATTTTTTTGGGGGATGTTTTGACCGTAGGTTATTTTGTCGTCGAAGGACGTTTTGTCCGTAGGATATTTTGTCGCGGAACCCATGTAGCTCGCCAGAGACTCCCAATGGGAATGTATGGCGAGCGATATGCTGAAATAGGCTAAAAAAACGCTGGTGCTTTTATAGTTAGGTCTGTCACTAACATAATGCTCACGATTCTAGTGGCCACTGAGTTGAGACGTGACGGATACACTCTCAGTGGAAGCATTCAAACGAGACAGGTAGATTTGCATTTAATGCTCGTCATTTTGATGAAGGTCAGCCAACCGGGGTTAATGTATCTTCGTCTACATACTGTTCTGTCATTTTAACTGTTGACACGACCCGACTCAAATATTTGATTCACTTGATCGTGCCTTGCCTTATTTTACAACTTGCCTTATTTTACAGTGTCAAGATCTAAGGTGTTCACAAAAAAGTGTATTTGAAAAAAAAAATTACTGGACATTGTTGATACACTTGTTGACTATTTTTCGAAATGAAAGCCATCCCGTTCAATGCCTACGGTGAGCCGTGGCACAAGTTTCTTTATATCCTCCTCGAAAAACTCTCCCGCCACCTCCTTCATCCACTTCAGAACCCCTTTGTGCACCTGCTCGTCGATTGAAAAATTATTTTCATCCATATATGCCTTCGGGAGGTAAAAAGATGATAATCTGAAGACGCCAAGTCAGGAGAATACGGGGGGTGGTTCAAAATATCCCAACCAAATGAGTTCAAGAACGTGTAAGGCTGCGTGAGGACGGATGTTTTCGTGAAACAAGCACACTTCTCTGGTCAGCATTCCCCTCCTTTTGTTTTGAATGGTATCACAATATCGTTGTGCACTGATGGTCCACCTGAGCCAGAAATTCGACCAAAACGATGAGGCAATGATTTTTTTACCCGAAATTGTGGTTTTGATTTTTTTGGTAAATGGGGAATTGGTGTGACGCCATTTTGACGACCGTTTCTTTTTCCAGGCGTGTAATGAGTCACTCACTATCAACTCCAGTCACAATAGAGCTCAGAAATCTTCACCTTTTTTTCTAGTAGGTGTTATTCCTTCCGTGAGTAAAAAGCGGATAACAGCAATTGGCAGGATTTTTTGCCGACATCTTTCACGCAACTGGACACTACAACGTGAGTTTACGTACTATCATGTTCCTTCGATGCTCGGTCAGAAGGCCCCCCTATATAAACCCCCAAAAAACAAATAAAAAAAACACAGCCCATACACTTACTTTGTGAACAAGCCTAGTAAATCATCCTGTTTTCTCTTATTCTCAAAGCCTTCCCTGCAAGAAAACCGCTGCACGAGAAACCCAGTCGGATCGTTAAAGGGATAGATACTGGCCGTTTGCCAGGATCATTCTACGGCTCCACATAAAATAAAAATATATTTTAACTACGAGTGGAGGAATTCGATCCGCTCCATTTGGCAAATGCAATGGTAATGGTGGATAGAAGCTGATGAAGTTAATTAAATTGAGGGAATTCAATGCACGACCACTTTCACATAAGTACTCGTATATTCCACTCGTCCGACCAATGCGGTGGATAGAGAATGCACAAAATTCAACATCCAATACAACGCAATGTGATTTTGTTCAGTAGAATTGTGGCACGGCAAATATGGTTACAAATTAATTCTGAATATAATATCGATTGCCGTACATTAACACGCTTCAATCATCGATTGCATTTCTGTTTCAACTAATCTAATCATTTATCGTATAGTTTTGCTTGACACCAAAAAGTTGCGAATTTAGTGTCGTGCAACCTTCAATATCACACCTACCATAGCACCATCAACATCAAACCTTTTTTCGGCAATGCAAAACGTTGTTGTACACGGCGGTATAAAACAAATAAAAAAGATTTAACATTAGCTCGATGCAGGAAGCCCTTAGGAAAATAATTTTATATTTTTGAATGAAACTATAACTTTGTGGCTATCCATTATAGATTAATGAAACAATTCATCTTTGTTTGAACCACTTTTATAATGAATAAATAAAATAATAATAATAATAAATAATAATAGTATACGCTTGCCCAGAAGAAGGAACGTTTGTTCTGAAACCGGTCGGATTTACTCATTATATAAGTGGTTCAAACAAAGTTGAATTGTTTCATTAAAATAATTTTCTTTGGGGCATAGCTCATCTTAGGGGATGCTGTGAGGAGTGTTTTTTAAAGAAAGGAAGTAGAGGAAGTTCTGGGAAGGAAATAGGTATGAAGAGTGGGTAGGAATCTGGGGGTCAGTATGTCCAGGCGTAACGGACTTAAGAATCCATCCCACCAACCGCGGTGCAAGGCGACGGGTCGAGAGATTCCGGCTGGAGAGGATAAAACCTAACTCCCAAGGAGAGGATAAAAACCTAAACCTAACCTCCCTCAACCAGTCTCTCTCGATCCTGCACACCACGCGACAGGCAGGCAGATGCATTGGCCACCAAGACCTGGACAAACCTCACCAAGTGAACCCGGTCAAGCACCAAACGTAGCGAACCACTTAGGGTGACCTATGGCAGAGGTGTTGGTTATCCAATAAATGGTTCTCTCCTCCCAAAGAGAAGAAAATACTGATTTTAACAAAAGAATAGACGATGTACGATTCGAGGGTGGTTATCAAAAAAGCGTTCTGGATGCAAATCCGAGAATTTGCAGATAAAGATCCTGTAAGGTATAAAAAATATGTTCGAATGAGTGAACAACTTTTGGCGTAATTTTTAATTATGTGAAAAGAAATTACTTTGTATACACCACTTATTTAATCAAAATTATCAAAGTGTTTCAAAACCATATAATATGTTGCATACTTTTTTGTCTATACTTGTTTGTCCTTTGTTATTTTTATAAATTTTAATTTTATCCTGATGAAGAAATCATTGGTTTTGAAACGTGTTGATAATTTTGATTAAATAAGTGGTGGATAAAAAGTAATTTGTTTTCATAATACAATCTTTTTAATACTTTTTTGAGCAATCCAGCATTGATTTGTCATAACGTTCACGCAGTTACAAAGAACACATACGTCCGTTCAGCCAAAACGCTTCCGCGACACTAGTTGCATCCCATTTTTACGTGATGCAATTAATTGCATACCACTAGTGGTGCAGTCATTTCGCGCAAGAGCGATTCTGATTTTGTGGCATACAACTAAGGGAACGTACCCATACTACGCGACCCATTCAGGGGGGGGGGGGTTAAAAATTTGCAAAAAGTGGGTCACGTTGTATGGGAGCGTTCCCTAAGCATTCATGATGAAACTATATGTTTAAGCGTGAAACGTGTATTTGACGTCTTTTCTTCACGCTTTGTTTTGAAATAATAATATTGAAATATTTACCCATTTTAAGTCCTTAGGTTAAAACTTTGGGTTATAAGAGAGTACAAAAAAATCACACCTATGAATGACAATGATAAATTCCGCTGTATAATTATTATTACGCATGACAGCTGTTTCGCTTTTTGAAGGCATTATCAAACATGCCTTCGGAAGGCGAAGCAGCTGTCACGCGTGACAACAATTACACAGCAGAATTTTTTTTTATAAATTAAACAATAATATTATTGAATATTAAAAGATTAACTTAAAATTTAAATGGAGTTCCACAAATTAAACTCGATAACAATAAAATTTTTATTTGTTAGATTTAATTTTTATTGCTCCGTGTTTCCTATAATAATTTTCTTCAATATTTTTTTACTGAATGATTACTATAATAGAGGCCAAGAAGTACCACCGCACCAAGGCGAATGGATAACCTCTGGACTGCAAAGACACGAAGGGCAATAATAGTTAATCGAAAAATCCGAATGGCTGTCATTCGAAACCCATAAATATATATGATTAGCTCCGTCCATAGTTTAAAGGCCATTGCGCGTAATGGAAAACGTTCATTTGCATTTACATGCTATTGTATATTATTGTATCTATTGCACCAGTGGCAATTCGTGCTGAGGCAGGGTGGGCTGAAGGAGGAGAAGAAAAGGGGGAAAAGATACAAGATACAAGTACCCACACATACAAAATATAGTTTATTTTAAATGTTACCAATTTATAAACTAAAGTCTTAGAGTTGCTTCAATTAAAATATCACCCGTGAATATTTTCGTATTTCGGTAGGACTGGTTGGCTTTATATTATTATGTAACTCGATACAAAGCTGCAACGCGGCTGGCCAAACGTGGATTTCTGCTCACAGCGCCGAGTTTCTTCGTAACACAGTCCTATAGGACTGAGGCAGAGGTCGGGCTCGCCTCTTAGATACGTATAGGCGGAGGAGAGCGGGGAAGTCACATGGAATCGAAATGGAGGGTACGTTGCGCGGTCGCGCGTTGTTTCGTTTGAGGCGCGCCTCAAACGAACACTTCGGAAGTAGAACCGATCATTTTCGATTATCTCTAGCGCTTTAGTCACCAATTTTTTTTTGGTTTTGTGGTTATTTGTGATTAGTACGCGGCAGTAGGTACCTACCCTTGATTTCCTCTCTTGTGTTTGCACAGTATTGTTGAAGTTTGACGTAGGTAAAGGTTCCATTTTTTTTCTATGAGTAGGTAAATCAAATGTTTACCTTTAAAATTTATTTTTGTATCAAGATAAATACTTAAAAATTAAAAGAAAAATATGAAGATATAACAAAAACACAAAACAAAATACATAGATAAAAATGTGAACAGAAACTTCGAATCTTCACACATATAATTGAAGTTAAAAGTTTCTACAAAACAAAATAGTAGAAACAAAGAAGTTATGTAGGTACACAGGTCTATTTGTGTCTAGAAGAATAAAAGTAACAGAATGTACAACATTTATACTGATTAGTTTTAAGATGAAATATATCACCCAGATCAGAATATTTATTTCCGAGACTGTGAAGTCTCGGAATCAGAGAAATTTGATAAGCTAGTGTCCTGGTGTTATTGAAGTAAAAGGGTAATAAATGTCAGCATGATTTTTTGGGAACATGGATTTTGATAAATTGAAGTATTCAGGACAGTCAATTTTGTAATGCATTATTTTATGTAATAGTGTTAAATCTGTGCTTATTCTTCTTTCTGAAAGTTTCAATAGAGACGTTTTATCCAGGAGGTAATTGTAATCAATGTTTTGTATAGGAATATACAATTTATAGTTTATAAACCTTAGAAACTTACGTTGAATCTTTTCAATGTTGTCTGAATGAGTTTTGAAAAAGGGAGACCCTAATGTAGAGTTATACTCAAGTTGGCATCTGACAAGTGTTTTATATAAAATGATAAATGTGCCTAAAGTATTGAAATCTTTTGCAGCTCTCAAAACAAAGCCAAGTCTTAAGTTTTCGTTTAATGTTTGTACCTCTGCAATTTTCAACCCCTCTTGCCACCGTAATGCACTCATGAGCAAATAAAGTACATTAGTGTAATAGCCCATAGCCGAGGTAAAGCAATCACTTGCAATTTACCTTCGAGGCCAGTGCCAGACTTGAAGGGATTTATTTAGGATTTACCAGCACTTTTTTTTTAATTTCGATTTTTTTTTTGGTAATAATAAAAACTAAGGCATGTTTCTTATTTTTGATTGTACGAAAAATCTACAGTCGCTTGTGAGAAACAAAGTTTTCATCGTTGATGAATCAAAAAGTGAAGATAGGTTACTAAGACGCGTGATTTCACTGAAGTAGATCCTGTAGAGTGTAGACAAACTTAAGTTGCGGTTTGTATCGCACATACATTTCGTACGTCAGACAAGCTGTCGAACACGCCGTTCTGATTTTTTTTTATTGTGAAAAATGTCTTCCTGTGCTTTTGAGAAGTGCTAAAATCAAGACCAAAAACCAGATCTCATGGAGTTTCTTTCCATTCGTAAGTACACGCAAATCATTTATTTTTTCAATAAATACACTTTGGCTTACGTCGTCGATATCTGAAATCTAAACGGAAATAGAACACAGAAACAAATTTGCAGGCAGATGAAATGCCAAAAGGTCTGGTTAAAATAGCATTTTGCTACGCTCAATCACCGAGAATATCCGCACGTTCTAATAAAGTAAAAACTAAGAAGGATCTGGCCACCATCACGGTCGATCGATAAGGATTGATAGGATAACTTGTATCTTCTCATCGTTCCCTAGGACAACTGCAGATCGCTAACGTACAAACGACAGTTGATGTCGAATATATTAATAACACTTAATCATTTTGAACTGTTACATGTTCGTTGGTGATCTACAGTCGTGCTAGGGAACGATGAGAAGTTACCGAAAGTTATCCTATCAATCCCTATCGATCGTCCGTGTTCTGGGTCCAGGAGGTTTAGTATGGACGATCGATAAAACGCTACATCAACACAAAATTGACCAAATCCGTCGCCTATGGTCAGTTATAAATATTTGCGAACACGGTCAACGATTGTTATCAGTTTTCAGTGGTTTTTTTAAATTTTTTAAAGTTTAATTTTCTATAAACCAGTATATGTACATTGGGTTTTTTGATGCCTTTCTCACTAGAATATGCCTGTGTCAAGATAGACGACACAGGTTTAGACAGTGGTGTATACTTAGTGTAAGCGAGTAGGCTATTTTGTCATCCAGTCACACCTGTTCGTATTGATTCGATTTGATTACGTAAACACTGCCCTGTCCTATACCTATCTATTTCGTTCATACACGCATATTCTTTGAATGTCATTTGAACAACATTTGAACTAAGAATTTAATGGAAACATGAGGGTGTTTGTTGCCACATTTTGGATTAAATTTGTAAGATAATAAATAACGTGTTTGTTTGAATTGTGATATTATTGGTTTTCACGGAGGATGATTCTTTGTGATTATTAATAATATAATAAAGTGAGTTTGAGTCATGTTCATTGTTAAAAAGGTTGAAGCAAGTGAATCATTTTGTGTGTTTGGAATGAATGCTCTCGAGGACAGGAACAGGAAAATATATTGACGACTGAATGCCCTAGTCACCAGGGGCATAGCTAGCGTGGGTGGCACCCGGGCGGAAGTCACCCCCGGGGCGTGGTGTCCCCCCCCCCCCCCCCCATTAAAGTTGCCCAAAACGCTAATTTCGACATAAAATTGGTCCATATGTAGAAGTTTTCGCCATTCGAAAACAGCTTAGAAAAGACCTTCTCTCCCAATAAGATTAGATGAATTATTTTTACCTAACGTTGCTTAGTAATCGCTATCTCATAGGTATTGATTATCAGTGAACCACCACATTTTCAAGGCAGCGGCCGCCAATGGTTTTAATCTTCAAATAGTTTAACACCTCTCTCCGCTGTATCATTAACAACACGCACATTTTTGATGCAGCTTTTGCCTTGAAGGTAATCAACATTGTCATTCCAAATCACACGAGGTAACTGCAAGAAAGAGTCCTTGATATCAAGAACTAAGAGTATTTTAAACGTTCTTTATGTTGCAAAAGCTTCTAATGCAACCTCTGAGGCAAGCTTAGCAGAATCGCCTTGTACTGAACGATTACCGCCATTACAATTTATTTTTTGAACAATGGACTGTTTCTCAGCATCAGACAGCTTGTCAGAAAACAAGGCAAATGCAACTAGTTCATCTGACAAATACCATAAGCGAAGCTCTAAGTCACCTCTAGCTGCTATACTATTTCGGAATCAATGGTTTCGTACAATTTTAAGCTTTTCCAAAGTAGTAAGTCATTTACTGGTGTAACTGCTGCCAAAGGCACTTCCATCCAAACTTTGGTGTAGATGAGCATACCAAAACTGTTGTCTTTATGTTAGATTTTTTTTGTATATTGCTTAAACTGAATTTTTTAAAATTAATTAAAACTTTATACATACACAATATTTAATTAATATATATGCACACATAATATATATATACATATATGTTTATTTCAAATCTTAACATTATTCCTGAAACCTGAATTACTACATTCGACATGATATGCTTGTTAGTTGTTACGATATACATGAAAGTTATTTATTTTCATTTAATTTAAATAAATTGATTTTTGAATAAAATAAAATAATTATAATAAGCATGTTTAATTATAATTTTTTTATATTACAAATACCTACTAAAGTCGTAGACTACTTGCCACAACACGGCTCAAGCTAGCGTGGCGAATAGGGAAATTCAATAAAATGTAACATGAAAAGGTAATAAAATAATAAATTAAACTTTCTCACTCTCAATAACATTAATAGATGTGAATGAAGTATATAAAAAATGTGTAACCACATAGAGTAACAATGCGAGCAGTGGACTCAGCTTTAAAATCGTTTAAATCATTCGATTATGAATGTAAGTATGGCAAATAATTATATGTTGAAACTACCAGACCACGTTTATGCAAATACATACATACATAAATGATAAGTTTTTGTTTTCGTAAGTTGGAGATAGAACCGGCCATTGATATTATGTGTAGCGTGAATTTTAGGAAACCGAAGAAACCAACTTGCGGTCCTAACTCAAAACTTTGCAGGCTTCCAAAACCACCTCTATAGTGTTTCGCATTGTGATGTACTTTATTGATTTTTATAAAAATAGTTGCAATTTAGCTACCAGGTGGTACTAATCTGCTTCAAAAATCATAATAGAGTTTCCATTACTAATTTATTTATATACAAAATATCTGACTGGGAAAATTATTTTTATTTATTCGGTACTGTTGAAGACCGGGCTACGTGTTTTTTTACATTAACCCCAAATAGGATGCCCGAAGAAAATAATTTCCCTAAGCCCTATGTCATCTTTGGGGACGTTATGAGGAGGGCCTTTTTAAGGAGAAGTTCCGGGAAGGGATAAATTAAGAGGGGTGGTTAGGAATCTGGGGGACACTTTGTCCAGGAATGACGGGCGTACGGATCAATCCCTATCACTGCGGTGCAAGACGATGAGTCATGAGAGACCAACCTGTAGAGGTCAAAGGAACGAAGTGTTAAAGCGTTCTCACTGTACATTGAGCAATAAACATTCGATTAAACATTCTCCAAACGTTCAATAATCTGTGCCTCAACTCAAATCTCGATATATTTTTGACTCCCTGCCCTCATTTAAGAAAAACATTACTGATAACTTAATCAGTGTGCACTCGCAACTCTCCTCTACAACAAATAGGTACACTTACATGTTCACATGCACACGTAAACACTACTTTTTAATGCATCGTTTATCTATGTTGTGCTGACCCTGCACAGTAAAATGTATAATAATAATAATAACTCCAGCCATTTCAGAGAGACATATTGGCATTATTACAATAATTTATAAAATCTTGTAAACTGTTTACACTATTTTTATTTTTGTACTTGTGGGGTGCCTAGATGTGTGATGTTGTATTACCAAAAAACGGTTTCATGACAGTTCATCCTGCGACAATTCATCCGGCGACAGTTCATCCTGCGACAGTTCATCCGGCCGACGGTTCATCCTGCCGACAGTTCATCCTACCGACAGTTCATCCCGCCGACAATTCATCCGGCGACAATTCATCCTGACAATTCAACCTAACCTAACCTAACCTAACCTAACCTAACCTATAAGTATAACCTATAAGTATAACCTATAAGTATAAGTATGTCGTATTTTGTTATTCACGCATGCTTCTTCGGAGAGTCGAAATTATTGTTAGTAAAAATATTTTTACAGCGGATTTCCACTCAAGATGCCTTCAGATATAAGTATATCGATTTTGGTTGTACGGCCGTATATCCTCTTTGCATACTTACTTAATAAAAATCTTCTAAATGATCAGGCAGGATGAATTGTCGCCGGATGAATTGTCGGCGGGATGAACTGTCGGCAGGATGAACTGTCGGCCGGATGAACTGTCGCAGGATGAACTGTCGCCGGATGAATTGTCGCAGGACGAATTGTCGGGTCACCCCAAAAAACACTCTACTTTCATGTTTATTTAAACAATTACATTCGCACCATAATTTACATTTGTGCAATAATCGTATCGAAAGAGCTGAGCGAATTTCGAGCTGTCTGGTCGGCGGCAATCAGGAACAGAATGATTCTTATTTTTCGTTCGCCGCCGGCTGTCGGTAAACTAAAGAATGAAAATATTGTGCGATCGCTATTGGCGTGCGAGGAGCCAGTAGAAATGAATTCGTCAGTCGAAATTGCTGTGATTTTCGCCACCACATACTGTTTATTTCGAAAATAGAAAAAATAAAATAAAGAACTCTAATTTAAGCCATTTCAATGGAATATGGTTTTGATCGGTATGATTATTGAACTCTCCCGGCTCTCTACTACATCTTCTCTACTAGACGATATCTTTTGAGCATTGTAGCATTGTGTTAAAGTTCAACGCAACTATTTTCAGCTCGCACAGTCCTTATTAAGAGCATTATGAAAAATTAATTTATTAATTATAAAAACATGTATTAAGTTTGTCCAGTTATTCTAAAACTAGAATTGTTTTAAATTAATGAATTGTGAAAAAAAAACTGAAATTATTCAAATATAATTTACTTCCCACGCCGGGTTTTGAACCTCCAGATCCTTAACCAAGACCATCCAACCACGTAAGCCGTCAACTAAGCTTAAGGGCGTTTGTCCACCGTCGCCGTAACCGAGAACGAGATGTCGTTACTGAATTAGCGATATGTACCGGCCGGGTGTCCACCGCATGTACGACATCTGAGCGTCGTCATCTCAGAATATTGTTCACAGAATATTAAGAACGTGGCGGGCCGAAATGCCGGCGATATAAAACACGTCTGAACCTGTCCACTACACCCGAGGTTGGCCGCTCCGGCATACGGTTTTTTGTCTTATGTAGGTTATGCGGCGAAATTATCCGTTTACGTTGAAACCACCGAGGTAGATCGCTGCGGACACATGCTCGCACGTCGTTCTGAACTCGGTCCGAAATCATCTCATTTCTTGGTGACGGCCCCAATGGACAAACTCCTTTACTTATGTGGAAAAGTCGCAACATATCCGCTGTCATCACAGATCCCGACCCGTTCATCTGACATTCGAACTACCCCACCCGACCAGGCGATCAAACCCATACGATAAGCAAGTACGTAATTGCTTTTCTGGTTTGATATTTTGCAGGTTTTAGCTGCTTTATGTGAATTATTGATTTTTCATTTTTGGAGGCGGTTATGGGTACCGCCGCCCCGGGAACCATTTATTGGATTCCTGACACCTCTACTGTAGGTCACCCCAAGTGGTGCGCTACGTTTGGTGACTTAGCAGGGGTGCTCGGGGTCACGGGGTGAGGTTTGTCCGGATCTTACCCGCAGTGGTGGGGATTTATTTATGCGTCCATCACTCTTAGGCACAGTGACCCTCAGATTCCTACCCACCCCTCATACCTTTTTCCTTACCACGACTTCCTCTCCTTCCTTTCTCTAAAAAGACCCTGTATCCCAAAAGATGGGATGCAGAAGCAGGATGGGCCTCCTGTGTGGAGGCTAGTGTAAAAAAAAGTTATTAAAAATTTTAATCTCTTGGAACACATCATTCGCATTCTAATTTTTGATCACATTACTGCAAGTAACTAAATTTACTTTTTGAATGAAAACAAAACATCGTATTCCCCTTTACATTAAAGACGATTTTAAGCTGTAGGTATAAATACAGCATTTATAGTTCGTTTTCCGCGTAAAGGGAAATGCGAGGATCGTATTGATATCCATTAAAGTAACGATAGGCAATAAGGAAATAAACGGCATCTACTATTATACCTTTTTACAGTGGCGCATCCAGGGGAGGGGTAAGTGGGCAAAAATTAATATACTTGGAGAAGTTTTTCCAAAAAGAAGAAGTGTAGCATTTTATGCGTGCGTAAGGTTTGTAGTTTGCTGGTATTTTTAATTAGTTCAACTGGTAGGTATGGCTCAAGCACTGGATATTTTTGGAGATTGTGTAATTCATTCTCAAAAACGTTAAAGAAATTACAGAAACGGCCTTTTTTTACATTAGCTCCACACAGGAGGCCCAGGGGAAAATAACTTCCCTAGGGTCTTTTTTTACATGAGTAGTTTACTTTTTACTTTTTTACAGGAGTTTACAGTTTACTTTTTTTACAGGAAAAAAATTCCCTCAGGGCCTATGTCATCTTTGGGGATGCTGTGTGGAGAGTTTTTTTTTAAGGAAGGAGGAGAGTTCTGGGAAGGAAATGGGTTTAACGGGTGGGTAGGAATCTGGGGTTCAGTGTGTCCTTGAAGTGACCTATGGCAGAGGTGTTAATTATCCAATAAAGGTTCCCGGGGCGGGGGTACCCATACCCATCTCCCAAATTGTAAATGGGCCAATGTCATCTTTGGGGGTGCTGTGTGGAGGGTCTTTTTAAAGAAAGGAGGGAAAGGATGTTCCAGGAAGGAAAATGGTATGAGAGGTGGGCAGGAATCTGGGGTCAGTGGGTCCAGGAATGACGGGCGTATGAATCCATCTCACCCAATGCGTAGCCAGGCGATGAGTCGAGAGAGTCTGGCTGCAGAGGTCTAGGTTAGATCTTCCTCAACCAATCTCTCCCGATCTGGCCCACCACACAGTAGATGGGAAACGCATTCACCGTCAAGGCCTAGACAAACCTCATCCCGTGAACCCGGTCACCCTAAAGTCACCAAATATAGCCAACCACTATGGCAGGTGTTTTGGTTATTTAATAAATGGTTCTCGGGGTGGCGGTACCCATACGGGCCTCCCAAATTGAAGTATTGCTTTTTGATTCACTTGATGGTATCATGACTTCAATGTGTTTAAAGCAAGGCGATGGGTCGCGAGAGTCCTATAACGAATACCATACCACTTTAATTTTTTTGTTTTTATTTATTTCCTCACATTATTTTTACAAATATATATTTTTAAAAATATTATTATTAATATACATTATTTAAACATACCCATATCCGCCTACCAAATCTGCCTTGCCTTAAATATATTTCAAAATTTCGGAAATGGTCTGCGCCTTGCGAGGATAAAACTTTCTACAAAGGTTTTTTTTTTTAAATGGTATTTGATTTGAAACTATCAAGTTGGTGAATTATAATCAATTTTTATCTGAAAATAGTGCGCAAAATGATAGTACCGAGATTTTTCGTTAAAAACCTAGAAAAAACTTTCGAATAATGTTAATGGCACTATTACAATCGGGACTCTTCTGTTGCATTAAAAAAGCCGAATATCTACGTCGCGTCGGGTCCATAATAATTATAACTCATTGAAATTGGCTATAACTATAACTCATTATAATTCACAAGCACCTGTCTACGTAAGAACATCTGTACAACTTAAGTTTTTTCGTTATTTGTTTTTGAGGTGTTATGCCTTGTTGTACCTACCTATTTCCTTCTTTGACCGGTAAAGATAAACCATATTAACATACCTACATACATATTTAATTTTTTTTTCTAGAGAAAGTTGACCGTAAATCAGAGATTACATAATAATATAATAATAAGAAAGTTAATTATTTCAATTATGAACTTTCCACTGGTGATAGTGAATGATAAAATATGACATTGTAAGGGTGTTTTACTAATTAATTTATTTTTTAGTTACAATATATGAAAAGGGGGGGGGGGGGGGGGGGGAAGGGGGAACATAGGAATAGGATTAAGAGGCAAAGGACGGGAATATATAGGAATTGAACTTTCTAGTTTGAGTCATGTTGCTTAGTGAGTTTTCGTTTTATGTCACGTGAAGTCGAGTTAAAAATGAATGTAGTAATAATTTTAGTTAAATGAGTGTGTGGATCTGTAGATAAATGAGTTCTATTTGGAGTTGGTCTTGTAAAGAGGGAGATTAAAGGTAAGCGACTGTCTGCTGTTGCGATTTGGGACATGGAATGATAGGCGTTGAAGAAGATCAGGACAATCCATTAAGTTACGTGTAATTTTAAATAACATTACCGAATCCGCCATATTTCTTCGACAAGTTAACGTCTGTATTTTGAAGAACTTTGCCGAGTCTACCAGCATGAGATCGAAAAGAGCGGAAATTGAGGTACCTTAAAAATCTGTTTTGAACGCTTTCAATTCTATTTTGTGTACTGCGTAGCCTGGGTTTCCGCACTTGAGATGCGTATTAAAGAAAACTACGAACATATGAGAAATACAGTGTTTTGAAAGTAATAAGGCCTTTGAATTGTTTATCCAAGCATAGAAGATGCGTTAGTGACTATGTGGTCGATATGTTTTTTGAAATTCAGTTTACTATCAAGTATAACCCCAAGGTCCTTACTTTCGAATTTGATAGACAACGATATGTGATTACTTGAGTATTCATTGATTAATACGTTTTTATTTCTGGTAAAGCGCACAACGAAACACTTAGATATATTTATTTCCAGAAAATGGGCATTACAATACGTGCTCAAACGTAGCAAATCATCTTGCAGCTTCTGACTGTCCTCGATTGAGATTATAGGTGAAAAGATTTTCACGTCATCTGCATACAGGATAGTTTCCGAGTTTAAGAAATAGTTACCAACATCATTGATATAGATGTTAAATAATAATGGTCCCAACAAGCTGCCTTGAGGAACTCCCGATGCAACAGCATCAGAATTGGATTTAAATCCAGCAACCACTACTATTTCGCTACGTTTGGAGATATAAAAAGAGAGCCAACGATAAAGATTGCCGTAAATACCAATCTCTAAAAGCTTGTTTAACAAGGTTGAGTGATCGACCTTGTCAAACACCTTACTAAAGTCGGTATAAACAGTGTCACTTGTATTCTTTTATCCAAATTATCCTGGGGGTACTCTGTGAAAGTTAAAATATTTGTGCTTGTTGATTTACCACTAATGAAACCGTGTTGGTTCATATTCTGGCTAGATTTAAGAGCAGCATATAGTTGATCACAGACTATTCATTCGAAAAATGGTTAAATATGCAAAGTTTGGAGATTGGCCTGTAGTTTTTGACAGCAGATTTTTTTACCATATATGACTTTTATTGAATTTAAAATGATAATGGAATATTTTCACTCTTTTAACTCGGGCCCTCCAAGACAAAATCCTGGGTGCGCCACTGCTTGCCTATAATATACCTATTTGCAGTACTACAGTTCGGCCTTCAATGAACGTTCAGTCTTTGTTCTAATCCAAGTATCGTTATTTTGACTAGTAAAATGAGACATTAATAATACGATAGTGATTTATTTTACCTTTGTCGGCGAATTTATGACCGGTAAATAGGCCTTTTAATATAAATACTAATGTTAAGGCCCGATGGCAAACTTAACCTGACAGTATTGAACATTTGATTGCGTTTTTTTTTTTATCACAGGACAAAATTGACGTTAAAAGCCCTACCGTTTAGTGTGGCGTTCTGCTGGTCCATCCACGGTTCATAATTACACAGGTTGGCACAATTAAACCGTGAAAGTATCGTACAAAATTTATATGAATACAAGTTTTCGTGAGAGATTCAAAATTGTTGTTATCACGAGCGCGACAATATTTCGACTGACAATGTGGGTATTTTAAAATTGATTGTACAATAATATTTCGTAGGTAGAATTGTAGTCATATTCTTTCTTCTCCCAAGTAGGGGTTTACAAGAAGGATATGGGCAATGGGAAATGAATACATTGAACGCGACCTTCGGAAATTGATTAGTCCCGAAGTTCTTTCAATACTAAACTTTACAGATAAATAATTGTTAAAAGTACTATGCGATTTGGTGTTTGAATATTGATGGAGCAATATTTGTGCGCCTGTATTTTATAATACGTAGGAAGACGTCTATGGTGAAGTTAGATCGAAACTTGTTTGCATTTAGATTTTGTGGGGACGAAATAAGATTCCCAAAATTCGAAAAGCTAGTAACTGAGAGCCATCCCTTTTTTTATTGCCTCAGGGGTGCCTATCTGCATTTTAATTAATGTATTATGTGGATAGTAGATATACGAAGTTTGTAACAATGCTTTGAAAATAAGAGTACTTAGCTTGCGGATATTTACATTATGCCTTTTATAACACCATAAAATTTGTCTCTATTTTAAAAGTTTAATGTGTTAGAAATTCTCCGGAAATTGTAGGAACATTGAATGGCATATGGTAGTTTATTAAATTGGTTCATTAGTTATTTGTCCAAAATGGTGTGAAAATAAATGGCACGAATTCTTTCAAATTTGTAGCGACAAGTGGAGTGCCGCAAGGCTCCCATTGAGGGCCAATTTTGTTTATTATAATAATTAACTAACCTAACTTTAGCAGGATAATGGTATCACCTTCACTTTGCACCGATTCTAACTGCTTAGTAAATTTAAATAGTTTTAAATTTAACACATCACAAAAACTCATATTACATACTTATAATCAAGTAGTTAATCGAATAATAGAAAGTGATCTTAGAAAGCGGTTATCAACTGATTGAAGTTTGGCGTGGCACTGAACATGTGACTTCACAGGTGTAGGTAGGAACAGGTGTGGGTAGGAATAGGAATAACAAGATGCTCTGTGAACACTTCATTTTCCTATGTAGAAATCGTGTACGTGGATTTGCATTTTATACAAATCTACTTTTATTTCGATATCGATGAAATTTTTTGCACATTTGACTTACATTTCAAGAGTAAGGTCATTATCCACATGAGTATGAGATTTCGAAATACCACCGCGTTCCTTTTTCCCTTAAAGCAACACACGAGAAAGAAAAGAGTATTATTAAAGTTTTTTTCCCCTCCGACAACTAATAGTCCAGTAAAGGAAGGAGTTGTAGAGTGCGTGAGCAGGAACCTAAGCGATTCTTTCAGGACTTGTTTAGGGTGCTTAGGGTGTGAACATACTAAAAGTCCAGACGTCTAAGTGGTGAGCTAGGGGGGGAGGGGGGGGGGGGAGGTCCCGATTTTTGGGTTTCCGTTTATATCTCAAAAACGGTGCGTCGCAGAGGAAAACTTTTTAAGAATAAGTAAAAGCTCATAAAATTATCTACAACTTTTATTCTATACGTAATTTTGGAAATCCCAGCAGTTTTTGAGTTATACGCTCCACAAATGTCAATATTTTCGAAAAAAATCATTTTAACTCACATTTTTCATCAAACATTCCTTCATATCTTCTAAAATATTCATCCAAGAAAGAATTTTATCTGAAAGAAGTTGTAAATAATTTAATTACCTTTTAGAATATATATACATATGTAAATAAATCTTCAACCAGTAAATATTTACAGAAATTTTAAGTTTTTTCGTAAAATGTCGTCATTTTCAGAAAAAGTTGTTTTTTCTTACCAAATTATTAAGACGGGTTTTTTTCTTCATGGGAAATTCCTTATTAATTTTTGCACGCAAGAAAGCAGGTAAGTTGTTCTCGAACAGATGATTAGTGGAATTAATTTTATAATCATTATTATTGTGATGGGTGATTAGGTTAGTCGTCGGAGATGCTACAATAACGTGCTACGATGCTGTTCGAGTTGGTGAAAAGGCAATGAATGCGATAGTGGGCTTGCCATTCTCAGACATCAAGTTGTCCCGCAAAGATCGGGCATTCCGAATGTCTTCTGTCAGCTCGTCGATAAAAATTTATGATGAAAAGGTTGCAGTTGACCCGACATTGCTGTTTCAGCGGATGTGTATAAGCAAACGATCAGATGAGGATTTGGTGAAATTCTTTTAGTATGAGATGGCCCTATTTCCCTTGGCACTATTCTCAATAACATCATGTTACACTCTCAACTTTATATGGATTCACGTTTTCATCCTCTTTGGACGTGAGGGTCCTGGCAGGCGTTGTTCATCCATGGTATCGTCATTCTCAGTGGTGGATGATTCTTGCTGAAAGGGCTCTACGTCGTCTTCATCGTTGTCCTCGGCAACAGGCACGCTATTGAGGCATCTCCCTTGGCAGTGAAGGCACGCTGCAGAACAGGTCTGCATTGCTTTTCGGCATCCACATTTGCCAATTGCACAATCCTTGGTGCAGCGGCAAAATATCATTTTCAGAAGGACCTCCGGTGCTGGAGGATCTTCTGTTGTAATTGGCACCAGGGTGTCTCCTTCGTGTTTCCACCCCCATTCTTCAGGGGGCAGCTCAATCCCGAGCCACTGCTGAACTTGGTGGTATGTCCGCCGGGAATGCTGTTTAGATGCACTCTCTGTTGGAGGGAGGGAGCTGATGTCAGGCTTCATATTTGCCACGGACCTTGTGAATGACTGGAAGCGGTACTGGTTATAGTCCAGTAAACAAATGGTCCAAAAGGAGGTGTAGAGTGCGTGAGCAGGAACCTAAGCGATTTTTTCAGGATTTGTTTAGGGTGCTTAGGGTGTGAACATACTAAAAGTCCTGACGTCTAGGTGGTGAGCTAGGGGGGGGGGGAGGGGGGGGGGAAGGTCCCGATTTTCGGGTTTCCGTTTATATCTCAAAAACGGTGCGTCGCAGAGGAAAACTTTTTAAGAATAAGTAAAAGCTCATAAAATTATCTACAACTTTTATTCTATACGTAATTTTGGAAATCGAAGCCGTTTTTGAGTTATACGCTCCACAAATGTCAATATTTTCGAAAAAAATCATTTTACCTCACATTTTTCATCAAACATTCTTTCATATCGTCTAAAATATTCATCCAAGAAAGAAATTCATTTGAAAAAAGTTGTAGATAATTTAATTGCCTTTTAGAATATGTATACATATCTACATAAATCTCCAACCAGTAAATATTTACAGCAATTTTAAGTTTTTTCGTAAAATGTCGTCATTTTCAGAAAAAGCTGTTTTTTCTTACCAAATTATTAAGACGGGTTTTTTCTTCATGGGAAATTCCTTATTAATTGTTGCACGCAAGAAAGCAGGTAAATTGTTCTCGAACAGATGATTAATTAATTTTATTAATGTGGAATTAATGTGGAATTAATTTTATAATCATTATTTTTGTGATGGGTGATTAGGTTAGTCGTCGGAGATGCTACAATAACGTGCTACGATGCTGTTCGAGTTGGTAAAAAGGCAATGATTGCGATAGTGGGCTTGACATTCTCATACATCAAGTTGTCCCGCAAAGATCGGGCATTCCCAATGTCTTCTGTCAGCTCGTCGATAAAAATTCACGATGAAAGGATTTGATGAAATTCTTTGAATGTGAGTTGGCCCCATTTCCCTTGGCACTGTTCAATGAAAGTGGGATGCGAAAGACAACTAAATATGTTCTGTATAGCTTATTCGAGCCTACCAAAAAAACTGTTCTACTGTCTCAGATGAACATAGTTGTGGACGGAGGATTTCTACTATACAGAGTAATTTGACAAAAAGATGCCTCCGTTGCCGCAATTTGTGATCGTTATATCACTTATGTCAACCACCACTATCCTGGTATGACTCGCACTGTGGTATTTGATGGGTACGCAAATCCAGTCAATAGTACGAAATCACAAGAACAGATGCGACGATACAGACTGAGAAGGTCAGCCAACATCAATTTGACATGGAACAAATCAATACCCGTTAAACAGTATCAATCCTACCAACAAAAGTAACTTCATCTCCTTACTACAGACAAAGTTTCGGGAGAATGGGATACAGATTCTTCAGGCCACCGATGATGCTGACGTCCTTATCGTGAAGACTGCTGTGGAACTATCCTTTCACAACTCAGTGGCTATCTTTGGTGAGGATGTTCACTTCAGTGTCCTTTTGATTGCTTCCACTCCTCCCGCCTAAGATATTCTGCAGCTGAAACCCTGACGAGGGAAAACGAAAACAATGGCACTGTCCACCCAAGAGATGCAGCATCGTGGATTTGAATACATCATATTTTTACATTCATTTACCGGATGCGATACAACGTCTGCAACTTTCAGGAGAAGCAAGATGGGTTTTTCAAAATTGTACTTGGAGTCAGAAATGATCAAGAAAGCGGCAATGATCTTTTACAACCCCTCCTCTACTCACGACGAGGTTGAAGAGGCTGGAAATAAATGCTTCCTGAAATGGTATGCGGTGCCAAAAAGACAGACCTCCCTTAACCAGTACCGCTTCCAGTCGTTCACAAAGTTCCGTGGCAAATATGAAGTCTGACATCACCTCCCTCCCTCCAATAGAGAGTGCAGCTAAACAGCATTCCCGGCGGACATACCACTAAGTTCAGCAGTGGCTCGGGATTGAGCTGCCCCCTGAAGAATGGGGGTGGAAACATGGTCCTTTTGAAAATGATATTTTGCCGCTGCACCAAGGATTGTGCAATTGGCAAATGTGGATGCCTAAAGGCAATGCTGACCTGTTCTGCAGCGTGCCTTCACTGCCAAGGGAGATGTCTCAATAGCGTGCCTGTTGCCTAGGGCGACGATGAAGACAACGTAGAGCCCTTTCAGCAAGAACCATCACCACTGAGAATGACGATGCCATGGATGAACAACGCTTGTCAGGACCCTCACGTCCAAAGAGGATATGAAAACGTGAATCCATATAAAGTTGAGAGTGTAACATGATGTTATTGAGAACAGTGCCAAGGGAAATGGGGCCAACTCATACTCAAAAATTTTCATCAAATCCTTATCTGATCGTTTACTTATACACATCCGCTGAAACCGCAATGTTGGGTCAACTGCAACCTTTTCATCGTGAATTTTTATCGACGAGCTGACAGAAGACATTGGGAATGCCCGATCTTTGCGGGACAACTTGATGTATGAGAATGTCAAGCCCACTATCGCAATCATTGCCTTTTCACCAACTCGAACAGCATCGTAGCACGTTATTGTAGCATCTCCGACGACTAACCTAATCACCCATCACAATAATAATGATTATAAAATGAATTCCACTAATCATCTGTTCGAGAACAATTTACCTGCTTTCTTGCGTGCAAAAATTAATAAGGAATTTCCCATAAAGAAAAAACCCGTCTTAATAATTTGGTAAGAAAAAACAGCTTTTTCTGAAAATGACGACATTTTACGAAAAAACTTTAAATTGCTGTAAATATTTACTGGTTGGAGATTTATGTAAATATGTATACATATTCTAAAAGGCAATTAAATTATCTACAACTTTTTTCAAATAAATTTCTTTCTTGGATGAATATTTTAGACGATATGAAAGAATGTTTGATGAAAAATGTGAGGTAAAATGATTTTTTTCGAAAATATTGACATTTGTGGAGCGTATAACTCAAAAACGGCTTCGATTTCCAAAATTACGTATAGAATAAAAGTTGTAGACAATTTTATGAGCTTTTACTTATTCTTAAAAAGTTTTCCTCTGCGACGCACCGTTTTTTAGATATAAACGGAAACCCGAAAATCGGGACCTTCCCCCCCCTCCCCCCCCCCCCCTAGCTCACCACCTAGACGTCAGGACTTTTAGTATGTTTACACCCTAAGCACCCTAAACAAGTCCTGAAAGAATCGCTTAGGTTCCTGCTCACGCACTCTACAACTCCTTTTGGACCATTCGTTTACTGGACTATAATGCGACGGCGACGGCTGCCGTGGTCGAGGAATAAGGCTCTTTACCCACAATCTGAAAGTCACGGGATCGAATCCCGGTGTGCGCTAATAAATTTTATTTGATCAAATTGTGTTATTTTGCAATTTATTCATTTAAAAATATAATATTGTTTATTTGCGGCACGTTCCATGTGGAAGATACTCTCAGTATCACCATGGCGTAAGACCACCATTGAGAATTGAAACGTTGCTTAAAATGTGCTTGTTTGGTGACCAGATTTGAATTCCTTCCTCTTCTCCATCTCCTTTCCCTCCCCAAATAAAAGTATGTTAAGAGGGTATAACCAGAGAAAACCGAAAATGTATCATTTTTAAATCAAATTTTAGAAGTATTGACTTTTTTCCGCAAAAAATTATAAAGTGATTTCGAAAGATTGTTCTTTTATCATATAAATTTAAAGAAAAAATGTTTATTTTTACTATAATCAGGTTATACCACAGATCTTTCTCACATTTGTTAAATTTTCAAACGAAACTACTTAGTTTACAATGCATATTTCATATCATTATTGTAAATCAATACGTTATCTAGTAAATTCGTGTTTCAAAATTTTAATTTTAGTTCAAATAAAATCATTAAAAAAATATCCGAACACTTATTTTCTTACAATTAATATATTTCATATTTTTTGGCACATTTATTTTGCTTAGACATTATTGAAAAATTATAAATACTTGAGATAAAAAAATAATTTTAAAAAGAACTTAATTTGAATAGTTTTATCATCACGCCTTTTAGCATTTTTGAATGGGTATAAATTATAGTAGGTATAAATTAAAGCAAATTTGGAATGAAATAAAATCGATATTGAGTTATAATTTTAAAAAGCTGATACGGAGAATAATTAAACTTTCTCATTGGAACCGCCCTTTACGATCGTAAGAACATCATTCGACGAAATGTGGATTTTCGGCCGCTGTCTGGTTAAAGGCACTTAAATACGTAAAATAAATGTATATTTTTGGACATCATGCCTATCTCATCTACTGAAATAAAAAAAATCGTAATTTGTCTCTTGGGTACTAACTAAAAATAACGTAACATAAACGTCTAGATATCTTTAATTATCTTCCGACGTAAATATGTAAAATATGATAAAAGCATACCCAATTTGCGAGTTGAACGCCCAAAGCTATTAAAAATGAGACTTCAATTAAGTACGTTAACAAGATAAAATCGACATTTTCAAATAATGATTAACGACATCTCAAAATTAATTAATTTTATGTAACTACTGAGGAATGAAGAACTTCTTCTTCTTGTGCCTTGTCCGTTCAACGGACGTTGGCTATCATGTTGGCTATGCGGACTTTGTTTATTGCGGCCCGGAACAGCTCCACGGTAGACTGGCCAAACCACTGTCTCAGGTTTTTCAGCCATGAGGTTCTCCTTCTTCCAGGGCCCCGTCTTCCGGCAATCTTTCCCTGCATTATGAGATGCAGGATCTCATACTTCTCTGGATGTCTCATTACGTGTCCAAGATATTGAAGTTTTCGGATTTTTATGGTTTTAATTACTTCCTTTTCTTTATTCATCCGAACCATGACATCTTCATTTGTGACCCTGTCCATCCAGCTTATTTTAAGTATTCTTCTGTAGATCCACATCTCGAATGCCTCAAGTCGCCTAATCAATTCTTCAGTAAGCGTTCATGCTTCCATTCCATAAAATAATATTGAAAATACGTAGCATCTGACCATTCGCATTCGTAATCCAAGGTTGAGATCATGACTGCAGAACATTTTTTTCATGCGGATAAAGGTTGCACGAGCTTGCTCAATGCGGCATTTGATTTCAACTGAAGGATCCCATCTATCATTTACATTGCAGCCCAAGTATACAATACTTTGTACCTTCTCCAGTTTTGTTCCAGCAATATAAAGATGTTCATCCAATGCGTTATTTTTGCTTATGAGCATGTATTTTGTTTTATTTATATTCAATGAAGAACAAAAAAATTATTTCTTTTAATTTCTTATATAGATATTTCAATTTGGGAAGCGAATATGAGTACCGCCGCCCGGGAACCATTTATTGGATAACTAACACCCCTACTATACGTCGCCTCAAGAGGTTCTCTACGTTTGGTAAGCAGGGGTAACCGGGTTCATGGGATGAAATTTGTCTATTTCTTGGCAGCGCGCCGGCGCGGCGGACCTCTCCAGGCGGACCTTCTCAACCCATTGCCTTTCACCGCAATGAGATTAATAGATTCGTTCGTCCGTCACTCATGGACACAGTGACCCCAGATTCCTAGCCATCCCTCGTACTCTTTTCCTTCCCAAAACGTCCTCTCCTTCCTTTCCTTAAAAATACCCTCCACACAGCACCCCCACAGATGACATAGGCATAGAGGGAAATTGTTTTCCTTAGCGCCTTCTCCGTGGAGCAAACAAAAAAAAACAGATTGTCATTTCACAGCGTCGGAAGTAAAACCTTCAGAAAACTCAAGTAGACAAGAGTGGGAAGGCTACGAACCACCGTACAAAGAGGAGACCGATTATACTATCTCGTTCTCTCGCAGGCTAAATCCCTTAGATGTATGTGTTTGTCTCTTTTTAGTATCGCTATTTTTCATCTAGTTTCAAATCACAACGTTGCTAAAGAAGTTTTCACTTATAAAAAAAAAACCGAGGCTGTGGTGGAAACGTTAACTAAGTGGCGAGGTAACTAACTGACCAACTAACTAACTATCTAACCATCACGCCGCTATCCGCAGGAGTAGGCAGAGAGGACGGATCCCCAAACAACCCGTTCTTGGCACACACTCCTTGCCTAGTTCACATTAATACATCGTCTCATTTATGTTCTTATAGTATTTTTCGACATACCATTCGAGTTTTTGCTACTTCAGAAACGGATTTTTGCTGAATAAATAAAAAATTTACCAAAAAGAAACATGTCTTGAAATTTGTTGATTTATCTAATGTGTCATCCGCGTACAACTATGATGGATGGGCGACGTTGACTTCCTTTAAGAAACAAAAGGCTGTGATCAATCTGCCGTTCCCTGAATGTTTCACGTACTCGGAGCAAGCCGAACGTATTCACCGCTCAATCTACACAACGTAAAATAACACAAAGTTTCAAAAATATTTCAACTTATTTTCAGTGGAAGATGCTCAGAATAATTCTGGTATCACGAATCACATTCAAAACGTTCAATGAATTTAAGCGTTTATCGTTGATTGACCAGCCCGTTTAATCACAGGAGACCATATTTGTCCAAGCTCACATAGGTCATATGTAAATCGCTGTAACTCCCTTATTATCATTGTTAGAAATATATTCTAAACGATTTTTTAAAGGCGTGATACCACGCCTTATTCAAATCCAAAAAATAACTACTAAAAACTAAAATGTACACCTTTATGAAAACAAATTTTAAATTGCAATTTGAAAATAAAAATTGCAATTTTATGAATTTTTTATTAATTATTTTCATATTAAACGTCACAAAATGAGATGACGTTAACGTTTATTCTACACTAGCTTTTGCCCCCTGCTTCGCAAGCGCCACTCGCTCCCCTCCCCCCTTAACCCTCTCACCCCCCCCCCTCACCTACTACACTACTCATCCACCCCCTCCACACCCGTTACTTTATTTTTCAAACAGCTCGCGTGCCACCTATTAAAGCGTAACAATCAAACACGCGCAGTAAATTTGAACTATCAAAGAGATCTTCATGGTAACCTAAGCAAATAAAAAAATGACCGCCCACGTCAAACAATTACTTAGCAACGCTTTGCTTTTCGTCTGGACAATAAACGTATAATAAATCATTTCAAAATGCCAAAGCGTACCAATATATATAGCCTATAGTACTTGCAAATAATGTAGCTTTTTATTAGTGAAAGAATTTTTTAAATCCATTCAGTAATTTTTGCGTGAAAGAGTAACAAACATACATAAATAAATAATAATAATATTTGGCTGATTTATAAAGCGCCGTTTTCGTGAAAAATCACCTCAAGGGCGCTGTACATATAAGCACATATAATCAAATAAAATTAATACGATAGGCTTACAACTAAGATTCAAAATTATAATTAGGGACTTACATCTAAGATTTACATGTGGCTAGTGACTTACGACTAAGACTTATTACTACTGACATAAAACTAGTGACATACATGTATATTTACAACAGTGAATTAAAATTAGAGATTTACAATTAAAATAGGTATTTACATATAACAATAAATATTTTCAGTTTTGCCAGATATCTAATATTACCAAGTGATCAACAAAACTCTACAGGTGTAGGTACAGACAGCTAACAAAGAAGTATGTTATTGCTGCAAGTCGAAGCAGTTTGAGGATTTTATATATGTATATATATATACATATAATCCATACATACATCCATACATCCAGACATCCATACATCGATACAAACTTTCGCCTTTATAATATTATAAAAATAAAAAATAGGATTTGTCTAATAAAATATGAATGTGTTATTTTAGATAGAAAAAAAGTAAGGCTAACCATTTTTAAACTTTTTATGTTTGCATGCAAAATATTTAAATTAAAAAAATTATACATATTTTTTTAATTATAAAATTTGAAAGCATATTTCATCATTTTTCAAAAACAGTTTTTAGTTTTCCGAATGTTCAGAAATATTCTATTTATTTGGATTTTATTGTAAAGCGGAAATATTTTGTCCACCTGAAAAATACGCCAAATTTTTGAAGGGTTAGAAGTGAATCTAATCACCGGACAGGGTGCAGTCAGTTGAGACTGCAAATCTACTAAGCACTCCCGAGAAAACAAATGGATCTAAAATAATTTTCATTTTTCTTACACCATGCTTTTAGGGATTGCAATCCGGAAAACCAGATCCTGTATTCCGGCGGATCCGGCATCACTAAACGTTTTCCGGATCCGGTACCAATACCCCGGATCCGATGATGCTAACTTTTTGAAGAATAATCTTGCTGTTGCATGATTAAGTACTTTAAATGTTCACTTAAAATAATTATTAATTGTATGTTGGAGAAACTAAGGAGTTTTAATAACAATAAATAAAAAAATAGTTAAAAACTCATTATTGTGATAATTGGGCGATTCATTAGACTTTTTCATTAGATTATTTTTTATTTTTTTTTTTATATAAATTTTGGATTCATATTCCTTTTTTATAAAATTAATTTACTTATTCTTATTTTGCTGTCTCAGTAGAAGTAAAGTCACAAGGAGGAAATCCATAATTGGTTTTATTTTGGCTATTTACTACTATGTACAAACAACATGTACCATATATGTAAACTGTCGATTTCCCGAAAATTAATAAATAAATTATTAAATAAATAAATAAATGATTTCTGTTATAAATAGAATGGGATGTGTTAGCATCCTCAAATACCTAATTATTGTGATCTCAGTAGATAAAGGAAGTTGATTATGTTAGATTTAATAAAGTTAAATACTAAAATTGATCTATCTGTGAAATCTAGGAAGACTGACCAACCGTTTCGTAAAATTTAACTATTATAGTTTCCTCACTGTACTAGATTTATAATTGTTTGTTCAAGGTCTAATTATAACATTGGAAATAAAGTTGATTTCATATTTACATATGAGAAAAAAATTTGAACAAAAAGAGAAAATTATCCTGAATTGATCAATCCAGCCGGATCCGGTGGGATTGAAAATGACACCGGATTGCAATCCCTACATGCATGGTTTTATGCTAGCCGGGTTCTAATCACATTTCCAAGGGGAAGAAAAGACCTCTTTCTCAGACTTCAAATAGCCTCACAACATTTCCATATAGTTCCACTGGTATTGACTGATTAACTAGGAACTTTCGCGCGGTATCACAAAAGAAACTACAATAAAAACTCTTCAAATACAAACTACATATTCGGTTACAATCTCAGTCCTCAATAATTACAATATCTTCAACAAACCTAACCCTTAACCCTTACCACTTTGCCACGGAGGTCGCCATGTTCGCGTACGTAAAAAACAAATGAGGTCATACACTGTGTGTGTCGGAGAACACGGGGCGTGGTGGAAATAAAATTGCCTGTCAGGAGCCGGGCATTATTTTACGTTCCATGATTTTATTTGCCTTCTGATTTATTTTAAGTTAACACGACCAATTTTATGTTTTTTTTTTATTACGCCTGTGTACTAAGTATATCTAAAATATGTTTTGAAATTCTGGGTATTGTCAATTTTCTCGTTGCTCCTTCAGCAGGATTAATTTTTATTACTTCGTCTCGTTGCCTGATTTTTTGTATTATTTTAAAAGTGAATACCGCACAAGGTTGGTCATCCTAGGACTTGAAAGTTTGCTATTGTTGTGGGTATTGATGAACTCTTGTTCACTTTCTAAATATTAGGGCCAATGGATGATTTTTTTACATTAACTCCACACGGAGGCCTTGAGGAAAATACTTTCCCTCAGGGCGGATTTTTGACGTGTTTCCCGACTGTACACCGGTGCCGAGAGGATCAATGGAGCTAGTTTCTCGGGACATCTTCTATTGAAATTGAAATGAAACTGAGCAGAATCAAGGGTTTTTTTAAAGAGTCATGGGTTTTTTTAGGTATTTTGGTGCTCCAGACCTGAGGTAGTTTCCAAATTCAACAGTAGGTCGCACTTCCAATTTGTACAGAGTTAGCAGTTGTTTACTATAAAAGTATCTGCAGGCCATGTGCAATACGCCCAGCTTCTGAGAAGCTTAAATCTGACTTCCACGGAGCCCCGATACCTGAGCTGTTCACTTAGAGTTACATCAAGGCCTTTTCGGAAGATTGCTTCCATTAATCTAGATTATCATATCCGATTCCTTTTAATCGTAAACTGACTCAATTGGGTCTTTGAAACCTTAAATTTGAACAAGTTATTCTTACCCCCTTGAAGTGAAGTAACACAAAACTGTGGTATGCAAATGATATGTTTTTATTATAAGAGAAAATACGGTCGAGGTAACTCTGCTTCAAAGCCCTCCGAGCCATTGAAGTTTGTGTGGACTTTGGGGGCTTGTCAAACAAAAAGCTAACGCGAAATGTGGAGTGCGCAGTAAAGATCTGTCTCTGTTTTGAAATGTTCGAAGAACCGAAAGATTTCTAAATGTTCATCTGATGTGATTAGTATTACAGGTAAATTGATTCTCTCGTTTCGGAAAATTCCCTTCGTAGGTGGTGATACGTTGTAGTTGATAGACACAGTTTCATAATGCAGTTGAAGGGTGAAGCGATTGTTATATGAGATATGTGTAGACATAAAAAGTAAAGCTTATACCAGTTGCATCAAATTTTAATCTAATCAAAACATTATCTAATAAAAAATTGAAACTCTAGACTCACATACTAACGATGACAATTTTATCGGCATTACAGTTTAAGTGTTCTACAAATTTAATTTGAATGCTATAAAACTAAGCCTTGTACATACTATTCCAATGGACGATCATTTCATTTCGTTAAAACGGAATGCGAAACCTAACGGCGCCCTAACGCCGTTACGCCGTTGTATTTCCCGGCTAATTGGGCGTCGGCGTCTGTACTCGTACTTTGTACAGCGTCGCAACGCCGACGTCCGCGTCGGCACAGCCTTTCCGAGCGCTGTACCGCGCTGAACGTTACAACGTTGGGTAAAATGCTAATTTAATTACATATTTCGATACCACGAATTCGGCAATCCGATCGTTGAAAATAATGTATTTTGAATAATACGTGTATGTTTTCATGATAAGTCAAAGGAATTGAGACAAAATGCTACACACTTTTGCATCAACCCGCTACCTATTTGCTACCTAAAATACAAGTAATTAGAATCTCACAGCATGACGGAAAAAAGGCATGCTTGGATTAGAAGCAAGACAAAGGAAACCAACAATTCCAACTCATACGAGTAAAATAAATAAAAAAATAGGCAATTCCTTTATTTCTAAATTTTTAAATAAAATTAATATAGTACTTACTTTTGATTACTTTTGTTGTTTAAAAAACCAACATGTTTCGTAAGCAATGCTCATGTCATCAGGGTTCACTTAAAACTAATAACAACAATAGAATTAAAGATGTCAATGGATGGGCGGGGCTGGGAAGTATTTTATAAACTTTCAATTCCTTTATTGTTGAAAAAAAAACTACCGAACGCGAAATAAATCACCGAATTAAAAGAGACATTTGAACATAAATTTTCGCAAAACTAAATCAAGAACATCAACAAACTGCTCAATATCATCCATAGACCTTACATTTCCTCCCATGAGCTTTGTATTTTAAAGCCCTTCAAGAAACTCGTATTTACTATGGCAGCGTGCCCGCTGTGCTTATGAAATATTGATGAGGTCTACCCACAACCCGCCACCCAACACCCAACACCCAACACCCACCGCCCTCATAGTCATGGTAGTAGAGGCTAGGCACAGTGCCTTAGCGCTAAAATAAAAACACAGGAATCAGAATTCAGCACGCGAAGTCTGGTCGCCTGGTTGTCTGAAATAGGTACAAAAATTATTAAAATTTAATCATATTATCAACACGCATACTTTTAATACGCCCTAATTAAATTCACATCAAAAGAGTGGAAATTATTTTCGTGTAATTATAAATGTTTATACATAATATAAATATTGAAATAAATATACGAAACGCACAAATGTTTATACTTTCTTGTGAATATACAGTTCTGTGTAACAATACCAGCACAGAGTACCTACTTCAAACACTCGCTTATATCTATGTTGCGGCGCGCGAAAACTCGTAGCGAACGGCTGCCACGCCAAGACTAAGCGTCATAGAGAGTGCAGCGGGTTGGGCATTTGGCATGGAGGAGCCAGGTCACACGCCAGTGTTGCCGGAACGCGCGTAAAATCGTTCCTCGCTACCGCAGCACGTTGGAGACCTTATTTTACGAACAGCCCTGGCACTTTCGGTGCCGTTGAAAATATCTGCTACAAACATCCTTCTAGAGTCTAGAGCTTGCATTAATTTTAGGCTTTCCGATATCGTTCTACGATCTTTTGCAGCATTTAGGGTTTTTTTTAAATTGTGTTTAATATTTTCTTACGATTGTATTTAACGGTGACACGCAATTATTGTTAACGGAATATTTATGCCATTGACATTAAATAAATAAATGTATATAAAATGACGACAGAAAAGGAAACCTGAAAAAAGAATGTTTTAAAGTTGGTAGAAATGATGCAACATGGTGACGGGATAAAAAAAAACATTTTTTTTTTACACACATTTGAAAAATTGTTAATCAGCTTTTTTTTATTTTATATGTTTCGGGCTGTCATATTGGGAATATGGTTTAAATTTGCGTAACAAAGAGAACTTGTACATGCTGTGGGTATTCATTAGGGTGGGTCACGACTGTATGGGAAAAACAATCTTGTTTTGATTTGTCTAATAGTGATAAAAGAGTGTTAAATGTAGATAAAAATCACGTAATTTTTTTTAAATAATATAATATTTGGATATCATCTTCTTCCTCTGGATTGGCTTTGAAATTTCACATAATAGAGAAAAACCCACCCTTGTTAAATCTTAAAAAATGTTAGATAAACCATTAAAAATTAACTTTTTTTAATAAAATACGAAATAGAGGGAATATTTTGATTAATTTATAAAAAAAATATATTAATATAATTCAAATTATCTCAAGGCGGTGTGTTCAAATACCAGCAAAGTCCTTCTTTTTTTACATGAGCTCCACACAGGAGGCTCTGAGGAAAATAATTTCCTTCGGGGCCTATGTCACCTTTGGGGAAGCTGTGTGGAGGGTTTTTTTAAGGAAAGGAATGAGAGGAGACTTCTGGGAAGGAAAAGGGTTTGAGGGGTGGGTATGATTCTGGGGTTCAGTATGTCCTGGTCATCCGCCACCAAGACCTAGACAAACCTCACCCCATGAACCCGGGCACCCCTGCCAAATCACCAAACGTAGCGAACCACTTGGAGTGACCTATGGCAGAGGTGTTGGTTATCCAATAAAGGCTCCCGGGGCGGCGGTACCCATTCCCGCCTCCCAAATTGAATACTCTCAAATTTCGGCAATATTTTGAGATACTCAATCTTGTTGGGACTTTTCGTAAATGATTTCGTAAAAATACTCTATATTCGCTATGGAAGATTACAAAAAATATGGTTTAAAGGATTCAAATTAACTTTTATACACGCTAGAAATAATCTCTTATAATGAAAATTTTCAAAACTTTGAAGTGAATGCGAAGGAAGAAGATCATATCGGAAATTTGAAAAATTTTAAACACGTCGTCGTTTTGAAACAATTTGGTACCCTTTTATCGCTCTTCGAATTTAAAAATTATATTTTTTTTAAATGACCCACCTGAGTGTTCATTTTGCATTAGAGGAAATACTGGTCTTTGAACATCCCAGTTCCATCTTCTGTATCTTTTTTTACTCTTTTTACGAAAATCCGAAATATTCGCACTCCTAGCTTTAAAAAGCCGCCTGCAGAGATAACCCCATTTTCCCGAAGATTTCCAAGGAAATTGCTAACTTGCCGGAAAAGCCCGGATGCAAAATATCGAATTCCGCTGTAATGGCATAGCGCAACATTTAAGAATTTCAAGGAGAGAAGCGATAGTTTGTAACATTTCCTGGAAAAGGTTGAGATTTTTCCGACTTAACATCATTTTGCAACACTGGCAACATCCGTGACTGATATAAGAGCCATGACTCTTGACCCAGCGATCGTACTTAAAGCCTGAAAAGTCAACGTAAAAATATTAAATTTAAAACTTGTTTTATGTATACCTAAGAATACATTTTTAAATATAACTGAAAATTTTGTTAACTTACGTTTTTTCTACAGATAATGAGAAAGACAAAAGTATAAACAAACTAACTAACCATCACGCACTTTCCCCGCAGCGGTAGGCGGAGAGGACGGACCGCCAAACAACTCGATCTTGGCACACACTCTTTGCCTCACTTACATTCGTACAACATCTCATACATAATTTTCAATTATTCTGACTTTTGACATGGCCCGACTTAAGAATCTTTAAATATTATTTTTCTTATTAAATGTCTTTTAATTGTTATATAATGTGATTTACAAGGTTATATGATTTGAAATGTGTGTTGCATAATACAAAATTTTGTTTGAAATTTTAACAAATCTGCCAACGACCCATGGGATAACCTTATTATACTAAAATTAAACATTTTTCTCAATTACGTTTTAAGATTTTCACGGCCAAAAGTATTTTCGTTGTTTGTTTTTGGGGTGTTATGCCGTGTTGCGCTTTTATGCGCTGTTCCTTCTTTAGGTTAGACAGCGTTGCAGTGTCCATCATCAGGGCAGATCCGGTAGATGATGGACACTGCAACGCTATCCGAAACGTTGGCTAAAGAAGGAGGTAGCGCAACACGGCATGACACCCCAAAAACAAACAACGAAATTTTTTTTTCTCAAAATTAAAAACATTTAAGTTTGAGAAACTTTAACTTTACTAGATAAAAGACCAATCTTTCGAAATCAATTCATAATTATTTGTGGAAAAGAGTCAATACGACTAAAATTTGATTTAAAAATGACATATTTCCGGTTTTCTCTGGTTATTCCCCGTTCAGCGAGCGTTTTCGGTCCTCGGGAGAGCGTTCAATTTCAGCGCGGTATTTTGCAATTGGCGCCTGTCTTGATAACTGTACCTATTCATTATTTATTTTGTTAAATTAATACACCCTAAAGAGAATCCATATTTTTCACCATGTCGGAAGCTAGTTCTATTGCGGATGATCGGGATCTATTAAATGACAGCGACACTACGGACGAGACCTTTGTTCCGATGAATGGAGGAAGTGACATTATTACCCATCGCAATGCATCATTTTCAACCTCATAATATGCGCTCGCTGAAAAAGTGATTACGTGGACTTCGCTTGGGTAAAAACAGTTGAGAAGCGACATAATCTAATATTTTTATATTTTTTTAATATCTTTTGAAGTTGTAAATGTGTAGTTTTTTTTATTAGAAGCATAAAATATCATTCTTTACTAGTATATGGGGGCTCCATCGTAGCCACAGTAAAGTACGCCTTCCAAAAACTGGGCGTACTGAACAGGGCCCGCAGATACTTTAATTGTTCACAACTGCTAACCATGTACAAATCACAAGTGCGCCCCACGGTTGAATTTGGCAGCCACCTCTGGTCTGGGGCTTCAAAATAGCTGACAAATACCCTCGACTCTGTGCAGAAACGAGCGATCCGTTTAATACATTCTCCTATCTTAACATACGGATTGCAATCTTTAAAGCATAAGCGTCGGGTGGGAAGGCTATCCTTGTTCTACTGGTATTACAATGGAAGATGCTCCGAGGAATTAGCGTCATTGATCCCTTCGGCACCGGTGCATAGTCGGGAAGCACGCCAAACGCGTGCCCAACTTTGTACACGGTTGACATTTGTCACATGAGAACAGGTCGCTTCTTCGACTCGTTCTTGTATTCACAGCTCGGCTATGGAATGATTTGCCGGCTTCTATGTTTCCTCCTTCCTACAACATGGGTCTCTTCAATACCAATGTTCATTCCTTCCTCTCCTCAAAAAGACTCTCCACCCAGCATCCCAGATGATACAGGTACAGAGGGAAATTATTTCCCTCAGGGTCTCCTATGTGGAGTTAATGTGAAAAACAAAAATAATAATTGCAAAAAGAATCGTCAAAATTGATTGATATTTGTCCAAGTTATTGCATTTTTATTGAATACCATAATTTTTATCATTGCAAATTAAGCATTGCACTAAAATATTTTTAAACTTCGTTAATGAACCTAATAAATCGTTTAAATGAGTATAAACCATGAATGCAAATCGAGTTTAAAAAACAGAATCGTTCAAACGCGAATATTACGAATGAGTTCTATTTCGGTTGTGTCTCAGAGGACTGGGGTGAAAAAATTATACGCTTCTCGGTCTCATTTGCAAAGGAATAATAAAACCTACCCTGGTCGTAAGTTAACGCCAGGGGGTAGGAAAAAGGTAAAAGTATAGGAAGTGGAGCCTTGCAGAGCCGGACAAGGCTGGGCAGGAAAATGTATTATTCCAAAAGAAGTTTCATACCGATCCGACCCGCTACGCAGTAACTAGACGAACGCATTCGCCGCCAACTTAGCCAAACTTCATCTTATAAATCCGGGTACCCCTGCTAATTAGACTTAGCAAGGATACTATAAGGTGCAATAGGTCACCCTACTTGGGGTGACCTATTGCAGAGGTGTTGGTTATCTAATGAATGGTTGTCGGGGCGGCGGTATCCGTACTCCCCTATCAAATAGTAACATCCCAACTTGCACAGAACTGAGCCCGTTTAATCACGGAAGACCATATTTATCCCAGCTCAAAAAGGTCTTTGAGAAATCGTTGTGTCTCCCTTACTTTCATTCTGAGAAATATGATCTAAACGGTATTGGAAAGAGAAAGCATTACGCTATATATTGAAATTAACTAAAAAATAATTTTAAATGCAATTTAAAAAAAAAATTAACTTTGTGAATATTCAAGGAATCATTTTTACATTAAATGCTAAAAAAGTTACGTAAAACAATAGCGTTTATAATTGATTTGTCTAATAAAATATGTGTACTTTTTTCCATTATCACTCTCTATTTCTCTCTTTGGTTTCAATCCTGGGATTGGTTTGCAGCAATTTCATCTATTCGTTTCTTCCACTCTTCCCTGTCTTGTGCGGCTCTTTTGAAGTCTGCATATGATAAGCAGCGCACGTCCACCAGCAGGTCCTCCAGGTACTCTCGGCGTGGGCGTCCCCTAGCGTTTGTCCCTTCGGTCATACCCCCCATTATGGCATGCAAGAGGCCTTCTTGTCTTATTGTATGGCCGATCCATTCATGGGACGGTCGGTCTAAGAGCGAGGTCGACAGCCGTATACACCAGGCTAGGCTTGCATTCAATTAAAGGTCGAAAATAATAGAATCGAATAATATAGACCTGAAACTGAAAATACTCCTCATCAAGACCTATGTATGGAGTATCTTGATGTACGGCTGCGAAACATGGTGCCTATCCGAAAGAGATAAACGGAGACTAGAGGCTTTTGAGATGTGGTCCTATAGAAGACTACTAGGAATTTCCTGGAGAGACCACATCACAAATGAGGAAGTTCTCCAAAGAATCGAAGGAGGAAGGCACCTGCTCAGGACCTTGTCCGAAAGGCGCGCAAGGTGGATCGGCCATTATCACTATTATCAGTAATTTTAGTTAGAAAAAATGTAAGGTGAGCCATTTTTAAAAAGTTTTAACGTTTGCATTTAAAAATTTAATATTAAAAAAAAAAAAAAATTATTTTCTAATAATACAATTTGATAGTGTATTTCACCACCTTTCAAGAACAGTTTTTAGTTTTCAGATACTTTCACAAACATTCCATTTATTTGAATTTTATGGCAAAGCGGAAATATTTTTACTGTCTGACAAAATACTCCTGATTCTTGAAGGTTAAATATTAAAATTTGATGAATTCTTCAAATTCTGTTAATCATCGCGTCCTTAGACATAATTGTGAGACACTTTATTGAATTACTTCTGCCCGTATCTGATCCCAAATGAGAAACGTTAAAAGCACTAGATTCAGTCGTATCCAAGGCAAGTCAATAATCTCTTTTACAGGGAACTCGGGGGTAGGGAAATAAAAGATGATAAGAAATGTAAAAGATAGCCGAATAAAATCAGAAGAAGGGAGAAAAAGTTTTTAAACAAGTACTTCGCATTAATGAAACGTTGCAGACATCGAAATGATTATATTCAACGTGAAAAACACCTGCGAACTTTTCAAGGGACTTAACTAAATCTTAGATGGAAAACAGGGGAGTTTTATTATTTGGGATTATCAAATCAGCGAATTAATGAACAACAAACGAATTCAACAATTTTTAAACGACTTCGAAAAGGAGGAGGTTCTCAATTCGACTGTATTTTTTTTTTTTTTGTGTTTTTTTGTGTTTGTTACCTCAGAACTTTCAACTGGGTGAACCGATATTGATGATTCTTTTTTATTTGAAAGCTGGTGCTTCCCGTGTGGTCCCATTTTGATTTGGTCCAGTTCTGACAATGGCATCCATGAGAAAATCATATAAGTCTTAAATTTGCATCAAGTATGTGCGCGACAAATGGACGAATAACTCAATATCACGCCAACCGATTTCGATGATTCTTTTTTTATTGATGAGAGTTTGGTTAGGTTCTGATTATGGGATCCATGACAAAGTAACGGAACTCTCCAATTCTGAAGAACAAATTTACGATACTCGGCCGAATCTTAATCGAATTAGTTAGTCTACTTCAGATTCACTAAAAATCAAAAAATAAACAAAAATTTTAACAAAACAAAAAAACGACTTCAAAAAATGCACTAAAAAGTAAAAAAATAATTTCGTATTCTTCTACAACTTTATAATCAACTTACCTTTTCTACTCATCAATATGTAGGTACGATTGTTATTTTTGGAGTCGGTGTCAACCAAGGTACCCGCGGCCCGGCGTGTTCACTTGACAGCTCCTCTCCCGCCGACACCGACTCCAAAAATAACAATCGTACGTACATATTGATGAGTAGAAAAGGTAAGTTGATTACAAAGTTGTAGAAGAATACGAAATTATTTTTTTACTTTTTAGTGCATTTTTTGAAGTAGTTTTTTTGTTTTGTTAAAATTTTTGTTTATATTTGGTTGCGTATGTTAAAAAAAGTGTTGGTTGCGTACGTAAGAATAACTTATTTTTGTCTTTTATAATAATTGCTAATCCATAAATATATCTAAACAGTTTGGGAGGTAGATGTGGGTACTGCCGCCCCGGGAGCCATTTATTAAATAACCAATAACCATGCCATTGGTCAACCCAAGTGGTTCGCTGAGTTTGCTGAATAAATACAGTTGCCCGGGTTCATGGTGTGAGGTTCGTCCAGGACTTAGCAGCAGATGCGTATGCTCACCAGTTGCGTGGCCGGCCGGATCGGGAGAGGCCTGTTTGGACAGACCCTTTGACTAATCTAGCTGGTCTCTCTCGACCTATCGTTTTGTGCGAGCGGGAGGGATGCATTCATACGCTCGTCACTCCTGGACACTGACGCCTAGATTCCTACCCACCCCTCAAGCCTTTTTACTTTCCTGAACTTCCACTCCTTCCTTTCCTTTAAAGCACCACCAAAGATACACCCTAGCAAAGATAAGCACTCCATAAGAATGTTATTAAGGATCCTATCTATAAACCTAAAAATGCTCACTCACTTCTGATATATTATAATAAATTCTAAACTCTGCTTTTACTTGACATGTAGTTGAATATCCAGAATTGAAGCGGGTGTTCCAGTCAAAGCTCTCAAAATAAGAAAGCTTCTTTTCCCATTCGATATATTATTCGTCAAGGCGTGGGACTGATATAAATTTCCTTTCAGCGAGGATTTCCCAGGCTGATTTAACCCCGCTGAGAATTGAAGGCTGTGTGTTTTACGTACGTCATGAGTTTCATGTTGTTCTTTAATTTTCTTCATGAGTTCTAAATGACGTTTATTGAGAAAAAAATCGTACCTAATATTACATTTGTCGCATTTTTACTGATTGACGAAAAGAAATTAATTTTAATCAAATTTCGATGTTTGATATAAGTAAACAAATCAAATTAATTTGTATTTTGAAATTGAGAATTTATGATGATGTGGATGCTGTGTGGAGGCTCTTTTTAGGAAAGGAAGGAGAGGAAGTTCTGGGCAGGAAAAGAGTATTATCTGGGGGTCAGTGTGTCCAGGAGTGACAGACGTATGAATCCATCCCTCCCTGTGCGGTGCAAGGCGATGTTTCGAGAGAATACGGCTGGAGAAGTCAAATGGACTCCCTCAACCATTCTCTCCCGATCCGGCCTGCAATGAAGCTGGTGGGCAGCTGCATCCGCCGCCAAGACCTGGACACCCAGGTACCCCTGCTAAGTCACCAAACGTAGCTAACCACTTGGGGTGACCAATGACAGAGGTGTTGGATATCCAATAAATTGTTCCCGGGGCGTTTGTATGCCACTTAATATAGGAATTCTTTCTCCCTGCGTGTCCTTTTCCATTCTTCCCGTTCCGCTTACTACCCTCCCTAGTTTCCCTCCCCCCCTCCCGCTTGTCATACATTCAGTTCTGGTACATTCAGTTTTCAAACAGCCGTGCCACCTATTGCAATTTTTTCATACAAATTTCATAATGTCAGAACCCTCAAGTATATATATAAACCATCGTGGGCATACACATAAAATCCCCAGAGTTTCATCGCAATCGGATGAATGGTTTATCTACACCATTCTCGTATATTCTCTTAAATATATTTTTTGATTTTTATGTACGAGTACAAAATTAATTATTTTTTAAAAATATTTATCGTCGTAAATTGTACGTGTGATTCATTCCTTCTCTTTTTATCTTACGACTTCTATTAAGTTCCTTATTATCCCCCCGGCATAAAATTTAAATATGGGATTAGACATTCTTCATAAAGGCTCTCTGAACTCTGATTGTTAGCCAATTTCTTCGGTCCTCAGAACTTCCGCGGTTTGTCCACCTGTTCCTCTGTCTGTCCATGAGTAAATTCCACTGGGATCCCCACATGATCATGGTTTTCAGTATTCTGTCAGTTGACGTACTTTCCACATGGCTAAACATTGCCCTCTCTCGGGCCTGCCGGATCTTATGACGGTTTTATGATCAAATAAAATACTCAAATTTATGATTAATTTTAAATCTATTTTATGGTAGAATGTGTTTTCTCATGGCAAATGTTAATTTTTTTCGTTATTTTGTGTGAATACTTTACTAGCAGACCCGGCCACACGTTGCTGCGGCTAACGAAACCTTTATAACCAACGCCATCTGGTAAATCAAATCCACACCGCCCGTTTGTCGCCCACTGCCCACTGCCCGCTACCCGCTGCCCGCTGCCGCTTGGCCAGATATATTATGTATTTCAACAAATTTAAGCAAAACCTTGACAAATTATATACCTAAAAACCTTCCTCATGAATCACTCTATCTATTGATAAAAACCGCATGAAAATCCGTTGCGTAGTTTAAAAGATCTAAGCGCACATACAGCATGAGCGACTTCATTTTATGCTTAGCAAAGATAGCGAACGGAAGGTAGGGTTGATTGAAATTAATTTGCATTGTTTCAATTTGTATCTTTGCTACATATTTTATTTTATATTTGGCTGAATTCTTCTTAGCAGGATATCGCTTTTATTATTACCATGACAATCCACGATTACGGTACCGTGACGGCATTAAAAAGGCAATACACAGAAGCTCCTTATCAAGCTGCAGCTCTTTCAAAAGATGAGATACACAATTTACGTGGGTCTGTTTCCTCGAAAGGAAAAGTAATCATTTTCTTGCATCTCTCTGTGACGTTTACACCGTGACGTATCCATATACCCTACTAATACTACTTGCCGTGACAATAATTTTGGAAGTATGAAATATAGTTATGAGGAAAATATTGAAGTGTGAGTGAATTCCAAAAATTCAAAAACGTCAATTTTGATTTCGTTTTTAACCATGTAATGCTGCAGCTCTTTCTTACACACTAAAGAACAACAGTCGAAAATGAGACAAACAAAAGGAATCATTAGCACTCATTAGCACTCCCTCACACGTTTAAAGAAAATGAAACGCAATTCCCGTCGCCGTAGCTGAGCCGTAATAGATGATGTGTTTCCTCCAAAGGAAAATGAAGTGCTTCGGATGAAACAGACTCACGTGTATTATGTGTTTCATCTTTTGTCTCACTATTATTTAACGTGTAAGAAAGAGCAGGATCATTAGGATAAAAAAATGACATTTTATTCCTTCCTTGTGCCGTCACTGTACCGTAATCGTGGATCGTCACGGTAATATTAAAGGTGCTCATTAGGTGACTTTTTATTTTTTTACGTTAGCTCCATACGGGAGGAAAAAAATTCCTAAAGACCTATGACATCTTTGAGTTTGGGCTGGGCATTGTTATGATAAGGAATTATCGTGATTTTGATTGCAAACCGTAACTGTAGGACTCTAAAAATATTGATAAATAAATGTATGCTGTTATGGTCAACGAGGTGACTGTGGACATAAAACACGTTAACGTGTTTACAGTTTGAAAACATATATTCATACCGTTATCCTGTATACAATCTATGAGAGATAGATTGTCACTTGACATGCAAATGCACTTAGCGCAAAATAGGACATTTGTTCCAAAGTGGGTACTCGGTGTTCACGAACTTCGTAGCAGAATTGTTAGAGTAAGTCTCCGCAATGGTCTGGGTCTGGACATCAAAGATTGTATCGAAAGCTTTTTTATTGGAATCCCATCCGTAGTGAATCTTTAATAATCTCTGTCAAACAAAAAAGAACCTTTTTCATGGAGTGATTGTCCGGAACAGCTGGAGATATTATAAAGTCACCGATTTTTGTTTATTTTTTAGTATTTTGTCAAGGGAAATTAATGCAGGAAAATCAATACTAATGTAAGACCGAGTACATGCAATATACGGTATCACTATTCAGATGTAATTACCGAACACGACTAAAGCTTTTCAAGCCAAGCTTCATTTCTGAACGGTAGTTTTACACCAGGGCGATACCTCTGGAAAGTGACGCAAACGTACTTTACATTATTTAAAATACTCCGGGATCTGAACCCTCGACCTCCGATCGCTAGTCGAGAGCCTTACCCCTCGACATTAGTTAATATGTCATGCAAATTGTTTTTCTCCCTCAAGAAAAATCACAATTCAAAATGAAATTAAGCAATTGGTAAGACCTCTCATTAATTGTGAAGACCTATTATCCATAGGTATGTTTTCACATGCTCCTTTATTCCATCCAGATAACATAACCAACGATGAGCGTAATAGTCCGCTCCAAATTGATCCATTTTCAATTAATATTTACGCTTCCGCAACAATGGAGAAACTAACAACTGTTATAATAAATAACAAATAGGTAGCATAAACTGTGTTTTAGGAAATATAAGACAGCTGGTTTAAATCAATAATCATATTTTGATAATAAATAAATCGTATTTGTTCTGAAACGTATACAAAAATACACAAATTATAATTCGGCGCTGAGACCGATATGATCCAAATGTTTTCTCCACAAATAGATGATAGTTGAATTCAATTTATTAATTGTTTTTGTGTTTAATTCGTAGAACTCCATTTTAATTTTTAGAAATTTAATAAAAATAAATTTGATAATGTTATTATCGAGTTCTGCAAGTATTTTAGAATGTATTTTAGTTACAGCTGTTTCGACTTGTAAGGTCATTTTCAAACTGTGGTGAAGCCATTTACGGACGACTTATTTATTGATATTTAAAATATTATAAATAAGTCGTCATTAAGTGGCTTCACCATAGTTTAAAATGACCTTACAAGTCGAAATAGCTGTAACTAAAATACATTCTAAAATACTTGCAGAACTCGATAATAACATTATCAAATTTAATTTTAATTAAATTTCTAAAAAATTAATCCAATTGATTTACAGAAGGTACGCGAATATTAAGGCATGTAACAAATATTACCTACGCTTAAATGTTGGCAATTTAATGTGTCTTGAACATAGCAAAAACTCTTCAACGTTTTAATATTCATTCATTCATGTTTAAATTACAAAGTGAAAAATCAATTAAGCTGACACAGTAAAAACTCTACAACGGTGCGATACTCAGAAATCGCGAAAAATCTCTACTATGGTACGATATTCAGTAATCGCGAAAAACCAGCTAATCTGACACAGAAAAAAACTCTTGAATGGTGAGGTACCAGAAACGGGAGGTATAAAATCAGTAAATCTGATACAACAAAAACAGATAGATTACTGACGTCAGGAATCTTTTCTTCCGTTCATTTTTCTGATTGTAATTTCTAGGCCATCGAATACTATCTTAACTATTTCAGTGTTTTCCTGAGGTTTGTCCAGGTCTCGGTGGCCGATACGTCTGCCCACCTGCTGCGTGTTGGGCAGGATCGAGAGAGTTTAGTTGAGGGAGATCTTTTACCTTCCAGCCAGTATCTCTCAACCCATCGCCTTGCACCTCAGTTGAAGGGATGGATTCATATGTCTGTCACTACTGGACATACTAAGCCCCAGATTCCTACCCATCCCTTATTCCTATTTCCTTCCCAAAACTTCCTCTCCTTCCTTTCCTTACAAAAGCCCTCCACTCAGCATCCCCTGAGATGACACAGGCCCCGAAGTAAATTATTTTCCTCAGGGCCTCCTGTGTGGAGCTAATGTAAAAAAAAAAAAACGTGTCACAACCTCGAATTTTGTCGAATTTTAAAATAAGCTTTCAGTGTCAAAGCTTTCACTTAGTGCAATATAGAGATGACTTTCCTACGTTGTTGACAATTGACAAAAGTTCTTGTTACGCCAGAATCTTCTTGTACAACATCAAACATTGCTCTAGTTTTATTTATCCGTGTTTGCACTGAAATCCAAGCTATTCGGTGTCTGATAATTGAATCACCGTAATTTATTCACCCTCTGATTTGGGTTGTGTTTGAATATTGGTTTTTATGATTAAGCATTAGATATGCAGGCATATATTATATATAATAATACATTTTTTTCAAATCTTTATTAAAAACTAAAATACTTTTATCCGTATGGGAAGGGGTGGGGGGAGATATCTTCACCTACCGGGGAATGTTTGAGATTTATTTATTTTTCTAGTTTTTGACATAAAGTTTAGGGATTTTTACTGTTTACATAGATATTAACTACGGTATTTAATAATAAAAAAATGTTAATAATTGCTTACCATTTGCCTGCCTCCATGGTCGACTGGTAGACTCACGACTAGCAATCCGAAAGTCGCGGTTTCAAATCCGGCGTGCGCAAGTAAATTTTAATGTTACAGTACTTGCTAAACTTTAATGCCGACCTGAACTTGATGCGATCCATTTTCGCGAGGCTACAGTCACTTTACTGACTTTACAATGACCGTAAGCGAAAGAGATGCGTAAAAACATAAGTGCGACAGAGAAAGACGTGAGCGGGGAGGCATGCCACTTTTCGGACCTCAAACTCGCCTGTTATTATCGCCCTTTTGCGATGATTTCAGTATCAACATCAGATCGGTATTAAATTTTTGAATGTACTGTAACAATGTAGTAAAACAGACTGTGCAGTTCACACGCGGTAGAAGTGAAACCTTCAGTAAACTAAAGTAGACAAGAGTGGGGAGGCTCGAAGCACCGCACGAAAAGGAGACCGATAATACTATCTCACTCTTTCGCAGGCTATTTCCTATAGATATGTGTGTTTTAGTGACGGTGACGTTGAGTTTTCAGTGAGCTAGAGTGGATTGAAAAATACGACATTACTGATGTTTTTGCAGCTTAAAATGAATATATATTTTTTTTCAAAATTTCAACTTTTTGTATGAAGCTATACTGAAATGTGGATGCGGCGCATCCCTTGTCTGAAGGAATCCTGGAGATCTTCATACATAAAGTTGAAATTTAAAAAAAAATCATATTCAGCTACAACAACGTCAATAACATAATATTTTTCAATCTTAGCGCTCTAGCTCACTGAAAACTCACAGCCCGCCACTGATATGTTTGTCTCTTTTTAGTGTCAATATTTTTCGTTTCATCTAGTTTCATATCACAACGGTGTTAAAGAAGTTTTCATCTCAAAAAAGATGAATGCGTAGAGTAAGTATTACTGTAATGTTAAAATATACGTTACAAATTGGAAAATGTTAGCTGAATACCTACAGAAAAATTAGGTGTATGGAATGTAATAGTTTGCAAGAAAAGCTTTTTTTTAACACCACGAATGTAGAAGTGGTGTGTAAACCAAAATAAAAAGAAAAAGGGCTTCATTATACAGACAAATGCCATCGCATGCGTAAACATACAACAGTTCAATGTACGAACAGGACATATAATTTTATAATTTATTTGGTGACCATTACGGAGATAGTTGCTATTGCTATTTTAACCAACAGGTTATATGGCGAGGGGTCTGGGAAACTTGCAGCACGCGATGGCTTGAAACACGCAGTTTTTATTACACCTCGCACGAGAATTTCACTGCTCGAAGCCTGGGGACCCAAGGGAGAAAGGTAGAGGTGTGCTGGGTCCAGGTCCGAACCCAGGACATTGTGAATCAGGAGGAGGATTCCCGTTCTCCATTCCTTGTAAAGGACATGTCCCCAATAAACCCATCTCTCTCATTTCAACCAACAAGAGGGAGTATACTAAAAACAATTATAGAGAAATATTGCCTAATATATCTTCGTCCAAAAGTTGTTTTAGTTGTAGGTTGGTGGAATGTATGTTGTAATAAATGTGAATGTTGAATCGGTCCGTGTTTATCTATGTAAAGTTATCAAATGGTTTTTAAAATTAGAATATCTTTTGTATATAATTGTTTCAGTGACATTAAATTCAAAGTTTTAAAATATAATCTGTAGGAATTCTGATGGGGGTCAAGTATAATTTTCAACAATGACTTTTATGCTAAGAGGACTGGTTTTATAGTGGATTCGCATGAGCTTCCCCATCCGATAAGACCATTTTGTAGATTAGATTGGGCTAATGCATAATAAATTTTAACTAGTTGTTCTTTATCTGTAGATTAGATTGGGCTAATACATAATAAATTTTAACTAGTTGTTCTTTATCTGAAAAATTTAAAAATTTCTAAAATTATTCGAAGATTATTTATTGCTTTGTTTATTATTTCATTACTGGCATTTCATATGTACCTATACTAAGGACGTTTCCCTAGCCGAGGATAAAGAACATTAAACCGCCTCCAGTTTTCTTTCAATATAATCTTTCAATCTCTCTTTAGTTTAGCCTCATTCATTAATATACCAGTTATTTTGCATAACGTACTACATTATTCAAAAAGTTGTGTATATCAAGAGCCTAGCCGACACACGAGATGCCTAGCGACTGACTTGAAAACCGACTGTCGGAATCGTATGTTGACCATGCTCGCCAACTGACCATAGATGACGAATTTGGCAATATCTTTTATAATTTTAGATTTTCACGGTCAAAAGCATTTTTGTTATTTATTTTTGGGGTGTTATGCCGTGTGACAAATCGGCAATCGCCGAGCACTAAATCGAAACTGGCCATTATTTGGATATGTTCCTGAAGTCCTGGGAAGACTCAAAACCCATAGAGAACGCCTGATTACGGAAGCAATCGAAATCCATAAAAAACCCAATTAATACCGGTTCCATTGGAACCGGCTGGGATCGAGTATGGCTTCGCGTGAATCTAAAAAATGGGACGTCATCATTCTTCTGCATTTTACGAAATAACATGGCGAAAAATAGTGGCTTGTGTTTTGAAAACGTGTAAAAATAGAAGTGAAAAAGAGAATAAACCCAATTGTCGTTTTACATTCCATAGGCAAGCATTATTTTACTTTATTATAAGCTTATTCAGATCACATAATATGGTCGTTTTTGTAACACTCACTATCACTCGAGACACATGGCGTGTGCTCGTCGCTGTTTTGTGGGGTAAGTAAATTATGAAACATTTGTAAAAGTGTCTTAACTAAATACGTCAACAAAATATTGGACTATGAAAATAGGCGAACTTTACTTTGCTGTATTTGAAATTTGTAAATTTGTTCATTTCGCGGCGAGCAATTCGCGCTCCCATGTAAAAAGGTCTATTCATTAAAAAGCAGAGTTTACTTTTTAAAACTAAATGGTGATATTATAATGCGAGATGCCCATATACTCTCAGATTGAGTTATTGACGAATCACATATCACCGAATTCATCTTCCCGCTCTGCGCCCAGCTGTAGTTGGTTTCTTCCCCTCACCTTTATGTTCTGGTCTATTAATATTCATATGTCTATGGACGATCCAAAGCTGATATCAAATAATGAAGGGTTTTACTTATTAATAGTATTTGCTCAATCAAAACTTTGGAGCGTTCTTATAGCTCAGATTAACTTTAATTTTCTACACAACCAGCAATAATTATTATGGAACCCATACTACCTACATTTATCGTGTAACATTCATAGGTATCGTGTCATAATAGGTACCTACCGAATATTCTTAGTTGAGATCTTGTTCATATTGTCAGTGTTGGTTAAATGAAACTGTGGTGTACTGTTGTTTCCTCTGATGAACAATACAATGATAGGGAGTTTCAAAAATTACTTCCGTTTCCTTAGGTTGAGTCTTGTTTATTATCGTGTTTTTTTTACAATGAATATCTAACTGGACTTAACATCCATTCCAACTGATGCGCTGTGATAATCTGGAGTAGGAAAAATGAACCCTAAAGGTGCCCACCTGTAGATCGTACATTTTCGGATGTCTTCGTAACCGTTTGAATTAGATAGTTATCCCTCTCACATGGTACAACTACTGACCTCTTTTAAGACACCTTAAAACTACATATAACTAGCCATACTAAAGACGGATGAGAGACATTGAAACTACATACGTATTCACAAACATTATTGAAACTTATATAAATGACTCTAAGTTTGATACGATTTTAGATTTTCACGGCCAAAAGTATTTTAGTTATTAGTTTTTGGGGTATTATGCCGTGTTACGCTACTTCATTCTTTAGCCAACGCTGTCCGAAACGTTGGCTAAAGAAGGAGGTAGCGCAACACGGCATAATACCCCAAAAACTAATAACAAAAAAAAATTCTAAGTTTGAACAAACACAAACGATGAAATATTTTATAGAAAATGTCCCCTGTAGAAGTTTCCCAGAACCTATGCTTTTTTAACCAAGTGTAGTGGTTTCTGGTGCCGTTTACTGGCTTACGATCTCAGGATCCCACTATGGCCCTGTAATTCAATAGTTGTTCTGTAATCCTCGCTAAGTACGAGATACCTCCCTCAAATTAAAGCTGGCTAAATCAGCCGCTTAAGGGTAGGTATAGGTAAAAATAAATAAAATAATAAATAGGTTAAAATAAATCGTAATCTAATCTTTGATAGATGATGCTAAGCGAGTTATTTTGGAAATGAATTATTAGTTTTGCGGCCGTACATACGCACCATGAATATATAATAGTTTTGTCCGCATTTACACTCTATTCTTTCAAGAAATGCAGACAAAATGGTGTTGGATTGAATCAGCGATACAATATACTTTTTTGTATGCCTTTCTTGAAAGAATTGTGATTTTAAACGAACAAACCTATCATTCATGCTATTTCCGTATGTACAAGCGTAAACAAACAATTATTCTAAATATTTTAAAGCATTTCTTGCAAAACGTATTTTTTTTGTCAAATAATTAGCGCCATCTCTGAATGAGAAGTTTATGAATAATTTTATGTTTAAGAGTGTTTAACCAGCCAGCGGACGAAAATCCACATTTCGTCGAAAGTTGTTCTGACGAACGTGCAGGGCGGTTACAATAAGAAAGATTAATTATTCCCCGTACCAGCTTTTTAAAATTATAACTCAATATCGATTTTATTTCATACCAAATTTGCTTTAATTTATACCTACATCCAAAAATGATGAAAGGCGTGATGATAAAACTATTAAAATAATTTGTAATTATTTTTTGATTATAAGTATTTATCATTTTTCAATAATGTCTAAGTTAAATAAGAATGTTAAAGAAATCTGAAATATATTAGTTTGTAAGTGCGGAAATAAATACACAAACGGACCAATTTTCGTCAAGAAACACATGTACGTGTATATTTTTTAATGATTTTATTTAAACTAAAATTAAAATTCTAAAACACGCGCTATTCAGATAATGTATTGATTTATTATACTAAAATTACCCATCAGAACCCCCTCAAAAGATATTTTTAAGTGTTTTGACATTCTAAATTTAAAACAAATATATGCCAAGAATATTCTCATACATCATTTTAAAAACAGAAAATCTCCTAATGAAACTCGGATACATGACACAAGAGCCTCAAAAAAGGATATACGCGATGTTCCAAAATTCAAGACAAGTTTTGGCCAAAGAAACCACATATATGTGGCAACCAAACTTTACAACATCCTTCCTCCAAGTTTGAAAAAGATAGAAAAGATAAATAAGTTTAAGGAAAAAATAAAAAAATCGGTGAAAGAAATTAATGCAGACATACTAGAGAATGTATTAAAAACATCATAGAAACTAAATAACGGAAAATTAAAGAAATCTACCAGTCCGCCTCAGCACAGGACCACCTAGTGAGGAGGACTAAGAACAAACAGATGAAATATTTATATACGTTATCATATCTTGTAATTCTCATCAAACCTGTAATTAAATAGTCACTAATAAATATAAAATAAAAATTACTGCATGATTGTGTGATTTGAAATCAGTGTTGTATAATACAAAATCTTTTTTGAAAATTTAACATGTCTGACGACAACCTATGGTGTAACCTTATTATACTAAAAATAAACATTTTTTCTCAAAATTTAAAACACGCGAATGCTTGATAAAAGAACAATCTTTCGAAATCCATTTATATTTTTTTGTGGAAAAGAGTCAATACGTCTAAAATCTGATTTAAAAATGACATATTTCTGGTTTTCTCTGGTTTCCCTCTTACCCTTCAAAGAAATGTCGGCCTGGATTCATGTTCCTTCCCAATTCTTGGTAAATTCGGCGCTGTCTTCGTTGGAAAATTTGTTTTCAGGTAAATGTTGTTTGTCACTGAAGAGGTAGTTCAACAGTTGTTCTACTCCATTAGTTGGTACTTTATTACGATGCGAGACAGGGTGTTAATTAATTCAGAATGTTAAACAGTGTCCGCCGGACTTGATACCTTAAGTACACTTTATTTTGTTCGCTTAACATACTAATTTTATTAATGTAACACTTTAAACAACGGTTCTTGCAAATTAATTGAAACATGTGAAAAAATGTTCATTAAATGAACGCAACTCTAATTTTTTTACCTGAATACCCCAAAAGAGTCCTGTCTTCTCCCATCTGGGGGGCTAGCATGGCCGATTGATTTAGGTTTTATCGAGAATGTCGGTAACTTGTCATCGCTCCTAAGCACGACTGCAGGCCGCTAACGAACAAACAACAGTTCACAATGACTAAGGGCTCCTAATTTATTTGACGTGAACTGTTATTTGTTCGTTAGCGGCCTGCAGTCGTGCTCTGGAGCGATGACAAGTTACAGACATTTTCGATAAAACCTATATCGATCGACCATGCTAGGTACCTTGGTGCCAGTGATATTATGTCATCAAACACGAGTGAAGTAATGTGAAGCAACGCAACGATTCGATTATGAATGGTGGTTTTAAACCTGGGCTCTTCTGCTAGTATCTTTCACTCTAGAACGTATCGCAAATATAGTTTCCATTATTTTTAATTAATTAATTGTGAAATCACATGAAATTTATTTGGGTTGATCGAGAGCCTTATCCTTCGACTACAGAGACCGTAAAATCTCTAGTAGAAGTTCCCAACCACAAATAATGTGTAGGTGCAAAAATTCATACCTTTGTGGTTATCCATGGCAGCAATGCTTTGGTAAAATAAATGTGCTCCTGTATCAGAAAATTTTCGCCGCTGTTTCCTAAAGTGCTATCATATGTATGTATACAAATAATCTCAGAATATTGAAAATCCACCCACTTTCATCGTTATAAGTGGAAATTGTGGCTTCTGCAATGGTGGAGGACTGAACTAGTAGAGGATCGAACCAGCAACGCTTGAGTGGGAACGAAAAACTACCACGCGACCAACCCGTCGGTCGTGATATTTCATGACACGTAATTTTCAGCAATTTTTTGCGGCGCTTTTTCCGTGTTTTCTAAGGGAGGTGGGGGGAGCGTTAAAGAAAAATATACTTTACGTAAGGTTTGGCTATACGATGCTGCTAGCTGCTAGGCACGACAAGAAGCAAAATGACGACGGGCAATCCGGCGGGCAGTCACAAGAGCACCGATTGAGCGGGCTCGCACGCGCACGAGTGACATCGACGGTCGCCTGGCCCCTCAAATAAATAATAGTAGAGGAGATGTACCGAACATGACATATGTCCCTAATATGAGATGGTGGTGTTTCTCAAAATTTAAGTGAGAACAGGCTCTATAAGCCAGCGTTTCCGATTCCCCACCGAGCGACCTTGAATATTCAGGACTCTTCTTGACGCCGGCCACACCACCACCACCTGAGAGAGTGAATAAGTTTTTTGTGCCTCACCGATTTGATATTTACGTATGTTTCACTTTATTTTTTGTCAAAAATTTTTCTCCACAAAATTGTTGATCTTTCACTGCTAGACAATATTATTACATAATTTTTATGTTTTCGTAATGGATTGAAGTTAAATTCAACGAATATATTTCGTTGTATTGATCTTATTCCTAATATGGGATACTATTTCATATTAGGAAGAATATTTCCAATATGGAATTCTAGTAGAACTAAATTTCTTTTTGCTATTCCAGGTTCTATTTTGGCCTACACGAACGTCAAAATATCGTAGAAGAAACAGCGGAAGACGTGGTACAAAAAAAATTATAAAAGTCATGAAAGCTGTAAAATCGAAGACCGTGGGATATCAGAGGCGAAGAGTGCATCCAATGTTTAGCCTGCCTCTATTGGTGCCGTTTTGAGTACTTGGGATATTCAATATATTTTTTGAGCATACAAAATTTTTAAAAATCAGTGTATCTCATAATAGGAGCACTTCTTTAGTATTGTTTTTTTCTATTGTTTTACCTTTCATTTAAAATGAACACTTTTGTGTATTTCTTTTAATATTTCGTTGACATTATAAGTTCCGTAACTATATTTCTAAAGATTTCAATGTGTAATAACATAATAAACGATTCAATTATATTTAACCAGATTTTTTTCCTAAGCTATTCCATATTCGGTATATCTCTGCACATTCATACGGCCCGCCACCAAAGATAATCGCCAACCGCTGTCCTTATATCATGTTTATCGATTTTTACGGTCAGTTAATATTTTCCAATGATTTCGTTGGTTGAAAAGAAACCATTGCTAGCATATTACGTATCCTATTGTTCTGATCATCCATCAGGTTTTCGCTTTTCCTCTTTCTGTCCAACGATCTGCGAGAAATCTCCTTTATTATCAACGCCGCTCTTCGAAATTGGCTTGACGACTTTTTCACTCCATGTCACCGCATTTCTTCATGCGTGGAATCGAAAAACTGCCACAACGATGGGAGTCAACCGTTAATAATGCGGTGTTTGTAAAGTATTAAAAAAAACTATTAAAATAAGCTTTCTGAAAATTGCTTAAAGAGGTACATCGGTACTGCGCGTTTTCATCCCACGACAAAATATCCCCGACAAAATAACCTCCGGAAAAATATCCTACGGATAAAACATCCCCTAACAAAATATCTACTAAAACTTTCATTCTATTAAAATCGTGTATTGTTTTCGTAAAAAAATGTTACATAAGTTCCACAAAAGAATTTTTCCATTGAGTTCAAATTCTTCATCAAAATGTTTTAATTAACCTAACAAAAAATGAGACAAAAATAGCACAGACATCCTGTAAATTATAATTACGACAGTAAATTATTTATTATTCGAAAATATTATTGTGGGACAAAAATAATACAGGTACGTAATGATAATTTATTGTCTTTACAATGTCAATATTATTTTTGTCCCATTTTTTTGTTAGGTTAGGTAAGGTTAGGTTTGAGTAGATATTTTGTTAGGGGATGTTTTGTTCGTAGGATATTTCGTCAAAGGATATTTTTTCTGGGATATTTTGTCGCGGGATGAAAATTCGCGGAACCGGTACATCAGTTGTACATTCGTTTATAGGAAAACCGGACAACTCAACACAGTGATAAATCACCACATTGAAAAGTGATATAATAACATCATGAAAATTTATGTAAAACAAGTCGGTTAAATGGGTGAAGGCGGGTACAGGTTGCTGTAACGTAACACGCAATGTAACATGAAAGGAACATTTCATAAGTGTGGACCTTCGACCAAATACTTGGTCGAAGGTGTGGACGCAGCGCGCGCACGAACCGAACATGTACCTACTCGCAGCTGTTCCCGGCATGCGCGCGGTGAACATCTGCCAGTCTGCCGAGAACAAGTTTTCCATTGTTCGCGCGCGTTCTGACGTAGAGACACGAACAAGCCGTCCACACAGAAGCTCCGCGCACACTACGCGCCCCTTTGTATTCGGCGAAAAAACCGAAGCATTGTGGATTGCGGCGCGCACGAGTTAAAATGCTCTATCGCGCGCGGAGTGTGCGCAGTTCGTGCGCGCAAGGCGTCCACACTATGACGATTCTGTTACATTGCATGATACATTGCGGCAATGTGGACGGCAAATTCTTTCATTGCGTGTTACGTTGCGTATTACGTTACGGCAATCTGTACCCGCCTTTACGTTAGGTTAGGTTTATAAGTTTTTCATCGATTTTTCATCGCTTTTAATGATTTTATATCATTTTTCAAATGGGTGTTGATTAAACTGAATTTCAACTTCGTATCAAAAACGGAAATGTTATTAATTTAAATTATTTTTTATTCATCGACGGGCAATCGCCTTCGCCGCCAAGACCTAGACAAACCTCACCCCGTGAATCCTGGCATCCCTACTAAATCATTAAACTTAACGAACCACTTGGGGCGATCTATGGTAGGGGTGTTGGTTATTTATTTATTTATAAAAAAAAAAAAAAATTATCCAATAAATGGTTTCTGGTGCGACGACACTCATACCGCCTCCCAAATTGAATAGATGTAATTCAATTATTATTGTTACCTTTTATTAATGTTTACCTGCGTGTCGTAATAAACATTGAATTTCATGTTTTACGCATGGTAATGCGATATACAAGAGATATAATAAATTAGGAATCATATCATCCGTTTTGTTCCATTCTTTCCAAAAGTGAATAACACGTGATTGGCTTTTTCCATTGGCCGTCCGGATTATAGAAAAAAATAACCTTTCATGCTTTGTTATTTTTGTTTTGTCAGCTTTAATACAATCAATTTGTATTCAATGTGGCATTGTCAGGCAAATTCAGAATACAGCGAACATATTTTGTCCATTATTTTTGAAGATGGTAAATTTTTTAAATTTTTTTTTTAATTTATGAAATGAAAAATCTTTTTTTTTTGATCATTTGGTGAATTATCCCATTTATTGCAGTATGCTGTTCGATGTAGAAATTTTTAACAGAAAATAGAAAATAGGCAAACTAAGCATTTTCAATTAGTGGCTACGACATTTCCACGATCAATTCTGGTCTCACATGAGCGCTATACTCTCATACACTCTGTGCAGAAGCGGGCGGCCCGTTTGATAGATTCTCCTAACTTAACAAACCTATTGCAATCTTTAGAGCACAGGCGGCGGGTGGGAATTCTATCCTTGTTCTACCGGTATTTCAGTGGAAGATGCTCCGAGGATCTAGCGACATTGATCCCTTCGGCACCGGCGCGTAGTCGGGAAGCACGCCAAACGCTTGCCCAACATGTGTAGACGGTTGACATTTGTCGATTAAGAACGGGTCGCTTCTTCGATTTGTCGGTCTTTGTGTTTCCTCCTTCCTGTAACATGGGTCTCTTCAAGACCAATGTTAATTCCTTCCTCTCCTAGAAAAGACCCTTGACACTCACACAGCATCTCAGATGACATAGGCTCTGAAGGAAATTATTTTCCTCAGGGCCTCCTATGTGGAGTAAATGTAAAAAAAAGATGTGTGATAATGATTGTATGTTTCCTTTAGGTGGGTGTAGACATATAAGTTCATCGTTTGTCTCATTTTCGACGTTATTATTTAGTGTGTATGAAAGAGCTGCAGCAAAGAAATTTTGTTCTTAAACATATAAATGTTTAAGAACAAAAGCAAAACCATGAGCGCATTGACATTTGACGTTCTTTTAATTTTTGAAATAAATTCACTCCCACTTCAATATTATCCTTTACAATTGAAAGGCGGGTATGGGTACCTTTTAAAGCGTAACCAACACCTCTGCCATAGATCACACCTCTTGTCCGATGCGTCGCCCACCCGCCGTGTGGTAGGCAGGATCGAGGAAGGCATGTTAACAGAGGTCTTTTATCCTCTCCAGCTGGAATCTCTTGACCCATAGCCTTGCACCGTGGTTGGGGGGATGGATTTATATATCCTTGGACACACTGACCCCCAGATTCCCACCCACTCCTCATACCTATTTCCTATCCACAACTTCCTCTCCTTCCTTTCATAAAAAAACCCTCCACACAAGATGACATAAATTATTTTCCTCAGGGCCTCCTGTGTGGAGCTAATGTTAAAAAAAAATCCTTGTAACTATACTCCATGTTAAAATTATCGTCGCGGCTAGTAAGTAGTGCGAGTATTGTAGGGGTCTACGGAGACGTCACTATCCGGTGTATTAGAGAGATGCAAGTAAATATTACTTTTTCTTTTGGAGGAAACAGCCCTATGTACATCGTGTATCACTTTTTCTTTTGGAGGAAACAGCCCTATGTACATCGTGTATCACTTTTTCTTTTGGAGAAAACAGCCCTATGTACATCGTGTATCACTTTTTCTTTTGGAAGAAACAGCCCTATGCACATCGTGTATCTCATCTTTTGGAGAAAATAGCCCTATGTAAATCGTGTATCTCATCTTTTGGAGGAAACAGCCCTATGTACATCGTGTATCTCATCTTTTGTAGGAAACAGCCCTATCTATGTACATCGTGTATCTCATCTTTTGGAGGAAACAGCCCTATGTACATCGTGTATCTCATCTTTTGAAAGAGCTGCAGCATTATGGCAATAAGGAAAGTATGTTTATTGCCTTTTTTGCCGTCACCGTACCATGACTGTGATTCGTCACGGTCATTTTTAGTATTTTTTAATAATTTCTCTGCGCAAATTAATTTCCCGAAACATAATAATAATAATAATAATTGGCTAATTTATATAGCGCCGTTACCGTGCAAAATCACCTCAAGGGCGCTGTACACAATCTAATATATAAAATTCTCGTGTCACGGTGTTTGTTGCCATACTCCTCCTAAACGGCTGGACCAATTTTTTTTATGCTTATATGTTAGGTCTGAGAATCGAACAACATCTATTTTTCATACCCCTAAAAGTAAAGGGTGTTCCACTCCGAAGAAAATTATTTTCCCCATACATTTTGTATGGAACGAATTCTCCTATTTTGAAAGAACTGCAGCAATATTGTAAGGGGTATAATATTGAACTGTGAACCGGGGGAGGGGAGAGGGGGGAGGGGGGAGGGGGGAAAGGAACTCTTGAAGGGGGGTTAGCGGGACGGGGGAAGGGGAGAAGTGGACTGGGGAGAGGGAGAGGGAACGCGAGAGGGGTAAGGATACGCAGGGAGAAACAATTTAGATCAAGGTATGGTATACGCAGGGAGAAACAATTTAGATCAATTCAGCTAATAAGTTGACAACAGTTTTTGATTCTGAGGCGGTACGAAGTTCGCCGGATCAGCTAGTAAATATATAAAAGAGTTAATATTACTGGCTTATAACTAAGATTTTCAATTACAACTAGTGACTTACATCTAAGACTTATAGCTACTTATATTACTGGCTTACAACTAAGATTTACAATTATAACTAGTGACTTACATCTAAGACTTATAGCTAGTGACTTATGACTAAGACATATAGATTCTAACCTAAAACTGGTGACTTATTAACACACATATTTACAATTAAGATTAGCGCCAGAAGAAGTAGGAATTTTTTAAATAATATTACAATTCGAGATAAATAACCACTGGAGAGCTTTTTGCCACAATATGGGAGGCGGGAATGGGTACCGCCGCCCCGGGAACCTTTATTGGATAACCAACACCTCTGCCATAGGTCACCCCAATTGGTTCGCTACCTTTGGTGATTTAGCAAGGGGGCCCGGGTTCATGGGGTGAGGTTTGTCTAGGTCTTGGAGGCGTATGACCAGGACACACTGAACCCCAGATTCCTACCCACCCCTTAAACCCTTTTCCTTCCCAGAACATGGCACTATTTAAAATACCTCGGATTGCTTTGCTGCCAATTTTGGCAAATTTTCCCTTATTTGTAAGTAATTAAGTACAAGTTTACGATTTCATAATATTTTTTTTATAAATCCTACCAATATGTGAAAATAGACAAAAGATATGTGAATTCATTGGCTATATGAAACTGTAATAAGTTTGTATGTGTCCATATTAAAATTCGTAGGTATGATTTTTTTAATGCGGGCGGATAATATTCAAAATTACTACCAAAAAATCTCGAGCAAATTCAAATACTCCAAGTGGATAAACCTTTTTAACAATGTCCCCGCTTTCCAGCGTGCGTAATTCCATCCCCTTTTACTTTAAAATTATTGGTAAATTTGTATAGGCAGAAATCAGTTTCGGTCGTAATTTCGACAAGCGAAAACGGCCTGATTTGCAGGTGTAAGTTCTAATTTAAGGCCCATTATTCCCCGTACGTGATTGCGTGGGTAAAATGGGGTACATTGTACCCTCTGGCTCGACGCATGCATAATATATTGGCGCACGTTGTGGAGCCTGCGGCAGAGGTTAAATTAAATTGTTTTACGTTACTCCCATTTACGTGTTAAAATTTTGTCGGCAATAAATATTTTTCGTGTTTATTTTACGTTTTCACGAGCGGCGGCTTACTTAGGAAAACGATAGTTGAAGCAACGTTGGCCTAACAATTAAACAGAATTAAAAATTTATTATTATTGTAGAAAGCAATCACTTTGTGGTTTGACATATTTAATAAAATAAAATACTTTTTTGTTTTAAACCACGAGATTTATTAATTTATGAACCGACCGGTTTCGCTTTACTCAAGCATCTTCAGGGTACAAATTAATACTAAACAAGAAGTACAATTGTGTGCTTATATATGACAAAATATAGAGGGAGACAACATGATACAAATATAACAAACACATAGACAGCCATAAAATACATTATGTAATGGGAAGAACCGAAAGATAATTATGTAGACTTTGTAGACTAATGGTTTATAATAATAAATTTGGAGAAACAAAGTATCAACTGGCATGGTGGTAAGAAGCACTGGGATTTTTTTAATGGTTTATTGGAAACATATCTAATATTGGACTACTTGATATATCTAATTGATCATTAAGTATATGACTTTTGGTTTTTACAGCTTTTTTTATTTCTAGCGCCTCTAAATTGTTTAGTCTGTTACCATGCCCGTTTTTATGTGAGATGTTAGCACCGGTTCTAGAAAATGGATTTTGGCGCAGACGCTATAACAATGAGCTCTATACTTTGTTTAAGGAGCTAAACGTCGCAAAATTTATAAAATTGGGAAGACTTCGGTGGCTGGGTCATGTGGAGAGAATGACCGAGCATCAAGCACCAAAGTCCCTGCTGAACTCAAGACCAATAGGGCGAAGGAGCCTAGGAAGGCCAAGACTAAGATGGAGCGACAACGTCCTCAAAGACATATCTATCTTAGAGCTTCCAAACTGGAGAGAGCTGGCACAAAACCGAGATGAGTGGAGGAAGACTCTTGAGGAGGCCAAGACCCACCAGGTGTTGTAGAGCCAATACTGATGATGATGATGATGATGTTAGCACCGGTGCTATGACAGAACATATGATCTTTATCGATCAAATGATTGGCGAATTCTGGAAAACCGTTATTATTGAGGATTGAGGCCTCGAGTTGACTCGATTTGCCTCAATAACAACGGTTTTTTTTATGTTCAATGAACGCACTCGTGACAGAAATAATCAAAATACACTGTATGTAAAATTAAGTTTGCACATTATCGATTTTCTCGAGTTTACCGGTCTTCACATTTTATATTGTATGGATGTCAATCGAATTTATTTACAGTGTCGGTTTTTGTACTTATACGCTGGTATTTGCAGTATACTTTTGTTGGAGTTTTTTGTTATAATTTAATGAAAAAATTTTGAAAAAAAGACATCTAAAAAGTCACCGGAGACCAAAATTTCATCTATGTACAGTTTAAACTCGAAATAATATCAGGAATCACAGGTTAACACCCTGTAAAACCTAAGCCTATTATTGTTTGTTACGTTAGTATTATACCACATATTATTTGCTCAAACATAGGTAGCGCTACCAGAAAATAGTATGCGGATGGACATTATTGGAAGCAACAGATATTTATGAGTATGAAATAGAACGAAGGCTATTATTTGTTCTGTGTTCAATGGTAAGTAGAACGCGGCCACGTCACAGTAAGCAACACTGTACTCACTGCCCAACTCCCGCAGTACTCGCTGTTAGGAGGTATGACGTGTATATTTTCACCAAGACTCACTATCACTAACCCAGTGTTATTCTTCAGTCGTAATTTGACGTCATTGCCCCACATTTATTTATATTATTACTATCGAGTATCCGGCATGCGTTGCAAAGCCACTAACATAAAGAAAGTGTTTGAGTTTTAATTCTGTTTATTGAAGTGCTTTTGAATACACAATATTTTTTGTTTTTCCAACGCGTGATCGGGCCACATACAGTTGTGTAACAGTAATCCTAGAGTAAAATATGCTATTATGTGAAAATTATATAGAACCCTTGTAGAAGAATAGTATTAAGATGAAGCCACGCGAATTGATGCAAAATCGTGTGTTTTTGGTTTGAAAATTTGATCGCTCAAATACGAATATATTATAAATGCTTCAATTAAATACTGCCAGTAAAACACAAAGGCTTCGGAAATAACCGAGTTTTTTTTTTAATAAGTCTGGAAAAAATAAAGTATCAGGCCTATAAAAAATACTCTCAAGTTCAAAATATCCTACTAATGAATCCATTTTCAGATAAAGTTTTATTATATTACTAGCTGACCCGACAAACGTTGTTCTGCCATATAAATTTGTTATGAAAATAATTAGAATGCCCAAGTAATTAATTATTTTCCTGTTCTAAATTACCCCAGGATTATTAATGTTTGTTGACATTAATAATCCCGATTATTTTTACTGGCCACTTATGGTTTCACCTTTTCTCCGCTTAGTTGAACTTCCCAAAGACAGGGGGTTCGATGTCGCTTGCCAGCACTTCTTGAATTCGCGACTGAAGGGCAGGACACGAATTCGACCAGTCGACAATGTGGATTTAAATTTAATATGGAAAAATTTTAATCAGCGGGTTTTTCAGTTTTAATTCAATATGTGAACGTCAAGTTTATTTAATTCTCAGCCGGTACGATGTGATCCCCAACTTCAATTCCTACTATAAAAAATTATTTCTAGTGAATATTTTGGTTGTTAAATTAAAATGCTCACTTGCACATTTTCGTTATCTTGTTGGATTTGTTCGTCTGTTCTTCCTGCTCTTCTATTTAGCATGTTTGTTGCTTTATTCGTTCGACGGCCCAAATGGGCCCCCTTGCGTCTTGCTGGCATCGTTCACTGTAATACACGCATACATTAGATAAATTAAAATAAATCGTTCAAAATTTTGCACGCACTGCGTTGTGATACATGACAAATGCCGAATGAAATGTCAAAATGACGCGATGTTTCTCGTGAATGACTTTGCGCATGTGTTGATGAAGTTCGGTGAGGCGGACGTAGCGCCATCATCTGTCATTCAACAACGTAAATAATTTCGTTCTGTTTGAAATCCGAACGACGCGATGGTTAAATTAGTTCATAGAAAAATTCTAAAATTGCGATTAAAAATGGGAGTGTGGGTATAAGAGGGTGAAAATTAGAGGTTAAAGGTATTTTTTTATTAAAAAAAAAAACAAATTGTCAAAAAAATATAAATTTATTTCTGGATGGGAACCCCTAATCACCTAGCGGTATGAAATATACTTTACGACCTATTCTCATACCTACCAAATATGCATAAAAGATTTCATAAAAATCGGTCGAGCCGTTTCGGAGGAGTGCGACCTCAAACACCGTGACACGAGATTTTTATATATATGTGGCAAATTAAGTTCTTTAAACAATGATCGGAATTGTTTTTAATATTTATGCCTGAATTTCAAAAAATAAAACAAAACAATGTAATTTCGCGCAGATATGTTTTCAGATTTTCGCGCAGTTTTTTTCGGCATGAATCAAAATGTTTAGAGTTCAACAAATTTGAAACAGAGAATTATACCTTATGCCGTCCGCATAAAGACCATGCGGTGGCGAATATACTTCCCTACACTTTTTGGGAGCTTGGCGAGTGCTTATAGTGGCGAATAAAAAAGAAATAAAATAAAAAAATAATTTTAATTAAAACTTTATCGCTCAATACAACTTTACTTATTTTAAATACCCAACATAAAACGTTATTGCTCTGTGTTTCCCGAATGGGCGATTTATTTTTGCTTGGCAAGTTAGCCGGATAGTTGATAACATTAAACAATTTGCAAACTGTGTTCAAGGGATAGAAGCCACGAAGCCGAGATCGTATTCAGCAGCTAAATGCATTTCTAGTCTCAACGGATTCAACCACAGGCAGATTTTGCTCTCTACATTATGTCTTTCTAAAGAGGAAACCGCAGGAAACTCAGTGTGTTTTGAAATTAAAATTAATAATACTGCGTCCTAGTTTCTAAAGGGATAATTAATACTTACAATTGAAGGTCTGAGAATGAGAACGAGATAAATACCAGTCAGAGAATTTAACAAGAGAGATTTTTACAAGATCAACATCGTTAAGCAATTCTACTTTGCCTACGTACGGAGTCATCTGGAGTTTGCATCAGTTGTTTGGTCTCCGTTTTATAAAATCCACATGAACAAAATTGAATCCATTCAAAACAAATTTCTAAAATATCTTTGTTACAAGTCATATGTAAGATATAATAATTATGCAAAGGCAGCTTAATACTTTTAAATTGATTCATTGCCGAAGGCACCATATAGATGCACTATTCCTGTATAAATTAGTCAACAATAATATTCATTGTCTAGAGTTGCTAAATAAAATTCAATTCAACGTCCCTGCGCATACAACACGCTCTTCTGTCCGGTTTAGGGTGGATCAATGCAAGACGAACTCTAAGCAGAATTTTTGCCTGAACAGACTACGCAATGGGTATAATAACATATTATCCAATGTGGACATTTTCAATTGCGAACTTACCAAATATAAGAGGTCCTTAAAAGAGTATTTCTCTGATGTTTCGTAAATAATGTTTATTTTCTGTTATGATTTGATTTGTATGTACAACCTCTCTCCACAGCAACCGATGTATTGATAATATTTTTGTTTTATTTAATTTTTGGCTTTCTTTCTTTTATATTCTCCTTTCTTATACATTTAATTTATTTATTACTTATTGCACTGTCTCAGTAGAGGTAAAGTCACAAGGAGAAAATCCATAATTGGTTTATTTTGGCTATATAATACTTATATTACTTATATATAAACTGAAAAAATGTGAACTGTCGATTCCTGAAAATTAATAAATAAGATTGAATAAATAAAAAGAAAATATTTGGTTTTCAGTCACTTTATTAACATTTTATAGTCCACCGGTTTCGGTACATCTGTACCATCATCAGGACTGTTATAAAAATACTATCAAATACAGAATAATACACACATATGTGCAAATTGTTAGGACAGAAGGGATGTATATTAGAGTGGGAAAGTGTGTCAGTTGTGGGAGGGAGGTGCGGGAGGGTATTGGGGATAAGTAAAGTAATGGGAAACAAACTTACAATAGGACTGAACGCTGAATTTAATTGATTGTTAATGATTCCAGTCTTTGAATTTACCGATTATTTGTACTTCCAAAGCTTCTAAATTGTTATGTCTTAAAACCATTCCATTTTTGTGTAGGACTTTAATTCCTGTATCACGGTTAAAAGTGTGATCTTTATAAATTAAAGGTTTCGCGAAGTTTTCACCTACTGGGTGGCGGGCCGGATCGAGAGACGCGGTGGATGGATTAATACATCTCTCTCTCTCTTGGATTCACTGATCCCAAGATTCCTATCCACCCATCCATCATACCTGTCTCCTTCACAGAACTTTCTATTTTTCCTTACTTTAAAAGTACCTGCGCTCTATAATAATCCTTCGCCAAGTCGTCTATCACTTTTCGCTTGAAAGTGTTTATTAGTCTGGGTTGTACATATCATTTTTTGGCCTTTTTTTATTTTCTAAATAATTACGGAGAAGTCTACCTAGTTTGTTACTTGATTTAATTCATTGATAGTGTTCTAAATTTCAATATAATATTCGTTATCCATTTAACCACAATGCTTGTGGTTAAATGAACAACGGATGGAGGTTTACGGATGGAGGCCTCTAATCAAATAAACTAAATAGATGTGGGTGTTTAAATATGAATATCCAATACTTATCGCGGTTTGCACTCATTAGCGGTGGCAGGTCTAGTTTTAGGTAGTTACGTGGGGTAACCGTATGCGGTGGGTAATGCCCTGTTCACACAGGATACTACAGAAGACAATACAATATTGTCCTGTCCCACCTCTGTGACCAGCAACCACCGCGCAGGACGGGACAATGGGACACTTTAACAGTTTAAACGAGAAAATGGAAACTGAATAACATGCGTTAGTGCACGAAAATGTTGGGTCTTTTATATCAAGATGTACTGGAATTCTTGGAGGATGAACTAAATAATTTAAAAAAATCCAAAGCTGTGGATTAGGAATTGGATGGGGCGCATGGTGCATCTTCAGTGGGATTGTCTGCAATGATTCTTAAAGAATGAGAAGTAATAAATATCATCAGAGTACTTTAAATTTCTACTTAGCTTCGTTTCCCCAAAAATTCAAATGAAACTTGAATGTATGTAATGAAAATACAGTTATCCCGGCATTTGCGTAGAAGAAACAATTGCCTCCACCGCATTTACACTGCGCTGCTTGTTCCTACGACCTTGTGCAGAAGGGGCGAATCATTGCGCGCGTATATGCGCGTACGTTTGCGTCCAGAAGGAGCGTGGAACGTGCGAACATTTGAGGACATATTAATAATTACGTATCAAAAAATTTCCGCTTCATTGCCCATGGTACCACGCGCGAGTTACACTTCTGGACGCAATGTATTGGCACCATAGACATCCAATGTCCGTGATTGGCACCCAGTACCTCGCCGATGGATGTATGCTCACGTGCGTAACGATTCGCGGCGAATTCGTCCGTTATGAACAAGGTCTTAAAATCAGTGGCGGCTCGTGACGTTTTCGTGTGCTAGAGTACTAAGATTTAAAAAATGGTTTTATTGATGTTACTGTAGCCGAAAAGTTTTTTTTTCGAAAATGGTTTTTTGTATAAAAATTTTCTGGAAATTTCAGTTTGGCAGTACATTGCACACGTATTACCTGAAATTCTTCATACAAAAAACCGAATTTCGAAAAAAAACGTTCTCGGTAACAACCGTTTTGCAATCAATGCGTTATCAATTTTATAATTTCTTCCGCGTTCCATTTAAGCAACATTTTTAAGCTGAAATACGAGATCCCAGCGCCGAAAGTCAAGACAGTACGCATGGACTGGCTATTTTAATAATAATAATATATTTTTATTAATTTCTTACACATTACAAATTTTGTTTTAATACATATAAGAAATTAGGTTATACATATAAATAGTACACAAAAAAAAAATTTTTACAAATATTTATACATAAAAAAGAAACATCAAGAAATAAATCAATTTCAAAAAAATTTTCAGGCAGTGGTGAAAGATCTCGTCAATGTGGAGAGACTCTTTCAAGAATCAAAAGAATTTCACTTTTGAACCTCTCCTCACTGACGCCAAACATATCAATCTCGGAGGAGATTTGGTTCAGGAGCAATAAACCTACTGTCCTACTGTCTTGTCCATGCGCGTTTACATGCGTACAACGCAGCCGGGCGTGGTATTGGGGGAAAGATATTGTCCTGCGTAGATAGCCTGCGTGTATCTCTAGGACAAGGTCTTGGTTCATTGTCCTGTCCTCTAAACCTCTGTTCACACTAGGACAATAGGTTCGGAGCTGGGACAATAGGATATGGTCGATACGATATTCTCGTGTGAACTAGGACTAAGTCTACGCAGCGATACTGGTGGCAAATTCATGCATGTTTCACCTGCGCTTTTTCCTCAATTCTGTAGTGCTTTGGGTCTCCTTGTGTTCAGTGTGCTCTATGTGGAAAAGAAATATTATTTCTAATTCATAGATCCTTATTTGTTTCGCCTATCAAAAGGTGCCAATGTGTTTCAGAATAGTATAGTTTTTGAAAAAAAAAACGCTAGTAAAAGTAGTTTTAGTTTCACAGGTGCAAAGATGCCATTTTCGTACAGGGTACCATTCACCTATTTTTAAGTATATTTTTCGATTGGATAAGTGTGCGCGATAAGCACACTCAGTTATGTGGATGCGTACACTTACACCAATATACAAATATGATTTAGAAGCATAATTATACAATTCTTCTCTTGTTTATATTTTAAAGCGAATTAATGTGTATGTAAGTGTCCGGATACGTCCCATTAGCAGACTGAAAAAAGATTGCCTCTACTTATCCCGTATATGGGTCAAGTGAACGCAATCGACATACTTTTTTATCTTTGAACCGAATTTTGTTTTTGTTTTTGTTAGCGATATCTTAATAATCATTCATATTAATAAACAAAAATTATAATAAAATATATCGACCAACTTCCATGGAAACGAATGGCGTTTTGAAATAAACATGTAATCCTAAAAAATTGCTTGCGATTACCCCACGTGACTCAATCAATAATAAATTATTTTTTTAAGTATTTTTTTACGACAGACCATACATAATATTAAAAGTAAAGTTGTGATCTAACTTTAAAATAATAAAAATTTTTCTGTGAATAATTAAAAAAAATATTAATAATTTTTCATTTTCAAATTTGCAGTGAATTGATACAGTGATGTTAAAAGTGCAGTGATCTTCAGTAGTCAGTGAAATAAAAGTATCAGTTGGGATGGGATGCATAGTGATTACAAAGCCTTCTCCAGTGCAGTGTGATGCAGTGTAATGCATTAAGCGCACCTTGCATGCGTGTCACGCGCCATGGTGGCCGCCCGCGGCACTAACAGCTGATGCTCCAACATGTCAACCAAGAAGGGATCTCCGACAACAAGTGAGTTTTCTTTTATTAATATCTTTATCTTTATAAATTTAAAAAATCTCGCGTCACGATATTTCTTCGAAATAAACTCCGAAACTATTTTGATGGAATTTAGGTTACTGTATGTAATTTGGTCCAACTTAAAAGATAGGATAGTTTTTATCTCGATTATTGACTTCAATATTTATCATTGCGAACTAAATGTTTGTTGTAGAATAATGCTTTGCAAGTTCCTTACTTTTCTAAAAGATGGCGGGGTGAGTTAATTTATCGACACAATACTTAGATATATAGGTTGGGTAACCATCCAGTAGATGGCGTTGTATTTCGTTAGCCTAACAAACGCGTGGCCGGGTGAGTTGGTATACACAGGCATCTCTGGTATAGCTGTTAGGTAGTTCCACTACAATATTTTTGGTCGAACATAATTTTAACCGACCCTTTTAAAGCTCACATGGGCGTATCTTCGTTCGAAAGGATGAAAACTCCGCGCGCGTGGTGTTAATCCGTAATCATGACTCCTTGGCTTCTCTTACCTAATTTTTCTATTGTTATATAACTATATAATGTATAATATGTATGTCAAATTCACAACAAAATGGATATTAAAATTTTCTATCAAAATGTAAGGGGAGTTAGAACAAAAACAAATGACATAAAAAATGAAATTATGATCAACAATTACGATGTTATCTGCTTCACTGAAACTTGGTTAAATTCATCAATATTTAGCAATGAATTGTTTGACGAGCGTTATCTAGTTTTTCGAAGAGATCGCGAATCCACTAATTCTACATTCAAAGAAGGCGGTGGAGTTTTAGCAGCAGTTGATAAAAAACTAATAACAACAAACAAATCATCTTGGGAAAGTGATGGTGAGGATCTATGGTTATCGATAAAACTGCATGAATATTCGAACTCATTTATTTACATATGTATACTTTATATTCCCCCCAATTTGTCTGTTGATGAATACTCTAAAAGAATCAAGAATATTCAGGATATTTATTTACAACATAGTAATCCCAAATCTAAATTTATAATTATTGGTGATTTTAACTTACCTGAGATTAAATGGACACCTGACATAGCATATAACAACAAAATTCTTGCTCCGTCAAACTACATTAGCCATAAAGCTCACTGTGTTGTCAATTTGGCCTCGGTGTGTAACCTTCACCAATTTAATTATGTTCTTAATGGAAATTCTAATATTCTTGACCTGATTTTTTGCGATCATTGTAATATTAATCTGTCCAGAACAACAGGGTTATCTAATGTCGACATTCATCATCCCCCTTTTGAAATCATTTTAAAACATGAAAAATTAAAATACTTAAAAGATAATCACTGCCCTTTTAAATACAATTTTAAGAAAGGAAATTATGAAGGATGTCGTCTGGACCTGTCAAATGTTAATTGGATCTCACTTTTCAGTAACTCAAATGTCAACAATAAGGTACAATTATTCTACGATACTTTATGGGATATTATTGATAAACATATTCCAAAAAAAAGACACAAATTGTAAATCACTACCCCAGATGGTTTAGTCAGTCTCTTATCAAGCTCCTCAAAGAGAAAAATAAGGTAAGACTGCGGGCTAATAAATATAAAAACCCACTAGACTATGCTGAGTTTGCTATTCTAAGAAAAAGGTCGAAAAAAATGCAAAAAGAATGCTATTCATCATACATTAACTCTGTTGAACAAGGCATAAAGGAAAATGTAAAAGCTTTCTGGGCATACTCAAAATCAATGCGCACTACTAATTGCATTCCCAAATTAATGCACCTGGACTCTATATCTGCAGATAATGGACAACAGATTGCCAATCTGTTCTCTAATTATTTTGCATCCGTTTATACCCAATCTAATCCCTTATTATATACTGCCACGCCGAAAGTTATACAAAACAACCAATTTAATCTTGGCAAAATCAACGTTAGCATGGAAACCATCAAATCTTGTTTAGAAAAAATTGATACATCCAAAGGCCCAGGACCTGACAAAATACCTCCCTTGTTTGTAAGATGTTGTTCCAGCGCGCCGATTAAGCCACTTTTTATAATTTATAATGAATCATTAACTACAGGAACTTTCCCAGATTTATGGAAGAATGCAAATATTGTTCCAATACACAAATCTGGTGATCAATCTTTTGTGAAAAATTATCGACCTATCAGCATTTTATCGTGTTTTGCAAAAGCCTTTGAATCTATAATTTATATTTCTGTATTTTCACACTTTAAACCCCAATTATGCATCAATCAACATGGATTTGTTCCCAACAAATCCACAAACTCAAATCTTCTCGACTTTTGTGATTAAGTTTGTAATGCTTTTAACGAAAGAACTCAAGTAGATGCCATTTACGCAGATTTTCAAAAGGCGTTTGATAAAGTTAACCATTCTATTTTACTACAGAAACTTGATCGAATTGGTATTCACGGTGATCTATTTAGATGGTTTAAGTCTTACTTGGAACATAGAACACAATTAGTACTTATTAATGGGTACGAATCACCTCCCGTAATTGTAACATCAGGCGTACCCCAGGGGTCTAACCTTGGCCCTCTGCTATTTTTAATCTTTATTAATGACCTTGGCCCCATGTTACGCTGTGATTTTGTTCTATTTGCCGATGATCTCAAGATTTACCGTAAAATTTCCACTGATTCTGATCATGTTAAGCTTCAAGAAGACCTTTACACACTAAATAACTGGTGCATTCAAAACGATATGTTTTTAAATATTGAAAAATGTTACATTATTACTTTTACTCGTAACAGAAGACGAAAGGATTATGCATATTCCATTAATAATGTTCTATTAAATGCAGTCACCACTATAAGAGATCTAGGAATCACTCTTGATTCAAAGTTTATGTTTGATGTACACATCAGTAAAATTATAAGTAAATCATTGAAAATGATTGGATTCATCCATAGAATTTCAAAACCATTTAAATACCCCCAATCCATTATAACCTTGTACAACTCGTTGGTCAGAAGTAATTTGGAATATGGGAGTGTTATCTGGAATCCACATTATTTAAAATATTCTAAAACAATTGAATCTGTGCAAAAAAAATTCCTAAGGCTGCTATCATTTAAACTTGGATTTAATGCCATACTCCAATCCTATGAGGAACGATTACAACACTTTAATTTTACAACATTGGAAAAAAGAAGACAATTTGCTGACTTAATATGTTTATATAAAATTATTCATGATAAACTTTTAACCACTCATTGTCTGAGCAACATACATATTAAAGTTCCTAATAGACGTAACTTAAGAAGTCAAAATATATTCCATATTGAAATATTTAATAACAATATTGCATACTTCAATCCACTGTCTCGAATGTGTCGTTTGTACAACACAATTGAATGTGACCTTATTGATATCTTCGCAAACAGTCTCGAATATTTTAAAAAACAAATTAAAAATCTTCTACCATGATATGTCATGGAAGAACATTTTTAATTATTGTTAATTGATGATATGTCAGGATTAATGATATGTCACGATTGTTAATTGCTTTATTATTATGTCTTTTCTTTATTTTAACTTTATTATCCTTTCCAGAAACGTTTCTTTCTCTGTACACTTACCATGTTTTAAATTTCATGTCTTATATTTCTTTTTTATTATTATTATTATTTCTGTTTTCTTTTCACTACTAGCATCTCCGTCTAGCAACAACTAAACCTTAATTACGCATGCTGTGAACATTTCTAATTGGAGTGTTAATATCAGTTCATATTCCAACGTAATAATATTAATGCAATAATTTGTTAACACTCTGTAAATGTTTCAAACAATAAATAAATAAAAGTGTTGTTGAACAAGCGGAGAAGAATTTTTCGATTTAAAAGTGCAGTTTTTACAAAGCTATACTAAAAGAATGATCTCTTAACTATACCTAACTATACTATACAGGGTGTTAAGGGACGTACTTGCTTACTTTAACTAGTGATTCCTGACATTATTTGGAGTAAAAATTGTGAATGAAATATTGGTCTCCGGTGACATTTTTGATGTTTTATTTTTTTATTTTTTCTACAAAAACATAAAACAATTATAGATGTTGGATAGTTGGAGACGGGGTGAGGGGGTTGGTCAGTTACTCGGCTGAGTGACCAGTGACGCCATGTGGAAGTTTTTTGTTGTTGTTTGAATTTGAAGAAAAAAAAATTGAAAAAAAAAATCATCAAAAGGTCACCTGAGACCAAAATTTCATTTACATTTTTTACTCCAAATAATGTCAGGAATCACTGGTTAAAGTAAGTCAAGTACCTCCCTTAACACCCTGTATAATAAATATTCATATTTATAATAGAGCGGGTTGAGAGCACACCATCTCTGAACTCTCTACTATCGATTTCGTGAAAGATTGTAGTCATTGCTAGACCACAACATAAGTGTGTCAAAAGCTTCTGGTATAAAAGTACAGATAGGTGTTTAAAATCAACTTAAAAGTCGTTATACAAATATGTCAAACAAAAAATATTTGTCAAACAAGTGGACAGTGTGGGGTGTGGGGCAACCAGTGTCAGGTTTCCCAACCAAATATCCCTCAAATATTTGAACAGAAAGCTGTCGAACGCTAATTCCCGAGTTTGACATTCCACAAAAAATGTACTGTTTGACAATGTTTTCAATTCTTGTTTTATACTAGTATCGTTCAAGTATTGTTCAATAAACTGCTGATATTTTTTATTAAAATACCGACAAATGGTATGCGGGAATAGGGACAAAAGGTTTTGTTTTCATCAAAATATAATATGAAACTCGCGGTTCAAGGGGAACGGCTGCGCGACCTTTTTTTTACAAAACATTATTTTGGATTCGACGCCAAAATGCCCCACCAAATTGAATTTTTTTTAATCAAAACGGAGCTAATTTTTAGTACGGATATGTGCTATATTATTATTTTTGTTTTAAATTCTAAAATACAGTCTATTAAAGAATTAAATTGCATGATTTTAAAGATTTTACAAAACAAGACAACTTTGGCATTTTTTTGGGAGCTATTTATAATCATTAAAAAATAATCTTGTCCTAACTAACTAACTAACTAACCATCACGCCGTTTCCCCGCAGGGGTAGGCAGAGAGGACGTATCACCAAACATCCCGGTCTTGGCACATATTCCTTGCCTCGTTTACATTCATACAACGTCTCATACATTCTCTTCTATTATTCTGACTCTTGACATGGCCCGACTCAAGTATCTGATTCGCTTGGTCGTGCTATGTCTTTCTTGGGCGTCCTCGACATCTTCTACCATTCACGTTTGCGTCATATATTCTCCTTACACACCTTTCCTCGTTCATTCGCTCTACATGCCCAATCTTGGCCTATCTACTGTAATATAATGAAAAAATCAATTTTAGAATGTTGAAAAATATTTTTCTTTCTATCTTCATAGCCTTGTTTAAATCGGCCCTAAAGCGGGAATATGTTGTGTTGCTTCTGAATGTTACCAACTAAATCTGAAGATCCTCTTGGAATGATGAGATCTATGTGTTTCTCCGTGCAGAGTAAATCGCTTATTTCTTACCGTGTTGAAATGAGAGCGGTAGCGTTTGAGCAACCGACGATTGATAAGGCTTCCTTGACAAGTTCCATGAGAGCTTTGTTGGAATTGATTGCTTCCTTGCCTCCTTTGAGCAAGAAACCATTACCAGAAGCTATTGCGAGAGCTGCTACTTGAGGTAATTGGGTTGGGTCTTGATTCAAATATGACAAGTAGTACTCCGATTGGGACTGTGACCTGTTTGAGATATAATCCTTCTGCCAGTCTGATTCTTCTCACAACTCTTCCGACGTTTTCGAGACTGGAGTCTGCAATTTGTTTCAGGCCCACGGCCAAACTTCTTAGTTTAGTTTCGTCCAGTGTCAGCCGAGACAGGAGAGGTTTAGCCAAATTATTGTTCTTGGCTGTTTCCAAATCTTCCAAGTAGGCTTTCAGTATAAAGTCCATTCTAGAGATTAAGAGATCGGCTAGCGTGTTGACGGCGAGAGCTCTGTCCTCTGGGGAGAGAGATTGCAGGAGGCGACTACCATTTCGAGCTAAAAAGCAAACAATATAAAATATAATATAACTGGCGTACCTTGTATGAACTGAATAAGGTAGAACAACGTAAATCGGTTATTTATAATTTAAATGTAATCCCATCGAACTGCTTTTTATAATAATTTTATTTTTGAATTATATATATATTTTTTAAAGTAACATTAACTCTCCATTAATAATTGCCATCAAAGTTGCCTCCAAAATAATGAAAAATTGTTTTCTTTAATGGCTATATTTTGAAATTTAAAATTTAAAACTTAAATAAATGCAGTGGAACGTGTCCGTACTAGATATTTGCTGTTCCTTTTGATTAAAAAAATAATTTAAAACTCAAAATAGCTCAACTTCGTTGAGTATTTTGGCCTCACACAAAATTAAGTTTTGTATGAAAAGGTCGTGCAACCGTTCTCTTCAAACCATGTATCAATTATTTTTAATTAGGTATCATTTACAATATCTTGCCTTCATCGATAATATTACAAATTACAGATCTTTTACGTGATAATGATATCAATGTCTCGTGAACAAAGCAGGGTCTACCTATGTATAATCAAAATGGCTTACGTGTCATAAATCGACTAAAGCTAAAATCTCATTAAACAGTGCTCAATATCCAATATCACAATTACAGCAAATACGTGTAAACCCTGGCAACACGTAGATGTTACGTCACTATGGCAACATTTGCATGAGTAAATATCCTATAATATTAATAACGCCTCCAACTTCTGACATTTTCCTTCCATTCTTTTGTAAAAAAAACGTCTTAAATCCTATCGAAATTAGCGGACATATCAAGAAAAAAATATGAGAATATTTGAACCAGTCAAGTGAATAATCCAGATCTTTCTTAAGTGTCGTTTGATGAGTTGATTTTCGTTAGTCCATTCGATTGAAATGGTATTACGTTGTTTTTGTCGTCTTCGGAAGAGACAGATTATTTTCCAATAGATTAATTCGAAAACCTTTTAATTTTATTAAAATGATTTTATTCTTGGATAGTGCTAATCTTTGGGAGGCAAGTTTGGGTACCGCCGCACCGGTAATCATTTATTTGATAACCAATACCTCTGCAATAGATCACCCCCAGTAGTTCGCTACGTTTGGCGACTTAGCATGGGTGCCAGGGTTCACGGGGTGAGGTTTGTTCGGATCTTGGTGGCGGATGCGTCTGTACACCAAATGCGTGATAGGCCGGATCGGGTGAGAATGGTTGAGGGAGATTTTGACTTCTCCTGCAGGACTCTCTCGGAACACCGCGCATTGCCTTTCACCGCCGTATCGCGGAGGGTGGATTCATACGTGCGTCACTCCTGGACCGTCACACTGGCCCTCTGAGTCCCAACCATCACTCATACCTTTTTTTCCCAGAACTTCCTCTCCTTTCTGTCCTAAAGAAGACGCTCCACACAGCATCCCCATGACCTAGGCCCTGAGGAGAATTGTTTTTCTCAAGGCATCCTATGTTAAAAAAAAGTAGTCGTTATTGAATAGCCAGATTTGAACAGTCAGGCATTTCCCAAATACAGCTTCCCCATATCATTCCCCTCCCCAATACGGTCATTCTAGCAAAATACCTTACGTGGGGATTCCATAGCCTCGCTAGCTTTATACGGTTGGGAGCAGACTTTTGAGCGATATTCACATAATAAAAAATAAAACTTCATCTGATAAACTTTATTTATTTTTTACACGCCCTAATGGGCTTTTACGTACTTTGTTTATAAGTAAAGTAACACAGTACTTTTAAATACTTTAAAACTTAAACAAGAACGGTTAGAACTCCGACAGAAGAATTGTTTCAAAGCGTTCGAGTCTACAACATACAAAAACTTTATGCAAAAAATATTTTATTTAAAATAAAAAAAAAAAACATATCAGAATACTCCACTGTCCAACATAGATATACAACCAGGGCAATAAACCAAAATATTCTACCTACAGCCAGTTTGAAAACATCTTTTGGACAAAGATATATGAAATTCAATGCGACAAAACTATACAACGCTCTACCAACTCAAACAAAAAAAATAACAGAAATAAATAAATTTAAAACAAAAGTAAAAATATGGTTGAGAGAACAAAGTGAAAATGAACTATCAAACATACTGAAGACCATGTAAAGACAACTGGATACTAAATACAAATGTGAAAAACTACAGGCCGCCTCAGAACAGGAAACCCTAGTGAGGAGGACTGTAAAAAAAAATAATAATGTTCTTTATAATACCTTAATATAATATAATTTATAAATACATTATGTACAAATTTTGCTATAGACACTAATAAAAAAAAAAAAAAAAAAAGTAAAAAAATGAAAATATAATACAATGAAAAAAAATGTAACAACAAAAGCATAAAATATGAAACAAAATACACTGTTAAAAATGATAAGAAGTCTAACATAAAAAAAGAATTGGCATTATAAACAAAATTGCAGAAATTATCAACGACCCTCTTTTTGTCGAGATGTATAAAAGAATTGGAATAAACAATGTTTATACTGGTTATTCTTAACAGAGTATAAACACCGTCTGCTTGTTTAGGAATAAATACATCCCAAAACACGTAATCGCGTTATACTTTCATAAGACCAAAAACGTCCCGAGCGGCCTTACATTTTAAAAGCAATATATCTCTCTTCCTCTCATGCAAACGTATGTATTTTTCTTTTAACCAGAAAGAGAACGAAATATTTCTTCTTATTGTCTTTGAAATGTGAAAGCTATCTTGCAAACATATTTTACGATCTCGATCCAAAGTGACGGTTTCTGATTCTTCGCGCGACACTGAGGCTTCCGGATTGTGAGGTGCGAATATATTGAACCAAGCAGACGGATTTTAAGGTGAAATACGAGTATATCTCCTAGATCAGAATATTTAAGTGTCAGTAAGAGAGTGTCCTGGTGTTGTTAAAGTAAAAGGGTAGTAAATGTCGGCAAAATCTTTTGGGAATATGGATGTTGATTAATTGAAGTAATTCAGGACAGTCAATTTTGTAATGCAGTATTTTATGTAATAATATTAAATCTGTTTTAATTCTTTTTTGTGAAAGTTTTAATAGTGACATTTTATCCAGTAGGTAATTATAATCAAAATTTAGTTCAAGAATATGCAATTTAAAGTTAACAAATAGTATACTCTTACCTAGATCACCTTACTTAAAATTTTTTGTTGTTTGTATTTTTATATCATGTATGTATTTTTTTATCGTAACTTATCGTTATTATATCTTACTGTAATTTAAATTTTTGTTGCTTATATTTTTATTTAACTAATGTACTTTATTATTTCTATTGTAATTTTATTTTTATTATTTCCTTCTCATGTTAAAGATGTACTGCCTTTATTTATTTATGTAAAAGCCCTCTGGGCGTATAATAAAACAAATAAATAAATAAATAATTAAAAACATAATTTATAGTTACAATTTAGTTCAATGGGAAACTTACAATGCCTCAACAAGCTTGCCAAGCCTTGGTAAGCGTAGAAGTGGGTGTTTTTTAAGTGAAAAATTCCTTAGCACCGTCGTGATTTGAAACTCGATGAAACGAAAAAGCGACACTAAAAAGAGACAAACACCTACATCTATAGGGTTTAACCTGCAAGAGAATGACATCGAATAATCGGTCTCCTCTTTGTGCGGTGCTTTGTAGCCTCCCCACTCTTGTCTACTTTAGTTTTCTGAAGGTTTCATTTAGGTTACCCTGTGAAATGCACAATTTTATTTTTCTTGTACTTTAAAAAAAACAAAACAAACTGTTTTTTTATAAAACGCCACCAATTTTCCCAAAATGCTAGAAAAAAAACGGGCTGTTTTAAGACATTCTCTTTTTATTACTATTACTTTTATACATCATTCTCTCAGATTTTCGTTTTTTTAAAAGAACAAAAATGCCCACCTCTTGTACTGTACTCAAGTACTCAAATACTCTTGCCGAGGCTTGGCAAGCGTGTGGACGCCGCATGGAATATAAAATAATTAATAAGTTGGTCTAGCGCAGTGGTTCCCAAAGTGGTTCCTACGGAGGGGTCCTCTGGATCATTCAGGGGGTCCGTGGAAAATAAAATTGAGTTAGGGGTCCCTGAACAAAGTCAGGGGGCCCGCTCGAGTTTTAATCTAAAATTTAAAAAATGTGATGCGTTCGTGAAGTGCATACATCAAATTTTCCTTGCCTTGAACAAAAATAAGTATATTTATTTTTATTTTTATATTATTGTGATCGTTTAGTGAATAATAACATAAATTAAAGTGTAATATCTGCGTTTGTTGCAAAACTTTTGCTGTAAATTCAAAACTTGGGAGGAGGAGAATGTTTTCAGTTTCCAAATCTTTCAAAATTGCAAAATGGGGATGGAGATGAAGATTTTTTTCTTATTGTCAACACTTGCCTGCCAACTGCCCTTTTCTACTTCATCAAATCAGGTTCAATGTTCCTAGTAAAAATATCGAGCTAACCTGGGGTATGTCTCAGCTTTATCGAGAATGTATCGTAATTGTAATGAGGCTTATAAAAAACATTCCATTAATTTGACAATGTCATCATTGACCAACCTCAAATCATTCCTTAAGGCCCCGCAACCGCGCACAAAAAGAAAAAGATGGAGAGATATGAAATTACGAATGTTAGAGGAGCGCGCTAGTATTTAAAGTGACAAAATCGATGCGAAAATTGTGAAAATGTTTAATAAAACACGACTCGTTTAAAATAGAGCAAAAATCTCACGAGGGTTGTCTTAAACAGCTTTTAAAGAAACACTGTGAATTTTTTCATACATATAGCTTGTAAAATAACTGAAACAAACGCGTTTATAATAATTTTTGGAGCATACTTTGCGAATTTTTTCTATCGAGGGAATTTAATATAATTTGCTTTTCGGCGCGATGAATATCTAGATATTACCTTAAAAAAATAACATATATTTTTTTAAGAGCTTAAAAACTTCAAATGTTTAAGGGAGGTTTGCATGTTTTGTTTAAATGTTTGTTCGGTAGAAATTCGGGTAACGGCGTCTTAACAAGAATTAAAGCTCCCTATTATGTTGTTCTATAAACTTATAAACTTATTGATCTAAAAACTTGTTGCAAAAACTATTATTGTTTTGTAATGTACGGTATGTGTGTGTGTGAATGAAAGTAATGTATATGTAAGTATTATGTTATCAATATTGTGTTTGTCTTTAATTAGTGATAGCATCAACCATGTTCAGTGTAATTATATCTGTGTAAGCTTTGATGTGAATCACTGTTGACAAACCCAATAAAATTTAAAAAAAAGGGGGAGGGGTCTGTGGGCAAAAATAATTAGGAAACCACTGGTCTAGCGCAACAACCAGACTAAAATGAAAGAAACTTATAACATAAAACATACTCACAACCCACGATTGGCCCGAAAACTTTTAATTAATGCGGAAAGATCTCATATTTTACTACAATCTGTCATGCGACGGCCAGATAAATTCTAGAAATTACTGAAAACACAACCTGAAATACTCTAGATACGCCTAGGGAAGGTTCGAATAATATATTTGCTACGCATGTAGTAAGAAACATTAAAATTAATTATTCAACATTTACTTGAATAAAATTAATGCAAAACTACGAATATAATACTGTTTTCTTACATCGTATTGTTTTAATTACTTTTCTTAATCAGTTATTCAAATCAACTCCCCCCCCCCCCTTCAATTTATTTATTTATTGATAAACGCCCTTTTTCGGGACCTTCGCATATGAATGGTAAGAAATATACAGTATTTATTGTAAATTACTGAACTGCCTCAGTAATAATATGTTATATTTGTTTAAAGATAAATTGAAGATGTCCACTTACTTGGTATAATTATTTCCCTCCATTAGTTTTCTAATGGAGGGAAATAATTAAATTCATGTTTAAATCGATCTAAACTCAAATATGCGACGTAAAAATCACACAAATCTGACAGGAGATTACGTCCGTTATCCAAAAACAATCTCACAAAAAATACGGAATCGCTAGGCAGGAGAGCTTGCCTGAGGGAGGCCTTTCTGCCTCTCCAGCCAGACTTTATATAGACACCCACCCCTCCTACCTTTTTCGTTCCCAGAACTTCCTTTTCCTAAAAAGACCCTCCATACAGCATCCGAAAAGATGACTTAGGCTCTGTTGGAAAATATTTTCCTCTATATATAACTTTTTATGATCAACACGTAAGAGCATAAGAAAACTACTTGGAAAAGTTTCAATTTCTTTTTCAATATGGATTTGTTTGTAAGAAATGTTTGTAAAAAAAATCAAATTCTAAATTCAATGATTTAGGCACATTTAATTTTTTTTTTACGTTAACTCCACGCAGGAGGCCCTGAAGAAAATAATTTCCCTCAGGGCCTATGTCATCTGGGATGCTGTGTGGAGGGTCTTTTTGAGGAGAGGAAGGAATGAACATTGGTCTTGAAGAGACCCATATTGTAGGAAGGAGAAAACACAGAGGCCGGCAAATCATTCCACAGCCGAGCTGTTGAACACAAGAACGATTCGAAGAAACGACCCGTTCTCACGTGGCAAATGTCAACCGTGTACAAATGTTGGGCACGCGTTTGGCGTGTTTCCCGACTATGCACCGGTGCCGAAGGGATCAATGATGCTAGTTTCTCGGAGCATCTTCCATTGTAATACCGGTAGAACAAGGATAGCATTCCCACCCGACGCCTGTGCTCTAAAGATTGCAATCCGTCTGTTAAGTTGGAAGAATCTATCAAACGGACCGCCCGTTTCTGCACAGAGTCGAGGGTATTTTCAGGTATTTTGGAGCTCCAGACCAGAGGTGGCTGCCAAATTCAACCGTGGGGCGCACTTGTGATTTGTACAGGGTTAGCAGTTGTGTACTATTAAAGTATCTGCGGGCCCTGTACAGTACGCCCAGTTTCTGTGAGGCTAACTTTACTCTGGCTTCGATGGAGCCCCCATACCTGAGCTTGTCACTTAGGGTTACACCAAGCATTTCGATGGAGGGCCTGTTCGGAAGACTGCTTCCGTTGAAAGAGACTAGATATAGAGACTAAATATGTTGTATAAAACCCTTGTCAGATGCCAACTTGAATATAACTCTGCGTTATGACCACCCTTTTACAACATTCATTCAGACAACATTGAAAAGATTCAACGGAAGTTCACAAGACACAAATAGGTAGATTTACATAAGTTCTGCAATTTTTGTTTATATCAAATGTGAGACTTCTTATCATTTTTACATATGTTTTTTTTTTTAATATTATTATATGCTTTTTTGTTACATTGTATTACGAATGTTCTTTTCTCTTTGTATTATTTTTTCTTCATTGTTTGATATTCAACTTATAAACTATAATGCAACTGCCCATGATGGCGTGTAATATTAAACAAGTAAATATGATCTAGACAAAAATTAAATGTATGAAGACTTTCACAAATAAAAGACCACAAATCCTTGCTCCGGGTTCGGCGTTACGGATACGGAAATTCTGCCAAGGAGGGTAAAAATAGAGAAAGAATATTCTCCGAAAATATTTCCCCTCTTATATATAATAATTATTACTCGTCAGAAAAATTCTTGGTAAGGATCAAATTAATATTCAAAATAATTCCGCTACTTTAACAGCCGGAAGATAAAATATTTCTGGAATAAATTTTCATAAAAATATATTACGAAATTCCGAGCAGCGCTTGATGTAGATCTCTAGGTCTCCTTCGAAAAAATATAAACTATTTAAAAATTAATGTTGAACATCCTCAAAAGGTTACTAATTTTCTAAATAGCTTTCACCCACAATAAGTTCAAACTCGTTAAAACATCTTAAAATACAGTTAATTATTACTTAGTGTGACTTTAAAACCTATCAGGGATGATTTTGGAGAGGGTTCCAAGGGAAACTCCTGAAACGTGATTCCTTTTGCCATGAATATTGGTTGCTATCTTCGGAAGCTGTCATAGATTGAGTTTAAGTTTCTCTCAACGGAAGCAGTTTATATTGTCACCGACTTCTTAGAAATTTATAATTTAATGGGTTGGTGGGTCGGTACTTACGAATTTTTACAAAAGGGTGTAATAGAGTTACCTACTCGGAGATTCTTAACCAGCGATTCCTATGCGTATTTGGGGTAAAAATGTAAACGTCATTTTTCCGTCCGATGATATATTTTTTTGTTCAATTAAAAATATTTAAAATTTTATTCCTTCATATGTCGGAACTGAGTTTCGGTTCACGTGATAAGCACTCCGTCACGTTACGCGCGTAACACGTGATCCAGTCGCGACGTCTAGGAGTGTTATCAGCGGTGACATGTGATTGAAAAACATATTTTTTTGATTTTAATTGAAAAAAAATATCATCGAACTGTAAATTAACATCCCTTTTTTGTACTCCAAATTTTCTCAGGAATTGCTGGTTAAAATCCTTTAGGTGCTGTAACTGTTATTTTATTTATTAATTTTATTTTAGTAATTTGTACATTTAAGTTTACAAATTTCTAATTAATTATAATATTTCATATTGCAAACTAAATTTTATGTAGCTCCTACAATACGTCTTGAACTTTCCAATTGGTGTGGACTTCAAAGTCTCTGGTAGCTTGTTATACAACTTCATCCCCTTGTACAGCAAACTGTTCTGCGTATTCGCCTTATCCTTTTTTTGAAGCCTGATTTCTTTGCATGTTCTTGTGTTATGTCTGTGAATGTCCTTGTTGAATATAATTTTATTTGAAAAGTATTTTGGTAAAATGTTGTTAATTATTTTATGTATAAATATCATCGTATTCAAGGTCAGCATCTGTTTCACGGTTAGCCAATTCATTTCCTTTAACATTTTGTTTACTTTTGAAAATCTATTCCGCCGTAATATTATTCTCATTGCCCTGTTTTGGAGAATTTGAAACTTATTTTGTTCTCGTTCGTTACATAGGAAAAGGATAGTTGAGCAATAGTTAAAATGTGGAGCAATAATCGAATTGTAGATAGTGATTGCAGTTTACTGACTGTCTGTATATTTGATGTCTTAGTTTTATTTTATTAAATTCGACCTGCTTGAATTATCGTTCAATTTGTTTTGAGCATGTGTTTATTGGCGGTTGAATTATCCAGTTAAAAAATAATCATTATTTTTCGATAAGAGCGTCATCGGAAATGTCAAAAGTTGCCCTTCTTAAACATGGTGGGGACATCTTTGTACGTTCTTTCTGTGAGTGTTACAATAGATCTTCACCTTTACCATTCTATAAAGTTATTTAAATGAAATTGGTCAAAGACATCTTCTGTTTAATTAGTATAATTAGGTATGCATAGCAAATTCATTCAGTATAGTAAATTCATTCAGTGAAGCAGCGTAACTACTCATCTACGAGCTGTAACCGTTGTTGCAGACACGGTAACCAGACTCTGGTCGAGTGTGTGATGTCCCACAGTAAGCATGTCGGATGAGATATTTCTCCTTCGTACAGCATTTAGATCAAAGATATTAAAACGTCTATATGCAGCGTACATGTTCATAGACGCTTTACTTGAAAATGAACAGCCGCCACATTGCTAGAGTCTCAGAATGTATCGGGAAAGAAATGCTCTTCTTCTCATTTTAAGAACTCAACAAATCAGTGGTCATTATAATAACTATCTGTCTACAACGCATTTTAAGATACTTTGGTCACGTTGCTCGCCAAACTGAGGACCCCGACATGGAGAAACTGTCAAACAAGTATAAGACAAAAGAAGTAGAGGACACAATTATCACTGGTGTCCACAGGTCTCCACGCAGCGCAGAGCTTCGAGGAGTGATAGAGCCTTGTCCTTGTCCCTTGCCATTGCCTTGTCGTTGGAGTAAAGGTCACGATCCTCAGCAATAAGGAATCCACTTAAGAAGAAGACCTACTATGTAGAAGTCCTAAGAGAACACTTAAAATGTCTTTTGATGAAGTTGAAGGGAGAATTTTCTTTAAAAATAAATTTCCAACCTTTCTCCTATCGCCCGATTTTTGCCATAATATTATAACTGATTGGTATAGCGATTGTTGGTAATTGTTCTTACATAAATGTACTGAGTAATTTAACCTAATAATATAATATATTTATTTGTAATCATGCTGTAGTACCTACATATATTCACCCACGCCAATTTCAACTGAAATAAAAGGAAGGGTCAGTATTCACCCTTGGGAGCGTAAATTCTCCTGTATCTTATACATCCCCTTAATTTGCGTTGGCGAAAGGTTCGTGATGACCTTTACCGCCTATTATATGACCTGCCATTTGTTCATATCAAATTTCTTGTAACGTTTTTGGAGTAGGGAAGTTTACTTGTTTATAAATTAGGTATTTTGTGACAATTAGGGCCTACCTAATAATTACTGGTGGTAAAAAAACTGATAATACTAACTATCCTCTAAGGTTTTTTTTTACATTAGCTCCTGGAGGAGGCCCTGAGGAAAAACAATCCCTCAATGCCTATGCCATCTTTGGAGATGATGTGTGGAGGTTCTTTTATGGAAAGGAAGGAGGGAAGGTTGTGAATTTATGGGGGATGGGTAGAAATCTAGGACTCAATGTATACAGGAGTGATAGTCATATGATTTCGACCCTCCCACTGCGGTGCAAGGCTATAGATCGAGAGAATCTTTTGGAGAGGTTAAAGTTCTCCCTTAATCAGTTTCTCCAGATCCGCCGCCAAGACTTAGACAAGCCTCACCCCACGAACCATAACTGACACCAAACGCGCTCGCTGCCTTGGAACATTTCGGGTTTTGGTTTCCCGGGGCGGCGGTACCTATGCCCACCTTAAAAATTCTCCCAAATATCCTCCAATAAAAAACAGTTTTGGATATAAACCCATCAATCATTTATGTTGAAAAATCTTGAAGATAAGATAGCAAGTTGTCCAATTAGGTTTAATTTAGTTAATAATGAATAAACACAATTTGCAAACACAGTGAAAAATGTTAAATCAAATGAATTCGTACAAATAACCTTTATTTAAAGTCTTCAGGCAAAGTTGTGATTTTAAAGAAATCTAATAATCTTAATGAACTCGTACAAAGAAAACTTTTATAAAACACAATGGAATACCTACACAAAGAAAGAAATTCCGTTGAGACCTTTCAAAACACAATTTTGCTTAGAAACTAAAATGATAAAGACGGGTATTCATAGCAAATTAAATTAGGACCCGCATATATTATATTACATTATTATTTTAAATCATGTAATATTTACAGTAAATAAAACTTAAAAAAATGAATATGAAATCAGAAAAAAATTAAGTAAACGCCTTCCTTTCCCCAAAAAGACCCTTTTCGGCATCTTCAAAGGTGACCTAGGCCCTGAGGGAAATTATTTTCCTCGGGGCCTCTTGTGTGGTCCTACTGTGAAAAAAAGTACAAAAAATCATTTTCATACAACCATATTCTCAGTTTGTATCTCCTTCTGAAAGATAGTTCATACTTTGTTATTGAGTTTGGTAACATACTGTAAACTTTAAATTTTAGATGCTAAATTGTGTCCGTTAGCTCTGTTTACGGCATTTTTGGAACATACCTACTGCAGAAAATTAGTTCGTATTTTGATATGGAGTTCAGTAAAGCACTGTAAACTTTAAATTTTGAAAACTTAATTATTATATCGGTTAGTTCTATTTGAAGCATACTGCTGAAAATTAGTTCATCATTTGGTATTCAGTTTGGTAACCAACTGAAAACTTTAAATTTTAGATGCAAAATTATTGTCGGTTAGCTCTTTTTACAGCATACTGCTGAAAAATAGTTCATCATTTGATATTGAGTTTGGTTAACTTAAAATTTTAAATGCTAAATTATTCTGTCGGTTAGCACTATTTGAAGCATACTGCTGAAAATTAGTTCATCATTTGGTATTCAATTTGGTAACATACTGAAATCTTTAAATTTTAGATACCAAATTAATGTCGGTTAGCTCTTTTTGCAGCATACTGCTGAAAATTAGTTCATCATTTGATATTGAGTTTGGTAACATGCTGTCAACTTTAAATTTAAATGCAAAATTTTTGTGTCGGTTAGCTCTATTTGAAGCATACTTCTGAAAATAAGTTCATCATTTGGTATTCAGTTTGGTAACATACTGAAAACTTTAAATTTAAATACTAAATTTATATGTCCGATAGCTCTATTTTTGCAACATATGGGACATATGGGTGACCTGTGGCAGAGGTGTTGTTATTCATTAAATAGTTCCCGGGGCGGCGATTTCAAAATCCCACCCAAATTATATATATTACTTGGGTATAAGACTTTGTTTCTTCATTGTAAAAAATACAAATGTTAAATAAATACATACCAGATATTTACTTGTTGTATGCGTTGTACGAGAAACAATATTCTACAATTTCTTGGGCATTAACTATGTAACTATTTCTAGACATTTTGTTTTGAAAAGTTTTATTTTCAATATACATTTGTTACTTTAATTTTTTAATTTTTTTTTGCTACCAGTTTCGACAAACCCGCTCCATTCGTCCATTTTAAGTCTGCTAGTGAATGACACGGATGTGTAAAAACCGGTTGCAAAAAAATTTAAAAAATTAAATTAAAATATACATAAAAATAAAACTTTTCTAAACAAAATATTTTTCAATTTACGTTTTTTTTAAAGATAATAATAATTTAAAAAGTGCTTCATGTCAATAATATAAATTGTTCAATGCGCATATATACATTCATCATTACATACATACTCACACACACACACACTCACCCTCACACACACCTTCTTACTGCACACATCACCCGGTAATTACTTTATACGCTTACCATAAATTAGACACTACGATGAAACACATAATAGGTACCCACCATGAAATATACTTATTAATTGTAAATTTTTTTCACCTAACTAACTAATGTACTGTTTATTTCTGTTTATAAATAATAATTGAAAATCTGCTTGTAAGCACACCATTGTTTGTATGTATTACATAATACTATCAGCGAGGAAATTTGTTAACAATCTATTCATTTCAAAGTAATTCACGTTGAATAGGACATGTGGGAATAATACATAACAGAAACTTGCAATGTACGTGAAGTAATTATTGTGCACTGCACGTGTGAGAGATAATAATTATTGCGGTAGGAGAGTTAGATTTTGTAACCCTTGAGCAAACTACGTTTTGCATAAAATTAACTGTAATTTACAAGCTAATCGAACACGGGAAGAGAAACACAAAATGCTTAAGATTAAATGATTCATGAAAACTTCAATTATGTGACCATGAGCTTGTAAAATATAAGTCAAGTAACTAAGGACAAGGCTGTATCCTGTGGCTACTATTGTTTAATCTCTATTCCAACTATGTCTTTAAAAGAGAGCCCTAAGTGAAAGTGAGAAGGGTCTGAAGATCAACGGTGTTGTCATTAATAACATAAGATACGCAGATAATACTGTATTACTAGCTGACTGTTTCGATGACCTCCGAGACCTATTAAATCTTGTTAATAATGCTGGTGAGAAACTGGGCCTAACAATCAACGTCAATAAAACTAAATGGATGACATTTGGACGACTAGATCACTATGAATCAGTGATATAGTTAAATGGTTGCAATGTCGAAAAGTTGGAAAGATTTAGATACCTCGGCAGTATTCTCACGGAGACTCTTGACCCAGATGTAGAGGTAAGATGCAGAATTGAAGCAGCAAGAACTGCGTTCATTAAAATGAAATCTCTCTTCTGCAATGACAATATCAGCTTAAAACTAAGGCAGAGAATGCTAAAATGTTATGTGTGGTCGGTCTTGCTCTATGGATGTGAAACATGGACCTTGAAAGTAAATACCATGAACAGGATAGAGGCTTTTGAAATGTGGCTTCACCGGAGAATGCTCAAGGTCTCATGAACCGACATGATCACCAACACAGAAATTCTCAGGCGGGCTAGAGCAGATAGAGCTGCTTACATTAATAAAAATCAGGAAAATTTCATATCTGGGTCATATACTTCGAGGGGAGAAGTATCACTTGCTCCATTTAATATTGAAAGGCAAGATAAAGGGTCGACGAGGGCCTGGTAGGAGACAAATGTATTGGCTGCGTAATATACGAGAGTGGACCGGCATTAAAAGTGTGGAGGAGCTATTCCGGACAGCGCAAGACAGAGAGTCATTCTCAAGAGTGATCGCAGACGTCGGGGGGACCTGATACGGCACACAAAGAAGAAGAAGTAACTAAAATTTACTATAATTTTTTGTAGTGAAGACCTCTCTTCACTCGAGAGCTGTGCATTTCGTCTATCTGTAAATATGTTCATTATGACGATGCAGCAGATCATGGAGTGGCTAGGCGCGTCGTGATCTTCCTGATTTTACGATCGGCCTACGACATATACAGAGTGATTTGTTTCCATTAAATTAATAATTTTCTTAATTGAAAATAATATGAACATATACGCTAAGGTCTATCGATCTCATTATCAGATTTTCGCATAATGTTTGTCCCGAAGAATAACCTGGATTATCAATGGTAATTCCGGGCAAATGCGCTAACCACTGGTCCGAGTCCCAGAGATTTTCGATCGAGTTTCGCTAATATTGTTTATTATATGAGATTTAAATAAGTACTTCAAGTGGCGTTTCTTTCTTCGCTAGTGGGTGCACGTTTCATAAGACGTTTAGGCAATTCTTGACTATAATTTTTGAGGTGAGAACATCGCGTATATAATTAATGATTTGTTATATTTCTTAGGGTATAGAGCTCGCTTTTATTGGGGCTATTTATACACTTCACCAGGACCAGGGTAACTTAGATGAGATAGGCATAGTGAAGAGATTTTTGAGCTTATAAAAGCGTGATATAATTTGAGAATTTTACGGCCAATAGTACTATTGCGATTTATTTTGGGGGTATTTTTGCCTTGTTACGCTACCTCCTATTTTAGCCGGAGTTCATTTAGGCTACATATGGAGGTAACATGGCGTAACACCCCAAAAATAAATCATGATAACTTAAAAGCATGTTTTGTTTTGTGAACGACGCCGACGCTCAATTTCAAAGCGACACCCAAAACAGATTGAATGAATTCAAATTCAAACGCATCCCTAAACGCCTTTCTTCGTACAACACCATTTGCCGAAAGTATTTCCCTTATAAAATATTCCGCAAGCAATCAAATCAACAATTTTCTCGGAAGAATAACAATGGAAAATAAACAAGACTCTTTTGAGATAAAGGGAATAATATTGTCTACCATTTTCCGTTTCATTATAATATTATTTCTAAAGCGAATTTTTTTCTCCTTGAAACAAAGACAACGTTTATGTAAATACATCAAATGACACGTTTTGGTATTGATTTTTGCTAGTGGTTTTTTTTAAATAATCTGAATGATTATAAATAGATTCACATGATCCATAGCATTTCACCCTATTAGGTAAGGTGTGTTTAGGTCTTGGAGAAGAGTGCGTGGCGGGCCAGATCTGGTGAAGCTGGTTTGGAGAGACCCTTTGACCTTTCCAACTGGTCTTTCTTGTCCCATCATCTTAAACCGCATCGGGAGGGATGAATTCGTACGTCCTTCACTCGTGACACACTGACCCTTAAATTACTACACAACCCTCGTATATTTTTCCATACCAGAACATCATCATTTTCTTAAAAAGACCCTCCACACAGCATCTCCAAAGAAGACCGGAAGGAAATTATTTTCCTCATGGCCTCCTGTATGGGGTTAATGTAAAAAAATATCGCTAATTATATTTTGGGGGGTGGGTATGAGTACCGCCGCCCAGGGAACCATTTATTGGATAATCAACACCTCTGCCGTAAGTCGCCCCAATTGGTTCGCTACATTTCGTGATTTAGCAGAGTCAGGTTTGTCCAGTTGTTGGCGACCGTTGCGTTTGCCGACCTGCTGCGTGGCGGGCCGGATCGAGAGAGACTGGTTAATGGAGGACTTTTGATATCTCCAGTCAGAATCCCTTGACTCATCGCCTTGCACTCATCGCCTTGGAGGAATGGAAGGTACATTACTCCTGGAAACACTGAACCCCAGATTCCTACTTATCCCTTAAATCTATTTTCTTCCCAGAACTTCCTCTCCTTCCTTTCCTTAAAAAAACTAAAGAATAAAATATCTTTAATTAAGAAATTAAGAAAAACATTGAATAACGCAAAAATAAGGAACGTTTCTTATCACTAAAGACCGGATTATATGCAACAAAAACAGCCCAAAATATGCATGCAAATATGCAATAAAAATAGCTAAAATAGCACGAAAATCCATAAAAAGGGCCAAAATATGCAACATGAAATAATACAGGAAGTCATATTTTTAAATACTTTTTTTTATTTTAGTAAGTAATAACAATTGTATTTTCGGAAAAATCAATAACAACATGTATTTAACAATGAAATTTACAATTTACCTTTAAAAATGAATATGACAAGTACCTACTGTTCTAAATGTTCTGTAGACAAATTGTGTCTACGATCGCTTAATATATTTTTGTAAGCGGAAAAGGTGCGTTCTACGTCTACTGATGTGACTGGACAGTATTTAAATTTGGGTGCGATTTTTGAACTTGTCGTGCCAGGCAAAATTTCACACGCCCCGTTAATAAAGCTATCAATTTGGCAGAAGAGTTCAAACCATGAGTTATTGTTCAGAATGTTCAGTAAGTTATCAAACTTTTCTTTGACTTTACTCGCCTTTGACTTAGATTCATTCAACGCCAATCCATGAGTTTCAAGCGTTTTTATACTAAGGCCAAGAGGCGGCCGGAGCGATCAGTTCGCTAGCCGCCCGCTTAGCTATCTGACTTGTATAGTATCACTAATCACTATCTGGGGTCCTAGCATGGTTGATCGATATAGGTTTTATCGAAAATGTCGGTAACTTGCCGTCGCTCCCGAGCACGACTGCAGGCCGCTAACGAACAAATGACACTTCACAACGACTAGGGGTTTCTACTTTATTTCAATTGAACTATTATTTATTCGTTAGCGGCCTGCAGTCGTGCTCGAGAGCGATGACAAGTTACCGACATTTTCGATAAAACCTATATCGATCGACCATGCTAGGTACCCTGGGGCATTTAAACGATGAACGAGATCGAGCGTAAATATGCAAGATCTCAATTTTTTGCTAAAATATGCAACTACCGCTGAAAAGGGTCTATATATGCAATTGCATATGCAAATATGCATTTGCATATAATCCGGTCTTTACTTATCACTACCAGGGAGTAGTACAATGATAATATTCTTATAATAATAAAGATAAAATAACTTTGAATAGATTTATTTTTTTATCTTTAACTCAAAAGTTATATTATAACTTATAAGTGGTATTCAAACAAAGTTATTTAATTTTTATCATTATAATTATGTTTACCCACAAAGTGTTGCTACACGTGAAAAAGATAATATCCTTTTTTTTACCATTTTTTGTTTTACGTTTATTCCTCCGAAGAGAACTTCTTGAATATTGCTCGCAGAGGAAGAGTTAATATTATTTTACTGCATTCTCAACCGAGGGTCGTATCACAGTATTTACTAGATTCTAAGTAACAATAAACAATGTCATTGATACGTTTATTCCAGTATTGGCACAACGAAATGAGAAATTTTACATTTGGTTTACAACCGAACTTATTTAGTTAACACGGGAAAGATGAAGTCTGGCTCAAATGGAAGACATATAGAGGTCTTTCTTACTATCGTGACTTCTCTTTCTTACTTACATAATATCCTTTTTTTACCATTTTTTGGGCATTAACTATGTAACAATTTCCATACCTTTTGTTTTGAAGAGTTTTATTTTCCATTTGTACTTTTGTTACTTAAATTTCAATTTTTCTGCTACCGTATTCGACAATTCCGTGTCCTTCACTAGTAAACTTACATAAAACGGGTAGCAGAAAATTAAAATTTAAGTAACAAATGTGCATGAAAAGTAAGAGTCTTCATATCAAAAAATTCTTTTTTAGCTATGTTATTTTTTATTTATATTATCATTTACAAAATCTCGTTATTATGTGTGTAAGATGACATTAAAACATCGCATCCAATCATCTCACAATATACGTACCTACCAAAACTGTAATGAGTTAATGAGAAATGAGGATAAGAAAAATTTAAATAAAACATCTTCTATATTCATATACCTCATTACAAAGTGTCTCTTTATTAGGGACCTGAAAAATTCGCGTTATTTTTTTCTAAATCCGCGTTATTTTTCAGCGAAAATTTCTTTATTTTTTGTGGGAAGTTATGTCGATACCTTTGTACGGTTATTCAAGCTTTTCAAAACTTTAAAATATAAATATTTTGATTGTATTATTTTCTTATTTCGGAAAATTTGGAAATTAGCGTTTTCCGAAAAAAATATTTGAAAATTCGACTTATGGGAAACCCGAAATATTCCATCTCTACTCATTATTATTTGACGGAGGAAGAATTACATTCCTCCAAAACTTCCAAGGAAAGTTAATAAATGCTAATTTATGTATTAAATTAAAGTTGTAAGAAATTCCTTCCATGCTTGTGTAATTTTAAAATATCCGACTTTAATAGTTGTGCTTCTGAGAACAAGAAAGTTGGTTGGTATTCATTGTGTGGATTAAAGTTTCGTTTAATTTACATCCAATTAGAGTATAAGTCGTTGTAATGTCGTTAAAAATATTATCTTCGTAGATCTTTATTATTTTATCTATTACTTCCAGCACTGAACCTACTAAAAATATGAAAAAAAAGAAAAGAAAATTAAATATCGATAATAATCATTGGATACGCGCCATAAATATATTTGGATTCATTTTCTTAATCAATTAATAATTTATGCTATGAGACCATGAGGGCGCCATCTATGGTTTTTGTATTGTATTGAATTTACCTATGTGACTTGAAATTCAGTATATTCATGCATTTCCTTACCTCTGTGAACCAGGCAATCACTTCCGACGGGAGTGTGAGTCAAAGCCAAGAGATGTCTCTCCTAGTCAGTCATAAGAATAATTCATCCCATAATTGAATTATTGTTGTACAAGATTTTTGGCACGTATTATTAATATGCAAATTTATTCATTGTTGAAACTTCCTTGCTGTGCGAAACATCTGTTAAGATTATGCAATACCGCCTTGATATTTTTTAACGAAAAGAAGTGTCTTTTGTGTTGGACATCGTGGATGAGCTGCATTCTCTGAGTGAGTATTGTTTGTTTTCACTTTGGAATTTGGAATTGCTGGGTCAACTGTTTTTGTGTCACATAGGGAAGAATTCAATTTTCGTTAATTTACATAGGGTAGTCATTCCCTCGTGTCAGGGGCTATTTACAAGCCCCTACAATCATAAAATGAATTCCCTGAAAACGATTCATCACCAAATATATTATGTCTGTAATAAATTATTTTTATAATAAGAAAAATTATTGTTATAACGATTAATTATATTTATTGGCTGAGCGTAGCGAAGTTCTGTTTTGATCCGATCACTTTGCATTTTGTAAATTTGTTTGTGTATTCCGTGTCCGGTCAATCCTGTCAAGAAGCTAGCCGGGTTTGGTAGTACCTTTTCATTTCGCCACAGGGTATGAGCGTTGCGACTGTTGCGAGCGATCAAGTCGGAATAATCAACATCACGTGTTCACAGAACTTTGTTTCAAACAATTTCATTTTCATTTATGAACTCACTCCAATATAACTGTTTAGCTAACCACACTTAAAAATACTCTTTATACATCGTATACATCCGCGAAACAAATGTTGCACGTAGCAAAAACCCTCTCCTTTCAGAAAAAAGACACCACCCAGCTCTGGAAGTCCGTACTACTGCCATAATTCAACTAAAAACAAGAAGCGGAGGCGCAATTTCATGAAAGCTGATTACACTCGGATTAATAATGACATTAATTGTATTGATTGGATATCTGAAACCAAATCAGTCGAAGAAACAGTTGTTATAATCCCAGCCCTTGCTGTAAATCTAATTCCATTAGCGTCAACCTTTTGTGCATTCAAGCGTTTCAAACAAACACATAATTTTTATTTAATTAAATGAAGATAATATTAGCGAAACTCGATCGAAAATCTCGAAAAAGATTTTGGCTCCACTGGGACCAGTGAAGGCAATATCTTTTTCTGATTTTTTTGTCTCCAGATTTTCGATCGAGTTTCGCTAATCTTGTCTTCATTTAAATAAATATTATAATTTGAGATTTTCGGGAAATCGCTTAACTAAACTCAAAACCGAATTTTGGCTTGACCATTTTTTCTTATTGACCAGTTCTTAGGTCTATGAAATTTCCCACATTGCTGGATTATTAAAATAGTATTTAAGCAGGAACTTAGCATTCCTCGGTGTTCACTCTTAAATTTCCAAGTGCAGTCTACAAGATGCTCTTTCTTTTCACTATTTGTCATTGTCTAATTTATTACGAGTTTTATTATACTTATACTTTAAATAAAGTTATTATATCTAAATCTCCCAATATATCATTACTACACGGGAACTTCCAACATTACCTCAAGACATCTATCATCTACATACATCAATCTTCATATCTGCAGACACAGTACTTCATCTATAATAATCTATCGACTCCGAAGAGAACTTCTTGAGTATTGCTCGCAGAGGAAGAGTTAATATTATTTTACTGCATTCTCAACCGAGGGTCGTATCACAGTATTTACTAGATTCTAAGTAACAATATACAATGTCATTGATACGTTTATTCCAGTATTGGCACAACGAAATGAGAAATTTTACATTTGGTTTACAACCGAACTTATTTGGTTAACGCGGAAAAGATGAAGTCTGGCTCAAATGGAAGACATATAGAGGTTCTTCTTACTATCGTGACTTCTCTTTCTTACTTACACATAAAAATTGACTAGATCGAAATTTCATTTGTAAGCAATATCAAAAGTTTTTGGTAATATATATATCCTCATTAAAATCGTCTGAAGACTCTCTCTCTCTCTGGTTTCAATCCTGGGATTGGTTTGCAGCAATTTCATGTATTCGTTTCTTCCACTCTTCCCTGTCTTGTGCGGCTCTTTTGAAGTCTGCATATGATGAGCAGCGCACGTCCACCAGCAGGTCCTCCAGGTACTCTCGGCGTGGGCGTCCCCTAGCGTTTGTCCCCTCGGTCGTACCCTCCATTATGGCATGCAAGAGGCCTTCTTGTCTTATTGCATGGCCGATCCATCTTGCGCGCCTTTCGGACAAGGTCCTGAGCAGGTGCCTTCCTCCTTCGATTCTTTGGAGGACCTCCTCATTTGTGATGTGGTCTCTCCAGGAAATTCCTAGTAGTCTTCTATAGGACCACATCTCAAAAGCCTCTAGTCTCCGTTTATCTCTTTCGGATAGGCACGATGTTTCGCAGCCGTACATCAAGATACTCCATACATAGGTCTTGATGAGGAGTATTCTCAGTTTCATGTCTATATTATTTGATTCTATTATTTTAGACCTTTTATTGAAAGCAAGCCTAGCCTGGTGTATACGGCTGTCGACCTCGCTCTTAGACCGACCGTCCCATGTTATTTTGCTCCCGAGGTAGACAAACTCCTTGGTGTTCTTTAGTGGAACTCCTGACATCTCTACTTTCATCTGATGTTGCGTTCGGCCTACAGTCAGCAGCTTTGTTTTGTCTTTATTTATCTTCATGTTGTAATTGTTTTGAAGAATGCTTTGCAATGTTCGTTGGAGGAAGACTAACAGTGTCTATGAAATCGGTAACACGTTCTCTGAATTCTTTAAGTCAACATTTAAACCTCCATCAATGATACAATCGATATCGCCCAACTTGAATCAGTTCTTGACTTTGGACTTGCGCAAATTCACACCATTAAACTGACGGAGAAAGAAGTGCATCAAATTTAATGTCGCTAGCTATAAAAAAGGGTGCGGGTCACTATGGAATACCGACGAATTTCCTTAGATCTGCTGCTTTATCACTGTGTGTGCCGCCCATCATAATATGTAATAAATGTCTGAGTGAAGGGTTTTCCCTGACAGAAGGAAGTTAGCCCATATCGTACCAGTTCACAAGAGTGATTAACGTCAAAAAGTGGAAAACTTTAGGCCGATATCCGTTCTCTTGACGATCCCTAAACTCTTGGAAAGACTTGTCTGTGACATTATATATCCCCAGCTTGCCTTAAATTAATACTTTATATTTTAAAATTACGACCTTAAAATAATCCAATAATCCTTGCGTCTTCAGCGAATCTGAAATAATAATAATAATAATCTTTATTCCAGGATGTGGGGGGAGGATAGTACAATCCCACACGTTCCATATAGTTGTACATATTTTTATATTTACACAGTAAAGAAATAAGAACATAAATAGAAGAAAAAAATAATATAACAAATATAAATAATCAATTACTATGCAGAGCGTGATCTCGAGTGCGCTCGGGCCCATCGCTCACTGCTGGAAGGCTGCGTTCACCAACGTGTTGTCGGAGGCCAATAGCCGCATCCTGGCTCCAGTGACCCGGTGTCTCATCAGGCTGGCGAATCCATGGAGTCCTAATTCTGTGAACATTGTTGAAGCGCTGCTATACCTTCTGAATCCAAATATGATTCTGCACGCATCATTATATTGGATCCGGAGACGTTCCATTGAGCTTGAATGAATAACAGATCTCATTTAAGTTAACACACAGCTGGAATTAGTTCTTTAAATTTTAAAATTAAGCACTACATCCTTAAAATAATCCAAAAATCCTTGCGTTTTCATCGAATCTGAAATGAATAACAGATCTCATTTACGGGGTTATATACAGTTAGAATTTTCAAGAAATCGATTTGTTTATTTAATTTTCGTAATGTACATATATTTAAGTACATACACAGAAAATTTTAAGTCCGGCGATTATTTTCGAAGACACACACATAATTTAAAAGGTGTGTCAGACTATTTGAAAGCAAACTTTAAACGCGTTTTTCTCAAAACTCTGTTTTTAAAGTCTTTTGGGAAACTGGCTAAGGGACGCGGGCGTTTGGGCACGTTGCGGCCAGGCCGCTCGCCCGCTCATTCTCGCCGGGACTGCCCCGTGATAATGGGACAAACTGCCCCCAATATCTTTCTTTTTATATATTTTCTTTGGTTTTAATCATAATTACACCTGTAAATATTTTTCTTTTTATTTATTATTTCACTCAACTAGATGCTGAACCAACAGGCGAACTATTTTTATCTTGTTAATTACAGCAAATGTAAGTATGCATACATTTTACTTTTTTACTAACAATCGCATGCAGGACATTGGAGGGTCTAGATTCGTTTCAAAAATAAATGTAGCTTCCTTTTTACAAAAAATTAGAGTCCTGACGTGTGCGGCTAAGGAGGTTAAACAATCAGTTTCCTCACACAGCCGTGGGAAAATGGTGGGTCCCCTCCAATGTTTTTAAAGTCGGTGACCAAGATGCCTCGGAAACGGCTAAACCAATCAGTCTCAAATTTTAACACAAGCTTTTTAAGTATATTTTTTATTTATTAATCGAAGGTCGGTTCTCACCAATAAATACATATTTTTTATAAACAATTTAAGGCCAAAATTTTAATCAAAAATCCATTTTTTTTAGAAGCAGCTATTTTGTAAAAAAAAATGTTTGGCTTCGTCCTTCGATTAATTAGAAGATTATACATTACTTTAACGAAATCCGTTTGGTTTTTTCATTTTAAATGACCCAGTCTAGAGATATGGTGGTCACCGCAAGATGCCTTTTTTTAGAGGAGATTCTGGAAATCAGCTGTAGCAGCTTTCACATTTTTTTACAAATATTAAAATATATTATAATGTGTGTAAAAATTTTTCAATCAATAAATACAAAGGTATTCTCAGAAAAAAATCTTGAAAAATCACTTTTTTGGGCCTCCTAACTGAATATAACCCCTTAATTTAGTATCGTTCATAAGTTCAAATGCGATTCGATCTATCTGTAGGTATTATTGAAATACTTACTTATACAAATGTGAAATACAATCTTCCGGTAGAGCTTATCCGTGGGTTTATCGTCCCAATAACTTACCGTGAAACTTTTAATCGCTTTTCGTAAAACGATATATTTTGTAAAATACAATTAAATTCTCTTTTACTGCCTATGTTTTCAAACTATAAACCATTCCTTGAACCGAGCGGCTGGGGGGAAATGGAAAGCAGGCAAAATCTCCATATCTCTCTCCATGAAATGACATATAAAATATTTATCAAAAGGAAAGATGTCGTTACTTTTGTACGACGGGAGAGATTATTTTTATATTGTTAGTCTAGTCGTGGAAAATTCCACGATATTCATGTCATTTTAATGTTATTACACCGTAGATATTTTGACGCGCCTCGAGAGTCTACGCCTAAATACATGTGATGTGCTCATATTTTCTCTACACGGTCCCTCCAGCCTCACAATGTATACACATTGGAGAAGCCATCGCCGTAGTCCCACCGGATCTGCGGAGTTAGGACTTGTGTACGGTAACAATTATTTGTTATAAGTAAAAATTATTAGCCTGAAACACTCATCTACATTGAAAAAATCTCCCGAGAAAAGATATGCGGCCAACGGGACTAGAACCCGCGTCCTTCTGATTTCAGGTGAACTGCTCTTATCCACTGAGCTACGCCGGCTCATCTCCTGCCCGCCAAATAATTCAATACATACTAGTGTTTCATTCAACAATTACTACTTATTACATTTTTCCACCTGCAAACCACCAACTTTATTTTATAAGAGAAAGGCATTGTAAGTGCTAAATCTCCCACTAGGTGGCGTCGAGACAAATTATGTCAACATTTTTTGGTGGAATACTTTAACTCGTCAAATATTAATTATTATTTTTAATTGATAAACTAATGTTTAAGAAAAGACTTTTATGCATAGCACAAAGGGTAACAATTATTATAAGTAATAATTATTAGCCTAAAACACTTATCTACATTGTGTACGGTATTTACATTATTTTTTAAAAATTATCCCATATAACTTGTTGGATCCAAGATCCAAGTAACGCACCTAAAAATAGATAGTACGTGGGATTTTAAAAGAAAACAAAAATATGTGTAATAAATATTTATCTGAGATAAGCTTTGCCTTGCTGACATTACAAGGGTTCTGGGATGCTTTTTTCAGGCGCTGAAGCTAACCTTGTACCCTATAGCAATCGGGGGTTGATAAGTTGGGGACGCCTTTTCAATGTAAGTAGTGATTTCATCCCCCGTAAGACGGAGGGTTAAACTGTTGTTGAAAGTTGCCCGAACAACACACATACATATCTCCATACGAGGGTACTTTCAATGGATTATTCAAAAACTTTGTCGGTCGGGAAAGTGTTCCTTCAACGATAATAGGACAAAAAATAGCACACTTTTTCATTTTGCTAAAATTTGGTTTGAATTTTCACAATGCATTCCGATCCACCCGAAGCCGATGCGCAATGGAAGGAAAGTTCTAAAGAAACTCGTGTTATTTTTAATGTGACACCGCACAAGATTTCCAACTGCCCGGGATGAGTGAAACTAGGGCATCCCTAACTTTTTGGTTGTTATAATGCTGAAACTTTAAAAGGAAAAGGAGAGTGTGAAAATGAAGGTTGACCAGAACCTGACCGCTTAGATTTGGTTACTAAACATAGCCAATACCATACTTCAAGCAATGTTTATAAACCGGATGGTGGTCTTCGGTTCCGTGACTTTTCATCCCGCGACAAAATATCCATCGGACAAAACATCCCCCTTCAAAAAAATAAGTACTAAAACCTAACCTAAACTAACCTAACAAAAAATGGGACAAAAATAATACAGACGTCCTGTAAAGAAAAAATAATTGTTGTCTGTATTATATTTTTCCCATTTTACTTCTTTTTTTTACATGAGCTCCACACAGGAGGCCCTATAATTTCCCTCAGGGCCTATGCCATCTTTTGGGGATGCTGTGTGGAGGGTTTTAAAAAAAAAAGGAAGGAGAGGAGAGTTCTGGGAAGGAAAAGGGTTTAAGGGGTGGGTAGGAATCTGGGGTACAGTGTGTCCTGGTCATCCGTCTCCAAGACCTAGACAAAACCTCACCCCATGAACCCGGGCACCCCTGCTAAATCACCAAACGAAGCGAACCACTTGGGGTGAACTATGGCAGAGGTGTTGGTTATCCAATAAGGGTTAAATTGTGAACAATACTATTTTTAAACAATAATTTATTGTCTTTACAGGATGTCTATTTTTTGGTCCCATTTTTTGTTAGGTTAGGTTAGGTTAAGTTTTAGTAGATAATTTGTAGGGGGATGTTTTGTCCGTAGGATATGTTTTCGGGGATATTTTGTCGGGGATATTTTGTCGCGGGATGAAAACACGCATTACCGGATTTTCACCATGTTTGATACTGAGATATTCTCCATTCTGGAACGGGTTGCAAAAGTACATAATTTTTAAAAATTTATGTAAACACAATAGGAAAAAACCCTGTGCATATTCAACGGATGTCTCTAACCACAATTCTGAGTCCAGAGACACCAAACTTGCCGCTCTGCTTAGGGCGCCGCAACCGGGCTCAAAAAGAAGAAGTTGGAGAGATATGAAATTACGAATGTTAAATCGATGCGAAAATTGCGAAAATGTTTAATAAAACACAACTCGTTTAAAATAGAGCAAAAATCTCGTGGAAAGAATCTTAAGTATCATTTAAAGAAACATCAGTTATTTTACAACTAAGTATAACTTGTAAAATAACTGAAAAAAACGTGTTTATAATAATTTTTAAAGAGTTACTTTGCGATTTTTTTCTATCAAGGGAATTTTATATAATTTGCGTTTCGGCGTGGAATGCGTCTAGATATTATCTTCAAAAATAACACATATGTTTTTAAGAGCTTAAATATTTCATATGTTTAAGGGAGATATGTAAAAAATCGGTAGGAATTCGAGGTGCGGCGCCTAATACCCACATATGATTTTTTAAGTCTCACTTTTGCTCGATAACGCATGTTAACCCATTTTCCCAATCAATGTTTAGAATGCGTCTCGTTCGCAGCGCAGATCACTGAGTAAAGTTTGCTGGTATTTCGGCGACAGTTTCTGTGCGTAGGTACCATAAAGTCAGCCACCCAGCACTAACCCGGCACTAGCTCGGGGCATTAATGGGGATAAAACTAATGGAAGTAGTTTTTTATTGATCATGAAGAAAACACTTACAATGTATTGTCGTGGCAGACGAAAACACAACAAGTACTTTTATGGAAGGGAAGATTTGTTACCGTCAATCTCCACTGCGACAACTACTCTTTTTTTCAACTAACGAGTCTTTTGCATAAATATTGGTAATGAACAAATAACAACTTAAAATTATTAAACTAGCTGTTTTTTGTATCCCCAATTTACCCAGAAATAAATATTAAAATTTTGAAGAAGAAAACCTCAGGGGCGATTCCGGCTCTACTTAAGAATAAAGAATTGTCCTTGACCTTGTATTATTAATGACTTTTTCGTTAACTGCGATCCCCGTTCTCTGGGATAAAACCTTAAAATATACAATTTTTTCGTTTATCTCACGGATCGTTAACTTGAATGTTAAAAGAGGGAATAACCAGATACAATCGGAAATTAGTCATGTTAAAATCAAATTTTAGACGTGTTGACTCTTTTCCACAAAAATTATAAATTGATTTCGAAAGACTGTTCTTTTATCCAGTAAACCTTTGTTTAAAATTTTGAGAAAATATTTTGATTTTTAGTACAATATGGTTATACCGTAGGTCGTTTACAGATTTCTTAAATTTTAAAACAATTTTTTTTTTGTTATACAACTTTTATATATATATATATGTTACTGTAAAAGCCCGAACTACGGTAAATCCTAAGATTTACCAACTCTTAATGGTAAAAGTCCGAACCGTTCTATAATCATCGTACACCAACCTAACCTAACCTAACCTAACCTAACCTAACCTTACATGTACTAAATTCTAATGGTAAAAGCCCGAAAAAAACGTTTCTTATTTAAATATTATAAACGATTTTTTCGGGCTTTTACCATTAGAATTTAGTACATGTTAGATTAGGTTAGGCTAGGTTAGGTTAGGTTAGGTTAGGTTAGGTTGGTGAACGATGATTATAGAACGGTTCGGACTTTTACCATTAAGAGTTGGTAAATCTTAGGATTTACCAATATTCGGGCTTTTACGGTAACATATACATTACCCAAATTTTTATATATATTATACAAATTTTGTATTATACAACATTCCAAATCATATAATCAAGCAGTAAAATAAATCAATAAATTTATTTGGAAAATCTACTTTTCAGAATTATAATTTTTGTTCAAATAAAATCGTAAAAAAAAATCCGTGACCTCGTTTTCTTTGTCTATTTATTTACGGTCTTACTTTGTTTAGACATTACTGAAAAATTATAAATACTTATGATCAAAAAATTATTGCAAAAAGTACATAATTTTAATATTTTTATCTTCAAGAGTTTGAGCATTTTTGAAAGTAGGTATTTATCAAAGCTAATTTTGAATGAAATAAAATCGATATTGGGTTATTATGTTGAAATGCTGGTATGGAGAATAATTAATGTTTCTCACCGAAACCGGCCTGTACACTTGCAAAGGCACGGTCGCAAAACCATTTTTAGACGAAATTTGAATTCTCGGCCGCTGGTTAATTTAAAGCCAATAACTCCATATATCTAAGTAGTTCCGGAATCGTCGCCCCTCAGAACGTCATGCTTAAGGATGGGTTGTTTCAAAAAAATTTAACAATTCATCAAATATTTAAAGTAAATTTTCACGTTTGAGTAAGTTCTATTCAAATTCTGTGATTATTTAAGTTTTTTGAATCAACTGGCTTATAATTATGTAACAAAGGGTATCAATATCTAGCTACTTTCTAGCAGAGTATCAATTTCAATGTGGATATCCAACTGATGTCATCACTCTCGTACTACTGGAAACTGGAAATGACAAGTAATTTATTGGTTTAGCTCCAGATACTGACATAAACACGTGATGTCCTATCTAACTAACCAGAGGCCCTATTTCCAGTTATCATAATTTCTCGAATATTTCAGGATGACGACTTATGCACATTTTCCGTGATCAAAACTTTTCTGGAATCTTTGTAACAAAGTGTTACAATTTTTTTCTGTTTGCCGTCTAGAAATCTTTTCATAAAACATTTTTAATCCTCTATGTTCCATAGATTTTGGATATGTCGTGAGGCGCTCGCAGACGACTCCACTTTATCGGAGTTCTTAAGAAATATATATTATTCGACCTAATTTGGGTAATTTGGCAAAGTTTGTAAAAAATGGGCGTTGTCAAACGGAGTACCTACTAGCGATATGTAGATTCAGCCGGAATGAGTTCTTGAACCCGAGTTCTTTGCGTAAAACGGATGCCAGTCAGGAGATCCTAAGGAAAAAAAAACCCTCAGGGCCTATGTCATCTTTGGGATGATGTGTGGACTGTCTTTTTAGGGAAAGGAAGGAGAAGAAGTTCTGGGAAAGAAAATTGTATGAGGGGTGGATATCAATCTGGGAGTCAATGTGACCAAGAGTAACAGGTTTATGAAACCATTCCTCTCACTGCGATGCAAAACGATGGATCGAGAGAGTCCGCCTGGAGAGATCAAAGGTCTCCCTCAAGTCTCTCCCGATCCGCAAACGCATCCGCCGCTAAGACCTAGACAACAGTGGCGGTCCGTGCTAGAGTGCTAAGATTGAAAAATACGACGTTATTGATGTCGTAGCAGAAAATGATTTTTTTTTTAAATTTCAACTTTTTTTTCATCGTAGATGCGGCGCATCAACATTTCAGTATATCCTGAAAATTTTCACACAAATATTGAAATTAAAAAAAAAAATCCTTTTTAGCTACAACAATACCAATAACGTCGTATTTTTCAATCTTAGCACTCAAGCTGACTGAAAACTCACGGACCGCCACTGCTAGACAACCTTCATCCCATGAGCCAGGCACCCCTGCTAAGACACCAAACGTAGCGAACCACTTAGGGTGACCTATGGTAGAGAAGTACTGGTTATCCAATAAATGGTTCCCGGGCGGCGGTAGCCAAATCCGCCTACCAAAATATTGAAACTGTTAAAATTCCGACGAATTTTTTTCCCATAGTCAATTCTAGAAATAACATCGAAACTTTCACGATGAAAGAGGTAAAGTAGATGGCGAAGAAGAAATTAAACCAAATTTATTTGCATATACCTAAGAAGTGTATCAAACCCGTCACTTCTGAACTCACAGTCCAAGATATCGTCCGCCCGACCACGGACATAGATTCTTTAAGTTACGCCAAAAGACGTAAAATTCTGTCGTGTAAATTCGTGTGAACATTGATTTAGTTTAACGATGTAGAACGATACCTTAATAGCAAGAATAATTAGTTAAGCAATATTTTTTTCATATACGTTGTTAGTATGTAATCCCATTAGGATATTGCACGAGTTTATCAATACAATACTTCAAATACTGTGTATTATCAAATGAATAAAGTAGAAATGATTTGCGTTGGATTTTTCGTTTGCTTTTTACTTTTGTCAGAGGTTTGTGGTGAGTTTATTGTTAATTACACAATTTATGTAATTTAATATTATGAAGAATGCGACATTATTTTCAGTTTTATTATATTTTTATTTCAGTTAAATAGGGGTTTTTCATAACGAAAGTCGTAAGATAAATACGAACTATTGATAAAAATTATGACATACGATACGGAATTTAGGAGGTTCCCGAACAAAAAAATCAACGTTTGCTACTTGTAAAGTGAGATAAAATAATATTAGGAAACATTATTTCCGTCCCAAGCGAATGAAATTTATTTTAGTATGCTAGGGGTATTTTTTAAGAGGGCATTACCAGAGAAAACCAGAAATATGTCATTTTCAAATCAGATTTTAGACGTATTGACTCTTTTCCACAAAAAAATTATAAATGGATTTCGAAAGATTGTTCTTTTATCTAGCATTCGCATGTAATAAATTTTGAGAAAATTTTTTAATATTTAGTATAATAAGGTTATTCTATAGGTCGTTGGCAGATTTGTTAAATTTTCAAAAAAGATTTTGTATTTTACCACACCCATTTCAAATAATATAATCATGCAGTAAAATAAATCAATACATTATCTAGCAAACGCATGTATTAGAATTTTAATTTTAGTTTCAATAAAATCATTAAAAAATATCTACGTACATGTGTTTCTTGACGAAAATTGGTCCATTTGTGTATTTATTTGCGAACTTACAAACTAATATATTTCAGATTTTTTTTAACATTCTTATTAAATTTACGACCTCCATAGTCCAGTGGGTAAGACTCTTGACTCACAATCCGGAGGTCGCGGGTTCGAACCCGGCATGCGCAAATAAATTTTATTTGATTTTAATTTGTGTTTTCACAATTAATTCATTTAAAAATAATATATAGTATATTTGCGGCATGTTCCAGAGTGGAAGATACTATCAGTATCGCCCTGGTGTAAGACCACCATTCAGAATTGAAACGTTGCTTGAAAATGGCTTTAGCCGTGTTTAGTGACCAGATCTGAATAGCCAGGTACTTCCCAACCTTCCTCTTCCCCACCTCCTTCCCCTCCCCACTACCTTCAGCCTCACAACATACCCCAATTGGGGATGCCATAGTCTCACTGGCTCCAGACGGGAGCAGTTGAGATTCTTGTGCGGTATACACTGTAAAAAAAAAAAAAAAAAAGACATTATTGAAAAATGATAAATACTTAGAATCAAAAAATAATTACAAAAAGTACATTATTTTAATAGTTTTATCATCACACCTTTCAGCATTTTTGGATGAAGGTATAAATTAAAGCTAATTTGGATTGAAATAAATTCGATATTGAGTTATAATTTAAAAAAGCAGGTACGGAGAATAATTAATCTTTCTCATTGTAACCGCCCTGCACGATCGTAAGAACAACTTTCGACGAAATGTGGATTTTCGTCCGCTGGCTGGTTAAACGCTCTTAAGGTCGGTATTAAGCGCTCAAAAAGAAGGGGAGATGTGTAAGTACGAATGTTAGAATGTTAGAAGCGCGCTAATGTTAAAAATGATAATATTTAAGCGAAAATTGTGAAAATGTTTTTTAAAATACGACTCGTTTAAAATAGAGCTAAAATCTCGTGGGAAATGTCTTAAGTAGCATGTAAACAAATATTGAATTTTTTCATTCATATAACTTTTAAAAGATCAGAAAAAGTGTTTATATAATAGTTTTAGGAGCAAACTTTGTAATATTTTTTAATCGAGGGAGTTTCATATAATTACCGTTTCGGCGTGGCAAATATAGGTAAATATTTTATTTTCAAAAAATTACATATATTTTTGTAATCTAATCCATTATTATTAAATACTTACATTATTATTATTAGCTAATTCCCGGCATGCGTTGCCTTTTTTTACATGAATACCGTACAAGAGTCCCAACATTAAGTAATAATTAACTAATAATCCCAATATTAAGTGTATAAAACTGTTATATTTTGCATATGTTAGAAGTCAACTTGAATACAATTCTCCCGTCTGGAACCCATATTACAATATACATGTACAAGCTGTTGAAAGAATACAAAACAAATTCTTACGTTTTCTTAATTTTAAAATGGGTATTCCAGCAATTATCTTGAACTACAATACTATTTTGAATGATATGAATATGCTCAAATTGTCAGACAGAAGAACTTTCACTGACTTGGTATTTCTGTATAAAATTCTAAATGATTTAGTTGACAGTCCGATATTGCTCGAATTGATAAGCTTCCGGATTCCAATACGTAATACTAGAAGTCAGGATTTATTTCAGTGCAGTAATTCTGGAACTAACTACCATATGCATTCCTCTTTGCCCAGAATACTAATGGAGGGAAACAATTATACCAAGTCAGTGGACATCTTTAATTTATGTTTAAACAAACTACTGAGAGTATCTTCCACTCTGGAACGTGCCGCAAATATACTATATGTTATTTTAAATGAATAAATTGTGAAATACACAAATTGATCAAATAAAATTTATTTGCCACGCCGGGATTCGATCCCGCGACCTTCGGAATGCGAGTCAAGCGCCTTACCGCTGCACTACGCCGGCCGTCGCTAAGCCATATAATAAAGAAATTGTTTCTCCCTGAGTGTCCTTTCCCATTCGACCAGTTCCCCTTCCGCCTCCCCTTCCCCTCTCGCGTTCCCACTCCGCCTCCTCCATCTTCCCTCCCCCCACTCCACTCCTCCCCTTCTCCCGTCCTGCGAACCCCCCTCCCGAATTCTGCAATTCTGCAATTCTGCACCTGCTGCAATTTTTTTATACAAATTTCATAATGCCAGAGCTCACCATTTATACAAACCCTGTACTAACAGGAAAGAACACAAAAATAAAAGAATTTTCCAATTTGGTGCAGCCGTTCGGTAGTTATGCGCCTACATACATTTCGGCGATTCACTTTTATTTATATAGATAGATTGTTAGACTGGACAGATTACTAAGGCAAAATCACGTGTTTTGGTTTTGAAATTAGATCATATAGTGATATTTTAAATGCTTTAATAAAATACTACGAGTGAAACTGTTTTTTCTAAGATCAGAAAAAAAGAATGTATCGGCCCTATAAAAACAGTTTTAAATTTCAAAACCTCCTACCTATGAACTATTTTTCGGTTGTGATTAAATTGTGTAATGTGGAAAAAATTAATTAATTCTTTATAAATTGATCGTAAAACATTTAAATACATTTTTAGATTTTCACGGCCAAAAATTATTTTATTATTAGTTTTTGGGGTATTATGCCGTGTTACGCTACCTCCTTCTTTAGCCAACGTTTCGGACAGCGTTGCAGTGTCCATCATCAGGGCAGATGTTGGCTAAAGAAGGAGGTAGCGTAACACGGCATAATACTTGTAATATCCAATGTTGCAGGCAATACTGGGCCCTTTATTTCCAGTATTCCTCTAGGATGTTTTCAGGGTTATTATTGAAACACGTAGTACTTTGATACACGGAAACTGTTTAATAGAATATAATAGTACAATGTTGGCTGTAAGCCGTCTGACGAGAAAGAACGCCGCGCGAGCCCTCTGCTCGCTATTATATTGTGCCGATGTTCGGTCGCTTCGGCTAGGTTCGGTATTTCCGAACCTACCCGACAGATTAACATATTACCAACACTACATCTCTCCCTCCTTCAACTCTGAAGCTACTTACTTAAATATTTCACACTTAAAAACAATTAACATACATTGTAATACTTCATAAACAATAATTTTTAAGATACACATAATTCAACCGCGGTGACTGGGTCAAGTTGTCCCGTCTCCTCTGGAAGTTGTGGGTGCCTTGTGACTTGAACGCAGTCTTCCCGACCATGGTCTCTGTTGCCGTGCCTGCTCTGACACCACTTCCTCCCCCACCAACCTGAAATCAGGAGAACACCCAGTCAATCCACGCAACAAGGTCGCAGTCTCTAACTCATGAGGCTCGTTCCTCAAAGTTTCAGACGCGGGATGCTGCGCAATTTTGCCATCTTCCTTCCAGCTCACTGACATTTCCCTCATCTGGTCCACATGTCTCTTCCATGTCACATCAGTGTTTCCTATCTTAATAATATAAACTTTTTTACCTAGCTTTCTAGAGACTACACCCTTAGCCCAAACGACTTTATTATCATGACGATAATCTTTTGTTAAACATTTTTGTCCAACTTTAAAAACCCTGGATTTTACCCCTCTGTAAAACCTAACTTGATCCGATTAAGCTTTAGAAATGTTAACGTTAGCTTCCTTGACTTTTTCCGAAAAGTCTTCTCCATTTTTCACTGGCAATAAACTGTCGAACGTAGAACGCAGCCTTCTTCCTACTAACAGAACCGCTGGTTCAATACCTGTCGAACAATGGAAAGAATTTCTATAGTCCATTAAAAAATTCAACAGCTTGACATTGAAATCTAGTGGGAATTTACCGTTTATTAACAGTTTCTTGAGGAACATTTTCGAAATTTTTACTGCATTTTCTGCCAATCCGTTTGACTGGGGGTGTTTCACCGGAGAAGTCATATGCTTAATATTGTTCTCCTTTAAAAAAACTCTAAATTCCTCACTTGTAAAAACTGAGCCATTGTCAGATATAATTAACTCAGGGTTGCCAAAATTAGAAAAAAATTTCCTCAATTCCATAATCGTATGAGTTGAATTTGCCTTCTGCATCTCGATACAGTCTAACCACTTCGAGAATGAGTCACAAACCACGAGAAACATCTTCCCCGCTAGGGGTCCACAATAATCTAGATGTACCCTACTCCAAGCTTTACCTGGATTTGGCCAAACCGTCAATTGACTTTTGGGTGGTGACTGTTTTGACAACGAACAATCTGAACAAGATTGAACGACTTCCTCCAAATCTTTGTTCAGAGAAGTCCACCAAAAATATGTTCTAGAAATTCCCCTCATTTTCACAATACCTAGATGTAACCTGTGTAATAAATCTAAGACTTGCCTTTGGAGAGAAACAGGTATAACTATTCTATGTTGCCAAAACAAACAATCTTCTACGATAGATAGTTCATTCCTTTTTAACCAATATTTCCATATACTGCTGTCACGATTTACTCGTTTGGGCCAGCCCTGCCGCAAATACCTAAACACTAGCTGTAATTCGCTATCTGCTGCGGTGGCTAACACAAATGCTTGAAAATTAACATGGTCACAATTCTCAATAAAACAAACAAAGTCAGTCCCGCAATCATCCTTAAAATCCTCAACTGTGTCCTTCAACGGTAAGCGAGAAAGAAAATCTGCTTGGTTATTACAAGATTTCACAAATTCCGTTTTGTACGAAAACCCTGCCAGAATGATGCCATATCTCTGCAAATGGTTTGCCGCGAGAACCGGAATATTTTTATGTTCCCCTAGAATTCTTAGTAACGGCATATTGTCAACGCATAACGTGAACTCCCTTCCAAAAAGGTACTGAAAAAATTTATTTAACCCGAACACAATTGCCAGAGCTTCGAGATCCAAAATACTATATTTCTTTTCGGCGGTTGTTAAACTACGAGAAGCGAACTCAATTGGACGCATTGTGCCGTCCTTAAACACATGCATTAACGCAGCTCCGAGTCCGCATGTACTTGCGTCCGTATACAGTTTTACCGGTAAGTCCGGAAAATAATTTGTAAGAATCGTGTTGTTGCCCATTAATTCTTTAATGGTATCGACTGCTACTTTACAGTCTTCTGAGAAATTCCACTCTACCCCTTTTTTCAAAAGGTTATGTAGGGGTTCCAGTATCGATGACATCCTAGGAATGAAATTCCGATAAAAATTTAGAAAACCCAATAAACTTTTCAATTTATGAACGTTCGTAGGATACGGAGCGTTTTTTATAGCTTCAAGTTTGTTTGGCTGTGGTTGGATTCCGCTCCCTGAAATTACATACCCCAAAAATTCAACCGATTCTACAAAAAATTCGCATTTATCCGTGTTGACCCTCAACCCGCACTCTCGTAAACGCGCGCACACTGCCTGTATATTATACACTAAATCCAGTTCGTTGACCCCCGAAATGATGATATCGTCTAAATAGAGTGTCACCCCTTCAATCCCTGAAGACAGCTTGCTATAGTCCTAGCGAAGATCGCTGGCGCTGACTTAAAACCAAAGACTAGTCTGTTATATTGAAATAACCCTAAATGCGTATTTATTGTAGTATACTTTTTGCAAAAGTCAGCTAATTCTAATTGTGAGTAAGCCTGTCTTAAATCTAGTTTAGCGAACACTTTACCCGAACTTACTTTCTGAACAACTTCATTTATGGAGGGAAGTGGGTACCTTTCCAAGTCCGTCATGAGATTTAAAGATCTCTTGTAGTCCACGCAAATCCTAACATTCCCGTTCTTTTTAATTACCGGTACAATTGGAGACGCATATTCACTGCTGGTTACCGGAGAAATGATACCATCAGCTACCATAGTTTCTAATTCTCTCTCAATTTTTTCCTTAATAGCGAACGGAACCGGCCTCGCATTAAAAAAAACAGGACGAGCTTCCTTGTTCACTTTGAAACTCACTTTATGTTTACTGAATTTACCCAGCCCCGGCGAAAACACTTCTGGAAACTCGTTGTAAATCATTTCAATTTTGTCTTTGATTGTTGAAACCGAATTATCCATCACTGGAACTATCTTCAGATTAAAAGCCTCCATGAAGTCCCGACCCACAAAAATCGGATAAACATTGTGATTCTTACAGAATTTCTTCAAATGCCCTACTTTGTGACAATTAAAACATTTTGCATTCTTAAATTTACAATATTTTTCTAAATGTGTTTCACCGCAAATGGTACATTTTTTAATATTCGAGAACCCACTCGGCTCGGGACTTTTCGACCGCGAAGGTGACCTTCGGAAACCTTGAGTTTTATCCGGATGTGAATATCTCCCCGGCGAATTCGAGCGTTTAATGGAATTCACGCCGCCCGACGTCCCTACGGAAACTTCTGATTTAATTTCCGGAACCAGATTATCTAAAGCTGAAACCGTTATTGCTAATTCTTCCATTTTGTTAAACGTTAATTTAGTCCCCTCGAGAAAAATTTTCTCCTTGGCTCGGCCCGGCAAAATGCCGATTGCGAAAACATCAGCTAAACATTCCGGTAAACGCGTTCCGAACTCGCAAAACGAAGATAATCCTCGTAAACGCACTGCAAAATCCCTGACTGATTCACCAAGCGATTGCTAGGCCTGATAAAAATTTTCTCGTTCCTTGAACATTGATCGCGGTCTGGAACAATGTTTCTCAATTAATTCTATTAACTGATCGAATGCCACGTCTGTAACTTTAGAAGGAAAACATAAGTTGATCAAAAGAGTTAATGTCTCCGCTTCTAGAAGATTTAGCAAATATGCGCGTTTCTGTGAAGCATCTAACTTAATCGTTTTTATGTCATCACGAATTAGAAGGAACTGTTCTAACCTCAGGCGAAACAAACTCCAATCCCCATTAACGTGAGAGAACCTGGAAATTCCGCCCGATTCCATGATCGCCCACACCAAAAAAAAAAAAACACACACCCGGCAACAATAACACCTTCCAGAAAAAAGAAACAAAACAACCTGACACCAGGAACCGGCGCCTTTGCAGTCCAGGCGCCCAGCCGCTTCCAGGATTATCAATACCGGGCTGGCCTTAGTTACCCAGGGTCCCGTAATTTCCTCTTCTCCACTGTATTACCGGGCTGGACTTAGTTACCCAGGGTCCCGTAATTTCCTCTTCTCCACTGTATTACCGGGCTGGACTTAGTTACCCAGGGTCCCGTAATTTCCTCTTCTCCACTGTATTACCGGGCTGGACTTAGTTACCCAGGGTCCCGTAATTTCCTCTTCTCCACTGTATTACCGGGCTGGACTTAGTTACCCAGGGTCCCGTAATTTCCTCTTCTCCACTGTCTCCTATTATGCCCTGAGAATCTCCTGATGGATGGCACTTCAGCGATGCCCCAAGTGATTTATTGTCACCTTCGGGAGATTTTTGCAAGTCACGATCCCTGAACCGAATCGACTTGCCGCAATCTGATAAACAGTCAACCGTGTACTCCCTTTCAGCTGCGCCACTTGTAATATCCAATGTTGCAGGCAATACTGGGCCCTTTATCTCCAGTATTCCTCTAGGATGTTTTCAGGGTTATTATTGAAACACGTAGTACTTTAATACACGGAAACTGTTTAATAGAATATAATAGTACAATGTTGGCTGTAAGCCGTCTGACGAGAAAGAATGCCGCGCGAGCCCTCTGCTCGATATTATATTGTGCCGATGATCGGTCGCTTCGGCTAGGTTCGGTATTTCCGAACCTACCCGACAGATTAACATATTACCAACACTACAAAAATAATAACAAAAAACTAATAACAAAAAAAATAAATTAAATACATAGCTATATTTGCGATATTTTCTTCATGAATAAATCAAAACAGGCGTCTGGTGTTGTACGGGAATTTAAACCTTATCGCCGTTTTCGTAAGCGGTGTTATTGTTAGCGGCCTGATTATATGTGAAGAGTTTTATTTTTATTATATGTGAAGAATTTTATCCGGCATTCGAAAATCAAACTGGTTTTAAATTAAAAGTAAATCTGTGCGTGTTTCCCAGATTCCCAACAATACCCAGAACTCGAAAATGGTTTTCCTCCGATTGCTGCTGCACACAGTTCCCAAGTTGAAATTTTTAACACAATGAACACCACAATGGTTTCCATCAAACTGGATTTTTTTCGTGGATTCTGAATACAAGAATGGTTTCAACTGAAGAGTGTTTCACCAGCAAGCGGCCGAAAATCCACATTTCGTTGAAAGTTGTTCTTACGACAGTGCATAGCGGTTGCAATGAGAAATATTAATTATTCTCCGTACCAGCTTTTTAAAATTATAACTCAATATCGAATTTATTTCAATCCAAATTAGCTTTAATTTATACCTTCATCCAAAAATGCTGAAAGGCGTGATGATAAAAGTATTAAAATAATGTACTTTTTGTAATTATTTTTTGATTATAAGTATTTATCATTTTTCAATAATGTCTACGTTACATAAGAATGTTAAAAAAAACTGAAATATATTAGTTTGTAAGAGCGCAAATAAATACACAAACGGACCAACTTTCGTAAAGAAACACATGTACGTATATATTTTTTAATGATTTTATTTAAACTAAAATTAAAATTTAACAAATCTCTCAACGACCTATGGTATAACCTTATTATACTAAAAATAAACGTTTTTTCTCAAAATATAAAACACGCGAATGCTAGATAAATCTTTCGAAATTCATTTTTATAATTTTTTGTGGAAAAGAGTCAACACGTCTAAAATCTGATTTAAAAATGGCATATTTCTGGTTTTCTCTGGTCATACCCTCTTAAGAATGAAACTGCTTATGATTCCTCTATCCAGTCCACCAGCTTAAATTATAATTGTACTTTTTTTATTAAAATTGTGCATTAAACACTAAAATTAGAATGTTTTATTGACGTTTGCAGGTTTACAGTCTTTGATAGGCACGACGCACCAGTGCTCGCCGAAAAGCCTGACGCGCCGCATGCGGCCCGAGGGCCGCAGGTTCCCCACCCCTGGTCTAGATGATTCTCAGATAGCAAATCGCATATATGGTGGAAGGTCCATAGATATTTCTAGTATCCCTTATCAAGTTGCCTTACTTCTCGGAGGATGGCATATTTGCGGTGCAGCAATTGTATTACCTAACTTTGTACTGACGGCTGCCCACTGCACCGACGGGTAACAACATTTATTTATTTTAAATGTGAGTACTGCACAAGGGAGCGTCTACTAATATCTACAGGAATTCCAAAAACTGAACAAATTGACTAATATCTATGAGAACCAAAGTGAGGACGAATATCTACAGCTCAAACTGCTGACTTATATCTATGAGAACCAAAGTGAGGACGAATATCTACAGCTCAAACTGCTGACTAATATCTATGAGAACCAAAGTGTGGACGAATATCTACAGCACTGGCAGAGGTTTGATTTGCAATTATGTATAGCATATTGGAATAACGTAATACTGCGTATGCAGTTTAAAAAACTTAATTTATGTATGTACGTATGTAAAAATCCCTAATATCGGACTATTGGACACATTTAGCTGATTATTAAGGATTTGAGTTTTTGTTTTAACAGCTTTCTTTTTTTTTTTTTTTTACATTAACTCCACACAGGAGGCCCTGAGGAAAATAATTTCCCTCAGGGCCTATGTCATCTGGGATGCTGTGTGGAGAGTCTTTTTGAGGAGAGGAAGGAATGAACATTGGTCTTGAAGAGACCCATGTTGTAGGAAGGAGGAAACACAGAGGCCGGCAAATCATTCCACAGCCGAGCTGTTGAACACAAGAACGAGTCGAAGAAACGACCCGTTCTCATGTGACAAATGTCAACCGTGTACAAATGTTGGGCATTTCGAGTGCTTCTAAATTATTTAGTCTGTTACCTTACATTTCGAGTGCTTCTAAATTATTTAGTCTGTTACCATGACCATCTCTATGTCAGTTAGGTTAGGTTAGGTTTGGTTGTGGTGCTTTGTAATTCGAAATAAATAAATATCTTTATATTATGACCCCCATGTTTGTTCAATAAATTATTGTCCTCGTAAATAGCAAACTAAGTAATATTATTAAAATCTTGCTCAGCTGCCCTCTGTAGATATTGGTCTAACCTACGCTCCATAGATATTAGTCACCACTGGGACCGTCATAGATATTCGTCCGACCTTAGCTCTGTAGATATTAGTCCTCACTCTGAAGTTCATAGATATTAGTCCAACATATGAGCTGTAGATATTCGTCCGACATACAGGCTGTAGATATTAGTATCTGGAGTCCTGCACAACGGTCCCAATTTCCACCCTACCCGTATAGTCTAACACGTAGCATGCTATTAGTGAAACTACACCGTTCCCGATTGGGGTATGTAGTGAGGCTGAAGGTACTGGGAAGGTTAAAAAGATAGGACGAAGTAGGCGGGAAAGTACCTGGCTATTCATATCGGGTTATCAGGCTAAAAAAGCCACTTCCAGTAACGTTTCGATTCCGAATGCTGGTCTTTCACCAGGCCGTTATTTTAAACTTGCGCGGAGCCGTGAAAATATTGGGATTTCAAATAAAAAATTAAATTAAAATGAAAATGAACGATTTTTTAAAATACATGTACATGATGTATCCGCACTTACTCGAAGGATTTCAACCAGCGATTCCTAAAATTAGGAGTAAAAAATGAACATGTAATTTTGCTGTTCGATGATTTTATTTTTCAGTTAAAAAAATATACATATACCACAGGTCAGGTCTATTCTGCGACCCTTTCTAATTAATGTAATTTGAATTCAACATAAAGTTAAGTTCTTAAACTTTTTTTTCAGACATAATGCATTCGATCTATTTATCCGGGCTGGATCAAATTTTGTTGACCAAGGTGGAGAAGTCATAGATGTGGTTGCAAAGCAAGAACACGAACAATATAATGTTTCCTCTCGATCTGATTGTGATATTAGTATACTTATGCTGTCAAGGAACCTAATATTTGGAAACAACGTGGCTCTTATTCCTGTTGTAATGGATAATGTTGAATTACAATCGAATGATGTAGGCATCGCTACAGGTTGGGGACAAAATTGGGTAAATTATGTTATTTAATTGAATTATTAGGGATAAAATTACACGTGATTTGCGTAACTTAAATTCTAAAAAAAAAACAAACCAACCCCGTCGTGATTTGGAGAGATTGAGCTGCTTGTCGTCGAAGTAGTTCTGCAGTAGACTCTGTATCTTGGGGATGCGTGGAGCCGCCCACGAGCACTACGTCGTGGATGGGAACACATGTCCATCTTAGCGTCCCTCAGCGCCTTCTCCACGGCTCCAGCGTGCCGCAGAAGAGGTCCGCACACAGCTCCTCGAAGCGCGCCCGGGTCACCTTGGTGAGAAAGTCCATACCTTTGCAGAGAGCGTCGATCTCTCTCCGCGGCTGTGCGCAGGAGCCTAAGCACACGGGCATTTCCGCGCAGGTCCTTCTTGTACTTGCGCTGAAACTCTTCAGCCTTGCGGTACCTGCCGCTATGATAGTACGTAGAATGGTAAGCACGCCCGTCTCGCACATTTTTTATTTATTTTTTTATTTATTTTATTTTATTTATTTATTTCAAGATTTTTGTTTATACATTACAATGATAATATATGCAGGATTACAAAATAATTCATGTTTTATTCTACTACTCCATAAGTTGAGCTCTAGGAGCTCGTGTTTATGGGAGGAGTATTTTACATGCAAAAAAATAATAATAATGTTCATTATGTAAACAATTTTCAAAAAACTAATGAAATAAATATCTTAGGTAGGTACACAATTTAGACAAAAATAGTTATATAAGGATAATATCAAAACAATTTTTTTTTAATATTAAATATTGCTGTTTAAGTAAGGGTAAATTAATTAATTACATAAAGGGTAAACATTAAGGGTACAATATGTCATTATCCAATTTAAGGGATTTAATTTGTTTTTTGAATAATTCATAATTCAGTGTATCTGTTATATTAATTTTGTTATTGGATAATAATATATTGTACCATCTTACACCTAAATACAAATAATGGTGCTGAGCCGTGGTCGTTCTAAGCATAGGGATGGCTATTAAGCCATTAGTTTTAAATCTATTGCTTATGCTATCTGAGGGGTGAATTTTTTGAATAAAATATTCTTTATAAATTTGGCATAATGCGTTTCTCTTATACAATTCTATAATAGATGGTACATTAAATTCCCGAAATATCTGTATAGTAGGGAAGTCGTATGGTTTCCTAAGAATGGTTTTTATAATTATTCTTTGAATTATAATTATGGGCTGTAAGGAAGCCTTAAAGGCCCCTCCCCACCCAATAATGCCGTACTGTAATAAAGACTGAATTAATGCATAATAGACAATTTTGATAGTTTTCTTGTTTAAAATATTTCGTATGTTATAGAAAACATAGATAAGTTTTCTTATTCTTTCCACGGTGAGATTGATATGATCTTTCCATTTAACATTTTTATCTATTAAGATTCCAAGATATTTTACATTAGATTTATGATTCAGCTTAGCGCAGTCCGTATTACATGTACCGTCATTTGCACAATTTTTGGAATGAATTGTTATGTTAATTAAATTATTTGGCACATCTTCTTGTAGAGAGAATGGAATGTAATAAGTTTTTTCTGTGTTGAGTGATAGTAAATTGTTATCGAACCAATTTTTTAAAACCTTCATGTCTTGATTGGCTGCATTGGTAATATCGTTCCACGTCTTTTTTTCGATAATTATTGCAGTGTCATCAGCAAAGGATATAAGTTTACCATTAAGTGATAATTTAAACATTTGGTTTACATATATTATAAATAAAACTGGTCCAATAACAGTCCCCTGGGGAATTCCAAATTCTAAAGTTTCATCTACACTTAGTGAGTTATTTAATTTTACTTTTTGATTTCTTTGAGTTAGATAACTTTTCAGCCAATACCTAACCTTACCAATAATACCGATATCATTTAATTTATTAATTAGTTTTGTGTGGGAGATACTGTCAAAAGCCTTGCGTAAATCAATGAAAATGCCAAGGCATTTGTTTTTTTTTTTATCTAATGCGTTGTATATAGTTGAGGTAAGTTCAGCAATGGCATCATGAGTACTTAGTTTCTCTCTAAATCCAAATTGGCTAGGACTAAGAATTTTTTTATTATCAATGTAGTACATGAGTTGCTTTTTTACGATCTTTTCAAAAATTTTTGCAATGTTTGAGACAAAAGATATGGGTCGATAATTTGATATTTCTTCAGGGCTGCCTGATTTGAAAACGGGTGTTACGATAGATTTTTTATAAATGGAAGGAAATATTCCACTATTTAAACTAATATTTATAATGTGTGCAATTAGAATGCTTAAAAAATTGTTGTATTTTTTCAATATTTCTACTGTAACTCCATCAAATCCTGGTGCAGATCCACCTTTTAATTCATTAATAATATTTTTTATGTCATTTGTTGTTACTGGCTGGAAAGCTGACAGGTTATTTTGTTTAAGACAATCCTTCTCGAAATTATCTACTTTTTAACTTTCCTTGCATTATAATGGCAGTCTCGTACATAGCGAACGAGGCTAGTTGCCACATACTGATAACATGAAAAATGATACATTGGTAACGGTGAAAACACTGAACAAGCTTATCACTGTAAACATAATAAAATTTCGCTATAACATGGCGCCATCCTTTGCAGCAAAAGAATACTAAAAGTTTGAACAATAACTTTAATTTCATCAGTCATCATCATCATCTTCTTCCCCTTGTCCTATTCGGTCGGGGACCCATTTCATCGACAGGGCTCCTCCATACGTCATTGTCTTGTGCTGATTGTTCAGCCTCCGTCCATGTAGATGTAGACCCATCCTCTCCTCACACAGTTTTCGGAGTTGTCTCGCCCGTGTCTGGTGCGACCCACTGGACGTCTACCCTCTGGAATCGCACTCAGTATCCTCCTCGGAATTTGGACATCAAAAATTCTTAGTAAATGCCCAAGCCACCTCATTTGCGATTTTTCTATGAAGAGTAGCAGTTGTTCAATGTTTAGATCATCTCGGATCGTCGAGTTTCTTATATGATCCCATTTCGTAATCCCTGCCACTCCTCTAAAGGACTTCATTTCGACAGCTTGGACTCTAGAGCGTGTTCGTTCATTTAGTATCCATATCTGGTGGCCGTAAGTGAGCGTCGGGCGGTATACCGTTTTAAACACTGCCATCTTTGTCTTGAAGCTGAGCTCGGCTTTTCTTATCACTGAGCTATGGAGAGGACGCAATACACTGCTTGCCGCACTTATTCTTCTATCAATTTCTCCGTCTTGCCGACCATCGCTGAAGAATTCGATCTCAAGGTATTTGAACCTGTCCACCTGTTTTAGCTGAGTACCATTAGCGAGTATGTTGCACTGAGTTTGGTCCCTTCCTATAACCATCACCTTTGTTTTTGAGGTACTTATCTTCATTCCCGCCGCCGTGCACTCTTCGTTGAATCGGATAATCCACTCTTGTAGTCCCTCCTGTGATTTCGTTAATCTCGCGATAATTTCATTAGTAAAAATAATAATTTAGAAATGCTGAACATACCGAATAATCAATGTCCGTTTTTTTTCAGTTGTCTCCTTCTCGAAGGCCTGAACTACTACAGGCATTATTTATCCCACAGGACCCTTCATTTTGTTTGTTTGTGGATTTTAAAATAACTGCCAATATGATTTGCACGGTTGGTATTAATAGAGAGTCCACCTGCTGCGGAGACTCTGGTGGCCCTCTGGCCGTTGACGGAATTCTCGTGGGTCTAACTTCCTTCGGAAGTACGATCTGTGAAGCTACATCGGTGTTCACCAAGGTCGCAAATTTTCTACCCTGGTTGAGATGGCACCATAAAAACATGGTAAATTGGTACAATGAAAATTCGGTTAGCTCCGTTAGGTTTTAGCATTATTATCAAAGATAAAAGCTTTCAATGATTTTCTTCGTCCAATATTTTAAAAGCATTTTAAATCAAATGTGTTTGTAAATATTGATAAGCAATACCTTCTAGCAAATAATCTGGTGCTAAAACCGTAACTTGCGCCCGGAACCACGCTCGCCCCTTGTGCAAAGCTTATCAAGTATAAAAATGGCTGTAATAAATTTAAGCAGTGATGATGATGTTCGACTGATTTACAAAATATCCTGTCACAACACATTAAAAATAAGACAACTGAAATAACAACTAACATAAAATCAAAATTAAGATGTTTAAAGCCTTGCATTAATAAAAGACTTAATGATATGTATCTATAAATTCGGTAAATCCGAATATAATATATGCTACCAGGTTACTTGTGCTATTCTTTTTTTATGTACATTTCTTGGAATAATATGAACTAAACCTGTCAATTTATCCGTCCTGGAATGGGAAACTTTCCTAGCTTTTCAGGCAAAGCTTCCTAATATGAAATTTGTACTTTATTTTGTATCTATCTATAATAAATAAATAAATCTATCAGAAATAAAGAAACACTTTACAAAACCACTTTGAAAATTCCCCAAAATGAGAAAGCACGTATTATCTATAAAAAAACAATCTGTTTGAAAAAAGTAAAGACTTTTAAAAAATCTTCAGTAAATAACCATAAACAAATTGTTGAAAGCAGTGAATTTAGCCGTAGACAAAAAAAAAACACAAAGCATAAAGTACATTGAACAAGAAAATAAAATTAGAGATACCAATATGCATCCTAAACAATGTGCCAATATTATAATTTCTTTTTTTGCTAATGTTGGAAAAAATCTTGCGAAAATATCCATAAACTCGGAAAACGATAAAAATAAAAACTTTCAGGAACGTAATATACTGTCAACGTTTGAAACAACAGAATGTGAAATCATAAAAATATTAGAGAATATGAAAGGAGGTTCGTCTCCCGGTTTTGATTATATTACGGCTCCTGTGAAACCTTATTTAATAAAACCCAACATCAAACAAAACATCACGCATTTAAGAGCGTTTAACCAGCCAGCGGACGAAAATCCACATTTCGTCGAAAGTTGTTCTTCCGATCGTGCAGGGCGGTTACAATGTGAAAGATTAATTATTCTCCGTACCAGCTTTTTTAGATTATAACTCAATATCGAATTTATTTCAATCCAAATTAGCTTTAATTTATACCTTCATCCAAAAATGCTGAAAGGCGTGATGATAAAACTATTAAAATAGTGTACTTTTTGTAGTTATTTTTTGATTATAAGTATTTATCATTTTTCAATAATGTCTAAATTTAATAAGAATGTCAAAAAATCTGAAATATATTAGTTTGTAAGTGCGCAAATAAATACACAAATGGACCAATTTTCGTCAAGAAACACATGTACGTACATATTTTTTAATGATTTTATTGAAACTAAAATTAAAATTCTAATACATAACTCTGCTAGAAAATGTATTGATTTATTTTACTGCATGATTACATTATTTGAAATGGGTGTGGTATAATACAAAAACTTTTTTGAAAATTTAACAAATCTGCCAACGACCTATGGAATAACCTTATTATACTAAAAATTAAAAAAAATTCTAAAAATTTATTACATAACTTCACTAGATAAAAGAACAATCTTTCGAAATCCATTTATAATTTTTTGTGGAAAAGAGTCAATACGTCTAAAAACTTTTTTGAAAATGACGTATTTCCGGCTTTCTCTGGTAATGCCCTCTTAATAAACTTAAGGAATATAAATTAATATAGTTAAACAAAAGGAATATCCCCAATGAACTACAAGAGCACAATAATCTCACCTATTTACAAATCTAGAGATCCACACCAAGTAACAATTTATCGCCCAATCTGTCTAATGTGGGAAAGATATTTGAAAAAATTGTAAAAAAATAATTGGTAAATTTCCTAAATACTAATAAAGTTTCCTTTTATAAAAAACACTCAGCACACATAGTACCTACTATTGCCAACGTAACTTCATACATTTACGAATCATTAGAAAATGGTAAAAAGTGGGCGGGTATATTTATAGACCTCAGAAAAGCATTCGATAGCATATCCCATGAGATGTTACTGAAAAAATTAATAATATTTTTATAAGTGGCAACGCGATTAAATCGATTACCAACTACTTGAAAAATCGCCCTCAAATGGTAAAAATCAATCTGGTTAGAAGTGATCAAGAGATTTCAAGCTTTGAAATCTCCAAGGTACAGTGCTTGGACCAATCCTATTTACCGTGTATGTGACGATATTTTTTCAACCTTTACATGGTCAAATTACTTCATATGCCGACGATATAGTATTAATAAAATAAGTGAAAAGCCTTGGGAAATTGTAGAATTAAAGGCCATGGAAGACATTAACACGCTTAAGAAGTTTTCGACACTAATCTACTATCACTAAATAGTAAAAAGATATTTACTAAAGCACACACAACAAAAAATTTGCATTTGAAACTGTAAAATATTAAAATCAATGAATAAAATTAAATATCTAGCAGTAATTATCGATAAAAATCTGAAATGGAAGGAACAAACATATTAAGTTGTAAAAAAAGTTCAAGAACCTACTTTCAAGATTTATATAGGTAATAGGTATTTAAAATTCATTAATTCAAATTACAAAAAAAAAAGACAAATTTTTAACTGAAAACCGAACTGAACTTAAGTATTTTTTCTGTGCCCAAAATAAAATATTGCTTTTCCATAACACCATTATACTTAACAGGATAGAACTTTTGTTCTGTAACTGAATCTGTAGCAGATGTAGGTACATGTAGCTGATGTCCACGTCTTGTTATATACAAACGACTACACGGCCTTGAAAGAGCAGACATCCAGATAACAGTCCTTGGGTTAAATGGTTCCCGCGCGGCGGTATCCATACTCGTCTCCCAAATATTGAAACCATCATAAAATTCCGACAAATTTTTTCCCGTTTTTTTTACATTAACTCTACCCAGGAGGCCCTGAGGAAAATAATTTCCCTTAAGGCCTATGTCATCTGAGATGCTGTGTGGATGGTCTTTTTGAGGAGAGGAATGAACATTGGTCTTGAAGATACCCGTGTTGTAGGAAAGAGGAAACACAAAGGCCGGCAAATTGTTCTACAGCCGAGCTGTTTTTTTTACATGAGCTCCACACAGGAGGCCTTGATAAAAATAATTTTCATTGGGGCCTATGTCATCTTTGGGGATGCTGTGTGGAGGGTTTTTAAGGAAAGAAAGGAGAGGGGAGTTCTGGGAAGGAAAAGGGTTTAAGGGGTGGGTAGGAATCTGGGGTTCAGTGTGTCCTGGTCATCCGCCTCCTAGACCTAGACAAACCTCACCCCATGAACCTGGGCACCCCTGCTAAATCACCAAAAGTAGCGAACCACTTGGGGTGACGTATGGCAGAGGTGTTGGTTATCCATTAAATGTTCCCGGGGCGGCGGTACCCATTTCCGCCTCCCAAATTGTGATCAAGAAGTCAATTCTTGAAATAACTTCGGAATTTCCACGATGATTAAGAGGTAAAGTAAATGGCGAATAAGAAGATTTGTTAGAAGCATATTGCATAAATTAAACCAAATTTATTTGCAAAGAAGTGTATCTAACCCGCCAATTCTGAACTCACAGTCCAGGATCTTATCCGCTCGACTACGATTCTTTACTAGCTAGTAACGCTAAAAGCCGTAAAATTGTGCCCAAGTTCGTGTTGATATTGATTTAGTTTAACGATGTTGAACGATAACTTAATACCAACAATAATGAGTTAAGAAACATTTTTTAGCACGGGTTGTTAGTTTGTAATCCCATTAGTATATTGCACTAGTTTATAAATACAGTTCTTCAAATATTATTATCAAAAGAATAAAGTAAAAATGATTTGTGTTGGATTTTTCGTTTGCTTTTTACTTTTATCGGAGGCTTGTGGTGAGTTTATTTGTTGATTACAATCTATTTAATTTAATTATTATTAACCCCATTATCTTTCAAATACACAATAGATAATAAAATTTTAGAAAAAGTCAAAGAAATTAGGGATCTTGGAGTTGTGTTTGATTCGCAATTAAATTTTATAAATCACATACAACAAATAACTAACAAAGGCATGAAAACACTAGGATTTATAATCAGAACAATCAAAGACTTCGATTCGTTGGAAGTTATAAAAATCGTATATTTGTCACTCGTACGCAGCTTGCTGGAATACAATTCCATAGTTTGGTCCCCATATTATCAAGTTCATATAAGAAATATCGAAAGAGTGCAGCACAAATTTTTAAGATTTATTAACTTCAAGTTACACATACCTATTCAACACATTAACTACACATCTTTACTAAATACACTTAAATTGCATTCCTTAGAAAACAGAAGAAAAATAAACGATCTAACTTTTTTGTTTAAAATTATTCACTCCGAATTAGATTGTTGCGAACTTCTGCATCTCATTGACTTTAAGGTACCAACTCGAGCGACAAGGCAAAACATATTATTCTGCAACAATAACTCTCTAACTAACTATCACACACATGCATCAATTTCTCGACTACACACACTAGCGAACAAATACACCTCAAATATCGATGTATTTAATACAAGTTTACCGTTATTCAAGAAATATCTGAACAATATTTTTATGTAGAATATTTTGATATCTAAGGAGCATCACCTAGGGTCTATTGCATATATTTGTGTATTTCTATATTAATCCACAATGTACAAACTTGTTAACGTTTTCTTTTTATGTATCTTGCATTTTGTCATGTATTATTCATGACATTTAATCAATCACCTGTAATTTTTTAAAATTACTAACATACCTACTTGTTTATTTCTATGCCATTTACAACTTAGAAACATTCTCTTTTATTATAATGCACTATCTTTCCTAAATTTATCTGTATACCTACCGTTCATATGATGTTTACTAGTTATATTTTTATAGTTTATCTTTTTTATTTAAAAAAAAAATGTCTCTGTATTATAAACTTATAATGTAAAAGCCCATCAGGGCGTTGAAATTAATAAATAAATAAAAAATAAATAAAAATAAATATAACAAAGAATACGATACTATATTGAGTTTTATTATATTTTCAATTGAAATAAGAATTTTTCAAATGAAAGTCGTAAGAGACTTTCCTGTAAAGAAATTCAGCATCTTATTAGTGAAAAATTATGACATATGACACGGAATTTGGGAGGTGCTTTTTCACAGACAAAAAATCAATGTTTGCTTTTTATACATTAGCTCCATGTAGGAGGCCCTGAGGAAAATAATGTCCCTCGGAGCCAATGCCATCTTAGGGGATGTTCTGAGGAGGATCTTTTTAAGAAGGGAAGGATAAGAATTTCTACGAAGGAAGATGGGTCGACAGAGTTCGGCTGGAAAGGTCAAAAGCCTCGCTCAACCAGTCTCTCTTGCCAAGACCTGGACAAAACTTATCTCGTGAACCCGGGCACCCCTGCTTAGCCACCAAAAATAGTGAACCACTTGTGTGACCCATGGCAGGTGATTGTTATCCAATAAATGGTTTCCGGGGCAGCGGTACCCATACCCGCCTCCCAATTTGCAAAGCGAACAATACCCACAACTCGAAAATGGTTTTCTCCCGATTGCTGCTGCACAGCACACAGTTCCCAACTTGAATTTTGTATAAAAAATTAAACAAAACACTTTGTATTTAACCACGAATTTATTATTTTATATATCAACCGGTTTCGCTTCGACCAAGCTTTCTCAGGATATAATAATAACTGAATATTAAGACAGAGTTATCGGTTATACATAAGTTGAGCGACAGAGGGAGAAAGACTATGGCAAAAGAACATAGTTAGACAGAGACAAAGTATTTGCAAGCGGTAGAATAGATTTAAATTCGTGGTTAAATAGAAAGTGTTTGTTTTATTTTTTATGATATAATGCCTAACCACAAAGTAATTGCCACTTATGAAAAAATTGAATTTTAAACTACACTAGAAACACGACAACGGTTTCCATCGAATTTCGTCAGCACATGAATCCACAACTGGATATTTTTTCGTGAATTCTGAACACAAACGTGGTTCTTAAGAATGAAAATGCTTATGAGCCCTCCATCCAGTCCAGAATTAGAATGTTTTATTGACGTTCGCAGGTTTCCATCCTTCGACAAGCAAGACGCACCAAAAGTGCTCGCGGGCCGCACCGAAAATCCTGGCGGGCCGCAAGTTTTCCACTCCTGGTCTAGATGATTCTCAGATAGCAAATCGCATATACGGTGGATGGCCCGTAGATATTTCTAGTGTCCCTTACCAGGTTTCTTTACGTCTCAGAAGAAGGCATATTTGCGGTGCAGCAATTATATTACCTAAATTTGTACTGACGGCTGCCCACTGCACCGACGGGTAACAACATTTATTTCTTTATAATGTGAGTACTGCACTACAGTCGCAGTAGGTAGCTACTGATTTGAATTATTACTTCGTGGTTATCAGCGTTAATATCAGGGCATAGCGCTAGGATCCCATCCGGGCGTCGCGTGTTCAATTCCTCGGCTGGCTAAGTACTCCATCACAACACAAGCAACATTTTCGGCTTTCTGTGGTGGTAGTAGGAGATTTTCAAATATTGTTGGGTTATTCGTAACCCGGGAATGTTTGTCTTTCTTTATTTAAAAAAAAAAAAAAAAAACTCTTTTTACAAAAAACTTCACTTTTTATTTTCACAGTGTAACATGTTTTTAAAATGTATAAAAATAACGGTGATAATAGTGTATACACCGGGCCAACACTGGCAGTTGTTTACCATTTAAAATTTGCGTAGGAAAGAAGCGATAATACTCGGATGCTAGCCTTTTTATAGCATAAAAACTGCACACATTTATAGAATAAAACACTACCAACATCTGACATTTGCGAGTGTTTACCAATATGGCTTCTACCTAACTCGTGGTTAAAACAGGTTCCTAAACCACCGATTCGGTCTTAACCTTTTAGCAGAGACTCACCCCATCTTATTGGATCGATACAAAGTCGGAGTTTACTCCAACCAACCAACAGATGCCGGTAGCATGTCAATTTTCAACAATCAGCAGCCGCTCGTTGTCTGTCGAATTTTACTAGCCGCAAGTCGGGTAGCGGCCTTAGTTCTGGAATTGGGTGGTTTGGTATATTAATGTCTGGAATCTTCCGCTTCCGGGTCAACGGGAGCGGACTTTGACGTCACCCGACAATTTATATTCTTTATTTTGATTTACATTGGTTTACTGAATTTAATACTACTTGTCGATTGTGTAGTTTTATTTGAAAGCGACTGGCGCCCGTTACTTAACTTTAATCATCCACAAAAGATTCTTTATATTATTTAACATGTGTTAATAATATAATTAGACTGTCTTATGTAAGCTCTCTCTACGACCCGGGATTTATTTCTTACAAATATAGAGTCTTAGTCAATCATGTTAATCCTGATCTTATGTAATTGTATTATTTAAAATTCACATTTCTAAAACAGGTGTTTCATTTCAGATTAATATGATTGCTTTAACACGTCTACCTATACTGACTGAGCTTAGCACTATTATATTAAATTCATACACATTTATAATCTAATATTATAAAATCTTTTATTCCACGCCAAAATTGGCTACACAGTTCCAACTTCCCCCTAACCGTCTTGTCTACACTTTAGCATGCTGTCAGTGAGACGGCGTTCCCGATTGGGGTATGTAGTGGGGTTGAAGGTACTGGGAAGGTTAAAAAGATAGGACGAAGTAGGTGGGAAAGTACCTGGCTATTCATATCTGGTTATACGGCTAAAAAGACACTACAAGTAACCTTTCGATTCTGAATGGTGGTCTTTCACCAGGCCTTTATTTTTAAACTTGCGCAGAGCCGTCAAAATATCGGGATTTGAAATTAAAAATAAAATTAAACTGAAAAGGAATGATTTTTTAAAATAGATATTCAAGATGTATCCGCACCTACCCGAAGGAATTCAACCAGCGATTCCTAAAAATAAACATGTTATTTTGTTGTCCGAGATTTTATTATTCATTTTAAAAATGTATACAGGGTGTTAAGGGACGTACTTGACTTACTTTAACCAGTGATTCCTGACATTATTTGAAGTAAAAAATGTAAATGAAATTTTGGTCTCCGGTGACATTTTTGATGTTTTTTTTATTTATTTTTTCTACAAAAACATAAAAAAATGGTAGTTGTTGAACAGTTGGAGGCGGGGTAAGGGGTTCGTCAGACACTCGGCTGAGTGACCAGTAACGACGTGCTGAAGAAATTTTTTTTTGTTTGATTTTGAAGAAAAAAAATTTGAAAAAAAAAGTCGTTAAAAAAAGTCACCGGAGACTAAAATTTCATTTACCTTTTTTACTCCAAATAATGTCAGGAATCACTGGTTAAAGTAAGTCAAGTACGTCCCTTAACACCCTGTATACGCACGTCACTTCTGTTCTGTGAGTCTTTCTGATTAAAATAATTTGAATTCAACATAATTTTAAGATGTTATTCTTTTTATTTTTAGAAAAAATGCAATCAATCTTTCTGTCAGGGCTGGATCAAATTTTGTCGACCAAGGTGGAGAAGTCATTGATGTGGTTGCAAAGCACGAACACGAACAATACAATGTTGCCTCTCGAACTGATTGTGATATTAGTATACTTATGCTGACAAGGGACCTAACATTTGGAAACACCGTGGCTCTTATTCCTGTTGTAATGGATAATGTTGAGTTACAATCGGGGGATGTTGGCATCGCTACAGGTTGGGGAAAAAATTGGGTAAATTATGTTATTTAATTGAATTATGCGGGAGTAAATTACACGTGATTTGCGTAACTTTGGGTATCTTACATAAACATGAAAAAACCAATTAATCAATGTCAATTTTTTCAGTTTTCTTCTTCGCTGAAGCCTAAACTACGACAGGCATTATTTGTCTCACTGGACCCTTCATATTGCGTCTATTCGGATCGGAAAATAACCACCAATATGCTTTGCATGGGTGGTATTATTGGAGAGTCCACCTGCTGTGGAGACTCTGGTGGCCCTCTGGCTGTCGATGGAACTCTCGTGGGTCTAACTTCCTTCGGAAGTACGATCTGTGAATCTCCAGCGGTGTTCACCAAGGTCGCAAAGTTTATACCCTGGTTGAGATTGAACATTAAAAACATGAAAAATTGATGCAATGAAAGACGGATTAGTTTTGATTATCATCAAAGATAAAAAGCTTTCATTGATTTTTTTCATCCAAAGTGCTGAAAGCATTTTATTTGGTTAAAATCAAATGTGTTAATAAATATAGAAAAGCAATACCTTCAAGTAATAATCCGGTTTTAACCCGTCTAATCACAGGAGACCCAAGTTGTCCCAAAACATCATATGCCGTTATAATAACAGGAGACCCAGATTGTCCCAGAGCGACAGTGCATTATTAAAAGTTAGATATCTCTCTTCCTGTCATGCGAATATTTGTGATTTCTTTTATGTTAGAAACGGAATGAAATAATGCTTCTCATTGTCTTAGAATTATATGAGCTAGGTTTTTCAGATGTTTTACAAACCCGATCAAAAGTGACGGTTTAATTTTTCGCCAATTTGTGACGTATCACACATTTAATTTTAAAATAAAATTGTATGAAAGTGATAAAAAGTGAGGTGAAAGTTTTATTTAGAAAAGAAGTCTGTATTTTAAATTTTAAGTTTATTCTATTTTAATTACTTTAATTCGAATATTCCCAGGTATGCATTTTTTAGCCAATTTAAATTTCCAATATTAAAATTTTAATATTTAGAAACAAAAATGTTGATTTTTAATAAACACACCGGAAAGATTATTTTATCTAGATTTTAGAACAATTTTTGTTTTTGCAAAAGCGTTAAAAATAACCAATAAATAGGAGCATTTAAAAAGCATGGGAAGAACCAGGAATTTTGCGCGCAAACCTTGATAGGCAAAATTTGACAGAAAATTATTTTCTTATTATTCGAAGGGTTAAAACCATTACTTGGTTCTGCGCCCGAAACCAAGAACCTCACCTCAACCTCGGCCCTTGTGCAAAGCTTATCAAATATAAAAATGATTGTAATAAATTTAAGCAGCGATGATACCGAAACATGTTCGACTGATTTCTAAAATATCCTGTGACAACACATTAAAAATAAGACAACTGAAATAACAGTTATAAATAATAGTATTTTTTTCCCATAGTCAATTCTTGAAATAACTTCGGAATTTTCACAATGATTAAAGAAGCAAAGTAAATGGCGAATAAGAAGATTTGTCAGAAGCATATTACATAAATTAAACCAAATATATTTGCAAAGAAGTTTATCGAACCCTCTACTTCTGAACTCACAGTCCAGGATCTTATCCGCTCGACTACGGAGATAGATTTAGATTTAGATTTTACTAGCTAGTTACGTTAAAAGCCGTAAAATTGTGACTAAGTTCTTGTGAACATTGATTTAGTTTAACAATGTTGAACGATAACTTAATAGCAAGAATAATTAGTTAGCGACATTTTTTCGTGTACATTGATGGTTTGTAATCTCATTATAATATGGCACGAGTTATAAATACAATATTTCATAGTCGTGTGTAGAAAAAAAGTAAAAATGATTCGTGTAGCATTTTTAGTTTCCCTTTTACTTTCATCGGAGGCTTGCGGTGAGTTTATTCGAATTTTCTTGATGATTACACAATCTATTAAATTTTATATAATTAAGAATACGACATTATATTGAGTTTTATTATATTTTCCTGTCAAATAAACATAATTCGCAATGAAAGTCGTGAGAGACTTTCCTGTAAATAAATTCAGCCTTTTGTTGATTAAAAATTATAACAATTTGGGAGATACTTTTTCACAGATATAAGAATCAATGTTTACTACTTAAAAATGGTTCCGCGCGTTAAAAACATGACAAAACATCCCCCGAGAAAATATTCTACGGATAAAACACCCCCCAACAAAATATCTACTAAAACCTAACCTATCCTAACCTAACAAAAAAATGGGACAACAAAAATACAGTCGACGGCCGTCCAGCAGTAAGGCTCTTGACTCGCAATCCGAAGGTCATGGGATCGAATCCCGGCGTGGCAAATAATTTTTATTTGATTAATTAATAATTAGTGTTATTACACAATTTATTCATTTAAAATAATGTATAGCATATTTGCGGCACGTTCCAGAGTGGAAGATACTCTCAGTATTGCCCTGGTGTAAGACTACCATTCAGAATTGAAACGTTTCTTGAAATAGCTTTAGCCATGTTTGGTGACCAGATCTGAATAGCCAGGTACTTCGCAACCTTCTTCTTCCCTATCTCCTTCCCCTCCCCACTACCTTCAGCCTCACAACGTACCCCAATTGGGGATGCCTTAATCTCACTAGCTCCAGATGGGAGTAGTTGGGACTCTTGTGCGGTATTCGTGTAAAAAAAAAATAATAATAATTTGGTAGATGCTTTTTCACAGACATGAAAATCAATGTTTGCTACTTACAAATGGTTCCGCGCGTTAAAAAATATAACAAAACATCCCTCAACAAAATACCCTACGGACAAAACATCCCTCAACAAAATACCCTACGGACAAAACATCCCTCAACAAAATACCCTACGGACAAAACATCCCTCAACAAAATATCCTACGGATAAAACATCCCCCAACAAAATATCCTACCGACAGAACATCCCCCAACCAAATATCCCACGGATAAAACATCCCCCAACAAAATATCCTACGAATAAAACATCCCCCAATAAAATATCCCACTGACAAAACATCCCGCAACAAAATATCCTACCGACAGAACATCCCCCAACCAAATATCCCACGGATAAAACATCCCCCAACAAAATATCCTACGAATAAAACATCCCCCAATAAAATATCCCACTGACAAAACATCCCGCAACAAAATATCCTACCGACAAAACATCCCCCAACAAAATATTCTACGGACAAAACATCCCCCAACAAAATATCCTACGGACAAAACATCCCCAACCAAATATCCTACGGATAAAACATCCCCCAACAAAATATCCTACGAATAAAACATCCCCCAATAAAATATCCCACCGACAAAACATCCCGCAACAAAATATCCTACCGACAAAATATCCCCCAACAAAATATTCTACGGACAAAACATCCCCCAAAAAATATCCAACCTACAAAACATCCTCCAACAAAATATTCTACGGACAAAACATCCCTTAACAAAATATACTACGGACAAAACATCCCCCTAACAAAATATTCTACGGACAAAACATCAAAACAATACACCCCTTAGCAAAATATTCTACGGACAAAACATCCCCCAACAAAATATTCTACAGACAAAACATCCCCAAACAAAATATTCTACGGACAAAACATCCCCCAACAAAATATCCTACCGACAAAACATCCCCCAACAAAATATCCTACCTTCAAAATATCCCCCATCAAATTATTCTACGGACAAAACATCCCCCAAGAAAATATCTACTAAAACTTAACCTAACAAAAAAAGTGACAAAAATAATACAGGAATCCTGTAAAGACAATAAATTATTACTCAAAACATCCCCCAACCAAATATCCTACGGATAAAACATCCCCCAAAAAAATATCCTACGAATAAAACATCCCCCAACAAAATATCCAACCGACAAAACATCCCCCAACAAAATATCCTACCGACAAAACATCCCCCAACAAAATATTCTACGGTCAAAACATCCCCCAACAAAATATCCAACCTACAAAACATCCCCCAACAAAATATTCTACGGACAAAACATCCCCCAACAAAATATCCTACCGACAAAACATCCCCCAACAAAATATTCTACGGACAAAACATCCCCCAACAAAATATTCTACGGACAAAACATCCCCCAACAAAATATCCTACCGACAATACATCCCCCAACAAAATATTCTACGGACAAAACATCCCCCAACAAAATGTTCTACAGACAAAACATCCCCCAACAAAATATTCTACGGACAAAACATCCCCCAACAAAATATTCTACGGACAAAACACCCCCCAACCAAATAACCTACCGACAAAACATCCCCCAACAAAATATTCTACGGACAAAACATCCCCCAACAAAATATCCTACCGACAATACATCCCCCAACAAAATATTCTACGGACAAAACATCCCCCAACAAAATGTTCTACAGACAAAACATCCCCCAACAAAATATTCTACGGACAAAACATCCCCCAACAAAATATTCTACGGACAAAACACCCCCCAACCAAATAACCTACCGACAAAACATCCCCCAACAAAATATCCTACGGACAAAACATCCCCCAACAAATTATTCTACGGACAAAACATCCCCCAACAAAATATCTACTAAAACTTAACCTAACAAAAAAAGTGACAAAATAATACAGACATCCTGTAAAGACAATAAATTATTACTCAAAAATAGTTATATGAAATAATAGTTATTTATTTTTATTATGATTTCAACAACTATGCTAAACAACCGATGGCTATTTTATGTTTTAATTGGTTATTTCATTTTTATTTTATTCTTTCTCTTCTCCTTTTCTTTCTTTTTTTTTCTACAACACTTGTATGTAGGACTATAATATGCAATGCATACAGAAGTTACCTAAATGTTTTAACCCTCTTAATTTCTCTAAGTTACCTATACATATATGTACCTATTTACCTTTTCTTTTTAAAATTTATATTATTTTAATAACTATGCTAAACAAATAACAGTTACTAGGTTTTAAACTTTTTTTATTATATTTTATATTATTTCTGTTCTTTTTATTTTCTCTTTTTATTTGATCAATTTTCTTTCTTTTTTGTACAAATCATGTTCCATTTGTTTATACCCATATTAATTTGACTGTCCTAAAACGGGAATACTCCTAGTTGGGCAGTCAAAAAAATTAATGAATTATGTATATACATGTATAATCTTGTACTAAATAAACAAATAAAATAAAAAAAAAAATAAAAAAATAATTCAGCGTAGTGGAGGTACATTTTGCGCTTGGGATATTATGTCGAGGGATCGGGGGATAAAAACGCACAATACCCTCACAAGGCAAGCAAAAATATTACAAATTTAATGAAAAAAAACACATTTTGTAAATCACTACTTTTAAAAAATGGTTTTTTACAAAGTATGTTTTTTCATTTAATATATTTTATTTTTTATTTTATTTATTTTTAATTTTCTTTTATTTGGAAAACCAACAGTTCCATAAAATCTTAATATGTAAAACAGAGTCAGTTAGTTGCACCATTTATAACTCGAGAACGGTTGGGCCGATTTTTATGATCTTTGATTTGTTGGATTTGTTTTTACCCCGAATAACAGAAAAGCCATTAAAACATCGAAAAAATTCACGAAAAAAAAGTTATGAAGAAAAATCTTTTTCCATACATTTTGTATGGAACGAATTGTCATCTTTTGAAAGAGCAGGAATATTCTGATAAATATAATATTGAATAGTGAGTGAATTCCAAAAATTCAAAAACTTCAAATGTCAATGCGTTAATTGTTTTGCTTTTGTTCTTAAACATATAACGCTGCCCCTCTTTCTTACACAATAAAATGTTAACAGTCGAAAATGGGACAAACGGTGAACGTATGTCTGAACCCTTCTACAGGAAAAATACAATAATTGTAATAAATATTCCTCAGACGTAATTTTTTTTTACGTTAGCTTCACACAGGAGGCTCTGAGGAAAATAATTTCTCTCAGGACTATATTATCTTAGGGGATGCTACGTGGAGGGTCTTTTTAAAGAGGAGAAGTTCTTGAAAGGAAAAGGAATAAGGGGTGGGTTGGAATCTAAGGGTCAGTGTATCAGGATCTAAAGGTCAGTGTATCCAAGAGTTACGGACGTATGAATCCACCCCTTCAACTGAGGTGCAAGGCGATGGGTCGGGAGAGTCCGGCTGGAAAGGTCAAAAAGCCTTCCTCAACCAACCTCACTCCTCAACCTCCGGCCTGCCACACAGCAGGTGGGCAGACAGTAAGAGACAAACTAAAGACTCACCAAAATACTGAAAATTTGACTGGACCAGCACACAAACACGAGGTAACTGCGACGGTAGCACCGGCCTCGGAATGGCTGCCATCAATATGGCACCCTCTGCATATTACTAAACTACCAACATTCAAAACTATACACGATTTGAGCTCAGCTCAGAAATATTTTGCGGGAATTTCAAATTTTAGCTTAGCACAAAGGACTGATGTGTAAAACTTATGACAAAGTTAGTTAATTTTTTTATAATATATTTTTACAGATTTTGTGAATAATATTTGTGAAATATGTAATGAAATTGTATAAAATAGTAAAATTAATAATAAATTCTTGAGTTCTTAACATTTAATTTTCATTATTAATTTTTGTATTTCAAAATTTGAATTTGAATTTTCATTTTTACTTTTCTTTAAAATATGGTCTTTTTTTTCTCTTTAGTTTTAAGTATTTCTTAATATTTTTTGAAATGTTAAAATATTAAATGTACGACTACCACAACACGGGCTTAGCCTAGTGTGGTAGCCAAAAAAAACCCAAATATCTGTTACTAATAAAAAATATATGAAATAAAAAAAAAAAAAAAAAAAAAAATTACTAAACAAACACTTCATTAAGCATTTTTATGATTGTGACATGCCAAGGAACTGATGTTTTGCGGATTTAATGAGTTATTTTACATACTCGCTTTTAGAGTATATAAATTTAATTGAGTAAAATAAAATTATTGTTTTGATTTGTTTAATAATGATAAAAGCGTGTTAGGGGTCGTCCATTAATCACGTGAGGCTCGAAAGGGGGGGGTTCGGAAAAAATCACGAAATATCACCGGGGGGGGGGGGTATAATGAGATATCACGTGTATTTATTTTTCGTGATAATATTCTGAAAATTTCAAAATACTTTGTACTAAAAAAATACACGTGATTTTGGGGGGGGGGTTAGTCTAAAATCTCACCACATATCACCACGGGGAGGGGGGGGGGGGGTTAAAAAGTTGCTAAAAACATCACGTGATTAATGGACGACTCCTTATATGAAGATATGTAACCACATAATTTTTAAATAATAGATTTCATCTTCTTCCTCCAGATTGACTTTGAAATTTCACATAATAGAGAAAAACCCACCCTTGTTAAATTTTAACAAATCTTAGAATAAACCATTAAAAATTAACTATTTTTAATAAAACACGAAAAGGGAAAATATTTTGATTTGTTTATTTAAAATATATTTTAATATAATTCAAATTATCTCAAGGCAGTGTATTCAAGTACCAGCAAAATCCTTCTTTCTCTAAAATTTCGGCATTATTTTGGGAGGCCGATTTTGGGACTTTTTGTAAATGATTTCGTAAAAATATGGTGCATTTGTTTTGGAAGATTACAAAAAGTATGGTTGAAGGGGTTCAAAGTAACTTTAATACACACTGGAAATAACCTCTTATAATGAAAATTTTCAAAACTTTGAAGTGAATCCGAAGGAAGAAGATCGTATCAGAAATTTGAAAAATTTTAAGCACGTCGTTTTGAACCCATTTGGCATCCTTTTATCGCTCTTACAATTTAAAAATAACATTTTGTTAATGTCCCACCTAAGTGGATACATAAAGAAGAATTAGGAATTTCATGATACTATATTGACACATAATAAAATGCATAAAAACTGTCATATTTATGGACTCATGACAGCGAGTATGACAAATTTTGTATATTCCCCAATAAATACATTTTTCTTCTGTGTAGATGATCCTCGGATAGAAACTCGCATATTTGGTGGATGGCCCGTAGATATTTCTAGTATCCCTTACCAAGTTTCCTTACTTATCCATGGATGGTACATTTGCGGTGCAGCTATTGTATCACCTAACTTTGTACTGACGGCCGCCCACTGCACCGAAGGGTAATATAATAACATTTATTTATTTAAAAAATAACTAATGAATTGGAACATTTAAAATGCATGGGAAGAACCAGGAATAATGCGTGCAAATCTTAGAGGCAAAAGTTTACAGACATTATTTAATTATTATTCGAAGGATAATGTGAGTACTGCACTCAGTCAACCCAACTAGTGTTGGGTAGGACACGATATCAGGATGAGTTTGTATGAGGTACTCAAATATTGAAATGAGGTGTTGAGGTGTCCCACCTCATTTGAAGGTGTTACAAAATATTTTCACTTACGGGGGGGAGGGGGGGCGGGGGGGGGGTGCGGGGGGGGGGGCTAGAGAATTTCAGGGAAGTTGTTTTTTTCCTTCAGCTTGATTTTCTTGGTTCAGAGGTGTTGGTTCCTGGTTGTCTCCCTGCACCCCCATCTTATCCCTCCCCCTCCTCAGCAACCCCCTCCACCTCATCATCTCAACACTGCCTCATCCTCCCTCCCTTGGGAGCTGTTGCGACTCTTGTGCGGTATTTATATAACATATAACAATAATTTAAAATAAAAATATGTTAAAAAAATGTTTATTGTTATGTGTATTCACATAACAATAATTTACAATAAAAACAATTTAAAAAAAAAAAATTTGGAGCAGTTGGGACTCTTGTGCTCATAAATTATTGTTATGTGAATACACAAAACCACAATAAAAAATTATTTAAAAAAAAATTTTTTTGAAGCTGTTGGTACTCTTGTGCTCATAAATTATTGTTATGTGTATTCACATAACAATAATTTTCAATAAAAATAAATATTAAAAAAAAAAAAATTTGGAGCAGTTGGGACTCTTGTGCTCATAAATTATTGTTTTGTGTATTCACTTAACAATAATTTAGAATAAAAAAATAAAAAAATAAAAATTTCGGAGCAGTTGGGACGCTTCTGCGGTATTCACAATATATGAATGGCTTACATCATCACCACCTCACGGTTCTAATACAAAAATTTCATAGAATATACAAACACTTCACGCCTCACCACCTCATACATTTGTCCCAAACTATGCGTGACATGACATGTAGTTTAATACATCAACCACCTCACACCTCACCTCATATTTGTCCCGTACATGACATGAATATAGTCCAACAAAACAAACCACCTCACACCTCATATTTGTCCCTCCTTCATATTTGTCCCCCCTTCAAATTTGTATTAATACAAAGAAAAAGAGTTGGTACAAATACATATTGTGAGGTGGGAGGACATTTTACGTGTTTGTATGGGACATTTGAGGTGCCTCTTGTATGAGGTACTCAACACTAAACCCAACCCGTCTAGTCTAAACCGTAGCATGCTGTCAGTGAGACTACACCGTTCCCGATTGGGGTATGTAGTGAGGCTGAAGATAATGGGGAGGGGATAAAAAATAAGATTTTTTACGTTAACCTCACACAGGAGGCCCTGAGGAAAATAATTACCCTCCAGACCTATGTCATCTGAGATGCTGTGTGGAATGTCTTTCAGATGAGAAGAAGGAATGAACATTGGTCTTGAAGAGTCTTGAAAATTGTTCCACAGCCGAGTTGTTGGACACAAGAACGAGTCGAAGAAGCGACCCGTTCTCAAATGTAAACCATGTACATATATTGAGCACGCGTTTGGCGTGTTTCCCGACTGTACACCGGTGCCAAAAGGATCCATGACGACTAATTACTGACGAAATACCGGTAGAAGAAGGATAGCATTCCCACCAGACGCATATACTCTAAAGATTGCAATCCGTTCGATGCGGGAAGTCCGTAAGTTTAAGCAGTTTGTTGACAAATCCTCGGCGCCAAACCCGTTCAAAGGCCTTGGAAATGTCCAGTGCAACCGTTTGGGTCTCACCGAAACGTTCCGGGCACTGCTTGCAAACATATGTCACATACGCGAGAAGATCGCCGGAATCCACATTGACGGTCGTTAATAATTTTATTCTTCTCGAGGTATGTGAGCAGTTTGTCGTTGATCACACGTTCCGTTACCTTGGACAGAACTGATGTGATTGACTGGGACATTCTTGCAAAACAAATTTAAATTACGCACAATCAATACAAAATTCTATCGTTAAATTACTAGTTAAAAAAAATATTTTTTCGCAGAGACGAAACATTTCACTTTTGTATCAAAATTTAACAGTTTTGCCGGTGCAGGCCTTATTATGGTATAAAATATTGATTCAGCACATATCTGACTCTGAGTATAAGAGGAAAGTTGAACATGGGCACAATACTAGGTTCACAAAGAAGAAGGCATGCTTGTACCTAAACATAATAATAAATACGGACAGCGAACCCTTGAGTATAATGTGCCTAAAATATATAATATGCTACCTGGTAATATTAAGAAATGCGAATTTCCAAATAGAGTCAGATATTTGCTGAAAACATGGCTACTAGGTAGAAATAATTTGTATTAGGCGATTTAGTTCTACTATTAATGTGTAAGTTTATTGTTATTGTATAAATTAAGGTCTAAGTTGTAATCTGTAAAAAGTTGGAATAAAAATCCTGTTGACAAACTACTTAACTGTAGTTTAACGGGATATATATGAAATAAAAAAAATAAAAAATTAAAAAAAAAATTAAAAAAAATCGCTATGGGATGGTAGGTGGCCGGTTTGGAGCAGTCACCCTTCTTTGGAATAGGATGGATAACCGCTTTTTTCCAACCAGAGTGCACAGAGCTACACTTCAGTGACATTTTAAAAAGCTCCGCCAAAATTGCAGCTAATTCTGCAGCGCACCTCTGCAATACCAGGGCTGGTATTCCGTCAGGCCCACTAGCTTTAAAAGAAGGGACGAAAAAGGTGGAAAAGTACCTGGCTATTCAGATCTGGTCTCAGACTAAAGCCACTTCCAGTAATGTTGCGAATGGTCTTTCACCAGGCCGTTATTTTAAATAGCCGTGAAAAATAACGGGATTTGGAATAAAAATTAAATTAAACCGAAAAGGAGTTTTTTTTAATAGATGTACCGGATGTATCAGCACTTTACCCAATGGATTTCAACCAGCGATTCCTAAAATTTAGAGTAAAAAATGAACATGTACTTTTGCTGTCCGATGATATTATATCACAATTTTAAAAATAATTATTTCATACGTCACCACTGATCACACTGAAACGGAAAATATCGCACCCAACATTTTTTTCTTTCTGTGAGTCTAATTTTAAGTAATTTGTTTTTTTTCAGACAAAATGCATTCGATCTATCTGTCAGGGCTGGATCAAATTTTGTCGACCAAGGTGGAGAAGTCATAGATGTAATTGCAAAGCAAGAACACGAACAATTTAATGTTTCGTCTCGATATGATTGTGATATTTGTATTCTTATGCTGTCAAGGGACTTAACATTTGGAAACACCGTGGCTCTTATTCCTGTTGTAATGGATAATGTTGAGTTACAATCAGGTGATGTGGGCATCGCTACAGGTTGGGGAAAAAATTGGGTAAATTGTGTTATTTATTTGATTTATGCGGGTGGGAAATACAGGTTATTTTCGTAATATTTACCTGTAGTAGAGATGAAAAAAGAAAAAATATTACGACACACTTAACACGCTCTATATACAAGAAACTCTGAAATCCTTGAACCAACCCCGACGTGATATGTACGGTGCTTGCCGTAGAAATAATTCTGCAGTAGGCTTTGTGCCTTGGGGATGCGGGTGGAGCCGCCCACGAGCACGTCCTGAATGGGAACCATTGTACATCTTGGCGTTACTCAGCGCCTTCTCCATGGGCCCCAGCGTGCCGCGGAAGAGGTCCGCACACAGCTCCTCGAAGTCTTAGTGAGAGAGTCCATACCCTCGTAGAGATCGTCGATCTCCAGGGTCACCACCGTGCTGGAGGATTGCATCCTCTTGGCCTTTTCCGCGGCTGCGCGCTGGCGCCTTACGTAAGGGTATTGCCGTGTACTTGCGCTGAAACTCTGCAGTCTGGCGGTATCAGCCTGCCGCTATGATAGTAGGTAGGCACGCCCGTACATACCAAACAGCAGTGGCGGTTCTTCTCAAGGGGACGGTGGGGACAGACCCCACTTCATATTTCAGAAACCTATTGAGAATTTTTTCGATGCTTTATGTTCACAAACATTAATTCTTAACATAAAAGTAATTATTAACATTTGCAGAAACATAATCTATAATTTCAATTCAGAACATTTTTAAGCTCGAAAATGAAAAAGTTTCTTCGAACGAACATGCGACCGCTCCGCTCACTTCCTTGTTGCGTTCTAAGTACTAACTACGCGATTTCGACGATCGCGACTCGCGATTCTGGCTCGAATCTAGCCGTTGCCACCCGCCATGCGCACTGCGCAAACCGTTCTGCGCACCAGGGGGACATCACGGGATTTTTTCCTTGAAATTTATATCTTTTATTCGTACTGAATACGTTTCTTAGGGATCTCGCGAATTCGCGCATGCGCATTTGAGTCATAGTATCTTTCTCGTGGGGATAAACTGTAGGATCCCCTCGTGGATAAATGGGCGTTTGTTTTCGTTCAAATTGAAAGATGTGAGCTATGCACGGACCGGGATTCGCGTTAGTAGTATTATTGTTGTACGTATTTTGTTATTTTATTTATTGCTTCTTCTTCTTCTTCACAATTTATATGTACATATATTTTTAGCATGTAATTATTAACCCCACTAGGGTTCGCCTGTATTCGCCTTATTAAAATAATAATATAGGTCGGATTATTTCTAAAGCGCCGTTCTGGTGGAAAATTTACCTCAAAGGCGCTCTAAACCTAAGTTGGTTGAATTATATTTGTAATTTTTTATTAAGCTTTATATTCATATATGTACCTATTTGATATTTCTGGTAAGGTGCGTAACTTGTCCAATAATATTTTTGTGAGAAAAAAATATTATATCGAACGTGTCATAGGAATACGTGTGCATTGAACGAGTGCGCGAAAGCATATGACAACCCTGGAAATTCAAGACTGTCACAGAGTACCGTGCCGCGAGCACGACAATCTGAGTGCTGCTATTGGCTAGCGGAATAATGTGCATGTGGTGCCCCTTCCAAATGATTTGTCTACAACGCAATTATGTCCTTTAACTAACTAATCAATTAAAAACATTAATGAAATTGATAATGAATACGTGCGGCAGCCTCATTGGACTGGAAAACACATCTAAATAACCACCTAATACTTCCACAAGGGAGTCTAGACAGCAATGATCAACGCCAAGGAATTGGCTGTCTATTTACGTCACCCCCACCATGCGACCAGCCGAGCCACTATTGGTCAATTCTGAACAAAGGAAAAATCTGAATCGTAAATATTTACGACAGCGAATTCATGTTCCGAAAAATTTGGAGCTCAATTTCGAGAAATTGGGAATAATTTGGATCAAGAAATAAACATCATCACCTAAAAATGAGTATATGCTACAAAACAACCCAAAAACTGACGTCTATCAGTGATTGTTGCACTTTAAGAAAAATATTTACTGTTTAAAATTGTACCTTATATCACATATGTATACTTGTACCTTTTCTTGTAAACACAATAAAAATGATGTGAGGCTTTGGTATCCTAAGTTGGTAAGATCATGGCAAAAACTATCACACATAATTTTGACACAGCTGACTTCCAATCGTAGCGACCAGGGAAATTACCTAAAACAAGTACCTTAGAAAAATTAAGGAGGTTCTGTCCCCCAAAAGTCCGACCTGAGTTTGCCCTATAAAAATAGAAGTCAAACCGGTAAGAAGTCAGTTCAAAACTATCAGCCAAGAAGAAAGATACCAACTCAAGATACCAACAGTCTCCAAGTTCAAACCTCTTTTCAAGTGTTTTAATCAGTCTTAGATTCAGTTTACCTCTCCCAGTATCCCAGTAACCTAAAAACCCCAGTCTCCCACAGTCTCCAAAGTGAAAAATATTTATTTTAATCCAGTACTCAAATCAGTTTTGCCATTATACCTAGAAGCATTTTTTGTCAAAGTAGTAAATTCATTTAAAAGACCAGTGGCGTTCCAAAATCCACTGGCGTACGAAACTCCATTGGCGTGTCATTGTGGCCAGCTCCCTATTATATTTAGTTTATGTACAAACGTCTAGTACAAATATATTTATTCAAAAAATTAATGAATTATTTACTTTAGACTTTAGACATTAGAATTGAAAACATAAAAAAATATACCTACTCGTGCAGGTACATGAATATAAAAGAGTAGGTATTTTGAATGTTCTCAATTATACTGAGGTAAATTATCATGTAAGTATATTTATTTATATCTACACATAAAAAATATCTGTCCCCACCATCGAAATTGTGCTCGAGCCGCCACTGCCAAACAGTGAACACGCTGAACACTGTAAATATAATAAAATTACGCTAAAACATGGCGCCATCCTTTGCAGCAAAATAACACTTTAAAAGCTTTGAACAATAACTTAAATTTCATAAGTAAAAATAATAATTTAGGAACTAGCAGTTCAAAACCCGCTCAGGTTTTTACTACTAGTTAGCTTCGGCTTCGCCAAGTTAGTGTTGGTGATCATTTTGTAAATCCAAACTGGTTCCCAAATTAGCCCGTTCCTCGTATCCACTGTCAACAGTGTCAACTGGTGATGGCAGCGGCCAGCGATGGAAAGTCACAGCGAAAAAGTAACCGGAACGGACGATGAGGTCATATGTAATATACAGCGGCTTGATACAACTGAGAATTACCGTCAATCTTCCGAAATCCGGGAGATACTCCAGGTTCACAAATTCGTAGAACTTATACCTAGGAAGGGAACTTCCATTTGTCTCTTGCCGACGAAAGTTGCGTCATCTTGTGACGAATTTTGAAATAGAAATCGAACTACAATGGTAGCTTTCTCTGAAAATCTACGTACACGGATGTTTACATTGTGCGACGGGTAAGGCGTGATGTCGGACATGCAATCGAAGTCGGGTTCTGAAATTCAACCACCTAGATGCTAGCCTATTAATATGTTTGCTGATGCTGATGCTGATGATGCTGAACATACCGAATAATCAATGCAATTTTTTCAGTTTTCTTCTTCGCAAAGCCCCATACTACGACAGGCATTATTTATCCCAGTGGACCCTTCATATTGCGTGCGGGATTTTGAAGTAACTACCAATATGCTTTGTATGGGAGGTATTAATGGAGAGTCCACCTGCTGCGGAGACTCTGGTGGCCCTCTGGCTGTCGACGGAACTCTCGTGGGTCTAACTTCCTTCGGAAGTACGATCTGTGAAACTCCAGCAGTGTTCACCAAGATAGCAAATTTTCTGCCCTGGTTGAGATGGCACCATAAAAACATGGAAAATTGGTTCAATGAAAATTCGATTAGTTTTGACCAAAGATAAAAGCTTTCAGTGATTTTCTTATATCTCGGAGTAATTATCGACAAAAATCTGAAATGGAAGGAACAAATATGTCAAGTAGTAAACAAAATCAGAAAATTAATATATATATTTTTAAGAATTAGAAATTTTCTGTCGATAAAAAATCTATATTTAATCTACTATGCCTTAGTTCAATCCACTCTACAATACGCTATTATTAGTTGGGGATCCGCGTATAAATGTAACCTTCTTCCAATAGAAATTGTACAAAGGACAATTATTAAAATTATATTAAAAAAATCCTTAGACTACCCAACAGAACGCCTGTTTGAAGAATTTCAAGTACCCACATTTAAAGATTTATATATTAAAAATTCATTGATTCAAATTATAAAGGAAAAAGATAAATATCCATTTTTAAATGAAAACAGAACTCGACTTAAACATGTTTTTCTATGCCCAAAACTAAATACGTCTTTTGCACAGCATCATTACACTTACCAGGGAAGAACTTTTTTCAATCGTCTACCAGAAGAAATCAGAAGCATTAATGATAAAACCCGAATACTGCTCTCTATCAAGAGACATTTTAAAAATATTCTTAAGAAAAAAACTACTGTCAATTAATCTTACAAATATCCTTAGTTTTTTTCCATTACATTCTTTCTTTTTTTTTAAAAATTCACACCATTATCAAATAAATACTGCAGCTCACATATATTTATGTACAATTAATTATTTAAGTACTAACTTATAAATAATAACTAATAGCATTTATGTACACTCCCCTTCCACAAGCAAATGCTTTAAATGGAAGGGTACTAAAAAAAAAAAAATACTTGTAAAAAATATATATTTGTTGTAAAATTGTAATTATAATAAATGATTCAATAAAAAATTAAAAAAAAAAAAAAATTATTAGAATGAAATAAAATACGTTTGTAAATATTGATAAGCAAATATTTTGTAAATATTTTAAGTAAATTTTTTTTTTTTTTTTTTTACATGAGCTCCACACAGGAGGCCCTGAGGAAAACAATTTCCCTCAGGGCCTATGTCATCTTTGGGGATGCTGTGTGGAGGGTTTTTTTAAGGAAAGGAAGAAGAGGAGAGTTCTGGGAAGGAAAAGGGTTTAAGGGGTGGGTAGGAATCTGGGGTTCAGTGTGTCTTAGTCATCCGCCTCCAAGACCTAGACAAACCTCACCCCATGAACCCGGGCACCCCTGCTAAATCACCAAACGTAGCGAACCACTTGGGGTGACCTATGGCAGAGGTGTTGGTTATCCAATAAAGGTTCCCGGGGCGGCGGTACCCATTCCCGCCTCCCAAATTATACCAAAGTAAATCGTTCGGTCTTAAAACCGTTACTTCGTTCTGCGCCCGGAACCCAGAAGCTAACCGCTCGCCCATTGTGCAAATCTTGTCAAGCATAAAAAAGGCTGAAATAAATAAATTAATTACAATTAAATTATTGTTTATAAGTTAACACTAACCTGAAATATAGTTGTGGCAAAATTGTTTGGCGTTTGACGTTTCGAACGTAAATTCGGTGTCGGCAGCGTGCGTCGATCTCTAATTTACTCTCTGTCAATATTGTTACGGCTGTCAACATTGAAACGGTGCTCGGGATATTTTTATTTATTTATTTTATTTTAAATGCACATTTACAGTTATACATAACCAATAATAACATACATTTAAATTTATTAAGTAATAATAGCGATTTTGAATTGATGAATATTTAGTTAAAAAATATCTATATCAGGGAACAGGAAATTTAGTAACAGAATTATTTTTCCGATCGGCATTACTAATGGTGAGTTAGTTCTGCATCTCGGAACAATAAAAGTTCTGTGTCTGCGCGCTCTTGTGAAGTTGTCGGGGACATAAAACTCAAATTTTTGTAATATATCGGGAATACAGATGTTACCGTTTAAATGTTTATATGCTGTTGTCAGCAAAGCAGTTTTCCATCCTTCGGCGAGGCTATTAATACCCAGAATGCCGGACAAAAAGGCTGATGGATGTAACCAGGGATAATATCCGAAGTCTCTAAGATATAAATATCTCAGAAATTTCTTTTGCACTATTACTAAACCACTTTCCAAAATGCTACGTACTAAACTATAGTATAGCAAACGAATCGCGGCAGAGCTGCAAAAGTGTCTGGAGTTGCTTAGCACAAATCCTAGCATTCTTAAAACTTTGCTGCATATCGTCTCTATGTGGACGTGACATGTTAGGTGCGCATCAAATGTGATTCCCAAATCTCTCAAAATAACAATGTGCTGAAGAGACGAATAAGACATTTTGTAGTTATAGTAAATCGTTTTGTTCGCCTTGGTGTAGCACATAATAGAGCATTTCTTAATATTAAATCCTAATTTATTGGTGTGACTCCATTCGACGATAGAATTTATATCACTTTGTAGCTGCAAGCAATTTTCAAAAGATTTTATTAAAAGGAATAGTTAATATCGATATAAAATCTTCGGAAGTTACGCCTATCGATCCGATATTGTAAAGTTAGCAATTTATTTATGATAGACCTCCAGTTCCACGTAATAGATGAATGCATGAGTTCATAGCATTTTTGGTTTTGTTAGTTGTGATGTTCGTTAATTTTATTGTCGGTCGTTTTAACTTTCCCCTTATGAATTACAACACCACTCGATGTGCATGTTGTAGTATACGCCAAAATTTATGACCGGCCTTTTTTTTTTTTTTTTTACAGTGAATACCGCACAAGAGTCTCAACTGCTCCCGTCTGGAGCCAGTGAGACTATGGCATCCCCAATTGGGGTATGTTGTGAGGCTGAAGGTAGTGGGGAGGGGAAGGATTTTTGGGAAGAGGAAGGTTGGGAAGTACCTGGCTATTCAGATCTGGTCACTAAACACGGTTAAAGCCATTTTCAAGCAACGTTTCAATTCTGAATGGTGGTCTTACACCAGGGCGATACTAATAGTATCTTCCACTCTGGAACATGCCGCAAATATACTATATATTATTTTAAATGAATTAATTGTGAAATAACACAAATTAATCAATAAAATTTATTTGCGCATGCCGGGTTCGAACCCGCGACCTCCGGAATGTGAGTCAAGAGTCTTAGCCACTGGACTACGGAGGTTGTCAAGCCTGACGTTGATCAGAAGTCGTCGCAATAGGCGAGTTTAAGGACAGAAAAGTGGCACTCCCCCCGCCCACGCCTTTCTGTCTGGGACGCATATTTTTACGCATCTTTGTATTTCGCTTACGTTCGTTGTAAAGTCAGTAACTGCGCGTGATTGGATAGTACCACAGATAAGAGAAACAAAGGTTTCTTTTATCTGAGGATAGTACCATGTTCAGGCCGGACTTAAAGTTTAGCGCGTTCTATACCAAATTTGGAAAAGATATTGGCAGATTTCAGTTGAAAGAAGTCATTAAGTTTAGGTTACTGTATAGTCCAGTCAAGGAAAGAGATGTATAGTGCGTGAGCAGATTTTTTTTTTTTTACATGAGCTCCACACAGGAGGCCCTGAGGAAAATAATTTCCCTCAGGGCCTATGTCATCTTTGGGGATGCTGTGTGGAGGGTTTTTTTAAGGAAAGGAAGGAGAGGAGAGTTTTGGGAAGGAAAAGGGTTTAAGGGGTGGTTAGGAATCTAGGGTTCAGTATGTTCTGGTCATCCGCCTCCAAGACCTAGACAAACCTCACCCCATGAACCCGGGCACCCCTGCTAAATCACCAAACGTAGCTAACCACTTGGGGTGACCTATGGCAGAGGTGTTGGTTATCCAATAAAGGTTCCCGGGGCGGCGGTATCCATTCCTGCCTCCCAAATAGCAAGATACCTAAGCGGTTCCTTGAGAAACTTGTTCAGGGTGCTTAGGGTGTGAACATACCAAAAGTCCTGACGTCTAGCTGGTGAGGGGGGGAGGGCGGTTGAGGGGAAGTTTACCTAATAAATATTAACATTTGTTAAATTTTAAAAAGGAAATTTACTTCCAGCAAAAATAATTCGTTTTTCTTTCATATTTATTTAGGCATCTTTTATATTGGAGATTGCTACATTGTTTTAGTATAGATACTTATTATATAATTTTCTAGATTGCTTCAAGAATACGTAAATCTAAACATTTTATTAATAATGTCTTTCATATTCCCCTTCGTTCATTATTCTTTCTGACGTTTCAACCACATGTTGTGTTATTGAGGTTTTGTGTTCTTTTTTCCCATCCAAATTCTTACTTACATAATGGGGAAATAGCTGTAAATATAACTGCCTTTAGTGCTTTATTAAGTTTCATCTACGCTTAGCTTTCATCTAAGCTTACAAATAAAGGTAGCGTTAACTTTATTAGAAAAACGGGCGTTGAAATGAATCTTTGGCTTTTCTTCGGGCCATACATTTTGGTATTTTATCTAATATAAACTTGAGCCGTAATTCTAAGGAGTTATTTAAAATCTCCATATTCCGTAATGGTTTGCACGCAGATGATTCGGATTATAGTAATGTACTTCCATAATACATCTGACAGATTTGCAATGAGGAAACCGGGAAGTGTTTTGTCCACAAAAGCTTATTCCCCGATTGCCTCTCTGGATTTTGACACCACTGCAATTTTTTAAAATTATAATATAGACACACTAGCGTGTCGGTATTTTTACTTTTTTGATTAGTTACTTCTTAGAGGGGCTAGGACCCTCCAAAAATAGTTATAATTGCCTGGCTTGAGCGCCATCAACAAACGTTTTATAAACTCGTACGAACAAGAAAATGTATTAAAAATGTAACGATGCAAGAAACAAACAAAAAAATCAACATTTCAAAGTTTCTTTATTTTTTTGCAGAGTACTCCTTTAGTTGTAGCATACTTACACAACAGGTGACGAACAACGATTGACCCAACCTTTCTACCTGTAATCGCTCTCATTCCAGGCCTATCGGTCGTGAAGAAAAGATCCGCCTTAAATGAGCCAGGGTATACCTTAAGTTATATATTTATTTCGGAAGATACCTGATATAAACCTCAGTTATTTAACTTATTTTTTCACATTGTATTTTCACTCCGTTAAGGGCGGCAGTGTGAACTGCCCGCCGCGCCGTGAGCCACCCAGAATTGGAGCCGCCCTGAGGCTACAGGAACTCAAATAAAATTCTTCTACAATTAAACAAAACATGAATGCTAATATATTTTACGGGACGTTAGAAAGTTATTTTGAATGAAAATGATATCATTGAGTTATAATACTGAATGGAGCCAATTTCTTAAATAAATACCCCAAGTTATCATATTTCCAATTTACAAATAATCTTTTTTTTTTACACTGAAGAAATAATTTTCCACGGGACGTCATCGGAATCATCTTTGGGGATATTGTGTGGAGTTTATTTTCAGGAAAAGGAAGTTCTGGTAAGGAAAAAGGTATGAGGGCTGGGTAGAGATCTGGTGGTCAGTGTGTCCAGGATTGACGGACATATGAATCCATTCCTCTCACTGCAAGGCGATGGGTCGGGAGACTCCAGCTGTAGAGGTCAAAAGGTCTCCCTCAAGTCTCTACGTAGCCGCAAACGCATCCGCCGCCAAGACCTAAACAAACCTCATAAGTCACCAAACGTTACTTGGGATGACCTATGGTAGGAGTGTTTGTTATTCAATAAATGTTTCCCGGGGCGGCGGTACTCACCGGTCAGAATTAGTTCCGCGCGAACTAATTCTGACAATTACCAAATCAGCTGAGCGAGTAGCGAGTAAAGTTGACCACCTTTCAAACTTTTTTCGTAGATTGTCCACAATCTGCTAGTTAGATAGTAATACGATTACATTGATCGACTTTACTAACAGATAGTGAATTTCCCAGGTAGTAGCTTGTAAACTCGTCCAATGTCATCGAGGCTTTAAGGAGGTAAAGGAGATGGCGAAGAATAAGATTTGGAAGAAGCGTATTACATAAATTAAACCAAATTTATTTGCATAAGAAGTGTATCGAACCCGCCACTTCTGAACTTGCAGTTTAGGATCTTATTCGCTCGACCACTCAGATAGATTCTTTATACAATAGTTAGTTACGCCAAGAACCGTAAAATTGTGTCTAAATTCGTGTGAACATTAATTTAGTTTAATGATGTTGAACGAAAACTTAACAGCAAGAATAATTAGTTAAGAAAAAAAATTTCGTGTGCGTTGTTAGTAATCCCATTATGGTTAATAAATACAATATTTCGTTGTCGTTAATAGAAATAAAGTAAAAATGATTCGTGTTTCATTTATCGTTTGTTTTGTTCTAGTATCGGAGGCTTTTGGTGAGTTTATTTGTAAATAGTTTTTTTATTGATTACACAATTCTTTGGATAGCGAAAGAAATACGAAATTATATTAGGTTTTATTATATTTTTCAGTCAAATGAGCGCTTTTCACAGTAACTTGAGGCTTTCTTGTAAAAAATAGATACTTTTCATTTATTTTTAAAACTTCGAAGATACATAATGAAATTATTTATAAAAATGTGATTACTTTTTTTCTGTCTAGATGATCCTCGGATAGCAAATCGCATATACAGTGGGCGGCCCGTAGATACCTATATCTAGTGTCCCTTATCAAGTTTCCTTACTTAGTAATGGGTGGTTCATTTGCGGTGCAGCTATTGTATTACCTAACTTTGTACTGACGGCTGCCCACTGCACCGAAGGGTAACAATATTTATGTATTTAAAGTGTGAGTACTGCACTACATTGGAGGTTATCCACCACTTACCAGCCCTGGTATAAGTGACAGATGGTTACTCCATCAAGGCTCTCTCAAGTACTCTAATTTTTTTGAATGAACTAATCCACATTTAATTTTGAATGAATCTAGACGTCCAGTGTCCCTGCATAATGTTGTTAGTAAGCTGTATGCAAGTGCTAAGCGGAAAATACAAGGTACAATAAGTGTAAGTATGACTATAGACAAGACAATGGGACGGGTTGGTGACAGTCCGGCGCAGTGCTGGGTGATTGCATCCAGCGTATTCTGCAAGCACTTGTAGGAAGGAAGACACAGTGCATAAATAATAAGGGAACTCAGCTTCCGCTCCTTTTAGACGGTTCCCTGGTGGTACCTTAAAGAAAAGGAAACTAAAACTGCAGTACAGTCCCAACTTCCCCATAACCGTCTACCCTAAACTGAAGCATACCATCAGTGAGACTGCAGTGTTCCCGATTGTGGTGTGTTGTGAGGCTGAAGGTACTGGGGAGGGGAAAGATGGGAAGAAGAAGGTGGGAAATATCTGGCTATTTAGATCTGGTCATCAGGCTAAAGCCATTTTCTGTGGCGTTCCGAATGATATTTCACATTGCTGTTATTTTTAAACTTGCGCAGAGCCTGAAAAAAAATCAGGATTTTAAATAAAATAAATAATTTAAACTCAAAACGAATGTATTTATTGTTCTCAAGTTTAATTTGTAGAACTCTTCGACCACACTCATGGTCGAAGGTAGAACTCCGTTTTAATTTTTGTTTTTTTATATGTTCAATAATATTAATATTAGGTATATTAATAATATAAAAGAAGTAAAAATCAAAACGAAAGTTTTAAAATCATAGATGTGTAGGCGCCGCATCCGCGCTCAAAAAGAAGAAGATGGAGAAATGCATAATTATGAATGTTAGAGGAGCGCGCTAATATTTAAAGCGGCCTACACACGACACTGCATTTAGTGACTGCGGCAGTGACTGCAGAGAGCGTGGAGTTGAGCGAATTAGCGCTGTCTCGTTCTAGCGGCCCTTTAACAAACGAGACAGCGCTAGTTCGCTCAACTCCACGCTCTCTGCAGTCACTGCCGCAGTCAATAGAAATTGGATGCTGAGGAGGGCGCTTTAAGCGATAAAATCGATGCGAAAATCTAGTGGAAGGCATCTTAAATATAATTTAAAGAAACGGTGTGAATTTTTTCACAACCGTAACTTGTAAAATAACTGAAACAAACGTGTTTGTAATAATTTTCGGAGCACACTTCGCGATTTTTTTCTATCAAGGGAATTTTATATAATTTGCGTTTCGGCGCGGAACGCGTCTAGATAAATCTTCAAAAATTGTAACCAGCGATTCTTAAAATTTGGAAATAAAAATGAATTTGTAAGTTTGCTATCCGATGATATTATCTTTACATTTTACCTTCGCATCTTTATTTTCCATCACACTGAAACGGAAAATGTCGTAGCCAACATTTTTTTCTTTCTGTGAGCCTAAAGGGCGCCTTCCATTGCGAGCGGAAAAGAGTAGAGCGGAGCGGAGTGGGAGCTGAGCGAAATAGTTTTGACCTTCCATCAAAAAAGAGTCACTTAGAAGATTGGTGTTTGCCTTCCACTGCCCGTGCGAGAAATGAGTGGGGCGAGCGGAGCCAGGTCAATGAAAAATAGTTTTGCGCTTCCATTGAAAACGAGTCAGTATCGCTTTGTTTCGAAGTGAACGGAGTGATTTTTGTGATGTCAAGTACTGATTCTAGTGAATATGATTCTCACAGCATGTATGCAATGAAAAAAAAATGTGAAGTATGAATTAAATGTACATTTATAAAAATAATCTTATCTCAAAAATGTAAAAACTTAAAAAAAATAATTTACTTTCTTATTTCCGCCAATATCATAAACCAATAATGGTTTTCTAAGACGAATCCTTTATGTTGACAATCTTTGCTAGTCGTATCCTATAAACGAAATTGGCAAACGGCTTCAATAAACACCTCCATCTCGACAAAAACGCAGCGAGGCAATTGAATTGGCTACAGTTCTTGAGCGGAGTCCGCTAGAAACTAGTCGGCGATGGTGTGCGCGAGCGGTCTCTTTCGGACCTATTTTAACAAGTTCGATCCGCTCCGCTCTTCTCGTTCCTGATGGAAGCACTTGTACGCAGTTAACGTGTGCGAGTCGAGCGGAGATCGTACGGAGTCCGCTCCGCTCGCATTAGCAGAGCGGACTCGTTCGAAACTATTTAACTCGTTTAGTCCGCTTCGCTGGCCTCGTTCTTGATGGAAGCACTTGTATGCAGTTAATGTTTGCTATTCGAGCGGATTCCGTAATGAGTCCGCTTCGCTCGCAGTGGAAGGCGCGCTTAAGTTTAAATGTTAAGTTGTTAAACTTTTTTTTTCAGACAAAATGCATTCGATCTATCTGTCAGGGCTGGATCAAATTTTGTCGACCAAGGCGGTGAAGTCATAGACGTGGTTGCAAAGAAAGAACACGAACAATATAATGTTGCCTCTCCATCTGATTGTGATATTAGTATACTTATGCTGTCAAGGGAACTAACATTTGGAAACACGGTGGCTCCTCTTCCTGTTGTAATGGATAATGTTGAGTTACAATCGGGGGATGTGGGCATCGCTTCAGGTTGGGGAAAAAATTGGGTAAATTATGTTATTTAATTGAATTATGCGGGAATGTGATTTGCGTAAGTGTGTGTAACTTACGTAAAGATGAAATAGCACTCGTCAAATTTTACACATTTAAAAAAAAGACGAACGAAAACACAACAAAAAAATTTGGTCACACGTAACTAACTCACTATATGCACTGAACACTCTTAACACGCTATATACAAGAAACTCTGCAAACAGTGAACACACTGAACACCCTGGATAGAAAATACACTCTGAAAACGCGGCATACGTTGCTAAGCCATTCGAAGAAATAAATTGATTCTCCCTGCATGTCCTTTCCCGTGCATCCCCGTTCCCTTCCACCTTCCCCACCTTCCCCTCCCTCCTGTCTTCCCTCTCCGCAAACCCCACCTTCCCCCTGCCTTTCCTTCCTGCTGCTAAAATATATGAAATACACACATTTTCATTTACACAAATTTATATTTATTTATTTATACTATGTTACTCGCTGATAATGTAGCTTTCTATTGATGAAAGAATTTTTCAAATCGGTTCAGTCGTTTCGGAGCCTATTCAATGCAAACACACAATAAAATCTTTCCTCTTTTTAGTAGATTAAAGTCCTCCGCCGCGTCTGTCTGTTCGCGATAAACTCAAAAACTACTAAACGGATTTTCATGCGGTTCATCACTAGATAGAGATTCATGAGGAAAGCTTAGGTATATAGTTTGTCGAGGTTTTGTGTAAATTGGTTGAAATATATAATATATAAAGGAGAATGTCTGTATGTGGTGGACGAGCGGGCTGGCGAGCGGCGGTGTGGATTTGATTTGTATACAAATTACTTAACAGATGGCGGTGTGTGTTTATTTATCGTTGTTATAAAGGTTGGGTAACCATCCAGTAGATAGCGTTGTGTTTCGTTAGCCACAGGAAGGTATGGCCGGGTCAGCTAGTATACAATAAACTCTGAAAACAATGAACTCACTGAACACTCTGAGTATATAAACTCTAAAAACAATTAAAACTGAACACGCCAAATATATAATAAACTTTGAAAACAACGAACACATTGAACAAAATTCAGACAAACACCCTAAACACTGAATATATTGCACAAAATTTATATATTGTATTAACACTCTGAACATACTGTAAACTCTTAATATACTAAAAACAATTAACATACTGAACACAAATCAGACGACCACACTGAACCTTTGAACACACTACATACACGGCACAAAATAAAAACACTGAATTAACCAAATGCACTGAATATAATGAAAACGCTGAACACACTGAATATAATGTACACGTTGAAAACACAAAACGATGAATACCCTAAAAACATAGAATAAACTTTACAATTTTTATTTTTTGGGTTGCATCTCACAAGAGCACCGTTTCGCTCATGTCAGTCGTGTTTCGCGTATATGCACCAGTGCATAGGGGATCAATGCTTACGATTGCCTTTAGACCAGACCTCATTGAATTTATTGTTGAACAGACTCAGCACGCCCACCTTGCATCTGCGCATTAGAGATGGCAATCTATCTGTTAACGTCGGATTGTCAATCGGAAGCAATACCCCCAATTTTTTTTTACATAGAATCAAGTAGGTTTATCAAGTAGGGCGTTTGAGGTTCCAGCCTTAAGAGGTGGCTCTCAATTTCGTTCTTTAGAATACTTGAAATTTTTATTGGGTTAGCAGTTGATCACTAAAGATACCTGCTAGCCCTATATTACAACACCAATTTCTTGTAAACCAGATTTACTCGGATTCTATTGAGCCATGATGCATGAGCTGATATAAGATACAGGTACTCCAAGCATTTCAATAAAATCTTTATTGGGGAGGGTGCTCCCATCGAACTGCAACAGACAGTCATTGATCTCCCTCTTTGGCCTTCCCGAGGTTGTGGTGAAAACGATTTCCGAAAAAGTGAAAGCAATAAACAAGCTGTACATTGCAAACATAATAAAATTACGCTATAACATGGCGCCATCCTTTGCAGTAAAATAATACTTGAAAAACTTTGAGCAATTATTTAAATTTCATTAGTAAAAATAATAATTAGAAATACTGAACATAACGAATAATCAATGTCCATTTTTCAGTTGTCTTCTTCGCCAACCCCTATACTACGACAGGCATTATTTATCCCACTGGACCCTTCATATTGCACGCTGAAATGGAAACTAACCAACAATATGCTTTGCATGGGTGGTTTATATGGAGAGTCCACCTGCTTCGGAGACTCCGGTGGCCCTCTGGCTGTCGACGGAACTCTCGTGGGTCTAACTTCCTTCGGAAGTGAGTTCTGTCAATCTCCAGCGGTGTTCACCAAGGTCGCAAATTTTCTACCCTGGTTGAGATGGCACCATAAAAACATGGAAAATTGGTACAATGAAAATTCGATTAGTTTTGACCAAAGATAAAAGCTTTCAGTGATTTTCTTCATCCAAAATATTAATAGAATTTTATTCGGTTAAAATCACATGCGTTTGTAAATATTGATAAGAATGATAAGCAATATTTTTAAGTGAAAACCGTTACTTGGTTCTGCGCCCGGAACCTAACCGCTCGCCCCTTGTACAAATCTTGTCAAGTGTAAAATTGTCTGAAATATATAAATTAATATTATTTAAATTATTGTTTATAAGTTAACACTAACGTGATACATAGTTTGGCAATATTTAACAATTAAAACAGAAAAAATAAAACATCATATAGGATGTTCGCTTTTTGGTCGCGTATATTCGCTTGGAGCATTCATCCAACATCGTCAAATGAATTTATTTATTTTTAATATTATGTGAAGACTTTCAAGTAAATTAAAGCCTTCTTTATGTTCGGCCGGTTAGAAGCCGTTTAGAAAAATTAGAAATATTGAGATGTGCATTTTATTAATATTATGTCGTGAATAAATCACTTCAGGGGCGATTATGATTCGTTAGAAGAACGATTCTAAGGTCCAATTACACCAACCAGATTTTAAAAAGTTTTCCGAAACATTTTAAAGCCAAAACCTAATACAGGATGTCCGGGGGTAAGGTCAAAAAAATACATAACTGTTTCGAAATTCCAACGTTTTAGGGTAGATCTGGGTAAAAAAGTTGAATTGTTTGAATGGAAAAAAATTATATTCTTCCATGGAAAAATATTTTTGGATGAAATAAAAGTTTTGGAATTTCTAAAAAATTTATTTATCTTTTTTACCTCTACCTTCTATCTCCCGAAATTTGGTGTAGGACGATCCAGTAACAGCAAAGTCACTGGGGCAAAGTAACCGATGTGGAAGTATTAACCATTTCTATTTACTATGTTATGTAGAACTTTCGATGCAAATTTCCAATGTGAATGTTTAATCGTAGGACTTCTATGTTCATTAATAAAGGTTTTGAAAACAATCAATCATTACTTTCGCACTATTTATTTAAATTGATTTCACGTTACACGCATGTTAATAATTCATCTGTGAAGCACAGCGGACATACTAAAGAAGTAATGAAAAAAACGTAAACCGTTCTGCAATTTCTTTTCTTTTTTAGCGATTTGTACATTTAGGTAAGTTTACAAATTTCTAATTATTTATAACATCACATATTGCGTAGTATATTTTTTCCAGTTTAGTGTAGCTCCTACAATACATCTTTAACCTTCCAATTGGTGCGGACTTTAAAGTTTCTGGTAGCGTGTTATATAACTTCAACCCTTTATACCGTAAACTATTCTGCGTACGCTTTGTCCTTTTATTGTTGCCTAATTTCCTTGCACATTCTGTGTTACGTCTGTGAATGTCCTTGTTATATTTAATTTTCTTTGATGTATAATTGCATTTTAGTAACAGGTTGTTTACTATTTTATGGAACAATATCACCGTGTTTAAGGTCGGTATCTGTTTCACGGGTAGCCAATTAAGTTTATTTAACTTTTTATTTACCTTTGAAAATCTGTTTCGCCGAAGTATTATTCTCATTGCTCTATTTTGGAGAATTTGAAACTTTTTTGTTCTCGTTCGTGTTACACAGAAAAAGATTAGTTTAGCAGTAGTTACAGCGTGGAGCAATAATTGAGTTGTAAATAGTGATTGCAGTATTTTTTTAAAGTTTTTGCCGAATTCTTCCCAAACAAGATATATTTTTCCCAAACTTCTTTTGAATATGTTCAGCATGTTTTATAAAGTTTAGTTTAGAATCTAATATTACACCTGACCTAAGTATTACATTTCAGAAACATTTTCAATAATTTCCTCATCAGTTTGATTTCTTTTTATATCCAATCCCATATATTTTGTTTTAATTTGCGCTTATTTATTTTTAGCTATCTTAATACATTACTTAGTTCATTATTTAAAATACTTATTAGTTCTTTGTAGTTATTTCCATTTAAGTATATTAGTGTATCATCGGCAAATAGTGGTACTATGCATTTTAAAAATATTTTCACCATGTAATTAATATAAAGTATGAACAATAGAGGTCCGAGGACCGATCCCTGTGGTACTCCTAATTTATTTTCCTTTTGTTTTGAAAATTGATTATGTATTTTGTTGCCTGTTTTCTGTTTCTCAAATACTATTCTATTAATTTAATAGTTACAGCTGAGAAACCAATTTCTTTAAGCTTTCTTTTTAGTATTTCTCGATCTATAGTTTCGAATGCATATACATTTTAAATATTTACAAAAAAATGTTCCCTGAAACAAAACCTAGTTCTAAATTCAATTTAAAACAAACTAACTTGATCACCAACCGCACGGTCACGGTGACATTTACATAAAGGCTTTGTTCCGACAACTTTAATGGTGGACGAATCTGATGTATTTCCGCGTCCGCTCCAATACTAACATCCGCACCTAGCGAGCCGGAACAGAAACTAGCGGCCGTGTGACAATACTAAAATAGTAATAATAATGGCATTACCTCAGGTAGGTACCAGGAGTGTGAACGCTTCCTAATGTAGATTGGAAACCGGATGGGTGAACGCAGTCTAATGCCGGTCGATAGAGCCAGGTATTAATTAGTTATATCTTTTGAAATAATCTAGGGCGGCTTTCAGTGTATGAGAGTCAGATTCGGTGTGCTTTACTTCAAAATATTGTTATTACGGTAAACCTGTAGGTCTATCACGGAAAAGCGCTATATCAATATGATATTGATTAAATTCGTCATCGACGGTCATCAATGATGAAGGTGATTGGTAAATCTTAGCCTAATTTTAGCCTAATTGTTTCAGATAAGTTTCGGTTAATTGTAAATATATGATATACGAATAATATCGTTCGTTATGCAAAGTTACTGGCTTATTAAGTAACGTAATTGAACTAACGAAGTTCTCAGAATTGAAAGAAGTGTACACGCGATTCATAGACTTAAATAATTGGAAAAGATATTTGTAGATTTCGGTTGAAAGAAGTTAATAAGTTTAGTTTCCTATATAGTCCTGTCAAGGAAAAAGAGTGCTTGAGCAGATACACAAGCGATACCTTCAAAAAACGTTTTCAGGGTGCTTAGGGTGTGAACATATCAAAAGTCCCGACGTCTTGGTGGCGAGCCAGGGGGGAGGGGGGAAATTTACCTAATAAATATTAATGTTTGTTGACTTTTAAAAAGGAAATTTACTTCCAGCAAAACTAATTCATCTTTCTTTCATATTTATTTAGACATACTCGTATTTAATATTGGCGATTGCTATATTGTTTTCGTACAGGTACTGATTATATTATTTTCTGCTTTGCTTCGAGTATACGTAAATCGAAACATATTATTAATAATGTCTTTCATATTCCTCTCCGTTTATTATTATACTTTCTAGCGTTTCCCCTCCATGTTGTGTTATTGTGGTTTTGTGTTCTATTTTCCCATCCAATCATTTCTTACATAATGGGGAAATACTGATGCCTTAGTGCTGTATTATGTTTCATCTACGCTTAGCACAAATAAAGGTAGTGTTAATATTTTGGTAAACTTTATTAGAAAAACGGGCGTTGAATTGAATCTTTGGCTTTCCTTCGGGTCATAAATGACTTTTTGATCTTTTTTCTAATATAAATTAGTTGTAATTCTATGGAAGTAAAAGGCATGGTAAAATCTCTGTATTCCGTGACGGTTTGCACGCAGATCATTCGGATTGTAGTGATGCACTTACTACTTACTTCTGATAGATTTACAGTGAGGAAACCGGGATACGTTTTGTTCATAAAAATATATTCCCCAATTTGGGTTCCCCCTCTGGATTTATAGAATTGTGGATAACTAGCGTGTCAATACTTTTTGCTTTTTTTGAAAAGTTACTTCAAAAATGGTTAAGATTGTCTGGATTGAGCTCCATCAACAGCCTTTTTGTGTATAAACAAGAAAATGTTTTTTTTAAATAGCAAAAATTTCAGACAGTATTTTCTTCTAACAGTAAAAAATCTTAAAAATCGGTCTAGTTTTGGAGGAGAGAAATGCGGAGCACAAAACCTCCATTTTGATGATTTTATTTAGGTATTATCAGCCTGTACTAGGGAAAAAGAACGACATTGACAGTATCAGTTTCAAATCATCTTTTTTTTACATTAACTCAACATTGAAGAAAACAATTTTCCACGGGACATCTTTGGAGTCATCTTTGGGGATACTGTGTGAAGGGTATTTTTAGGATAAGGAAATTCTGGTAAGGAAACGGTTATGATGGGCGGATTGAAATCTGGTGGTCAGTATGTCCAGGAGTGACGGACGTACTTCTCTCTCACTGCGGGGCGAGGCGATGGGTCGAGAAAGTCCGGCTGGAGATGTTAAAAGGTCTCCCTCAAGTTCTCCCGATCCGCAAAGCATCCACCGCCAAGAACTAGACAAACCTCATCCATGAAACTGGGTACCCCTGATAAGTCTACAAACGTAGCGAACCACTTGGGATGACCCATGGGAGGAGTGTTGGTTATTCAATAAATGATTCCTGGGGCAGCGGTACCCAAATCCACCTCCAAAATATATATATTTCAGAGTAAATTTATTCTTATTATTATTATTTTCCTATGTAAGATTCAGATCTTCAAAATACTTATCCGGAATATTCACGATGATTAAAGAGGTAAAGGAGATGGCGAAGAGAAGATTTAGAAGAAGCATATTTAGATAAATAAAACCAAAATTATTTGCATGTGAAGCGTATCGAACCCGCCACTTCTGAACTCGCAGTCTAGGATCTTATCCGCTTTACCACGGAGATATTCTTTACTAGTTAGTTACGAAAAAAGCCATAAAATTGTGTCTCTGAATTCGTGTGACCATTGATTTAGTTTAACGAAGTTGAACGCAAACTTAAGAGCAAGAATAATTAGTTAAGAAATATTTTTCGAGTACATTGTTAGTTTGTAATGTCATTAGAATATTGCACAAGTTTGTAAATACAATATTTCGTAGTCGTAAATAGGAATCAAATAAAAATGATTCGTGTTACATTTTTCGTTTGTTTTTTACTTTTATCGGAGGCTTTTGGTGAGTTTATTTGAGAATTATTTTTGAAGTAAAACTTCTTTACGCACGCTTAACTTGTGGAGTAAGCTGGTGAATGCGTGACGAGAGCGTTACAAAAAGTATGACCGGGTGAGGCGAACGGTCGGGCGAGGCGAACGGAAGTTGAGAGGGAGATATAAGTTAGTGATGTTTTACTTCAGTCGTGTGGTCTAAAGCACACTTCTTTTTTTATTTATTACTTAATTCTTTGAAACTTAAAAAGTTTTATAAAATTTAATATAATGTTCTTCATTCTGTTAAATTATATTAGGTTTTATTATATTTTCCAGCCAAATGAGCGTTTTTTACAATAAAAATCTTTCTTGTAAATTAATAGAGACTTTTGTTTATGACGTGTGACACAGAATTTGCGACGTGCTTTTCTTAAAGACAAAAAAATAATATTTGCGAGTGACGAAACGACAAGATAAATAATATTATGTGCCAAACGGTTCCACGCGTTTTCATCCCGCTACAAAATATCCCCGACAAAATATCCCCGACAAAATAGCCCCGACAAAATATCCCCGACAAAATATCCTACGGACAAAACATCTCCCAAAAATGTCCACTAAAAACTAACCTAACCTAACGAAAAGTGGGAGTAAAATAATACAGACATCCTGCAAAGACAATAAATTATTGTTTAAAAATAGTAAAATGGGACAAAAATAATATAGAAGTTGTGTAAAGACAATATATTCTTGTACACAAATAGTAAAATGGGACAAGAATAACACTGTAAAGATAATAAATTGTTGTTCAAAAATAGTAAAATGGGACAAAAATAATATAGAAGTTGTGTAAAGACAATATATTATTGTACAAAAATAGTAAAATGGGACAAGAATAACACTGTAAAGATAATAAATTGTTGTTCAAAAATAGTAAAATGGGACAAAAATAATACAGACATCCTGTAAAGACAATAAATTATTGTTAGTTTAGGTTTAGTAGATATTTTGTTGGGGGATGTTTTGACCGTAGGATATTTTGTTGGGGATATTTAAAGAAAACGCGCATTACCGTGCCAAACAAATAAAATTTAATTTAATAGGTTAGGAGGATTTTTTAAGATTCAAAACACTATAAAATCCAGCAAATCCGCTAAGGATTCCCTGACACTCCAAGTGTGAATGCAGAAAGTGATGCACTACTTAGGAAAGCCTAATCGTGTGTTTTTGGTTCAAAAATTAGATCACTTTGAAATATTTTAGACGATTTAATTAAATCCTGAGACTAAAACAAGCATTTACCTTTGAAATAGTCGAGTATTTTTTTGATTAATCTTTTTATAAGGCTAGAAAAAAAATAAAATATCAGTCCTATAAATCTGCTTTAATGTTCAAAATCACCTACTTACGAACCACTTTTCAACATCGGTTGTATTTTATAAGAAATGGAAAATGAAATTCTTTAGAAAATGATCATGAAACATTTACATTACGTGTACCTGAACTTCTGTAAATAAATTAAAACACTGTCAAAAAATCAAAACAGGCGGTTGGTGCTGTACGGGAATTTAAACTTTTATTTCTATAAGAAGAGTTTTTGTTAGCGGCCTAATCCCAATGTTTACACGATGCGGTTCATCGTCTTAATTTTCATTTATGAAACTGCTAAGATACATAATGTAAGTGTTCAAAAAATTCTGATTAAATAAATATTCCTTCTGTCAAGATTATTCTCCAACAGCAAATAGCAGTACACTTGGACAGCCCATAGATATATCTAGTGTCCCTTACCAAGTTTCCTTACTTCTCAAAGGATGGCATATTTGCGGAGCAGCAATTATATTACCCAACTTTGTACTGACGGCTGCCCACTGCACTGAAGGGTAACAATATTTATTTATTTCTAATGTGAACTGCACAATAGTCCCAACTTCCCCCTAACTATATAATTTAAACTCTAGCATGCTACTCGTATCAGTGAGACTACAGCGTTCCCGATTGGGGTATGCTGTGAGGCTAAAGGTACTGGGGAGGAATGAAGAAGGTGGGAAATTCTGGTTATTCATCTTCTGATCATGATCTGGTCATCAGGCTAAAGCCAATTTAAGTAACTTTTCGATTCCGAATGGTGGTTCTTCTTCACCAGGCCGTTATTTACTGAAATTAAAAATTAAATTCAACGGGAAAGGATTTTCTTTTTAAATAGATGTACAGGATGTATCAGCAAGTATTTCAACCAGCGATTCATAAAATTCCGAGTGTAAAATAAACACGTAATTCTGCTGTCCGATAGTACTTTTCAATTAAAAAATATGTATACACACGTGACCACTGTTCTGCGAGTCTTTCTAATAGAAATAATTTTAATTCAACATATTAAGCTGTTAAACTTTCTTTTTCAGAGAAAATACATTCAATCTGTCTGTCAGGGCTGGATCAAATTTTGTCGATGAAGGTGGAGAAGTCATAGACGTGGTTGCAAAGCAAGAACATGAACAATTTAATGTTTCTGCTCAATTTGATTGTGATATTAGTATACTTATGCTGTCAAGGAATCTAACATTTGGAAACAACGTGGCTCTTATTCCTGTTGTAATGGATAATGTTGAGTTACAGTCGGGGGATGTGGGCATCGCTACAGGTTGGAGAAAAACTCGGGTAAATTGTATTATTTAATTGAATTATATGGAAGGAAATAACACTCGACAAATTTTACATGGTTTTAAAAAGAGACGACCGAAAATACAAAAAAATGGATAAACTTAACCCTCTATACGCACTGAACACACTTAACACACAATAAACTCCGAAAACAATAAACACACTGAACACCCTGAATATACATTTTCCATATTCCATTTCAAGCAAAAACCATAATAACCTCAACAAATAAAACACTGAACAATACCGATAACACACATCAAAAACGGATAAATTTTATAATAACACTGGTAACAGTGAAAACAGTGATCACTTTGAACACTGTAGGTAAACATAATAAAATAGCGCCATAACAAGGTGACATTTTTTGCAGTAAAACAATACTCGAAAACTTTGAACAATTACTTAAATTTTATTAGTAAAAATAATAATTTAGTGATGCTAAACGTACCGAATAATCAATGTCAATTTTTTCAGTTGACTTCTTCGCTAAGGCCCAAACTAAGAAAGGCATCATTTTTCCCACTGGACCCTTCACATTGCATGAATTTGGGATGGAAACTAACCATCAATATGCTTTGCATGGGCGGTTTTAATGGACAATCTACCTGCTACGGTTACTCTGGTGGCCCTCTGGCTGTCAACAGAACTCTCGTTGGTCTAATTTCCTTCGGAAGAAAGACCTTTTGTAAGCCTCCAGCGGTGTTCACCAAGGTCGCAAAGTTTATACCCTGGTTAATATTGAACATTGAAAACATGGAAAATAGGTAAAAAATGGATAACCGGTTATTATCAAAGATAAAAGCTTGTAGTGATTTTTTTCATCTAAAACGTTAAAAGCCTTTGATTCGGTTAAAACTAAGTGCTGTAAATATTGAAATACTTTTAAGTGAATCATCCGTTGTTAAACCAGTTTCTTGATTCTGCTCCCGGAACCAAGAAGCTCACCGCTCATCTCTTATGCAATGCTTGTCTAGTATAAAAATTGCCGTAATAAATAAATTAATAATTTATAAATTATTGACTTTATTGGAGTACAAAATAAAGTTTTCGATTCATATCCGTGGTATTATTAAACGCTAACAATTCCTTCATTCTAAAAACACAAACAGATTTTTTTTATTTAAATATTCAGTAAAATGTAATTACCAAAGAGTGCTTTCATTATTTGTTTTTGGGGTGTTATGCCATGTTGCGATCCCGCAGATCCGGCAGGATCTGTCAGATCTGCCCTGATAATGGACACTGCAACGCTGTCCGAAACGTTGGCTAAAGAAGAAGGTAGCGCAACACGGCATAACACCCCAAAAACAAATAAAGAAAATACTTTTGGCGGTGAAAATCTAAAAACGTATCTAATCAAAGAGTATGTTTGCTTTTTGGTTGGGTGAAAGAGCGCGTCAACCAATTTCGCTATTGCTACCTTCTGTCAAGAAGAGACAATAGGAAAAATATATTTTTAATATACTTAAATATAAATAAATAAATATAAATACAATTTTCTTCTTCGGTTAGACGAGAGGTCTGGGTTCGAGTCCCAGTTGCGACCATTGTCTTTTTTCTGTTTTCTGTGTCTTGTTCAATTCATATTTTCGTTTAGGTTATTATTGTTATCTTCTTTTCAATGATATATTACGTTGATGGGAATAACCTTCAAAAGTTATAAAAGAGAGATGTCTTATAAAAAATAAAATTGTTTGATTATGAAAAATATTTGAGGTCTCCATTTATTTTTTAATTTATTCGGCATCACGAAATAAAACTCTTTCGTTCTTCAACATGCCTTCACTCCCGCTACACTGAGCTCCACTTGAAAAATCCCGCTACACTGAGCTCCACTTGAAAAAATCTTGTATCTACTAGATCTAGAGCAACTCTTGCAATTATTATTACTGTGTGGCATTATTTATAAGGTTCACTGTACTCATAAAGGTTCTTTCTGTAGACTGTATACCTGGAGAGTATTCCCACCGGTATTTGAATTTCTGAATACGCTGTTAGACTGTTTATTCAAGGAGTGGATTCGCGTTTCAAAGCTTTCAATGCACACATATATGGACCTTGCACATCTTGTTTTAATATGTAAACAAGATAAATATACGGGATATTAAGGAACGTACTTGACTTAATTTAACCAGTGATTCTTGACATTATTTGGAGTTAAAAATTTAAAAGTAATTTTGGTCTCTGGTGACATTTTTTTTTCAAATTAAAAGTTTGAAAATCAGAAGATATTGGACAGGTTGGGTAGGTGGAGCGGTTGATTTTTTTGATTTGGTTGTGAATTTTTTTTTTTAAAAACAACAAAAAAGTCACCGGAGACCAAAATTTGATTCACATTTTTTTCTCCAATCATCATGAATCATCGGTTAAAGTAAGCCAAGTACGTCCCTTATCATCCTATATATCTGCATAGTTATCTGGGTAAATTGAAGCCCTTACTTTGCAATTTGGGAGGCTGGAATGGGTACCGCCGCCCCGGGAACCTTTATTGGATAACCAACACCTCTGCCATAGGTCACCCCAAGTGGTTCGCTATGTTTGGTGATTTAGCAGAGGTGCCCGGGCTCATGGGGTGATGTTTGTCTAGGTCTTGGAGGCTGATGACCAGGACACACTGAACCCAGATTCCTAGCCACCCCTTAAACCCCTTTCCTTCCCAGAACTCTCCTCTCCTTCCTTTCCATAAAAAAACCCACCACACAGCATCCCCAAAGATGACATAGGCCCTGAGCGAAATTATTTTTTGCTTTAAAACATATCATTATGTTGTTACTTTTTACAGTGGCAGTGTCGGAACTATAAATCAAGCACTCTAATTATTTTACACAAACCTGAAAACATACCTTACACGAAAAAAAACAATTCAAAGAAGTTTTTAAAGAAATAATGATTTTGGTACCCTTTTAAAAATGTTAAATATTATTATTTTTGCCCATGACTGTTGCAAAAAGTGACGTGCAAATGACATAGAAAATTAATTTCAAAGCGTTCAGAGAAGCTACATTGATCAAATAAAAAATAGCTTCTAGACAGTGTTTTAAAAAAAAAAACTTTAAAAAAAACAGTATTTATAAAAAAAAAACTTAAAAAAAAACAGTATTTATAAAAAAAAAATTAAACTTATTAGCGCAAGCGACTATTTTTTATTTTTTTTTTATTTATTGAGATAGTTTATACTACATGAATATAAACTAATAAGCACAATGTAACATTTCATTTGATAAATTTAAATATTTTTACAGTAAGCATAACATTTCTTTTTAAATACATTCATTCTTTCTTCATTCTTCATACTTTCAGGCATTTCATCATACATCTTTAGTCCTCTGTACATTAGGCAGTTCTGTGATTTTGATTTCTTCATTTGTGGCAATCGAACTCTGTTTATATTTTTTGTTTCGTAATTATGAATGTCTCTATTAAAAACAATTTCATCCTTAAAGTATTTTGGCATTTGGTTTTTCATAATTTTATGCACAAAAATTAACACATTAAATAGTAGTCTCTTTTGTTATTGGAATCCAATTTAGCTCCTCTCTCATTTGATTAATTTTGACCTTGTCTTTCATATAAGTTTTTTGTACATAAGGGTTAAAATCGCATTACAAAAAAAAACTTCACACAACATCTCCATAGATGACATAAGCGCCGAGGGATTTTTTTTTATGTAAAATTTATTAATGTAAAAAAAAACACAACTTTATCGCCGGCTATATATATGTGTGTGTATTGCCATATCGTCAGCAGTTTGGACAATACTGTGAGACCGGTTGAAGTAGGGATTTGTTTTAAATAAAGAAGTTATTCCAAACGGCCCAAATGCAAGGGTTTGTTTAAGGGTGGGTTTTAGGGGGTTCAAACCCCTCAGTATTGTGTATGAAAAAGAGAATTGTACTCGTAGATTTCTGAAAAATACAAATCGGATTGCTAATATATCTTTGAAGATTTGCGAAAGTTTTGCCTTTGGAAATGTTAACAATTTTTCTCACAAGATGAGGATGTTGGAATAAACTAATAAGACCAATGTTTTACCATTTGAAAACGCTTTCTTTCTAAAATTTCTGACATTACTTTTACCAAAAAATAAATGTTTAGTGTTATTGAAAGGATAAGATTATTTTTATATATAAACTAGCTGACCCGGTCATGCGTTGCTGTAGCTAACGAAACACAACGCCATCTACTGGATGGTTACCCAATCTTTATAACCACGATAAATTAACTCACACTGCCATCTGTTAATTTGCACACAAATCAAATCCACACTGCAAGCTTTTCAGCCCGCTCGTCCACCACATTCAGAGATTCTCATATTTCAACAAATTTACACAAAACCTTGACAAATTATGTACCTAATCCTTCCTCATGAATCACTAATTACGATTAAAAAATGGGAGGGTCGCAATTAAAAAATGGGAGGGTGGGGGTAAGAGGGTGAAAATTTAGAGTTATATGTATTTTTTTATGCCAAAAAAATTACAAAAAAAGAATTGTCAAAAAATAGAAAAAAAATTCTGAATAGGGACACCCTAATCACCTAGCGGTATGAAATATACTTTTCGACCTATTCTCACACTTACCAAATATACATAAAAAACAAGTATACGTGTGTAAAGGCACGACCGTTCGCCTCGCCCGATCACACTTTTCGTAACGCTCTCGTCACGCATTCACCAGCTTACTCCCCAAGTCAAGCGTGCGTAAAGAAGTTTTACTTCAAAAATTTCATAAGAATCAGTCGAGCCGTTTCGGAGGAGTTCGGCCACTAACAGCGTAACACGAGACTTTATATATATATATAGATTATTATATTTACGTTACCAGGGAACTCCGTTTATCGGGGTCTTCAATGTATTATGTAAACGTATTTTAATCAAGCAACTTTTATGAACCCAATATTACGTAAAGTTTTTTTATAGATATAAGCGTGCTTACGTGAGATGTTGAGATCGTTTGCCTAATGAATGACATAAGTACATAATAATAATATATATCTTTATTAAATGAAATTTTCAAGATTATAACTAAAAAGTACATATTCAGTGTTATGTTTACAGTGGTTTAAAATTACATAAGTACAAAAGGATATCAACAGAAAAAAATATAAATATGAACAGTAGATAAATGAAAAATAGAAAATAGTTATAAATTTTGATAATATAATATAACAATATTATAATATAATATTTAATGATAATATAACCTCAAATGCCATGCTATTTTCTATCATAATAATAAATGGTCGTCACATAATACTTCTCAAAAGCCATTTAAACGATCGATGAATTAAAATGAAACTCTTTCAAATATACAGCAAGGCTAAGAACTTGTCAACAGGAGTCCCGCGGGGATCAATCCTCGGTCCAACGTTGTACTTGATATTGGTTTCACTTATAAATAAAGTATACACATTTGTTAAACATTATACAATATGCTGTGTTACGGCGCAGCGTTAGTCATTTCGCAAGAAGAATTGTCCATTAAAACTTCAGCACGATTTATTTTATTTACATGTCAATTATAGCATCACGCCTATAATAAGGTTGCGTACATTTGAGTATATGAACAATTTTTCACAGCCCGTAAATGTGAAAATATTGAAAATAAACTACCAAACGTGGGTACCTTTGGGGATAACTGTAAACATGCACATTCACATAAGTAATATCTGCAAATATCTACGGGCTACTGCGGGGTGAATTTACAAATTTAAATATTTCATGCCCATAAGTACGTTAAAAATAAGTTATTCGTCACTAGCGAAATCTACTATCAAATACGGAATGTCTTGGGGAAACTCCTGCAACACAATTACAAATTACATTCAATCAATCAAAAATTCGATGACTTAGATTTTGGTAAGGAAAAGTATTTTTGCGCAAAGAAGAGACACGAAATTTTTGTATCACTCAGTTAATGTATTGCTGGTTAAAGGTTTAAAATTGTACTTCAAAACCTATTGTCCAGTCCGAAAATTTCAAAGTAATACGGGCAACGAACATTCATTTACATATCTTGTACCTACTACATTAAGATTAAGATTCCGATGCATAAATAAAGCTAATCAAATTGCTACACTGAACTAAAAGAAATGCTAAACATTATTTGATAGATCAGGATATTTTTAAATTGATAATGTCGTGTTCGAGTAGGTATGTTATGTGTTTGGTTAAGTTATATTTAAAAATAAAAAAATAAATAGTAAAAAAAATGTTTTTGAGTAATATGCATAATACAACTAAGTAATAAAATCGCTAAAAGTTTCATGCTTTTTACATAATTCCTGTGATCGTGTTTTTTTTAATACGAGTGCCTACACCGCAAGAAATAGTTTGCGAAACTGTTGTAAAATTCTGCCTATCTCTTTCACTCACAAGTTCAAGAATAACACATGAAGTGCCAAGTATGCGTAATTAGTGATCCAATTGTTTGCCCAATTTGAGCCTATATTTCCATGCAAAAGGGATGGAAATCTACGATTTCAGGCTAGTATTAGTGAGACGGAACGCGCTTAGCGGTTTGTCTAAATGGAAAATTTATTTCCATTCAAATTTGTATGGAAGGCACTTGCAGTGCTATATTTTATACTCTACGCCTGAGACTGAATTTTTAAAATTTCGTAAACTCGGTCAAAGTTTTGCTCTTGAAAAGACTAAATTTTATCCAAATCCCAATATTTTTCACCAAACTTCGTTCAAATGTTCTAATAAAATTATTGAAATTATATTACAATGCAAATCATTTCTGATAAAGCCTTGTTGATGGAACCTCAAACTTGTTCTAATAAAACTATTCGTTGAAAGCCTCTAATAAAGGCAGAAAAATAAAAATTTTTCTTACGCAGCGAACTCAAAAGCCTTCTAAAAAAACACCCGAAATGACTATTTACTTACCAAAGGCAAACACGAACCCCTAAATGTCTTTTGATTTCCATACTAAATTCATTTCGTATTCATTCTTATAAATGCAAGATTTTATTTGTTTGTTATTCCGGTCAATATAAAATAATATTCTATAACCGGATGTTTTGTTCATGGAGTTTGTGAAACACTGTGAAAGACAGATTTAAAAAATATTGTTATGACTTGCATATTTGAAAATCTAATGAAATATATTGTGATGTTCTCAACTTATTTACTTACAAATAAAAAAAATATTCCAGTCAATTTGGGGTTTTCATTAATATATGTATTTATTTATTTATTTAATTTCCGACAATCTGGGTATTTATCGTGATAAATAAATATTCTGATAATGCTAGTAAATTACTCGCCTCGCTAGACGATTTCTGTTCTGAGACGGGTAATAAAACAAAAAAATGTAAAGAAGAAAAAGAAGTACATAAAATTTACATAAAAAAACATGAAAATACAATACACAGAGTAATAAAAAAGATACAAGTGTATAAAATAGCCCCATGAAGGATACATGACTTAACTTTGACAGGTCAGTGACTGACTTTCGTTTGGGTCCCACCCGGGCGTCGCGTGTTGCGTAAGTCCTCCATCACGCCACAAGCAACATTTTCCGCTTGATACGACAAGGACAATTGACACTGTGATTGTGAAGGAGATTTTCAAATATTTTCAGATTATTCGTAATCCAGGAATATTTGTTTGTCTTTCATGTATATTTAAATATATTATATTGAAATACATGTATATTTAAAAGAGTTATTATCAATTATTAAAAGGTTTAATTGTGAACTCCTCAGACTTCCGTCCATTGCTGGAAGGTCAATATTTCCGCTTTGAAAATATTCAAAACGTCTGTATTTTATTTCGTATGATTGTTAAAAAAAATTATTCAAGTATGTGTTTTTCATAACAATATATATATATATATACTTTTATTTGAATACAGCTCAAGAGTCCCAACTGCTCTCAATCTCCCGGAGCCAGTGAGGCTTCGGGAGATTGAGAGCACGTGGCTGAAGGAGCGGTGAGAGGAAAGAGATGGAGTAGAGGAAAATGGGAAAGTTCCTTAATATTCAGATCTGGTTAACACGGCTAAAGCCATTTCAAGCAACGTTTCAATTATCTATGAATAGTGGTCTTACGAAGGACGATACTGAGAGCATCTTCCATTCTGGAATATATATATCTTAAATATCATTATTCTATCATTTTAAAACCCGCCACCTTCAGATTGCTAATCGGGAGCATCAACCCTCGACTATGGATGTCGTTTTATATTTTTTAAGAAATCCCTCCTCCATTATAAACTAATTCAAAATAATAAATTAATCCAATTAAAAATAATCACATTTCCTTGATGAATTAAAAGTCATTAATGTGATTAAGCTATTCGAATTTTACTTCTATTCAACTAAAGGAAGTAGCCCGGAATCGTTAATAAACGTATAATTAACCAGTGAGTAAAAACTCCCTCGATTTATACACAGGCTTTTTAAAAGTTCTTTTGAAAGCTTTTTCATAAGAAATAAGGTTTTTTCTTACTTCTTACGTCTTAGCAGCATACCGTGAAAGTTGTGATTTTTTTTTAAATAAATGCAAATTATGATAGTTTATAATAATACTTGTTTGAAAGAGAGAGTACGAAAACAGTGTGCAATATAGTTATGAATGATGAAAACTCGGAGCAGGTGGATGAGTTTGTGTATCTGGGTAGTATGTTTACGAGAGATGGGAAGGCTGATTGAGATATTGAAAGAAGGGTAAATGCAGGTAACTCCATTAATGGAGGCATGAATGCCGTTGGCGCTAATAAAAAAACTGTCAAAAGAAGCGAAGCTAGCAGTCCACAATGGAGTCCTGGCCCCCTAGCATGGTCGATCGATATAAGTTTTATCGAAAATGTCGGTAACTTGCCATCGCTCCTGAGCACGACTGCAGGCCGCTAACGAATAAACAACAATTTACGTCAAATATATTAGGAACCCCTAGTCCTCTTGAACTATTGCTTGTTCGTTAGCGGCCTGCAGTCGTGCTCGGGAGCGATGGCAAGTTACCGACATTTTCGATAAAACCTATATCGATCGACTATGCTAGGACCCCTGGTACCTACTTTATGTATGGCAGTGAGGCATGGAACTGGCAGAGGAAAGATGAAAGCAGACTGAATGCTATTGAAATGAGATCCCTGAGGCGTATGTGTGATAAAACCATCTATGTAAGAAATGTGGAGATCCTCAAAGAACGCAAGGCTGATGTAAGCGTAATGAGTAAGATTAAGAAAGGGACCCTCAGATGGTTTGGGCATGTAGAGCGAATGAATGAAGAAAGTAGTGTAAGAATAATATATGACGCCTGAAGAAGGTAAATATTTAATAACATAAAAAAAATTAGGAATTTACTTCATATTGAAATTTTTGGCGCGCTTGGAAACATTACCATTCAAAGAATCGGTATATAAACTGCAAAATCACACCGTGCAACACAGGCGCGAAACAGCTGTTACCGATAGTTTGAAGTTATATTTTACTGCTAAACGTGTAGTAACAGTATTAATTTATTCTTATGTGCCGAAAGATGTAAGTACTTGTTGTTATTTTTTAAGCATCATTGACTGCAAGAAGTCACTGTTAACTTGTTGCACCCGCGATACAAAAGATATAAAAGTTTGTGTTTTTCACAGAAATAAAGTGCCAACGTTTTGAAACTTTGAAGTAAGAAGAAATCACAGGCAAACTTGAACAAATTTTTTTTAAGAGTATAATGTTAGCTGAATTGAAATAAACGTTGACTCAATTTGGTTGCACCCGTGATTGTGTTGTTAGAATCGCGGGTGCAACTCTTTGACAACTACCCTTATTGTGTGATTTATCATATATTTTATTGTTTTTTATGCCTTCAATAATAATATATGCTGTGAATTACAAGTGATTTATATTAGGTGTGTTTATATTATATTCAGCTTTTTTATGGAAATTCTTTGATTTGGCACGCAATCTCTCTGAAACATCTTCTTTATATTAAAAAAAGCAGTTAAAAAGATGAGAAAGATGGTCACGTTGGAAGATAAATAGGAAGGGCTAGAAAATAAATCTCCTAAAACCACCACTGAAACAGTAAGGGATTGGGATGTTAACAATCTGGAACCTCTTTCAAATTACAAAATATAACAAGGAATTCTACAAAATAAGAAAAAAAAAAACATTTTTTTGTTTTTGAAAAGGATTGATGGATGTAATATGTTCATAGAATTTTCAGCGAATTTTGACGTAACCGAAAAGATTAATATAAATGATCAAGAAGTGTACTGATTAGTAATAAGACTAATAAGCATTTTTGGATTTCTTATTTCATTCCTCTGTCAGGGTTTATTGATGTTTATATACACTTAAACTGGACGAGTTGCACCCGCGATAATTTGATGTTGCACCCGCGATTGTTTGAAAGCTAATAATTCTTTGCTTGTTTTTGTTTTCTATATATTTGTTTATTTTTTTAGTTGATTAGTTTAACGCCTTACGAAATATCAAGGCATAACATAATAAATGTATCACAATTAACAGACTTTTGTGTTTTTGTCTTATGATCTGGAAAGGGTGGGCCAAATTGGTTGCACCCGCGATCGCACTTTGAACCTCCCTCCTGACTATTTAAATATTTCAATAAAATTCTTACAAACTAATAAAAAATAAACATGTTAAAATGTAGCTCTTCCAATAATAATTTCATTAAAAATGTTTTTTGTTTTATTATTAAGAAGCTCTTTATATGCGTCTAAATGTTGCACCCACAATAAAAGAATCACCCTACAGTTGTTTACCGATAATTTTACGGGAAACACGGGTAATGCAGAACTATTTTCGTGGTACATTATTAGTCCATTCCTCACAGAGAAAGCGTGTGATTATAAGTTCGGACGAATATATTTTTATTATTTATTAATGATGTGTTATATATTTTCAAAGATGTTCAATTATTAATATTTGCAGACGACCTGAAATTATTCAAAGCAATCAGAAACATTAATGATTGCCATATATTGTCAAATAACTTTTTGAGATTTATTACATGGTGTCATGATAACCGCTTGCAACTTAGCATAAGCAATGTCAAATTATAATTATTTGTACCTTCCAAAAATACGAGACAAAATTCCACGTTTTTCTGTGACAATTTCAAAACAAATTATCAAGCGCACATATCCCTAAATCGAATACAAAATTTTGGTAATAAATTTGGTAATGTCGTTGATATATTTAGAGATTCCGTAGCAGTGCTTAAACGAAATCTACATAAACACTTTGCTGAAATGTATGACTTCACCATTCCATAGTGAAAAACCCTTTTTAGCTTCTATCTATTTCACTCTTTTCTTTTAGACTTTTTAACTTTAATATATATATGTAACTTTACAAATTAATATTGTAATTTAATTTATATTTCGATTATGCTTAAGTCCCTACTAATGCTGATTAATTTCAATCCCGTTATTTTTGTTTGTAAGTACAAAAAAAAAAAAACTGTTCTCCATAATGGTTTTTTTTTTTTTTTGTAAAACATTTATGTAGGTACTACACATATAATAATTATTTTATTCATATATGTACTTAAACTTTTATATGCCATATAGTTAATGTAATAATACTTATAACAGTGTATGTATAAGCCCAATGGGCGTTTAAATAAATAAATAAATAACGTTTTATCGAATAAAGAATACAATACATTTCGATTATTCCATTAACAATATGTCGTTAGTATCTGTTTCGGAAATTAATGACTTAGGTATTTGGTTTGGCAGGAAACTCATCTTTATCAAGCATATAGAAATAATAACCAATAAAGCTTTGAAAATGTTAGGATTTATTTTAAGGGTATCTAGTGATTTCAATAATGTCAAAACTATAAAAACATTCTAGTCCTAGTAAGGAGTCATATAGAATACAATTCCACGGTATGGTCCCCAAATTACGAAGTTCATTCACATGGGATTGAAAGAATCAAAAATAAATTTTTAAGATATGTAAATTTTTAAATGGGCATTCCTAGTGAATGCCTAAATTACGATAATATACTTTTTTCATTAAATTTAATAAAATTATCTGATCGCAGAATCATTTCCGATTTAACCTGTTTGTATAAAATCATTAATTCAATGTTTGATACCCCTGATTTATTATATGTAATCTCTTTTCATACTCCAGGCAGGTCAGTTACAAGACAGTACCTACCATATTATTGTCCCAATTCTACATCAAGGTTCCAATATTACATTCGTATGCGAAGGATTCAACAGCTAAGAAACAAATACTCCGATGTTGTTGTTATATTTAGTGCATAAATTTTAATATATAAGCATACATTATTGAAGTTTTTTCATCAAGTAGGGGAATATTTTGATCAAGCTATTTAACACATTAAGGGCCGGTTTTATAAACGATGTACCAAATTTCAGTTACGCAACGAACCGTTTTTCGTTAACGGACCGCTATCCGTTCGTTATCTTATTTTACTTATTAAAAACAAATGTGCATTACTAGCGGTCATCGGTTACATTTAGTCCCACAGTTTTATTACTTGGGTCACTCTCCGAATAACAATGCACTACATGCATTCAGGCGCGGCCGGTGCCTTCAATTTTTGGTGGTTCACCGAGTAATTCATCAAAAATAAAAACAAAGGTAGGTAAATAAATAAAAAATTAAATTAGACAGAGCCTAGTAACTCATAACTCCTACAGTGCCCTTGAGGTGATTATTCACAAAAAAAAAACGGCGCTATACAAATTATCCATTTATTATTACTATAATATTATGTAAAAGTTTTCTTGGCGGATTTACTATCTTGGTTGATAATTAAATGTAGTTTTGGCGGGCCATAGGCTATAATTCTGCTTTTATTTTCATGGTTCATATATTCTTAATATAGTCTATATTTATTATTATATAACTTTTAATTTTAAAAAGGCAAGGAAATTTAAAACAGCGATATCTATCGAATAATAACACAATAACAACACACATTAAACGTTTCTTTTTGGCGCGCCCCCCGCGCGATAGTAAACCCCCTTTACTGGGTGAATTTTGCAATACATATGTGATAAAAATGCACGAACAAAAGGTCACAAAATCTAATAATGACAATGTCAAATCGGTTCCCTCTCCATCAAGATAATATCGCACCCGCTGACCCGTTGACTCATCGTTTCATTTTACAAGAGAAAAATATAATTACTATCCTATTCAAACCCTACTACGAGTGGTCATTTCGCTGGAACGATTCACTTCGGAATTCTTCGGGTATTTCCGTCAACCGCGCGCCGCCCGGCAGTCACCATTTTTTCGCTACGATTTTGTATTTTGACGGTCTGGACATGTTGCTGGGGGCTTCATACAAATGATAATTCTCAAACGTGCGCTTTGCCGAAACGCGTGGAATGGCACGAGATGTACCTCGATTCCTAGCCGATATAACTTGCGCGCGGGAAGCAATGCATTGGGCCACGATAATTTATTATTCTCTACCAAATTCATGAATATTTAGATAGGAAGTCAATTTTTTTTAAAATTTAAAATAATGTGCGCAATTTTATAATTAAAAATATTATGTAATACGATGAGCTGCAAAATGATGTTTAATTTTGTTGGCGGTTCGGCGCACGAGTGCACTTTAGGACGAGCCGCGCCTGCATGCATTGTTATACGGATGCGTCGACTTGGAGATTCCCGTAAAATCGCCAGCAGCTTGCAGCATTGATCCCAGAGCTTAGAAACGTAGTGTTAATAATAACTTATTTGTTGTTAAGTTTAATTTGTGGAACCCCATTTTAATTTTAATTTCTTTTACATATTCTAATATTATTATTCATTAAAAAAAAACGTTATTCAATTTAAAAATACAGTTTATTTATAAACAAGTTCTTCTATGTAATTATTAATTTTTATTACGCGTGACAGCTGTTCCGCCTTCTGAAGGTATTATCAAATTAGGCGAAACAGCAGTCACGCGCAATAATAATTATACAGCAGAAATAGTTTATAAATAAACTGTTTTTATAAATTGAATAATAATATTATTGAATATATAGAAGAAATAAAGCTGGGCTGGCGTTACTGATTTCGATAATAAATAAATAACCGAGCGCCGAGAACAACTTCCTATTTACATCTGTCAAAAAACGTCAGCAAACGGATCGTTATCCATTTAACTGACCAATATCGGTTCGTAAAGCATTAACCGCTATATAACCGACCGGTAGCCTTGTGAATGTTTATAAACTGGCAAAATCAAGCGGTCAACCAAATATTAGTTAAAATTGGGATCAAGCGTGACGAACGGATGGTTATAAAACCGGCCCAAACAGTATTTTGTCGGCTGAAAGAAAAAAACTATTTTGGATTTTTTATATTTTGTACCTACATACTGGGTGGATCAAATTCAATGATATTTTACTTTATATTTATTTGTGTGTTTTAAACAGTCGTTTCGAAGCCTAAATAGGCGTAAATAAATAAAAAAATAATTAATCTTCAAATTTTGCACGTTTACATTGTTATTCCTCCATGTTTTTTCTTTGAATCATCATGATGTATTATTAAGGCAAATGGATAAAACTTCTATAAATTGTCATTTTATAAACAAGGAATGATAATTTACAGTGAGTTCAAAAATCGATTTCTCTCCATGTAGGACGTCCCACTATTGCAAATATCTGTAAAGCAAATTGACAAGAATATCAATTTACATACAACCTTCCAAATAAATAATATAATCCTTTAAAACCTAACTCATATTTTTTTTTAAAGTAAAACATTTTTACGCACGCTCAACTTGGGGAGTAAGCTTTGGGAGTGACGAGAGCGTTACGAAAAGCGAGGCGAACGCTTCGTATATTACTGTAGGGGCAAGAGAGAGAGGTGCGAGCACACATTTTCTTTCTCGCTTTCTCTCATAGCCAGTTACGTTACACAGTGCAGGCCTATTGTCTGTATCACACTGTAGGAGCAAGAGAGAGCAGTGCGCGCGTACATTTTCTTTCTTTCTTCCTATCATATAGATGGAGCAGAAGTATTACTTCAGTTGTGTTGTCTAAAGCACACTCATTTTTTTGTTGTTGTAAGAACAACAAACATTCCCGTGTTTCAAATACAAAATATCCAATAGAGGAAATGAATACGCGGAGCTTGAACAGGATTCAAACGCGATGCTAACTCAGTCGCTGACCGGTCTATTATTTCACGTTTTTCCTTGCGCTTTTCTTTATGATTTTATTGAAAGATAATTCTATCAACCTCATAGAAATAATCTTAAAATGTACTCAACCTTTGAAATTATATAAAATGTATTTTAATAATATTCTATTAATAATAATATAACGCCTGCCTCGACACAGGTAATATCCTAGTGAGACAGTCATCGAAAAAGTACCTGTAACCAAACTTTATATAGATAAATAAATACCAAAAATTCCCAGCTACACGAAGAACATGCCTTAAAAACGGGAACAAAATCCCGAAATTACCCATATGGTAGTAGGCTTTAAACTTTAAACGATCGTATTTTTGACAGTATATGCGCAGACCATGAAAGGGGAGATTCTTTAATGACCCATGAAATATGGACGGAAACTACCCCTTTAGGGTGGTACTAGGGGGTAATACAGCTCTGGACTGGAAGGGAGGTGTGGGGAAGGGGGGGGGGATGGTTCCTTATTGGCACGGAATACATTTGTTCAGGGAATAAATATTCAATACGTGATTGAAAATGGAGGTTGATTGATACGGGTTTCGTGTTTGAATTGGGATACAGTTAGGGGTTATAAAATGATTCAACAAGTGTTTTCCTTTGACTTAATAATAAATTAGCTGGGTTTGTTTATTGAACGATAATTAATATTGAATTTTCGGATAAACTTGCTTCCGTATTTGAAGCCAGGCGCGGCCGGTGCCTTAAATTTTTGGTGGTTCACCGATTTCATCAAAAAAGTAATGTATGTAATTTATATAAATGCACTATCTTACTTATTTATAGAGAAGATCAATTCTTCGATCCTTTTGCCGAGCGAAGACTTCAACCACCCAATTTTATTTGCAAACAGAGACAGATATGATACGATTTTAGATTTTCACGGCCAAAAATTATTTTGTTATTAGTTTTTGGGGTATTACGTGTTGCGCTACCTCCTTCTTTAGCCAACGTTTCGGACAGCGTTGCAGTGTCCATTATCAGGGCAGATGTGTCTGAAACGTTGGCTAAAGAAGGAGGTTGCAGTGTCCATCATCAGGGCAGATGTGTCTGAAACGTTGGCTAAAGAAGGAGGTAGCGCAACACGGCATAATACCCCAAAAAATAATAACAAAAGAGACAGATATACTCACCTGACAAATTTGTTATCCGATAAACACATTTATATTAGTTTATGCTTGGAAGATACGACTTTGCAAGCGGGGATACTGCATTAAAAAATTTCAGAAATCATAAATTATTTGCTATTTTACACTATGGTTCATTTCTTTTAATATTAGGTATATCTATTAGTATTAGAGGATTAGTGGCAAAGAAGAGAAGGTATTTATTTTGAAAGACCTTCGGATATTAATTAATATCACAATAATTAACACAAGCACAAGCAATTTTAATTTGCAGCGTAGGATGCAAACGGTGGCGAGTGTTTAGTTTACTGACCCAATGAGCGTCGATATGAAGTTTGCAATAAGTAAAAAAAACGCACACAAATAAAAGGTTACTTTCTGCAAAAAAAAGCAAATAATAAAGTCAATGCCAAGTATTTAAATCCGTAGCACTCTATCACAAGCTGACACGTGACCCGTTGACCCGAGGTTGCATTTTACAAGAGAAATATTATGCTTTTACTTAAATACTACAATTCAAACCCTACATTGCTCGAGCCGTACTTCGGAATTCTTGGATTCTTCGTTCGGAAATCTCCGCTGTCCGTGCGCCGCACTGTCGGGTGTATTTTTCTTGATACGTTTTGTCAAAACCACGGTCCGGAGATGTTTCGTATGGGCTGCATATAAAATAATATTTAGCCAAACGGGGCGCTTATGTCTAACGCGCAGATTGATATGTACCTCGGTTTCTCGTTCCTAGCCAGTGTTAACCGCGCGGGTGGAGTGTTTTGCCGTATTTATCTACAATATTCTTACATTTAGTACGTTATTAATTGCAATTTTAAAGATTTTTTTTAATGCTTTGTTTAATTTTATAATTAAAAACACTAAGTAAGATTACGATGAGCTGTAAATTGTTTTTCAACTTTGTTGGCGGTTCGTTGCACGAGTGCACTAAGGGACCGGCCGCGCCTGTTTGAAGCGAGAGAAAATGTGGAAAAATGTTCGTTAAAATTCAGTTTTGTATACTTGTTCGGTTTTCATTTTTAAATAAATCTGTTAGTGTGGTTCCCACCCAGGTGTCTTGGGTTGAATCCTCCTGCAGCGATGTTACACAACATTGCACAAACAGCATTTTCCGCTTATTATGATGATAATAAGAGGATTTCAAACTTGTAAAGTTATTTATAAAATGGTAATCTAATAAGGCTCAGTTATTTTGCAGAAATTCATGTTGTGGCGAACCTTACATCAGGCCTCTTTTTGTATTGTCGAGGATACTTACTGGACTCCGAGGAAGGATCTTGCATTCAGAGAAGTAATGAAAGAGTTCGCACACGTTTAATAATTTATTTAGTCTTGACAGACAACGGTAAATATTCGGAACAAACGTCAACGGTTATGTAACGGGATTGTGTATGTTATCTTTACTTTAAAAAATAGCCTACGTTTTTGAATGGTTTGTTTGGCTACGCAGGGTTTGTGTAGCGGGCTTGTGTATATTATCTTAATTTTAAAAGTTTTATCAAAAAAAGTGCATATTAACCGTTGACGTTTGTTCCGAACTGCAAACAGAGTGATTTGACAGTGTGAAAGCAAATTTTCAATTTACGTAAATAAAATTAAAAATGTAACATTTTCAACCTCCCCCAATGCAAATAGTTGTATTTTATGGTAATTAAGAAGAATCTAAAAGTTTTATCAAAAAAAGTGCGTATTAACCGTTGACGTTTGTTCCGAACAATTACCCAGACAACATTTACATTTTAGAGATCGCGGTAGGAAAAATGGAAATGTGATTTTTAATTTAGGATTTTGTCGCGTGTTCTCGAGCAGAGCGCCGTAACCGGAATGAAGTAAGTTGCTCCTGTCGGAACGGCGTTTGCTGGAACTAAACCGGTCATGTGACCAAATGTCGCCTCAGTTCTTATTTGTCCAACAGACCATTTTAGATTTTGTTCAATCTCCACTTTAAACTTAAAAATAGGTATAATTTTTTTTAGTTTATCACTTACCTAAGAATTATTTAAACTAATGACACCTTTACCTTTACGGAAATGGCTTTATCTTACACACCTATCATAATGTTTCATTGAAATAATGAAAGAAAACCTTCTCTTCATATAAAATTTTCTAATGGTCTGTTGGACAAATACGAACTAAGGCGACGCAATGTTGCCAGGACAACGGTGTTGTCATAGTAAAAGGAAATAATCAGTTAATTTATAAAAGTACTTAATCGCATTTCCATAATATGTATCATTATCATCAAATGACCATTCAGCGTCATTTTTGGCTTGACTTAACTCAACTTTGTATATTTGGGTTTATATATTTTATGTATAAGCTGTTTGTCTCTTATAAATAAATAAATTTAAAAAAAATAGAGCTTAGTGGCCAATTGATGACACGTTTTTTCACACATGAATTTTTGAGGAACAACTGGGCTAGTTTTCCTTTCTAATACAGAAAACATATACAGTTTGTCAAATAATTATTTTTTCATTGCAATATAGATAACCGCTGATCTCAAAATTAGAATTGCACATTTGTAGGTATATTATACCTTTTCAATTTTGTGTTAGCATCATGAAGAATAACGATATTGTAATAAAATATAAAGGTCAGTTTAGAAATAGTTCACATTTATTTAATACAAGCTTAAGTACCTAGCGTTGCCCGGGCTTTTGATCATGTCTCTAATTTTTGATCTAAATATATTTATCTCATTCAGATATAAAAGTTGTGTAAAATAAACTCACCATTAGTGATTCTTCCTTTTTACTCTGCTCTGTCGGATGCTCAGTGGTCAGAGCATCCGACCGGCAATCAGAAGGACACGGGTTCAAGTCCCGTTGGCGGCAAGTATCTGTTCTCGGAAGATTTTTCAATGTAAATGAGTGTTTCAGGCTGACAATTATTGCTTATAATAATTGTTACCCTTTGTGCTATGCATAAAAATCTTGTCTAAACTCGTTCTTGTTTATAAATTAAAAAATAATAATTAATATTTGACAAGTGAAGACATGGCACGATCAAGTAAATCAGATACTTGAGACGGGCCATGTCAAAAGTCAGAATAATAGAAGAGTATGTATGAGACGATGTATGAATGTGAGTGAGGCAAAGAGTGTGTGCCAATACCGAGTTGTTTGGCGGTCCGTCCTCTCTGCCTACCCCTGCGGGGAAACGGCGTGATGGTTAGTTAGTTAGTTAATTAAGTATTTCCCCAATAAATACAGACATAATTTGTCTCGACGCCACCTAGCGAGGAATTTAACACTAACAGTGTCTCTCTCGCAAAAATAAAGTTGGTTGTTTTCAGGTGGAAAAAATATAATAAGCAGTAATTGTTGAATGAAACACTAGTATATATTGAATTATTTGGAGGGTATTTGATAAGCCGCCATAGCTCAGTGGTCAGAGCATCCGACCGGCAATCAGAAGGACACGGATTCAAGTCCCGTTGGCGGCAAGTATCTTTTCTCCGAAGATTTTTCAATGTAAATGATTGTTTTAGGCTGACAATTATTGCTTATAATAATTTTTTATTTAAGAACAAAAAAATGTTTTTTAAGATGTGATTTGCAGTGTTCCATATAATCACACAATAATTCCATATATATATTGTAGTTCCACTTTTAATATTTTGTTCTCTTAATTGACAGACAATTCGTACATATTTTCTTAAACAAATTTTATTGCAAAACTGCTTTGTGGCATTATTATATTATGAATATTTATAGTTTAGCAGAAGTAAGAAACAAAGAGGTTCCTGCCTTCTGTCTGTTATTCCGTCGAAGATGCCTTGAGAAGAATCACTTTATGGATCCTATTGGGAATAATAATATTAACTTGCCAGCTTTATTTCTCTCCTGGAAAGCGTAGACAGCACTAAACCGCACCCGGTGCAGTCACTGCGGTTGTGCATTCATACGTGATGCAAAGGGGAGTTCAGGCCTCCAGCATTATTAAACCAGTGTGCACAAGTGCTAACCACACAGCACACGGTTGATAAATATCCACTGTAGCATTTCCCGGGTTATTTATAAGACTGAAAAATGCTTCAACCATACGAAGAAGATCATGATAAATATTGTGAATATTTATTTCAACCAAATACCAGTAGCTTTTTAAAAAAACGCTTTTGTTAACTTGTTGTAACCTTATTTGTCAACGTGCATGTCAATAGATCATGTCAAAAGATGACACGACAACTAAAGCCAGAGCAATCAACTTAAGGTAGTGGGGCACTAAAAGCCGGGGATTCAAATCAGTTGTTAAATAAAGGAGTGGTTATTTGTGATAGATAGTAAATTAATATTTAATACTCAAAAGATAATCAGAGGAAGTTGGAAGTTGGTTTATAAGTAAACAAATACCTGGTAATTAAAATGGTTGAAAAACAGGAACGGAGAGAGAGAGAGAGATTGATTTGAGAACGTGTTTTTTTAAAGATACGCCGTTACGGAACTTCCATAGAAGTGTCGTCGCGAGTTTAGAAAGGCCTGACGAGGCGAGGCTCTGGGGCTTCGGTCCAGGGGGCCGAAATAGGAATACAGACAGACCATCCGGGGGTCCAAGGTCTTCCTTCTCGGATGAAATCCGGTTCAAAGTAAATAGGCTCCAACAGCCTAGCGTGTTACGACCAACGACGTTATATAAATAAATAGACTCGCCATAGTCTCATATACTCATACTATAATGTGGAAAGTAAGGAACACTCTTTTGTTTTCAGCGATTTTCAGAATAATTTCTTAATTCAAAAGTTTATTCCTGTGTGATAAAGATAGACAATCAAATAATGTGTGCGTATGAATGACATGGATATATATGAGCGGGCGGCGTATTGCTTATCACTTTTTGATGGAACTTTCGCTGTCTCCTTTTCTTGAGGCCCACTAGAATAAAAGGTCCGGCTGCCTGTCGAAGTTTAATATGTCGAGCTATACAATAAATACAATAGGGCAACGACAGTTTTCAAGTTGTGGCGATTGTCATCAATACTTGTTAGAACTACTGATTTATGTATTGTTTTACCGCAAGCAAACAAATAAACAGAGTGTTTAGGCTGATTAGTCTACTTTAAAACAGTGAAGTTTACTTGCAACAGAAATTTGGCTGTTGCGCGTCCAGACCCTTTACTTTAGTCGGACTTGAATTTTCTCTAATGACGTGTAAAACCGCCAGCGGGAAACATGAAAATTAATTGTAATATTTATAATAATCGATAATATTAAGTAATTTGCGTGTACTTACAAATGAAATGTTATTCATTCACCTTTACTAGTATTTGCAGTGTAATTGAAACATTTTCTCATCACACAGGAAGGCATTTTGCCACTTTTTAAAATGCAATTTACTTACTGGTAAGTGCTGGTAAGACGCAACCTTACTCGACGCGTATACTAACGTACTTGATATCGAGATCGGTGCAATTGTCTTGTTCTTGCCTTCCCACTTTGAGATTTCTACCCCTCGTCTAATAGTATGTAACTTCATAGGTTACGACACAACAGATTCGTCACCTCTAAAGCAGCATGACGGAATCGGCCGGTAAATAATGAAACAAAAAAACAAGCCCGTGCCAAGCGCAAGCGGACGAAAACTCCCCAGGGATCACGCTTTCACGGCAGCAAATATGTCAAAAACACGCGCGGTACGCACACGTAATCTCTCGGCATCCATCGTTGACACGTCTCAAAAAAATCTTGCTCCTTCGCCATTAAGGTAGTTCACCAATTCGTGAATTTATTTAAATCATATTTAAGGCTTCCCAGCACTTAATCAAAACGAACTCCGGCCCAAGGCCCAAAAATTAACCTCCCTTTCAAGAGTGCAAACTGACACCTGCCGCCATTCTTGTAAGAACAAAAACAATTTCCGTTTTTCTCCACCTTCCAGTTATCAAATTGGCCAACCACACCAAGTTAAAATCTAAAATGGAATTAAATTAACGCAGTACTGGCGAAATAGATATGTTACATTATTTTGTTTATTTAAATTGTGTTATTTTTTTTATTTTTTTTTATTTTTATTTGGGATACCAACAGTTTACATTAATAACAGAGCATATAGTAATTGAGTTACAATAATTGAACCATTTACAGCTTTCCACATAGGTATTGTATACAAGTGTAGTGATTCCAGAGATATTTACAAATGAAAAATTACATTTTAAGAGCCGAGTTATTTAGGTAGGAATAGGGAGGGGGGAGGATGGGGGGATGGAGGGGGAAGGATCAGTTAAGTTGAGGTATATTAGTAAAAATATGCGTTACAAAAATTAAAAGAGAAAAAAAAGGAAAAAAAAGGAAGTTCATAGAGTGGTGTTTGTATTAGAGGGGTATCTATAGTTATTGTTATTGTCTCTACTCTTATCGAGAGAGCATCTGTGTGATTTTAAGGAGTGTGGTGCAGAGTTAAAAATGTCAAATTGTGTATAGTGTGTGTTGAAAGTGTTGGATGCACGATAGATGAAAGAGTTCTGCTTAGAATTTGTGTTACACCGAGGGAGGTTAAGAATCGTGTCTGATCTGGTTCGTCTATTAGGAACTCGTATCTGTATTTGTTCTAAGAGTTCTGGGCAATCTACAACGGATCTGCCAATTTTGGAAGGAAAAGTACATCGGCCGAGCTTCTTCGAACTTCTAATGATAGTATATTGAATACAATGATAGTATATTATACTTTTATGATTTCCATATAATGATAGTATATTATACTTTTATGATTTCCGCGCAAGAATCTTGAGAACAGTCCGTGATCAATGAATCTATGGCATCCACAATTGGGGAAGGTATGTTGTGAGGTTAAAGGGAATGCGAGATTTGAAAAAGAGGAAAAGGAAGGATGCGAAGTATCTGGCTATTCATTCAATCATTCGTTGTGAACATTCAGCATGCCTAAGACATTTTAAGCAACATCTTGATTCTGAATGATGATCTTTCAGCGGTAATGCGCGTTTTCATCCCGCGACAAATAATATCTATTTTGTTGGGTTAGGTTAGGTTTTAGTAAATATTTTGTTGCGGAATGTCTTGTCCGTGTATATTTTGGATGAGGATATTTTGTCGGTGACATTTTGTCGCTGGATGAAAAATCGCGGAACCCTTTCAGCAGAGCGAACTGAATATTTCCGTTATTCTAAAATGTAACTTTAATAAAATTTTGCGTCGTGTAAGAAAAACGTTACTGACATTTTAATCAATGCGCACTCACAATGTACACACGCATGTTCACATACACAACAGAGACAGATACTTATAAAACTCTTTTTTTAAATATTATTTAACTTTACCTCAAAAATTTCCCACCATGTGATAACCACGTAAGTCCATAGCTATGTGTGGTTTATCCCTTAAGGGCCCGCAACCCGAATTTCTACCGATTTCTTACATATCTCCCTTAAACATTTGTAGTTTTTAGGCTTCTCAAAAATATATGTTATTTTTGAAGATAATGTCTAGATGCTGCCCACGCCGAAACGCAAATTATATGAAATTCCCTCAATAGAAACAAATCGCAAAGTATGCTCCAAAAATTATTTAAAACAAGTCTATTTCTATTATCTTACAAATTATATGTGTGAAAAAATTCACTTAATTCATTAAATGATACTTAAGATGCTCTCCACGAGATTTTTGCTCTATTTTAAACGAGTCGTGATTTATTAAACATTTTCGCAATTTTCGCATCGATTTTGTCGCTGTAAATATTAGCGCTCCCCTCTAACGTTCGTAATATCGTATCTCTCCATCTTCTTCTTTTCGAGTCTGGTTACGGAGCCTTAAGGTACGAGTACATATTTGTAAGAGACAAGCAGGCCATACATAAAATATAGGAATAAATATATATGTTACTGTAAAAGCCCGTACTACAGTAAATCTTAAGATTTTCCAGTACCAGCTTTAGATTTACCAACTTTCAATGTTGGTAAATCTTAGGATTTACTAGTAAAACCTAAGATTTACCAATTTACGGGCTTTTACATTACCTAGCTTATACACTAAGTTATATTAAGTCGAACCAAAAAGGTCTCCTTTGTTAAAGTTACTTGGAGACCGAGTTTTATTAAATTTATCTAAAAATTAATTTTAGGTGAGGATGAGAGGAAGAGGAATATAGAATAAGGATAGGAGATGCTCCCGATACATTCCATCCTCTTGAATTAAGTTTCGGTCGTAGGCGTTACTTCTATTCGGTATTTCTGAAGGGTTTTATTATAAATTTTGTATTGTATTGCGCACATATACGGGGAATTGGAAATTTTTTTTCTAATGTTGATTCTTCATGTGAGCAAATGAAATAAATTGGATTGTCGTGTTGATATTTTCGTAATATGATTTTTTATGAAGTTGGTAAGTTCTGGTGAGTCCAGGCCATTATTCAGAACTTTAAATCAAGATTTGGTCAAAAATTAAACGTCGTGCATATGGAAGTTTACATTTTGAGGCATGTCATTTGTATCGATCATTATTAAAAATGTAATTATTTGTAAAACCTTGTAAACTGTTAAACACTTATTTTGTCTACCTACTGTTTGATTCTGATAGAATAAAATAAATAAATAAAACCAAATATCTGAAGTTACCCATTCACCTAAATGATGATTTTAAATATGTTTTGCCCGCTGCGGTTGGGATAGAAATCCACCACCTCCGGGTCCGGACCAAAAAGCTTACCGCCCTGCCATAAAGGTGTCAAACTCCATCAAGCGAATCGTATATTATAGTATTAATCGCAATACAAACAAAGAGATCCAAGTCATTAGCACGAATCCAAGTGGGAGCGGCATTAAGGTGTTCTCCACATAATTACAATTCAGGGAAGCCTGGTTGTTTGCTTTGAGTTCGCCCACATCATGGGACAAGGTAGGAATTTCCAGTGACGCACGGTGGTTGCAAATGCTCATTTTCGTCTCATAAATCTGTAACTTCTTTGGTTTTTATCATAAACAAATTAAATTTGGTGTGGTGATTAAAAACTTAACAATCTTTATAATCTTTAGATTTTATGTCCGATTTAAATTTTCCCCACAGGAAAAACTAAACCCTTTCACACACTTTTCCACAAATGATCATCTAGTCAATTCACGCTACGCCATAGCACTGTATAAGGATAATGCATACAAAATAATACAAGAACAACATGTCAACCTACCAGACACCAAATGGGAAAATAATTCACCGACTCCAGATATTTTCATATTAGAGGGTTCGGCTCGGTGGAACTCCTAACAGGACCTATAAATCCTACTGATCCCTTAATATAAATATTGTTAGAAAAATCTTTTGTTTCGTATCTTTATTTAGTGATTTGTTATTTTTTTGACACTAAACATGTCATTTTAAAAACACTTTATCTTTTGTGTGTTCTGTGACAAGGTAATTTTCTGAAAAAAAAGAGGAGCGGCAAAACCGTTTTTTGACCTGTTGCGCAAAAAATCCGAAGACTTTTTTAACCCCCGACGCAAGGAGCAGTGTTATAAGTTTGATTTTCTGTGTGTCTGTGTGTGTGCGTCTATCTGTGGCATCGTAGCTCCTAAACGAATTGACCGATTGTGATGCGTTTTTTGTTTGAAAGCTGACGTCATCGAGATGGTTCTTAGCTACAATTCATAAAAATTTGTTCAGGCGTTCATCAGTTCTTTTTTGTGTCGGGGGTTGCATAAAATTTTGAAAGTTTTTATTATTTTAAAGAACACATTAAAAAATGTTTTTTTTTGATAAATGGTGTTTAAATATTGACATGGACAAACCCTGCGACCAGTTTAAAGTGTACCTGAACTTTTTCAAACCCGGTTTAGGTATCATTTGCTTAAAGGGAGCTTATAAATCACTATTAATTAAAATTAAAATATTTAAAATACATTGTATTAAAGCTTAAAAACAATATTTGCGATGGTATATAATAAACCAGGCATAAAGTAGCTTAAATGCTTTAAACTTGTACAACGAAATATTCCACATTTTGATTCAATTAAATATCTCAGCCTGAACCCGTAATTCGACAATATTTTATACAAAGAAACAAAAAAAAATTACAGCAGATAAAAAATTTATCGATCATTTATCTTGTTAAAACTGCTATGGGTATATCTGAAAAAAAGTACACTTTTTCGATTTATGAGACGATCTTGTTCTGGGCCATTCCATAGTGCGGCGCCCCGGGATTTTGTCTTGGGGGGGAGGGTCGAGTTAAAATAATGAGAGCACGCTAAGCATAATTATATATTAACCCCTAGGGCAATTTTGGAAGACATTCTTCACAGATAACAAACATCCATGGAATCTTTTTTGAAGATATTTCTTCCAGTCTAACACAATCTCAAGAAGGTTTTGCTGTATCTCATTTTGAATTACGGTGATATATATGCTTTAAACAGAGCCAGTGTTAGAAAGAGAGAATACCGCACTTTCAGTTTTTAAACTGAGACTTTAATCTATTTTATTTTAAAATACGTTCAAAAACAGCGAAATTATCTGGAATCTGGATTCTGACAGTTCACTTATGAGGAACGCATTGTAAACGTACTGCCCGCAGACTTTAGGAGTTAAATTCAATAAGTGTCTCATAAACTAACATAAAACACTTGCTGGTGAACAAGCGAATTTTCTGAAGATAGGATATTTAATTAGGGACTTGAATATATCGCTTTTTTAATACCGCGTTCCAAATATTTCTACCGATTTCTTACATATCTACCTTGAACATTTGAAGTTTTTAAGCTCTTAAAAAATATATATGTTATTTCTGAAGATAATATCTATACACTCCCCACCCCGAAATGCAGATTATATGAAATTCCCTCGGTAGAAAAAAATCGCAAAGTATGCTCCGAAAATTATTATAAACACATTTGTTTCATTAGAATTTGAAATTAAAACAAATTAAAATAGCTGAAACAAATGTGTCTAGTTTTTGCACCGATAATTCGTGGTGGAATTCCATTGTATTAGAATTTGAAATTAAAACACTTTTGTACTTTCTTCCACTAATTTATATTTCACCAGGACCGGTTTCATCCTATTACTGACATTTGAAATGTCCGTAATAGGATGTCCGTAAAAGTGTTTTAATTTCAAATTCTAATACAATGGAATTCCACCACGAATTATCGGTGCAAAAACTAGACACATTTGTTTCAGTTATTTTACAAGTTATACGTATGAAAAATTCACAGTGTTTCTTTAAATGATGTTTTAGACAACCCTTAAGAGATTTTTGCTCTATTTTAAACCAGTAGTGTTTTATTATTAGTATTTATTTTTAAATATTAGCGCGCTCTCTCCAACATTCGTCATTATATATCTCTCTCCATCTTCTTCTGTTTGAGCGGGGATACGGCGCCTTAAGGTTTGGGAAGAGGAAAGACGGGAGATACCAGCTGATTAATCAGATCTGGTCACCAAACAATGGGTGAGGTGCAGTCCAATGACTGGCAAAAGCATGGACACAATTGTTTGATTCTTGTAAGGCGCAGTCCGTTTCTGTAACTTTCCTGCTGCAAAGTGCAGTTTGTGATAATTTTGAGAAAATGATTGCTGATGAATTACACAATAACTTTTTAATATTTTTATTTTTGAAACTGACAATTCATGGTGAAATTCAATTATTATATATTTCTCGTATAACAAAACAAATAAAAAAACTCATTTCCCCATTAATTTATTGACCGTTACCGGTTTCAGCCTGTTAAGGCCATCTTCAGACTGGTACAAATTATTCATAAATCATCGTTTATATATACAAATATAGGGAGGGGGAGAGGGGTAGGGTACAAGGATTTTATTCGAATATATAATACGCATTATTAATGACCTAATTTTTATTGTTATCAAATTGTGATGAAATGGAATTTTTTATTGAATTTTGAAGGGACCCATGTTTCACATTGGAGTAGGAACAATCTTATAATGGTCATTTTATAAACAAAACACATATTTTACATTAGAACATAAAGATTAAAATTACAATTATATAGAGGCAGAGATTTAGCAAAATAACTTAATTTTTTTTTCATTCTATTTTCTAATGCAAAATATGTATGTAAATTCCGTATCATCGTAAATTTAATAAGGATTTGACAATAATAAATTTATGTCATTGGTAATGTATATAACTTTTAAGGTTTTTCCCGAACAATATTGAAGTAAGGCTACAAACCTAAGGTAATTTAGCTTACTGAAAAAAAAACAAAATAATATGAAATTCGACAGCTGAAGACTTAGTAACAATTGTAAGAAAACCAATATATTCGAATGAAATCCTTGTAGATGACCCCTCTCCCCGTCCCCCATATTTGTGTATATTATAAATATAATAATTTGTACCAGTCTGAAGATGGCCTTAACAGGCTGAAGCTGGTTACGGTCAATTCATTGAAGTGGAACTAAGTTTTATATTTATTATGTTTATTTATTTATTTATTGTTGTTATACGCCCGTAGGGGCTTTTACATAGATTAGAAAATAACATTAAGATATCGAGGATTACACATACATAGAATTTATACCAAAAGATATAAAAGTGAAAAAACTTTTAAGAATATACAAGTAGTTTTTAGTAATAAATAAATAAATTAATAAATCTTGTGGAAAACCGTGAAATATTTTAAACAATGTAATATTTAACAATAACATAGAACAAAATATAATATAAACATTACAATAACAAATCAAATCGTTAAATATATTATACCCATGTTACAATAATTTGTAGGATTCCACAAAATGTTGGTTTAAATTGCATTTTAGAATGTAAAGGGAATCAGCGAATACATATATATTATAATCAAAATATACACAATAACTCACATAATTCGAGGTACTTGAGCGAGTACCTACCTTGCCAGTTTGTGTTGTTTTCTCTGATGATCGGGAATTTCAATAATAATTCCGTTCATCTAGATTACGAGACATGTTTATTATCATTTTATATATGTATAGTGAATATTTTACTGGACTGGTCCCTTCTAAAAGATGTACTGTGTTTATCTGGAGTAGGGAAACTGTTCAAGTTTCCCACCTGTGGATCGGATTTGTTCGGCTACCTTCGTAACCTTCGTTGAATTCGAACTTTCGATAGATGTTTCTCTGAAATACCTCAGTCGAGACACATACAACTACCTACACTAAAGACATCTGTTGAGAGACATTGCAACTACATACTTATTCACACACACTACGCAATTGATGCAATTAAAACCCTTTGTAAGCTTTAAGGTCGGATAAAATACCACACTTCTTCTTGAAAAAACTACCACACGCTTCATATAAATATACGTGACAATTTTCCAAACTTAAAGAAAATGTTGTATTTCCCCCATTTGGGAGAACGCCAATGGGAATTTCTATAAACGTTCTATTATAGGTATTCTCATATCAGGGGAAATAATAGGGTAGATTATGTGGGGTCTTCGTTGATGCGAGAAATCTGTGACCCTTCTGGGAAATGGGTATGAATAGTTAAGTGATGGGAATTCTCCCATATTAATAAAGCTTGGGTAAATAATTATTATTCTATACACACAACTCTAGTGGTTTGGTTGAAGCCAAAAGGTTTCGTAAATAGCACCATAAAAACTCGACTTCCATTACACGGATATATGCCTAGCATGGTGGTCGAAAAATCCATAAATTATGTAACCATCAAAGAAAAAAATAAAGAAAAACAAAATTTTAAAAGTCAAATTCTTTCGATTCGGTAATGCATCAACGTTTTTGGTTGGTGTCAGTAAATTTTATGAATATCACTTTATATTATTGTTGCATTATTGGATGCATTTTATTATTTAATCCTGGTTAGGATTTGCAGCTTACAGCCCTTTCAAGATCAGCAAACTGAGCTTCGTATGTAGTGGAAATTTGCCAATAAAAACTATTGGTTATGCGGATCAAATATATTTACAAGAAACGTTATTTTATAAAAAAAACTTTAGACTGAGTTAAAATCGTAACAACTATAGGGAAAGTAGAATAACTGAACTGAGCCAGATTGCCAGAATTTGCAATGTCACGCACTGGACCGGGGAGCGATTCTCAGGAATACCGGTAAATTTATCTTTGGTAATGTTTTAAGGTTGTTCAGCCATAATTGGTTGACCTGGTTTACGAACAATGAAATCGCATAATAATAATAATAATAATAACCAAAATTGCAACCATAATTAATTAATAGTATACATTGATTTGTACATTTGACAAGTATCTACATAAAATTAACAACAGAAAACCCCACCTCACTAGAATAGGCAACCTGTATTGAGGCAGTATTTTTTGCAAGTTATCAAAGTTATAATACCTATGAACACTTGTATTAAAATATATCAACTCAATAGTTTATTTGCATTAACTTTGAATTTCGGCGAGTGCACCGGTAAAGGCCCTATCATTAATTTTGATTCAAATGTTTATCTTATATTTGAAATGGTTTAGTGAACCAAATTTTTTATTCTATCTACTAGATCTAGAAGAATAATGCAAAGTCTTGTTGCAAGGTATTTTATTTATTTATTTATTAACGCCGATTATGACGGCTTTTACAAAAGAATTACAATTATTTTACATATGAATACAGAATATACATAGATAAAAAAAAAAGAAAAATATAAATATAAAATTCATAAAAGAGAACAATAGTATTATCAACATAATTGTAGTAACAACATAAAAAAGTACAATGAGTAGGTTATCATAAATACAATACAACATATTATAAATCCCGGATATTGTGTATTAAGAAATTAAAACTTTAAATCTGTATTTGATTATAGTCAAACTGAGAAGCGCTGATAGACAGTTTTAATTAAGTAGTGTTTGTATGAGGTTAAACTAGCAATGTTTATAGATTCATCCAAAACATATTTATTTCCAAGTACATACAGGCGATTCATTATGGAGTTGAGTTCAGCGTTCGATCCTGTATCTGAAGTTTCGTTGACTAAAAGTAGTATGCATTACAGGAATTTGCGTTAGTCTTTGTGATTGTTTTGAATACAGCGAGTATTTAATCCTTTTTTTCGTGGTACTTATATACGTTTGTGTATAGATGAGTGAGGATTGTTTTTGCGTGCGCCTCCGGTATACAATCTTACCAACATAAGAGTTAGAACGTCAATTTTTAAATATTTGATTAAAAAAATATCAAAAAACCACGTACATATTCATAGATCTAAATATTAGGCGGCTTTTAATACATATTCAAAATACAGTAAACATCACTTATCTTTAATGTATAATATATTAGCCTTTCTGAAAATCTGCTGAACCTCCGGCGGATGAGAAACATTTTCGCGCGTCTTTCGGGTGAGTTCGTGGTTCGTGTGTCATCCGCCATCATCAGCTGAGTGTTGATTATGGACAAATTTATATTAACAGTAAAATAAAAAAAAATTTCACATATTTCAATTATTGTTATTCATTTTTTTTTAAATTAATAAATTACTTCGTTTTTACCACTTTTATTGTTTACAAAACCAACATGTTTCGTGAGCAATGCTCACTTCTTCAGGGTTTTTTATTGATACTAATTATAAATAATAGACGTAGACAATGGTGTCAATTGAAAAAGAATGGACATAGACAATGGTATCAATGAAAATATGAGAGTGGGTAGAGGAGAGAGGGGCAATGGGAGACAATTTACAAAGGGAACAGGTTTAATATTGGGTCATTTAAGAACAATTTTTGGTTAATAAAAATATTAAAATTCGCATTAACACTCTTTCGGATTTCTAATATTTCTAGTTTATCCAACTGAATGCCATTGACATTATTGTTATTCATTTCATTTAACACGTGTAATATGAATTTTGTGCTAGTAAACGCAATTAAAATAAAAATAATAAAAAAAAACAATTCAACTTTGTTTGAACCACTTATATAATGAGTAAATCCGACCGGTTTCAGAACAAACGTTCCTTCTTCAGGGCAAGCGTATACTAATTTGACAGAATAAATAAAATAATCAATTAATGAGGTTTATAATGTAAGTGTTGATTATTGACAAATTTTTGTTCCAAGAAGTAGTTAACATGTTTTGTTAATTTTTATATATATATATATATATTTCTTTTGTTTTATAGCAGTAATATTAACAAACAAAAAATTAATGCTTTTTCACAAGTATGTCATACTTCAATTATTGTTTTTAATTTTTAAGACCATTTTATACATAATTATATTATATAATATATTTTTTATCATATAATTATAATAATTTTGTTAACTCATTTCTACACCACCATGAGGTAGAGAACATAGCGCATTTTTTTATTGTGGTATCCCCTGTAGGTCTACTCCACAGATATACCAGCGATGGTAGATTTCGAAATTATTTTATATATTGGCTATTGCGTAATAATATTTTTTTGTTGATGCCGGTTGGTTGATATCGACATCTTACAACCCGCTAATGTTGTTCCAGAGAATGTGTATTTTGAAGAAATCCGACGAAGAATTGAAGGATTACCTTAAATTCGAACTCGCCCCATTTCCTTTGTCACTTTTCTCTGAAGAAAGAATCATTTCATCAAAGGAATCAAAGATCATCATTTTATGGTGTTTTTGAACAACTTCCAGAAGGCGTGCAACTTGAAGGTAGCAAAATTAATGTTGTGGATGGAGGATACCTTTTACATAAAGTTGTATGGAATCGTAATGATTTTTTTGGGTCAATTTGCGAGAAGTACGTTCACTATATAAGACATCACTATGGATCACATGCAGTTATTATTTTCGATGGATATCCGCTAGATGATGGTGAAAAAAATACAAAAACCGCAGAAAGACTTCGCCGATCGAAGAAGCATATGTCTGCAGATGTTCTTTTCGATGAAACAATGCCAGTTCAAGTTTCACAAGAACGTTTTTTAGCCAATGAAAATAACAAAGTCCGTCTGATTTCGATGCTTACAAAGAAATTTATACAGGCTGATTTTATAGTTAAGCAGGCTGAAGAAGATGCTGATGAGTTGATTGTCAATACTGCGATTTCCTTGTGTTCATCATTTGACGCTGTATTCGTTTTTGGCGAAGACGTTGATCTCCTAGTTCTGCTAACAGCATTGGCACCACCCGAAAGAAGTATATATCTTCGCAAACCCGGGAGAGGCAAAACTTTTGAAAGACTGTATTCCGCGAATAGTGTGAAATACAAAGAAGCGGCTGAGAATATTCTGTTTCTCCATGCCTTTAGTGGCTGCGATACAACATCGTCTTTCTTCAACCAAGGAAAAACAAAATTTTGTTCACTTGTACAGAACGACACAAGACTCAATGCCATAATAGGAATCTTCAAACAACATGATGCAAAACCAGAAGACATAGCAGATGCATTAACACGCTTTATTGTTGTTTTGTACGGGGGTGACATGGATAAGGAAACCTTGGAAGAAGTCCGCTACCAACGTTTCGCAAAGTCAACAACAAAAAGCAAATTCAATCTTGCCTTTTTGCCACCAACGAACGACGCTGCACGGTACCATGCATTTAGGACGTACCACCAAGTCCAAAAATGGTATGGAATCCAAAAAAATCCAGAAAACTGGGGCTGGAAACCAGTACTGTGGCACCAACGGGCTTGTTCCAGTAAGAATGACTAAGAAACCAGCACCCGAGACTTTATTGAAATTTATTTCATGTGGTTGTAAAAAAGGATGCGGCGTTGCATGTGGCTGCAGGAAAGCTGGATTGAATTGTTCTATTGTGTGTGGGTGCTGTAATGGTCAAACATGCCAAAATTCGCCAGAGGTTCATATCGATGTCGAGGAAGAAGATAAAGAGATTTTGTCAATGGAAGCCCAGAATCTCAGTACCACAGGCAATGAATTAGATGATGACATTGATGAAGACTGTTATTAAGATGTCGATATCAACCAACCGGCATCAACAAAAAAATATCATTACGCAATAGCCAATTACCATTACCATCGCTGGTATATCTGTGGAGTAGACCTAGAGGGGATACCACAATAAAAAAATGCGCCATGTTCTCTACCTCATGGTGGTGTAGAAATGGGTTAACAAAATTATTATATTTATATGATAAAAAATATATTATATAATATAATTATGTATAAAATGGTCACCAACAATAACTGGGCGAAGCCAAACCGCTGCCTACAGGGCCTAGCAGTAAAACCCTACGGAGCGGGTTTTTAACAGCTAGTTATGTAATGAATAACCCGAAAAAATAACACAAATTGGGAATTTCATCATTTTTTAGAAAAATATTCACATTTCCGCCACTGTAACTCGTTACCTATTAGACTTACAAAAAAAAACTTACAGCATAAAATGTACGTAATTTAGTTTTCTTTAAGTTCACCTTGAACAACTTGGTTGTAAAATCAACCATTTCATAATTATTTTGAAAAAACCGAATTTTGGGACCTTCAATCCAAGATGGCGGATCGAGCTCGACCCTCCCGAGGTCGAAAACTTTTTTTTTTCTTTAGAGTACCAATGTTAACAACATATATCAAAATCGCTACTACATGACCTTTTGCAAGCTGAAGGCCTTTTTAACTACGGAATGACTGGGCTATTCAGTAAACAATAGATTTTTAACATGTCTAAAAAAGTTTCGGTTTCGGTTTCGACCGAAACTGATACCGAAGATTCGGTTTCGGTAGAAAGTCCTGTTTCAGTCGGACACTAGTGAAAATAACACTGTGTGAAAATAAAGATGTGAGAATAATTACCTTTTTATGTTTTTCATGCGTTTTGAGGTGGGTAGACACGTCAAAAATAAATAATCTGTAATTATATAAAATATGTTACTAATTTCTTAACATAACGTTCGGTATCGGACCGTAAACAGATACGTTTTTAGATTTTCACGGCCAAAAGTAATTTCGTTATTTGTTTTTGGGGTGTTGTGCCGTGTTGCGCTACCTCCTTTTTTCTCCCTCCAACCCCCTCCCCACCCCCCTTCACCCTCATTAATTCCCGGTACATTCAGTTTTCAAACTGCTCGCGTGCCACCTTTTGCAATTTTTTATACAAATTTCATAATGCAAGAGCTCACCAGTAGTTTCATACAAAAAAAAGAATTATCCGTTGGTGTAATCGTTCGGAATTTATGCGCCCACACACATTTCGGCGTTAGAGATAGATATGGCAACCGTTTGTTTCGCTTTTCTTCTGACGTTTTCAATTACTCAATTTTGTTAGGTACAGAAAACGTATGATAAATAATTTCATAACGCCAGAGCTTACCAATAAATACAGCCTACAGTACCCTCAAATAATGTAGCTTTATATTAGTGAAAGAATTTTTAAAGTCCATTCAATATTTTTTGTGTGAAAGAGTAACAATTATACATCCAAACATCCATAGAGACACACATCCATACAAACTTTCGCCTTTATAATATTAATAGGAATAATAGGATAATAGGATTTTCACAATTTTCACCTTGTGAAACAATTAGGCACAATTAGCGCGCTTAATCTAACTTTCGTATTTACATATTTCTCCATCTTATTTTTGAGCGGGTGCACCGGGCCTTCTTGTTTATCTCTTTCTTCTAGAATTGTATGTTTTTCTGGTGTTTTTTTCAATTTGGAACACCGCTCCTTGTTTTCGTTGGATTTGTTACAAATATTTTTCCAATCATCTCCAAAAATCCTTTGAGTGGTTTTTCCCGTTTCTTTTTTAAATAACATAATCCGTATGTTAGGTAATGACATTTCGTCACAAATTAGATTATTATTTTGAGTGTTCTATGTTTTTTGTGAAGAGTGCAGTTGGTGTCGTTACATGCAAATAGGCATCATTATGTGGTTAAACCAAATAGGTCAAAAATTAACTTTTGTGATAACAGCCAATACGCGTTAAGAGAGTGAAGATAATGTTGGTAGTTTTCAGTCGAAATATGATACAGTTAAGGATGACTGAAACGGATAGGGACACATTAGCTCAGTTAGTAGATTTCCACCCCGGCAAGGCGTGGATCCTGGGTTCGAGTTGTAGACGTAACCGTATCTTTTTCTGATTTTTCTGTTACACATTTCAATTGAGTTTCGCTAATATTGTCTTCGTTAATATATATTATATACAAGTACAAGATTATTACTAGATTTGGGAGTCGGGTATGAGTACCGCCCGGTACTCAAACCCGACTCCCGGTGCCCGGGTTCATGGGGTGAGGTTTGTCCGGGTCTTGGCGGCGGGTGCGTCTGCCCACCAGATGCATGGCAGGCCAGATCGGGAGAGAATGGTTGAGAGAGTCCCTTTGACTTTTCCAGCCGTACTCTCTCGGACCATCGCCTTGCACCGCAGTGGGAGGGATGGATTCGTCTGTCACTCCAGGACACACTGACCCCCAGATTCCTACCCACCCTTAATTAATATCCTTTTCCTTCCTAGAACTTATTCTCCTTCCCTATCCTAAAAAAACCCTCCACACGGCATCCCCTAAGATGACATAGGCCCTGAGTGAATTATTTAAATCAGGGCCTCCTGTGTGGAGCTAAGGTAAAAAAAACATGTGTCTTCAAATTACAAGTTTTCTTAATGAAATATTTTTTTACTCCAAAAATCAGTAAAAATAGATATGAATTTTATATAAAAAAAGTCCACGAAAAATAAATCGAACCATAAAATATTTATAAAAATCAAATTTTTTTACCACAATTGTGTACCAGATGTTAAGGTACGTACTTGATTTACTTTAAACAATGCTTCCTGACATTATTTGGAGTAAAAAAAATTTACGAAATTTTGGTCCCCGGTTTTTTTAACTGGTAAGTCAAGTGCGTCACATAACAACCTTTTTGTGTTTAACGTTAATAATTTTAATGAAATACAGAAAAATTTAAAATTTTGTTTAACCCGTTTCTTTTTATGAGACAATAAAGGAAAATAAATGGTTCTCAGCCTTTCATTGTAAAACTTATTTAATGTTCCGAAAATTAATAACAAAATGTGTACCGACTAATTGAAAATTACCTCCCTTTATCAAAGTTGGGTAGGCTATAATTATTTTTATGGGAAAGGAAAATTAGAACATTTGGCGTGTTACCGTTGAAATACAAGTGAAAAGATAAACCTCACGGCGGAAATCACGATTCGGTTAGAATATTACGTTTTAAATGTTTTTTAACTATAAAATGAAAATAAATAGTCGTAGCAACTGTCATGGTGTTAAAATATGTTAAAAAAATACTAATATTCAGGTTCAAAAGAATATTATTTTGACTAAATCAAATAATCTCGGTGGATGTGACCTTTGACGGCAAGAAACAGGGTTAATTTAATGTGTATTTTATCAGCTCCCAATACCGTACGCTTTGGATATTTGAAATACATATTTAATTAATTGTGAAAAAAATGAGACACTGTGTAGTTGTTCCAAGTTTTAAAATTGTTGAAAAAATTTAAACCTGGGTGAATCCGGAAATTTAAGGAAAGTTGGCAATTTGGTAGCATTAATTTGATGTTAGTAGAGAATTTTAGCAAAAAAGTAATGTGACAGTTAAAATAATTATAGGTCAATACTCGCAATATCTACTTTACTCAAAACTTTTTGAAAGCCTCGTACTAGATAAATTGAAATCCAGGATTAAACTAATCATCTTACCCCTTCCACTTGGATTTATTAAAGGAATTTCAACCCTTTCCAATTTGATTTTGTGCACAAATGATATTGTTAATACCCTGAATGCATCACATCAAACTGATTCCATGTATACTGACTTTAGTAAGGCGTTTGATATAGTAAACGACAGAATTTTATTACGTAGGTAAACTAAAAAAAATGGAATAAGAGAGAGTATGTTGCTAATTGTCCTAATTAATATTTCTAGAATTCCTAGAATTGGTAAATAAACAATGCGAAGTTATAGATATATTTGGTGTTTCAAAAGGATTTTAACTTGCATTATTTTACTTCTTTTTCTATAAAATCTTCTCTTTTAATATTCTGTATCTCATGAGTTCGTTGGGAATAAGAGGGAGTATGCTGGACTTTTATAATTTCTTTTTACTACTTCCAGAATTTCTAGAATTGGTGAATAATCAATGTGAACATACAGCCCACTAAATAAAAAATAAATAAATCATTCTACAACACAACTTCAGTACCACACGAAAGGTGTGAGAGCTAGTATTATAGTTTTGGGTTTCAGAACTAACTAAATAACCAACCATCACGCCATTCGTTCACAAGAATAAATAGGCAGATGGAAAGGAACTTCACCCAACATTGTATCATACGAACAGATAAATAATTCGCTTTCATCGTTCAGACTCGTGACACCGTCCAATTCTTGTTTTTGCATTCACTTGCTAGTGTCACATCTTCATTGCACGTGAACATTATCCATAACAATATGGGTCCAACAACAAAAAGTCCTAAACATAAGTACTTCATCATGAACTTCAAACAAACATATATCACATCTTGGTAGCAAGCGAAAAACTAGTTATGATGTGATTAATTTTAAAATAACAGGCTGTGTAGCGATATGATATAAATTTCAGGAAGCTCTTTTACCCGATGGTTACAAGTAGCTACTGCTTACCTTCCCTTCAATTTTTTCTTCGATTCATTTTTTGACACCGCAATCTAATCAACGTGAAAGCCAATCTATATTGTTTTTCATCAATGGCGGTTACCGAATTCTGATTATAATAATATGTTGGCGAGTGAAAAATTAAGGTGTATGAAGGGTAAAATATACAAGATGACCGTGATTTATGTGCTTGAGTCATGCGGGAGTGGGCTTACATAACGTCGTCCAATAGCTATGTTTAACAAATTAGATATAGGTACCTATGTATTCAAAAAGACTACGACTTTGAAAATAGGTCACTATAAAATAATATAAAGTGGGTAAAGACTCGAACATATGATATTTTTGTAAAAATGATTATGAAATTTGGCATGTTATTTTCTTTCTAGGCGAATGGCTGTTGTTAATAGTATTTGGTACCCTCTCCTATCCGACTTTTTACAATAACTCCTTACTGGAGGCCCTGTCACCTTAGGAGACGCTGTGTGAAGAGTATTTTTAAGAAGAGGAAGTAGTGAACATGGATCTTGAAAAGACAGGCCGACAAGTCGTTCCACAGCCGTTCTGTTGAACTCGAGAATTAATCATAGAAAGCTCCTCGGAGCATCTTTCATTGAATTACCGTTGGACTAAGGAGAGCATTATCACCTGGCGCCTGCGCTCTAGTGATTGCAATCAGTTTTTCTTAAGTTAAGGGAATCTATCAAGCTTTTCTGCAGTCAATAGTTTTTTTCAAGAATTTTGAGGCCCCAGACCAGAAGTGACTGCTAATTTTAACAGTGATGGTTTGTACGGGTTCAGCAGTAGTTGTGTACTATTAAATTATCTGAGGGTCTTGTAGTACGCCCAGCTCCTGATAGGTTAACTCGACTCTGGCTTCGATGGATGTCTTCACCCTACACTAATAATGCTCACGAACTACTCTCATACTTTTCACTTGCATTGATTTTGAAGCCATAAACTCCTGCGTCGCGTCGTTAGTAATTAATTGGGATATTTTAATTGATTATTATTAAAATGTATTTTCTGTACTGAACCAAATTGTTATATTATCACAATGTTGAAGGAAGAGTATGACACTCCGCACAAATCTGTCCCTACACACTCTCCTTGCTTTATTCCCATACATAATAATATCGTATTATGCATGCAGATGAAGGTTTAGTCTGATTAAAATAATTAATTTAGCAAGAGCCTCGGTTCATTAAATTTGCTGCCGTGACCAAGAGAAGCCGCTATTTAACTTCCGATAAGAAAAGCTCCATGTTAGAACGAAAAGAGGAAGTAGAATCATTACATTTTACAACTCAATTTTTGTTTTATTTCAATTGGTTTTGCCGTATTATCTTCCTGTAGCGTAACTATTGTACGAGGGTCTATTAATAAATATCCGTGTTAGGAATGAAGATGCAAGCGTTTTACAATTTTTTTTAAATATTTTACTTCTGTCAGGTTGATTTACTTTTCCTAACATTTCTGCCATTTCTTTAACCCTTCAAAAATACGATTTGTAAAACACGATTTCTAAAAATAACCTCTTCATTTGAGCTGATTTTTCCCCCGAGCCATGTTTTTTTGTTGGAAAACAGAAGGCAGTCGTAGGGATCCTCGTTGGGCGAGTATGGTGGGTGCGGCAGTAATTCGTAGCGCAATTCGTAACGCAATTCGTAGCGCTTTCGTCATGCAATTTGGCCACGACAATTTCGGATGAATTTGCTGGTGCGTTATCTACTTGTTGTCCACCGTGAGCATTCGCGGCACCCATTGGGCTGATACCTTTCTCATACTTAACTTATCAGGTTAAATATTGATTGCTATTCCGTACGTCACGCATACGGCCTCTGCTATTGCGTGCACTTAAGTTCAGCGATCAGCAAGATTCACGTCATGGACGTTTTCAGTGATTTCCTCGGCAATCACGTCCGCTCGGTGGCTTGGCCGCTCCTCATAAAAAATGTATGTACGACCATGTTTAAATTAGTTTTACCAATATCTCACGGTTGTCATAGATGTTGAAGGATTCCCAGAGGCAGTATCCAACTTTGCTTTTATTTCTTCGCATGTTTTCCATCCAAAAATAAAAAGCGAATTACAGATCGACGTTGCTCCTTTCATTTTATCGAGAAACGTGAAACACTTGTGATACAATTGGCTGCGAAATAAAAACTAACCTATGGATCGGTGTGGAATTAGTAGGGTGTCGTTTGACAGATTTTTTAAAAATATTTTGTGTTAAGCACCTACCTTCAATGGACCAACCTTATTGAGATAAAACATATTTTTCTTCTCTCCGGAAAACCAACCCTCCGACATTAGTAAATAACTGACTACCGGAAAATATAAATATCCAAAAGAGGGGCTTGACATAAAATGCCAGAATATAAAATTACGGTATCTATTTTTTAAATTGGATTACAAATCAGAAATGTTAAAAAATGAAAGAGTAAATTAGAGGAGATGTATTAAAATCAGCTGAATATGAAATGACCTGACTTGAACGACCGATTTCTCAGTACACTCAGGAATGTTATAAGTCGGATTAGGTTTGTCAGATATCTTATTTCTTAAGCCGAGCTTAACCCGGTGAGAGTTTGGCAGAAAATTTAAATTTTACAGAAAAATTAAATTTTACAGAAAATTTCCCACTAAAAAACTCAACACATAAATACGCTACAAGGCTCACAGAAAACTTACTAATACCAAAAGCAAACAAAACAATATTCCAAAAAGGACCATACTACATGGCCATTAAAGTATATAACAACCTTCCACATAACATCAAACAAATACAAGATACACACAAATTCAAATCGTCACTAAACACTTTCCTTGTTAATAAATGTCACTACACGTTGAGTGAATACCTCACGTAAATGAAACGCCTATTTTTATTGGTATATATATTTGTATTTTTTTTTTTTTTTTTTCATTGGTATATTGTTATTTTATCTGTATTAACATTGTAATTATAATAAAACAAAGAATATTGTATAAACATTGTAATTAAATAAATGTGGTTAGCTGGAAGAAATGGGGTCTACCCATAAGCTACACCTTTTGTAATTTTCATTTTACAATAAATATTTTTTTTATTTGGTATATCATACCCACATGTTACTTATTTGCGGGTATTTTATGTTTGTTGTTGCTTTGAGTAGCTGGAGATAAAGGGGTGCGGGAGGGGATAGTGGCGTGATCGCAGTGTTGCGACAGTTAGCTCTTGCAAACTGCGTTCGGGTAGGTGATACCCTGCCACATAGCGGTAGTATATATTTAGTGACAAAAACTAAGATTATTTTTCTGCTATTTTAACATACGTTCTTTGTTGCATTGTAGATTTTAATAGAAAATAATAGGACGTTGACAGTAAAGAAACCCGACTTCGGTCAATGCTGGAAGAAATATTAGAAAATACTTCCTATTTATGACGCGAGCTCATCGGAAGTATTTTCCAAGTAAAAACTGCACGGATTTGAACTCCAGTTCCTAAAACGTGCTTATATTTTTTGTTATTTTTTAGTACACAGTTACTTGATTCATGTTCTGTCATATCTGTAAGTTGTTTTTTCATAAAACTTGTTTTCTTTAGTTCCTTTGTAGTTATTTTTTTGAAAGTGAAAATTTTTGTTGAATATTTGAAGTGACTTGTTTCCATTTAAGTAAAATATAAAAATTGTTAAAATGGCGCAAATATTTTATTTGCAATACGTTATAATATAATCTTGCTGTAATAAAAAATAATTAATATAATGCTTTTTCTTAAGAATCAAGTTTTACAGCCAAATTTGTAAACGGGTATGTCATACCCTACCACATCTTGTTACGTTTTTTCACCACACTCTCGCCGGGTTAAAAAACAACTGAAATAACTATAAGCCTGGCCGCACACATCAGTTTTTCCATCCGATTGTCTAATCAGACAAAAATCGATTGGCCCGGATTGGACGGCCGGCGTGGAAAGGCGTGTATCGGGTCTGACAACGGGCGTGGCCCCGGTATTATAACCAATCCGGTTTTCGAATCGATTTTTGTCTGATCAGACAATCGGGTGGGGTGAAAGAAACAAGATGACCTTCGCTCCCCATAAGACCAAGGGCATCCTGATGAAGGGCCGTCTCAGTAGAGAAAGAAATCCTACCATCAGAATGGGAGATTCTAACATCCGGTTTTTTGAAACAGTGAAATACTTAGGCGTCACACTAGATCGATCGTCCTCTTTTCTGGCTCACGTCAAAGAAGTATCCAGCAAGGCTCAGGCTCTCTTCTTGAAGCTGAGGAGACTCTCCACAGCTGAGTGGGGATTGCGTAATCCGGTTCTGCGAACGCTATATAGGTGCGTATACGTGGCGCAAGTCTCGTATGCCGCCTCTGTGTGGGAACACCGCCTGGACAACTCGCTCATTCTCTTAGCTCTCAAGCGAGGCCAACGAACCCCCTTGCTGGCACTCTCCGGTGCGTATAGAACCGTGGCTTCGGACGCTTTACCCGTTTTGGCTGGCATTTTGCCAATCGATCTGGAAATCAGGGAAGTGCTTACCAAGTAGAAGTTAACCAGAGGAACTCCGGCCACTCACCTAGGCGTTGTTCTGACACCGGGCGGGCCGGGGACTCTCCCTGGGCTGCTTCGTGAAATGAGGGATCTGTCGCTTCATGAGTGGCAGGTCCGTTAGGATAGATCGAATTTGGGAAGATGGACCTTCTCCTTCTTCCCATCAGTTAAAATCAGAATGGAAGGGGCTTATCTCAGACTGGATCACCACATTACCCAGCTTCTGTCCGGGCATGGGGAATTCAGGGGGAGACTTCACACCCTCTCCCTGTCCCCCCACCCCAAATGCGCATGCGGATCAACCAACCAGTCGGCCGAGCACATTCTGTGGCACTGCGAGATCTTGACGGACGCTAGAGAGGAAATGCTCGATGGTTTGGACGTACCTATCAGACCAGTGTGGAACACTGATCTGGTTTCGAACAAGACGAACTTCGAGTGCTTGAGGAATTTTACAAGGATCTGGGTTGAGAGATGGCCTGAGCTTAGAGTCGCGGATTAGTATATTTTGGCACCAGGTGTACTTGTTCCTGACTAACCATGGACTTTCTTTGCTTCTTACTCTCTTACCAATATTGCCCAGGATGTTCAGCTTTATATTTTATTTTACATTTTATGTTTATTATTTACACCTTTACATTTTTATGTTTTTTTTTGCTTTTACAGTATTTATACATATGTATATTTTTTTACATTTTTAAGTTTATTATTTACACCTTTACATTTTTATGTTTTTATGCTTTTACATTTTTATGTTCATGGTCTACTGTGTACAGATGCCCTGCGTAATTTAACGCTCATGTCTATTTTATGTTTTTTCTTTTTCTTTCTAAATCGCCATTTTATTTTACATGTTTATGATCTTTAGTTTGGTTATATGGTGCATTCACATGCCCAGCGCTGACTTCTACACGCTCTTGTTTATTTTTTTCTTGTTTGCGATTTACTATGTTATCAATAAATTTTTCTTTTTAGCTATGTTTTTTTGTGAGAACTGAACTCAGTTGCTCGTTTTGTGCCGTCCTTCTCCCCATATAAGGGGTTGGACCCTGGACCGTGTCCCCGCTTACGTACCATGGCCGGTCTTTTGGAACTGGTGGAGCTGCACCTGTCTGCCGCGCCACCCCCTGTGACATGAAGAGGCTGGGGAGAAGGCTGAACGACATCTGGAGGCTGTCCGTTCCGCCTCCGGCGATCCGACGCTTCTCTCCCTAGGGTCTTCTTCTATGATTTCCAATTACTCTCGTCTAGGCACCACCGGCTAGCTGGCTTACGGACGACGCTGCCGGTTGTCGGGAGGCCGGACAATCAGCCTCCTTCACTGTCTCGGGGACCGCCGGTAGCCAGTTTGCGGTAACATCAGTTCTACTCTGTACAAATGTTATTTTACTTTTGTTGCTTTTTTTATGAACAGTGCTCGGTGCCGCCCGCCGGATTGCGTATGGTCTTTCGCTGTCATGAGCTGATTACTCATGACGGCTGCTGTCTATTTTGTTCATTTTACTTTTTTATGTCGATGTTACTAACCACTTGTTTGACTGTCCACGAGGCTCACTGCTTTGGCGGTGATTACCTCCATGGGCTTTAGAATTATAGAAATGACCATCACAGTACAGTCCTGTAGGCGCGACCGCATACCGCCACCTAACACAGTATGAGGGGACATTGAAGGTCTAGATTCGTTACATTAAATGTAGAGCCGTTTATTCAAAAAAATTAGATTCTTGTGAGAACTCCGAAGGGGCGACCATAAGTTGCCTATACCGGGGTGGGACAGTGGTGGGTACTTCAATGATCAGACAATCGGATGGAAAAACCTGATGTGTGCGGCTAGGCTAAGAAATTCTGTACAATTTAAAGAAAAAAATATTACCAATATCGTGCTAGTATTGTCACATTTTTAATTCATCTTCTGAATACTAAAAAGATGGATCCTTAAATTAATGCATTTTACTGCCTTGAGGCGGTCTATAATTGAACGGTAATTTCCGAAGCATAATATGAAAATAACCAAGAATTATTCCATGGAACCGCTCGCAAGCAAACTTCACTCTTCAGTGTTTTTCACATAAATATTCTTGAATCAAATTTTGATTATTTCTAGTAAATAAATTACCGCACAATGAATTTCTCTGAAATAATGCGTGCATTAGAAAGGGAACCAGTTAGATAGGATCTTTAAAAAATTCTTAAAAGATCGTAATTCTTACCACCCTGTCATGATAATTGGATAGAGATTATAAGTATTCGTCTTTTTAAGCATATTTTTTATAATTATGATTTAATTCAAAAATAATTTACGACTGAGGAAATACCGTCAACAATTTGAATTAAAAAATCTTTATCTAGCGGATATTATGAATTACTTATAGTGATAAATAAAGCGAGTCTTGATTTTAGTGATCTTTTTAGTTACTCCTAATTATAAATTATATTTTTTATTGTGTAATATCTACTTAGTGCAATAAACAAAAAAATTAACAAAACAAAAAAACTACTAAGGATACTGGACGGCAACATCCACAAACACAGGAGTACCAATTACTCCTCCTCTCCCACGGGATGTCTGCCGCAATAAGGGAACCAACAAGAGTTGATCACAAAATGAATAAATCAATCCCCTCACAAACCTGTATTGACCACATAATGACAAAAACAAATAAAAAATACTCCACAATCATACATCAATCCACCATAACTGATCACTACACTTTAATTCTTAACATTCATGCAAAGAAAAATAGACCATCGACTCAAAATTTAACTTGGAACAGACATGTTATAGACTACATAAAACTAAAAAAATCACTACAAACTGAAACCTGGGAGTCAATATATAAAGCTGAAGATCTAGAAGTTGCTTGGAAAATATTTATTGAACACTTGCAATTAAAAATACAAAACCACACTTCAATAAAAACTTACACGTTTTCACACAATAAAATTATCAAAAAAGCTTGGATCACACCTGGCCTACTTAAATGTATAAGGAAAAGAGACAAGCTCCATCAGCAAGTAAAAAACAATCCTTACGACCTTTCCCTAAAACTATTTTACAAAAACTATAGAAACATCTGCTCCAATCTTACTAAATCGGCTAAACAAAATTACTACAGATCTAAAATAGATCAATCCAATAATAATCCAAAACTTATCTGGCAAATAATTAAAGAAATCACCTACACAGATCAAAACAAAACAAACCCATTGGAAGAAATCAACACAGATAACGGAACACTCTCGCTCAACAAAAACGTACATAAACTAATTAACTACACTAACAACTTTTTTGCAAACATAGGCTCGAATTTAGCCAACAAAATAACCAAACCTCAACACTTTAACCCGAACATAAACACACCCGTAAATCCACAAAGGATTAAATTTGCTCTAAAACAAATCACTAAACAAGACCTATCACTAATGTTATCTAAATTCAAACCAACATCTTCATCTGGTAGTGATGAAATCACAATGAAAACAATAAAATTCTTACAAGACGAAATTACCGAACCGATACTCTTTCTAATAAACAAATCTATCACGGAAAGCAGATTTCCATCTCAACTCAAAATAGGGACTATTACACCAATCTTTAAATCAGGAAATCGTAAAGATATCAATAACTACAGACCAATCACAATTCTAAACACATTATCTAAAATCTTAGAAATAACAGTTAAAACTCAACTCGTCGACTACCTAGAATCAAATAAACTATTATCACCAAAACAATTTGGTTTCAGAAAAAATCTAGGAACATCAAACGCCATAGCCTTAGTAATTGAATATATTAAAAATTCTCTAGACTCACATAAAAAATGCATTGGCATATTTCTCGACCTTTCTAAAGCCTTTGACACAATAAATCACACACATCTTTTTGAAAAACTGTAGAACATAGGGATTGCTGATAATGAACTGATATTTTTTAAAAGTTACATGGGAAATAGAAAGCAAACTGTGAAACTTAACAATATAACCAGTGAGTGTATTGATGTCAAATTCGGGGTGCCCCAAGGAAGTATTCTGGGTCCGATTCTGTTCCTTATTTACATTAATGACCTATGCCACATAGAATGTGAAGGAGAAATCATCAGTTTTGCGGATGATACTGTTCTCCTAATAAATGGGAATAATTGGACAGAAACAATTAAGAAAGCAGAAGACACACTTAGTAGGATTAAAAAATGGCTAGACTACCATTCACTTACACTTAATGCTAATAAAACCAAATTCATTACTTTCAAAATAAAAAATAAGAAAAACTCTGAAGAAAACCTGAACTTGAAAATTCATAGCCCGCATCACTTAAATGAGAATTGTAATTGTCCCTCATTAGAAAACGTTGACCATATAACGTATCTAGGTCTAAAAATTGACCAAAACTTAAAATGGACCGAACACATTACCTATTTAAATAATAAAATTAAAAAACTAAGTTATTTTTTCAAATCTATCAGGAATGTCCTCATTAAAAAAGACTTAATCAAGATTTACATGGCTCTCTGCCAATCACTGTTAGAATACGGTATTATCGGATGGGGCAGTGCAAATAAAAACATACTAAATCCACTAATTAAAACTCAAAAAGCCATAATGAAAATTATACTGAAAGTTCCTGTAAGAACTAGCACTGACGAAATCTTCAACAATCTTAACATAATGTCAATTAAAAAACTATATTCTAAAACTATACTCATTTACATTCATAAGTACAAAACCCAAGAAATAACAACTGACACGTACATTAGAAACACTAGATCTCATGGTCAAAAACATATCCAACAAGTAACTGCTAACACAACATTTGGGCAAAAAAGCTTCTTATATTATGGCATTAAACTCTACAATAAAATACCACTCTCACTCAAAAACCTCAACATTATAACATTTAAATTTCAAATAAAAAACTGGATACTAAATATAGGGAGATCAGAAATAGAAAATATACTGAAATCAAATACAGACTAAAACCGAATCTAATGAACTGAATTATAAAAAAACACTATCTTATTTACTTTATAATTATAAAAAAAAATACTACATGATATATTATGTTATGTCGAATTCATATTATTCTTATAATTAAATTATAAAATGTAAATGAAATCCTCAGCACGGGAGATCCCAGTGAGGATATCATTATCTCTATTTGTTATTAAGAAATGAAGACAATAAATCATTATTATTATTATTATTATTATTATACTTCAAAAAATGCACTAAAAAATAAAATAATAATTTCGTATTCTTCTACGACTTAATAATCAACTTACTTTTTCTACTCATCAATATGTAGGTACGATTGTTATTTTTGGGGTCGGTGTCAGCCAAGGTAGGTTTGTAACTACATACATAGTTATAGGTGAGATGTGCTTGTGTCGCACGCGCGACTTGACGAGGCGAGAGCTGTCAAGTATATACGCCGGGTCGGGTTTCCTTGGCTGACACCGACTCCAAAAATAATAATCGTACCCTCATATTGATGAGTAGAAAAAGTAAGTTGATTATTAAGTTGAAGAAGAATAAGAATTTTTTTACGTTTTAGTGCTTTTTTGAAGTCGTTTTTGTGTTTTGTTAAAATTTTTGTAAATTTTTTATTTTTAGTGAATCTGAAGTACACTAACTAACTAATTTGTCTGAATAATGGTAAACCTACGAAACGTGCTGCTAATATGAGACAGACATTACTTGATCATAACGACGTTTCGGTAGTTGACTCAAAGATCCGGATAGCCTATAAAAGATTCGGCCGAGCACCGTTAATTTGCTCCTAAGAATTGAAGTGATCCGTTACTTTGTCATGGATGCCTTAATCAGAACCTAACCGAACTCTCATCAAACTACCCTTGATGTACATCCTTTCCAATAAAAAAAGAATCATCGAAATCGGTAGGCGTGATATTGAGTTATTCGTCCATTTGTCGCGCACATACTTAATGCAAATTTTAGACTTATATGGTTTTCTCATGGATGCCTCTGTCAGAACTGACCCAAATTGAAATGGGACCACATGGGAAACACCAGCTTTCAAATAAATAAAAAAATTCATCAATATCGGTTCACCCAGTAGAAAGTTCTGAAGTAATAAACATAAAAAATTTTAAAAATACATTCGAATTGAGAACCTCCTCCTTTTTGAAGTCGTTTAAAAATAATGGTAATGCTAAATATTTAATTGGTGGCTAGAAATGCAAAGGTATCCACTAACAATTTGCGAATTTAGCTTCAAGATACATTAATTGTCAAAGGGTTGCATTATTTGGTGCATATTCTGCCAATGAGACAATTTAGAGTGTAGTTGTGTCTTGAATGTCGTATCTGGAATAGTTATTCTCAGCGTACCTGCCCCGTAAGGGGGATAATGTAATTTAGTGTTCTCTGAGAGGTCTTATCTAGCAACAATGTCACATGAATTATGTAAACGTATTTCTGATCCAATAGTGTGTCTTCTAGCGATATGTCTTTGTTGAGTTCAATTGTTAGATTTAAGTTGAAATCCAATTATCAGGACGGTGATGATCGACCTTTTTAGCCGTGGGGTCAATTTAGCAATTTTAATTTTTTTCGCCTCAGAGGCAAAGTACCGACAGCTTGACATTGTTAAATTTACATTCTGTATGGTCGCAAACCTATTTGTCTTTTCTAAAACGTATTTTTTATATAAACATACACAGGGATTCCGGGGGTAAAACATTAACTTCGGGAGGTGATTCTACATTGTAAGTAAAAAAGATAAATAACTTTTTTCGAAATTCCAACTTTTAGGGGTTGTTATGAGGTAAAAAGATAAAAATAGACCGGCGTGTGCCGCCAGCTTTATTTTTTTCGCTCTTACGATACGGGCCAGTCACAACCATGAAATGTTGCCACGATCATGCCCAGCGGGCGTTCAGCAAGTAAGATCGTACCTCACACTAAGGAATTTTAATAGGTACGTCTTTTTGTATGAGAAATTTCGGAAAAAGTTGTTAATCATTTTTACTCCTACCATCATGTAGAATCACCTCCCCTCAAAGTTAATACACTTTACCCCCGGACACCCTGTATAGAAAGCGAAAAAGCGCCGAAGGTCAAGAATTCACATCTCCATAGCCAAACCAATAAATGCTGTCGATTTTTATCATTCTGAAATGAAGAACATGTAAAAAATACCTACCTTCTTGCAGTTTTGGGCAACTGTTGATTGGTATTTTATAAAACGTAAACCTTTAAGAGCGTTTAACCAGCCAGCGGACGAAAATCCACATTTCGTCGAAAGTTGTTCTTCCGATCGTGCAGGGCGGTTACAAGGAGAAAGATTAATTATTCTCCGTACCAGCTTTTTAAAATTATAACTCAATATCGAATTTATTTCAATCCAAATTAGCTTTATTTTATACCTTCATCCGAAAATGCTGAAAGGCGTGATGATAAAACTATTAAAATAGTGTACTTTTTGTAGTTATTTTTTGATTATAAGTATTTATCTTTTTTCAATAATGTCTAAATTTAATAAGAATGTTAAAAAAATCTGAAATATATTAGTTTGTAAGTGCACAAATAAATACACAAATGGACCAATTTTCGTCAAGAAACACATGTACGTACATATTTTTTAATGATTTTATTGAAACTAAAATTAAAATTCTAATACATAACTCTGCTAGATAATGTATTTATTTATTTTACTGCATGATTACATTATTTGAAATGGGTGTGGTATAATAAAAAAACTTTTTTGAAAATTTAACAAATCTGCCAACGACCTATGGAATAACCTTATTTTACTAAAAATTAAAAAAAATTCTAAAAATTTATTACATAACTTCACTAGATAAAAGAACAATCTTTCGAAATCCATTTATAATAATTTTGTGGAAAAGACTCAATACGTCTAAAAACTTTTTTGAAAATGACGTATTTCCGGCTTTCTCTGGTAATGCCCTCTTAATGCATCAATCATAGATCCATCAAGAAAGGCGTGGCGTGCGAAGGTTATTTTTTTTTCTTCACTTAAAGTCGAACCATGAAATTTTGTTTGAAAATTCGTAAGAAAAATCTTGTTATTTTGTGTTGAAGATAAAGATTTCCACTCAAACTTTTTTTAAATCAACCACTGAATCTTTTTGATATTTTATTTAACCAAGTATGATATTTTTTTTCGTCTAGTTATCAGAGAGCTGATACGTGTATTGTTAATATTATTCCCCTCTTATTATTATTATTTTTTTTTTTTTCCCATTTACACATTTTACAGGTGATTACAGTTTTCACAGATGAATCACAGATAAAATTTCCTGTAATACAGAAAACTTTAATAATCAGTAACTGTATGTAAATAGGTTATTATGTAGACGTTTTTTTTACCAGGAGGACCATTGCTGAGGTGTTCGCGTGTTTTAGATAAAGTTTTACATTATTGATTATCTACATAAATCTATTTCTATTTTTAAATGTTGCTCTTCGCGTGCTTTTATTTTCTAACCCAAACTACTCTAACCTCTAATCAGTATTCTTTGATTCGAGGTTATTAAGACGACAATATTCCCTCAAATATATTCAGAATCTTAACGACGTATGTAAAGAAGCCGACAATTGCGACTCGCGACCCGTGTATTGGACAGACCTACTGTCGAATTTGCCGTAAGTGAAGAAAGCGTGTAAACAAATACACGCCGTGGCACGGCGTATTGTACGAACGTACGGTCGAATTAGCCCTCAGGCCTGGAGATTCGACCTTTCTGCCGCGTTCATTTTAATTAATTCTGAAGAACGTGTTGCAAATGTGTAAAATGTGTCTCCATGTTGTCCTCCCAAAGTTATTAATTCATCGTCTAGAAAAATAAAATCTGGTGCTTACCGCTAACTTTATAGTTGAAAAAAAGGTATAAAGTTTTAAAATCATTGTACGTAAAATATATGAATGGTAAGGTACTGTTTTTATTAATCTAAAATATAAATAACTCGCATTCCTTGTGCGGCATGGAAATAAAATAAAAATATTATAGTTACGAATTCGCCGGAAATGATTAAAATGTGAGTTTTGAGCAAACAAAAATTATTAGGGTTGTGTGACATGTTGTATCTTTCTGTGACCGCGTAATATATTATTTACTTACAATTGGCCGAGGATTTAACGCAAAGCATTGCTATAATGCGCACAAAACAATGATTTTACCCCAAAATTATCTCTATTTTAGGTAATTTCTAACAATTTAATAATTCATACTGATGGGTTTCTGGAATACAATTTAAACACATTAGCAATGCCGCTAAAATATGGTTGCAGACCGTTTGATTTACTATCAACCCATCACCTTTCAGATACAAAAGCATTCTTCAAGAGCCCTCGGTGTGCAATAAAACAGAATATGTGATTTAACACTCTCCAATGGGACATTATCCGAGCCGCAATCACAATATTTCATTCAGAACAATACAGAAAGACATTTTTCCAGAAAGAGATACTGTGGACGATGAAACCGTGTATCTGGTAATATATAATAATAATATTACAATAAGTTTTACAACATCGTGGTTGGGTGAAGAATGTAATCTGGACCTCAATATTTTAAATTATAAATTATAACACAATTGTTGGTAAAAGGTTATTTATTTAAGAAAGTAAGTTCACAGATCACATAATATGGTAAAAATAGTCACAATGTATCAATTCACTAATTAACTGAGCAAGGGATCGGAGGGAACCTTGCCGTTAGGCTTTGGGAACAACAAAACTGACTGTGGTTCTGCTTAGAGGGTCGTACCATAGGACGAAGCGCAACTAAGGCAGCAGTCGGGGGTCTGGTTGGTGCTTTACTTATGGTAGTAGAATGCTCCTTAGAGGGTCGTGCCAGAGGACGAAGCGCAACTAAGAGAGCGTACTAGCCAAGAGCGAGCTGCAGACGAACTGACTAATTTAGGGCGCGCAGCCTGTTATATAGCCCATTCCTTGTTGCGGGGTGTGGTTTATGTAGCGGCTCGAGGGTGGGAGATGCGCAGAAGGCGTCGGCGCATCCTGGTTTGCTTAGGGGTGGGTGAGCAGGATGGCGCTGTACGGGGGAAAGAGATGGTGTAGTGGCAAACGTAAAAACGGCGCGCTACAAAATTACTTAAATTACAAATCGCAATTTTTAAAAACGCTTTGAATTTTAAATAAAATAAAGATTTGATTTAATAATAATAATATATAATAATACATTCCATATTAAAAAATAACAAAAGAAATAAGACAAATAATATGTTAAGGATGGAAGTAAATAACAAACACATAAATTAAATAAAAACGAATAAGCATGAAAAACATGAGAAATGAAACTGAAAAAATAATAATTAACAATTATTTAAGAAGAAATAATCAGAGTTAAAGTTAATTATGTATCTTGGTATTTATTAATGGATACTTTTACGTTTTTTGCCGTAATAATATTGCCACGAATGCTGTTGTTTGCTTTATTATTTTATTTTCAGTTGCCAAGACTTCGACTGGCCAAGATTCAAAATAAAACTTGGATTGCCGTGAGGAGTTGCATTTTTTTACGTTAGCTCCATACAGGAGGCCCTGAGGAAAATAATTTCCCTCGGGGCTTATGACCTCTTAGGGGATGCGGTGTAGAGGTTATTTTTGAGGAAAGAGAGGAGAGGAAGGGTTGGGTAGAAAAACGTATGAGGGGTGGGTACGAATCTGGGGGTGAGCGTGTTTTTGAGTTTTGGAGGGAATCCACCACTCACCCGCCCTGGTATAAGTAACAGATAGTTACTCCTTCAAGGCTCTCGCAAGATTCTAATTTGTTTAATAACGAAGCTACATTTATTTATTTTGAACGATTCTAGACCTCCAGAGTCCCTGCATACGTTGTTAGTAAGCAGTATGCAAGTGCTTAACAGGAAAAAATTTCAAATAATAGGTTAGTAAACGTAAACATGAATTAAACAAGGCAAAATAAAAACTTGGTCCTACAATAGCGGTCCAAGGCGATGGTTCGAGAGTCCGGCTGGAAAGGTCAAAAGGCCTCCCTCAATCAGTCTCTCTCGATCCGACCCGCCTCGCAGAAGGTAGGCAGACGCATCCGCCACCAAGACCTGATCAAACTTGCTAACCTGCTAAGTCACCAAACGTAGCGAACCACTTGGGGTGCCAGATGGCAGAGGGGTTGGACATCCAAGAAATGGTTCCCGGGGCGGCGGTACCCATACTTACCTCCCACATTGAGCCCATTTTAATGCATTTTTTTCGTGTATTCATAAATTTATTTCAAATTATTCTTGTGACTTTACATAATATTAAGAAATCTAAACGAAACATGAAACAGAACAAGACACAGAAAAATAAAAATGTAACGTAGGAACTGTGGGACCAATTTTTTTGCCTTAAACGAACCGTCGGATTCATAAAAAAACTTTGTGTTATTTCCGCTTCGCAATTAAACCTATAGAGGTTTAATGAAATTTAAAAAAATCAAAAATAAATTAAAAGTTTAGAAATGAAATACTGAACGAAGCCGAATACCAAAAACTGTTTTTGAAAGGTTATGAAATAAGCTTTCAAATTGTATGATTACAAATACCTATTAACATTTGTAAATATTAAAATTTTGAATGCAAATATAAAAAAAATTGTAAAAATGACTCACGAGAAAACCGTACTAAAATCAAGGATTAGGTATGTAAAAAAAACACTTATTCAATCGTATAAATGTATAATAAACAATTTTTTCACCTCACTTTTTTACCATTTAATACAAGAATATTTAATATAAAAATAACAATGTCTAACGGCGCGTAGGCGATTTGGCGGGTGAAAACTGTTTCTACAAAATAAGACTTGTTTATCTATTTCTATGGAAAACTTGAATAGACATTTGATATGGATCTTTTCCTTTTTGTTTTAAGGTTGTCGCCAGAACAATAACGGAGTTATAACGATTTCTGTGGGAACACACGCGTTAGATTGAAAACAAACTAATTATATCTACTTGACTGCTTAGTGTACTTGTCGTATAAACAAGCTTAGGGATTGGAGTGGTTAACAATATATCCATTTAGTTATTCGTATCGTTGTTCAAAAAGCTTTTGCAATTTGAGCTGAAATTTGACCAGGATAAGCTTCCCTCCCCTAGCTCGAATTAACATTCATATTTAACTTTCTCCTGGGAGTGTTACAGCGGAAAATCCCTACATCCCCATCCCAAATTGCCAACTTCTGTCGTGTCACTTTAGGGGCAATTAATTTGTTCATCTAATAATTGCATTATAAGCTCTCAAATTGCCTCTGCCGTACCCGTTCGTCAAAAAATACATTGAAAAATTATGGCGATATTACACGCTTCAACCATATTGATTCACTTTGGTTGAGTAGCGCAAAAGTGAAAGGGTATGCTGTAAACAGGTACCTTGAAGAAGAGAGCTAATCAATTCAAATATCTTCGAATCAAGTCATACGCTGGGGAATTATGTTAACTTTTGATAATTTGATTAACGAGTTAACGAAACCCTCCGCTTTAATATTCCATAGGCTTGGGTACTTCTTGAAATGTACCAAGAACAGAGGCATATGCTCTTCTTTCCGTTTATAAACCACTTTTACTACGTTAACTACGCGACCTTTCGCGCGACTGCGGCGCGTACGAATTAAGATCGAGTGAATCATTCAATACTTGTATTTGCACCTTCATTTCTCATTCATCCGCGTAATGTTGAGCAAGCTCAATATTTTCAATTCGACTGAACAATGCCATTGAATCATTCACTTTTGTATTTGCATGATTCAATATTTTCAATGCGACTGAACAATGACATTGAATCATTCGCTTTTGTATTTGCATGATCAAAATTGAAATGCAAGAGTGAACCGTTTAAAATCGCCATTAGTACAGTTTCAAATAACGTTTTGTAGCATAGTTTTTTTTATTTTTCTTATTTTTTTAACGGCAGAGCTGGGACTCAACAGGATAGTGGAAAGTAACAGGTTCCTTATTTGTGAGCATTGAATATGAAATAAAAGATTAGATTTCAAAAAAACAGATGCTAGTATATTTAACTAAAAGTAACATTGTTATAATGACACGGTTTTGAGAACCAAAGTATAATTAAGATTGGAGAAATTACTAAAGAACATATAATAAATACCTGTGGACCATGCAATATTCTAAATTATAGCTATCAACCCACAAACACTTTGATGATGACCACATAATATGCGCTGGATGCTGGAATATTCTCCAGGGCAGCCGCCACCCTCTCGTTGTCTAGTTGCAGGATTCTTAACCAGAACCGCCTCCAGGTTCCAGGCCGTGCGTACAGGAATCGCCAGGATTTCGCCGTGGCGACCTGGTCAGGATTTCGCTGACACTCGATGTGATCCCTCACCAAGGGATTCCGTCAATCTTAAAATACGGATGTGTTGGGCCGGCCAAGGCCATTTAAATGCACGACTTTTCAAATGGGTGTTGAAATTGCGTGATTCTGAATTGTTATGGAACTGTAAATGCAACACATTACCCTCTGTAATTATTTATCTTGTGTAACTTTCAATTTTTTTAAATAATATATCCAAAATATGTAAAGTTTGTGTTACAGGTGTATTGTAAGCGAACACACAGTCTGTGGTAAACAAAAAACTGTCCTAAAATGTTTTTCATTTCATTAGTATCTGTTTCATGACGACACCCATAAGCTACTTTCACTCGTCTCGGTTCGTTTGTTTGAACTGTCAAGAATTTCCGCCTATCATGTGCGTTGAGGTTAAAAACGATTTCTTAGGATTTTTTTGGTGTCACACGCACCCTTTAATATTATTGGTTGTCAGTTGGTATTGATTGACATAAATAAAGTTCTGCTTATGCTTTGTATTTACATAATAATGAAAGGAGAATTTGCATTTAAGAAAGAGATCTTGGCCAGGTTCGATAAACGTACTATTTACATGTACAATTAGTGTGAATAAATGTTTATTCCAATGGAATTTTCTTTGGCCTATTTCCGATAATAAGTACAAAGTTTTTTAACACTCTCCGATCTATTATTGAGATAAGTTGGCTTGGTATTTACACCATTATGTCTAAAAGGAAAATTATTGATACACACTGTGAATGTAAACACTTTACGAAAATAGAATTATTTACATGAATTCAACATAATAAATACAAGGTAAGTAAAAATACTAGCAGGAAAGTAACACTACGTGTGATGGTAATATTTCTCACTAGAAATCATTCGTTTCTCACAGCAAAAGCTGTGGTTAGAAATAAATTAAATAATGTTATGAAACTTCTTGATATGATCAAACATGTAAAACATGATTTAGCTCAATGAAACATGCTAAAAAGGTTAAAAAAAATCATTTCATCGAGGGGATTTTTTTTAATCATTAGAAGGATACAAATATTTCTTTATTGTTGTTGTAAACCATCTCACCAAGCTGAGCCTGTTACTCTACCGGCTCCCTGTAATTATTTTTTTTTATCATAACTCCACACGGGAGGCCCGGAGGAAAATAATTTATTTAAGCCTATGTCATCTGGGATGCTGTGTGGAGAGTCTTTTTGAAGAGAGGAAGGAATGAACATTGGTCTTGAAGAGACCCATGTTGTAGGAAGGAGGAAACACAGAGGCCGGCAAATCATTCCACAGCAGAGCTGTTGAACACAAGAACGAGTCGAAGAAGCGACCCGTTCTCATGTGACAAATGTCAACCGTGTACAAATATTGGGCACGTTTCCTGACTATGCACCGGTGCCGAAGGGATCAAAGACGCTAGTTCCTTGCTAGCATCTTAAATTGTAATACCGGTAGAACAAGAATAGCATTCCCACCCGCCTATGCTCTAAAGATTGCAAACCGTCTGTTAAGATGGGAGAATCTATCAAACGGACCGCCCGTTTCTGCACGGAGTCGAGGGTATTTTTCAGGTATTTTGGAGCTCCAGACAAGAGGTGGCTGCCAAATTCAACTGTGGTGCGCACTTGTGATTTGTACAGGCTTAGCAGAGAAATTTCAAGATATGAGAGATATATCGTATCCTACCTAATGTATTGATAGATATATCGTATCATACCTAATTTTTTGATATATGCAAGGTGTTTAGGGACGTTCTTGACTTACTTTAATCAGTGGTTCATGACCCAATTTGGAGTAGGTATTAAATATAAATTAAATTTTGATCTCTGGTGACTTTTTCAATAACATTTTTTTTTCTTCAAAATCAAAAAAAAATCATTCGCATGTCGTCACTGGTCACTCAGCCGAGTAACCGCCTAACCTTTAACCCCGCCCCCAACTGTCCAATACTACTATTTTTTGTGTTTTCGTAAAAAAAAATTTAAAAAAAAAAAGAAAAATGTAACCTAAGACAAAAATTTCATTAACATATCGGCTTCGTTCATAGAATTACCTCTGACTTCAAACATATAAGTACACTTAAAACTCTTTACTGTTCGCTGGTTCGCCCTCACCTTGAATACGCTGTGTCATTTGGTCTCCTTTCTATGCTGTCCACATTTGGCACATCGAATCTGTACAACATAGTTTCTTAAGAGGAATTGCTTGGAAGTTGGGTCTTGAAAGAGGCGAGTACTCAAATGATAAAATTGAACACATTTTAAACATTTCTTCTTTGGAAAAACGTAGAAAGGACATGATCTAATTTGCATATTTAAAATTATCAACAGTATTACTGATACACCTGCTTTGTTACAACTCATCCAGTTCAACATCAGTTCCCGTAGACTCCGAAATAACTTATGGATACCATTCTCCCTTTTCCAGAATGTCGAGACTTGTCAACGCAAGTCAAAGCATTGATTTTTTGGTGCAAAACTAAATGACTTTCGGCAGTCGATACGCTATATTTACATGCTTCTTCATGCTTTGACTTGTAGTGTCTTCTATATGTCTTTTTACATTTTATATTGTCATTGCTATTAATTTATATGTGCTCTCCCTTCACTGTCATCTCTGTTTTTATTTTATTCGTGTTATTATTATGTTTTTAATGAACTATTGTCCGTAAATAAATAAATAAACATGTTTTACTCCAAATAATGTCAGGAATTACTGGTTAAAGTAAGTCAAGTACGTCCGTTGACACCTGTATATATCAAAAAAATTAGGTAGGATATGATTATCTTATCCTATCTAATGTTTTAATAGACATTTTGTATATATATACTACCTAATGCTTTGATAGATATATCGTATCCTAACTAATGTTTCATAGATACTTCGTATCCTACATAATGTTTTGATAAATATATCGTTTCCTATCTAATGTTTTAGTAGATACTTCGTATCGTACCACACGTTTTGGTAGATACATTGTATCCTACATAATGTTGAGATAGATATGTCGTATCCTACCTAATATTTTGAATGATATTTCGAAATAAGTTACATAAACAACATTGGACAAAATCCGGATTAATATTTATAAAAAAAGATGACAATTCACGACCAATCCTCATAGATTCCGAATTGGCTCTTTCAAAACTGTGACTATCTACTCATTCCCACGATATTAGCGCTCTCAACCGAACTGAAATGTCATTTCCTGAACATCAACATAATGAAATACAAACAATTAATATGTCCCACGAACAACAAATATATTTCCTGTGTCCTTATTATATTATGATTTCTTATACTATAATCACTTTTATTATGATATTATGTAAACTTTTAATATTATATTATAAAATAATTATAAATCAGCATCAGAATAAATGTAAAGAATACTGGATATGTAAATCTCTAGACCGGCCGCGTTCCCCCGAAATCATGAAACGCTCTAATTCTAACCAAACTAAACTAAAAAATCTCCAAACCGATCATCTACCAAACATTACATCTTACAATTGGAAAAATTTTATATTAAAGATAGCAAAACCAAAAACTATTACATCTCAGTATAAAATTGTAATATCCATAGAAACTCTCAACTCAATTAATTTTAAATGGATGATTTCATAGCTAGCCAATTAGAAAATTTCTACAAAATCCATGAATACGAATGTGCAAGCACAGAGACTTGTAATGAATTTTTCCCACACAAATTTAACGGTTTATTCATATTACACCAAAATATTCGTAGTATTTTTCAAAATTTTGATGAATTTATTATTAAAATCAATAACCTAATATTACAACCAGACTGTATAATATTAACAGAGACATTTACAAATGATGAGTCACCAGCTTTTCAGCTTCCTAACTATACATACATCCCAACTAAAATAAATATTAATAAAAATAGTGGAATCGCAATATTTGTTCACACCAAATTCAGTATTGTCACGATTTTAGAACACCCAATATTACTGACTAACTGTATTCAAATAGAAATTAAACTCGATAAATATATTTATCACATAATTGCCATTTACAGAACACACGAATCAAATATTTCACATTTTATAACTCAAATGAAAAATATCTTACTACCGCTTAAAAATAAAACCTGTTTTATCGCGGGTGATTTTAATATTAACATTAACGAAAAATCAGAAAATATTTTCAAAAATGAGTTCCTAAATTGTATGACTGAATTAGATTTTAAATCATGCATAAACAAAAATACTAGAGAAATGCACGGACAAAAATCGTCTTGCTTAGATCATATTTGGGTAAACATAAAATTACAAAACCTATATAAAATCAAAACAATGGTTTGGCAAACGAATATTACTGACCACCACACTTGCTTATTATTGTATGATAGTGAAATAAAATCACAAATTAAGGCTCCAATTACTATTAAAAAAACCACAAATATTGCCATTTTAGAGGAAAAATTGAAAGCAGAAACTTGGTGTACGATACTACAATCTAACGATGTCGAACAATGCTCAAATATGTTTGAAAAACAACTTATGGATCATATTGAAACCTCCACAACAGAGGTCTCATTATACACGAATTCAAAATTCAGACGTATAAAACCTTGGATCACTTGTGGCCTAATAAAATCTATTAGAGAAAAAGAGAGGCTATATAAAAATACAATTAAAAATCCACACGATGAAAATGCTAAGATAGTTCTCAAAAAATATAGAAATAAATTAACATCTTTAATTAAAAAAAGTAAAGACGACTACTTTAAAAAAATAATCTCTACTTCAGAAAACAATCTAAAAGTTATTTGGAAAACGGTAAATTATGCGATTGAAAATAAGAAAAAAAATAATTCTATAAAATATTTAAAACATGAAAATAATATCATAGATGTATCCAAAGACCCAAAACTAACAGCAAACATTTTTAATTCTTATTTCTCTAAAGTAGGAAATAATCTCGCTGAAAAAATCTCTAAATCTGTACACGCACCTAAACCTATAACAACTAATACACAAAAACAAAACACACTATCCACTTTAAAAAAAACTACTGAAACTGAAATACAACTTGTAATAGAAAGCATGAAAGACGGATCCTCTCCAGGTTTTGACCACATTTCTGTGAAAATTCTTAAAGAAATGAAAATGTATCTACTGAAACCACTAAACCACCTTATTAATCTCAGTCTGACTAAAGGCATATTCCCAACAAATTATAAAAAATCTATAATATCCCCTATCTTTAAAACCGGCGACCCGCAAAATGTTTCAAATTATCGACCGATATCACTAATATCGAATATAGCAAAAATATTTGAAAAGATTGTGAAGAAAAGGGTTGTTGATTTTCTAGAAAACAATAAAATATTACATTCCCATCAATTCGGATTCTTAAAAACAAAAAGCACACAAGATGCAATAGCAAATGTAACATCATTTATATACTCTGCACTTGATGAAGGAAATAAATGCGCAGGAATATTCATAGACCTAAGAAAAGCATTCGATAGTATTTCACACGCAAAGCTTATCAAAAAACTGAAATTAAATAACATCAATGATAAAGCCGTTCAATGGATAGAAAGTTATTTAAACAATCGTGCACAATTTGTTAAAATAAATGACCAAACTAGCGACCAAGAAACATCAAATTTTGGTATCCCACAGGGCACCGTGCTTGGACCAATACTGTTCATTTTGTATGTAAACGACATATTTATTCAACCATTGCATGGCCAAATTATCTCTTACGCCGATGATACAGTTCTTTTAATAAAAGAAAAAACTTGGGAAAAAATTAATCTAAAAGCTACAGAAGACATAAATAATCTAAAAATATGGTTTGACAATAACCTCTTGTCGTTAAATAGTGATAAAACATATGTCATTCCTTTCGAAATTAACACTAACATTGTACCTCCAAATCTTCAAATATTCTTACATAATCATTCTCTCGCACAACACGATACTAATCACTGCCAACAAAAATGTTCACTTCTGAAAATAGCGGATAAAATTACATATCTTGGAATAATCATAGATAAAAACCTAAAATGGAAAGATCACATCGGCCATACAATAAAAAGAGTTAGGAAGTTAATTCATATATTCTTACGGATAAGAAACTTCTTATCAACGAAAAATCTATACTCAATATACTACGCATTAGTACAGTCTATTCTTCAGTATGCCATTATCAGTTGGGGAGCAGCTTACAAAACTAGTCTGACCCCCATAGAAATTGTTCAAAAACTAATAATAAAAATTATACTAAAAAAACCTCTAGACTTCCCAACTGATCGCATATTCGAAGAATTCAAAGTTCCAACATTTAAAAACTTATTTATAAAAAATTCAATTGTACAAATTATAAAAGAAAAAGATAAATACGCATTCATAACTGAAAATCGTACTAGACTTAAACATGTATTTGTGTGCCCCAAATTAAACACTTCTTTTGCCCAACACCATTATACTCACCAAGGAAAATTATTTTTCAATAACCTACCAATAGAAATCAGAAGCATTAGGAACAAAGTTCAATTGTTGAACTCCATCAAAAAGTATTTTAGAGAATGTCACACTAAAAATCATACTTGTTTTTCTTCTTACTGAATACATATTATATGTTTGCATATTTTAGTTAACGGGTCTGATTGCCATGTGTCTGTATTAACTGCATCTACATATATATATATATATATATATATTGAAATACATGACTATAGTAAATAGTGATTGTACTTATATGAAATGTATTAACTGTATTAACTGCATTGTATTAACTGTACACGTGACTGTATTTGTACATAATATATGAAATGTCAACTCTTCTTCCATCCACAAGCTAAGGCTTTTAATGGAAGACCAGTAAAATTATAATATGTAGCAATTCTAAGATAAACAAATAATAAAAAAAAAAAAATAAAAAAATAAAAAAATATTTCCCAACTTTGTTAAGAGAGAAAATTTCTTGTTTATTATAGTCGTGATGTAGTTCCTACTCAACGTCAATTAAAAATCATCAATCCTTGATTACAAATCTGTTTACAGCATTATATTTCCAGATCTATATATAGACTGACGGCCATAAAAATTATCTCGCCTTATAAAAGCAGAATAATAATGCATTTCACACCGCTTTTCCACTTTGCGTGGCTCTCGGCCATTAAGGCTACAGTACAATCCTTTCATCTCTTGAATTCTGTACACTCAGGGGTGCGCCAAACATTGAATTCGATTTTTTTTATTACTCTAACTCCAGCGCAAAAAAATGTTTTTGGGTACAAAATTTAATTTGTGATGGATATTTAATTTCCGACGAAAAACTCATGTTTTTAATTGAAATTTTCGCACATCAAAAATGTTTTTTTTTTGTTCAATTTTATATATATTTTATATTTCGTAATATTTTTTATTGTGAGTAAATTTATGAGTTTCATCAACTTATAGCTGTATCAGATCACATGGCACAGTTAATGCACATAAAAACAGAAAATAATATCAAACAAACTTGGTATGCAAAAAAACAATTATTTAATAAAGAAAATACAAAAAAATTTAACAATTACTTATCAGGAACATGTTGGGATCTATTAAAATCGTTTGAATCCATTGATGACAGTTATGAGTACTTCATTAATAAAGTAAATGAGGGTATGAAACTTTTTTTTCCTTTTAAACAACATAGATATCCCCAAAAACGCCAAATAAATTGGATAACACCTGGTATTAAAATATCTATTACACAAAAAAGACATCTATACATAAAACAAAAAAACACAAATGACCTGTCAATCATAAACCATTACAAACAATACAAAAAAGTTCTCAGTAAAGTAAAACAAGTAGCTAAACGAAATTACAATAGTAAACGTATTCAAAATGCGCAGAATAAAACCAAAACATCATGGAACATAATAAAAGAGAACTCAAATAATTTAAAATCTAAAATTAAGCCAAAAATCTGTCTTAAAATAAATGATACCATGGTATCAGAACCAGAAAACATTGCAAATGAATTTAATACTTTCTTTGCACCTTCGCTACAACCACAAAATACATCTCAACGTACACAATCTGCTAACACAGTCACAAACAAACAGTATCAATCATTCTTTATAACGCCTGTAAGCAAGGAGGAAATTCTCAGAATTATCGTAAAACTGAAAGATAAAAGCAGTGTCGGCACTGACAAAGTCCCTATAAAAATTATTAAAGCAAGTGCAGAAGCGTTGAGTTACCCGTTGGAAATATTAATTAACAAATCTTTTGAATCAGGAACCTTCCCAGAACACCTAAAACAATCTATTATTGTGCCTTTATATAAAAAGGGTCCCAAACAGGAAATCTCAAATTATAGACCAATATCCTTATTACAAAATTTTTCAAAAATATTTGAA